>CAWUFW010004777.1:0-1466351 GCA_963921515.1 Calotriton arnoldi
CGACGCGAAGCAACGAGAAGGACGAACGACACGAACCAACCATGAATCCCTTCGTCCCGATCATACCAATATTCTACATCTACTACCGGAACAGGCACGGACGCGTACGGCGCAGAAGGTAAGTCAGACACCAACCACAAAACACATACAACACGTACACGACACATCACACACATACACTGGGAATCTGAATATACTTACACCAGCAACAGCAGCACCATAGGGGCGGGATGCCCATCACCAATGCCACATATGCACACAGGGGCCTGAATGCGCGCCACCACCCCAACCCAGGGGGGCTGGATGCCTACCACTACTACCACCCTCACCCAGGGGGGCAGGATGCCTACCACTACTACCACCCTTAGCCAGGGGGCAGGATGCCCACCACTACTACCACCCTCACCCAGGGGGGCAGGATGCCCACCACTACTACCACCCTCACCCAGGGGGGCAGGATGCCTACCACTACTACCACCCTTAGCCAGGGGGCTGGATGCCTACCACTACTACCACCCTTAGCCAGGGGGCAGGATGCCTACCACTACTACCACCCTTAGCCAGGGGGCAGGATGCCTACCACTACTACCACCCTCACCCACGGGGGGCAGGATGCCTACCACTACTACCACCCTTAGCCAGGGGGCAGGATGCCCACCACTACTACCACCCTCACCCAGGGGGGCAGGATGCCCACCACTACTACCACCCTTAGCCAGGGGGCAGGATGCCCACCACTACTACCACCCTCACCCAGGGGGGCAGGATGCCTACCACTACTACCACCCTTAGCCAGGGGGCAGGATGCCCACCACTACTACCACCCTCACCCAGGGGGGCAGGATGCCCACCACTACTACCACCCTCACCCACGGGGGGCAGGATGCCTACCACTACTACCACCCTCACCCAGGGGGGCAGGATGCCTACCACTACTACCACCCTCACCCAGGGGGGCAGGATGCCCACCACTACTACCACCCTTAGCCAGGGGGCAGGATGCCCACCACTACTACCACCCTCACCCAGGGGGGGCAGGATGCCCACCACTACTACCACCCTCACCCAGGGGGGCAGGATGCCTACCACTACTACCACCCTTAGCCAGGGGGCTGGATGCCTACCACTACTACCACCCTTAGCCAGGGGGCAGGATGCCTACCACTACTACCACCCTTAGCCAGGGGGCAGGATGCCTACCACTACTACCACCCTCACCCACGGGGGGCAGGATGCCTACCACTACTACCACCCTTAGCCAGGGGGCAGGATGCCCACCACTACTACCACCCTCACCCAGGGGGGCAGGATGCCCACCACTACTACCACCCTTAGCCAGGGGGCTGGATGCCCACCACCACTACCACCCTCACCCAGGGGGGCAGGATGCCTACCACTACTACCACCCTCACCCGGGGGGCAGGATGCCCACCACTACTACCACCCTTAGCCAGGGGGGCAGGATGCCCACCACTACTACCACCCTCACCCAGGGGGGCAGGATGCCTACCACTACTACCACCCTTAGCCAGGGGGCAGGATGCCCACCACTACTACCACCCTCTCCCAGGGGGGCAGGATGCCCACCACTACTACCACCCTCACCCAGGGGGGCAGGATGCCTACCACTACTACCACCCTTAGCCAGGGGGCTGGATGCCTACCACTACTACCACCCTTAGCCAGGGGGCAGGATGCCTACCACTACTACCACCCTTAGCCAGGGGGCAGGATGCCTACCACTACTACCACCCTCACCCACGGGGGGCAGGATGCCTACCACTACTACCACCCTTAGCCAGGGGGCAGGATGCCCACCACTACTACCACCCTCACCCAGGGGGGCAGGATGCCCACCACTACTACCACCCTTAGCCAGGGGGGCTGGATGCCCACCACCACTACCACCCTTAGCCAGGGGGGCAGGATGCCTACCACTACTACCACCCTCACCCACGGGGGGCAGGATGCCTACCACTACTACCACCCTTAGCCAGGGGGGCAGGATGCCTACCACTACTACCACCCTCACCCAGGGGGGGCAGGATGCCTACCACTACTACCACCCTCACCCACGGGGGGCAGGATGCCTACCACTACTACCACCCTTAGCCAGGGGGCAGGATGCCTACCACTACTACCACCCTCACCCAGGGGGGCAGGATGCCCACCACTACTACCACCCTTAGCCAGGGGGCAGGATGCCCACCACTACTACCACCCTCACCCAGGGGGGCAGGATGCCCACCACTACTACCACCCTCACCCAGGGGGCAGGATGCCTACCACTACTACCACCCTTAGCCAGGGGGCAGGATGCCCACCACTACTACCACCCTCACCCAGGGGGGCAGGATGCCCACCACTACTACCACCCTCACCCACGGGGGGCAGGATGCCTACCACTACTACCACCCCCACTCATAGGATGGACAATGCATGACACAACAAGCACTCCACAACCTAGGGAATGCAAGATTAAGACATCCCCCCACCACCATGACAAGCGTGTGAGCAGGCTGTGTCAAATGCCTACAACACCGAACATGACTTTGAACATACAATGTGACCCCCTAGCACATGTGCCACACATATATGTGTGTGGCACCCACAATGCAAGCAGCCCATGACCATTGTGGCAATGGGGTCTAAACCCCCATCATCACAGTGACCAAAAGGCAAGTGTGGGGTCCATAGCTGAAGCACATTTTGACCATTGTGGCAATGGGGTCTAAACCCCCATCATCACAGTGACCAAAAGGTAAGTGTGGGGTCCATAGCTGAAGCACATTTTGACCATTGTGGCAATGGGGTCTACACCCTCATCATCACAGTGACCAAAAGGTAATTGTTGACAAAGAAAGAGCTGCAACTGCCAAACTGCATGGATCATTCCTGGTCACAGAACCAAAAACTCATCTGTGGCAAAGTAGTGTATGTGTCCCATTGCAACATAAATTGGGGGAGCCAAATACTGCAGTGCTAATGAAACATTCCTTTGGCCATGTGCAGACAAACAACACCCATGGGGGCTGAGACCGTCAACAGTCATCAATGACACAATGACAGAAGTGACCATCAGAATGCAGAACCACATATTTGCACCAATGGGCACACAAATGCAGATACCCTGTGGAGACAGCAGATGTGAGGTGAACAGATACCATACCATGGCAGCAATGGGACACACAAACCATGATCACTGTGCTGACCGATGACCTAGGAGTCCCAGGGACAGCAGGGGAAACACACCAAACAACATACAGCCAATGGCACACCCAAGATATGCCAATGCAGTGGTGCAGATGCACAAACACAAACAGGCAGACCAACACTGTCATCATACACAGCAGGTGAGGGGTGGGGGTGCCAGTGTCCCCAGGCAACAACACAACACATGAGGAGAGCTGAATACCAATCATACAGATGTGCATACACTGCCACACTAAGCTAACTCATGGATCCAAATCCCCTATGTGGGCAAGCAGGCATTGACAGGTGAGAGGGAGCACAAAACACACATGTCACACAGGCACGTAGGAACAACAACTGACACAGCAAGTCACAGACACACCACAGCACCACCCCCAGGGCCCCCACAATGTGGTGACCCTGGGCTGAATAAAAATACCACTGTGATGACAAAGCTAAATGTCGTCCACACTGTGAACCACAGTCAGGTGTCCTGAGCAACTAACTACCATCACACCTACACAAGCACAAATCAATCAGCATGGCCAGTAAGCCAAGGCCAACATGGAGGCAGGGGACTAGCCGGGCAACAACTCTCATCTGCACACACTCAACACCACACCCCTCGACCACCAACAATGTGCAGCAGTGAAGTACACATGCACTGGTGACATTGCACATGCACCCATGACTATACCAGGGTGGTGGGTGGGAACCAAGGTGTAGAAACACATCACACATGGACACTCAACAAGACTCCTGAATGTCTGACACACTGCACACTACGCTGTACATGGACATGACGGCAATACCACACCGACCAATGGGATCCCAGCCACAGTCACACACCAATGAAGAAGCCAAGGTCACCCACAAAGAACACACATAGACAACAACCAACATTGCAGCCCGGACCCTAAGGAGTGCCAGCAGTCACACACACAACGTGTCACAATCACTGAATGATAACACAAACTGGAAATCACATGACAGGGGCAAACAACAAGTGCCAAAGGGAAACCTGACTGTGACCCATCTGCGTCAGCACACAAACTCTGCCCTGACAGCAAACACACCTATGGGTGACACCCTGATGACCAGTAATGTGCCATGCACCCACATCACAGAGAACACAGGGAGAAGACTTTGGGGGAACATAGCTCAAGTCAGCAAGCATCACAAACAGGTACAACACTAGGGATCACAGCATGCGCAGATGAATGAAAGTGAACACACAGACATGCACATACAACACACACCTTGGGCGCAGGCAATGTCACACGTGTACACACTGCCATGAGGGGACTCCACTCCTGTGTGAGGAAAGCTGTGCCATATGTTGCCTCAGTAGGGCCCCATCATGTCAGCTGAGCACTTGGTCACACAATCAACAATTAGCACCAAATGAGGGCTCCCATCACATCAGCCTGGTCATGGATGTGCCAACGGAATCATCAGCACAGATCCAACACACTTGTATAGCAATGTTGCACTGACTACACGAATGAGTCCCTCCCCATTGATGCCCAAACCTGCATGTCCACTGGAGATGGCAACACGGTCAGGGAAGTAGACAAATGCAACGATGGCAGGCACAACAGATGTGCAGGGGTGGAAGCCACAGATATGAAATTGCCAATGTAAGTAGGAAACCCATTGCCAAATACTGAACACATGACACCCTCAGATGCTGCTATTGATGACATGGATACACCACATGATAGGACACATTCCCCCTGGACCACATGGGTTCCTGCACAGTAACACTTCATAATCATGAGACCAGATATCACCATCACTGCAGCAAGGGCATGGTTAGCTGCACCAACAACATGTACATCTGAAGCATGAGCACTAGAGAAAAGAAAGTTGCTTTATTCAGCATATGTGTTGTCTGATAACGACGTCCAGAAGAAATTAGAGCAAAGGCCAATGGCCAGTCCATTGTCAAAGTTCAAACAGGGTGACACTGGCAGATGTCACCCTACGCATGCCTGCACAATACCAGGGACAATCCACTAGGAGGGGCAACCGGGGGGCAGGCCAGGCACCGCAGGGACAGGATCAGGGCTCACCAGGGGGAGTCAGGGAAGGGGTGGTGGGTGCTGGAGAGCCACTGACAACTGCAGTGGAGGTGTCTGACATGGTGTGTGCCGGCACAACTGGGGGGCATGACACAGATGTCGTGGGTGCCGGCACAACTGCAGTGGACCCTGCAGATGGGGTGGACAGGTCCGCCACTGCAGTGCCCAAGTCAGACAGGGCGGTAGTGGACTCCACTGCAGTGCCTACCTCCAGGGGAGGAGAATGGGGAACAGGCAAGGTGGGTTGGACAGAGGGGGAGGACACCCTCACCACATCAGTGGCACAGACAAGCGCAGCGGGGGGTGTGGTGCTGGGAGAGCAAGTGGCAGGGGGAGAAGGCCGGAGCATCTTGGGGATGGTATATCTGTGGGTGGGGGAACCTGGGGCAGGGTGTGGTGGGGGCACCTGTGCAGTGGGGGCCTGAGGGATGGAGGACGGAGACCTTGTGCCTGAGCTGCAGGGCGGTGGCGGGGTCTTGCTCTTAGCACTCCGGGGGGACTTGCGGGTGGGGGCCTCAGTCCGTCTGCGCCTGGGGGAGGGTGTCCGGGGGCGAGGGGCACTCTGCTCCGTGTGGGTGGGCTTCCTCTTCCCCCGGGATGCTGGAGCAGCTTCATCGGTGGGGAAGAGGCCGAGGTCACAGAGGAAGAGCTGCTGTGACTTTGGGGTTGCAGGTGAGGCAAGGGAGGGTGCTTTGGAGGGAGAGGGAACTGAGGACTGCGCAGTGCATGTGGATGCGTGTGTGTGTTCCAGGGCCCCATCCCCTGTGAGTCTGGCTTCAGTCCCCTGAATGTGCGTGCGTGTGCGTTTTGTCATTGGCGTGTGTGTCAGTGTGCTGGATGTGTGTGTGCTGGTGTGTGCCTGTGCCAGTGTGTGTGTGCCTGGGATGGGTAAGGTGCTGGGGAGTGTGGATGGAGCAGAGGCAGGAGGGGTGAGGGACCGTTTGAGGAGGGACACTGCTGCCGTCAGGGAGGAGTCCATGGACCTATTGCCCCTCTGTAGGTCAGACATGCCCGATGAGATGCCCTCCATGAACGACACCAGCTGAGTCAACAGCGCGGTGTGCGCATGGAGGACACTCAGCATGGCTGTCTGCCCTACATGGAGCTGGCGAAGGAGGTACACAGACTCCTCACTCAGGGCAGCAGGGGACACAGGGGCAGGGGTGCGGTGCCTGGCCCAAAGGAGACACGCTCCCGGACATGGGAGCCTCCACGGACCTGGGGAATGGGAGCCGATGGGAGGGCGGTGGTGGTGCTGGTGGTGGCGGGGACAGCAACACTAGCTGGGGTGTGGTGGCTGCTGACACCCGCCTCCACAAGGGAGTCATCCTCCGAGTTGCTCTGGTCCTCAGCTGAGGTGGATGCTGCTGAGGACTCCTCGGTGTGGCTCCCCTCGCCCTCCGTGCCACTGGGTCCCTCCGACCACTCCTCGGCTGCTGACCCAGTCTGGCTCTCCGGCTCCTCCTGGTCCGTGGAGCTGTCCCCTTCCGTGGCCGTGGATGTATCTGCAAACAATGGGGAAACAGACAGACATCAGTCACCTGCACATAACGCACACACCACTGTGAGCACAGCACATCACAGAGCAAGCCCTGGCATCATTAGTTGTACATTGCTAAAAGTGCACTAATTGAACAGGAGAAGTCAATTGTCAGTCTGATGCCAAGCATGGCACTCACATCCCACATGGCCTTGCACCCATCTGTCTGGTGTCTGTTGGATTGCAACACCCCAGTGTTGACACATGCACCAAGTACACAGTAGTTGGACAGTGCAGAGGACACGGTGTGGACACATCACAGCTCTTGCCACTGAGTCAGTACAGGTTTCCGGATGTAAGGGATGCCCAGAGTCAAATAGGAAATGCATGTGATGCATACCAGCGACAGACACCATGATGCACCCATGTCCTGATAGCCAGCGCCACTATGGTGTGCATGTAGCACATGTCACTCCCCTGCAGGCTCACCAATCAGTAGACACATGCCATGGCGGAGGCATGACTGCAAAGTCATACATCACTGTCTCAGTGATGTATGACTTTGCAGCCAGACAACAACACTCTGCACTGTGTCACAATAGTAGGTCATGGGGAATGCAAGTCCTGGAGCTGCACAAGTGCACATGTACATCCCCCCACAACACATCCTCTTAACCCTCATCTGTCCAGGTCATACCTATTGGACATATGGGAGACCTGTGACACTACCCTCTGAACCTGAGCCCCTCACACTCTGCTGTGCATGGGGAACAGCTGCCTGAACTTCACATTTACATGCCCCAGTCTGCATGGGCAGCTGATCAGACACCTATGTGTCACACAAGTATCGTCTCCTATGGTCACATCTCCAGTGGCATGCTGAGCCCCTACCAAGAAACTCCACAGCAGTCCTGGCGACTAATCCACAGCACACTGACACAGAGGCAGACACCTGAGGGGTCAAATCACTGTGCACAATGTGTCCTCTGATACACGGGAGTGGGAGTACAGAGTGTATTGTATGGCCTGGAGTAGGCATGACTGTCCAGCCCCACATGAATGAGGGATGAGCCCTGGACTGTAGGCAGCTGGCTAAGTATGTGTGACACACGTCATATACATACTCCTGGGGCCCAAACATTGTTCCCACCCGCAGCATGGGTGTGTGCCAGGTACCCCAGCCACATGTGGTGGATCAGCTCAGCAATTGGACCACAGATCAAAGTAACACGCTGAATACATGTCAGAATACAGGCATTGTGTAAGCAATGGACCCACCCATGATGCCCACCACAGAGTCAGGGAAACAGATGCTGTCTCCCACCTTTAGTCAAGCAAACTGCAAGGACACAGTCCTAAGTGACAGAATTCCCTGCATGTAAGGGCCACACCTGGGTATCAGATGAGGAGTGGGCAGTGCACAATAGAGGGACATGGCTCCTGGACAACATGACTGCTGTACTGTGGCAGTTCAACCTGGCCCGAGGAGGGCACATAGCATGTTAGACAGAGTACACAGTGCAGTCTTTGACTCACCCCCTCCTTGCTGCTCTCTGGCCTTCAGCTGCCCATCCAGGTCTGGAAAGACCACCGCCAGGATCCTGAGCATGTGGGGGTCAGGGTCCGTGTTCCGCCCCTCCTGCGAGGAGGCGACAGCTTCAGCTGGACCCGTGCAATCCTCCGGGTCCAGCCCCGAAGGTCCTGCCACCTCTTTTGGCAGTTGCGGATCCGGCGCTTGTAGACCCCCACGGACCGGACAGCCCGGACGATGTCCTTCCAGATCTCATGCTTCCGATGGGCAGAAGCCTGTCAGGATGACAAAGTGATAAGGCCATTACTACACATGCAACATATCCGTGCATGACACAGTTGCATATACATGTCGCAATCACAGGGGCACATGGTGTACCCAGGCAGTGCACGGCTGCCCATGGACAGTTTTCCAGAAGTCACTACATGGTATCATTGCATGGGGAGTAAAACCCTGTTCAGAAGCACTGTCACTGCACCATACCTGTCCAGTGCAAGTCACTACACACTATGGGGGGTGACAACTACTCAGTGAGCCTGCTAGCCAGTGGTGTGCTGACTCTCAGCCTTGCTAGTCAGACAAAATGCACATTCAGAAAGGCAGTGCACAGAACACTCACCTGCTCCCCTGGTGTCCCATACAGCTTGCTGTACTGTGGAAGTAGGCTGTCCAGCAGGGCCTGGTTCTCTTCAAGGCTGAAGGCTGGGGCTCTCTCCACAGTACGTGCCATTGCAGGGTCCAGAGGGGCAGAGACAGCAGCAGTGCAGTGGCAGATGTCGTCCTGGAGCATGTAGTGCAGGCAAGTGGGCTCTCAGGGGAACATGCAGCAATATATATGTGCTGGAGAGGCAGATACTGTCCCCTGTGTCCAAAGTGATAGGTCCAAGTCGTTAGCATCTTCTGAATCTGGCCAATCCATGGAATAGCAGCACCAAAACACGCCCACAGCATCCTTCAAAATTTCAACTTCATGACATACATGATTTTGCAACATTGTTGTGGGTGACCAACTGATTTTCCAGCAACCGACTCGTTCGAATATTCGAAAACGCGTCCGTTGCCAGGCAAGCCCATTGTCAATGGGTGCGCACCGATCGGTCCATTGAGGTACAACGCGCACAGGGGTACAACGCGTACCCGCACACATTGAAAGCAATGGGCCGGCCGGAGGCACCGATCGGTCCATTGCAGTACAACGCGCACAGGGGTACAACGCGTACCCGCACACATTGAAAGCAATGGGCCGGCCGGAGGCACCGATCGGTCCATTGCAGTACAACGCGCACAGGGGTACAACGCGTACCCGCACACATTGAAAGCAATGGGCCGGCCGGAGGCACCGATCGGTCCATTGCAGTACAACGCGCACAGGGGTACAACGCGTACCCGCACACATTGAAAGCAATGGGCCGGCCGGAGGCACCGATCGGTCCATTGCAGTACAACGCGCACAGGGGTACAACGCGTACCCGCACACATTGAATGCAATGGGCCGGCCGGAGGCACCGATCGGTCCATTGCAGTACAACGCATCACTGTACATGTGACTGGCATATGTCAGCATGCCTGTCTCAGATGGACATATGCCAGCCACAGATAGCTCCCAGGGAGTGAGGGGCACACCTACATCACGACAGCCTGTCCAAACCTTATCATAAGGCATGTAAGGCTGCATTTCCTATTGTGTGTATGTTGGTGTACATGTTGTCCTGTGGGTGTCACCTGTGGGCAGCCACCCCCAGGCTGTGCACGTGTTCATGGGGACAGGATCCTGGGTGTTACGTGTACGTGACCACTGTGATGTGCAACTGTTCATATCTGTGCATGTGCCATGGTCACATTTCACAGTGGTGTTTGTGTATGTCATGTCACATACCCCGTGAGTCCCATGTGGGACGGTATGTTTGAGCCAGGGTGTCCCAGTGGCACAATAGTGATGGCCCTCCACAGTCTTTGTGCATGTAGTGTTTACAATGTCTCTGATTTCATGTGCACAATGGGAGACAGTCTCCACATCCACGTTGTGTGTGCATGGACTCTGATGTTGTGCGTGTGTGTCACAGACGTCCATGGCTCTCCTGCCATGGCAAGTGTGGCCACTACCTGTGGGGGTCATGTTTGTTTTGTTGTGGTGTACACATGATACTCCAGGTGATGCCAGTGTCCATGTGGCATTACAGGGTCCCTGGGAATGTGCCTGTCGTTGAGCTGTGGTGCCTGGGGCACATCTGTCCTCACATGTCACTGGGGGGTGACTGTGACACAGCATCATGATATCCAATGGGCCAACCTGGGACAAATTGATGCCACCTGTAGGACCGTGTTGACAGATGTTGGCCATGTATGTACCATAAATGTCGTTCCGGTACTGCACACTTCATGTAGTTGTGCCTCATGATGATGTATGTTGGGATCTTGAGTGTGTTCAATGCCGCATATGTGGGGTGACTGACGATCTTGCTTACTTCTCCTCTGCACTGCAGGGCTCCTGCTGTCCATCGGCCATTCCCAGACCTGGCAACGATGGTGGAACGGGACAGCATCCGACGGTACCGCTTCACCAGGCAGCTGATTGAGGATTTGGCAGTGCAGTTGTCCCCACATTTGCAGCCTGGCCGGCCGTATCCTACAGCGCTGACCCCCAAGGAGAAGGTGATGGCAGCCCTACACTTCTTTGCCACCGGTACCTTCCAACATACTGTGGCGTCTGCTGGTGGGATGTCACAGACCATGTTCAGCCGTGTGCTCCGCGATGTTTTGGCGGCAATGTTGCTCTTCCTGAACCGGTACATCTATTTCCCTAGACTGCGACGACTCACTGACGTGAAGAGTGACTTTTATGCCCTGGGGAGGATGCCGCATGTAATTGGCTCCATTGATGGGACACATGTGGCTTTGGTACCACCACAGGCCCAGGAGCAGGCCTACAGGAACCGCAAGCACTACCACTCGGTCAATGCACTGGTGGTGTGTCTTGCAGACATGACCATCACACACGTGTGTGCCCGTTTCCCTGGTTCAGCACACGATGCCTTTGTGATGAGGAGTAGTCGCATCCCCAGGTTGATGGCACAGATGCAGAACCAGCGTGCCTGGCTTGTCGGTGTGTACTGACTTTGTGCCATTGTGTGTGATCTGATCTGTAGTATTCCGCCCACTTTTCCAAGTCAGCTGATGTGCACTTGTCTGTCCGTAGGTGACTCGGGATACCCCAACATGCCGTGGTTGCTGACACCCCTCAGGAACCCTGTGACACCTGCCCAGATGCGCTACAATGAGGCACATGGTCGGACCAGGAGAGTGATTGAGCGGACCTTTGGTCTCCTGAAGAGCCGCTTCCGCTGCCTGGACAAGACCGGAGGGTCCCTCCCATATGCCCCTGCGAAAGTGTGCAAGATTATCATCGTCTGCTGCATGCTCCACAACCTGGCAGTGCGGAAGGAGTTGCCTCTCATCCAGGATGACGATGACCAACATCCGCCACCTGTGGAGGATCCTGGCCTGGACCACGATGCCAGTGACGATGATGATGATGATGGTGATGGTGATGTCCGCACACAGCTCATCACCAACTTCTTTAGCTGAATGTGAGTATCCTGAGGTGTCATGTGAATGATGTGAGTTGGCATGATGTGTGGGTGGTGCTCTGGTGCTGTTGGAGTGTGTCCATGGGCTACTTGACAGGATGTGTGTTGCGATGTGTGGTGACAGGTGGGCTGTACTCCCCAACAGTGTTGACATGCTAACTTGGTTCTGGGTGGGTATCTTGTAACATGTATTGTGCATGAGTTTTGCTGTTCTGTCCTGTACTGCATTGCTTTTGACTGTGTGTCATTTCTGTCCTTCACAGGGTACTTTCAGATTCGTTTGGTCAACTGTGTCCACCGACGACGTGATTGCACATCCAGGCTGGTAGCTGTTGTGTCCCTACAGGTGATGTGCGCCACACCCATGGACTTCCTTCTGTCTACAGTTGTTGACTGTGTGCCCGCTACCAGGTGGGGTTACCTTGCATCTGTAGTGGTTACGGCATGTTGCTACTGTGTAATAAACCTGTGCTTCACTTAGTGATGTGCGTTGTCTGTGGTCACACATTTGACTGCCATTTGCTTACTGCACCTGTGGGCTACTTGACTACAACTGGGAATGGGTGTGGTGTCTGTGCATTGCACCGTCTTCCCTGGCAACATCAGTGTAGGCAATGAGTCAGATGGCCTAGGTGTGTATGTGTTGTGTAGCCCTGGTGGTGTGTCTCCCTCATATGTGTCACGTTGCCTGTACTCACATGCCTGTGTTGTCCTTGCTGTTGCAGTTCGCATACACTGTGTAATTTTGCAGTTCATCATCCCCATAACAGCACCCACGTTGGAATCACGACAGAGGCAAGTATGGTGTATTAGTGTGTTTATTGTGATAATAGTGCATAGGATGGATTGTGCTGTACATGAATCTTGCAATCCCAAGTTCCTAGATGAATAGAAAGTCCAGGTAGACAGGATCCCCAGTATCGGGGCCACAGTTGTCTGACACATTGTTCCAACTTGTACTCCCCATGCAATGTGTGGGAGTAGTGTTGCCATCAACAGGGTGAACAGTCTGTGCACAAAGGCGAATATCCAGAACAGGTTCAGGCTTCCTGGGAGTTGCGCTTGGCCATCAGCCTCTCACTTTCCCCTCCTCGGACGACCCCTCTTCTTGGGGGGGGGCCCTCAAGTGCAGGCTGCTGCGGTGCAGGGGACTCTCCGCCAGAGTCCTCCTCCCTCCCTGTGGCAGTTGCAGTTTGTTCGGTACCAGATGTTGTTGGCACACAGGGAGGTGTGGACTGGTTGCTGTTCATCTGGCGGAGGCATTGTAAAATGTCCCTGTGCACCGCCGTCATCTCATGTAGTACATCCCACTTGGACTCCACGCGGGTCATGTGGGAGTCCACACGTGACATGTGGGAGTCCACACGTGACATGTGTGACTCCACGTGGGACATGTGGGAGTCCAAGCGGGCATGATGGGCAGCCTGCTGCTGTTTGATGTCTCTGAGGAGCCCCACTACCTGGCTGAGCTCTCCGGTGCTGGACTGGTACGCATCAGCTATGCGTACCAGTTGTGGGTCTTCATGCACACCAGCAACGTCTGCAAGCAGCGACCTCTGTCTCCCACCCCTCCCACCACCCCTGCTGACATGTGCAGTGTGTGCAGTTGCACGCACAGATAACCCTGGTCCACCTTGGGGGTTGGTGGTGGTGGTGGTGTCCATGGCCCCAGGTTGGTCCAGGGTCACTGCGCTGGTGTTGTTCCTTATTCTGTCCATGTCGGCAGGGATGGTATTCGTGGTGACAGTCGTTGGAGGGGTGGGTGCAGGGGGTGCAGCTGGTGGACCTGCTGGTGCTGCAGCTGGTGGTCCTGCTGGTGCAGCATGTTGACTTGCACCGGATGTGCCAGGTTGTTCATCGTCCGAGGAGGACAGAGGCTGTACGACGCCAGTGAGCTCGGCATCCTCTTGAGCCTGGGACTGGGACTCCTCAGCGTCTGCTGCTGTGTCCCTATCATCACCTGTTTTTGGGAGACACAAACAATGTATGTCATGTTTCTGCAGGCATCAGTGGTTGACACACCTGACAGTTGTGACTGTGCCTCGGGGTGCGGGCCTGTACATTGTATTGTCCTAAGTCGTCACAGTCAGGGGTTGATATTGGTGTGGCACATTGTCCTGCATTATTTGGGCATTTCTATGTATTCTCTGGGGTGTGAACATGGTCTGCATTGATTGTGTTTGGTTGACAGCCAGACCTCCTTCCCACCCACCCACCCACCCAGCCAGTTATCCCACCATGGAACGTGCTTGCATTGCAGGGAGTGTAAGTTGTCTCTCAGGATGTCAGTCAGTGGTGTCCTGCTGTTTGTTGGTGCACAGTTGGCAGCAGGGCCTTGTGCTCCCCACAGCAGTAGCCAGTGTCAGCCATCTTGTGAGTCCTTCTCCACTCCCTGTGATGTGAGCATGGTTCAGGGTGGTGTTGATGGGCCAGTTGTGAGGCTGAGCAATGTCTGTGACTACGACTCCCATCATGCTATTGCCTCCACCCCCCTTCCCAGCATGCCCATGCTTCCTTCCTTTTGACTCTGCTTCCCTGTGGGGTGGGCTGGCTGTGCTGACAGGATGGCTGGGAGTGTTGTCCTGGCAGTTGTTTGGCTAAGAGTCCCAAGAGTGTCCCTGTGCTTCACACAACATAACCCAGGGTGGTGGTGCTTTGTGGGATCTTGTGTTAGGATGGAGGGCATTGCATTCTACCAGGTGGCTACTGTGGAGTTTGTGTTGGGGGGGGGGGGTGTGTGAGGGGAGGTGCTGGTGACTATGGTCAGTGCTGCAAGTCCCCCTTCCCACCCAGCCAGCCAGATATCCCACCATGGAACGTGCTTGCATTGCAGGGAGTGTAAGTTGTCTCTCAGGATGTCAGTCAGTGGTGTCCTGCTGTTTGTTGGTGCACAGTTGCCAGCAGGGCCTTGTGCTCCCCACAGCAGTAGCCAGTGTCAGCCATCTTGTGAGTCCTTCTCCACTCCCTGTGATGTGAGCATGGTTCAGGGTGGTGTTGATGGGCCAGTTGTGAGGCTGAGCAATGTCTGTGACTACGACTCCCATCATGCTATTGCCTCCACCCCCTTCCCAGCATGCCCATGCTTCCTTCCTTTTGACTCTGCTTCCCTGTGGGGTGGGCTGGCTGTGCTGACAGGATGGCTGGGAGTGTTGTCCTGGCAGTTGTTTGGCTAAGAGTCCCAAGAGTGTCCCTGTGCTTCACACAACATAACCCAGGGTGGTGGTGCTTTGTGGGATCTTGTGTTAGGATGGAGGGCATTGCATTCTACCAGGTGGGTACTGTGGAGTTTGTGTTGGGGGGGGGTGTGAGGGGAGGTGCTGGTGACTATGGTCAGTGCTGCAAGTCCCCCTTCCCACCCAGCCAGCCAGATATCCCACCATGGAACGTGCTTGCATTGCAGGGAGTGTAAGTTGTCTCTCAGGATGTCAGTCAGTGGTGTCCTGCTGTTTGTTGGTGCACAGTTGCCAGCAGGGCCTTGTGCTCCCCACAGCAGTAGCCAGTGTCAGCCATCTTGTGAGTCCTTCTCCACTCCCTGTGATGTGAGCATGGTTCAGGGTGGTGTTGATGGGCCAGTTGTGAGGCTGAGCAATGTCTGTGACTACGACTCCCATCATGCTATTGCCTCCACCCCCTTCCCAGCATGCCCATGCTTCCTTCCTTTTGACTCTGCTTCCCTGTGGGGTGGGCTGGCTGTGCTGACAGGATGGCTGGGAGTGTTGTCCTGGCAGTTGTTTGGCTAAGAGTCCCAAGAGTGTCCCTGTGCTTCACACAACATAACCCAGGGTGGTGGTGCTTTGTGGGATCTTGTGTTAGGATGGAGGGCATTGCATTCTACCAGGTGGGTACTGTGGAGTTTGTGTTGGGGGGGGGGTGTGAGGGGAGGTGCTGGTGACTATGGTCAGTGCTGCAAGTCCCCCTTCCCACCCAGCCAGCCAGATATCCCACCATGGAACGTGCTTGCATTGCAGGGAGTGTAAGTTGTCTCTCAGGATGTCAGTCAGTGGTGTCCTGCTGTTTGTTGGTGCACAGTTGCCAGCAGGGCCTTGTGCTCCCCACAGCAGTAGCCAGTGTCAGCCATCTTGTGAGTCCTTCTCCACTCCCTGTGATGTGAGCATGGTTCAGGGTGGTGTTGATGGGCCAGTTGTGAGGCTGAGCAATGTCTGTGACTACGACTCCCATCATGCTATTGCCTCCACCCCCTTCCCAGCATGCCCATGCTTCCTTCCTTTTGACTCTGCTTCCCTGTGGGGTGGGCTGGCTGTGCTGACAGGATGGCTGGGAGTGTTGTCCTGGCAGTTGTTTGGCTAAGAGTCCCAAGAGTGTCCCTGTGCTTCACACAACATAACCCAGGGTGGTGGTGCTTTGTGGGATCTTGTGTTAGGATGGAGGGCATTGCATTCTACCAGGTGGGTACTGTGGAGTTTGTGTTGGGGGGGGGGTGTGAGGGGAGGTGCTGGTGACTATGGTCAGTGCTGCAAGTCCCCCTTCCCACCCAGCCAGCCAGATATCCCACCATGGAACGTGCTTGCATTGCAGGGAGTGTAAGTTGTCTCTCAGGATGTCAGTCAGTGGTGTCCTGCTGTTTGTTGGTGCACAGTTGCCAGCAGGGCCTTGTGCTCCTCACAGCAGTAGCCAGTGTCAGCCATCTTGTGAGTCCTTCTCCACTCCCTGTGATGTGCGCATGGTTCATGGTGGTGTTGATGGGACAGTTGTGGGGGGGCAATATGTGTGACTGCGACTCCCATGATGCTATTGGCTACACTGACTTGGCCAGCATACACAGAATTCCTTCCTTTGAGTGGTCTTCACTGTGTGTTGGTGTTGTTGTGGTGGCTACATGTGTGGATGTGTGTGTTAGTTCTATTTGTGCCACTGCCTAGCTGTAGTTGTGGTTGTGTTTGTACATGTGTTGGCACAGTTGGATGTGACTTTTTTGATGGCATGTGTTGTGTTAATCTGACTGACATACACATTTTGGGATGATTCTGTTCTGGTTGCTGTGTAATTGCTATGAGTGCATGGTTTGACTCTCCCCTTGACAGTGATGTGTGTGTGTTTTGTGGCAGTATATTGTGTACATTTGTTGTGTACTCACCAGGCTCTGGGATGTCCTCTAGTCCATATATGCTCACTGGCGGTAGGATGGCCCGCACCTTCTCCTCCCAGGGCCTGAGGTATATTGGCTTGGCAGGAGGGCCACTGCCGGTGTGTTGGCTGTTGATGTAGTCTTGCTTCAGCAGTTTCCGTACCCTCCTGCGCACGTCATACCACCTGTTCTGGATGTCGGTCTTTGTGCGCCGACATGGTGATTGGGCGTTCACCCTGTTGATGATCCTCTCCCACATCTTGGTTTTCTGCGACATGGGGGTCTGTTGGACCAATGTGCCAAACAGCTGTGGCTCTACCCTGAGGATCTCGTCTACCAGGACTTCCAATTCACAATCTAGGAACTTGTGATTCTTCTTTGGGGGCATGGTGATGGGTGGTGATGGTGGGTGATGTGTGTGTTGGTGTGCAGGTGAGGGTGTGTGGGTGTGTGTTGTGCTGGGTGTATGTGAGGTTGGTATTTGTTGGTGTGCTGCTGGTGTGTGGCTTGTGTGAGGGATGAGCTGTGGGTGTGTGGTTGCTTTCTCTTGGGTGCTGGCAGTGGAATGGCATTTGCAAAGGCTCATGGTAGTGATTTGTGTCCTTTATATAGGTGGAGTTGTGGGTGTGTCTTTGTTCTCTGTCCCCACCCCCCAGTATTTATTGGCTTGGTAATTGCTTGTTTGGGCTTTTTTTGGTTGATTTTTCCTTTGTGCTGTTTGTGTATGTTGGAAACGTTCTTGTGACCGAGTCGGACCCTGCATTGGTCTCGTACGGTGTTTTCCGTTTCGTTCACGCTGTGTTTGTGCAGTTTTGTATGCTGCGTACGCGTCGGTCGCGGTGTATTGTGTTGCTTCGGCTCGGTTTTGTATGCGTGTCGGTCGTACGGCTTGTCCTCCATCCGACTCGGTCGTGTTTTTCGCGCCTTGCATCGTACTTTGCGGGTTGGAGTTGGCGGGTACGAATCGGTCGGATTTGTTCCGGGTGCGTGTCGGTCGGTTGGATTCGCGTGTTTTTCCGGCCGGATTGCTATTTTCCGAGCGGCTCGGTCGGTCGGCTTGGTTTCCTGACGTGTCGGTCGGATTTATCGCGGCTTGCATCGTACTTGGCGTGTCGGGCGCCACTGGTACGTGTCGGTCGGTAATTTTTCCGGCTCCGAGTCGGTCGGTGCTTTTTCCGGCCCGAATCGGAATCGACCCCTTAGTGCGCGACTCCCCCAGGCTGCCAGTTCACAAGTGCCTGGGGGAGTGTGTCTGCCTGGCAGAGCGCTTCACTGGTGACGTCAGTGGTGCTTGAGCTGAGGGCCCTTCTCAGAGCTGCTGTAAGTTCATCTGCATGAGAGTCTGCTGGCTGCAGACATGAAGTTGTAAAAGTTGTCACTCTGATATCTGGTGCTAGGATGCAGCATACCAACTGCTCTCTTGACCTGACCACGAGCAAATCAGGAAAGAGTGCATTATCTTATCACCAATTGATCAGCCACGCACACCTGTAAGACATGGTCTGACTCGGCTACCGATAATGATCTATGTTTTCTTTTGCCCGGGCCCCAGTGAAATAAACGACATAATGCACGCGCCCCTCACCCCAGGAATAGGCTGTAGGACATAAATACCGGTTGTGACAGAGCGAGCCCCACGCTAAAAATTAGCTCTAACGTGGCTTTAAGTCAGCCCAATTGTTTTTACTGGGAGAGGAGTGGACTAACCTTTTTATTCAAATCTCTGTGACTCGCGCATGAGGGGCTCAGCTGCACTGCAGACACCACCACGGTCCCGGTCCAGACTGTCATGCACAAATGGACATGTTCATCTGAACGGAGCTTTATATGTAATATTTCA
Source organism: Calotriton arnoldi (assembly GCA_963921515.1). NCBI lineage: Eukaryota > Metazoa > Chordata > Amphibia > Caudata > Salamandridae > Calotriton > Calotriton arnoldi. Next base: position 18,801 of record CAWUFW010004777.1, read on the forward strand.
AACGGCGCACTGGCCTGCATAACTCTAGCCAAACTATCACTGCCGCTTGGGCGGCTTCTATTAGTGTTCTGTCTCGCCATTGGGCAAATCATTGCAGCCTCACGTGACGTGGTCACGTGAATCGGAGTGTTGTGCCTGAATGTAGCTAGATCAGAACAAGGGCTGCTGAGCCAGCCCCTAAACACACGCTGCCAGCTTTGCTCAGTCTAACTGCTAATCATTATAGCAGCGCTCCGGCACTTCACTTGACTGCTCAGAATGCTATAAAAATGCGTGACTGTGCATTTCAGTGCGGTGATGCGGACCACCACACTGAAATGTGTCAGTCTAATGCCTGATGTATGGTACTTGGCAGGCCTGGAGCCTGTGTACGCGTTCGGTATACAGGCTTCCATAGAGTTCAATGGGAGTCCGAGCGAACCGAGTCAGTCACCATACGGGCGCATCGTGCTCGTTCGCTCGGACTCTCACAGCGTTATTCGCTAGGAAAGCCCTCCGGATCCGAGTCGTACAGAGGGCTTTCCTACGAGATCGGAATTGGGCACTAAGTGTTCACCAGAGTTACCAATAACGAGCTGATAAATAACTGTGAGTGTGGAGTGTGGAGTTGTCTGGGGTTACAAATGAGACCGTGAGCTTTGAATAAGAGCTGAGGAATTATTGGGGTAATACTGTGCACTATTTTGCTCATAATTCCTTATATACCCTGGAGTTTCACTGGAAGGTGTCAGCTCTTTCAGAAGTCAGATACTGCATGCGAAGTGTGAGAACATGGAGTTGTGAGGAACAAGTAACTGGTGGTAATGGCCCTTTTAGAAACAAAAAATTGCAGTGTATGAAGTGACACAGTTAAGGCTTTAAAATATTTTAGTGATCATGTACTTCAATTTTTTTCAATATAATATTTTATTGTAAAAAAGCTTTAAGATTTTAAATGACAGATAATTGTTTAGGTCTCATCATAATTATGAACTTATGAAAATCTGCATTTGTCTCACATTGATTTATAGCAGCATATGTTCTAAAACCTTAGATATACTAACCTATTTGCATGTTTGAAAAATTTCAGGAAGTCAGAGTTCTTTTTCAAAACTAAAAAAGAAATACCTATATTTCTCAGGCTGTATTTATGTTTCTAATGGTAGCTTTAGTTTTTCGCCCGGATGCCCTTGCACGTGATTAGCCAGACTCTATAAATCCAATTTTATTGATTGATTGATTGTACTTCAATGCTGGGTGATTGGCTGCTCATACTAGTGGCATTAAAAAAAAATTAAGAATGGATGCTTACCAAATTACTTTAACATCAAGAAATCACAAAATATCTGTCCCTATAGTAATTTTTGAGAAAACATGCAACACTACCCACTCGCAGTTGCACCTTGTAGAGTTCAAAGCACAAAGACAATGTATTTGGTTCATCCACTTTTGAAATAGAAAAATATAAACCAAAGTGTAGCCTGTCTGTATTATCTCATGTATAATATAGCAAGAATTCTCTTTTCAGTGTAGTCCTCTAGGAAAAGTAAGACATTCTATTTAATCAGGAAAATGAAGACCCATTAACCAATATTATCTGTCAAAGTGTCTGAAGTACTTACAATTGCCTAGCAAAGCTCTGCAAAAATGTATTAAATTAGGTTTGGATAATGGTCAATGGTTGACGAAAGGCTAAGTTAATGTCAAACCTTAGAGGATGTTGCCAAACATTTATGTGTGTAAATATCAAACGCACAACACAAAGTAAAAATATTTAAAAACACATTTTTAGTTCAAAAAGTAAATCAAGATTCAAGTATGCTATAAATGTACACACTTACAAGATACAATAAGGAACATTAAAAAAACATTGGATATTGCTATAAAAGCAATTACTGAAAACCATAGGAGCTACAAATGGTGGTGTAGTAATCTTATTTCTACCAGTATGTTCTATGATAACTTTAGAAGTTCATATGCATTTATTTTATGAGGAGCGAATCCAACTTAATGAGTTGCTTCTTCTGATGGCACTGTATATGATTCTGTCTGCAATTTCGTGGTGGAGCAGAAATAAAAATAATTTGCATGGGTACACAGGACTAACCGATTATCAACTACTGAATCTTTTCTCATACCATTCTAAAAGTAATTTCTTTTATTTGGTGTGCCTTACTTTACTGAAGTCACTTGTACTTGGAGGTCAAATCTCAGCTTCAAATCACTCTATGGTGGATCATTCACCACCAGGATGCAACTCACCCACATTACTGAGAAAACTTAATGCTTTATTTTGGAAAAATTTAAGAGTTCAGGATGGATGTAAGGTTTTTCCTCCCACAAGGGTTTTTCACTGTTTCACTGTGCTCTGTTGTCTTTGGATTTTATGTTATTGCATATACGCTGATGGTTAGATCAATATTACCTGCTGGCTAGTTAATGTGAGTGGTGCTCACGTGGGCAAAGCCTATCTGTGACACCACAGAATCTATGGAGAAATAAATATGTTATCACTTTATCAAAATCTCATTTATAATGGGGCAATACATTTGGATGATCTCTGGCTACAATGATACACACCTGGGTTTGACATTCCATGGTTGTCCTTGTACATTTTTCCCCCTGAAGAGTTAACACACATTTTAGACTCACGATTTTATAATTTGTAAATCTAAGTTGTATGTATCTAAGTTGTAACCCCTGGATGTTTCATAGAGATTTATGGTCCATTTCAAGAATTTTCCAGGGTGGATGAGCAGATCTTTATATTGTAAAAATGAACACCCAATGTAGACATTTTATCTAGTACAATCACAACTTTTAATTGATGGCCAGATTTCCATTTGTGAATTTTCCACTGGGAAACATTTAAAGTTTAGGATGCTACATAGTAGCTATCTCATACCCAAGGTGCTACATAAACCAAACGCATGAAGAAAACATCCAATTTGTGGGTGGTCTTTGAGAACCCAGCCTAGGCCGGGATGCACTTGCAGAGGTAGTGTTAGCATGGCACCTACCATTCTGTTAGTGTCCTTTCATTCTGCCTTAGAAATGTGGGAGGGCAGGAATCCCCTCCCCCGTTCCCTGGACCTTCAATATTTGCTCCCACAGGGGACAAAAAGAGTCACACTATTGTGCACTACCTCTCATAATGGCCTTGTGCTTCCATATCTGCACTGGTAACAGAACACCTGCACACAGGCAAAGGTGTTTATGCTTCTGCATGGAGCTACATCCTCATACAAATGAGGAAACACCCACTTTATTGTCTGCTCACAGAGTGCATATTACAGAAGGGACTACACAAGGATCTGCTGCCACTTCTTTAATGCAGGAGTTCAAAGATGTGGCTCAAATGTTCACAGCGGTTATAGGGTACCTTTATAATGCAGCCCCTCTTTGCTTTTCCAAACTCTTGCATGTTAAGCTTTATCCAGCCTAAAGACATAGTGAACAGTAATATCTACATTACACTCAAGCTTGTTAAGAGGATTAGGCTGCTAGCTGTCATTATCACATTGATGCATTACTGACATACTCATTTAGCTCCCTTTCCTGCACTTATTTAACAATAAACTGAAGAAATCAAATATAATATGGCACTTGATTAACCTACTCATACTAAACGTAAGGTTTAAATATTTGTTCTATGAATATCAACTTTTCAATGGCTTATGATTTTGGCCTAGATGTATAAATGTTTACTAAGTTTGGCCTTGTGTTGCAGTATTTAGACCCAGCATGTTTTGACAAGGTTGGTTAAAATAGGGCCTGGCTCCAAAGCATTTGTTCCCTTGGGAAATTAGTCTTATTCTCATTATTCAGGATTCAAGCCACATAAAACAAACATTGTTTTGTGAATCTTGCCTTCACATTCTAGTCCGTCCTTTAATACATATTCCACCCAGAAACTATTTTGATTGAAATTATTTTTGCATTTTGTATTGCTTCCGTGTGCTAACAATTAACGAAATTGGCTTCAGTGACTTTTAGGGATCTATCTCTTGACTAGTATGTGATTTATTGTACCATCTCTTCTTATTGGGGATTCTGGCTCCAGAATATAATTGATAAGTTGAACCTTCACCTTTCCAGGACATTTTGGCATTATCTAATGGAACATAGAAGTCATTGGGATCCTTCTCTTCGGTCACTGGCCTTTATGATTACTTTGGATTTAAACTTGTGAATTGAAAGCAGATGATTGCAAGGGTTAGCAGAGAAAAATAATCGTGCAGGAAGTAGATAGTCAAGATAGAGAAAGGAAGAATGGCAGCATCTGATGGTAGACAATGTCCCAGCAACTTAATATGTCCCGGTCATAGTTCTGTCCCTGTCCACATCATCAATGTTGTGCTTGACAGAAAAGCATATTTCTTAAAAATCAGTGTACATTTTTATGCCTTTTTCTGGTGTAAAATTAAATTAAACGCATTGTCTCCCATAGAACTGCATGTGTCATTTTGGAATGGATGCAAGAGTCTGTGCTAACAAAAAGAGAAATGAAATCTGAAAAGTTGAGATTCTCAAAATGGTAGTACGATTGTCTCAAACGAGGTGGGAATGATTGCCTAGTGCTAATTTTCTGCTTCAAAACCAAAATATGTGGTTGCATATATTGTTATGGACACACGCATTCGTTCTGTCCTTTTATTATTCCATGGGAAAACTTTAGGTGTATGCCCACAAAAATATCATGCTACTAAAAAAGTACACCCAGAATATCAGCTCCCAAAATAATGCATTTCTGAAGACAGAAGTAAGTATATATGTTTACTATTGTCAGAAAGATATCTACATACCTTGAAGATAAGATACTACCACATATACGTGGACTTAAGAATAGTTAATGTATACTTACCTATATATAGTAACCTTCACTATATTTTTGTAGCTGAAATTCAGGCCACGATATGTAGCCCACTAATTAGAACTTGATATTCTTGTAGTATACCAAAATATTTGCTCTATAAGGACAACTCAACTGAATGGAAGGAAAGCAAATTCTGTTATATTTGTGTTACTAGTTATATTCTTTTACTGATTAGAAATGGTTACCTAGTGCACACAAATGGCATTTATGTGACAAAGAGTAAGCCCAGATTTGAGCTTGAGGATTATGATCCTGATACTGGTAGTTCAAGGGCATTGTATCACTTCTGTTTGATTCTCTGCCTATTTTTCAGCTTCTTTTTCAAAAGTGAAGTTAGTTCTAGAGCATAAATTCTCATCAGTACTTGCTCCACAAGATGTTTACTTTGGCTTAAATGTCTCTTGAAAGCAGGCATACTGTAGCTCAGTCATGCTCTTCCACTCATATGGCCTGATTACTAGCCAAGCTGTAAATAGGAGTTTGTGCAGGGCTCGGAGTTGCAAGTTGTGCAATATATATTGCGCTCTACATTTTTACCCTGACCTATTTTGTCAGACAAATCTGGTGAAATATACCAGGAGAAAATTCCTGAAAAAATTCAAAACATTGAGATTTTGGTACGATACATATCATATTTATATGTTATGCCTATTTTTTAGGGTAGAAACTTATAACAGGAGGTAAACACATCACCCGGGTTTATAGAATTTACTGGATGAGATCTAATATTGGTGGGCAATTTGCGTCCTGGAAGAGGTGTTTCTACACTATCGTATGCTTCTGAGCCCCATAGTTCTGCAATGTACAAATTGATTCTGCCTATCTTTGTGTCTATGCCCCTGTTTGAGAGTTTTACTGTTTTAAGGCCTAATGGCCTGCAAATATGTTGCTATCACTTGCTGCCATTCATGTCTTTTATTTTAGCATGTGCTCTACATTTGTGGGCCATTTCCTCTTGTTGTTTGTCTGCAGCAAACTAAATGGATATGTTACCATTTCTTATTACTCTGTAAAGAGGAATGCTTCTGTTTTCTTTGGTCACCTCCAGCTCTCCTTAATTATTAATTAAATCCAATTTATCTTAATTTTTTCAGTTCACAAAATGTTTCTGCTGTAGCAAAAAAACCTGATGAACTGTTACTGGGGTCCTGGTGAATACATTTGAGTTGTCAACATGGAGAATAATTTGCACCTTTTGTTGCATTAAATCTGAAACATTTTGTCAGGATGTGGTAGATATATTTAATATAGGAGATAAAAAGTGCCTTGGTCGGAAGGCATGCCTGCCTTACACCTCTGTTCATTTGAACACGTGCACTACTTTATTCAGGCCAATCCTAACATGTATTATTAAATGCTTGTGAAGGTTCCTGGTGGTGAATGGTGTTTCCTAATGATTGGTAAATAGTTTTGCTTCTGTGTCTCTCCCAGGACGTCCATATCTATAGTTAGGAAACAAATTGTTGCTTGTGTTTTCTGATACTATATTTCTCCACTAGATGTTTTGTTAAAAAGATGAGGTCATTTGTAGACTGCATAGCATGGCGGAGAGAATCTCTTTGGTCTAGACTCAATCCAGCAAGAGCTAGAGAATTCATTTTGAAAGTAATTTTCCATCCATCCCCATAGAGTGTACTTTTGTTCTTTCATCAAATTTATAAACAGGAACAATAACACTGGTGTTCCACGATTATAAAAAATGATAGCTCTTTGGCAAGCTGATGGGATACTTCCTGCAGATGTGTACAAAGATCATTCTTTTACTTCTTTCAAGCATTTCCGTGGCTCCCGCAATAGCCTTCTCATTACTTCTCTTGTGCTTGTTCATAATCTGAGTCTCTGCCACTTTGAAGCTTGAGTAAGCTTCCTCAAAATGTTCTAAACTCTTTTATTCTGCAATAGCTGTATCTGTATTTGGTTGACAATTCGTTGTACCTTTCACAGGCAATATTAAACAAAAATTCTCTACTTTTCCCTCGGGGGGGGGGCTTCCATAAGCCTTCTAATTTGTGCCTGTGAAGCGGTCTTGGCAGGGGATGATCGAAGTGACTCACCATCCACTTCTGTCTTTCCTCCCACACACCAATCATCCAGTCAAATATATAGAACTTTAAATAGGGACAGGGGAAGAAAAATGGGAAGGAAGTGATCATTAATACATAAGCTTACATTTGTGTGTTTATCTGTGTGCTATATGTGTTTTAAGGAACACAATATGTGTTTTAGGCAAAATAAGTGTGTGCTTTAGATTCAAGTACAGATCTTCGACAGCTGCAGGTACACCCACATTGCCCCAGAACACCTATATTTGTAAATCAATACCCATAAATTTGCACACGCAGATTCACATCTTCTCTTTTTCTTCATGAATTAACCCACTGCTCTTAGTCTGTAACGTCATATATGTCAGTTCTCTTGTTGATAGCACACCTGGCATTCATTAATGCACATCTGATATTTGAAAGCTGTGAATTTACTGAGAACCTAGGGTCTGATTTAATCAGTGGAAGTTTGTAGTGGCAAAGCTAGTGATTTGCAAAATTGAAGGCCACTCAACTGAAAAAACCTGACTTGTAATATCGCAGACTGGGGCCAAAATTAAATATTATGGCTCAACCTTTCAATTACCATCCTTTACTGGGTCAAGCCTCATTACCGCGCCGGTTTCTTCACATCTCAGGTGGCGGATCTTTGTCGCCGTATTATGATTAAAAGAGCTATTTGGCCATCATAAGCTACATTTCAATTACAGTTACAAGTTCAGTCAATGATGAGAGTTTGAATAAGTTTTAAAAGCTTTATTATTATTAAGAGATTAGTAAGTATCTTTTTTTATTCTTTTTATTATAATTAGTCAACAAATCTTTAGTAAGTTTACAGAAATCTCATAAAAGTATTTGGTTAGTACAAATAGTCAAATAAAGCATCAAGCGCGTCCTGTATAGGAATAACACACTATTCTAAAGAATAGGACTGGAATTTCAAAGTTAGTGGAACTCATGTAGAGTTCAAAATCAAAGGAAAAGACTGAGATCAAAGTCAAATTAAAGCGGCAGAACCTCCCTAAAGAGTAGTTCATGAAACTCAGCAGAGTCTCAGTAATAAGAGCAAATGATCATGCAGTTGCAATTGCAATCTGTAAAAATAAAGCATCAAAATAAAGTAAGGATGAACAGAAGCAACAGTAGCCACAACTGTCAGTCTAGGACAAGGGAAAATGGACAAGAAGGTGGGTAAGAAGTGTAGAAAAAGCATTGAAACTAACTAGGAACACGCACTAATATAAAAAACATGAATACATGTTGCAGACATTGTAGCAGGCTTCTTCCTCTCTGGACCAATTAGATGCCAGCACTAATCAGTGATCAGGCTCAGCTCTTCCTTTCCGACAAAAATACATGTGGCTTGCAAAGCTTTATCACAAAGTTAGCTACATGCATTCTTTTGTTGTTAAGTTCTGGAAACAAGCCTCAGTGCCAATCGGTATCGAACGTATGTTAGCCTTCTAAATATTCAATGTTTCACTGTGTAACAATGAACTATACTAAAGACTAGAAACATCAACTTGCAAAGTCACTGTTAGGCAATGCATTTAATTTAACATGATCAAGAATTATTGTTTAAAATGTACAACTATTTTATTCGAGCATTATATGAGACATGAGAAAATAGGAAGTTTAGTCATTGCAAACAAAATGTTGGTTAGGAAAAGTAATACATTTGTTAAACTGGAATATTCTGTAGTCAAGATGAATATTTCTAAGCATGTCACTTTAAGGTCAAGATTTCTAAATTGGGTTTATGCACATTTCTACAATATTGGGTTTACTTCCTAGTATCTATATATCATATGCAAGCAGCTATGACTGCCTATTGCAGTTTGCACATTTTAACAGCATGTCATTTCAGCTTTGAATTTTACATTAATCATTGCACATTTAGCGGCTAATCAAAATAATTTGCATTTCAATTAGTGGACTTTATCAATCCCCCCTCTGATGGTTATAGCCATTACACTTTCTTGATTTCATAAGGGAGTTCTGCTCAAAGGGCATTTTCATCATCCTTTGAATCCTGTTGTTTCCATTTGAAACTTTGAATTTTAATGACTTACAGTAGTCATCATTCATGAGGTTATTTAAATCTAATTCCTTTTCAAATCTCTTATTTCTTTCTCTGGTGCAAGTAAAGTTTACAGCCTTTGAATAAAGCAAATAGGCTCGACAAACAAAGCTCTATTATATTGGCATAAGTAAACCTTTAAAAATACCTCCTCCTGCTGTTGTAATCCAATTCCCAATTGTATGAATCCCTTTCCCAAAGTTCTCCAACACACTAGGTTTTTCAATCTCTTCCACTTCAGGTTTCAAGTGTGAAATGTTCTTTGCAAATTTTCTTACTCTCATCAGGTATGTATGAGCAACAATGAGTTAATTTAAGCATCTTGCTGACTCCATCTTTTGTGCGAGCAAAATGTCTAATGTTAAAAGATCTTGCAAAACCATTGATCGTATTTCTACAAGCTCAGTGTTTACTACTAATAGAGCTCCAGAAGTACTGGTTGCCAGCTTGTCAACAAGCGTTGACAGCTTTCTAATCTTTTCATTATTTAAAATTGAATATGTCTCCCACTAATTCACCTCCACTTTCTGGTCTATGAGTGTGTCTGTGTGCTGATGTCATTGTTAATGCATATATACTATTCACATCGTACATCTTAGAAAATAGCACAGCTAAACAGCATATATCGTCAAAGTGACCAGGCACCAGAAAATAAGCATTCTGTCCACAAACAAAATAAACTCCTGGAATTGCAGATTCTTCCCCTGTAAAATTTGCCATCTTGCTCACATTAATTTGAATGTATGTTCACAACTACTAATCCCCTACATTTCTGGATCGTTTGGGTGTCCTTCTTCTGTAAATGCAAATTTTCCCTTTATGTTGGCTGCTTAATCTTAATTTTGGTTAAATCCTTTTCTTTTTAAAGTCTTCTTCTTCCAAACATTTTTGAAAACATCACTATGTTTATCTTTACTACGTGTCAGTTTAGTATTTCTTTCCTTTACAGACATAATGGAAACTTTCTCTAGTGGTCACATTAAGCAGGTTAAATTGTTTTGATAAGCCTTAATGCTATCTATACGTCTGTGTGGCATAAAATAGTATCAAGCTGTGTCCATTTATTTTGCTTGCGGGTGTAAAGTCATGTTTACTACTAAAGGCACTCTAGAAAGTATTAAGTCATAGTTAGAATAGAAATATTTAAAATATTTGCATCTATAAGCAAGTGAAAGCAGTATTATTATTATTAATCATTTATAGAGTGCAGCTATAACCCAACAGCCATCTTGGCACTAGTAACTTATCAGTATAGAGGAGAGTCTGTAGATGGTTACACTGGGTTAATTTGAAACAGATGAATTGCCAGGGGAAAAGCCAGGCTTTTAAGTTTTTCCTGAAACTCAACAGATTGGTGCTGATTCTTAAAAAGAGCGACAGATTGTTCCATAATTGAGCAGCTCTGACCTTGAAGGCTCTCCCTCCAAGTCGTGTCATTTTAAAAGATGGTACAGACATCAAGCAGGCAGAGGATGATCTCAGAGTTTGTGTGGGCCTATAGAATTCAACTTTCTGTTGCAAAGACTTGGGACCCTTACCATTTAATGCTTTATGCAGTATGCATAGAGGCTTAAAACTGCACCTTTCCTTCACCGGAAGCCAGAGAAGTTCCTGCAGCGTCTCAGTTGCTTAATCCTATCTTCCTTTGTTTAGAGCTTGGCAGTCATCACCTGAAGCCTTTGGAGCCACTTGAGCAGAAAATCTGGGCTACCCAGAAGCAATGAATTACAGTAGTTCCGCTGCTCAATACAGTGGCCTGTACTACTAACTTCCTAGAAGGCTGTGAAAGCATAGGGACTTTTTTCTTCAAATTTCTTAGAAGTCCATGGCATACAGCTACCGTTTTATTGACGTGAGTCTCCATTGAGAGTCTGTCGTCAATTTGGACTCCAAGATTACACACCAAGTGTGCTATGTCCAGATCTGAAGTCTTAGGCCATGGACAGAAGTTAGCTGGAAGCTGCTGTTCTGGGTTCCTTGGTGAGCAGCACAGAAATTCAGTTTCATCTCTGTTGAATTTTAGCGTATTCTCGTCAAGCCACTTGGCCATCTCTTTCAGACAGTCGTGAACGTTATTTAGTTGATTTGAGTCTGATTTAGCCAGTGATATTGTTAATTGAGTATCATCAGCATAATTTACAGATGATATCCCAAAGGACTTAATCAGGGTCAACAGTGGTCTTAGGTAGACATTGAACATAATAGGACTCAGGGCAGAGCCCTGAGGTACTCCATGCCCAATTTCTTTATATTCAGATACAAAGGGGGAAGAGTTATTGCTTGCAATCTTCCCGATAGGTAGGATTCAAACCACTCAAGGAGTGTGCTTTCTATCCCAATTTCCTTTAGATGTGTAAGCAGAATTTGGTGATTGACGAGTTAAAGGTGGCAGACAAGTCCCACAGGATCAGTATCACCGTTCAACCACCGTCAACTTGCATCATTAATTCATTAGTGGCTAAGACTAATGCCATCTTTGTTCCATGGGCCTGCCTAAAACCCATCTGTTCCGGTTCTAGCAAGTTATTTTCTTCAAGAAAACTCACCAGGATCTTGCTAAGATACTTTTTCAGTATCTTGATTGGGAAAGAAAGGCTGGAAATTGGGCGATAGTTTCTGGGCTCTTGAATGCCAGCAAGGGGTTTCTTTAATAGTGGGGGTTACCAATGCCTTCTTCCAGGCTATTGATACTACACTGATGTTAAGGGATTGATTGCAGATCAATCGTAGAGTAGGAAGGAGTTCGTCTGATCTATCTTTCCATATCCCAATAGGGATAGCATTTTATTTTGATGTGAAATGAAGTTTCTTGACTGACTGATTGGGTTCTGGGGGAGAGCCCGACGAGATTGAAGAGAAAAGGATTCTAAAGTCTGCTTCTCTTAACAGAATAATACATGTGATTCCATAGGATAATGGCATGTGATAATATTTGACTTCTTCTGATGCTGATGACAGTAAATGTAGCAACACAAAAAGATGATGGACGGAATGCTGAACGTATCAAACATTCATCCCCAGTCACATGTCTGGATTAAATTCATCATTTCTTTGCTCACCATGCCATTCCAGTTTGGACCCAGCCATATGCAAATCAGTTTTTACCCTTCTCCCCATGGGAACAGTCCAGCCCAAACTGCCAGGCCAGGTCCTCCCTGGGCCAGAAACAAATATCCTGGGACCGGTTTCGGGGTATCACCCCTCGTCAGCCAGGCTAGCTTGAATCCAGTGGCACAGTGAGCACAGGACCCACGTCTGGGCATACCCTTCCCACTTAGGGCAACTATAGCAACACAAAAAGATGATGAACAGAATGCTGAACATATCAAACAATCACCCTCAGTCACAGATCTGGGTTAAATCCATCGTTTTTTTGCTCACCATATGCCATTCCAGTTCAGTCTTGACCCTGCTCCCCATGGGAACTGTCCAGGCTAAACTGCCTGGCCAGGTCCTCTCTGGGCTGGAAACAAGCAAAAAAACAAAACAAAAACAAAAATGATGGATAGGGATGCGGCCTGAGCGATGCCAGTGGCTGAGATTTATTCATGCGTTCCATCCATCCCTACGTTGTTTTTGCATTTGATGATGGTAAATGAGTACAGACATAACAGTCTTTTGCTCCCATGGCGTGTGTGTATTCCTCTACTAATCCAGAATAAACATTAGTTGAGTAATCCTCTCTTTTGTATGTGACAAACGAAGCTTTCAATTGCTCTTCATGATTAAGGTATGAATGTGTTTTTTTTTATTGGAAGAGTTCAGATAGATACATCGTACTGCCATAAACAAAGTAATAGAACCAGTTCATTACAAGGAAATAAATATACAAATACACAAAGCGGGCCAGCCCCCTGTACTCCTATAAAATCCCAAGCATGACAAAATTACTCATATTAACAGATTTGGCCTGCTTATAATCCATCCCAGAGTTTTGTTTTGATATGCGCCTGAGTATAGTGCATAACAACGTTCTAAATTTTTTATCTTCAACATTTTAGCTTGCCAGTGCTCAATGGAGGGGGTATCTCGGACCTCCAGTTTTGTAAAATTAGAGATCTGGCTATTAAAGTGACCAAGAAGAGTTTCTTTTTATCCTCGATCCGTATACTAGCGTCTGAAGAATACCCCACTAAAATTGCTTGAATATCCTGGGCTATATCGATATTGAGCATACATATACAGTGTCGATTAATGGAAGCCCAGAAACTCACAATTTTTGAACAATCACCTCTAATATGGCGTCAGCTCAGTTCACCCTCTTTTACACATCTAAAACACTTCGCCTGTATCAGGGGTTGATCTTATGCAAGAAATCTGAAGTTCTTTATAATAGCCACTTCATATAGAATTGCATCCAGTGAAAGTTTGCACCTTTTCACAAAGAGAGATTATAACTATTAACCTTATTCCAAACCTCAGCCGAAATCAGCGTTTCCTCCCTTGACTGCCGTTTATGTCTAGTTTTATTAAACAGGTCTCCCTCTTTATACTTTTGAAATGTAGCAATCCAGTATCTGACTGGTCTGTGGATGCTAGAATCGATCAGTACTTCCACCAACTCGGAGCTGGTCCTGATTTTCATCAAGTCCAATTCCTTGCACAGATATCTGATATGAATAAGGGACCAACAAAGGGCTGTCTTCCAATGCCTGATATCTGGTTCTATCTCTGGCCACTCTTTTCAAACCTCCATTCTTGAGAAATCCCCCACTTACTGATAGCCATTTAACTCCCATTTGTGGGCGGAGCTCCTGTCAAAAATGGCGTCTGATCCTCTAAAAATGTCAATGAGCAATGTGGAGTGATTAATAGCAGGTATATCAGAACATTTAAATAACTGTGCTTTATAATTTAAAAGCCATCGCATGTGTTTATAATGAGCTTTTCAGGCATAAAAAATCCTCAATTTTATACTCTTGCATGATTAAATCTAAAAATAATTGGCAGTTTACCAGGACCCAGGGAGTAGGAAAATTGGAATGAAAAATGTGCAAAGGCAGCCGAATACTATTCTCTTATGTTTGGGAGAGCCAGGCCGCCTTCGTTGTCGACCTGTATAATGCTCACAGTTCAATCCATGGAATAGTACTAGCCCAGATGAAAGTAGAGAGCAGTCCCTCGATTTCCCCTAAAAACATTATCTGTAAAGCACAAGGGAGTGTGCCAAATAAAAAGTAGAACAGAGGCAATATAGACGTGTGAATCAGCACTACCTGGCCCATTAGAGATAGCGACAGACCTGACCACTTAGAAAGGAGTGCTTTAAATTTCTTAATAAGGGGTAGATAACTCAATATATGAATAATTCATTGACATCTTCCATTGTAATAATGCCCAGATATCTTTTGGGCTTTGAATTCACCAATGGGAGGAACTCTTGGGGTAGAGAATCAGTCAAGCAGTTGCACAGAAGAATCTAATTTTTGACCTATTTATTTTATACCCTTCCAGGGACTCGAATCCCCCAAAAATATCTAAAACCTCTGCAGAGTGACAACGTTGGCTTTTAAAAACAATGCAACATCATCGACTTGCAGCTTGATTTTTGCCATACCCCTCAGAGGTGGTTCAACACCTTCATCAATTTGAATAGTAATTTCTAAAGGTTCTATAAAAATAGCAAATAACAGGGGTGACAGAGGGCACCCCTGTCTGGTGCCTCGGTTTATATTACAGGTGCTGATGTCATCCGAATTTATAATGAATCGTGCCATAGCCTCCTTGTAAATTTTAGAAATTGCCTGAATCAAATTTGTAGGAAAACCAAACTTCTAGAGGAGAACCAAACGGCTCTTCCAACAGATCAGGTCAAAACCCTTCTCTGCATCTAGTAGCAGCACCTGTGCTGGAACCCTTTTATGTTTAAATTATCTAAATCTTCGATCAAAATTTTGTGTTTGATGCCAACCTAGAATAAATCTGCACTGATCTGAGTGGATAAGGGCTCCTACTACTTTATTCATTCGATTGGCCAATAGTTTCATTACCAATCATGTAATCTGTATTGAGGAGGTTGATGGCATGATATGAATTAATGTTTTCGGGATTCTTATCTTTCTTTAAAAACTGACCATGATAGCAGTGTTAAATAATGAAGGAATTTTGCCTCCCTGCAAAATATGGTTGGCGAGTTGCGCTATTTCAGATTTCAACAAGGGCAGACATTTTTTAGAAAATTTGACTGGTAAGCCATCTTCCCCACAGGCCTTCCCACTGGCTAAAGACTTGATGACTTCGGCACCTCTACTGAAGTGACTGAAGCCATCAAGCCCTGTATCTGATTTTGTTTTAGCCTGAGGATAGGGAGGTTGCCTAGTAGTATAAATCGGTTCATAGTGTTTTCGGAACTCGGCCTGAATCTGCCCTGAATCAGTTATCCAAGTGTTAGTCTCCTCATTGTAAACAGATTAAATATTATTCTGGGCCTTCTTCTCCTGAGCCTGCCAGGCCAAAATCCTCCCCATATAGTCTCTCTCTTCATACACCTTTTGTACATAGGCACTATTGGCAACATAGGATTTCTCTTAGTAATAACCCTGCATTAACAGTCTCGCTTTCCTGAGCTCATGTTGATTATTAAAGCTATTATGCCACAGGGCTCTTTGATGAGCTTTCTTTATGCCCTGCTCTAATTCAAATCTTCTCTTTGCGAGGCATATTTTTTTCTCACAACACTCTTAGAGCTGATGCAATACCATATGGACTCTTTGAAAGCGTCCCATACGGTTTCTAAGCTAGCTGTATGCTGATTGATCTCAAAATACTACTCGATCTCGATCCAAATCTCCTTAGACCAATCATCCTTTCCTACCTTGACCCTAATAAAAGTCCATCTAGCACTTAACTTGTCAGGCAGCATCCCCACCGCAGAAACGACTGCTAGGGAATGGTCTGGAAATCCGTTTGGAACATGCAAATAATCCCTTGGGTCCATTTCCTGTGAATGCATGAAATAGTCCAGCCTTGCTGCCGAATCTGAGACACAAAAAATTCCCATTTAGATGGATACTTCTCCTTCCAGCCATCAACCAAATTCAAAACCTTCATATAGACGAGCATAAGTTTGATGGATCAAGGTTTATTATGCTTTCAGATACTTGTGGATGAGTTTAATATTGTATTCAGAAGTAATTTGAAATCTGCACCCATAATTAATTTGCCAGGAATTGATGACAGACCCTGAAAAAAGTCCGACAGCAGAACTCGGTCGTCAGCAATGGGAGCATAAATTGCAACAACTGTGAGCCTAACAATATTTATGGTTCCACACATCAGGGCCCACCTTCCTTTTTTTATCAATCTGAGAAGAATTGATGTGATATTTAAGAAATTTGTTCACATATATGGCCACCCCCCTGTGAGCTGCCCTAGCATTTGATAGGCATACAAATCTGGCCCAATTTCTAAACATCGTGAGGGAAGGCTTTCCCCCTTCCATGAAAAGGGTCTCCTGAAGTAAAACAATATCTGGGGAGTGACCTTTTATGCAATCTTTAACTGCCCTACAAATTTGCTTATTGTTTAGGCCATTAGCATGGTACAAGATCATTTTAAGAGCTTCTACTTGTACCTTCATTAAGTTAATTTTCATTCACACTGTGTCAAAAACAGGAGGGGATCTACATAAGAACAAATACATCACAGACTAAAGTGCTGTCACTTCCCTCCGCTGCAACTGAGAAAAAGTGTATCCCTGTTAAAGTGGCTGGTGCTAGCTACCATCTAAAAAATTTTGACATCATCTGAGATGATTCCAATATATCATTACTAAGCCAGAAAAGTGCTTCACTCAGGAAGCATGAACTGCTAAAGGTCATTCGACAAAGTGCAATGTGCAAACGGGATCAGATGTCTGAAGTGCATAGTAGTGCATAGACAACCATTCGCCCCGTCCTTAGCCAGAAAAAATGACCAATCTTATTATTCTCATTCTCTTGTGCTGAAAGATAATGTGGCATTAAACAAAGTGCAATGTACAAAAATCGCTTGAACAACTAAAGAGCTTGGACAGCTTAATAAGAGAGAAAATACACCAAAACAAAGTGTGATGTGCCAAAGTGCTAAAGTGTAAAAAATTGTTAAAATTCCTAAGAAACCATTAACCAACACCTGTCCCTGAAATGGTCTTTGAGTATACATAGCCACACATAGACTTTCCCACTTGGCCCTCCTTTGAATGGAAATATTACGGCTCAATCTCTTAGTTGTCTCATCATATGAACTCTTCCAGTTTTGTAAACTTATGTGCCCCACACACTGTGCACCCTCCCTCCCTCCCTTTGTAACCCCCACTAAAGAACCCTGAAAGCTGCCCTTGCTCTGGAGCCACCCCCATACCTGGAGCCCCGACCTTCCCCTGTCTGGCACCATGATTCTGTGCCACTCTTTCTCACCCCCCGTCCCCCTCCTCGGCTCCCATTTCTCCAACTCCTGACAAAGAACTATAAGAATTAGTCTACAGTCTGCCAGATTTATACACTCTCAGAAAGTTCCTTCAGGAGCTTTTGTGCTTCCTCTACCACGGCACATGTATTCAATCAGCATTTTTGTCGAATTTTCATCTTGGTGGGGTGGATGAGGGTAGCTTGTGCCCCCGCTTGACGAAACGTTGGAAGTAACGCTTTGAAGTCCATCCTCCTCTGAGCGGATTCTATCGTCCTGACCAAAAAAAGTCTCACTGAGAACTCATTGTTCATCTCGAATGCTTTCTCCTGGATTGCCTTCCTTAACACCTACTCTTTAATACGAAAACCAGCAAAATTTATCAACAGCATGCAGGTGGATTTAGGATTAGCAGGATGTTGGGCAGGTATCTGATGTGAGCGCACAGCAGTTAAATCCTGTGGAAAATCCAGAAGTACATATTTTTTAATCAAGTTGTTCACATAAGTAATTGCACCCTCCACATCCTCCTTGTGCTCCTTGTGCCCATGATTCTAAGATTTGACCTTCTGGAGTGATTTTTGAATTCTTTCTGTTTCATCCTTAATACTGACAACTGTTATTCAATCTCATAGAAAGTCCCTGAGGCCGCTGACAGTTTATACTCACAATCTGATAGGCGTTGCTCCATCTCTTCCATTTCATCCTGTGCTTTCGAAATTTTCCCTGCTAAGTTAACTATGCAGTTTTCCATTTGCTTAGCTATTATTCATTGCAAAACCTTTATTGACCTTATTTCCTCCAGAATCTCACATAGGACCCCTTGTAGTGCACCAGGAATATTCAGCACTTTAAACGATTCTGGGCGAATGCTATTCCGCCCATGGTTAGGAAGCAATAGGTCTTCAGTATGTATGTGCTTCTGTTGCATCTGCATTTCTAAAACCTCTCTTGGGTGCGAAATAAAATCCTACTAGCACTACTGTAATCATTATTACTGTTATTACGAATACTGAACACATAATATATTTACACTTATTTCTAAGGCAACAAGTGTTTCTCCTAAAGCAGATTAGATGCAGCCAAGTTCAAAGTTTAAATCAGAATTTTGTAGGTATCTTCGTTAAGATGTATAACTTTCAGCAAAATAACCTGGAAGGGGCCTGTCCATCTCGGTTCCAGACAAGTCTTCCGACATTCTCTTGATTACAACCCAATCACCCGGATTGAGGTTGTGGCACTGTTCTTGATGCAGATTTTTAGTGGCAGCTGCAACCTGGTAAGAAACAGAACAGACAACATCAGCCAATCCTTAGTAGCAATTGAGTATCATATCATCTGTGACGTTCAACAGTGCATTTGCAGGTACAGCAGGCAGCCTTATTGCACGGCCCATCAGAATCTCATGGGGCGATAGGCCAGTCTTCCTATCAGGGATACTTCAAATACTCATCAGCATCAAAGGTAAAGCATCTGGCCATTTCAGTGATGTTAAAGGGTGCAGAGACAGAATATCGAATCAAAAATATTGAGTTGAAAATATCGTGGGTCAGAAATATCGACAGCAAGATTCTCATTGTCAAGAATATCGACTTAAGGTAAGTAATATCGATTTTAAAAATATCGAAGTTTTTAATGTCGTTTGCAAAAATATAGTTAAAAAATATTGTTTGTTTATTAATGTTATGTATTTTAGTATATATTTTATATGTATGTGTTGTATGTTTTTTTTTATAAGATTTGTTTGTATTTTTAATATATGTGTTAAATTTTTAGTAGTTATTAATTGTTTTTTTAATTTGAATTTTGCGTTTTTTGTTCCGTAGTGGGTTGTGGGTTTATAGGGGAATAGGGTGGGAAGTAATTTAGTTATATTAAATGTATTGATTATTTTTTATTTATTAATATTTGTTTAATTGAGATGTTATAGTGTTAAATGTGTAAAGTAATTTATTAATTAATTAATAAGTGGTTGTTAATTATATTTATTTAATTAATTGGTAACTAATGATGGTAATTGTGTAATTAATTTTAGGTGTGTGTTTTGGTGTTTATAGGAGTAAAGGGTGGAAAGTAATTTGTATTTAATTAATTAATATATAGTTGTTAATTAATGTATTTTGGGTAACTGTTTAATTTTTTATCTGTTGTTTTTACTTTTAAAGGGGTAAAGGGCGGGTATTAAATACATTTTATTTACATTATTATTAGTTGTTAATAGTAATAGTTTTTAATTTATAAATACGTTTTAATTGTTTTTTATTATTTTAGAGTTTAATTTAGGTGTGTGTTGTGGATATCATAGTGTTAAAGTGTGTGGAGTCAATTAATGTTTATTCGTTTTTTATTAATAAAAAAATTTTAATTGATTATTTTGTTATTGGTGTGGTGTTATAGGGTAGGAAATGCAATGAATACATTTTTTTTTTTTTAATATTTTTTATTGAAATCCATATAACAAACATTTTTATCCATAAAATTCATTAAATATGTCAATAATAATACAAAGTTGTTAAATAGCACCGATTTACCGAGAGGGAGTAAATCCTAAAATCCATACAGATAAACATTTAAGCCAGTGTACAAAAGACAAAGAAAACAGTATCCACTGCCGGTCATAAATATAAACTAAACAATTGATTAAACCTTGGGTACCTAAGCATATACCTAAAAATCAGCGAGTATGTGGAAAATACTAAATCATCCTATATTTAATGATGTGACTGAATTACAAGAGAACATCAAATGTTGCATAATAAATTGAGATCCTGGTATTGCTGGACATAGATGTCAAACATAGTGGGACTACCTCCTAAAAAATAAACTAAATTTTGAGATCTTAATCAAAATAAGCTGCCCAGACCCTCTCAAACTTCTTAAGTCCCCCAATTCGCAATGCATAGGCTCGTTCACTCTTTTTAACTTGCTTCATATTTCGGACCCATTCATATATAGATGGTATGAGATCTGATCGCCATCTCTGAAGCAGAAGTGATCTAGCTACAGCCATTGCAATATATAATAGTTTGACAATCTTGTCTGAAAGAAGATGGTCTGGGTCATAGCCAAGTATTATTAGCCAAGTATTCAATCCTATTGAAATACCGCATTCGCGTTCCAGATAATAAAAAATATCATTCCAGAACCTCTGGATCAAGGGGCATTGTAGTATAATGTGTGCCCAATTGGCTGAAAGATGGTTAAGGCAACGGAAACACTGCGCTGATTGGTTGGTATAACTCTTAGATAAAAAAAGTGGAGTTCTATAAAGTAGCCATTTACTAAAAAATAATATCCTTCGCCAATTAGCTCCCCTTAACGTGCTGAAATTGAGATTAACTGCTGACCACATACTCGCTGTAATTTCCATCTCCTCATGTTTAGCCCATTTCGTAATGGCCTTCCCCTCCAGATCGATACCCTTGATGGAGGCTAAACGCTTTTTCCATTCCCCAGGTTTCTTAAATGCCGTATCTTCTAATAATTCACATACTAAGCATTTCCGTTCACTGATCTGGACCAAATCAAGTTTACTCAGGAACTTACTAAAAATATTATATGACCCAAGAAGAAGGAAGTCATTTACGATTAAATGAGACATTACAGCTATGTTCAGCCATCTATCATTCCTCAAAAAATCTGAAATTTTCCGGAATCCAGCATTGGCCCATTTTTGTGTTATTACTGAAGATTCTCTGATCCCAGATAGTAAGATAGGGCCAGATAACGGGGTTGAGGAGTTGATTGCAGGAATAGAATATCTTCTATAAAAAGCCTGCCGTTTTTGGAAAAACCACTGTACACACTTATACCGTACTAATTTAGGCGATTTAACAATTGTTAATGGGCAGTGGTTCTGATTTTCCTTGCAAATTAAATTCATAAAATAGTTAATAAAAAGACTCGATTGTAGTTCCGGCTTAAATCTGGACATATATTGTGCAAAATAATAATCCCTCAAATTCGGGAGAGCTAATCCTCCATTTTCCAGTTCTTCATATAAAGTGCTAAGTGCATTTCGGGGGACCTTCTTTGCCCAGGGGAAGGCTGTAAACATAGACTCTATTTTGGTAAAAAAAAGAGCTCATTAAAATACAACGAATCGCCGAGAAGAGGAAATTGAATAGCGGAAGGACAGACATTTTAATCAAAGCAACCCTACCCAAGATGGTTAATGGAAGAGAGCTCCATCGGAGGAATAAATCCTGAACTTTTCGTAGTAGTGGGGCGAAATTCAAATCGTATAAAACAACTATTGGTGCCGAGAAATAAACACCAAGATACCTCTTTGGTTTTGTATTTAAACAAGAAAGAATATCGGGGTGTAAATCCATACATGCTCCACCACACTGTATGATTTCCTGTCTTTTTTTAATTTATTTTATATCCACCTAGTGCCTCAAATTCCTCGAAGATCTCAAAAGTTTTTGCTTGGACCTCCTTCTCAGGCTTTATAATAAGCATGATATCGTCGGTGTATAGTTTCAATTTCGCCATAGTTGGTAGTGGAGGGCAGATATCAATACTGTTCCTAATTGCAATCGCTAATGGCTCGATACAAAAGGCGAATAGTACCGGAGACAGAGGGCACCCTTGTGGGCACCCTTGTCTGGTCTCCCGTTTAACCTTAACTTGGCCATTCTCCGAGGTGTTAATAATTACGTTGGCTTCTGCATTCAGGTATAAATTCTGAACCAACCCCGTAATTTTGGGAAGTATGCCAAAATTTTGCAGAATAAAAAATAGGGTCTCCCAGACAACTAGGTCAAATGCCTTTTCGGCGTCTAAAAGGAGGACCAGAGCAGGTATCCTCCGAGTCTCAAAATAGTCAAATGCTTCCGTTAAATAGTGTGTATTTGTGCCGAGCTGCCTACCAGCAATAAAACCATTTTGGTCAGGGTGGATCAAATGTGAAGCATTTTGATTAAAACGATTAGCTAAAAGTTTAGTGATTATTTTATAGTCAGAATTTAATAACGTGATGGGGCGGTAAGAATTAGGATCTTCGCTATCCTTTCCCTTTTCCAAAAAACTGACTATATTCCCATTTCTGAATGACAATGGTATCGCCCCACCTTCTAAAATTGAGTTAGCTAACAATAAAAAATAATCCGAAAAGGCACTACGAAAGATTTAAAAAAATTCTGCCGGGAGGCTATCCCGGCCGCAGGCTTTGCCGCTCGGAAGATTTTTTATGACACCCTCCAGCTCATCTTTTGTAAAAGGCCTTTGCCATGCTCATTTTCTCCATATCCGAGAGTACCGGCAATTCATTTCTCTGGAGGAAACCTCTCAGGGATGTGATATCAATAATCTGTTGTTGGCCGTATATGGACCTATAATGTTGTAACATTATATCACCTATTTTTACTGGGTCGTCCATACGGGAAGCAGTTGAAGGACATTTTAATGCAGTTATCTGGTTAGTAACAGCCTGCTCCCTTGCCTGCCAAGCAAGGAACCTACCGGTATAATTACTTTCTTCATAAATTTTTTGTCTATGGTGCTGGTAAAAGGATTCACTCTTAAGATAATATCTTTCGCTAAGATCCCGTTTAGCCTGATCAAGCCGCCGTTGATTAAAAACTGAGGGGCTACTAAGAAATGCGTTGAGAGATCTTTGTACTATCTGCTCTAGGGATCCCTTTTCTTCCTTAGCTTTCCTAAGATTATCAGCATCTTTTCCGATGGCCAGCCCCCTAATGAAAGCCTTGAGTGAGTCCCAGACCACATGTAAAGGTGCAGAGCCATGGTTTCGCGTGAGAAATTCTTTAATCTCAATTTCAATAAAGAGCACCCAATTTTCTTCTGATAGATATTGCCTATTTAGCATCCATCTTTTAGGGGTCCTAATATAATCCCCTAACTGTAACTCAAGATCTGAGAATCCATTCTGAAGGATTCTTTGCTGGCTAAAACTCAGTCTCCTAGAAATAAGAAAAAAATCGATGCGTGATGAAGTATGAAATCTGCCTGACAAACAAGTATAGGCGATCTTAGTAGGGAATACCGCCCACCAAGGATCCAATATGTCCAGAGTCGAGCCATAGTTTTGTATAACTCTTAAAGTTTTAGGTTTCAGCTGTTTTTTGGACAGAGCAGAGGAGTCGATTTTAGGATTCATCAAAAAATTAAAACCCCCCCTAAGATCAATTCGCCAGGTACTTGCATTAGAGATTGAAAAAATTCCTCATACGGCGTTGGATTGTCCTCGACTGGGGCATATATACTGGCGAAAGTTAAAAGTCTGTGCCCTAAGTTACAGGTGGCCCAACACCTCCTTCCACTCTGATCGTTTACAAAATTAACAACTTCCTCCTGAAGTCTTTTACTAAAAAATATTGCCGTGCCCCGATGGGATGCCGAAGATGAGGAAAATCCCCTATAGGCTGCCCAGGACCTAAACATAGAGAAGTCTGGTAGCTTCCCCGCTGGTATATGGGTTTCTTGTAATAAAATAACCGCTGGATTTTCTGTCTTAATCCACACCTCAATGGCCCTCATTTTCTTTTTGTTATTAAGACCATTAACGTTAAAAGAAGCCACTTTCAGAATTTCCTTTTTAGCCATTAGCAGCAGAGAAGATACTTAACAGCCTTAACAGCATTGATAAAAGTATACTGCAAAACTATGACGATGGTAAGTGGCCCCATCTGTGATCTAACAGAATGTGAGTCTATTAATACGAAATGGATGTATATATGTATGGATTTAAAAAATGGATTTTGTTCTTTCCCCATGCTCCCTTTTCCTTGTGACTTTCACCCCTGTGACCCCACCCAGCCCCTGCAGCCACCATGAGCATACCGCCGTCCCTGCTCACATCTGACAAACTTCCCCCCCCCCCCACCTTGACTGGCACGATGACTTGGTGCCTAGTGCAGCCGGCCTCACTACCCCCCACCCCTTCCTTCAAGAAAAGAAAGAAAAATGAAAAACGCAAAGAAAAAGAACAAAGAAAAGCGGAAAAAACGCAGGACGGGTCCAAAAAGGTAGTCAATAAGAGACTATCTAAAAATATCTACAAATATGTTCTAGCAGCAAGAGGAAAAGTCGATAATACATAATTAATGACCTTGTTCACTCATTACATCGATACTTTAATATTATATTGACATGTTAGAGTCTGCAGGTCATCTAAGTTTATCTACGAAGTTAGTTACATTCATTCCTGCGCTTCCAGGACGTGACAAACCAAGCTACCTGGCCCACCACCTTACTTCAAAAGAAGAAGATCGTCAACATAGGCAGGGAAAACAACAAAGAGAAAGAAGAAAACCAGTAGATAATGGATGACAAATTGCCTAAAAATCTATACTAGAGAGAGAACAAGTACCAAGATAAGGAACCAAACAAGTAATTGAAACATTTTAGGTACATATTAAGAACATTTTGAAAACATTTATAAGCTCATAACATTAACATAATGTCATATCTTGATACTGAGGAATCCAAAGGCCCTTAGGATTTCCCCATTGAGATTTGTTGCAGTAATTCCTGTGCTTCCGGAACATTACAAAATACATAAAATCTGCCTTTAACTAGGACTTTTAGATTGCTCTGCTGGGCAATCATTGCTTGTGCCCCCTGTTCCTTGAATAACTGTAGCATTTTTACGAACTCCTTCCACCTTTTGGCTGCGGAAGCCGACATGTCCGAAAAAATGCGGCAAAGTGGAACCTCTGTCGAGGTAAACTGTCGCTGTTTAATAGCCTTAGATAAGATTTGATCCTTGACCCTATAATCCCCAAACTTAACCAACATAGTCCGTGGGAACTTAGCATTGGGGGGAGATGGGCTGGTACCCGATGTGCTCGCATAAGAGTAAGGTCACTATTAAACTCTGGGAGGACGTTCTTTTTGATAAACGAGTCTACCCACTGTAGAGGCTGCTGTCCCTCAAGGCCTTCCGGAATACCCAGAATAAGGAGATTGGAGCGCCTAGAGTGGTTCTCTAATTCCTCAAGTTTATACTCCAGTGCTGCTCTCTGACTCTGGAAGGCAGCTACTTTATTGATCATAGTTGAAACTTGGTCCTCCAACTGCGAGATCCTGGTTTCTGCTTCGAGAAGCTGTGTCGGCACCTGAGCCATGCTTTCTTCGATTTTAGTTAGGCGAGCATGGATTACGGCGATCTCAGCAGATTGAGAAGCTTTCAGTTCTCTTATCTCGTCCAGAATCAGATTTAGGAGGCTCTTGGCATCCCATTGCATGTTAAAGGATCTGTTTTCCTGGGAGGGGTTGTCTTGAGCTGCTTCTAGCCTGCCTTCAGACTGCAAAGCCTGCGGGTCGGAGGACCTCGACTCTACTGGGACAGACAAAGCAGTGTCCACAAGAGTAGAAAGATCTGATGAAGACCCCCCCCCCAGAATAAGGCGCTTGCAGAGAAGGGGATGGCGTGGAAGAGTGACTGTCATCTACAGGGTCTCTAGGACTCCCATTTTTACCCTGATCTATAAAGTTGTCTGTGGAGTTGTCAATTGGGGAGGGCTCATTCCCTGTTGTCTCCTGTTCTGCGGCTGATAAGCCAGGCTTGGCTTTGAAAAATAGAGGATACTTTTTAAGGGCCTTGGCTACTCCGGCTGGATCGGGCAGCGTTGGTGTCTTTAGTTTGATCAAATCTGACGAACTGATGGTTCCTGCCCTAGGAGAGGTAATAGAGCCAGGGCTAGTGCTTGAATCAAGGTCCACAGAGGCACCTCTTGGATGGTCTGGATTAGGAGCCTCAGAGCTTGCCATTTCAACAGTTTCGGTATTCAGATCAAGATCTTTCCTGAGAGCCGCTGCACGGTTTGCTCGAGCAGCCACCTGGCCAACTCGTTTTTTCACCCTCTGACCCAGGCTGGGAGAATCAGAGTGGGTTGTTACTGTAGCTTTCGCTCCTTTAGCAAGATTTTGCATAATGTAATTGTAACGTTGATCCCTTAACAAGACAGCCAAGACATCCAAAGTCACTGACTAGAACCCCCCCCAGCGACCCTCAACCAAGTGGCGTAGGGGACTCCCATACACCAGTGGGTAAGGAAAATGCGTTCACTTACCCCCTCTTGGAGAAAAACCTGGTGGTCCCAGTGGTGAATAGTTCAAAAGTAGATAACTCCAGCTCCGAAGAGCAGAAGTGCCGGCACCTCTCTCAGAGAAAAACCTGGTGATTACAAAACGCGTAATGAAAAAAAGTAGAAAGCAAAAAGAAGGCTGCAGATCCAGAGAGCACAGGCGCCTGCACAGTATCGTTCCGCAGGAAGTACCCAAGCTAGTGGTGCTTAAAAATTTGCCAAACAACCACTCAGAAAATATAGAGCCAAACGGATATCAGCATATTCAAAGCCGTTTCCAGTCAGTTTTATCCGCTATGGGCATTTGAAAGTTGATCCAAACAGTGCTGCTCAGGGCTGCTTAGGGCTGCTCAGATGCCCAAATGGGCGCGCCGGTGTTCGCGCTGCCCGGGTTCCATGCAGCTCCAGTTTCCCTGTCTCCAGTTTGAATCTCCCGGTCTCGCTCTGGCGTGCTTCGGGTATTCGCGGAGCTCAGCGTCTGCCGAGCGGCACAGCTACGGACTCGCTTCTGACTTTGGAAGGATAAGGGGGGTGTGGTTACGGCGTCCTAGCCGGTAGCCTGCATCACTGCCTGTCGATCCATCACAATGAATACATTTATGTATTAATTTATCTGTAAATATTTTCTAGTTTAAAAGATTTTTTTTTATAAATGTATTTATTATTTTATATTATATATTATTTGTAGGTTTTTTTATATGTAAATAATATTATAATATTTTTATTTTTATATATTTAATATGATTGATTTTTCATTTCTAAATATTATTGATTTATTTTCATGATTTTTTAAAATAATTTTTAATGTTTTTTATTTTTGTTTTAACTGTTTGAGTGTGAATAGTAATTTTTGTCTCTTCGCTATCCAACACTTTCCCTAATGTTGCACTCACTGGAGTGGGAATAGTTGTTTTTACCTCTCCGCTATCCAACATTTTCCCTACTGTTGCACTCACTGGAGTGGGAGTAGAAATTTTTACCCCTCTGCTATCCAACACTTTCCCTACTGTTGCACTCACTGGAGTGGGAGTAGTAATTTTTACCCCTCCGCTATCCAAAACTTTCTCTACTGTTGCACTCACTGGAATTGGAATAGTAATTTTTACCCCTCCGCTATCCAACACTTTTCCTACTCAATTCAATTCATCTTTATTCGGATAAGAAAATATCCATAAAAGAACAAAGTAAAATAAAATACCAGCAAAATTTTAAAAACAGACAGACAATACATACATGAATAAAATTTAAAACAGCCAACACAAGGCTAAAAACAGTAAATACACAAAACATCTACGTACGCAGTGCTCAGGGGATTTGTCTTACACTTATAATTTGTTAGGGGCAATGGTATAATTTTTCCTGGAATCAATTGATACAAGGCAACCAATATCCACTGATTTAATAAATAACATCAAACTAAAATAATGGCACATATTGAGATGAAGATAAAAAGTTCATTAAATATAGCAGCATAATAATGTAAAGTGCGAGCAGTTTATCACATTAAACCAGCGTTAAAAACAAACAAATTCATTAAATCTAGCAGCATAATATTATAAAGTGCAAGCAGTTTATCAAAAATTATGTAACAATGAAATACACACAATAAAATTATGCGACCTACATATAAGTGAGAGGTTAAAAAATGGGCAATCCCTACTGTTGCACTCACTGGAGTTGGAATAGTAATTTTTATACCTCTGCTATCCAGCACTTTCTCTACTGTTGCACTCACTGGAGTGGGAATAGTAAGTTTTACCCTTCTGATATGCAACACTTTCTCTACTGTTGCACTCACTGGAGTGGGAATAGTCATTTTTATCTCTCTGCTATCCAACACTTTCCCTACTCTTGCATTCACTGGAGTGGGAATACAAATTATTTACCCCTCCACTATCCAACAGTTATTCTACTGTTGCATTCAGTGGAGTGGGAATAGTAATTTTTACCCCTCCGCTATCCAACACTTTCCCTACTGTTGCACTCTTTAGAGTGAAAATAGTAATTTTTACTCCTCCGCTATCTAACACTTTCGCTACTGTTGCACTGTTTGCAGTGGGAATAGTAAATTTTACCCCTTCGCTATCCAACACTTTCCCTACTGTTGCACTCTTTGGAGGGGGAATAGTAATTTTTACTCCACCGCTATCCAACACTTTCCCTACTGTTGCATTCTTTGGAGTGGGAAGAGTAATTTTTTCCCTCTGCTATCCAACACTTTCCCTACAGTTGCTCTCACTGGAGTGGGAATAGTAATTTTTACCCCTTCGCTATCCAACACTTTCCCTACTGTTGCACTGATTGTATTGGGAAATTTAAGTTTAAATATTTTTTAATAGTTTGTTTTAATTTATGAAATAATTTTTTTTATATTTAAAATTATTGATATATATATATATTATTTTTATATAATTTTAAAGTTTTACAATAAATTAAAGATACTAGTTTATTAATTATTTTAAAGTAAATATATATATATATATGTAAAAAATTATTATGTTTGTGTGTTTATCTTTTTTAATTAGGTTTAGTTATATTTTGTTAAAATGTATATTAAATGTAATTTATTTTGTTAAAATTAATATTAATATTTAATATATTTAATATATAATTCTTTATTTTATATATATATATATTTAAATCAATATTTTTTACATCAATATTTTTGATTCAATATTTTTGTACTTACCTGTGTAGGTATGGGAGTCGATATTTTTGTAGTCTATATTTTTTTTCGATATTTTGAACATTGATGTTTTTGTCATCGATATTTTATCATTGAACCATGTTAAAGCACAAACTTTAGCTAGTGAAGACTTGATAGCCCTTTTCATTTGTTCGACGATACCTGAAGCCTCAGAACGATAGATGCAATGTAGTCCTTGCTCAATCTGTTATGCTGTGCAAATCATCTTCAGGACCTCATTGTTAAAGTGGGTCTCCCATCTGATTCCAGAGAAACTGGCATTCCGTACCTGGGAAGCAATTCTCCTAATAACAGTTTTGCTACTGTGAGATTGTCATTTCTTCTGGTTGGGTAGGCTTCCACCCATCTCGAGAAGAAACATACTAAGAACAGGACATATCTCTGTCAGTTGCAAACAGGCATTTCAATGAAGTACATCTGCATTCTGTTGAATGGACCACATGATCTCCCTATGTGAGTCAGTGTAATGTGTGTTCTTTTCCCTGCATTCATTTGTTGACATGTCACACACTGATGACTGACGTCTTCTGCAAGCATCCTGAACCTGGGATTAAACCAGTTTTGCCTAAAGAGTCTTACCATGGCGTCCCTCCCTAAATGTTTAAATCCAAGAAATCATAATGTCATTGGGAATAGCAAACTATCATGTAACACTGGTCTCCCATCAGCTGATATCCATATGTCATTTGCATTTTTCTCACAACCTGCTCTGACCCAACTTTGTTGTTCTGCTTCTGAAACATTTTCCTGTATTCTTATTTAGTTCATTCCAAGTATTGTTATGTCCCGTATAGAGGCCCTAATGTAGACCCGTTCATACATGCCCTAAAATGGACGTATTCGTATTTGCAATAAGACGGTCATATTCGTACTTGCCCTATTATGGTCAAAGCCGCATATGCCCTATTACGGTCATAATTGTACATGTCCTATTATAGTCATGATTCCTTATATAGGCATGATCTTTCACCTACATTGGTCCTCGCTAGCACACAACGAGCTCTAAGGGCTGAACGTTA
The DNA here is from genome assembly GCA_963921515.1 of Calotriton arnoldi. Lineage (NCBI taxonomy): Eukaryota > Metazoa > Chordata > Amphibia > Caudata > Salamandridae > Calotriton > Calotriton arnoldi. Next base: position 48,945 of record CAWUFW010004777.1, read on the forward strand.
TCTAGCCTGTGGTTTTGAATACAGCAGGGTTTTTCCCAAACACAGGCCCACACTGTACTCATCAATTATGCATGACTCTCTAGGAATACACCACCTGCATAATATGTATGTACAAAGTTCACCCCTGACGTCTTCCTCAAGTCTAACAAGGGCCAATACAAACCATACGAAGCAACTAGAGTCTTCAGGGTATAAATACACCACCTCTTACCCCGGTAAGACAGAGGGAACCGAGACTTCCATGCTGACACACTGACCAGAGACGCTTAGGCTCCTGCAAGCAGTCGCTCCAGCTGACAGCGGTCTAACACAGCCCTTGCGGGGTGTCCAACTCGAGACCAGGACGGGGTCCCACACTCTCTCTATTCAGGTACGGGGGTTCGACTAAATCCTAGAAGGATTCTTGGCTCTTAGGCTTTTAGACCTACACATATGATAGGTACACTCCGGTACATCTAGTTAGGCATCGTAGGAGTACGCGCACTTTCATAAGGCTTTTTATATTCATGTATGTATTCATGATTATTGTAATATGGTAGAACTGTTCTATCCCTTTGCTTTTATCGTACTGCTGATAATATATCTCTGCTATTGTCTGCTGATTGCTGTAGCAAATATATTTTACACTAGAATAACAACTGTTCAATAAATACTTATTGAAACGTCCAGACTGTTTATTCTATGTAACTCTCTGAGACAAACCGAATAAGTAAGCACGAGTGACTGAGCGAAAAGTAGTATATTGTTTCCACGATTCTGAGGAATTAGGGTTGTCATGGTCTAAGGTTGCCAGGAACTAATCTCTCCCCGATAAGAGGAGATTCTAGTGGCACTGTGAGCTAGCTAATGCAAATCCGGCTAACATATACGGTGGGGGTGCACAGAGTCAGTCTAACACCAAGCCCACAGTTTATGTTATCCAAACGCTCAGGTCCTGCATGGGTACTATAGGAACTACACGACAGTATTGGTTAGCCCGTTCAGAGCCACCGACAGTGCCTCTTGCTATCTGGAGACCACAAGCACCAGGGTTCACAGCGGCAGGAGCCGCGCAGCACCATCGCGCCAGCCGGCGCATAAAGCAGCGGCAGTGCTCCCGCGGTGCGGGAAGCCCGTTCAGAGCCACCGACAGTGCCTCTTGCTATCTGGAGACCACAAGCACCAGGGTTCACAGCGGCAGGAGCCGCGCAGCACCATCGCGCCAGCCGGCGCATAAAGCAGCGGCAGGGCTCCCGCGGCGCGGGACGCGCCCGGGCGAAGCCCGGGCCAAGGGCGGGCCCGTCCTTGACCGTCAAAGACCGGATAAGGCTGGGCTGGGCCTATTCCCTTACATTTTCTTTTTTCTCTTTTTATTTTTTGGGCATTAATTGAGTTGAACTATTCATGCCGGCTTCGAGAGTAAGTGGCCCGCAACGTTGAGTGATTCCAGGTGACTTTTTGCAAGGTTCTTGTTTCCCTTTTATTCGTTCATTGTGGAATTGTGTTTTTTTTTTTTTTTTTTTTTTTTTTTTTTTAACAATCTGTGCATGGCAAAAGCGAAGCGATTGAGCGATGGGGAACTAGCTCTTGGTGCCCTTAATCCCCCGAGGCAGCTGACTAATACTACCCTGGATAATTTTTTGATCCGTGCATCTAAAGTCATAGATAATGAAATTCTTGTGGTTCAGCGACGTCTTTCTATAGAGGGGGTACTGTATCTTGTACAAACCAGGTTATTAATTTGGAGGGAGAATGTATGGCTATTGATGTGGGAACTGACATTGTTAAATTCCCAGTAACCACTTCTACGGCAAATGCAAATTTACACATAATTCCTCCACAGTCAACAAACTTAGATAGGCCCCCAACCAGTCCCCCAGTTAGAGTAAAAAGAAAGAGGAAACTCAAGAACTTGGAGCCAGAGTCTCTAGTTTATACTAGATCTAAGAAGAAAGTGAAACAAACCATAGGTGATGGAGATAATAGTTTTAACGATGTTCTACAGGCTGAAAAGATTACCCCTCCTTTAGTACAGACATCCCTGCCTTTACCCATTTTAGATAATAAGTCTCTACTCGAAGGTTTCGATAGAATTATGCAAATAAGACTTCAGCCGATTATGAACAGGGTTGAAAACTTGGAAAAAAATGTAGCCTTGCTAATTCAGTTAATGCAGAGTTACTCAAGGGAAACTCCTAATGGTAGTTCACCTAGCCTTGGCCCCTGTGTGAAACATCCGGGTAGCGACAAAAGGGGTGAAGGTAGTTGTGATGGGGAAGAAGTAAATGCAGATGGTTCGGATCTAGCAGCCAGCTCCTCGGTTAGCCTGTCTAACCCTTTAACTAAGCCTACAGATCCAAAGAACAAGCATTTAGGTCCACCAATGTACACTGGAGACACCACTAGGCATTGTGAAACTGATGGAAATAGAGTCCTAACTAGAGACAACATTAATCTGGTTAGTGGTACGCTTGGAGCTTCACAACTAGGGAATACACTCATGAAGGGAACACCCTTAGGTGAGAATAGTGACGGCAGGGTTACTTTGCATCTTCCCCCTGATTGCTGTCCCTATGTTGTGATTTTGACTAATGTTCCTTCCCTTAGGAAGGAGTTTAAGGAATCTTATATAAAACTAAAAAATAAGGTATGCCACTGGTTAACTCATAACTCTGACTTCTCTACCCATAATTATCACGATATTATGTTTACTCGTAGAACGCATTGGGTAGGTCCTTCACAGAAATCCACAAAGGGGGACTGTATTGTGGTCAATTGTAGATCGCCAGGTTTGGCTGGCCACCTTCTTGATAGCTGGAGGAAAACCCCAGGGCACAGGGTGGAAGACAGCATTAGCCTTGTGCCCCTTGGCTTTTTTACAGGAATCCTAATCGATCCAGGTTGTACTCCCAACACTCCCAACATCAGGCCCCAACATCCTATAACCGTCCCAGGTGGCAAATGTCTTCCCCCTTGCACTTAGTAATAGATTCGAAGCTCTTTCTAATTTAGATAGCCAGGACTGACTAAATTTGGCAGGCATTGATTTGATGTTCTCCACTGCAGTAACGGCCACGAAAGAGGTAGATTTGGCCTGTAAAAACACAGTGGGCACTAATAGGAACATAACTCAATCTATATCCGGAAAGGCCCTTGATCTTTCCCATAACGCTATAGTTATGGACAAAGATCTGGAGAACAATGTAGAATTGTGTTCTATGGTGAAGGACATTCCAGTCTTCAAAACTTTGGAGGGCAAGAATATAACCAATATTTGGCCGACAGGGTTAGTGACCGACGGAATACCCTGTACTTCTACTGATTCGAACCCTCCAGTAAATACATGCCTAAGGCAGAGTAAGGATACTGATCAGGTTATACAGATCTTATCATGGAATTTAGCTGGCATTAGATCTAAATTAAATGACCCGGAATGGGGTAACTTAATTGACAAATATCATGTTTGTATATTCCAAGAGACCTGGGCTGATGTACAGGTTCATAGGGTAGGGTTCTCTAATTTTAGTATTGAAGCTAGACCTTCCAGGGCTGGCCGTTCGGCAGGGGGGCTGCTAATTTGGGTCAAGCTATCATTGAATTGTAGAATCAAAACTTTGAGGGTCAACTCGCAGGAGATCCTAGGTATCGATTTAGATTGGCCCAAAAAAACGTACAAATCAGACTGTTTAATATTTATAATAGGTTTACGAGTCAGCATAGGCTCTCAGAAACTATACTAACGTTATCTGACTATCTTGATAAACAAATTGGGGGCTCGCCAATGATCTTGGCAGGAGATTTTAATGTTACTTATGAACCTGTCGAGTATATTCAAAATTTAGTGCAAGAGGAGGAGACTGCTAGGGGTATAAAGAAATTATCCAATCCCCCAATCAAGAGAGTAACGAAGGTGGGTCAACAGGTTTTGTCCCTGACCCTTGCACATGGGCTTAGGGCCTGCAATGGGCGGACGGCTGCGGATGCCGCAGCAGAATATACCTTTAAGAGGGGTAATTTAAAAAGTAGGATTGATTATGTAATGGTGGACCTTGCCTTGTGGTCCCATGTGCTGAATATGTCCGTATTGCAAAGAGAGGATAGCGACCACAATGCTTTAAGCGTGGTATTATCCGGGTTACTTACTGCCGAGACCTCCCTAACTAAATATATGGGCCCCATTAATACAACTAATAATAATAGACGTATTAAATGGCCGAGCTTGATAGCGAATGATCAATTGATCTCAAAAATTTATGAAGAAGTGGTTCTGACACTAATGGCTCTAGGTCCCGTGCATTATCAAGAGTCGGATATTATTTTAGGATGGTTTATGAAATTGATCAACAGCATTAAACAATATTTTATTAAGTCTTTTAACCCAGACAATCCTAAGAGTTTTAATGCCCCGTGGTATAATGAGGAATGTAGAATTGCGAAGGCAAACCTTGTGGAAGCAGTAAAATGTGGAGATCAAGTGGCTACCTCAAATAGGAGGAAACAATACAAAAGGGCTCAGGATGAAGCAAAAAGGCTATGGGAGTCTAACATTTGGCTCTCCCTAGTAGAAGCGTCAAAGCGAAAAGACGGCCAAATGTTTTGGCACCTACTAGCAAAAGGGTCGACAAAGCAATCTGCTACTGAGGATTATTATATTCAGCCCCAGGTATGGGAAGATTACCTCACAAAGCTCTATGCCAGTGAGGTTACCTCGATTACAAACAAGGGAGTAAAGGTACCTGTCTATGGTAATTCTTTAGAAGCCTCCCAGGAGTCGATCGAACTGTTTTCCCTAAAAGAAACCATCAATGCAATTAATGAACTCCAAGTGGGAAAAGCACCTGGTCTCGATAGACTTCCTGGAGACTTATTCAGAGCTGAACCGACCATTTGGGCCCCCTTGCTCCAAAAGGTTTTTAATGCTATACAGTTAGGTGGTGAAATTCCCACAACCTGGAAAGGAGCGGAAATAATCCCAATTTTTAAAAAGGGTAACAAAGGGGATCCGGCTAATTACAGACCAATAAGTTTATTAGACGTCCCACAAAAATTGTTTTGTAAGATTATTCTGCTACGTATCCAGAGCTGGATGGAAGAAAAGAATGTCATTTCCCATCTACAGGCAGGTTTTAGATCAAGCACAAGCACTTTAGATCAAGTTTTTAAATTTTTATTGCTTATCTGGAAGGAGGTGAAGATATTGAAAGGTCACCTATATGTTGTTTTTGTTGACCTCAAGACAGCCTTCGATTCTATCGATCGTAATAAGTTGTGGGCTGTCTTGAGGGACCTTGAGCTACCTGAGGATCTACTCCACTTATTGATTCGATTGCATGATGCTAATTATGCCAAAGTTAGATGGAACCCCGAAGGCAGCCTTACGAATAACATTCCAATCCTTAAAGGTGTGCGCCAAGGGTGCGTATTAGCTCCCACATTATTTACTCTGTTCATAAATGGGTTGATTCAGGAACTCTTTGGATGTGGTGGTGATCCTCCGAGACTGGCAGGTAATTTCCTGCCGGCGTTACTTTTCGCGGACGACACACTTCTCATCTCTAAGACCCCCAAGGGGATCCAAAATATTTTGAACAAATTTGCTGACGCATGCAGGGCTAGAGGTTTGGAAATCAACTGCTCTAAAACTAAATTTATGGTTTTCAATCCTTACAAATGCTCCAAAAATAAGTTAATATTGGGTTCTCAACAACTTGAGCAGGTTAAGGTGTTTGATTACCTGGGCGTTAGAATTAATGATAACCTTGCGTGGTCTTCGCAAATTTTAAAGAGTGAATCTACTTTGCAGATAGTGGATTGTGCGATAGTAAGGAGACTGAGAGGCTCATCCTATCGCCCCATTTCCCCTGCACTAGAGATACATAGGGCGAAAGCTCATGGGGCAGCCCTATATGGGGCTGAATTATGGGGCATGGAGAATACCAAAAAATTAGAAATAGCGGAAAATACATTTCTTAGAGCCATACTTAATGTTCCGACCAGTACTCCGATCTTACCACTGCGTCTCGATTTGGGTGTGAAATCTATCTCTTATCATGCAGTCCTCAGAACCTTGATGTTCTGGATAAGGATTTGGACAAACACTACAGAGATTAAAGTAAGAGAGGCAGTGGTGGAACTTTTAAATCTCCAAAAACAGAAAGGCACCTTGTTATGGTTTTCAAAGATTAAAGAATGGCTGCACCGTTTGGGCCTTGCATCGCTGTGGGAGAACCCAGGTACTATAACTAAAAAGTTGGCCCCCATATTAAAAAAGAAATTCTGGGTCTATATTAATTCTATTTGCACTGAAAGTACATCTTATGGAGTTTTAACAATGCAATTTTTAGATGTAAAATATAGTTTTAATTTTGAACCTTTTATGGACCAAATAGAACCTCCCCATGCACGAGCACTTTATATTCAACTAAGATTTGGTTCACTTCCATTGAATCTCTGGAAATGCAAATGGACAAATGCTGGACTATCGCCTATCTGCCCAATATGCTTAAGTGCAGAAGAATCCATTGAGCACTTTCTCTTCTTCTGTCCTATGTACAAGGCTATCAGGAGAGCTTGGATCATTCCAGTCTGCCGATTGTTCTCTTTTTCCAGGCCAATGGAAGCTCTTCGGATTTTACGATCGGACACTTCACAGTGTATTGTCTTTGCTGTTTCAAGATTTTTATTGTATGCGTGGTGGTTGAGATCCAAGGCCCTGAAATGAATTTAGTGTGGTGATGTCCTTGGACAATTGACTTTTTTAATCCCCGTATATGTCCTCTTGCTGCTACTTTTAAACTTTTATCTGAGGTGGGGGTTTAAAATGGATGTTGTAATTATTATCTGATTGTTTTTTTTTTTTTTTTTAAAGTTTTGTATTTAAAAGTATGTTTTGTATGCTGTTGTAATGATCATATGATTGGTCGAAATAAACTATCATCATCATCAGTATTGGTTACTTTAATCATCATTGAAAATGAAGTGTCCTCCTCAGATTCACGTGAAATTTACATTAAATGTGCAGACCACAGAGCACAATATTGTGCTACCGAATCTGCATACCTCATTCAAGGGTTCATCCTTAATATCAGGTCTAGGCTTTGTGCATAAATACGTGGCAGCTAGGCAATCATGTTCAATTTAACCACAAACAGAATCATTTGTGGGCAGCAAAGTTGATGGCTTTACAGTTTGACAGCTTTTTAAAACGACACTGTCAGATGACAAAATTCTCTGCTCATATTTTTTTAGCCTATTATGGGTCACGTATTAAGTTGTTCATGCCAATAGAAACTCAACAGAGTGTGTGACAATTACCGTTAAAGGACATCCCATCACCATGCTCTCACTCTTTTCTAAACTAATGCTCATCGTGGCAGGCGCATTTAGGCAGCCGGGCAGTTCTGCAGCAACACGGTCAAGGGTAGTTGAAAAGTATGTCACTGGCTTCCAAGGAACATCATGTGTTTGAGTAGCACTGAGACAGCACAGATCTCCCTCTCACTGCAAAATTATGTAAATTCATCTGAAGAATTGCTTCCAGTCTCTCTGGTGACACCTTACCAGCTCCCTTCTCAATTATGTGTCCCAGATATTGAAATTCTTTCTGACAGTACTGCAGGTTACCTGGTGACACTGAGGGGCCGATTCCGATCTCGGTCGGAGGCGCACCCAATACCATTCGGTCGGGAAAAAAGCCATGCGAATGCCTGTTTCCCGACCGATCCGTACAGCACACCGAACGAGTAAGTACGATGCGCACAACAGCACAGAATCCGGCCGAGTCGTACTCACCCAATCCAGGTCCTGTTCTCCGACCGAGGCGAATCCGGAAACGCCGAATCGGGTCGCACGGAAGGGAAAATGCAGCTCCGTCCGGCCGAACAAGTACGATGCGCTTTACGTACGCGCCGAACCCGTCGCTACGCACGGCACGTCAAAGCATCCGGGAGAGGCGCACAAAAGCTCCGATTCGCGCCACAACACGATCCACGGCTACGAGGCGAACACGCCAGCGACGAGGACGACGCGAAGCGACGAGGACGACGCGAAGCAACGAGAAGGACGAACGACACGAACCAACCATGAATCCCTTCGTCCCGATCATACCATTATTCTACATTTACTACCGGAACAGGCACGGACGCGTACGGCGCAGAAGGTAAGTCAGACACCAACCACAAAACACATACAACACGTACACGACACATCACACACACACACAGAGGGATGCAGAATTTACTTACACCAGCAACAGCAGCACCATAGGGGCGGGATGCCCATCACCAATGCCACATATGCACACAGGGGCCTGAATGCGCACCACCACCCCTACCCAGGGGGGCCGGATGCCAACAACCACTACCACCCTTAGCCAGGGGGTGCCAGATGCCCACCACCACTACCACCCTTACCCAGGGGGCTGGATGCCTACCACTACTACCACCCTTAGCCAGGGGGTGCCAGATGCCTACCACTACTACCACCCTAAGCCAGGGGGCTGGATGCCTACCACTACTACCACCCTAAGCCAGGGGGCTGGATGCCAACCACCACTACCACCCTTAGCCAGGGGGGTGCCAGATGCCCACCACCACTACCACCCTTAGCCATGGGGGTGCCAGATGCCTACCACTACTACCACCCTCACCCAGGGGGGTCTGGATGCCTACCACTACTACCACCCTTACCCAGGGGGGGCTGGATGCCTACCACTACTACCACCCTTACCCAGGGGGGGCTGGATGCCCACCACCACTACCACCCTTAGCCAGGGGGGTGCCAGATGCCCACCACCACTACCACCCTTACCCAGGGGGGGCTGGATGCCTACCACTACTACCACCCTTAGCCAGGGGGTGCCAGATGCCTACCACTACTACCACCCTAAGCCAGGGGGCTGGATGCCTACCACTACTACCACCCTAAGCCAGGGGGCTGGATGCCAACCACCACTACCACCCTTAGCCAGGGGGTGCCAGATGCCTACCACTACTACCACCCTTACCCAGGGGGGCTGGATGCCTACCACTACTACCACCCTCACCCAGGGGGGCTGGATGCCTAACACTACTACCACCCTTAGCCAGGGGGTGCCAGATGCCTACCACTACTACCACCCTCACCCAGGGGGGCTGGATGCCTACCACTACTACCACCCTTACCCAGGGGGGCTGGATGCCTACCACTACTACCACCCTTACCCAGGGGGCTGGATGCCCACCACCACTACCACCCTTAGCCAGGGGGTGCCAGATGCCCACCACCACTACCACCCTTACCCAGGGGGCTGGATGCCTACCACTACTACCACCCTTAGCCAGGGGGTGCCAGATGCCTACCATTACTACCACCCTAAGCCAGGGGGGCTGGATGCCTACCACTACTACCACCCTAAGCCAGGGGGCTGGATGCCAACCACCACTACCACCCTTAGCCAGGGGGGTGCCAGATGCCCACCACCACTACCACCCTTAGCCATGGGGGTGCCAGATGCCTACCACTACTACCACCCTTACCCAGGGGGGGCTGGAGGCCTACCACCACTACCACCCTCACCCAGGGGGGGCTGGATGCCTACCACTACTACCACCCTTAGCCAGGGGGGCTGGATGCCTACCACCACTACCACCCTTACACAGGGGGGGCTGGATGCCTACCACTACTACCACCCTCACCCAGGGGGGGCTGGATGCCTACCACAACTACCACCCTCACCCAGGGGGGGCTGGATGCCTACCACTACTACCACCCTTACCCAGGGGGGGCTGGATGCCTACCACTACTACCACCCTTACCCAGGGGGGCTGGATGCCCACCACCACTACCACCCTTACCCAGGGGGGGCTGGATGCCTACCACTACTACCACCCTTAGCCAGGGGGGTGCCAGATGCCTACCACTACTACCACCCTAAGCCAGGGGGGTGCCAGATGCCCACCACCACTACCACCCTTAGCCAGGGGGGGCTGGATGCCTACCACTACTACCACCCTTACCCAGGGGGGCTGGATGCCTACCACTACTACCACCCTTAGCCAGGGGGGGCTGGATGCCTACCACTACTACCACCCTTACCCAGGGGGGGCTGGATGCCTGTCACTACTACCACCTCTACCCATGGGGGGCTGGATGCCTACCACCAACACCACCCCCACTCATAGAATGGACAATGCATGACACAACCAGCACACCACAACCTAGGGAATGCAAGAAAAAGACATCCCCCCAACACCATGACAAGCGTGTGTAGACTGTGTCAAATGCCTACAACACTGAACATGACTTTGAACATACAATGTGACCCCCTATCACATGTGCCACACATATATGTGTGTGGCTCCCACAATGCAAGCAGGCCATGACCATTGTGGCAATGGGGTCCAAACCCCCATCATCACAGTGACCAAAAGGTAAGTGTGGGGTCCATAGATGAAGCACATTTTGAACAGTGTGGCAATGGGGTCCAAACCCCCATCATCACAGTGACCAAAATGTAAGTGTGGGGTCCATAGCTGAAGCACATTTTGAACATTGTGGCAATGGGGTCCAAACCCCCATCATCACAGTGACCAAAATGTAAGTGTGGGGTCCATAGCTGAAGCACATTTTGAACAGTGTGGCAATGGGGTCCAAACCCCCATCATCACAGTGACCAAAATGTAAGTGTGGGGTCCATAGCTGAAGCACATTTTGAACATTGTGGCAATGGGGTCCAAACCGCAATAAAGAGGGTATGCAGTTCCTGAAGTGAAAGGCGGGAAAGTAGCGATGGAAGTATCAATAACTGGCTAACAAAAGGAAGGATGGGGAATCCTTCCTTTCGGAAATAGTGCCCTCACACACCCAGCCCGCTGGGTGTCATGCTTCATCATTGGGCATGCTCCTCGTCGGGTCGGCGCTGCAATACCCGACGGGCACCCTCAGTGGGGGCTCTTTGGCGGAGATCTTTTATTCCTGCCGTTTGGTGAGGTGCGTGTGAGGGGCCCTATAGTGTAGAAGTGCAGTGAAGTGTATAGTGCTCAATGGAGACAAAGTGGATTAAAACAGGTCTGGGAGAAACCAGGGCAACTAATTTAATATTCCTGACTCCCCACCTGATTAAAACTAGAAATGTGGCAACTGTCTAAAGTGATGTAAAAGGCAGTTGCACTTTAAATCATACGGTCAACATATTTCTTGCCCTAGTAGTCCCTAATGGATCAAGCGGCAATTCATCAGGACCTAAATCTGGGTTGGAAATCTACACTAAACCATTGGTAATGGGGTATGTTTAACCTAGATATTACCAGTCTTGTCACATCGGTGACGTGCAGTGTTCATGGGTGCTGTAGCCAGTCGAAAATTAGTTAAAAGCCAGCCCCATCAGATACCGGCACGGAATGGACACGTTGATTCAACATGTGTCAACAGCTCGCGCCCACTCAGCGGAGGACCTAACCTGCAATGCCGGTTCCGGGAAGTGTGGGGTCCATGGCTGAAGCACATCTTGAACATTGTGGCAATGGGGTCCAAACCCCCATCATCACAGTGACCAAAAGGTAAGTGTTGACAAAGAAAGAGCTGCAACTGCCAACTGCCAAACTGCATGGATGATTCCTGGTCACAGAACATAAAACACATCAGTGGCAAAGTAGTGCATGTGTCCCATTGCAACATAAATTGGGGGAGCCAAATACTGCAGTGCAAATAAGACATACCTTTGGCCATGTGCAGACAAACAACACCCATGGGGGCTGACACTGTCAACATTCATCAATGACACAATGACAGAAGTGACCATCAGAATGCAGACCCACATATTTGCACCAATGGGCACACAAATGCAGATACCCTGTGGAGACTGTAGATGTGAGGTGAACAGATACCATACCATGGCAGCAATGGGACACACAAACCATGATCATTGTGCTGACCGATGACCTAGGAGTCCCAGGGACAGCAGGGGAAACCCACCAAACTACATACAGCCAATGGCACACCCAAGATATGCCAATGCAGTGGTGCAGATGCACAAACACAAACAGGCAGACCCACATTGCACATCATACACAACAGGTGAGGGGGGTGCCAGTGTCCCCAGGCAACCACACAACACATGAGGAGACCTGAATACCAATCATACAGATGTGCATACAGTGCCACACAAAGGTAACTCATGGATCCAAATCCCCTATGTGGGCAAGCAGGCATTGTCAGATGAGAGGGAGCACAAATCACACATGTCACACAGGCACCTAGGAACAGCAACTGACACAGCAAGACACAGACACACCACAGCACTACCCCCAGGGCCCCCACAATGTGGTGACCCTGGGCTGCATTACAATCCCACTGTGATGACAAAGCTAAATGTTGTTCACACTGTGAACCACAGTCATGTGTCCTGAGCAACAAACTACCATCACACCTACACAAGCACAAATCAATCAGCATGGCCAGTAAGCCAAGGCCAACATGGAGGCAGGGGCCTAGCCGGGCAACAACTCTCATCTGCACACACTCAACACCACACCCCTCGACCTCCAACAATGTGCAGCAGTGAAGCACACATGCACTGGTGACATTGCACATGCACCCATGACTATTCCAGGGTGGTGGGTGGGAACCAAGGTGCAGAAACACATCACACATGGCCACTCAACAAGACTCCTGAATGTCTGATACACTGCACACTACGCTGTACATGGACATGACGGCAATACCACACCAACCAATGGGATCCCAGCCACAGTCACACACCAATGAAGAAGCCAAGGTCACCTACAAAGAACACACATAGACAACAACCAACATTGCAGCCCGGACCCTGAGGAGTGCCAGCAGTCACACACACAACGTGTCACAATCACTGAAAGATAACACAAACTGGAAATCACATGACAGGGGCAAACAACAAGTGCCAAGGGGAAACCTGACTGTGACCCATCTGCGTCTGCACACAAACTCAGCCCTGACAGCAAACACACCTATGGGTGACACCCTGATGACCAGTAATGTGCCATGCACCCACATCACAGAGAACCCAGGGAGAAGACTTTGGGGGAACATAGGTCAACTCAGCAAACATCACAAACAGGTACAACACTAGGGATCACAGCATGCACAGCTAAACGGAAGTAAACACACAGACATGCACATACAACACACACCTTGGGCGCAGGCAATGTCACAGGAGTACACACTGCCATGAGGGGACTCCACTCCTGTGTGAGGAAAGATGTGCCATATGTTGCCTCAGTAGGGCCCCATCATGTCAGCTGAGCACTTGGTCACACAATCAACAATTAGCACCAAATGAGGGCTCCCGTCACATCCGCCTGATCATGGAAGTGCCAACGAAATCATCAGCACAGATCCAACACACTTGTATAGCAATGTTGCACTGACAACACAGATGAGTCCTTCCCCATTGATGCCCAAACCTGCATGTCCAGTGGAGATGGCCACACGGTCAGGGAAGTAGACGAATTGAACAATGGCAGGCACAACTGATGTGCAGGGGTGGAAGCCACAGATGTGAAATAGCTAATCTAAGTAGGAAATCCCATTGCCAAATACTGAACACATGACACCCTCAGATGCTGCTATGGATGACATGGATACACCACAGGATAGGACACATTCCCCCTGGACCACATGGGTTCCTGCACAGTAACACTTCATTATCATGAGACCAAATATCACCATCACTGCAGCAAGGGCATGGTTAGCATCATCAACAACATGTACATCAGAAGCATAAGCACTAGAGAACAGAAAGTTGCTTTATTCAGCATATGTGTGTAATGAAAACAAAGTCCAGAAAAAACACAAAAGCCAATGGCCAGTCCATTGTCAAAGTCCAAACAGGGTGACAGTGGCAGATGTCACCCTACGCATGCCTGCACAAAACCAGGGACAATCCACTAGGAGGGGCAACCGGGGGGCAGGCCAGGCACCGCAGGGACAGGATCAGGGCTCACCAGGAGGAAGCAGGGAAGGGGTGGTGGGTGCTGGAGAGCCACTGACAACTGCAGTGGAGGTGTCTGACATGGTGTGTGCCGGCACAACTGGGGGGCATGACTCAGATGTTGTGGGTGCCGGCACGACTGCAGTGGACCCTGCAGATGGAGTGGACAGGTCCGCCACTGCAGTGCCCAAGTCAGACAGGGTGGTAGTGGACTCCACTGCAGTGCCTACCACCAGGGGAGGAGAATGGGGAACAGGCAAGGTGGGCTGGACAGAGGGGGAGGACACCCTCACCACATCAGTGGCACAGACAAGCGCAGCGGGGGTTGTGGTGCCGGGAGAGCAAGTGGCAGGGGGAGAAGGCCGGATCCTCTTGGGGATGGTATATCTGTGGGTGGGGGAACCTGGGGCAGGGTGTGGTGGGGGCACCTGTGGAGTGGGGGCCTGAGGGATGGAGGAAGGATACCTGGTGCCTGAGCTGCAGGGCGGCGGCGGGGTCTTGCTCTTACGACTCCGGGGGGACTTGCGGGTGGGGGCCTCAGTCTGTCTGCGCCTGGGGGAGGGTGTCCGGGGGCGAGGGGCACTCTGCTCCGTGTGGGTGGGCTTCCTCTTCCCCCTGAATGCTGTATCAGCTGGATCGGAGGGGAAGAGGCCGAGGTCACTGAGGAAGAGCCGCTGGGTCTTTGGGGTTGCAGGTGAGGCAAGGTAGGGTGCTTTGGAGGGAGAGGCAACTGAGGACTGCGCAGTGCTCGTGGATGCGTGTGTGTGTTCCAGGGCCCCATCTCCTGTGAGTCTGGTTTCAGTCCCCTGACTGTGCGTGCGTGTGCGTTTTGTTTGTGGCGTGTGTGTCTGTGTGCTGGATGTGTGTGTGCTGGTGTGTGCCTGTGCCGGTGTGTGTGTGCTTGGGACGGGTAAGGTGCTGGGGAGTGTGGATGGAGCAGAGGCAGGAGGGGTGAGGGACTGTCTGAGGAGGGACACTGCTGCCGTCAGGGAGGAGTCCATGGACCTATTGCCCCTCTGTAGGTCAGACATGCCCGATGAGATGCCCTCCATGAATGACACCAGCTGAGTCAACAGAGCGGTGTGCGCATGGAGGACACTCAGCATGGCTGTCTGCCCTACATGGAGCTGGCGAAGGAGGTACACAGACTCCTCACTCAGGGCAGCAGGGGACACAGGGGCAGGGGTGCGGTGCCTGGCCCAAAGGAGACACGCTCCCGAACATAGGAGCCTCCACGGACCTGGGGAATGGGAGCCGATGGGAGGGCGGTGGTGGTGGTGGTGGTGGCGGGGACAGCAACACTAGCTGGAGTGTGGTGGCTGCTGACACCCACCTCCATAAGGGAGTCATCCTCCAAGTTGCTCTGGTCCTCAGCTGAGGTGGATGGTGCTGAGGACTCCTCGGTGTGGCTCCCCTCGCCCTCCGTGCCACTGGGTCCCTCCGACCACTCCTCGGCTGCTGACCCAGTCTGGCTCTCCGGCTCCTCCTGGTCCGTGGAGCTGTCCCCTTCCGTGGCCGTGGATGTATCTGCAAACAATGGGGAAACAGACAGACATCAGTCACCTGCACCAAACGCACACACCACTGTGAGCACAGCACATTACAGAGCAAGCCCTGGCATCATTAGTTGTACACTGCTAAAAGTGCCCTAACTGAACAGGAGAAGCCAATTGTCAGTCTGATGCCAACCATGGCACTCACATCCCACATGGCCTTGCACCCATCTGTCTGGTGTCTGTTGGATAGCAACCCCCCAGTGTGGACACATGCACCAACTACACAGTAGTTGGACAGTGCAGAGGACACGGTGTAGCATGTGGACATGCACACATCACAACTCTTGCCACTGAGTCAGTACAGGTTTCCGGATGAAAGGGACGCCCAGAGTCAAATAGGAAATGCATGTGATGCATACCAGCGACAGACACCATGATGCACCCATGTCCTGATAGCCATCGCCACAATGGTGTGCATGTAGCACATGTAACTCCCCTGCAGGATCACCAATAAGTAGACACATACCATGGCGGAGGCATGACTGCTAAGTCATACATCACTGTCTCAGTGATGTATGACTTGGCAGCCAGACAACAACACTCTGCACTGTGTCACAATAGTAGGTCATGGGGAATGCAAGTCCTGGAGCTGCACAAGTGCACATGTACATCCCCCACACAACACATCATCTTAACCCTCATCTGTCCAGGTCATACCGATTGGACATATGGGAGACCTGTGACACTACCCTCTGAACCTGAGCCCCTCACAATCTGCTGTGAATGGGGAACAGCTGCCTGAACTTCACATTCGCATACCCCAGTCTGCACGGGCAGCTGATCAAACACCTATGTGACACACAAGTATCGTCTCCTATGGTCACATCTCCAGTGGCATGCTGAGCCCCTACCGAGAAACACCCCAGCAGTCCTGGCAACAAATCCACAGCACACTGACACAGAGGCAGACACCTGAGGGGTCAAATCACTGCGCACAATGTGTCAGCTGATACACGGGAGTGGGAGTACAGAGTGCATTGCATGGCCTGGAGTAGGCATGACTGTCCTGCCCCACATGAATGAGGGATGAGCCCTGGACAGTGGATAGCTGGCTATGTATGTGTGACACACGTAATCTGCACACTCCTGGGGCCCAAACATTGTTCCCACCTGCTGCATGGGTGTGTGCCACATACCCCAGGCACATGTGGTGGCTCAGCTCAGCAAGTGGACCGCATATCAAAGCAACACGCAGATTACATGTCCGAACACAGGCGTTGTGTGAACAATGGACCCACCCATGATGCCCACAACAGAGTTAGGGAAACAGATGCTGCCCTCCACCTTTAGTGAAGCAAACTGCAAGGACACAGTCCCAAGTGACACAATTCCCTGAATGTAAGGGCCACACCTGGGTATCAGATGAGGAGTGGGCAGTGCACAATAGAGGGACATGGCTCCTGGACAACATGACTGCTGTACTGTGGCAGTTGAACCAGGCCAGAGGAGGGCACATAGCATGTAATACAGAGTTCACGGTGCAGTCTTTGACTCACCCCTCCTTGCTGCTGTCTGGCCTTCAGCTGCCCATCCAGGTCTGGAAACACCACCGCCAGGATCTGGAGCATGTGGGGGTCAGGGTCCGTGTTCCGCCCCTCCTGCGAGGAGGCGACAGCTTCAGCTGGACCCGTGCAATCCTCCGGGTCCAGCCCCGAAGGTCCTGCCACCTCTTCTGGCAGTTGCGGATCCGGCGCTTGTAGACCCACACGGACCGGACAGCCCGGACGATGTCCTTCCAGATATCCTGCTTCCGATGGGCATTAACCTGTCAGGATGACAAAGTGAAAAGGCCATTACTACACATGCAACATATCCGTGCATGACACAGTTGTATATACATGTCTCAATCACAGGGGCACATGATGTACACAGGCAGTGCAAAGCTGCCCATGGACAGTTTGCCAGAAGTCACTACATGGTATCCTTGCATGGGAAGTAAAACCTTGTTCAAATGCACTGTCACTGCACCATACCTGTCCAGTGCATGTCACTACACACTATGGGGGGTGACAACTACTCAGTGAGCCTGCTAGCCAGTGGCGTGCAGACTTTCAGCCTTGCTAGTCAGACAAAATGCACATTCAGAAAGGCAGTGCACAGAACACTCACCTGCTCCCCTGGTGTCCCATACAGCTTGCTGTACTGTGGAAGTAGGCTGTCCAGCAGGGCCTGGTTCTCCTCAAGGCTGAAGGCTGGGGCTCTCTCCACAGTACGTGCCATTGCAGGGTCCAGAGGGGCAGAGACAGCAGCAGTGCAGTGGCAGATGTCATCCTGGAGCATGTAGTCCAGGCAAGTGAGCTCTCAGGGGAACAGCCAGCAATATATATGTGCTGGAGAGGCAGATACTGTCCCTTGTGTCCAAAGTGATAGGTCCAAGTCGTTTGCATCTTCTGAATCTGGCCAATCCATGGAATAGCAGCACCAATTCACGCCCACAGCATCCTTCAAATCTTCAACTTCATGACATACATGATTTTGCAACATTGTTGTGGGTGACCAACTGAATTTCCAGCAACCGACTCGTTCGAATTTCGAAAACGCGTCCGTTGCCAGGCTAGGCCATTGTCAATGGGTGCGCACCGATCGGTCCATTGCTGATCAACGCGTACAGGGGTACAACGCGTACCCGCACACATTGAATGCAATGGGCCGGCCGGGGGCACCGATCGGTCCATTGCGGTACAACGCGTACAGGGGTACAACGCGTACCTGCACACATTGAATGCAATGGGCCGGCCGGGGGCACCGATCGGTCCATTGCTGATCAACGCGTACAGGGGTACAACGCGTACCCGCACACATTGAATGCAATGGGCCGGCCGGGGGCACCGATCGGTCCATTGCGGTACAACGCGTACAGGGGTACAACGCGTACCCGCACACATTGAATGCAATGGGCCGGCCGGGGGCACCGATCGGTCCATTGCGGTACTGCGCGTACAGGGGTACAACGCGTACCTGCACACATTGAATGCAATGGGCCGGCCGGGGGCACCGGTCGGTCCATTGCTGATCAACGCGTACAGGGGTACAACGCGTGCCCGCACACATTGAATGCAATAGGCCGGCCGGGGGCACCGATCGGTCCATTGCTGATCAACGCGTACAGGGGTACAACGCGTACCCGCACACATTGAATGCAATGGGCCGGCCGGGGGCACCGATCGGTCCATTGCGGTACTACGCATACAGGGGTACAACGCGTACCTGCACACATTGAATGCAATGGGCCGGCCGGGGGCACCGATCGGTCCATTGCTGTTCAACGCGTACAGGGGTACAACGCGTACCTGCACACATTGAATGCAATGGGCCGGCCGGGGGCACCGATCGGTCCATTGCTGTTCAACGCATCCCTGTACAAGTGACTGGCATATGTCACCATGCCTGTCTCAGATGGACATATGCCAGCCACAGATAGCACCCAGGGAGTGAGGGGCACACCTACAACACGACAGCCTGTCCAAACTGTATAATAAGGCATGTAAGGCTGCATTTCCTATTGTGTGTATGTTGGTGTACATGTTGTCCTGTTGGTGTCACCTGGGGGCAGCCACCCCCAGGCTGTGCACGTGTTCATGGGGACAGGATCCTGGGTGTTACGTGTACATGACCACTGTGATGTGCAACTGTTCATATCTGTGCATGTGCCATGGTCACATTTCACGGTGGTGTATGTGTATGTCATGTCACATCCCCCTTGAGTCCCATGTGGGACGGTATGTTTGAGCCAGGGTGTCCCAGTGGCACAATAGTGATGGTCCTCCACAGTCTGTGTGCATGTAGTGTTTACAATGTCTCTGATTTCATGTGCACAATGGGAGACAGTCTCCACATCCACGTTGTGTGTGCATGGACTTTGATGTTGTGCGTGTGTGTGTCACAGACGTCCATGTCTGTCCTGCAGTGGCAAGTGGGACCACTACCTGTGGGGGTCATAGTTGTTTTGCTGTGGTGTATACATGATACTCCATGTAATGCCAGTGTCCATGTGGCAATACAGGGTCCCTGGGAATGTACCTGTCGTTGAGCTGTGATGCCTGGGGCACATCTGTCCTCACATGTCACTGTGGGGAGTGATTGTGACACGGCAGCAGGAGATGGGAACTGTGACACGGCCTCATGATATCCAATGGGCCAACCTGGGACTTATTGATGCCACTTGTTGAACTGTGATGACAGATGTTGGCCATGTATGTACCATACATGTCCTTACGGAACTGCACACTTCATGTAGTTGTGCCTCATAATGATGTATGTTGGGATATTGAGTGTGTTCAATGCCGCATATGTGGGGTGACTGACAATCTTGCTTTCTTCTCCTCTGCACTGCAGGGCTCCTGCTGTCCATCGACCATTCCCAGACCTGGCAACGATGGTGGAACGGGACAGCATCCGACGGTACCGCTTCACCAGGCAGCTGATTGAGGATTTGGCAGTGCAGTTGGCCCCACATTTGCAGCCTCGCCGGCCGTATCCTACAGCGCTGACCCCCAAGGTGAAGGTGATGGCAGCCCTACACTTCTTTGCCACCGGTACCTTCCAACATACTGTGGCGACTGCTGGTGGGATGTCACAGACCATGTTGAGCTGTGTGCTCCGCGATGTTTTGGCGGCAATGTTGCTATTCCTGAACCGGTACATCTATTTCCCTAGACTGCAACGACTCACTGACGTGAAGAGTGACTTCTATGCCCTGGGGAGGATGCCGCATGTCATTGGCTCCATTGATGGGACACATGTGGCTTTGGTACCACCACAGGCCCAGGAGCAGGCCTACAGGAACCGCAAGCACTACCACTCGGTCAATGCACTGGTGGTGTGTCTTGCAGATATGACCATCACACACGTGTGTGCCCGTTTCCCTGGTTCAGCACACGATGCCTTTGTGATGAGGAGTAGTCGCATCCCCAGGATGATGGCACAGATGCAGAACCAGCGTGCCTGGCTTGTCGGTGTGTACTGACTTTGTGCCATTGTGTGTGATCTGATCTGTAGTATTCCGCCCACTTTTCCAAGTCAGCTAATGTGCACTTGTCTGTCCGTAGGTGACTCGGGATACCCCAACATGCCGTGGTTGCTGACACCCCTCAGGAACCCTGTGACACCAGCCCAGATACGCTACAATGAGGCACATGGTCGGACCAGGAGAGTGATTGAGCGGACATTTGGTCTCCTGAAGAGCCGCTTCCGCTGCCTGGACAAGACCGGAGGGTCCCTCCCATATGCCCCTGCGAAAGTGTGCAAGATTATCATCGTCTGCTGCATGCTCCACAACCTGGCAGTGCGGAAGGAGTTGCCTCTCATCCAGGATGACAATGACCAACATCCGCCACCTGTGGAGGATCCTGGCCTGGACCACGATGCCAGTGATGATGATGATGATGATGATGAGGGTGATGTCCGCACACAGCTCATCACCAACTTCTTTAGCTGAATGTGAGTATCTGAGGTGTCATGTCAATGATGTGAGTTGGCATGATATGTGTAGGTGGTGCTCTGGTGCTGTTGGAGTGTGTCCATGGGCTACTTTACTGGATGTGTGTAGCGATGTGTGCTTACAGGTGGTCTGTACTCCCCAACATTGTTGACATGCTAACTTGGTTCTGGGTGGGTATCTTGTAACATGTATTGTGCATGAGTTTTGCTGTTCTGTCTGTTCTCCATTGCTTTTGACTGTGTGTCATTTCTGTCCTTCACAGGGTACTTTCAGATTCGTTTGGTCAACTGTGTCCACCGACGACGTGATTGTACTTCCAGGGTGGTAGCTGTTGTGTCCCTACAGGTGATGTGCGCCACACCCATGGACTTCCTTCCTTCTACAGTTGTTGACTGTGTGCCCGCTGCCAGGTGGGATTACCTTGCATCTGTAGTGGTTACGACATGTTGCAACTGTGTAATAAACCTGTGCTTCACTTTGTGATGTGCGTTGTCTGTGGTCACACATTTGACTGCCATTTGCTCACTGCACCTGTGGGCTACTTGACTACAACTGGGAATACGTGTGGTGTCTGTGCATTGCACCGTCTTCCCTGGCAACATCAGTGAAGGCAATGAGTCAGATGGCCTAGGTGTGTATGTGTTGTGTAGCCCTGGTGGTGTGTCTCCCTAATATGTGTCACGTTGCCTTTACTCACATGCCTGTGTTGTACTTGCTGTTGCAGTTCGCATACACAGTGTAATTTTGCAGTTCATCATCCCCATAACAGCACCCACGTTGGAATCACAACAGAGGCAAGTATGGTGTATTAGTGTGTTTATTGTGATACATTTGTGTGAATAGTGCATAGGATGGGTAGTGCTGTACATATATCTTGCAATCAGAAGTTCCTAGGTGAATTGAAAGTCCTGGTAGACAAAATCCCCGGTATCGGGGCCACAGTTGTCTGAGACATTGGTCCAACTTGTACTCCCCATGCAATGTGTGGGAGTTGTGTTGCCGTCAACAGGGTGAACAGTCTGTGCACAAAGGTGAACATCCAGAACAGGTTCAGGCTTCCTGGGAGTTGCGCTTGGCCATCGGCCTCTCACTTGCCCCTCCTCGGACGACCCCTCTTCTTTGGGGGGGCCCCTCAAGTACAGGCTGCTGCGGTGCAGGGGACTCTCCGCCAGAGTCATCCTCCCTCCCTGTGGCAGTTGCAGTTTGTTCAGCACCAGATGTTGTTGGCACACAGGGAGGTGTGGACTGGTTGCTGTTCATCTGGCGGAGGCATTGTAAAATGTCCCTGTGCACCGCCGTCATCTCATGCAGTGCGTCCCACTTGGACTCCACGCGGGACATGTGTGAGTCCACGCGGGACATGTGTGCGTCCAAGCGGGCATGATGGGCAGCCTGCTGCTGTTTCATGTCTCTGAGGAGCCCCACTACCTGGCTGAGATCTCCGGTGCTGGACTGGTACGCATCAGCTATGCGTACCAGTTGTGGGTCATCATGCACACCAGCAACCTCTGCAAGCTGTGACCTCTGTCTCCCACCCCTCCCACCACCCCTGCCGACATGTGCAGTGCGTGCAGTGGCACGCACAGATGACCCTGGTCCACCTTGGGGGTTGGTGGTGGTGGTGGTGTCCATGGCCCCACGTTGGTCCAGGGTCCCTGTGCTGGTGTTGCTCCTTGTTCTGTCCATGTCGGTGGGGATGGTATTTGTGGTGACAGTCGTTGGAGGGGTGGGTGCAGGGGGTGCAGCTGGTGGTCCTGCTGGTGCTGCAGCTGGTGGTCCTGCTGGTGCTGCAGCTGGTGGTCCTGCTGGTGCTGCATGTAGACTTGCACCGGATGTGCCAGGTTGGTCTTCTTCGTCCGAGGAGGGCAGAGGCTGTACGACACCAGTGAGCTCCGCATCCTCTTGAGCCTGGGACTGGGACTCCTCAGCGTCTGCTGTTGTGTCCCCATCATCACCTGTTTTTGGGAGACACACACAATGTATGTTATGTTTCTGCAGGCATCAATGGTTGACACACCTGACAGTTGTGACTGTGCCTCTGGGTGCGGGCCTGTACATTGCATTGTCCTAAGTCGTCACAGTCCGGGGTTGATATTGGTGTGGCACATTGTCCTGCATTATTTGGGCATTACTATGTATTTGTTGGGGTGTGAACATGGTCTGCATTGGTTGTATTTGGTTGACAGCCGGCCCTCCTTCCCACCCAGCCAGTCAGTTATCCCACCATGGACTGTGCTTGCATTGCAGGGAGTGGAAGTTGTCTCTCAGGATGTCAGTCAGTGGTGTCCTGCTGTTTGTTGGTGCACAGTTGCCAGCAGGGCCTTGTGCTCCCCACAGCAGTAGCCAGTGTCAGCCATCTTGTGAGTCCTTCTCCACTCCCTGTGATGTGAGCATGGTTCAGGGTGGTGTTGATGGGACAGTTGTGGGGGTGAGCTATGTCTGTGACTGTGACTCCCATCATGCTATTGCCTCCACCCCACTTCCCGGCATTCCCATACTTACTTGCTTTTGTGGGGAGTTCAGTGTGTGTGGGTGTGAGGGCAATGGCAAGATGGCTGACAGTGGTGTCCTGCTGTTGGTTGGTGTGCAGTTCCCAGTATGCCCTTGTGCTCCCCACAGCAGTAGCCAGAGTCAGCCATCTTGTATGTCCTTCTCCACTCCCTGTGATGTGAGCATGGTTCAGGGTGGTGTTGATGGGCCAGTTGTGAGGCTGAGCAATATCTGTGCCTACTACTCCCATCATGCTATTGCCTCCACCCCTTCCCAGCATGCCCATGCTTCCTTCCTTTTGACTCTGCTTCCCTGTGGGGTGGGCTGCCTGTGCTGATAGGATGGCTGGGAGTTTTGTCCTGGCAGTTGTTTGGCTAAAAGTCCCAAGAGTGTCCCTGTGCTTCACACAACATAACCCAGGGTGGTGGTTCTTTGTGGGATCTTGAGTTAGGATGTGAGGCATTGCATTCTCCCAGGTGGTTTCTGTGGAGTTTGTGTTGAGGGGGGGTGTGAGGGGAGGTGCTTGTGACTATGGTCAGTGCTGCAAGTCCTCCTTCCCACCCAGCCAGCCAGATATCCCACCATGGAACGTGCTTCCATTGCAGGGAGTGGAAGTTGTCTCTCAGGATGTCAGTCAGTGGTGTCCTGCTGTTTGTTGGTGCACAGTTCCCAGCAGGGCCTTGTGCTCCCCACAGAAGTAGCCAGTGTCAGCCATCTTGTGAGTCCTTCTCCACTCCCTGTGATGTGAGCATGGTTCAGGGTGGTGTTGATGGGACAGTTGTGGGGGTGAGCTATGTCTGTGACTGTGACTCCCATCATGCTATTGCCTCCACCCCACTTCCCAGCATTCCCATACTTACTTGCTTTTGTGGGGAGTTCAGTGTGTGTGGGTGCGAGAGCAATGGCAAGATGGCTGACAGTGGTGTCCTGTTGTTGGTTGGTGTGCAGTTCCCAGCATGCCCTTGTGCTCCCCACGACACAGCACCAGTGTCAGACATCTTTGATGGGCCTTTCCACTCTCTGTGGGATGTGCATGCGTGAGTGTGAGCTTGCTGGGCCATGTGGTGGGGGATGTGGAGCTGTGACTACGACTCCCATCATGCTATTGCCTCCACCCCCCTTCCCAGCATGCCCATCCTTCCTTTTGACTCTGCTTCCCTGTGGGGTGGGCTGCCTGTGCTGACAGGATGGCTGGGAGTGTTGTCCTGGCAGTTGTTTGGCTGAAAGTCCCAAGAGTGTCCCTGTGCTTCACACGACATAACCCAGGGTGGAGGTTCTTTGTGGGATCTTGAGTTAGGATGTGTGGCATTGCATTCTCCCAGGTGGGTTATGTGGAGTATGTGTTGAGGGTGTGTGTGAGGGGAGGTGCTTGTGACTATGGTCAGTGGTGCGAGTCCTCCTTCCCACCCAGCCAGCCAGATATCCCACCATGGAACGTGCTTCCATTGCAGGGAGTGGAAGTTGTCTCTCAGGATGTCAGTCAGTGGTGTCCTGCTGTTGGTTGTTGCACAGTTGCCAGCAGGGCCTTGTGCTCCCCCCAGCAGTAGCCAGTGTCAGCCATCTTGTGAGTCCTTTTCCACTCCCTGTGATGTGCGCATGGTTCATGGTGGTGTTGATGGGACAGTTGTGGGGGGGGCAATATGTGTGACTACGACTCCCATGATGCTATTGGCTACACTGACTTGCCCAGCATACACAGAATTCCTTCCTTTCAGTGGTCTTCACTGTGTGTTGGTGTTGTAGTGGTGGCTACATGTCTGGATGTGTTAGTTCTATTTGTGCCACTGCCTAGCTGTAGTTGTAGTTGTGTTTGTACATGTGATGACACGGTTAAATGTAACTTTGAGATGGCATGTGTTGTGTTTATCTGACTGACATACACATTTTGGGATGATTCTGTTCTGGTTGCTGTGTAATTGCTATGAGTGCATGGTTTGACTCTCCCCTTGACAGTGATGTGTGTGTGTATTGTGGCAGAATATTATGTACATTTGTTGTGTACTCACCAGGCTCTGGGATGTTCTCTAGTCCATAGACGCTCACTGGCGGAAGGATGGCCCGCACCTTCTCCTCCCAGGGCCTGAGGTATACTGGCTTGGCAGGAGGGCCACTGCCGGTGTATTGGCTCAGGAGGTAGTCTTTCTTGAGCAGGTCCCGTACCCTCCTGCGCACGTCATACCACCTGTTCTGGATGTCGGTCTTTGTGCGCAGACATGGTGATTGTGCGTTCACCCTGTTGATGATCCTCTCCCACATCTTGGTTTTCTGGGAGATGGGGGTCTGTTGGACCAGTGTGCCAAACAGCTGTGGCTCTACCCTGAGGATCTCGTCTACCATGACTTCCAATTCACAATCTAGGAACTTGTGATTCTTCTTGGGGGGCATGGTGATGGGTGGTGATGGTGAGTGATGTGTGTGTTGGTGTGCAGGTGAGGGTGTGTGAGTGTGTGTTTTGCTGGGTGTATGTGAGGTAGGTATTTGTTGGTGTGCTGATGGTGTGTGGCTTGTGTGAGGGATGAGCTGTGGGTGTGTGGTTGCTGACTGTTGGGTGCTGGCAGTAGAATGGCATTTGCAAAGGATCATGGTTGGGATTTGTGTCCTTTATATGGGTGGAGTTGTGGGTGTGTCTTTGTTCTCTGTCCCCACAGTATTTATTGGCTTTGTAATTGCTTGTTTGGCCTTTTTTTGTGTAATTTTTCCTTTGTACTGTCTGTGCATGTTGGAAACGTTCTTGTGACCGAGTCGGACCCTGCATTTGTCTCGTACGGTGTTCTCTGTTTCGTTCACGCTGTGTTTGTGCAGTTTTCTATGCTGCGTACGCGTCGGTCGCGGTGTTTTGTGTTACTTCGGCTCGGTTTTGTATGCGTGTCGGTCGTACGGCTTGTCCTCCGTACGACTCGGTCGTGGTTTTCGCGCCTTGCATCGTACTTAGCGGTTTGGAGTTCGCGTGTACGTTTCGGTTGGATTTGTTCCGGGTGCGTGTCGGTCGGTTCGATTCGCGTGTTTTTCCGGTCGGATTGCTGTTTTCCGTGTGGCTCGGTCGTTCGGCTTGGGTTCGGTACGTGTCGGTCGGATTTTGCACGCCTTGCATCGTACTTGGCGTGTCGGGCGCCACAGGTACGTGTCGGTCGGAATAAATTCCGGCTCCGAGTCGGTTGGTGCTTTTTTCGGCCCGAATCGGAATTGACCCCTGAATGTGCATTTTCAGCCAGGTGATTCAACAAAGCAGTAAAATCTTGTTTACAAGCTTTTTGTGTCTCTGATGCCACAAGTAGATCATCCAGGTACTGCACAAGAACTGATCTGTAGGGAATTTGTAATGACTCCAGATTCTTTTTCGGGATCTGGTTGAAACTAGATAGACTCTCTTTATACCCTTGTGGGACTCAGCACCATGCCAAAAGTCTCTGCTGGAAAATAAATGGCAAGAGGAACTGGCTATCTTCATGCAATGGCACTGAGAAGAAAGCCTGACAAAGATCTGTGACAATAAACCATTCTGCAGTAAATAGAATTTGAATATATTGTGTCTGGATTCAGTGCAATGGGTCAACATGGGACAACTGTTTTTTAAATCTTTCTCAGATCCTGAATGATCCTATACTTTCCATTGGGTTTCTGCAAACCCATGATCAGAGAGTCAATCCCCTCAAAATAGCCTTCTGTATTATGTCTTCTATTACAGGCGTTATTCCTGCAATTGTTTCTGGAGTCAGATAGTACTGTGGTGTTCTTGGGTACACTGTGTTTGCCTTTAAAGTAATTCTGACTGATTCTACACCTTTAATTAGTCCGATAAGTTTTCCTGTGAAATTCCAGATGTCCGGGTTCTCAGTTTCCCTCAAGTCAGAGGATAATTCTTAAATTGTCATTAATGGTAACAATCCTGCGACTGTCTTTTGTTAAACCATTTTAAACTCTGCAGGCCTTAGTCACAGAGGTAAACTTACACATCTTGTGTAGATTTACACTTGTTCGGAATTCACAAAACTGCATTTTAATCATAAGTTTACAAGTGCAGAGACTCCGCAGTCAGGGCAGAGAACTCCAAAAAGATAGGCATGTCATTTCTTTTTATGTGCGGAGTTCTCTGCTCCGGCAGTGGAGTCTCCGCACTCATAAACTTATAATTAAAATGTAGTTTTATGAATTCCAAATAAACGTAAACTTACACAAAAGGGTAGGTTTACCTTTGTGAATCAGGCCCTACATCTTCATCATGTGCCTGAAACTCCACACCATCCAGTATGCAATAGATTGTACAATTTAACTCGCACTATAAATCTCTCTTTAATAGTTTTACTCTACTTGTGTCACAAACAACAAATTGGTGATTTTCCTCAAATGAACCTATTTTTACAGGCACCTTTTCTGAGACTGGAAATGTAATTTGTTTATTTGAAACTCCTACAACTTGGATCTTCTTTCCCAAGAGGGGTAGGTCTGGGGCTTCCACAGTTTTAACAGTGGATCTGTTAGTACCAGTATCTATGAACAATTATACGGGTGGCCCTTTATCTCACCTTTAACGAATGGACCACTCTGGTCTATATCTAACACTGCCCTAAGCACAAAATCTTTCTCCCCTCAGGCACCATTAGGACGTATCCAAAACCGGAAACTGCTAAAAGGCTTTCTGATTTGAGTTAGGGAATTGCTGGAATGTATTTTGATTTGCGTTTAGAAAAGGATTTGTATTTGCTTTTGACATCTGGTTCAAATCAAATCTTGGGTTTCCCATAGTCTGTGGGAATATTTGAACTTGTGGACCTACATCATCGGAACTTGTTTTTGCATTGGCAGCTGCATCTGTTGTACTGGTATATTTTGCATCTGCACTCCCTCTCCCTTCTGCGTTTGCATTTTCAGGATTAAATCTACACTCCCTCTTCCAATGCCCGATCCTGTGACGTGACAAGGAGTCATTTTCTTCAATGCTTCAACCTCCATTCCTGAACCTGGATCGATCGAATAATCTCTACCTTTACTTTGTAAAACACAAACACCTCCTGGATTTCCCTGAAAACCTGTTTGTGGAACTACAACACCTTGCATACCTCGTTGATTTCCTGCAAAAGAAGGATTCTGAAACCTTTTCTGAGAAAATTTTGTTTGAGCCAACATGAAGTTCTCTTTAATCTTTTTCTGTTTCATTTCTTGTTCATGACTGCAATATTTCACATACCTCAAGATCTCGTCAAGTCAATTACTCTGCCAGCAGATTACACTTTGGGTTATATGCAAACTGATCTCTGGTCTCAATCCTAAACCAAACTGAGAGACAAAAATCCCCATGTCTTTCTCATCAGGGTATTCTCTTCCACTGTGCTGCTGGAACACCTGCAAAAACCTCTCATAGCACTCATGAACTGATTATTTTGTTTCTTGTGTCATTCAATTAATTTTCTACCAATACAAATCTCTGCCTTTCAGGAAAGTAATCACTTCTTCATATCTCTCCATAGCTACAGGAGATGATGCATTAGTGTGTGCCATTCTCTCTGGTTCTTCACGTGGCCATTGTACAGCAGTCTTATACTCAGCCCGCAAATCACTTGGTACCACAATATCAAAGAATGTATTCAGATCAATCCATAGTACTTTTAAAATTTTCACAAATTGATCAACTTGTGTGTACCACTACGCAGGTATGTCTTTCAATTTTGGGAAATTGTTCGAAAAGCTGCAAGATCTCCTCTACTCCAAGGTGCATGGACACACACTCCTCCCGCTATTTCTCTCAGTGGATAAGCTGAATCTCCTTCCTAATTCAGTTAATTATTTTCCCCTACTGACTCAGGTTCTTTCTTCTTCCTTTCATGTTTTCTTGACCATTTGTTTTCTAATTTCTCAGTTTCACTCCATTTATGAATACATTTTATTAATTCTGTAATGTGCAACTGCATTCCTGAAGAACGTATTGTTTCAACTGCTTCATCATCCAATTGAACCCTGTAACTTTTCTGCAAAGGAAATCTTTTAGAAATGTCTACCTCATATTTCCGAGCCAATTTGGTCAATTTATCATGAGTAATTGCTGCTCGTCTTGTAATTTCCTTACACACGTAAATCAATTCTTTCTCATGATATTGGCTCAAATTTTTTAATTCTAAACATCCCCTAATTATTTCTTTCAGTTAAACTTTTAATTTGGAAATATCTAATGTTCTCTCCTTTTCAGGTTCTGCGTTAGCTTGTTGAACTGTGCTCTCTGTCTTTGCAATCTCTGCAGCTTCTTCAAACCATGAGGGAAAAATTCCATCTTCAATCAAATTTGTTTCCCTGGATGTTATTGATGTTGTCAAAACAAGCCTTCCGCCATCTAATAATGCCTGGACTGTTTGGGGTTGTCTCCATACAACAATACGTGAATTCTGAGAGTTCGGAATAAATCCTGTTGTAGGTAAATCTCCTACAGCTCCTTGAGACTCTGAAGTCAAGTTAATGGTTACTGGGGTGTTTGTAACTAGTCTAGGCACTGTCTATAAAATTACTGGTTGTGGCACTTGCACCTGACCATGCATAACAGGTGTATTTGCCGCATGTGGAGTAACAGTTTGTTGCTGGGCAACTCGCGGTGGGGCAATCTGCAGTACTTGAAGGGGTCTCTCAATGTGTACCACTCTAGTTTCTACAGGGGCAGTGGCTATTGTACTGCTCGTTGTGGCACCACTCTCAGTGCTATCAGTTCGTGCTGCATAAGGCAGAGATCGTGTAGCCAACATTTCTTCCAAAATATCATCCTCTGAATCACTATCTGCCTCATTTCCTTTTTCTTCTTCTCTTTATCTTTTCCCTTGGTCTTTTTCTTCTTCTCTTTTTCCAGTATTTCTGTGTAAATAGTTGAATACAATCTAGTATCTTCAACTATGGATTTCCTCCATCTTTGCTGTTCTTCATCCCATCGAGCATCTGCATAATTATGCATTGTCCTCTTTGTTCTTGTCTGATATTTTTCCATGTCTTTCTCTCAGGCAACCTTTTCCCACAAATTCAAGGCTTCATATTGTGTGGGTCTGGGGGGCGGTTTGATTTCATACAATTTTTCTTTCAATCTCCCAAACATTCTATTCTTAAAGCTGCCTATTTTGGAAATCTTAATGCGCCTTCATTCTCAGTGATTATGCACCATTGACGAAGCCATAAACATGTATGTAATCCCAATTCAGTTGTCATGTAGTGTGAAGGCATACCCTTAGGAGGTGCCTCTTCACCCTACCCATAACAGAATTGTACCATCTCCCTTTACAAAACTTTTAAATTCTTTAAAACATTTCACAATTTTGGCAAAATCACAAAGAAAACAATTTCAATTCAATATTTTGATTCTGTTGCGTAAATATCAGATTTTCTTTACTCCAATCCTTTCACAGTTGTAATTTTAGTGAAATCCTGTTAACAAATTCCAAAGTGATATCCACACAAGCACAGACCTATCACAGTGTGACACCCTGAAATTACTAACCAATCACAGCGCGAAAGCACACCAACCAATCAATCTCAGCGCGAACCACTATGACGTATAATCTCACTCCTTGCAGCAGCTGACCCTCCTTTACAATTTCTCTCATACTTACACAAACTAACAAAAACTTTTTAAATGACAATAACAAAACATAGATCAATTCTTGTTTGCACTTCTAAAGAAAAACAATTGTAATTCATCCACACAAAAGATTTCCACAGTTGCAAGTGAAATCTCGACCAGTGTGAAATCACCCTAATCAATGCAGCTTCAACCTTTTGCGCACTTAGGTTCTGCTAACATCAATCAATATTAAACAATCACAACAGATTATTAGTATTTCTATTTCAATTGTGTAGGTGATGGTACCTCACACTCTACTCCACAAACATGCAAACAAGTAATACCATTCGAAAATGTCTTACTCAAGTGCCTTCTACACTTGTCTCAATATCTATCACGTGTCTTCTACACTTAACCCAGGGCCTGACTTCGATCTTGGCGGACTGGTTACTCAGTCACAATGGTGACGGATATCCTTTCCGCCGAAATATAAATCCCATAGGATATAATGAGATTTATATTTCGACGGATGGGATTCCGTCACTGTTGTGACGGGGTGATCCGTCCACCAAGATCTAAATCAGGCCCTCAGTATCTATCCCGGGATTTTATACTACGCTGAGTCTGAAACTCTTCAATCTCTTTACTTAGAAACAATTAACATCTTCATTTAAGAATTCATTTACTCTCAACTCAATAATACAACAGGAAATACAATTTCAATAGATGTGACATCACCCTATTAATACTCACACCTCCAAAACAGCAACTGCCTTGAAAATCGCACCAGACGAACAGAAGTAGTAGTAGTCACAACCATCAGTCTAGGACAAGGGAAAATGGAAAAGAAGGTGGTTAAGGAGTGGAGAAAAAGCCTTGAAACTAAATAGGAACACACACTAATATAAAAGACATGAATACATGTTGCAGACATTGTAGCAGGCTTCTCCCTCTCTGGGCCAATTGGATGGCAGCACTCGTCAGTGAGCAGGTTCAGCTCTTCCAGTCCCACAAAAATATATGCTACTTGCAAAGCTTTATCACAAAGTTAGCTACAGGCATTCTTGCATAGTTAGGTTCTGGAAACATAAGCCTCAGTTCCCGTAGGCATCGAACGGAGGTTGGCCTTCTAAATATTAAAACTTTAACTGCGTCACAATGAACTATACTAAAGAGTAGAATCATCAACTTACATTTGTGCACATTTCAACAATATTAGGTTTATTTCTAGTTAACAGAAACTTGCTTCTAAGCATTTCTATGACCTATACAAATAGCTATGACTGCCTATTGCAGTTTGCACATTTTAATGTGTGTCATTTGAGCTTTGAATTTTACATAAATCAGTGTGCATTTAGCGGCTAATCAAAATATTTTGCATTATAATTAGTGGACTTTGTCACTTGCAATGTGCTAAAGTTACATTGTAGTTCGGAAATGCCTTTCAACCTTGTAATGTGCACTCTGACTGCTTACAAATCAGATGAAAAATGTGATGTGAAATAGCTGTAGCCCTGACCTAGTGATTAATAATGAGATCTATCAATGGCATGTGTGCACAATTGTGGTCACAAATCATACACTGGAATTCTGCACCTTAAAGGGTTCCTATATATTTGTAAATCTAAGATGTCTGAGAATGTGAGCTGTGGGCCTCAAGGAGAGCACACAGCAATCAACGAGAAAGCTGCATACTAACTGCAATGCGCTTTCTGTTCCTGGCTGCCATCCTTGCATTCACACCTATTCAGTACGGTCCGTAAAGGGAGCCCTGCTCATTATTATGCATGAGATAGAATTTTGGGGAATTTTACGAACATCAGTTTTTCTACAGTGGTGATTAATCAATGTCAAATATTCTCCTGCCACACATCAGTCACATTACCAAAACAGCTACTGTTTATTGACCCTAGAATAGTATAATGTGAGTTGGTTGATCCATAGTGGAGATAAGTCTTGATGAGGAGGTCAAGATGTTATTTTTACTCAAAATGCTGTTTATTGTGTGAGAAACCTCCAGATCTGTTAAAGTTCTGCATTCCAAATCTGTGAAAGTTCAGTGATGTTGTAAGCCTTAATAGGGCTATGAGGAGCATATTACTCCTACAGGCCCATTTCAAGGCACTTAGGTGCAAGCAGACTTGCTTTGGGTGCATGTTTCATGCACCTATATGCTGTTCAAATGCACCATGAAAGTGACTTTCACATCTTCTGCAGTGTCCCCATTTACAAGGTTTCCCCTTCAAATGAACATTAGCATTGTGACTATTCAGGAGTGTGAAGCAGATAACTTAAGGTAAATTAAGGTCATAGGTACTGTGCCTTTGCTCTTGGATTTATGGGATATGTCCTGTCCGTAGCAAAAGTAAAACAAAAGCAGTTAAACTAAGGGCTCCAGCTCAAGAAATGCAAATATAGCATGGCATCTGTATGAACAGCCCATGCAGGTAATTTTCATCCTGCTGGTCCCACACTTCATCAGGTGACCTAAAGGGCTGCTGAAAGCCAAATAACCACATCGTCAAGAACCAAGTAAGTCACAGGTAAAGAAAGATATAGCTACTATTTCTATGACCATATATTTTAAGGATCGGCTCTGTTCACAGTTGAAAGCAACACAACTAATCTAAAAACAAGCATTTTCAATGCAATAGGTCTCACATTTGCAAGGGTTTAAGCTATTGGCATTGTAAATGACAATGCCTTTTATATATGTGTTTTTAAAGCAACACATATATAAATGGCATTGTCATTTTTAATGCCAATGGCTCAAACGCTCGCAAATGCAAGACCACTCTAATGGTGGCCGCGCTCCTTTCTTTAGAAGCTGCTCGCCGTATGCAGGTTACAGCGAGCAATGTCTAAAGAAAGGGGCATCGCCAACATTAAAGTGAAAGCACGTATGGTGCGCTTTCACCTAAAGTGAAAACAAAAAATTAATTTAAAAGGTTCTGTAGCGCGGCTGCTAAAGTGAAAGCGGCCCGCGCTGTAAATTAAATAATTAAATAAGCGCGAATGCTAAACTGAAAGCGGCCCGCACCGTAAATTAAATAATGAAATAAGCGCTGCCACTATAGTTCAAGCGGACCGCGCTATAATTTTAAAACAAATAATATAAAAGCAGGCGGCCTGCTGCGATGTCGTGGGTGGAATAGGGCAAGATCATTTACGAAAATAGTGCTCGCCGACTTATAAAGCAGACCGTCTAACAACACAAGTAAAAAGTCCAGTCGTTATGGGAGGTTACAAATACAGACAAGGCGGTACCAAGGAGGGACTACTAAGCCTATTCACCAATGAAAAGCAACAATTTTGCAAGGACGGTAACAGTAGCCATATGAAAGGATGGGCGGAGCTTCTATGCCGTACCTAAATACAGCATGCCTCGCAGAGCAGCACATGCACTGCCCAGGCTCGACCTAAAGAGGAAAGGGGAGAGACAAAGAAGGAGAGTGAAGAGAAAGAGGAGAGGAAAGATGAGAGGAGACATGGCAAAAGTGTGAGAAAAAGAGGAGAGGGGGGGAAAGAAAGAAGGTGAAGAGGAGGAGGGTGGGAAAGATGAAAGGAGAAACGGGGAACATGGGACCCGTGGAGAAAAAAGAGGAGCAGCAACGGGCAAGGTAGAGGTAAGAAGAGTAAGCGAAAGAAAATACGGTACATGAGTGAAATACAGGGATGGAAAAATGAGAGGGGGATAAAATGAGAAAGAACAAAGAAAATAAAGAAGTGAAAGAGGGTAAGAGGAAAATGAGAAGGGATAAAGGGAGAGGAGGAACAGAACTGAGGGATGGAAAGTGGATAGGATGAGGTGAAGACTAAGGGCGAAAGAAATGGCTAAACAGAGATAGGAAGTATCTAGAAGAAGACAGGGATAACGGAGAAGAGTAGGCAGAGGGTCTGGGTTGGGAGAAAAAAGAACAGAGAGGCGGAAGGAGTACGCGAGAAACGATGGGCAGCTAGAAAACCGCCTTTGAAAGTCAATAATTTGAGAAGTGAGTAGAAAGCGAACAGAGGGGCATACAGGATAGAATAAAATAAGAGAGAGTGCAATGAGGAGATGGAAAGGGCAAAATGCATATGGAATTCAAAGAAAGGAATGAAAACACTTGTATAGCACACTATATGAACAAGCATTGAAAATGCAATAGGTCTCGCATTTTTTTGAGTTAGAGCTTTTGGCGTTGTAAATGGGATTGTGTTTTACCTATGTGTTATGGAGTTGTATGTATGTGGTGTGCAGTGTAATTATGTGTGTTGTATTGGGATAGTTAGTTGGGGAGCAGTATGAACCATAAGTAAGGAGAGTGAGGAGAAGAGCAGCAGGAGGTACAAGTAAGGAGAGCGAGGAGAAAAGTAGCATGAGGCACAAGGAAGGAGATTGGGGAGGAGAGCAGCGTGAGGCAAAAGGGTGGGGAGGGAGGAGAAGAGCACAGTGAGGCATCAGGAAGGATATTGAGGAGGAAAAAAGCAGCGTGAGGCAAAAGGAAGGAGAGTGATGAGAAGATGAGCCAAAGATACAAAGAAGGAGAGTGAGGCAAAGAACCGTGTGAGGCACAAGGATGGAGAGTGGGAAGAAGAGCAGCAGGAGGTACAAGGCAGGAGAGCGAGGAGAAGAGCAGTAGGAGGTACAAGGAAGGAGAGCGAGGAGAAAATTCTCTTTGTACCATCATGTGGATGATTCTCTGTCCCTTCTTACAGCTATGCGTCTGTTTGTGGGCTAATCAAACAACTCTCCTGTCAATTTCTTGATGTGTATGATTTCTCTATCCTTGTATACAGCAGTCAATGTATGTCTTTACAACACTCCACACAAGCTTGCTGCAAACAGCCTGATGGGAGCGAGTCTCTAGTTTTATAAAAGTCACATCTTTGCCTGAGGACCGATCCGCATGACTTTGCAATCTGCATTCCTAAGATGATGGTTTTCAGCTTTAGCATACAGCTCTGCATTTATGTCCATGTCTTTGGATCCATTTTTTTTCGGAGGCAAAGACAACCATGGAATGTTTGCCATTTTAGGAATGCACGAACAATCTTGCAAACACCACCGTCTACAGGGGTGTCCAACCTTTTCTTTAATAAGAGATTCTTATGTTCAAAGAAAATCATCCTGAGCTACTATTAGTGTTGTAATAGTGACCACCTCAGATAGGATTCCAGTAGTGGCCACCCAATGCAAGATTACAAGCTGTGATCACCACAGTGCATCAATGCGTGTGTTTCTCACACGGTGTCCTTCATTAGACAGGGAGAGAGTTTCCCACGTGTACCCTGCAGGGTGCATGCGTGCGTGTGTGTTTCTCACACGGGGTCCTTCACAGGCAGGAAGAAAGTCTCTCACGGTGTGCCCTGCAGGGTGCGTGCGTGTTTCTCACACGGTGCTCTTCATAGACATGCAGAGAGACTTGGCCTCTCAGGGTGTACCCTGCAGGGCTCGTGCGTGTATGTGCTTCTCACGCAGTTTCGTGCGTGTGTTTTTCACACGGTGTCCTTTATATACCTGCAGAGAGAGGGGGCTCTCACTGGTACCCTGCGTGCGTCCGTGTCTCACCCATGCCCTTCATAGACATGTAGAGAGAGAGAGAGAGAGAGAGAGAGAGTCTCTCACGAAGTACCCTGCAGGGTGCGTGCGTGTGTGCCTGTCTCACACGGTGCCTGTCATAGACCTGCGGGGAGAAAGTCTCTCACGTTGTTCCCTGCAGGGTGCGTGCGTTTCTCACACGGTGCCCTTCATAGACATGTAGAGAGAGTCTCTCACGTTGTTCCCTGGAGGGTGCATGCGTGCGTGTCTCACGCGGTGTCCTTCATAGACATGTAGAGAGAGTCTCTCACGTTGTTCCCTGGAGGGTGCATGCGTGCGTGTCTCACGCGGTGTCCTTCATAGACATGTAGAGAGAGTCTCTCACGTTGTTCTCTGGAGGGTGCATGCGTGCGTACACATTTTTTAGCGGGCTACAAACAGGAGTGTGAAAATTTTAAATTGCTTTAGTGACGTCTTGCAAACGTGGCAAACTTTGTAAAAAGTCACATAGAGGGGAAATGTAATCTCCAAACTGTTTTCTCATAAGCTTTTACCCAGAAAATATTTTTCAGGTAAAAACTTCATGCACAAAGGTCTTTGTAGTTGTTCCCACAAAACCTACATTTTGCAGAATGTGTGCCTGTTGTTTTATTGGACAAAAGAAACACTACCAACTACTTGAAGCTAAAGTTTTTTTTTTTTTATATATAAAAAAACCTTCATGAAGTTGATGGAGTCTGACTTTGACAACTTCATACACCCCACCTGTGATTACAGATGCGTACAATGGATTGGACTAAGGAGGGACACTAGAAAAATGTGATTCTGCTGCTGCAGCGTTTTCTGCATAATTAGGGACTTGCTGCATTTGCCACATAATCCATCATCTGCTGCACAATCTGCATATTTTAAGAAAAGCATTTTTTCTAGGTCAAACGGATCACAAGTTACTAAAAATGTGGCAACATGTGTTCCCGCACAGTGGACTTCACAAAGGTCTACTGGTCATTTTTTCAGGTGATTATTGCTGTATTTGGTTGTTAAGCTGATATTAATGAGGTGAAGTATTTGCCCAGAGAATGTAACCAGTTGTAAAAATGACAACATAATAAAGTAATACTATCACAAAATGTGCCATATTATGCCGTATAATTTGCCTTTCTTTGTCGCATTATTTAGCTAACCTTGTTGCATAATTTGGTCCTGCCCTGCCACATAATTCCAGTGGCCCTGGGAATAAGGTGATGTTGGACAGCAATAGAACCATTTTGCCATATCTTTCAAAGACACTTTTTGTGCTACGCACTTTGCCATATGTTTGCTGCTTGGGTAATAAAGAATTGCATGGCCCGCCTTCCACAACTCCTAAGCTTATCACAAGGATGTGAAGTTTTGCACTGGGGACAAAAAAATGAGAAAACAAATGTTTCATTATTTTGTCAGCAGACAGAGTCAAATATTTTTGCTCCACTTTCCAAATGTGCCGGATTGGATTGCATCTGTGGTTTAAAAAAAACAGTGCAATTCTTTAGTACTTAATCAGTAAGCATGATGCAAAATTA
This sequence comes from Calotriton arnoldi, assembly GCA_963921515.1. NCBI lineage: Eukaryota > Metazoa > Chordata > Amphibia > Caudata > Salamandridae > Calotriton > Calotriton arnoldi. The sequence goes on from CAWUFW010004777.1 coordinate 86,969, forward strand.
GTTTTCTCCATTTCCTACCAGAAAACAGGTGTTGAGTCAGTTTGTTCCATTCATGAAAAACACACATTGCCAAGCCATTGTGTCTCCTTCTTAAGAAGCACACAAAGTCCAAAATCAGATTGCTCCATTCTTAAGCAGAAACATAGTACCACGTCAATGAGCTCCATTCCTAAGCAGAGCCACAGTGCCAAGTCAGCCCCATAGTGCCAAGTCAGCCCCATAGTGCCAAGTCAGCCCCATAGTGCCAAGTCGGCTCCATAGTGCCAAGTCAGCTCCATAGTGCCAAGTCAGCTCCATAGTGCCAAGTCAGCTCCATAGTGCCAAGTCAGCTCCATAGTGCCAAGTCAGCCCCATAGTGCCAAGTCAGTTAGCTCCTTTCCTAAGATGCGTACATAGTGCTAAGTCAGTTTGCTCCACCCTAAGAGGCAACCATAACGCTGTCATTTTGTTTCATTCCTAAGCAGAAAACATATAAAAAGACAGTTTGCTTAACTCTTACAAAACAAACGTGGTGCCAAGTCAGTTTGCTTAATTCCTTAAAAGCAAGCACAGCGGAGAGTTTTTATACTCCATTCTTAGCAGAAAACATAGCGCCAAGTACGTTTGCTCCAGTTTCGAGAAGCAATTATAGTGTGAAGTCAGTTTATCCCATGTTTGCCCCGTGAAAAAACCTGGACCAACAGCAAACTTCACTCCTCCTTTCCTTATTACTCAAGTCATAAGAGTTGGATAAAAAATGCTTTTCAGTATGTTGCACAGCCAACTTTAGCTAATTTTTTTTTTTAAAGACTCTAAAGCGTCAAGAGATCTCACATGTACTAAAATGACAAGAATAGCCCCGCTGGGCACAATGACACTCAGAGCTTAGCACATCCTGCACGTGCCCACCCACTTAACTGACCACGTGACACACTGCTGAGCGCGCGGCTCAGAGCCTCCAACCACACACAAGCGTACAAGTAGGGCACCCAAGAGGGTAACAGTGCAGCAGAATCAGGGGGTGATTCATTTACACACTCGCCCTAGAGTGTGGTATACTTTGGTATGTACTAAAAACAAGTGCAGAAATAGTATGTTTCGGCACCATAGAGGAAGCATCCCACATACTTGGCGACAGATGTCATGTATACAGCCATCATGAAGTAGAAGGGGACTTTTGACTCATAATAATGGCCACTGTAATGATGTGAATCTGCAGCCATGGAGTTTTCCACCTAATTATGGATTTATCTAATTTGCCGCATAATCCACCACCTGCTACATAATTTGTAGATTTCAAACATAAAAATTGTTTCTCGATCAAACGGATCAAAAGTTACTTTAAACAAGCATCTTAGGTGGCAGAGTGCAGACTCTGAAAAGGTTTACCGGTCACATTTCAGTTGCTGAATGAGGTAAAACTTTTGTCCAGGCAGTATGGACGAGTGCTAAAATGACAAAGTAGCAAACTAATACTGTTCATTTCGTGCCACTTAATTCAGGCAACCCTGCCGCACACTTTGTTCCTTCTTCGTTACATAATTCTAGTGGCTCTGCTCAAAATATAGGGGTTAATGTGTAGACTATAGAACCAGAAGACATGAGCTTTAGTCTCGGCATCCACGCTTTACCAAACGTGTGATCTGAGGCAAACCACGCAATATCTCAGGACCAAAATTCACATATCTGCCCCCATAGAAAGAACCAAGACTTGAAGTTCAGTCTGCAGTGTGAAGTGCATAAAACCAGCAGGCTCACTCACCTGTCCAAGGCTATGGCGGTCATGGAATAGATGCTGGCAAAGACAGCCGAAATGGGGAAAAAGTTGTGGAACTTGCAGTAGAAGAGGCCATAGTACCAGTCGTTGTGGATGCCATAGGTGAAGTTGATCACAGTGTTGAAGGCGGCCATGGAGGCCTCTGCGAAGGGCAGGTTCAGCAGGAAGTAGTTGGTAACTGTCCTCATCCTTTTGTGGGCCAAAAGGATCCACATGACAATGATGTTGCCCACCACGGACACCACGACGATGATGGAGTACGCCACTGCCCAGAGGGCGATCTGCCAGCCCGGCTGCACAAACTGGTTGGGGATGTACTCAGAAGAGTTTCCGGGTGAGGGGTCACGTTGAAAGAATCGTACTCTGAGATCACAATGTTATCCATTCTCAGCTAGAGGTGGACGACTGGGCAGCCGGAGCAGTCAGTGTCCAAGGGCTGCAGACACCTTGGAGGACAGACGCGTCTTCTGAGCAGACACCTACTGGCACATTGCAAATGCCTCTCTGTGCCCAGGCAACCACTTATTCAATGTATAATGCAGCGCAGGCGGGCTGTGAGAGCATCATTTATCCAAGGGGGCTGGGATTCTCTGCCTGCAACTTCCTAGCAAATGACTGCACGCGGCATCATCCAGTCAACTGACACGGGATGAGGGAGAGGGCGTCCTGTGTGGGGCTCCTGCTGCCACCGCGTGCCCCGGAGTATTCACTGGTGAAGGGAGTGGCGCGAGAGCCCGTTAGGCGAGGGGCGTGGAAGAAACCTGGGGATGGGGTGGAGTCCTGAGGGATTAAATAGGCGCCCTGGGTGGCGGGAAGGGTCAAAGCCCGCGGATTGACAACTCCAGTGGGAAGGCAGGTGAGCAACAGAGGAGTAGCGCAGGGACACGGTAGCAGCGCAAGGGCGGCGACGCGGGAATAGAGCTGTCCATGCGCATAGGAGGAAGAGAGGAGCAGCACAGGAGCGGTTCAGAAGTAGGAAAGCAGGAGATGAGCTGCACAGAATGGATTCGGGAGAAGAAAAGCAGGAGCGGAGCTGCACAGAAGGGGTCCAGGAGAAGACCAGCAGGAGAGGAGATGCACAGAAGCGTTCAGAAGAAGGAAAGCAGGCGAGGAGCTGCACAGAAGAAGTTCAGGTGCACGAAGAAATCAATCAAACACTAGAGGAAGAGCACAGGACACTGTGCAATGGAGCAGGAACAACGCGGTTGGGCAGCAGGAGCAGTCCGGCCAGAGAGAGTAGCATGAACAGCTGTGGAGCAGTGTGAGAACGAGAGAAAAGGGGGAGCAGCACGGGGTACTTAAGAAGCAGCAAAAGTGTCCAGAGGTGCAGTACAAGAGCGCAGGTGCTATCTAGGAGCGAGAGAGGGTCAGCCACGGCACAGGGCAAGACGAGCAGTGCAGGAGGCGGGGCTTGGGTGGGAGTGAAGCAGGAACAGCGTCGGAGCGACAGGGGAGCACGAAGGTAAATGAGGAGAAGAGCACAGGAACCAGTGGTGCGCGCGCACCACAGAGGAGCTGGGGGAGGGAGCGCGGCAGCGGCAGCGAGGCGAACGCGCGCTGCTGCGCGTTCTGGCCACCGTCGGGAATGGGAGGAGCAAAGGCGGGACATGCGCCCGCCTTTGCTCAATCGCGTGCCGTTTTTCTAAAAACGCACGCTACAGCTAATGAGGGCTTCTGAAAACAAAACCACACGCACGAGCGTGTAGGTCGTTTTCAGAAGCCCTTTCTAGAGGTCTCGCGCTGCGCGAGCAGGGCTGCGCACTGCAACGCTAGGCGCGAGACCTAATAAGAACTATAGCCAGAGCAGTGAATGTTGTAGACTTGCAAACTGTCAGTGTGAAGAAGCCATCTTCTGAACCCAACCCAGTCACATGACTCTCAGTGTTGATTTTAGTTGAATGGCCGCACAGTAAAATTTGGGACCTTGGCACTAGGAAAAACACAGGTTGCTGAATTTAAAACTGCTATCTATTCCATTTCTAGCAAATATCACCACATATACATTTTAAGACTTTTATCGCTTTGGACAACTTGTGTCTCTATAAGGAAGGCATCTGTTCCATGAGGTTACTCTAAGGCGAACTCTTAAAAGTATACATACATAACTCATAAAATAAAACTCATACTTAAAGTATTTGGCCACATAATCAGTCATTCAAATATCCATAACTGTGACGTGGGAATCATCTGAAGGAGGAAAGTAATGTAAGTCGAAAAAGAAAAGTCACAGAAAATTAACGCCGAAGGATAATTTCCTCATTCCAGAGGGGATTTACTATAGGCTCTGTCACTCTTTTTGCTCAGTTTTTTGTTTCATCAATGCAGTCAACATAATGGAGCTTATTTATGGAGGCTTGCGCCACCGGAGCGTCACTTTTTTTTAGACGCTCCAGCGACGTAAGCCTCTCAATCAAATCTATGAGGTGACGCAAAGCCACTCTGAGTGGCTTTGCATGGGCTCATGGATGTGGAGGAAGACAAACAAGCGCAAGGCGCTGCCTTGCCTTACTCTGTGTCAAGGGGGCTTTCCATGGGTGTTGCAGTTGGTTTTCCCACACAACACCCATGGATTTTTATGCTGCCCCAGTTTTACTTCATCACGTAAACCTGGGACAGCTCCAAAACCATACGGTTTCCCCAGAGCAGGCGTAACGAGGAGAGATATTTTTATTTCTCCTAGATTTTTCCTCTTTCCTTGTAATAATTTTCACTGTAGAGAATAGAAATATTAGTTCCACTTGATTTACTTCTTTAACTTTGAGGAGATAGGCATAGTACTGGAAATCTACGAGTGGTGCATATTTTTAAGAGCAGGCCTGGTATTCTTTGTGGTTCTTGTAAAGAAATGTACTCAAACTTGCCAGAGTAGTTTTCCAACTTTTGCTGGAAGTGTACTTTGATTTATTCAAAATACATTTGCTAGCAGTCATCATGAGATACATTGATCACTATGCAAATACTTTATTGTGTCACTTTAAAAATCAGAAACATCAGCATGTCTCTAAAATGTAGATGGGGAAGACAAGATCTTTTCTGAAGCATAAAGGCTTTCTCTATTTCTGTCACTTTCTGGAAATGAATCAGAATTTTCAAGTACGAGTAATTCTATTCATAGGCTTGGATTGTGGCATTCTGGAGGGGGGATACCTGAAAAGGGATTAAACAATTTCAAACGGACGACTTTGTGTGCATTGATAAAGCTATTTTAGATAGTAACCTGGCCTGCAAACCATCAGCGATGAAAAGTAACACTTGAAAATATAAACAGATAAAGCATAGACTGCATAAACACTGTCTGGAAAACCCTCCACTGCCAAAATATTTACCATGCATGAATATTGTTCTACAAAAAGTTGACTTGTAGTTAAATCCACTCTCAGGCACTTACTATCAAGCACTAAGTCTAGTCTGTGTCCAGACTAGACTTAGAATAGCAAACTAACTCCGTTCTACCATAGTGTGTAAAGAGTTTCAAAAAACGTAGATTTGTTTGTAGGGGTATATTAATGTTTGACAGTTATTTCAGTAGTGAACTTTTAAAATCATTTTTATGTAACATAGGCTTTTTTAGTCTGTTTATTCCCACAGAACGAGGGGTAGGGAAACATATTTTATCAATGAGCAAACTAGAGGGTAACTAATTAGTGCAAATGCAGTATAACCTGACTTTCCCACATGTAAATATGTCGGCATTTTACATTCCTGTACGAGACAATTTTGAGTATACTGTGAAATATGTCACTGTCATTGATTTTCTTGCTGTTCTTGGAATTCCTTGAAAAGTCAGAATTCTAGTCCAAATTTAGCATTGGTGAGCAAATTCTTCATTTTCTCTGAAGCGCCTATGCTAATGGCTCTCATTGTGAGTCCCAGCTAGCCACAATTTTACATTTACATGACCAAAATTCGTTAAAAGTTTTCTTTATCTCTAACATTTTTATTGGGCAGTTTATTAACTGCATGAAGCAGGTACTTTAGAGTTTGAAGGAGCAGGAACACCTCCATAAATTTGCATTGCTCCCGCTCTGAGGATAACCCCACCCCATTGACAGGTACGAAAACAACTGCGTTTCTGCTCGGGAAGCTTCAGCCTGCTACTTCTGTGGAAATCCTTGATCCGGCGACCTGTTCTCCAAGGGCTGGCAGGTGACAGTGGTGAGTCCTTTTTAAGGCAGGGCTACTGGCACTGACATTTCTTGGCCAGGACCGCCTTCCTAAGTATGATGTACTGGGCAGGATTTTTTTTAAATGGCCCTAATAGGGACATTTTTCTTTTGCCTTTCGGCAGAAAACTGCATCGTTGGGGTTATTTTGCTGAAAGGCAAAAAACAATGCTGAGCAGGCCGCATGAAATGGTGATGGTCAGCTCTGCATTCAACAATGGTGAAAGAACAACCCTCACACTGGTGTATACACTTTCACCACAAAGACCACACCAGGGAGGAGATCACTAGATATTGTCTGTGGTCCTCCTCCAGTGGGCACGAGGACTGGAGTGGTCATTTAAGTGACTTCCTAAATCTATATTACCTGTTCCAGTAGCACCTACCGCCCACTTCATTCTCAATTCGCCTTTTCTGAATACATGATGCACTCTCTCGCTTGTCCTAAGCTTCTATACTTGTCTGTGAATGAGCACTATGTAAATGCTCACATATCAGAATACATCCGGATGATCTAAGCTGGGAATCAGGTTGTTTAAAAAAAAAAAATCTAGCGAAATTCACAAAAGATATAAATTACGTTTGCCTTGCCACGTGATTTTTAAAGGCATGCGTTGCTTTTCTCTACAAAAGAAGCAAGCAAATAGTGAGCAACGATGTAAATGTAGGCACTTCAGCAATAGGACATAAAAAACAACAGGAGAAGGAATATAAATCGCATAAGCAAATACACACACACAAAACGAGCAACACTAAACATTACTTTTAAAAATAGAATGCCCCATGAAAAGTGTTATTGACAAAAGTATTACATTTTAAAAAATTCGAAAATGTGCTGTTGTTGTTTCAAAGGCATTCATGAATTTCGAATTTATTCAAACATATTAGTTCAAAGATTTATCGTGAATTCGATTTTTTCTTCATTTAACCTCGCTTCTCCCAATCTGACATTCACTCTCATAACAACTGAATGGGTCTTTAAACGACAAACGTAAATGCTGCAGCAATATTACCAGTGCTCCTGAATTGTACTGGAATAAAAAATGCGTATTCATCATTGTATGGTAATGTAAGAAATTGGGTTACTGGTTGAGGGGAGGTGAAAATGTACTCCAGCAGCAACCACAATCCTTGTCAGGGTGACTTCACAAACAAACTCCAAATTAACCTATGCTCAACCCTCTGGTAGCTTGACACAGAGCAGTCAGGCTGAACATAGAATGTGTAAAGTAATTATGCAGCTTGTAATAAAGTGAAAACACCATGCAAGAAAAATCTCACACCAATTTAGAAAAATATATAGCAACATCTGATAAATAAAACAAGAACAAAATGCCAAAAATCCAATCAATAGACCCAGAGATATGCAGTTTTAAGGATTGAAGTGAAAATAGCACCAAAAAGCACAAAGCTCCAAATGTGGTTATCTGGTTCAGATCGACCTAACAGGTTACAGGGACCCAGTTAGGCCCGCAGAATAAGAGTACCTTAAATCCTGGTTGCGAAGAGATATGGAGTCCAATGTTGAGAATGTGTCACGCAGCAGAGGCGATGCAAGGTCCAGGCAAAGGGATGCGTTGTGCAACAGTGGTTCCAGGGAGCAGCCAAGTTTGACGCAATGTCCTTGCAAGGAGATGCGTTGCACATGCCATTCTGAAGGGTTGTGTTGGGCGAGGAGATGTCCTTGCATGGAGATGCATCGCGCAGCAGCGGTTCCGATGGGCTGCAATGGGAGATGTGAAGTCCTGGCATCTGGGAAGTCCGTGCAGCAGGGGCTATGCATCAGTTCTGTGGGAGATGCACCAAGCTGTAGAGGGGATACGTTGGGAATCCACAGATGGGTTGACAGAGCACTTTCAGACCCACTTCCAAGTGTCCAGCACCGAGATGGCACCTTTTGGAAGGGCAGGACTCACAGATGGCAGAGTCCAGGTGCTGGATTCAAGGATGTTGGCAGCCTGCTCTGTTCCCGAGCCGTCTGATCAGGAGGCCAACGAACTAGCCCTTGAAGTCACTCTGGGGTCCTGGGTTTAGAGTTGAAGGTCCAGTCCTACTCACCCAGACAAGAGGGCAGCAGGTCAGCCAGCACAGTGGGGCGGCAGTCCTTCCGGGCAGCAGTCCAGCTGAGTGACAGTCCTTCCAGCAGTACAGCAGTCTTTGTTCCTCACAGGATCCACAGGTCCAGAAGTGTTTCTAGAGGTTTTCACACCCATGAGTTGTTGGGGATCGCCTTCTTCCCTGTCCTGGTCTCAACTTGTCCGGGGTCACAAAAAGACAAGTGACAAACTCTTTGTCAAAGTGCTCAGGCAGAGACTTTGGGGCTGATTACGAGTTTGGCAGTCCTCCTGTCAGCCCACCGATGCTGCGCTGACAGGAGGACCACCAAGCTCGTAGTGCACCCGCCTGCCTGTTTATGAGATAAATCCAGGTCGGGTGGGCAGTCGGTGCTACGGCAGTCTCACGGCAGTGGTTTGTTAGGCTCATAGGAGAGCCTAACATGCAGACCACTGCCGAGTCTGCGCCTGCAGCATGTTCCTGCATGGTGTGGCTAGCACTGTGTTGTGCATGCCATACCATGCAGGAATGGGGATGTAAATCCAAGGGTGCACAATATGCACCCTAGGCCCAGAAGCAGCAGGGGGCCCTGTTAAGGCCCCTTTTGTTGCCTCTGCGCCTCCCTTTTCATGGTGGGCTCACCGCCATGAAATGGGCAGTGGACAGGCAACTCGTAATGTTCCTGGCTGTGCCGCAGCGGCGCCACCAGCATACTACTGTCCCTGACCGCTGCGTCACTGCCACCGGATCCTGGATCCAGGTGGACACAGTGTTCCTGTGGCCGTCCAACCGCCACACTCAGAATACTGCGGACCGGCCTGCAGTGGTGGCGGTGGTTGAACCGCCATCATGCGTACGGCGGTCCTGTGGACTGCTGTACTCTTAATTAGGCCCTTTGTGATGTGCAAGTGTGATAGATGACAGTTCCTTCCCCTCTTTGTGATGTGCAAGTGTGATAGATGACAGTTCCTTCCCCTCGTTAACTCAGATTAGCCCTTCCTACCAACACCTGGCTTCCCTTTATCTCACTGTCTGGGAGCAATACACAAAGACCAACTGCCAGCTACACCTAGTCATGTGACCCAGGATTAGTCTGCAGGCACCAAATGGCTAGGATTAGCAAATGCCAACGTTCTAAAAGTGGCAATTTCAGAAATGTGACTAAAAATCTGACTTTACCATTAAAGAGGACTTTTAGTTACAATTATTTAGACAGCAAACTTGAACTGTCCACTTGCTCCCAATTGAAAGTTATCACTTATTAAATGTAATAAGGTAATCCAATGTCATCTTATGGCAGAGGTAGGCCCCACAGTAGTGAAAAATGAATTTAGGAGTTTTTCAGTACAATGACATGTAAAACATAAAAGTACATGTTCAACTTTTTAAATGCAATGCACCCTGCCCTCTGGGTTACACAAAGCCACTTGGTATAAACATGTACACAATAGTCATGTGATGAGTGTACTTCACGTGCATGTAAACCACTCATACTTTACACATTAAATTATTACATTATTATTATTTATTAATTTATTATGATATTTTTCTGGTATGCATCTCTTCGTTACTTAGTAAAAATGTCGACCTTTGAAAATGGCATCAGTAAGAGTCATATTTTGATGTTGCTGACTTTTTTATTTTTTGCATGGGACGGTTTTTAAAAAGTTTTTTTACATTATATTTATTTAAAGGAGAGACCACCATTTGAACCTTTAACATCCACCATCTCTTACCTTTTATTGTTTTTGTTCTCCTGTTTGTGTATCTCATGCTGCCCAAGTTTCGAGTGTATTCCAGGTGGCCGATCTACCATTAAAGACATTGAGCATTACCAACCTATTTTTGGCCAGCTGTACAAGATTAACTGGTAAAGACAAACAAGCAATCTTATCCAAACATATTAATAGATGTACAGTGTTTTCAGAGGTTTAGAATATTATTTTGTTAATTTTAAAAATCACATATGATGACTGATGAATGCAGGGTTCTACAATTATTTGTGATTACTAAAATGATTCACACTGGTATTTCTAGACAGAACTTTTGTAAAACTCATAAATATCAGCGGCGGCTGCTGCCAAGCCGATGTGGGGGGGGCAGCGCGGGGAAAAAATAATAATAAAAAAAAGTACGCTTACCTTTTGCTGCTGGCCGAAGCCTCCATGATCTTCTGCTCCCGTGCTGCGCCTTGCTGCTCCTCTGCTCCTGGCACTGCAATCCCCATGAGCACAGGATCCCGGACTCCCCACGCAATCCCAATGCTGCTCTCATGCTATTATCCATCATGAGAGAAGCATTGGGATTGGGCACAGCAGGCCTTTTTCACACTCCAGCAGGGATTGGGTTCCTGTGCTCCTGAGCACTGCTGATATCTCCAAGGAACAGCCTAGAGATATCCAAGTGCGCATGTGGGTGTGCCTTCCTATGACGGCTGGCTAAACCGAAATGTACACTTTCAGTGCCTCCCACTCCTCCTCCCCCTGTGCTGATGCTACGACATGGCCCCCCTCCCTAGACTCGGTGGACTGGAAGTTAAAAATAAAATTATAATAAAATAGTTTTATTGTCATTTTATTTTTCTTCTGTCTGCTGCCTTTCAGCAGTCGAGCGAGGCTCCTCCGCCACATAGTGGAGGAGCCGCCCCTGATAAATGTACGCATCAAAAGTCATGTGTATTTATGGGAAAAGGCACATTTCTCAATTTTCAACAGGATTGAGAAATTTTGGCATTGCCTGCAGATTTGGGAATTTGAGTTGAAAGCTGAAACCTGCTTTCCTGTTTTGCAAAGAAATGTCTTTGTTTCCCTTATTAAATCGCCCACTGGTAGATTTTTCACACAACCAGTGACTGATTTTGGCAGGTTTTTGTGTGCTTTCATGGCCACAAATTTCCAAAGAAGGGCTGAGTTGGGGTGGGCAGGGATGCCTTAATTCTGGCAATGTGACTCAGAGTGCTTGGTTTTCAAGCCCTCTGAGTCATATTGAGGTAAGTTCAGCTTGTACATGGAAATATCTATTCTTTCATTTGTACATGCGGGTTTGACATGCTCAAAAGGTGGTTTTTCACTTGCAAAAATGTTGTACTCACACATAGATTTTGGTGGAGTAATCTCCTCAAAGGGGTTGTGACTAGACGTTTTGAGCAGCATTATCCTGAAAGTGTTGGACCTCCTCAAACAAATTTGTTTATGGGCATTCACAAACTTTCCCACTCTGGGGACGGTTGGAGCTTTACTGACTATGAAGCAAGCCTTTTTTCCGCAATGAGAATTGGAGGAGACAGAATGACTATAGGTGAAGAGAAAGTGGTTTCTCTAGCGTGAAAAATATTTTTTCTGTGAGACAAAATAGAAAAGTCCAATGGAACAGGCGCCAAGATATTTTAGAATGTGCTATTATATGGTGCAAGTTTGTATGCAGGACACATATTCGATACATGGAATCAGGAATTCATCAAATCTTTTCAGCAGTACTTTGGAAACAGTTGCCTGACACAGATTTCTATGCATACTTTGGCAAGCCTACATGAATTGCTGACATTTATAAATCAGCACCCTTGTGAGGTAGCAAACATGCAAAGAAAGATTTATGTTTTTTTTAAAAAACAATCTGGCTGTGAAAATGTTTATTGCTGCGCTGCATTCCATAAGAGTATAGTAAATATACCTCTCTGAGTGCAGTCTAGCCTGTTCTCCGCTCACCTGTTATACTGCCAATGTCCTGAGCAGAGGTTGCCAATGAGGCTTTTGTTACTAGCTAGACATCCTCACTGTGTAGGGCACCAGCATGCCCTGCATATATAAATTACGTTTTTATTTTTAATGAGTTGAATTTCCACAGCGAACACTCTAGTTTGTTTTGCTTCCACTCTTTTGTACAGCTGTGGCAAAACCAAAAAGATCTGTTTTTTTTATACAGTAACAGTGTCTTAGCGTCTGGAAGTAAGTGAAATCTTTTTCTATTACAATATTTATCTTTCCGCTCCAACATATAATTTCTGCTGTGATGATAATTACTTATTGTAGATCATTATATGAATAATATTGCCCTAATATTTTTATCCATGGCAGGAATATTTGTAGTGGTTAGGTTTTAACTAAAACAAATACATTTTAAGGGCCATTGGAGTTCATGCTTTATAGGTTTTTTTAGTTTTGTGGCAAGGAAGAGTGGGAGATGCAATTGAGATCGTGTGAATGTGCACGAAAAACCACTCATGGGAAGAAATAATAATATTTTTTATTTAATACTTCCTCATCGACAACACTTTGAACAATTTGCCTGAGTCCGAGATCAAAATCGCTTTAAGGATTTACGTAAATTAGATTACATTTTCATTTTGAATCAGAATTGCGGCCCTTTTTAATTTCATTTTTCGGCAAGAAGTGGATTCCCTCTGAGATAGCTAGAATGCTTTTTTCAGTAAATACACAGTGAGGCTATGTCAGTGATTTTATCATCAAATAATACTAAAAATATCAGTTGAGCTGCCTTATCTTCCCACGTTGATACAAACACGTGTTTTGTGAGACTTTTGCTAACAGATGGTTGTGCAATGTGCTGTTATTAAAAACAGACGATTCGGATATGTTTAGTACAAAATCTTAGAACAAAGTTCACTTAGTACTTTTCACTGTACTGAAAGACAACTTGCTCTGACCCTCCTGGATATTTAACTGTGATGATCATTCAGTTATCATTGCCACAGCCTTTGATTCGCTCTTGTGCACATAGACTGCTTTGTAAGCAAATGAATACTGCAAAGATAAAAACTACTCCCAACATTTTTAGGCTCATTATATATACTTGAAACAGTATAGAAAATACACTTAAATTACTTATAAAGAGATTCGAATACACAAATAACTCACAAAGAGATGTGAGGTTAGCCAGCCAAAGGGAAATAAAGGTTCATGCCAAAATGCCTTTCAAAACTCACCATCATGCCCTTGGTTGCACTGCCTGTTTTTTAAAAATGTTTTGGCATACAGCGATGTATGATGGTGCATGATCAAAAGAGCTCCGAATGCACCAACTAAAGAGATGATATACTGAAACCTTGTTTGCCATTTGTGGGATTCCTGTAACAGAGTGCTGCATCAGCTAATTGCTTTCAATGCAAATCAATTCATTGACATTTGTCAGGCCAATGATTCCTTACCCACGCGAAGCCCTCACTATTAAGTTGCATGCATCCACTCAATTCGGTCACTTCATGAAAAGGTCTATGGCTTAGGACCCTCGTTCCTTAACCCATTTCTATGTCTCAAGCAAGACCTCCAGTTGCCATGTTGGGGGCAGGCAAAGATGGGCTACGAGGGACAAATGAGTGGAGCTCCAGAACGGGCACAGAGAACAGTGGGGCTAGCTTGGTTTGTGACTTTCCTGAAGCTCAGATTGTTGGGTTGACCAGTGAGGCGTTACACTGAGGAGCCTGTGGTGTACCATAGCCGTCTTTCAGTAAATGGAGCCTCGTGGATCTCAGCACTGGTGTTGGAGGCATATTTCATGCCAGACACGGCAGACCATGTCTCCAATCAGGCAGGCCAAGCCTCAATGTGCCCAAGGCAGATTTAGTTAATCGTTTCAGGTACTTTGTGGTCTGTCCTCCTAGATGAAAATAGTGAAAAATTATGTATTTTCTTATTGTCTCCACAAATCTGACATTTAGGAAGCTAACAATCAATTAGTATCAATAACCCTGAACAGTGTATTTTAATTAGTTCATATTGCAGGTAACTGAATCATGAGATGTACAGTTGTATGCGAGGCAAACAGCAAAATACTTGCAGCATGAACTGAGTACACACACCTCGTCTGTTCCTTGACACACCCCTTAGATACCACCACTCCTCATCTCAAGCAGAAATTGTTTTCACATAAGTTGGTACTGGGTCTGATTAGTATCTTAGTTTGGGCTGTTATCTGCTGCAATCATTTTGTTCTCTCTGCAGCTTTCTGTGCTCAATATGCATGTAGATGGTGGTAGTGCGGAAAGAGGCGAAATTTACTCTCCAGTATCAGTTCAACCTTTTAACTTATAAGAATGGACTCCAACTCCATGCTATTATTTCTTCTTCTTCGAGGTGACAGATCTTTCCCACGAATATGAATGGAAACCATCTCAAATCATATCAATCATCAACATAATTTACAGTTTTAAGTTCAGTTAATGATGATGAGAGTTTTATGTTAGATTTTAAAAACCTTTATTTCTCATTAAGAGATTAGTAAGTTTTTTTTATTAATCTTTTTATTCAATTAGTAAATCAGATAATCTGGTTATAGAAATCATCAAATAAAAATATGGTCAGAATCACTAATGTAGCAAAATAACAGTGTGTTCCATAAAGGAAATTAGTCCCCAACCTAACAGAACCCATAAAGAGTTTCTAAAAAAGAGCAAGAGCAAAGGAGCATCAAATCAAAATCTAAATTAAGTCGAACTCCCCATAAAGAGTAGTTCTTGAAATTCAGCCGAGTCTCATCTCTCCATAAGCATTAGTATACAGCCTCAGTAGCAACTGCACAAAGTAACTGCAACTGCAATCACCGTCAGCAGTAGCTCACAGCAAGTGGACAGGAGTGGGGCAAGTGAGAATACAAGTGAGAATGGGAATGGCCATGGGCAAATGGGTGCTAGCTAGCTAGAAACACACACTATGATAAATGACATGAGAACATGCTATTTACAAAGATGCAGGTCTAATTGTTCCCAACCAATGAGAAGTCATCTTCCAACTGTAAGCAGCTTTGTTCTTCCTTTCCCATGGCAAACATGTGAAGCTCACGATCTATTATAAGAAATGCATCCTACCATGCGAACATTTGTACAACTGGGACCAGCTTACCATGGTTTCCAGGGAAGACTATTGCAGTGTTCAGTCTACCATTTCTTAAATGTTTCACTGAGGAACAATGAGCTATGCTATAGACAGAGGGCCAGATGTACAACCCGCCAATTTGCAAGTCGCAAAGTGCGTCGCATTTGCGACTCGCAATTTGCGACTCGCAAATTGGTATGCACAACAGTGTCTGAGACACTGTGTGCGATTCCCAATGGGGTCGCAAATTGCGAGGCTCATGAATATTCATGAGCCACTCGCAATTTCCGACCCCATTGGGAATGGCGTGCCCTCCCATCGATGGTGGCCTGCTGGGCTCAGCAGACCTCCATGCCTGGGACTGCTTTTAAATAAAGCATTTTTTTTTTTAATGCAGCCCGTTTTCCTTAAAGGAAAACGGGATGCATTTGAAAAAAAATAAAATGAAACGTTTTCGTTTCATTTTTTAAGGGCAGGTAGTGGTCCCTGGGACCAGTCACAAAGGCGGGACTCCTTCCCATTTGTGACTCCATTACCACCCTCTTGAAGACGGTGGTAATTTGCGAGTGTTTTGCGACCGCAATTGCAGTCGCAAAACATTCATACATGGCTTTGCGGTCACTATTAGGAAGGGAATGCCCCTTCCTAATAGCGACTCGCAATTCCTAAATAGCGAGTCGCAAATAAATTGCGACTCACTATTTAGGAATTGTACATGGCCCTGTGTACTTTTGCATGCGCAAAAGGGTCGCAAACCCGTTTGCGCATGCAATTTAGGGTTGTACATCTGGCCCAGAAACATTTGCTTGCAGCTCTCCTGTTAGGTAAATGCATTCATTTCTTATAAGCATAGATGTATTGTTAAAGCACTGTTCCCTATTCAGTATCATATGAACATATGACAAAGAAAGAAGTTTAGTTTTAGTTTGTCAAGAATATGCTGCTGAGGAAAGTAATACATTTTATAATCTCGGCAAATTCTGCAGTTACATTAAAGTCAAGTCACATTAAGGTCAAGATATTGAATACACTTGTGCATGGCTCAGCATTTCCTAAAAGCATTTATTTTATAGAAAAAAGAGGCCCAGCTGAGGCTTGGCAGTAGAAATGAAAGCCTGGTGCATTGTGCACAATTTGTCTGTGTGTCATTTTAAGAGCATTTTCTGTGTTGGAAGCCTAGGGCAAATTAGCATTGTTATCAATTAGTTTTATGGACACATTTTCTACTTTTACAATGGTTAATGCATGCAAATATCAGCAGTTTCTGTTTTTCACTGCTAGTACTTCGCTGAGGCAGCTCAAGAGGCTGATTCCCTTTCTATCCCACTGTCTAGTATCTTTCAACTACTCTGGAATGTGTAAAGATGACAGCTGCTTTTGTTGGTGATATTAACCGTACTGTAGCTCAATGGTCAAACACACCTCCTGCTAGGTCCTGAGCCATTCCACATGTAATCTGGCAGGAGCAACTTAGTCTGATAAACAAGATCCAGTCCATTAAAGGGTTCTTTGATATCACACACCACTGCACCGTAAAACCAACACACACTGTCACCCAACATAACGCTCATCATTCCATAGTCACGTGGATATGTATCCTCACATACACTTATACTGGGCATCACACATGTGACTTAACACAGCATTACATAACACATGCCGTATCACAGTAACACTATATACACACCTTCACATACACCATGACAAACTCGCACAAGCGCACACATCATGAACCAACCACCATAGAAATACCTGCACCATCATGCATGACCTGTAGCACACACCACTTCACATACCTTCACACACACTGCGAGGGAAGCTTGCACTGCAGTTGCATGTGCCTTTACTAATTTGTGCATGTGAGGGAAGCTTACACTGCTGCTCCACAAGGAGGCCATGCTTATGTGCTTCTGATGCTTCTTCTGTAACTGTTCTCTGTATGACGCGCCCGCTACTTCTGCACACAATGTAAAACAGCAAAAATAGTAAGAAAGCAACTGTAATAAGTTTTGTTCAATCTCTACCAACAAGGTTTAAATCATATCACAGCGAAGTGTGAGGAATGAGGTATCTGGCTACTTCACTTGACTCTTACATGTACAACTCACTACAGTTGTGGCTACAGACATAAAACAAATAAGATAATCATTTAAAGTAATAAACCATGGGAGGCACACAAACAAGAAGGAAATCATTTTTACTCCTAGAAATTTCAAAACACAGGAAAACCAAAACTCTCAATCAAGCTTTCTCTTGTCAAGCCCTGAGAATATGGAACCACCTAATAGGAAACATCAGACTGAATACCAACCTACTATCCTTCTGGAAAGATCTATGGGCCCACATCCTCAGACCCCATAGTAAAAATTAGTTTGTTCTATGTTCAGTGTTCTGTTCTCTACCTCTTACTATATCAATTAAAAAAGTAATCCTTGCTACTGGCACTTGCAAAGCACTTCGCTGCCTGCATGGCTAGGTGCATACTAAATAAATACTGTTCATAAAAAAAAGGTGACAAACATAGGTCTGTTGTTAAGATTCCAGATTTTGGGAGAATCCTGGCCCACAGACCAGTGGAAGTTCATGAAGAGTTTTTCCAGTTTTTTGTTGAAGGGAGGTCAAAAAAAATGTCACTTCATTAATGCCTATGAAATGGCAGTCCATTCTCACTTACTGCTGTAATCAGATGTAAAGTTATGTGGAGTTGCTAGCAGGAGGGACAGAAACATGAGATAGTCTTGGCTTCTGCAAGGTGACTGTGTACAGCCCCTATGTGTTGGGCAAAAAAATGTAGTACTTAGTGAAGGTCAGAGTGAACCTCAGGCTTCCATTCTGTGTGAAGAGTCTTTCCCTTTAACATAAGCAGTATAGGAAAATATGTAAACACTGGCAGGTTAATACTAGTTGTTCCACCTAGCTTAGTTCCATGCTGAGTAGAAAGAAAGGGATGTGGCACTAAACCTCAGTGTGCAGGTTAGTGTTACAGGTTCTACTCAATATGCACATTTCCCTGGTTACTGAGCAACGTTTGGATTTTCTGCAGATAGTGGTCCAGGGTAAACCCAAGGTATGGCGTTTAGTGCATCGAGTTGTGTCTAGGATGACCACCTAACTCCATTTTATTACATACACAGACTCCACTCCTGAACTTTTCACCTACAGATCATCGATTTCACGTGTTAGTGAAATTACTTTAATGGAAGCAAAAAAAGACTACAACACCCAGAATGCATTAGGCTATCACACATAAATCCAGGATTATAAACAGTGTCCGTTATAGCCTGAAGGGATGTGATCACCCTAAGGCAGGATCCTGGTTCACATCATTGTAGACTGGGACCCACTGCAGCAGTTCACGTAGGTACTGACCTAATACGTAGGAGTAAATAGTATCTAAAACATCAGCCAAGAAAAAAAGAGTAAATATAAATGTGCAAAACACATTTCATTCGCGTTTATTTTAATAGTGATGCTAGCAGCATTCATGTGAAGGCTTTCCAAAGCTGCTTAGTCATGGAGAACACCCCTGGCTCTCATAATATCAGAGCAAGACTAGATTTAGGTATTTATGGGACTGTGATGGATGACTATCTGTTACCCATTATCGAATATATTTAAACATCATTCACGAGTAAAAAACACAGAAGGAATAAAACACAATGGTGGGGATAGGTGATGAGGAATGCTAAGACGTGATACTTTTAAATAAAAGATAAAACACAACCATGGAAAAATTATGAATAAAAGCATCGCAAGTCGCAAAATTCAAACCAAAATAATTTACATCTAATCATGTTTCATGAAGTCTGAAGTAGCTTGGTGGGCCATTGTTGGACATTCACTGCTGTAAGGTTTGCTCAATTAGGGGTTAGTATAATTATGAACTGCGAAAACACAGGGAAATTGGGAAGCTTGTCAAGTTGTTTGGCTTTTTTTTCAATTGAGCTGGCACCAGGACAGCTGTGAATGTTATGTTCACAATGCTCATGAGTATTTGCTGGGAGGGAAACAGAGATCTGGAATTGCAAATCCTTTATGTGTATTTGTTTTCAAGTTGTGATTGATAGCACCGTTTGGTAATGAGCTCATGATACTGATGATTACGAAATACTGCTTGAATGATTTGTGATTGTACATACACTCAGGGCCGGACTGGGAACAAAAACCGTCCCTGGCAAAGTGCTCAGCCGGCCCCCCGGGGGGTTGGGGGTGCGGCCGAGCACTTTGCCAGGGCCCTTTTTGGCCGATTTTGTTACAGGGGCCGATATTGCAGCTACGCTGCAAAAACGGCCCCTGCCCTGACGGCCCACCGGGGAAACGTCCGGTGCCTGCTACGGCCAGTCCGGCCCTGCATACACTGTAAAACTGCTTTTCTCTTCTCAACGTTTGTTCTCGTCCTTAAGGCCGTCGATAATAGTACAGACCATATTGCAAAAGCATGCACTGCAGTTACTCAGGCAGTGCTTAATTTGGAAAAGAATAAGTGCTGGTGCCCAAAGCTCTATTCAGAAGCCCACAGCCAATGAAATTAAATGTTGACGCAGCGAACACCTAGGCTGAGTCGTCTTAAACCTGCCTCAGGCCTCTTTAATCCACTGTCAGACACTCTCTTCCCCTTTATCTCACTCTTGAAGCTTCCTGCTTTTTCCCTTTCTGACGATTTTTACGACATTCTCTTTGTCCCTCTCTTGCTCTCGGGAAATGTCTAATGAAGAAAAATAAGTGCAGTTCCCCAATATGACTGTTGGTGGCCCCGACCGGCAACTGCTGGCTCAAATTAAGAACTGCTCAGGGGTAGGAACCGATAGGGATAGCTTGCATTTCATTAGCCTTGGCATTGGCTTTGCTACTCCTGCCTCAGGGGTGAAGCAGGCAACAAATGGAAAAGTTAGTAACCAGAGCCCTGTTTACATGTGCTGAGATGATGAAACCAGGCCTGACCCATTGATGGGTTGACCTGTAAACCTTGAATAAATGCACACCACCACATGTGAGATAAAGTGGGCTCAACTTTTTTTGTATTCTGGACATGAATTAAAGTGAGTGTCTATGTACTACAACTTAAAATAGCACTACAGTTATTATTATTGTAATATATTTTACACATCGTGCAAGAGGACTAGGCCTCTTTCCCATTTTAATGAAGAGTAAAGATTGGTGGAGTTGTTAATATGCTGGCATGATAGTGTTCTTCACCACTAGTAAACTGCCACTCCAGCTTCCCATTCTTTCTTTCTGCATCGCCTGTCAGCTATGCACGACTGAATGCACTCCTCCACAAGTCTATGCCTTGTCTCTGCTACTGAAGCAACTATCCTTTGCAGTTCTTCCCAAGGTGTTGTTGCTCCTAGTTTAAAGTTTACACCATCATAGTTACTTACTGCTTGTGCACTGAGAATGCTCTATTTCTGATGGTACTTTTCTCTCTTTGGTCGATGAATCTTTATTTATTGCATGAGAGGTAAGAGGGAGTAAACCCAAGTTACAGATTTAAAAATAGCTTAAACAGTTTCTTCACTCAATAAAATTAAGACTACTACAGGAAGGTATAGGGATGTATTACAAACTGAAAAACAAACTATTATAAATGAGTCTCAGAAGCATATTATAGAAATATAGTATCACAAGAATGAATCTGAACCTCTTAATAAAGTTCAGACAAAACAATAAGAAACACACCAAAAACTCAGTGGCTGCAATACAAAAGATGAGGAAAAGAATCTGGAGGTTTTATTTGCAGAATTCGATCTTCCTGACTAGTCATTAGTATTTCTGATAAACCTAATTTATCCTACTCTATATTAACTTCAGGGAAACCCTAGAAAGCTATGGGAAGCAAGGAGCAGGTGTCAGCATCAGGGAGTCTTTCGTAAAAGTAATACAAACCTACGAAGTATAGCATGAAGTAACACAATGAGAGAAATCACATCAGAGGTCTGTATCTCGTAAAATCCTAAAGGGTTCTGCTACTCTAACTAACAATACAACATCTATTAACATACAAGCATTCAAGGTAAGCAACGTCATCACTTTTCAGTACATTTCCATCGTCTTAGGTAGAAATTCGTAAGATCCAGCTCTTCTCCCACACTCTTGATGGGGCATATTTGATTGTCCTTGAGTGTCCCTCGTCCGCCATGAGAACTCATCTCCCACCTTGTTAACACTACTTCTTCTTGCCAAGAAATTCTTCCCATACCTTACAATCGCTACAAACAGACAATGCCTGATTCTAACTAACAAAGCCTTGTATCTGCACCTGCAGAGAAGAGAACATTCAAACAACGCAACTCTCATGTGAAAGTAAAACATTGAAATTCAGACGCTTAGGGCCTTGGGTTATGCTAAGTTAACACAGCAGTTAGAGTGCACTCTGACATTGAATACATGTGCATGGACTTTCAAATTAATACGTGTATGAAATATTAAACAGAATAAATCATGGTTACATAAATTGTGTGTTAAATTTAAAAATCATTTGTACAATTGTGAATAATAGCTACATTTCTAATAAAATCTTTAACATTAATATGCACTCGTTAAATGATTTTGTTAAAGGTTATCATGGAGCATTTCAGGAATACGTGCAAAATCCCTCTGGTTTATTAAAAGGTTAGAACACGCGGACTAAAGTAGTAATAATCTATATAAAATAACATAAAGAAGTAACGTGTAGGAGAGGAATTAAATTAAGCTGCTCCAGTACTATGACAGGACAACAGCTACAGACACAAGAACCATTATTTTCCATATTACCATCGAGTCTCCACTCATGTAGGAAAAGGTATTGGTGGTGAATCTTTTCTGTGCTGCACCCTCGCTGTGCCTCAAAACAGAAATTACTGTGTGAGTATAATCCCTATTCTTAAAATGCGCAGCGATCTAGTGTTTATCGATGACACAAAATGCAACCACACTTGTGTCATAGAGTTGATGCCTGGAGCCAGCATACCTGCATCACCACACTCTGGGCCTGATTTTGATTTCGATGGACGGGTTCCTCCGTCACAACAGTCATGGATATTCCATCCGCCGATATATAAATCCTGTAGGATATTATGCGATTTATAATTTGGTGGATGGGATACCCATCACCGTTGTGGCGGAGTAACCAGTCTGCCAAAATCTAAATCAGAATCTTAGTACTGAGGTTCAAAGGAGCAACCTATGTTCTGCATTGCTTCACCACCCACACAGCAACTCACTGGTTCATATCACAACCCACAGGAGGGTGGCTGGGCATGATATAAGGATAGATGCCCACGCACAACCAAAGTCTACACCACAAATGTTAATCCTGAAAACAACCATCAATCGTTGAGTAAAGACAACCGAAGTAGGAAAAACTAGGGGGTCAACCTTTGTTTTTTCCTACATGGAAGCAACCACAGTTGTTGTTATTGTGATAGCATTTACAAGAAGGCAGTGCATCCAGCATCCCCAAGCCAAGGCACAGGAATAGGTGTGGAAAATTGCAACTGTAGATATCAAACATTTGCAAATACAGCTGCGTAGAAAGCTTAGTTTCTGAAGAAAGGTAATGGCGGAAGCTGATTGAATGGAAGTCTGGTGATAAATTTCATTCTGTGCGAAGACCTGCAAGACACTACTAACTAGATATCCTTGATACTCTGCTTGGTGAATATGATTCCAGCATCTAAGTATTTTCATCTGAGGGCAATATACTGGACAACATTATGCCGCAGATGGTTACCATGAGCCTGATTCATGAAACCTACTCCAAAATGCTTTTCACAAATCTACATTTGGAGCTTCTACATCGGCCTCTCCTATATTCCTCTGTGCAGAGATCTCTGCACCCAGTGCGGAGTCTCTACAAGCATAAGTATACATTTTAGTAGTAGATGTGGGAGGGACTTATAAGAGTGGCTGAAAAACAAGGAATACTAACTACAAGAGGGGAGTAGGGAGGAGTAAGGAGAGGTTAAGAGATTGGTCGGGGAGGGATTCAGGAACACATGTCTACCTACCAACAAAAGAGTAATGCCATTCCTATTCACAAACTGTATTTCTAAAGTTACCACAGCCCAAAACAGATCCAAACAGTAGTGAAGTAATTCAGCTCAGAGCTGCAGTAAGTCCATCACCACACCTTTTCCAAGTTGAAAATATATTTTTACTTTTCCCTATATTTTACAACAGGTAGACTCCAGAGTTGGGTGGAGGTTTTTGCATGTTAAAGTATAGGGAAAAGTTCCCTATGCTTTACTATGCAGAGATCTCCACCCCGATGGTGGTAAAGTATAGGGAAAAGTAAAAAAAGTTTATTAAAGATGGTGTTAAATGTTTAGTGTTAAATAGTAAATGCTATATATTTATTTTAAATGTAAAATGAAGAAACAAATGATACAGAACTAATACCTGCATTTGTAAGAATCTTTAATGAATGTAAGCATATTAAATTACCTGAAGGAAGTTCTCAAGTTTAAATTAAAACATAAGTTGACAACAAAAAGAAATAATTTAATGATACCTTAATAATCATTAACAGTGATGTATGAAATTAATTAAAAGTAATTTAATTATACTATAAAATATAGTGTTACATTAGTTTTAAAAATGCAAAAAGTTATTATAAGATTTTACAATTGAATCACATGTATGTACTATCTTCATATATTTGTTTAATCTCAAATTAAAATCATTTATATTTTGACTCTAAAAAAAAACTAAATCACATCATTTCCCATTGGGTTTACATTTTAGTCCCTACCTTCATTATTTTCTGTGGGAGGGCATTGCAGCATGTATGGGGCTAGACAAAACCTTTTTTTTAATAGTAACTTCTAGTTGTAAGTTAAGCTCCTCACCTTTTTCAGAGGGAGGAGACATGTAAGTCTACAATTTTGAGTAGCTTCCCAGTCAGATTTTGTGAATAGCCAAAAGTAGCAAAGTTACTAAAAATGTAGGAGTAAATTTACATGTGTAAATTATTCACAAGTGTAACTTACCTTTGTGAATAGCCTCTTCAGGTTGCATTTTATGTTTTGCGCAAGTGACCACCGGCAAATTTCAGTAGTGATATGGATAGCATTCCTACTCCTAATGCTACTCATGTATAATGGAGACAATGTGTATCTCACATATTACTAAGTCAAAACATTAAAAAAATAGTTTCTTTGATATGTGTTGTAATCTGGCTCACTTGGCTTAAATTTATTGCCTTAAATGTGGTCAAACGTGGAAAACTTGGGCACAAACATAGAGAGAGAGAAAGCACAGAGGTAATGCAGTGATGAGAAGGTAATAGATGGCTGTTTTACAGAAAGTACTTTGTTGTAAGACAGCTCAAATTCTACTAGATAACACTGTGAACTTTCTAGATTTTAGACTCATCATATAGTGCATTCTCCCAGATAAATGAGGCGCTGGCAAGATGGTGGGGGGAGCACAGGCAGACCCATTCAATGAGCCATCGAGGAGTAAATAGGGCTAAATGCCAGGGGTGAAGAGGCAACTGAGCTGCAGAAAGGCCATCTCCCATTTTGAGTTGAAAATAATTGTTCTGCTCAGTCATATGTAGGCAAAGACTATGGTTGCTTATCGAGGCAGTAAGTATCCAATTGACATAAAAAGAGAATGCAGGCAACCTATTACAACTATTGCGCAATGTAGAAGATTTTATCTTTCTACCTTTATAGGGATTGTATGCTCAGAAGTTATCCAAAGGACAGTGGGGCTACACCAACAAAATGTAGGTCATAAATGTATACCCCATGGTTTGTGTACCAACCATCTACATTTGACAAAAATATTTTTGGGGGGAGGTCTGGGAAGAAAAAGGATCTCACACTATGGATTACAAAAAAGCTGTGGAGCCAGAAGGCATTTTGGAGTACGTAAAAAGATAGGGCCTGATTTAGATCTTGGCGGACGGGTTACTCCGTCACAACACGGAAATATAAATCCCATTATATCCTCAAGGATTTATATTTCAGTTGAAGGGATATCCATCACTTGTGTGACAGAGTAACCAGTCCGCCAAGATCTAAATCAAGCCCATAGTACCCTAGTTTTCTTTTACGAACACTTGCATCCTTTTTTGCATAAGCTCTAAAACTTATAAAATGGAGAAAAAAAATCATGGAATATCCCTACACAATTTGTACATAGAGAAAGTACTGTGCTCTCTTTACATTTTTACTAATTGTGACTTGGACATTTTGTGCTCGGTTCACAAACACATTTAAAAGTCTGCAAAAGAGTACTCTAGAGCAATATTTTTACGTACTCCAAATGCCTTTGTGGATAGACCCCTCTATGTTGTCAAATGATATAACAACTAGGATAGATTGGTTGATGCCCTATGTGATGTACTCATTATTGACAATGATGATGTCACTGGTGAATTCATTCGTCAGTGATATCATGCGAGAAATTGTGAGCAGCACATGATGAATTAAGTGCAATGTTTTCTGCATCTCACAAAACAGACACATTTCTGTGTTTTTTAGACCTGGTTACAGTCAATTTCAGCTGTTTAAAAGACCTCATATCATCAGGTCTTCCAAAAAGTTTCATTAGAAGTAGAGAGAAGGAGTGAGCTTTGGGTGTGCCTCCTTCATCTGTTAACTTTCATGTGTTTTGCATGATGTTCCACTGCTTGAATGGGCTGTGCAAAAATGCCATGGCAATAAGTGGATGGTTACATTGGCCTACTTGTGTTCCCATTTGGTATAGGGAATCGTGCATCGGATGTGGTTAAGTCCACCACATACACAACAAACCTTTTGTCTTGACTCCTTTTGGTAGAACTCTTCCTTGATGGTACAGATTAACTCTGTAATGCAGTCCATTAAGCAAAGGGGCTCGATTTCCAGCTTCCATATGCTGTAGCTCAAGATGTTGCTTCATTATGGAATTTTATTTCTAGGACATCTGGAGACCACACACAAAGGGGTCGATCCCGATTCGGGCCGGAAAAAGCACCGACCGAGTCGGAGCCGGAATTTATTCCGACCGACACGTACCTGTGGCGCCCGACACGCCAAGTACGATGCAAAGCGTGCAAAATCCGACCGACACGTACCGAACCCAAGCCGAACGACCGAGCCGCACGGAAAACAGCAATCCGGCCGGAAAAACACGCGAATTGAACCGACCGACACGCACCCGGAACAAATCCGACCGAAACGTACACGCAAACTCCAAACCGCAAAGTACGATGCAAGGCGCGAAAACCACGACCGAGTCGGACGGAGGACAAGCTGTACGACCGACACGCATACAAAACCGAGCCGAAGTAACACAAAACACCGCGACCGACGCGTACGCAGCATAGAAAACTGCACAAACACAGCGTGAACGAAACGGAGAACACCGTACGAGACAAATGCAGGGTCCGACTCGGTCACAAGAACGTTTCCAACATGCACAGACAGTACAAAGGAAAAATTACACAAAAAAGGCCAAACAAGCAATTACAAAGCCAATAAATACTGTGGGGGTGGGGACAGAACAAAGACACACCCACAACTCCACCCATATAAAGGACACAAATCCCAACCATGATCCTTTGCAAATGCCATTCTACTGCCAGCACCCAACAGACAGCAACCACACACCCACAGCTCATCCCTCACACAAGCCACACACCATCAGCACACCAACAAATACCTACCTCACATACACCCAGCAAAACACACACTCACACACCCTCACCTGCACACCAACACACACATCACTCACCATCACCACCCATCACCATGCCCCCAAGAAGAATCACAAGTTCCTAGATTGTGAATTGGAAGTCATGGTAGACGAGATCCTCAGGGTAGAGCCATAGCTGTTTGGCACACTGGTCCAACAGACCCCCATCTCCCAGAAAACCAAGATGTGGGAGAGGATCATCAACAGGGTGAACGCACAATCACCATGTCTGCGCACAAAGACCGACATCCAGAACAGGTGGTATGACGTGCGCAGGAGGGTACGGGACCTGCTCAAGAAAGACTACCTCCTGAGCCAATACACCGGCAGTGGTCCTCCTGCCAAGCCAGTATACCTCAGGCCCTGGGAGGAGAAGGTGCGGGCCATCCTTCCGCCAGTGAGCGTATATGGACTAGAGAACATCCCAGAGCCTGGTGAGTACACAACAAATGTACACAATATTCTGCCACAATACACACACACACATCACTGTCAAGGGGAGAGTCAAACCATGCACTCATAGCAATTACACAGCAACCAGAACAGAATCATCCCAAAATGTGTATGTCAGTCAGAGAAACACAACACATGCCATCTCAAAGTTACATTCAACCGTGCCATCACATGTACAAACACAACTACAACTACAGCTAGGCAGTGGCACAAATAGAACTAACAAACACATCCAGACATGTAGCCACCACAACAACACCAACACACAGTGAAGACCACTGAAAGGAAGGAATTCTGTGTATGCTGGCCAAGTCAGTGTAGCCAATAGCATCATGGGAGTGGTAGTCACACATATTGCCCCCCACAACTGTCCCATCAACACCACCATGAACCATGCGCACATCACAGGGAGTGGAGAAGGACTCACAAGATGGCTGACACTGGCAACTGCTGTGGGGAGCACAAGGCCCTGCTGGCAACTGTGCACCAACAAACAGCAGGACACCACTGACTGACATCCTGAGAGACAACTTCCACTCCCTGCAATGGAAGCACGTTCCATGGTGGGATATCTGGCTGGCTGGGTGGGAAGGAGGACTCGCACCACTGACCATAGTCACAAGCACCTCCCCTCACACACACCCTCAACACATACTCCACATAACCCACCTGGGAGAATGCAATGCCACACATCCTAACTCAAGGTCCCACAAAGAACCTCCACCCTGGGTTATGTCGTGTGAAGCACAGGGACACTCATGGGACTTTCAGCCAAACAACTGCCAGGACAACACTCCCAGCCATCCTGTCAGCACAGGCAGCCCACCCCACAGGGAAGCAGAGTCAAAAGGAAGGAAGCATGGGCATGCTGGGAAGGGGGTGGAGGCAATAGCATGATGGGAGTCGTAGTCACAGCTCTACATCCCCCACCACATGGCCCAGCAAGCTCACACTCACGCATGCACATCCCACAGAGAGTGGAAAGGCCCATCAAAGATGTCTGACACTGTTGCTGTGTCGTGGGGAGCACAAGGGCATGCTGGGAACTGCACACCAACCAACAGCAGGACACCACTGTCAGCCATCTTGCCATTGCTCTCACACCCACACACACTGAACTCCCCACAAAACCAAGTAAGTATGGGAATGCTGGGAAGTGGGGTGGAGGCAATAGCATGATGGGAGTGGTAGTCACAGATATTGGTCACCCCCACAACTGTCCCATCAACACCACCCTGAACCATGCGCACATCACAGGGAGTGGAAAACAACTGACAAGATGGCTGACACTGTGCACTGCTGTGGGGAGCACAAGGCCCTGCTGGCAACTGTGCACCAACAAACAGCAGGACACCACTGACTGACATCCTGAGAGACAACTTCCACTCCCTTCAATGCAAGCACGTTCCATGGTGGGATATCTGGCTGGCTGGGTGGGAAGGAGGACTTGCAGCACTGACCATAGTCACAAGCACCTCCCCTCACACACCCCCTCAACACAAACTCCACAGAACCCACCTGGTAGAATGCAATGCCTCCCATCCTAACTCAAGATCCCACAAAGAACCACCACCCTGGGTTATGTTGTGTGAAGCACAGGGACACTCTTGGGACTTTTAGCCAAACAACTGCCAGGACAACACTCCCAGCCATCCTGTCAGCACAGCCAGCCCACCCCACAGGGAAGCAGAGTCAAAAGGAAGGAAGCATGGGCATGCTGGGAAGGGGGGTGGAGGCAATAGCATGATGGGAGTGGTAGTCACAGATATTGCTCAGCCTCACAACTGGCCCATCAACACCACCCTGAACCATGCTCACATCACAGGGAGTGGATAAGGACACACAAGATGGCTGACACTGGCTACTGCTGTGGGGAGCACAAGGGCATGCTGGGAACTGCACACCAACCAACAGCAGGACACCACTGTCAGCCATCTTGCCATTGCCCTCACACCCACACACACACACTGAACTCCCCACAAAAGCAAGTAAGTATGGGAATGCTGGGAAGTGGGGTGGAGGCAATAGCATGATGGGAGTCACAGTCACAGACATAGCTCACCCCCACAACTGTCCCATCAACACCACCCTGAACCATGCTCACATCACAGGGAGTGGAGAAGGACTCACAAGATGGCTGACACTGGCTACTGCTGTGGGGAGCACAAGGCCCTGCTGGCAACTGTGCACCAACAAACAGCAGGACACCACTGACTGACATCCTGAGAGACAACTTCCACTCCCTGCAATGCAAGCACGTTCCATGGTGGGATATCTGGCTGGCTGGGTGGGAAGGAGGACTTGCAGCACTGACCATAGTCACTAGCACCTCCCCTCACACACCCCCTCAACACAAACTCCACAGAACCTACCTGGTAGAATGCAATGCCTCCCATCCTAACTCAAGATCCCACAAAGACCCACCACCCTGGGTTATGTTGTGTGAAGCACAGGGACACTCTTGGGACTTTTAGCCAAACAACTGCCAGGACAACACTCCCAGCCATCCTGTCAGCACAGCCAGCCCACCCCACAGGGAAGCAGAGTCAAAAGGAAGGAAGCATGGGCATGCTGGGAAGGGGGTGGAGGCAATAGCATGATGGGAGTGGTAGTCACAGATATTGCTCAGCCTCACAACTGGCCCATCAACACCACCCTGAACCATGCTCACATCACAGGGAGTGGAGAAGGACTCACAAGATGGCTGACACTGGCTACTGCTGTGGGGAGCACAAGGCCCTGCTGGCAACTGTGCACCAACAAACAGCAGGACACCACTGACTGACATCCTGAGAGACAACTTCCACTCCCTGCAATGCAAGCACAGTCCATGGTGGGATAACTGACTGGCTGGGTGGGAAGGAGGGCCGGCTGTCAACCAAATACAACCAATGCAGACCATGTTCACACCCCAACAAATACATAGAAATGTCCAAATAATGCAGGACAATGTGCCACACCAATATCAACCCCTGACTGTGACGACTTAGGACAATGCAATGTACAGGCCCGCACCCAGAGGCACGGTCACAACTGTCAGGTGTGTCAACCATTGATGCCTGCAGAAACATAACATACATTGTGTGTGTCTCCCAAAAACAGGTGATGATGGGGACACAGCAGCAGACGCTTAGGAGTCCCAGTCCCAGGCTCAAGAGGATGCGGAGCGCACTGGTGTCGTACAGCCTCTGCCCTCCTCGGACGAAGAAGACCAACCTGGCACATCCGGTGCAAGTCTACATGCAGCACCAGCAGGACCACCAGCTGCAGCACCAGCAGGACCACCAGCTGCACCCCCTGCACCCACCCCTCCAACGACTGTCACCACAAATACCATCCCTGCCGACATGGACAGAACAAGGAGCAACACCAGCACAGGGACCCTGGACCAACCTGGGGCCATGGACACCACCACCACCACCAACCCCCAAGGTGGACCAGGGTCATCTGTGCGTGCCACTGCACGCACTGCACATGTCAGCAGGGGTGGTGGGAGGGGTGGGAGACAGAGGTCGCTGCTTGCAGAGGTTGCTGGTGTGCATGATGACCCACAACTGGTACGCATAGCTGATGCGTACCAGTCCAGCACCGGAGATCTCAGCCAGGTAGTGGGGCTCCTCAGAGACATGAAACAGCAGCAGGCTGCCCATCATGCCCGCTTGGACTCCCACATGTCCCACGTGGAGTCACACATGTCCCGCGTGGAGTCCAAGTGGGATGCACTGCATGAGATGACGGCGGTGCACAGGGACATTTTACAATGCCTCCGCCAGATGAACAGCAACCAGTCCACACCTCCCTGTGTGCCAACAACATCTGGTGCTGAACAAACTGCAACTGCCACAGGGAGGGAGGATGACTTTGGCGGAGAGTCCCCTGCACCGCAGCAGCCTGTACTTGAGGGGCCCCCCAAAGAAGAGGGGTCGTCCGAGGAGGGGCAAGTGAGAGGCCGATGGCCAAGCGCAACTCCCAGGAAGCCTGAACCTGTTCTGGATGTTCACCTTTGTGCACAGACTGTTCACCCTGTTGACTGGCAACACTACTCCCACACATTGCATGGGGAGTACAAGTTGGACCAATGTCTCAGACAACTGTGGCCCCGATACTGGGGATTTTGTCTACCAGGACTTTCAATTCACCTAGGAACTTCTGATTGCAAGATTTATGTACAGCACTACCCATCCTATGCACTATTCACACAAATGTATCACAATAAACACACTAATACACCATACTTGCCTCTGTTGTGATTCCAACGTGGGTGCTGTTATGGGGATGATGAACTGCAAAATTACACTGTGTATGCGAACTGCAACAGCAAGTACAACACAGGCATGTGAGTAAAGGCAACGTGACACATATGAGGGAGACACACCACCAGGGCTACACAACACATACACACCTAGGCCATCTGACTCATTGCCTACACTGATGTTGCCAGGGAAGAC
Organism: Calotriton arnoldi; assembly: GCA_963921515.1. NCBI lineage: Eukaryota > Metazoa > Chordata > Amphibia > Caudata > Salamandridae > Calotriton > Calotriton arnoldi. The sequence goes on from CAWUFW010004777.1 coordinate 118,341, forward strand.
GGTGCAATGCACAGACACCACACCCATTCCCAGTTGTAGTCAAGTAGCCCACAGGTGCAGTAAGCAAATGGCAGTCAAATGTGTGACCACAGACAACGCACATCACAAAGTGAAGCACAGGTTTATTACACAGTTGCAACATGTCGTAACCACTACAGATGCAAGGTAATCCCACCTGGCAGCGGGCACACAGTCAACAACTGTAGACGGAAGGAAGTCCATGGGTGTGGCGCACATCACCTGTAGGGACACAACAGCTACCACCCTGGAAGTGCAATCTCGTCGCCGGTGGACACAGTTGACCAAACGAATCTGAAAGTACCCTGTGAAGGACAGAAATGACACACAGTCAAAAGCAATGGAGAACAGGACAGAACAGCAAAACTCATGCACAATACATGTTACAAGATACCCACCCAGAACCAAGTTAGCATGTCAACACTGTTGGGGAGTACAGCCCACCTGTAAGCACACATCGCAACACACATCCAGTCAAGTAGCCCATGGACACACTCCAACAGCACCAGAGCACCACCTACACATATCATGCCAACTCACATCATTGACATGACACCTCAGGATACTCACATTCAGCTAAAGAAGTTGGTGATGAGCTGTGTGCGGACATCACCCTCATCATCATCATCATCATCACTGGCATCGTGGTCCAGGCCAGGATCCTCCACAGGTGGCGGATGTTGGTCATTGTCATCCTGGATGAGAGGCAACTCCTTCCGCACTGCCAGGTTGTGGAGCATGCAGCAGACGATGATAATCTTGCACACTTTCGCAGGGGCATATGGGAGGGACCCTCCGGTCTTGTCCAGGCAGCGGAAGCGGCTCTTCAGGAGACCAAATGTCCGCTCAATCACTCTCCTGGTCCGACCATGTGCCTCATTGTAGCGCATCTGGGCTGGTGTCACAGGGTTCCTGAGGGGTGTCAGCAACCATGGCATGTTGGGGTATCCTGAGTCACCTACGGACAGACAAGTGCACATTAGCTGACTTGGAAAAGTGGGCGGAATACTACAGATCAGATCACACACAATGGCACAAAGTCAGTACACACCGACAAGCCAGGCACGCTGGTTCTGCATCTGTGCCATCATCCTGGGGATGCGACTACTCCTCATCACAAAGGCATCGTGTGCTGAACCAGGGAAACGGGCACACACGTGTGTGATGGTCATGTCTGCAAGACACACCACCAGTGCATTGACCGAGTGGTAGTGCTTGCGGTTCCTGTAGGCCTGCTCCTGGGCCTGTGGTGGTACCAAAGCCACATGTGTCCCATCAATGGAGCCAATGACATGCGGCATCCTCCCCAGGGCATAAAAGTCACTCTTCACGTCAGTGAGTCGTCGCAGTCTAGGGAAATAGATGTACCGGTTCAGGAATAGCAACATTGCCGCCAAAACATCGCGGAGCACACGGCTCAACATGGTCTGTGACATCCCACCAGCAGTCGCCACAGTATGTTGGAAGGTACCGGTGGCAAAGAAGTGTAGGGCTGCCATCACCTTCACCTTGGGGGTCAGCGCTGTAGGATACGGCCGGCCAGGCTGCAAATGTGGGGACAACTGCACTGCCAAATCCTCAATCAGCTGCCTGGTGAAGCGGTACCGTCGGATGCTGTCCCGTTCCACCATCGTTGCCAGGTCTGGGAATGGTCGATGGACAGCAGGAGCCCTGCAGTACAAATTTCATTTCATTTCAGTGCAGAGGAGAAGTAAGCAAGATTGTCAGTCACCCCACATATGCGGCATTGAACACACTCAATATCCCAACATACATCATTATGAGGCACAACTACATGAAGTGTGCAGTTCCGGAAGGACATGTATGGTACATACATGGCCAACATCTGTCAACACGGTCCAACAGGTGGCATCAATTAGTCCCAGGTTGGCCCATTGGATATCATGAGGCCGTGTCACAGTTCCCATCTCCTGCTGCCGTGTCACAATCACCCCCCACAGTGACGTGAGGACAGATGTGCCCCAGGCACCACAGCTCAACGACAGGTACATTCCCAGGGACCCTGTATTGCCACATGGACACTGGCATTACATGGAGTATCATGTATACACCACAGCAAAACAACCATGACCCCCACGGCAGGACAGACATGGACGTCTGTGACACACACACGCACAACATCAAAGTCCATGCACACACAACCTGGATGTGGAGACTGTCTCCCATTGTGCACATGAAATCAGAGACATTGTAAACACTACATGCACAAAGACTGTGGAGGACCATCACTATTGTGCCACTGGGACACCCTGGCTCAAACATACTGTCCCACATGGGACTCACGGGGTATGTGACATGACATACACATACACCACCGTGAAATGTGACCATGGCACATGCACAGATATGAACAGTTGCACATCACAGTGGTCATGTACACTTAACACCCAGGATCCTGTCCCCATGAACACGTGCACAGCCTGGGGGTGGCTGCCCACAGGTGACACCCACAGGACAACATGTACACCAACATACACACAATAGGAAATGCAGCCTTACATGCCTTATGATAAAGTTTGGACAGGCTGTCGTGATGTAGGTGTGCCCCTCACTCCCTGGGAGCTATCTGTGGCTGGCATATGTCCATCTGAGACAGGCATGCTGACATATGCCAGTCACATGTACAGTGATGCGTTGAACAGCAATGGACCGATCGGTGCCCCCGGCCGGCCCATTGCATTCAATGTGTGCGGGTACGCGTTGTACCCCTGTACTCGTTGTACTGCAATGGACCGGTCGGTGCCCCGGACGGCCCATTGCATTCAATGTGTGCGGGTACTCGTTGTACCCCTGTACGCGTTGTACTGCAATGGACCGATCGGTGCCCCCGGCCGGCCCATTGCATTCAATGTGTGCGGGTACGCGTTGTACCCCTGTACGCGTTGTACCCTGTACGCGTTGTACTGCAATGGACCGATCGGTGCCCCCGGCCGGCCCATTGCATTCAATGTGTGCGGGTACGCGTTGTACCCCTGTACGCGTTGTACTGCAATGGACCGATCGGTGCCCCCGGCCGGCCCATTGCATTCAATGTGTGCGGGTACGCGTTGTACCCCTGTACGCGTTGTACTGCAATGGACCGATCGGTGTCCCCGGCCGGCCCATTGCATTCAATGTGCGGGTACGCGTTGTACCCCTGTACGCGTTGTACTGCAATGGACCGATCGGTGCCCCCGGCCGGCCCATTGCATTCAATGTGCGGGTACGCGTTGTACCTCTGTACGCGTTGTACTGCAATGGACCGATCGGTGCCCCCGGCCGGCCCATTGCATTCAATGTGTGCGGGTACGCGTTGTACCCCTGTACGTGTTGTACCGCAATGGACCGATCGGTGCACACCCATTGACTATGGGCTTGCCTGGCAACGGACGCGTTTTCGAATTTCGAACGAGTCGGTTGCTGGAAAATCAGTTGGTCACCCACAACAATGTTGCAAAATCATGTATGTCATGAAGTTGAAGATTTGAAGGATGCTGTGGGCGTGTTTTGGTGCTGCTATTCCATGGATTGGCCAGATTCAGAAGATGCAAACGACTTGGACCTATCACTTTGGACACAAGGGACAGTATCTGCCTCTCCAGCACATATATATTGCTGGCTGTTCCCCTGAGAGCTCACTTGCCTGCACTACATGCTCCAGGACGACATCTGCCACTGCACTGCTGCTGTCTCTGCCCCTCTGGACCCTGCAATGGCACGTACTGTGGAGAGAGCCCCAGCCTTCAGCCTTGAGGAGAACCAGGCCCTGCTGGACAGCCTACTTCCACAGTACAGCAAGCTGTATGGGACACCAGGGGAGCAGGTGAGTGTTCTGTGCACTGCCTTTCTGAATGTGCATATTGTCTGACTAGCAAGGCTGAAAGTCTGCACGCCACTGGCTAGCAGGCTCACTGAGTAGTTGTCACCCCCCATAGTGTGTAGTGACATGCACTGGACAGGTATGGTGCAGTGACAGTGCATTTGAACAAGGTTTTACTTCCCATGCAATGATACCATGTAGTGACGTCTGGCAAACTGTCCATGGGCAGCTTTGCACTGCCTGTGTACATCATGTGCCCCTGTGATTGAGACATGTATTTACAACTGTGTCATGCACGGATATGTTGCATGTGTAGTAATGGCCTTTTCACTTTGTCATCCTGACAGGTTAATGCCCATCGGAAGCAGGAGATCTGGAAGGACATCGTCCGGGCCGTCCGGTCCGTGGGGGTCTACAAGCGCCGGATCCGCAACTGCCAGAAGAGGTGGCAGGACCTTCGGGGCTGGACCCGGAGGATTGCACGGGTCCAGCTGAAGCTGTCGCCTCCTCGCAGGAGGGGCGGAACACGGACCCTGACCCCCCACATGCTCCAGATCCTGGCGGTGGTGTTTCCAGACCTGGATGGGCAGCTGAAGGCCAGACAGCAGCAAGGAGGGGGTGAGTCAAAGACTGCACTGTGAACTCTGTATTACATGCTTTGTGCCCTCCTCTGGCCTGGTTCAACTGCCACAGTGCAGCAGTCATGTTGTCCAGGAGCCATGTCCCTCTATTGTGCACTGCCCACTGCTCATCTGATACCCAGGTGTGGCCCTTACATTCAGGGAATTGTGTCACTTGGGACTGTGTCCTTGCAGTTTGCTTCACTAAAGGTGGGGGCCAGCATCTGTTTCCCTAACTCTGTTGTGGGCATCATGGGTGGGTCCATTGTTCACACAACGCCTGTGTTTGGACATGTAATCTGCGTGTTGCTTTGATATGCGGTCCACTTGCTGAGCTGAGCCACCACATGTGCCTGGGGTATGTGGCACACGCCCATGCAGCGGGTGGGAACAATGTTTGGGCCCCAGGAGTGTGCAGATTACGTGTGTCACACATACATAGCCAGCTATCCACTGTCCAGGGCTCATCCCTCATTCATGTGGAGCAGGACAGTCATGCCTACTCCAGGCCATGCAATGCACTCTGTACTCCCACTCCCGTGTATCAGCTGACACATTGTGTGCAGTGATTTGACCCCTCAGGTGTCTGCCTCTGTGTCAGTGTGCTGTGGATTAGTTGCCAGGACTGCTGGGGTGTTTCTTGGTAGGGGCTCAGCATGCCCCTGGAGATGTGACCATAGGAGACGATACTTGTGTGTCACATAGGTGTTTGATCAGCTGCCCGTGCAGACTGGGGTATGCGAATGTGAAGATCAGGCAGCTGTTCCCCATTCACAGCAAATTGTGAGGGGCTCAGGTTCAGAGGGTAGTGTCACAGGTCTCCCATATGCCCAATAGGTATGACCTGGACAGATGAGGGTTAAGATGATGTGTTGTGTGGGGGATGTACATGTGCACTTGTGCAGCTCCAGGACTTGCATTCCCCATGACCTACTATTGTGACACAGTGCATAGTGTTGTTGTCTGGCTGCCAAGTCATACATCACTGAGACAGTGATGTATGACTTAGCAGTCATGCCTCTGCCATGGCATGTGTCAACTTATTGGTGGTCCTGCAGGGGAGTGACATGTGCTACATGCACACCATTGTGGCGATGGCTATCAGGACATGGGTGCATCATGGTGTCTGTCGCTGGTATGCATCACATGCATTTCCTATTTGACTCTGGGCATCCCTTTCATCCGGAAACCTGTACTGACTCAGTGGCAAGAGCTGTGATGTGTGCATGTCCACATGCCACACCGTGTCCTCTGCACTGTCCAACTACTGTGTACTTGGTGCAATTGTCCACACTGGGGTGTTGCAATCCAACAGACACCAGACAGATGGGTGCAAGGCCATGTGGGATGTGAGTGCCATGCTTGGCATCAGACTGACAATTGGCTTCTCCTGTTCAGTTAGGGCACTTTTAGCAATGTACAACTAATGATGCCAGGCCTTGCTCTGTAATGTGCTGTGCTCACAGTGGTGTGTGCGTTTGGTGCAGGTGACTGATGTCTGTCTGTTTCCCCATTGTTTGTAGATACATCCACGGCCACGGAAGGGGACAGCTCCATGGACCAGGAGGAGCCAGAGAGCCAGACTGGGTCAGCAGCCGAGGAGTGGTCGGAGGGACCCAGTGGCACGGAGGGCGAGGGAGCCACACCGAGGAGTCCTCAGCACCATCCACCTCAGCTGAGGACCAGAGCAACTCAGAGGATGACTCCCTTATGGAGGCGGGTGTCAGCAGCCACCACACCCCAGCTAGTGTTGCTGTCCCTGCCACCACCAGCACCACCACCGCCCTCCCATCGGCTCCCATTCCCCAGGTCCGTGGAGGCTCCCATGTTCGGGAGCGTGTCTCCTTTGGGCCAGGCACCGCACCCCTGCCCCTGTGTCCCCTGCTGCCCTGAGTGAGGAGTCTGTGTACCTCCTTCGCCAGCTCCATGTAGGGCAGACAGCCATGCTGAGTGTCCTCCATGCGCACACCGCTCTGTTGACTCAGCTGGTGTCGTTCATGGAGGGCATCTCATCGGGCATGTCTGACCTACAGAGGGGCAATAGGTCCATGGACTCCTCCCTGACGGCAGCAGTGTCCCTCCTCAGACAGTCCCTCACCCCTCCTGCCTCTGCTCCATCCACACTCCCCAGCACCTTACCCGTCCCAAGCACACACACACCGGCACAGGCACACACCAGCACACACACATCCAGCACACAGACACACACGCCACAAACAAAACGCACACGCACGCACAGTCAGGGGACTGAAACCAGACTCACAGGGGATGGGGCCCTGGAACACACACACGCATCCACGAGCACTGCGCAGTCCTCAGTTGCCTCTCCCTCCAAAACACCCTCCCTTGCCTCACCTGCAACCCCAAAGACCCAGCGGCTCTTCCTCAGTGACCTCGGCCTCTTCCCCTCCGATCCAGCTGATACAGCATTCAGGGGGAAGAGGAAGCCCACCCACACGGAGCAGAGTGCCCTCGCCCCCGGACACCCTCCCCCAGGCGCAGACAGACTGAGGCCCCCACCCGCAAGTCCCCCGGAGTCGTAAGAACAAGACCCCGCCGCCGCCCTGCAGCTCAAGCACCAGGTCTCCTTCCTCCATCCCTCAGGCCCCCACTCCACAGGTGCCCCCACCACCCTGCCCCAGGTTCCCCCACCCACAGATATACCATCCCCAAGAGGATCCGGCCTTCTCCCCTGCCACTTGCTCTCCCGGCACCACACCCCCGCTGCGCTTGTCTGTGCCACTGATGTGGTGAGGGTGTCCTCCCCTCTGTCCAGCCCACCTTGCCTGTTCCCCATTCTCCTCCCCTGGTGGTAGGCACTGCAGTGGAGTCCACTACCACCCTGTCTGACTTGGGCACTGCAGTGGCGGACCTGTCCACTCCATCTGCAGGGTCCACTGCAGTCGTGCCGGCACCCACAACATCTGAGTCATGCCCCCAGTTGTGCCGGCACACACCATGTCAGACACCTCCACTGCAGTTGTCAGTGGCTCTCCAGCACCCACCACCCCTTCCCTGCTTCCTCCTGGTGAGCCCTGATCCTGTCCCTGCGTGTGCCTGGCCTGCCCCCCGGTTGCCCCTCCTAGTGGATTGTCCCTGGTTTTGTGCAGGCATGCGTAGGGTGACATCTGCCACTGTCACCCAGTTTGGACTTTGACAATGGACTGGCCATTGGCCTTTGTGTTTTTTCTGGACTTTGTTTTCATTACACACATATGCTGAATAAAGCAACTTTCTGTTCTCTAGTGCTTATGCTTCTGATGTACATGTTGTTGATGATGCTAACCATGCCCTTGCTGCAGTGATGGTGATATTTGGTCTCATGATAATGAAGTGTTACTGTGCAGGAACCCATGTGGTCCAGGGGGAATGTGTCCTATCCTGTGGTGTATCCATGTCATCCATAGCAGCATCTGAGGGTGTCATGTGTTCAGTATTTGGCAATGGGATTTCCTACTTAGATTAGCTATTTCACATCTGTGGCTTCCACCCCTGCACATCTGTTGTGCCTGCCATTGTTCAATTCGTCTACTTCCCTGACCGTGTGGCCATCTCCACTGGACATGCAGGTTTGGGCATCAATGGGGAAGGACTCATCCGTGTTGTCAGTGCAACATTGCTATACAAGTGTGTTGGATCTGTGCTGATGATTACGTTGGCACTTCCCTGACCAGGCTGATGTGACGGGAGCCCTCATTTGGTGCTAATTGTTGATTGTGTGACCAAGTGCTCAGCTGACATGATGGGGCCCTACTGAGGCAACATATGGCACAGCTTTCCTCACACAGGAGTGGAGTCCCCTCATGGCAGTGTGTACTCCTGTGACATTGCCTGCGCCCAAGGTGTGTGTTGTATGTGCATGTCTGTGTGTTCACTTCCGTTTAGCTGTGCATGCTGTGATCCCTAGTGTTGTACCTGTTTGTGATGCTTGCTGAGTTGACCTATGTTCCCCCAAAGTCTTCTCCCTGGGTTCTCTGTGATGTGGGTGCATGGCACATTACTGGTCATCAGGGTGTCACCCATAGGTGTGTTTGCTGTCAGGGCTGAGTTTGTGTGCAGACGCAGATGGGTCACAGTCAGGTTTCCCTTGGCACTTGTTGTTTGCCCCTGTCATGTGATTTCCAGTTTGTGTTATCTTTCAGTGATTGTGACACGTTGTGTGTGTGTGACTGCTGGCACTCCTCAGGGTCCGGGCTGCAATGTTGGTTGTTGGCTATGTGTGTTCTTTGTGGGTGACCTTGGCTTCTTCATTGGTGTGTGACTGTGGCTGGGATCCCATTGGTTGGTGTGGTATTGCCGTCATGTCCATGTACAGCGTAGTGTGCAGTGTGTCAGACATTCAGGAGTCTTGTTGAGTGGCCATGTGTGATGTGTTTCTGCACCTTGGTTCCCACCCACCACCCTGGAATAGTCATGGGTGCATGTGCAATGTCACCAGTGCATGTGTGCTTCACTGCTGCACATTGTTGGAGGTCGAGGGGTGTGGTGTTGAGTGTGTGCAGATGAGAGTTGTTGCCCGGCTAGGCCCCTGCCTCCATGTTGGCCTTGGCTTACTGGCCATGCTGATTGATTTGTGCTTGTGTAGGTGTGATGGTAGTTTGTTGCTCAGGACACATGACTGTGGTTCACAGTGTGAACGACATTTAGCTTTGTCATCACAGTGGGATTGTAATGCAGCCCAGGGTCACCACATTGTGGGGGCCCTGGGGGTAGTGCTGTGGTGTGTCTGTGTCTTGCTGTGTCAGTTGCTGTTCCTACGTGCCTGTGTGACATGTGTGATTTGTGCTCCCTCTCATCTGACAATGCCTGCTTGCCCACATAGGGGATTTGGATCCATGAGTTACCTTTGTGTGGCACTGTATGCACATCTGTATGATTGGTATTCAGGTCTCCTCATGTGTTGTGTGGTTGCCTGGGGACACTGGCACCCCCTCACCTGTTGTGTATGATGTGCAGTGTGGGTCTGCCTGTTTGTGTTTGTGCATCTGCACCACTGCATTGGCATATCTTGGGTGTGCCATTGGCTGTATGTAGTTTGGTGGGTTTCCCTGCTGTCCCTGGGACTCCTAGGTCATCGGTCAGCACAATGATCATGGTTTGTGTGTCCCATTGCTGCCATGGTATGGTATCTGTTCACCTCACATCTACAGTCTCCACAGGGTATCTGCATTTGTGTGCCCATTGGTGCAAATATGTGGGTCTGCATTCTGATGGTCACTTCTGTCATTGTGTCATTGATGAATGTTGACAGTGTCAGCCCCCATGGGTGTTGTTTGTCTGCACATGGCCAAAGGTATGTCTTATTTGCACTGCAGTATTTGGCTCCCCCAATTTATGTTGCAATGGGACACATGCACTACTTTGCCACTGATGTGTTTTTTGTTCTGTGACCAGGAATCATCCATGCAGTTTGGCAGTTGCAGCTCTTTCTTTGTCAACACTTACCTTTTGGTCACTGTGGTGATGGGGCGTTAGACCCCATTGCCACAATGTTCAATATGTGCTTCAGCTATGGACCCCACACTTACATTTTGGTCACTGTGGTGATGGGGCGTTAGACCCCATTGCCACAATGTTCAGAATGTGCTTCAGCTATGGACCCCACACTTACCTTTTGGTCACTGTGATGATGGGGGTTTGGACCCCATTGCCACAATGGTCATGGCCTGCTTGCATTGTGGGGGCCACACACATATATGTGTGGTACATGTGCTAGGGGGTCACATTGTATGTTCAAAGTCATGTTCAGTGTTGTAGGCATTTGACACAGTCTACACACGCTTGTCATGGTGTTGGGGGATGTCTTTTTCTTGCATTCCCTAGGTTGTGGTGTGCTGGTTGTGTCATGCATTGTCCATCCTATGAGTGGGGGTGGTAGTGGTGGTAGGCATCCAGCCCCCCCTGGGTGAGGGTGGTAGTAGTGGTAGGCATCCAGCCCCCCCTGGCTAAGGGTGGTAGTAGTGGTAGGCATCCAGCCCCCCCTGGGTGAGGGTGGTAGTAGTGGTAGGCATCCAGCCCCCCCTGGGTGAGGGTGGTAGTAGTGGTAGGCATCCAGCCCCCCCTGGCTAAGGGTGGTAGTGGTGGTGGGCATCTGGCACCACCCTGGCTAAGGGTGGTAGTAGTGGTAGGCATCCAGCCCCCCCTGGGTGAGGGTGGTAGTAGTGGTAGGCATCCAGCCACCCCTGGGTGAGGGTGGTAGTAGTGGTAGGCATCCAGCCCCCCCTGGGTGAGGGTGGTAGTAGTGGTAGGCATCCAGCCCCACCTGGGTGAGTAGTGGTAGGCATCCAGCCCCCCCTGGCTAAGGGTGGTAGTAGTGGTAGGCATCCAGCCCCCCCTGGGTGAGGGTGGTAGTAGTGGTAGGCACCCCCATGGCTAAGGGTGGTAGTGGTGGTGGGCATCTGGCACCACCCTGGCTAAGGGTGGTAGTAGTGGTAGGCATCCAGCCCCCCCTGGGTGAGGGTGGTAGTAGTGGTAGGCATCCAGCCCCCCCTGGGTGAGGGTGGTAGTAGTGGTAGGCATCCAGCCCCCCCTGGCTAAGGGTGGTAGTAGTGGTAGGCATCCAGCCCACCCTGGGTGAGGGTGGTAGTAGTGGTAGGGATCCAGCCCCCCCTGGGTGTGGGTGGTAGTAGTGGTAGGCATCCAGCCCCCTGGGTGAGGGTGGTAGTAGTGGTAGGCATCCAGCCCCCCTGGCTAAGGGTGGTAGTAGTGGTAGGCATCCAGCCCCCTGGGTGATGGTGGTAGTAGTGGTAGGCATCCAGCCCCCTGGGTAAGGGTGGTAGTGGTGGTGGGCATCTGGCACCCCCTGGCTAAGGGTGGTTGTGGTGGTTGGCATCCGGCCCCCTGGGTAGGGGTGGTGGTGCGCATTCAGGCCCCTGTGTGCATATGTGGCATTGGTGATGGGCATCCCGCCCCTATGGTGCTGCTGTTGCTGGTGTAAGTATATTCTGCATCCCTCTGTGTGTGTGTGATGTGTCGTGTACGTGTTGTATGTGTTTTGTGGTTGGTGTCTGACTTACCTTCTGCGCCGTACGCGTCCGTGCCTGTTCCGGTAGTAAATGTAGAATATTGGTATGATCGGGACGAAGGGATTCATGGTTTGTTCGTGTCGTTCGTCCTTCTCGTTGCTTCGCGTCGTCCTCGCCGCTTCGTGTCGTCCTCGCCGCTGGCGTGTTCGCCTCGTAGCCGTGGATTGTGTTGTGGCGCGAATCGGAGCTTATGTGCGCCTCTCCCGGATGCTTTGACGTGCCGTGCGTGAGCGACGGGTTCGGCGCGTACGGGAAGCGCATTGTACTTGTTCGGCCGGACGGAGCTGCATTTTCCCTTCCGTGCGACTCGATTCTGCTTTTCCGGATTCGCCTCGGTCGGAGAACAGGACCTGGATTGGGTGAGTACGGCTCGGCCGGATTCTGTGCTGTTGTGCGCATCGTACTTACTCGTTCGGTGTGCTGTACGGATCGGTCGGGAAACAGGCTTTCGCATGGCTTTTTTCCCGACCGAATGGTATTGGGTGCGCCTCCGACCGAGATCGGAATCGGCCCCAAAGTGTCCTAGGATTTGCCTAATGCTTTCCATTACAAAATGTCAGACCTGTTGGCTTTACCAATTCTTGTTAAGCTTAGTTCTGAAACAATAACGTCTCATTCACTGTATTGTTTTGGAAATTGTGGTGCTTATATAAACAAATGATAGTGTTAAGAGTGCTACACATTATACCTACTGCACATTGTATACCTTTTCACTTACCAGTCTCAGGAGGCATGGCTGGGCCATCAGCCCCTACACCTCCAGAGTTCATAATAAGGGGGTTTCTCCATACACAGTGGCAACTGGAGTAAGACATGCCCTTCCTCTACATATTTTGCCAGCCACATTTCCAGAGAACTCAATGCCCACAATGTTTGCCCATGCACTTTTAGATCTGGATGAGAGCTGTGACCTTTGGCCATATTCTGTGCATTGCTCCCTTACCACCAAACTAGTTGTGAAAGCTCTTTGGCCCTCCACATGAGACTGTGGGATCTGGGCCTAGCCAAAGACCAGGCCTTGTACCGTGGGTTCACTGTATCAAATGCAGACTACTTTTGGTCATGTGCCATAGTACCATGGGTATAACCTCCATGTCCACAGTCCCCGCTACGCATGGCCTTCAACAATGGACAGTGGGTGCAGGAAGCAGGGTCTAGTCTACAGTCAACCATGTCAATCAAACCCACTGTACTGACGCACTCTACTGACCCACTCTATTGACCATGAACAATGGGGTTGAGATGCCTTCAGTCACACTCAACCCATGTAACACCAAAACCAGCTGTGCGTGGTGTCTGACCATTGACAAAGGCTCAGGAAGCAGATATGAGAACTTTGGACATTCATTTCACCACATCCTACTGCACAGTCTTTGACCACGTGCAGTGGGGACTTGTCACAGATCTTGGTCTTTGGACGTACCCTGAACCTAGTGCTATTACCACCCAAACCCATGATGCAACAGAATCTGGGTGCCAGTTCTTGACTTTGGCCGGCACTTCACCCAGCACTGTATCCATAGAATTCACAGCGCACAGCTTTTGGTCATGCCCTTTGGTGTCTCAGCACAGTGTACGGCCATTTGCTCGAAGCTTATCCTGAGAATTAAGTAGGGTAAATAAGCAAAATGTCTGCTAAACTGAAAAGATTTATCAGTAAGAGCAATATGCGTTAGCAAACCAAAAGATAGAGGACTAGTCCTTCAGTTTTGCTCCACCTTGAAGGATCAGTACAAAATTTAACATAATGAGGTTAAGCTGCATGTATTAATTGTCTGCCAATCATTTTGTAAATTCATCAAGCAGCACCAAAGTAATTAGAAAGGCAATGCACACCTTTTTAATTAAAGCTACAGCTTAACCATCACATTTGCATCTTTAAAAAAGGTTTCATTGTAAAATTATGATTTAAAAAAAAATCTGATTTCACTTAGAAACTGTGATTTTATAAAGCGAAATAGTATTTTTTATGCTCCAAAATACCTTTTCTATCCCTCTGGATACTGTCCATACCCCTAATAACCCCCAAGGCTGTGCGGGCCCCAGAGAATTTTTCAACAATGTAAAGTTTAGAATTTGAACAAACATCCCAATTTCAAAATGGCAGAAAATAATATAGAAGACTTTCTCAAATACATCAGATTTCTCAATAATTCACCTTTGTTCACATAAATCAATTTTAAAATCGTGACTGTAACTGTTCCATAAAAATAGTTGTCTCATTTGACCGATTATGTTTTTTATTGCTGCTTTATGGATTTCAGCAAAATCATAAAGGAGTTGCAGTTTGGACCATGCTGCTTCATTTCATGACAGTAACAGTCAGGTAGCTTTTACCCCACCTGTGACACAATTTTTCCTATGGGAATTAATATAAGCAGTGTTCATTAGAGACACCCCAATATATCTCTTGATAGATTTTAAGCTTAGCAAAAACATATTTCCAGGGAGATTCATACATTTATGTTCTGGTTACTCAATGCTCAGCTGACTTTCTGAAATATAGAACTCACTGTGGATCTGCACAGAAATATTGTGACCTGATGATGATCTGCCAGATTGAATTTTTAAGGATTGAAACATCGACTACCTGGGATGATTGGCTAACTCAATATTTCAATCAGTACTTTATAACCTCACTTTTCATTGATGAAACCTTTCACCAATTTGCATATGTATTGTCACTTTTCTTTAAGTCTACTTTTAGTATCTTGAGCATGAATAAAAGTGCCAACCACGGCTGTAACAAAATGAGGATTTATGATATCTTCATTTTAAACTCAAATGCAAATAGATTCGATTGAATTACTCCGTAGAATCACTCACATTTTAACACGTCTGTACCAACATCTTCAAGTGACACTGAGTTGCCTGGCTACAAATCAGTCACTGGGATGCTGGCTGCCCTGCTGAGGGGAGTGGCAGGGGCCCAGGAAAGGCCTAGAATGGCTCCATCTCACAGAACCCAGACCTTTCTCAGAGGCAGTGGAGAATACTCCACATTTCAAGACAATGAGATAAAAAAATATTTAAATGTGTGGCTCAATTTAGCTGCTGAAGTAGCTGTTCATTACAAAATGCTCAAGCACTCTCTATGCAATGCTCACTGCACTGAAGCGTATAGCACTTTAGTTTAGTCTCAGTGCTGCAAAATGATTCCCAGCGCTGTGCAGAAGAAAACACAGGTTTGAATTAAGCACTGCATGCAGCTTACCTCTTCCTTTGGTTGTGATCTGCACAATCCTCTCTTCCCTAATATCAAGACACAGACTGTGTTAGCTTTTACTCCTTGATGCCTTGGCAGACTGATGGGATTTCCCCATGTTAAACAGTCTCTTATGAGGACTCTTGGACTTTTGCAATTATTCTTTATGCCAGCGCCCACTGCAGTATGCCGGGCTTAAGAGCAAAACCTCACAATTGATTCTCATTTTCAAACTTTATTCCGCAAAAATGCTATTAAAGTTACCGACTACTGTAGCATTTAGAAACATCTTCAATTGCATTAAAAAAATATTAAGAATTATACAAAAAAATTTAAACAACCCAGCAATCAGAGCACTTTATGTAGTGTAACACAGAGCAGCGCATCGGCGATGCCAGTGAAATTACCTTCATAAAAGCTATTATAAGGGAATCACATCATAATGGGAAGCAATCAAAACAAAAATGTTCTATAGTGTGTTTTGATTTACAGTGCACTGTGCATTTTCTATTTGGTATCTGGATGTAATTCGCACATGGTACCATTCCTTACAAATATGAAAGTCGGCTCGATCGAGCTGACTGTAAAGTAATATAGAAGTGACAGAATTCAAGGTGCAAGATTAACATATTGGGCTCCGAATTGTTTCTATTTTTGACGCTGCTAGCTTTCAACAAACAGCTTCTTTTTGTAATCAATATGTGTTTATCGGCAAAAAACACACAAATAGACAACAAATCTCTGGCAATGAAGGAACATGGAAAAACAGCATGACAACCAACCTCTACATCAAGCACTCAAAACCACAACAGGAGCACAATTTATTTATCGTATAGCACTCCTTCTATAGAGAAACAATTCTGCCGAACAGCACACTCGGGGACAAGGGAAAGAAAGGGGGAGAGGAAAGGATGGAAAAAGATCTTGGAAAAAACAGAGATGGTGATATAGGTAATTGCAGTGAGTGTGATTAAACACTCTTAACACCCACTCACTGGAGTAACATCAACCTTCCACATCCCACCCCACTCCAAGTCATGGCAATCAGCGGGAGAACTGCCAAGTTGAAACAGACTATTAAGAAGAAACTACTGAAACAGGTATCCTGGGTGGGGGGGCGTGGATAAGCGAACCAAGATGGCAGACGCTTAACGCGGTAGCTCCGCATCTGCCCAACACCATCCTGCAAAACTAACGAACTATGGAGGCCGTCGAGGACTCTGCAGGTCCATTGGGTGATCTGGTGCACCCTGGTTACCCCCGGAGGGGTGCCATGGCTGCAATAAAGGCCAGACTGCCACGGACTGCAGTGAAGTCTGGGAAGGGGCCGCGACCACAGGTTGGACGTAAAGTCTGCTGGACCAGCTGCACTGCAAGGGGCCACCTTTCTCTCTGAGGTGAAGAGGGGTGCAGAGCAGAGTTTGGCAGCCCTTGACACATGGCCATAGACAAAGGCCCCGACAGTGGCGGTGACCAGGCCCCTGCTGCGTGGATTTGGTGGGGCACTCTGGGGGCGGAGATTGCTGCAGGGAGTGCCTGGAGCCCCCATGGAAGACAGCGGTGGCAGGCCCAGCAGTCTGCAGCTCCGAGGGGCCACCCCTGAGAAGGTGAGCCAAAAGGATGGTAGGCGAGGGGCCCCTCGGGCATTGTTGCGGCTGCATGGAGGGCCCTGCAGTGCAGACGTGAAGTCTGCTGGACCAGCTGCACTGCCGGGGAATGCCTCTTCCTCGCATCAGGGGAACAAGGGTGGACCTAAGGAGTGGGGAGGAACAGCGGGACCCTTCCCCCTACCACTGTGGTGCAGCGCAAAGTTTGGCGCCCTTTGACACGCGGCCATAAACAAAGGCCCCAACAGCAGCGGTGACCAGGCCCCTGTCGCGTGGATTTGGCGGGGCACTCTGGTGGCGGAGATTGCCGCAGGGAGTGTCCGGAGCCCCCGGGGGAGACAACGGTGGCAGGACCAGGAGTCGGCAGCTCCGAGAGGGCACCCTTGACAAAGTGAGCCGAGAGGAGGGAAGGCGAGGGGCCCCTCGGGGCTCTGCCATAATGCCCCTACCTACAATTGGTGGCAGTGGTGCGGCTGCACAGAGGGGCCTGCAGGGGCCAATGGGAAGAGTTCCAGACGGGGCTCCCCCTCTTCCTTTTGGTGTGCATTTCTATGACTTGCTGATCTACCTGCAGATCGGAGAAGAGGACATAGACTTCTCTTTGCAGCTTCTCGAGGAATACAGGACTTTCTCTGACCTGCGGGTTAATAAAGCTAAGACTTGTGTCTTCCCGATGGCCAGGGATGTCCCTCTGCCTGCAGGCTGTCCGCCAGATATCCTCTGGCCACCACAAGCCTTTAAATACCTAGGTATCCAAATCTTTCATGAATCAGAGGACATGCGGGAGGGCAATTTGGGTAAGGTGATGAGCTCCCTTAACTCCTGCATCCTCTTCTTGCAATCACCCCGACTGCCTGTAATGGTGCGCATAGCACTCTCCAAGATGGTCATGCTTTCAAGGCTGCTTTACTATTTTGCGAACCTACCGGTGAGGGTCGCGGTACCGTGGTTTTGTCAGCTGGACTCGCTTCTGCAGGAGCTGATCTGGAACAGAGGCCGGCAGAGGGTCTCGATTGCAACCCTTCACTGCTCACCTTTGGAGGGGGGAATTGGAGTTCCTGATTTTGAACTATACCACATGGTGACAAAACTTCAGTGGATCACAAGTTGGCTAGATGGGGTGGGACTACAGGAGCTAGGCCCGATCGGCTATGAACCAAACCAGGGGAAACTGCTGGCAAAGCTGCTCCGGCCCACACTGAGGATCCCGCAGCTGAGACTCGTGTCGCTGTCTTAAGTGAACGGGTGGCATGCTGCTTTATGCCCCAGAGCTATTGCTGGTAGGGCTGTCACATGGGGACCAACTCACATACTTTATGGCAAGGCAGATGAGTACTTGAACAGAGGCGGGGATAGTAACCATGAGCGACTGCTACCACTTGGGTACCCCATGCCACTGCCAGATCTGATGGAGCAAATCTGCCTTACTGACAGGCCAATTTCTTACCTATGAGCCACTTTTACGCACGTTCCATAAACTTCGAGGGCAGGGGGACACACAACAAGTGACCCATTTAGTTCTGCAACTGTTACTAATGATGGGAACCGGGAGACACCGGATTACGTGGTTTTATGGGACACTGACTAAAATTGCTGGGAAATCTTTGGGAGCCCTTCGGGGGCGCTGGACTTCCGAGTTGGGCCACGATATACCTGACACTGAATGGCGGAGACTGCTGACGTACCCTCAGAAAGTGTCCCGTAACGCTCGCCCTAAATACATCCAATACAATTACACGCACAGGACATACTTGACACCACGTAGGATCAGGGCGATCTACGGGGGCGATCCTAGGCCATGCCACCATTGCTTGACGTTAGACAAGGACTTCAAGCATATGACATGGGGATGCGCGCTACTGTAGGTGTTCTGGGGGGATAGTCCTCACAGAATTTAATGTGACCCTAAACAGCACACTAGCTGCACACTAGAGAACACAATGGATGTGCGCCTTTTAAGGGGCCATCCCTTGACCCAAGCCTAAGAAGGTCAGGAATAGATTCCTAGACCTGTCCCTGTCACTGATATCGGTGAAGAGGAACATAATTCCACACCAAACCACATAATTCCACACCAAACCACATAATTCCACTCCACAACACATAATTCCAATACACACCACATACATCCAATCTACACCACAAAATTCAACACCACACCACATAAATCCATTCCACTACATGCCACTCCATGGCACACAGTAACACTCCACATAATTACACTTCATGACACAAGTACACCATCATGCATCAATTAATCAGCAACACATTAAAGGTTATTTTATTATCTAAAACACATACAATCTACACTCACTATACACCCACATTGCTGTAAAGCAAATAAAGAAAAAAAAACTATTGCAAAGGCGAGACCTATTGGCTTTGCTAATGCTTGTTTAAATGAGCAGCTGGGGAAGTCTTTCTCTCCGTGCCCATAATCTTATGTGCGCTCCGGCATAGGTGTTGGGCACTGTGAAAGTGCTACGTGCGCATGCGCATCTTACAGGAAACATTGCTCCCAAGGCACACTCTCGCACTGGATCACTGCTTAGATATGGGTGATCCCAAGGGATGTAAGGATAAATATGTCTGTCACAATTTTGTACCTTGTTTCTCATCTGAGCAGGTCTTGTGCAAGTATAGGGTAAATGGCGCAGAGTGGTAGTGGAGCAGTTTCAATCCTGAAGCTTGTGAATGTTGTTGTGACTACTTAAAATCATAATAAAGGAGCAAAAAATATTCTGGAAAATTAATTTTATTTGTGAGGAGAAAATATGTCATTATTGTTGTTAACGAGTTCTCAATTCCAGAAACTCTGAAAATGACAGTGAACACACTGCAAACACACTGCAAACGTTATGCAATGGACTGTTAAAAATATCTGCTAAAAGATGAGCTGTATGTGACAGCATTAAGCACAGTGCTTTTCGGATTCCCTTGGGGTACTGTTTACGTTCCCTTTACACCATAAAACAATGAGTACGTTGTCACTTCTGTGGAGTCACCATCACATTCTGCCATGAATGACACCTTCATTTTAGCCCACCCTGAGCAACATCTTCTCCACTATGCTGCCCCAAAATGCATTTAATGCCTTGCTTAGTAGGATGACCTCTGAGGTCAGTTGTAGGAAGGTAGGATCTGACTGCATGGTTACCCCCACTTTTTTCCTGGTGATTTGCTGCTTTCTCCCTTAAATTGATATGCATGTGCTTTAGGTACACTCCAGATTGGATTCTGGGGTACCCTTATCAGTCCCTAGTATATGGTACACCATGTACCCAGGGCATAGGTACCCCGGAGGCCTCCCATGGGCTGAAGCATGTATTGTGCCACCCCTGAGAGGCCATTCAAATTGACACGACAAGCCTGCTACTGCAGACTGTGTAAGCTGGTGCTTGCACCACTTACTTAAGATATAGGTTCACTATATCTATCTAAATCACTACACTTAAAAACCTATCCGCCACCCCTATGGTAGGCCTTATCAATCCTAAAGGCAGGGTCCTGGGTTTTACGTGAGAGGGTGCCTCTGCAGGAGCAGAGCCCCTCTGCAGCCTTCGGAGACCATTCTCCGGGGTTGTCTGTGATGCAGCCAGACATATATGTTTAAGTGCATTATAACCTCGCGGTAAATGCTAACTTTAAAACAGCTGCTTAGAAACATGTCGTGTTTGGTGTCAAACACCTTGGAATCATACCTCCACACCAGTAACTGGTGTGGGAGGTATGATTCCACCCTTCTAAAGGGACACATGTGTGTCACCGGTCTACCCGGTACCAGCTTTTTCGACCTGGGCAGCACAAAATGGATGCTGCCAGCCACAGACACAATTCTGCTCTCCTGCTGCTGAGCCAAGCTCGAGCAGAGGAAGGCATGACAATAGGCATCCTGTCACAGGGAGGTGTGACCACCTCCCAGACAGGATTTAGTGTATTGGGGCTGGGTGGGTACACTCTGAGAGTGCCAGAAAGTCTGCACTGGGGGCACATTTGGTGTCCCTGTGCATAGTCCAGCTCAAACCAGTTCTGGGAGCCATTGGCTCCTCCTCTGGCGCGAAACTGAACAAAGGACATGGGTGTAGCCACCCCTCTGTCCTGCCCCTCCCCTAGGAGGGTCCACAGAATCTTTCCAACCCCTTCCCATGGATATAAAGTGGGTTACCTGACTACAGGACTTTAGATTTTACCTGGACAAGATTCTGCTAAGAAGAAACCAAGTACTTCGACTGCCTGCACGACGCTGGACGACTGAAGAATCTCCCTTGGAGTAAAGGAGTTACTCCCCTGCACAAGCAGGCACCAAAGACGCATCTGACCGGGTTGCTTCTCCCAAGCTCCTGAGGACTCCGAAGATTTCAGCAGCACAGGAGGTGGGTTCCCAAAGGTCCCCAAGGTTGATCTGCCCTCTCAGCAATTCTGAGACCAGTAACCCACGTGGGGACCGTGCAACCCGAACCCCTGTGCACTGCATACATTTGCAGTTGCATATGCTTAGTGACGATTCCCAAGCTTGTGCATTGGACTCCGTGTAGTCCTGACCCTGAGCAGTATTTGCACTGAAGATTTACGGCCTCCACTCCACGAGTGTCCTGTGGGCTGGTGCTTTGCAGACTCGCTTGAGGTCTCCTCGCGATCCCTGGGCCATTGGCCTGTGGGTCCTGGTGAGGGTCACCTTGTTAATTCTTGGGCTTACCTGGTTGCTCCAGATGTGCCCTGACTCTCCATTGCTTGGAGAGTCCCCTGGACCTTGCTGGTCCTCACCGTAACCTGTTTCCTCTGACCACGTGGGTTGTAGCTGCCAAGGCTTGTTGGTGCTCCAGCCGGACATCGACCCCCCAGCTCTCGACATCCTTCATGGGACAGCTCACTTCCGGACTTTGGTTGTCCTCAACGTCTCCTGGTCCCCGTGGCTGCAGAGCCAAGCAACCCTTCTTCACTCCTGAAGCACTCGACATCGGTGGCCATTCGACTACCGAGCCCCTGGTCACCTGAAGTGACCCAGACTCTGTCCCCTCTGCTTTCAGGTTCCTCTCACCTCGAATCCAGGCTTGGATTCCACCAGACACTCTTCGCCCTCCTGGCAGCAGGACTTCTTTGCACTCCTCCATTGAAAACGACGAAGGTTTCTGACACCACTTGACCCCTATGCACCCGGCTCCTCTGGGATAGGTAACACGGGTACTTCGGTACTCACTGGTGGGTTGGCCTTAGAACCTCCTATGTTCCAAAGGGTTTGCTCGAAGTCCTCTTAGAAGTGTCCTTAACTTGTAAATTTCCAACTGCGACTTTCCCATAGAGTTGCACGGAACACGCGGTTGTGTTCCCACACTGCACCCGTCCTCCGTGGGCTCCCTGTGTCACTCCTCTGGGTGGTTCCTTGGGGTCCCAGCGATTCTACGTGCTTTAGGCACTGTGTCTATTGAAGTCGTTGTTGTTATACCATTTTTTTAGTATATGGTTTGGTCTCCCCCTGGAGCCCGCTGTGTATTTCGCTATTTACGAATGTTCTATTGATTCAGTATTGTGTGCTTTGTGCCCTAGTCTCGTGTAGAGACTAGTAGAGAGTGTTATATTCATAAATACATATTTTTATATCAACACTGTGTGGTTCTCCTTTCATTTAATCATTTAGGAGGTGATATTCTGGTAAAACAAGCTGCTTTACATTCCTTCGAGATTAAGCCTGAAGGCTGCTCTCCATAGCTACCACTAGGATAGCTTTCAATAAAGGTTATCTTTGACCTCAGACATCATAAGGGTCGTGTGGCCTGGTACAAGGTGCCCACTTTAATTAGTGGACAGCATATACCAACCCACCTTCTCACATCAGTGTTATTGGGGACCTATCAGCGGCATTCGACACCGTTACATGTACCATCATATTAGATCGCTTATATGAATTGGAACCTCTGTATTAAATTAATCAATATTATAAGTGCTACTGGGAGAGAAGAGGTTGTTAATCCATACCAAGCACTAGAATATAAAATCAAAAGGCCCAGAAAAATGCAAGTATAAAAATAGATACCTGGCTTCAGAAGTGGAATAAAACACCCAACACATCTAAAGGGAGGGGAAAACCTAAATAATCCAGGTACCAGACAATCCTAAGAATAGAATGAAAAGCCATTAAATCAGGAGCAGGATCTTGAACTAAAGAAACTTGCTATCCTGTCATGGACAAGAGGCTGACCCAAAGCTCTCTCGAACTATTTGTTAAAGTATTGGTTACAATGTTGTCTGTGACAAACAGCTAAAGCTAGTTAACTCAATTTGCTGGTGTTAGGGAGCAGGTGAGTTTGTCCTGAGTTAAATTCAGTAAGAGGCCCCAGGAGTTAGGGGAAAGGGCCCAATTAAATTCTCTGGTCCTTCTGATCAACCAGGACTCTTGGTGGAGAAAAGGTTAGGAGACTGATGTCTAGTTAAATATGCAGGTTTGAATTACTGATGTAAATAATTTGGTGTATTGTTGATGACTTGATATGCCATATTTATGTTTTTCTTTTTTCCTCTGGTTCGACATAAATACGGTCTGCATGTTTGTCAAAAGCAATAAGTTCATTCCAGGCAGAATTTTACAACGGTTGGGCAGGGAGGTTTTCCTGTCATGGGTTTTGTTCTTGGCACTCCCCACCCTCCTCAGCTGGTCCCTCAGCTATGAGCATTCAGTTCCAAAATACTTAAATTTACTTTAGCAGCCTGAAAGAAAGCAGCACTGCAGATGTCTTCTACCCATCACAGTGGGTAGAAGACCCACTTAAACCACATTTAAAGCTATGCAGCAGATGACCTAAATCAGTGGCTGGCATTAGTGCTAAAAGTATAAAAGAAATTGACCCAGGCAAAATTTAGAACTGGACACATGTACAATTCAGAATATTTGATAAAAAGTTACAGGTCCCGTCTGATTTGGTCATTAAGGAGGATGTGTATCTCTTTTGCGAGCTAATGAATGGTGTGGGCAATTTGTATGATATAATGATGGAGAATAAGGCAGACGGGCATGCAACTAGGAGTAGGCTGTACATAGAGAGAGAGTATGCAAAGGAAGGAGGGTAAGGAGAGGGTCAGTCAATAGAAGGAAAAGAGGGAGATTAGTCTATAGTTTTAAGCCAAGGTCAATTTTTCTTGCAGAGTTTTGAGAACAAAGCAGGAGGAGCCTTTTGAGATATCATGCAATCTAAGGATATAAAACTGTGGTAGGATGTGTAGGTTGAACAAATGTAGTTCATGAAAGAAACACACAGCAACCAGTGTTAGTGAACTCAGAGGAAGAAACATACACCCCCGTCATAGGGCCTGATTCACAAACGGCCTTCCCACTCGTGGAGGAGGCCTCAAAGTCAGGGTGGGCGACCCGCACTCGAGGCGGGACCTCCGCAATGGGAAACTGCTGTATGGAGGTCCCACCATGAGTACGGGACCCCCACCAGGACTGCAAGGCCTTCACCGCGACTGCAGGGACCATTTGTGAATCAGGCCCTCAGTCTTGCATAAGAGATATGAAGAGGCTGCAAATAGGTGGATTAAACCTGACGCCCATGCAGTTTGTGCTTTCATGCCTTGACCAAGGTTGGAGAAATTTTTTTAACTTGCACAAAGCTGCTGTACCTGCTCTGGTGTTTTTAAACATACATCCTTCGTCCTTGGACAAGATCAGGGGATGTATGGAAACCTCCTCATCTTTTTGAGCTGCATGCAAAATGATCACAAAGACACCTTTTGCACTTAAATATGGCACCGAATTTTGTTTTCACATTTTGCAGATCTATGTATAATTTCTTGTAAATTTTTTGAAATTTCTTATAATCACACAAAAACAGACTACACAAATATTGCAAGCTCCAAGCCACAACACCCTTCTGAGTTCAAGAAACTTTCATGTGTAGTGCCAATGGGCCCTACCTTGAACCGCACTTTGCTTAATATCTACATTGCACCACTAGTATTTCTGATAAAAAAGGTTTTCAACTGGTAGTATATTCATATGCTGATGATACTCAAATTATGGTTAGGTTAAGTGGATCAAACGCCACTACATTTGATACCTTGCAAAGTTGTTTGGTATTAGTGACTTAGTGGATGGCCTGTAAAACCTTAAAGCTTAATTCTGATAAGACAGAAGCCCTTCTATGTGTTTTTCTGCCCTCATTATCGACATATGTATCAAGGCCAACACAATTGGATTTGATTCCCACTCCAGTAAAGGCTGCACGAAATCTAGTTGTCACTTTGGCTAAAAACCGGATTTTTGTCCCAGGCATGAATATAGTCAGCTCAACTTACGTTCTATCAATCAAGGTTCTACGGAAAATGTTCCCCTTCTTAGACTTCACAGGAAAAAAACTACTGACATAAGCAGTCATATCCTCCTATTTTGATTAAAGCAATATTCAGTTCTTGGGCTTGCACAATATATCTTAAACTGAATACAGATTGTTCAAAATGCTTTGGCCTGTACTCTACTGGATCTGAAAAGACTTGAGCGTATCGCTCAGTGTTTAGGAAAACATAACTACTTGTGAGTGGCTTAATGCTAAAGACCATGGACCTGAGTATGAGTAGGCTTTGTCAGATGTGATCATTAGCACATCCAATAAAACTCCAATACCATGGAGTTCAAAATTTATTAGATGCGATAATTATTGCATATTCAAAGTTTTTGGGGAATAACGATTTGGGATATATCTTGGCAAATAGCAGACCTTTTCGCCTAGTTGACTTGTAAATTACGTCAAGATTGACCCGCTAACAATTATCGATGGCTCCATTCTTTATCACACCTGTTAATTACCGGGGTGATCGACATCACACCACTTGCAATACCTGCACAACAGGTGTTTGCGCAGGGATCGCAATATAACAGACTACTTGTAAACAGGTCCTTAGTGTTTGATGCAGTGGCGTAACATAGGCCCTTGCAGCCCCTGCGGGGCAGGGGGCCCTGAGCTCTGGGGGCCCCCTCAGCACAGCACCCTGGCCTGAGAGCTCCTGATTGAGTCTGGAGGGGGCCCTCCCATGTACCTTACAGGGGGGCCCCCTTAAGTTTCGTTACGCGACTGGTTTGATCTATAAAGTAATACATCAAAATGGTCCAGTACACTTACTGGAACCATTTTGTTTTGCTGTCCTTCTCTTACTCTTTGTTTTGCCAACTAAGACTTGCTTAACACGCCCAGAAACAAGAAAACTCCCATGTCAGTACTGTTTGCTCTCAGCTAGCAGCATATCATTGGAACTCCTCTTTTGAAATTGGGGATACTCCAAAATCTTGGGGCTTCATGTGAAACCCTGCAGGTTATCCTGCCACCCTCCTTGGCTATGGCAGCCATGGCTTCTGCTCCCATGGCCGAGGACCAGCCACAAATTTTTGATATCCTAACTAGGCAGGCGGGATTGCTGTTCCTTCACTGGAGCCGCAGCTGTGGCAGCTCCACTGAAGGATCTGAACTTTGCTGTGTGCGGCTCATTTTAACTGCAACCATTCAGCAAATTATTTTCTTCTACAAAAAAAATCACAAAGCACACACTATGATTTATTTAGAAAAATGTCCATAATATCACACAATAAAACACTACAATACAAACATCACATTTAAAATTGCTCTAAAAATAAATTATATTAAACTAATGACAAAAGATTATTAATTCACATCTATAAATTAAATCTTATACATCTGGTCAATTTCATATGCTATATTAAATATCAAACAGAAAGGTGAAGAACCCCCACTCGCTAGGCCTAATTATTTGCATTCCAACTTTTCTATAAAAATATCTAGACTTCCATGATTTTATCAAATATTTATTAACCTTTGTAAAAGCTTTCAAATCGCTACAGTCCTTGCACTGGCATAGTGCCATCTTGCTTAATCAAAACCCAAGATCACTGTCATCGGTTTCAAAGACTTGCTTCATAAATCTGTGCATAACGTGCAAAAAACAGAAAATGAACCTCATTTTCATAACTCCTCGAGTGCATATACAATTGCTTGAATTTCTATTTCACTCCGCAGTAACACGGTTTAATGGAAGAACTGCCATTGTAAACTGAAGATAAAGAGCTCGTGCATAAGACTGGCACGGCCATTTAAGATATTTGTATATACATTTGGTAATTTATTTGAATATAAGCCTTGCATTAAGCTAAGCATCCACTGCTTGTTTTTAAATGGACTTGGTCCAAATATTGCCACTTCGGGATGATTCTGTCTTTAAGTACCATTGCATGTGGATCTGGCCAACAGTGTACCATGCCCGAGCAGCTCAAGGTCTCAATAATAGGTCTCTACCAGTGCAAGCTCTGGGCATTATCACATCTAAGAAGCTTTCCAAGACCATCCTTATAAAAGTTCAGCCCTGGGGTTGACCTTAGGTACACCCAGAAATGTACTAGCTTTAAAAGCTGTGAAGTCAGAGATTTTGGTACTAAATGCAGAGCCCATGACCTCCTACTATGAAATGACAGATGAAGTTACAAATGCCGTAAACAATATTACAGGTGAGATTATGTATCACAATAACATCAAACCCATTAAAGAGACAAATGTGTATATTGTATTGTATAGAAATATTTATTGGATTGAGTATGTGTTATTATACAGTGATTGTGTGCTTGTGGGAGTTCTTACATATTGCTATACATTTTGTGAGGACATGTGCATGGCATTTAGTGTGCGTGTTATGGTTTCCATTGATGTGGATCAAGTTATGGCTTGCGGAGCAAATCACAAATGGTAAATGTCAGTGTTGTTTTGTTTTATTTTGTAACTACAATTGTACTTGCTTTTTCAAGTGAGTTTCGTTTTTTTAAAATATACATTTGTGTTATGATCAAACCTGACCATAATTTCCCTTAAAGTGTTTTTTTCAGTGAATTTCTAAGGGTTTTGATGTTATGTTAAATCCAACTTTTTAAGCTGTTCTCCACTGCACAGGGCTTTCAGCCAAATGTCAGGCCCTACATCCAACTCGCCACAGGTAGTCAACCAATGCTGCCTTTGGCCGTGCGCAGCATGGGTTGGCAGTAGGGCCAGGCCAATGGTCAGATCTTCTGCCTAACCCCCTTTTGGGCGAACAAACCCACTGTGCACGACTAAAAGCTCTGCACAGCATAGGTTGGCAGCAGGGCCTGGTTTCAGCCAGCACTTAACCGGCAGCCAACTTCCATAATGCACAACGAGTGGCCATGTGCCGCTGAGGTACACCAAATACATTGTTTTACATTTCTTTTCGGATTTGTAGATCCAGGGCTAGATTTGTTGGTCCTGAGATCCCCAGGGTGATCTGTGGGGACTGCAGAAGGTTCATGGTTCATGAATCACAGTCTTGGTCTGTGAATCCTGTGAAAAATTCACTTTTTTGACATCTGTTTTATGCCCATGTGGGTCCTTTCGGCCCTCTAAAAATTGGCCTGATGGTCAGGGTATGCTCAACTTGCCCCCTTATGCCCTTTTGTTCTTAATTTCTCTCAGCATAGTGATTGGTACTCTGAATTGGGTAATGGCTGCCACAACAGGAATATTTCTGTGACAGCAAGCCAGTTAGAGGGTGTGGATTCATAAAATCAAAAAGAGGATTCACAGATCTACAATGGAGAAAAGGGACCTGCATCCACTGCTGTACCTGTTTTTTTTAAATGAATTTCAGGATCCTCAGCATATTTGCACATCTGTGGTGGATCGCATATTAGCGGTCAAGATATCACTATGATTCCCCCTTAGAAGCTTCCCTGACATCTTCTTTTAAAGCTAATTTCTCAAAAAAATTAAACAGATTTATACCAAACTAAAGACAGGCATGCCTCTTTCTAAAGATCTACTTTTATGCCAAGTATTGTACAATTCCGTCCCGCATTTTTTGCTGTAGCAGAGAACAAAAGTTCCTACAGCAGTTCAAATGGGAAGCACTCTTTTTTTTTAGCTCCTTTTATTTAATCTTTTCTGTCCTTTCACACCACGACACAGATCTGCAATATGCGTTTCAGGTGAACTAAGGGGATAAAAAAACACACAAGTTTCACAGACTCTGGCTGGACGTCAGCAGACATGTGACAGGAAGCCCCGCCTTCAAAAGGATTCAAAATTTAGCAGTTCTTTATCTTACAGACCTGTAGGCTGCTGGCTGGAGCCAAAGACTATTTGCAAAGTTTAAAAGGGCAGTATTGCTTTCCTTGGCTGAAAGTTCCTATGTCATTCCACCTGAAAAAAGTAGGTTTGGCTAAACAAAAGTCTCTGCAATAGAGCACTCTCAATATTGTGTGTAGAGAAGAAATCATTAACATGCACTATTTACTATTTAAAGCATATAATGTTGGCCACTATGGAAGAGGAGAGTCCTGGACTAAAATTAAGATAATATTTACATAGGAAAAACTGTGTAATAAGAGCTGAAATCAAACATAGATTCCATCAACTTGGAATCTTGTACTTATTCCCCTGTGGAAAAACTGAATGCCAGGAAAGTCACTTAGAAGTTTTTGACCAGCTCATTTGGCACTTAACCTATCAAGTGGCACTTCAGGGTGAAAAAGAAGCAGCAGGCAGTGCTTAATTTGAGCCAGTAGTTGCCGGTGGGGGGCAACAGCACTTATTTGCAGGGACCGGCTCTTGTTTTTCCTCATCAGACATTGACGGAGAGCAAGAGAGGGAAAAACATGCAAACGCCAAAGAAGGAGGAAGAGAAAGACGGAAAAACCGGCACCAAGGAAGAAAGCAGGAACACACAAGAGTGAGATGAAGGGGAGTGAGTGTCTGGTAGTGGATTACTGAGGCCTGATGGGAATTCAGGTTTTTGCAGCCTTGTTATCTGGCATACTGACATTCATAATAGTGCTGGCCAGGCCTCTGGGCAGTGCTTTGGGCACTGGCACTCGTTATTTTACAAATTATGTACTGGCAGGAAGCCATTACAAGACACGAAGCTCAGCAGAGGGAAGTGCCTGAGAATGTTGCTTCAAAGGTGCTTCTGGAGATGCAGGATGAGAATGCTCCTCACCTCCAAATCCCTGCATTGTACCGCGTGGAGTGTTGAACACTATACAGGACCACTACACAAAATGTCACCAATTATCTGTTGTTAACTATAATAGTTTGGTTTCAGTTGTAAATTGTCATTTTGCCTCGAAAGTTTTTATCAAATCTGTAGAAAATTGATAGGAAAATAAAACAGAAGAAAAACAAAATAACCATGACGGCAACAAAAAATAATTATTTTTTTGTTATTTCTCTCTATATTTATTTCCTTACTTTTCATAAGCATCATAGTGTCCACTGTCCAAGAAAGTATTCTTTTTGTAAAGTGGAGTTTAAATAAAGCCACTGCATAATTGGGGAAAGATCATGGATACAATTGTATTGCAGAGGCTTGGCTAGGTCTTTTTGCTCATCTCCACTCATCTCTTCTGTGGACAGGCGGAGGTCATGCACAGTGAAGGCTAGATATAGGTGTTTGTGTGTGTAAGGATGAGTGCAGGCCAAAGGCCTGTATAGGGGGGATAGAGGGGTTTGGACACGATCCATGCATCCAACCGCCATTGTGCATTTCCACCACAGATTTTTCTTTCACGGAATGTCATGCGCTGCATTGGGCTCCCAGGAGGGAAAATCTAAAAATGTCCTATCTTTCCTTTGATTTTCAACTAACAAACCTCTGCTTTCGAGGTGATAAATTCACCAATGCCCATCACTGCTGGTGGAATTTCTGTCACCAAATGTGGACACTGAAAATTTACCCCAAAATTGGAGTGCAATGCAAGTGCCTATGAAGCTAGTCTTACTAACATGTCGAAGGTCGCCTCCCAGAATGTTAGGGGCACCACGGTTCCTGTTCTATGAGAGTCAAGTGCCATGTCCATGTTGTTTTCTCACTGTGCCAGACATGGTGGCAGATCAGTCACTCTAGATCAGGGATCGCATGATTTAACTCCGAGCCTTGGGGGACCCACAGACAGAGCAGGAGAAAGCTAGAATAGCAGCAGATCCACCAATTCCAGTAGACTCTATGAAGAATTTACACAGCAGAAGGTGCAAGCAGAGAATCTGCTGTTGTCTATCACCCTCTTCCAAATCACACCTTTAGTATCTAACAGTTGACATCTCGCTTGTTGCATAACAAAAAACATGCCTAATGAAGTCAAGACACGCTATGTGTTGTAATTGTTCGTGGTGCACTGGAAAATATCCTTGAAAGACAGACAGAAATAGTTTATTGCAGCTAACAATCTCAACTCACAGTTCATAAAATATGACTAAATAATGCACTTCAGTGCATGCAGAATAACAGAACAATTTATTAAAAGTTATAAAATTCAATCACTAACCAAGCAAAGTCCGTATACATATGACTCTTCCCCAAACCCCCAAAGTTCTTGTGATCTTAAGTGCCACTGAGATCAATCTAGATAATTGAAAAGTAATCAAAGGGGAGGGAATCCATCAGGAGGAAGTGCCTAAAGGCTAATCTGCAGTTATAGTAACCCAGTGCTAATAATATTAGCTTTAAGTGCTTCATTCTAAATCTAAATCTTAATCCGGTATTTGTAAAGCGCGAACTACTCATTCCTAAGGGTCTCAAGGCGCTGGGGGCCAGTCGGGGAGATTAAGCGAGCTATTGCCCAGAATCACATGGAGCTGAGCTGCCGCCGGCGATCGAACTGCGAGCCATGCTCTTCGAAATCAGCCGTACTGGCCGCTGCACCACACCTCTGGGAACACTATCAAACCTGCAAAACAACAAAATATCATTGAGTAAAGTGGCCCTAATGCAGGAAGGAATCCATCCTCCGCTTCAAGAGCGGCGCCCACATTTGGCGGAGGAGCACAACTCATGAACCCACCGAACCAGATTGCAGCTAAATCGATGCCAAAAAAGTGAACCTTATCTGCGGGGCCACAGTACTTTCAGACTGGCCTGTGCAAGTGAAATGTTAGTAATCTGTGGCTATTACAATTCCTTCCTCAGATTTACTTCGTGCCTACAGGAGTGATTAAATGAGTGACATATTGGGCAACATTGAAGGCGGATGCTGTGCATATAATCGTTTGTTTATTTTACCGCCTATGGAAGATCTAAAACTAAAGTTACTTAATATCAGTAGTAAAGGCAGCAAACCTTACGCTTGATTTGCAAATTAAAGTTTGAATTTGAGCCTGTTTTCGGTTTAACTTTCTTGATACTTAGTATTATATATTTATTGTATATTATATTTTACTTTTATCAACGGGTTGAAACACATAGTTCACTGAAATTATGTCAATACCGTGAATTGAGTGGTGACAAATATGGTGTAGTTCTCCTGACTGAAGTTGGCATGGAGTATGGAGAAACATCATTCCTAAATGTACAACAGAAACCCACCAGGTTTTCATACCTTTCATTGAGTTAATATTAGATCAAAAAAATTGGCCAAGGTAGCAGAATGTGTCAGCTTTTGAACCCTTATGATTTACTTTTTTTGTGCCAACATCTCACAGAGTATACAACATTAATGGCAGACTTGAACCGCATTTATTACAAACAATATACTTACAACAGAAAGAGATACACAATGGTCAGTGATAGGACAAACAAGCAGACTAGCTACCCAGGAATGACGCCATTTTTGTCTTTTGCTCGCTCTGATATGCATTTAGGATTACATGACCTTTTTTAAAAACCTTTTATATAGCGTGAACTTGGCCAAAGGGCATTAGAGCGCTTTAAATGAGGACCAGATAACATTACACTAGGTTAGATTAATAGTTTAGTTTTCTAGGCATTGGCAGATTAAAGATGTTCCCAGAATCACAGGATGTTGAGCCAAAACCAGGATTCCAGAATGGTTTCCCAGTTCAAAAGAGGACAGTTCTGGCTGTTAGGCCACACCTCATCCCCTAAATATTGCACACATCCCACTTCTGAACCTTCTCTGCCCTTCTTAGAAGAACATCAGCGGAGCAAGAAGCCTGGACACCCTGCAGAACCATCAGCAGCTTCAGCTTTCACAATTTGTGGCACAACCACCTATCGGAAAGCCTAAGTGCCATGATTGTGTGGCACTAGCCTTTTCTATGTCAGACACAGCTCACCAGCGCCAGACTTTGTGACCAGGTAGACTTTGACCACATCCAATTAAAGCACAATGTGACCACAGTGCACACTGCATACAAACGTAGTCAGCAATGCCTTTTCTTTCTTCATCCCACAGCAGAGGAACTCAATGTGAAGCCCTTTTAAGAGCAAAGTTTCCAACCTACCATTTGCTGAACAATATTCACAGTGATGGTCTGTTTCTGCACCAGTTCACCCACTGCTGGCACTCGATCAGTCAGTCACCAGTGCTCCTCTGTCCTTCTCTTTAGTAGAGGAGGAGTGTGCACACCGCCCTCGACGACATGTGCATATTTTTACTCTTTCTCGTGCTCATAAGTATACCCCTTCAAACCACGCAAAGTTTCCTCCCCTCCATCACCCAGAGTCTAGTTCCTTCCATTCAACTACTGCACACACAGTCTTTCTCCAGACCCAGTGGAGAGTGACCAGGTGAAACGAACTGTAAATACATGCTAAAGGTACACTCTAATTAAACCCCTTAACTCCATGGCCCAAACACTGATTTTTTTTCCCCTTCCGGGTCAATAGCCTATTGGTTGGTCTGTAGAATTTCCGGCAACGAGTTCACACACAACCCACCAGTGACGCTGAACCACTGAACAGCCGATATCATGCCTTCTTTCCTCATCAGAGGCATACACTTCTTTTTTTAACCTAGAAATATTTTCACTGAGTACAAATATGGTTAACCCCTCTAATGTTCCAGACACACATTCTTTACTTTCTTCAGCCAGCAGTACTGTACTGTGGAATGTACAACGAGTGTACCTTTAAATGTATGCCATTCGTTCGAACCATGCCACCCTTTTGTTTTTAATTCACAGCGCACAATAAGTAGGCAGAGACCTCGTCATGCAATTCTTAACAGTGAGACAATTGAGCTACAACTTGTGCGCACTATAGTTGTTAATTAAATGCTTTCCTGAAAGTCTTTAGTTTAGTACCAATGGCAATGTACACACTACTCCGATTAAAAGGTGTAACTCTTATTACCAACCATTCTATGCTTGTAATATTTTAAATACATTCAGACCAGACCATTAAGCAGTGTGCCCTGAGATTAGTCTCTGCAGAAGCATAGTCTGTTCAATATTCTATGTATTGTATTGCGTGACCTTTGCACGAGAAATGTATCTACCCTTGAGAGTTGAGCGTTCATATAGAATTAGATTTATTTTTTAATTTAAAAATGCGAGTTACAAATACACAATCACAAAGTCTCAATCCAGAATCAAGTGATCTCGTGGTGCTAAATCGGTACACGTGAAATTGCTTTTTTTTCATAAAGTGGTACAGATCTATACAAACTCTAAAATATGATTACACAGAAAGCCATTGGCAATTAACAGAACATTCGAGTCATTACACGATGACCGATGTGCCTGTATCAGTGCATCGCTGAAGTGAACTATTTTCACAAGGCTCTTGCTAGGGATGCGGGAGCTTCTAATTAACCTTTTATATTCCTTGATCATTGAGGGGCATATTTACAAGCCCCTATCGCCACCAGAGCATCACTTTTTTTAACGCTCTGGTGGCGTAGCGCCATTTTCCATATTTACAAGGTACCTTGTAAATATGCCCCTTTCCGCCACAGTCCTCTGAGGCAAAGGGGCATGCAATGGGTGTTGCTGTGGGCATTCCTCTGCGACACCCTTTGCTTTTTGACGCTGCTGCAAATTTACAAGGTTGAGGCAGTGCCAAAAACGAACGCCATGGAATACCAGGCGTTGGAATGGCGATACAAGGAGAAATCATTCATTTCTCGTCATTTTTTAGAAAGAGCAAATCGCCATTATTGCTTCCTGCACATAAAAAATTGTCCCTGCGGGACAGGCACCCTTGCAACATGGCAGCAGGGTACCTGCGCTGGTACTAGGCAGCTTATTTTGTGCTAGCTGAAACACAGGGGTGTGCCGTATTCTTGTCAATACGGCACATCCCTGTGTTTTCAAAATGTCGGAGCGCGGCGCTGCCAAATTTGGCACAGCTCAGCGCGTTGACATTTGTTTTCAAATACGCCCCTGAGTTTCTCTTTTTTTGGTGCTATGCTCCATTGTCAAAGTAATTTCCCCATCTATTGTTCACCTTCTTGAGCTATGCAATTGGGATTCTCACAAATCAATTTGAAATCCTAAATTTTGCACTGATGTAATTCGCAGTGTGTGGGAAACACAAAAGCAAATTACGGAACCTTTGTTCTGTTAAAATTGCTAGTTATTAAATATTCAAGATTTGTAGCCTTGCTTTTTCACTTCTTCACATGAGTCATAAGATTATTTAAGACTGTGAGTACAACATATCAGTGAGCTGGTAATAACACAAGGCACTTAGGAGCACTGGTGCTAACATGATAGTAGTGTGATCCCAACCACTGATATTGTCGCGACGAGCTATTGTGATGCACCTGAGCTTGGAGACGTGATTGACATAAGAAACTAAAGGTAGCGTGTTAAGCACCCCAAAAACGAATTTCTCATGAATAACAAACAGCGTGAAACAAGCATCCAGAAATGTCCAGCACTGGCTCCACCAATATATGATGCTGAAAACGTAAGCCAATGAGCACAAATATTGCCTCAATGCACTTGGGTGGGTCTGGTGCTAACATGCCAACTGTGTGCCCCAAATCATTGACAATGGCACCCCAATATTCTTCCTACGAGTGGGAGTGTCATATATAAATAATTGCACCCTCTTCTTAAAACATGTTCCCTTAGTTACACCATTCCCTGATTCCAAACCTGCAGCTCTGTTCCTCTCTGGCAAATGGCTTTTAAGCATTGATTGACAGCATACCACTGTATTAATTTACTTTTTCATTGTTTTATGGGTCAAAAAAACCAAGTAATCGTTTTTACTTTTGTGTGCTTGAAAGTAGGAATTCTCACAGACATATTGTGAGCCGAGGGGTGGCTGTTGCTTCGTTTTGTTGCTGCTGCTCATAGCAAAACCTCCTTTGAGGCAAGATTAGTTTTAATAAAGATTAGAGTAATTCATATCTTGAATTCCACGACGCTGTGATGTGAGTAGGTCATTTACTCTCTAGTCATAGGGCATCTGACAGCTACAATCGGGCAAGCTGCTTAAGTGCATCATATATGGGGTTGAACAGCTTCAGAACAATTGTAATGGTTTTCAGGGAAGACGCTTGGGACTGGAGCTGTGTTCTTCATGTGTCTGTTGTTTGCTACATCCACTGGGTCAACTATAATGAAACAGTGGACCCATGCGCCTCGCCACTGTGGGATCAAAGTTAAGTCAGAGAGGCACTACAGATGTATGTGGTAATGAAGGTAATTCAAAGATAGGAATATAATTTGGGCCTTCCAGCGTACCAGATAAAGAAATTGCAGATGGTCCAGAATGCGGCTGCGCGATTGATCAAACGTGTCCCATTTAAGCAGCATATCTCTCCGCATCTCAAGGAATTGCACTGGTTGCTGGTCATCAACAGAATAAAATTCAAGGCCTTAACCCTAGCCTTTCGGGCATTCCACAGATCTTGCCCCAGCTGTCTGAAGCAGAGGCTAGGTGCGTACAAGCAGTCTCGATTACTCAGGTCTAGCTCTCAGAACCTGCTATGCACCCCACGAGTTAGGAAGGCACGGCTAGGGGGCAGATCCTTTACGCTCAGGGATGCCATGCTTTGGAACGCCCTGCGCCAAATCACCTCAGAAACCCAATTTAGGAAAGCAACCAAAACCTGGCTTTTCAGTCAGGACTAATCCCCTGGACTCTCTGTATAACGCATGCTTTCTTGCACGCCACCTGTTGCTACAGCGCCGGGACACCTCTTAGGAGGTAGCTGTTCGCGCTCTACAAATATCAGTATTATTATTATTATTATTGCTTATTTATTTTTTACATTCATAGGTTTTAAGTAGTGGAGAGTACTCCATAAAGGGCATCAGATCATCTTCCAGAAATCATGTTCACTTAGTGAAAAGGAGTCTATCTTAGTTGTGACTAAATCCCTTTATATTATATGCGGACGGCATATTGAACATTCTGGTTGGGAGACCAGGCGGGATGGGAAGACGAGACGAGGAATACAGTTAACCCTTTTACTAGTTCAGTGAAGTACTGTGGAACAAGAGCAGCAGGCATATACTTCTCTGAGGAAACTATGAAAGGGAAGGTTTTTTAGTTCTTACAACAGTTGAGGAGAGTGGGTTGATTTTTATGGGACGGAGTAACAGTTAGAGGGCTGAATCTGACAAGGATTGGCTTAGCGCTTGCTTTGTTTTGATATGTTGTGTTTCCCTCTGAAGATAATTTGAAATCGGAAATTTTGGAGCCTGCTAAGGCTCCACCTAAGGGGTTGATTATGATGTCGTTCGGAAACCATTCCGACCGAATCGGTTTCGGAATGGTTTCCGACCAAATAGGATTCTAGGAGTCCGTCCGACTGGTTACGATGGTTCCGAACACCGTTCAGTCGGACTCCCATTGACTTCAGTGGGAGCCTGTGTTCCGACCGAATACACATGCTCCCTTTGAAGAAAGGGGTGGTTGGGGAAAATCGGGCACCCTGTGGTGGGCACACCAAGGGGCCTGCGACACTGTGTATGGTTGGAAAGGGGGGACCCATGGGTACCCCCACGGACCCGATTCGGTGGCCACCGGGTGAAGGGGGGCCTGCTAAAGTCAGATTCCGACAGCTGATCCGTGTCGGAACAACCGATTCGGAACGGCTGTCCAAATCCGACATCTGAATCGCTCGTTCGGAAACGCGGTCCGTAGACCTGTACAATTAGGCTCCAAACGACTCAGTTACTCTGAATGCCGTTCGAAAACGAGTTGGAAAGTCCAAACGGTTTCCGAACATCATAATCAGTCATTCAGAAATGTTTTTGAGTCGGTGGGAAACAAGGCTTCCGAATCGGATGACCCGAATGCCGTTCGGAGCCTTTTCAAATGACATCCTAATCGACCCCTAAGACTATTTCATTTCAGACAATTGAGATGGCTGCTAGAATCTAGAGAAACAGATCTGAAATCTCCATCCCTGGCATTTTAATTATACACTGTGTCTACAATGGCAGCCATTTCCCAATTCAGTTATGCCCCTTGCTTTTTTTTTCAGACTTTCCCACATCCTCTTTTACTTAGTCAAAGAACAGTAGCAGGGGAGATGGAGGTGGGCTGCACAATCATGGAGCCAGCGCACGGTAAACAAAGCTAGGATTGCTTCTCCGCCACTACCGTATTGTGGTCCTACTCTTTTCCCAATTTGTATTTTTGAAAGGGGTTGCAGCCTTTTTAATGATAGTGCCGTCTTGTTTTGCTTTTTAATTGGGTGTTGCCCCTGGGTATCCAAGACAGTCTGTAACACCTCTATGGGAAGAGAAAAATTAGGTTACTTCTGTGTGATGCTGAACAGCCTAAAAAATATATGGAATGATTTAGTGCTGGTAACTCAAATTCTAATAATTTTGTATCAGAAAAACGTAGAGTTTTTGGTGAAAATAAAAGGTGAGGCTAAAATGTTTATTACGCCACTTGCCCAGGGCTTAAGAAACTCAGCGACAGCAAAGCAATCCTTGTAACCAGTATTATCAGCTATCCTGAACCACAGAACCTGAGTACTACTATGAGTTCACTAAATGTTAAGAACCACTTCTTTAGGTAATGAATCTCAAGTGTTAGCAATCAAGGCTTACACCTGGAGGGTGATGCAGATGTAGGCCCTGATTACAAGCTGCTCATTACATTCTGACCCATTCGCAAATCCCTGTTTACGCATGGGTCAGAATTATGAGTATGGTTTTATTTTCTGCATCCGATAATTATAGGACGCATTAAGTAACTCAACATTCATTAAACTTCAGCAAGTCAAACCTGCTGAAATGTAACAGGGAAAAGTGTACGGTATTTACCGTATCATGCGGATTTTGGTACGTTAAACACCAAAATCCATTTGTTATTAACCAGAAACTTGTAATAGGTGCTTTTAATCGCACTGGATAAATAACAAACCCCGTGGTATTGCCATTTACCAGGTGCGATAAATAGCACCTATACTTGTAATCAAGCCCTATGTGTCTCTAATACAGATAACTTATGAATGGTTCTTAATAAATTGATATTTTAGGCTGTGTCATAACTTTATTAAAAGTACACACCTCCTATTGATTACAAAATCCAGTAGTATTAAAGATATTATAGCAATACAGCAAGTTTTCTTTCTACCCACCTCTCAGATCTGATGACAATCTGACTCTTCAGCGGTCTTTGCAGGAAAGAGACAGTGAGATTACAGTTTATACAGGGTGTCAGGCCTGCAAAAACAAGTTTATAATGTTTACGGACAACCTGTCTAAAGTAGCATCCTATGGGAGGTTAAAATCTCCACCTAGGATTATGTATCTATCCATTGGTAAATCGGATGTTTTTTATTTAGATCAGTCTCGAAGAGGGGTTTGTAATTTTTGGGACCATATATGTTGATGATAAACTGATAGCTCATCTTTGCTGAGTTGGGTTATAAGCCATCTGCCTTTCTCATCTTCAGAAATAGTATCTACTGTACCATTGACTTTCTTTAAGACAAGAGTAATTACGCCAGTCTTCTTATTTTTGGCTGGAGTGCACCACTAGTGTCTGGTATTCTATTTGTTAAGGATGTATGTTCCTCTAAGTCTCATTTCTCCTTCGCTATGATTGCTGAAAATTTCAATCTAGAGACTTCTGAGTTCTGCAACTTCCAGAAAATTAAGGTTGCACTTAGGAAACTAGGAGAAACACATCCCTCTGACTGTATAAAATGTCTCAAATCCATCTCAAATGTCATATAGCTTCTATAATTTATAAATTACTCGAGAAAATGCTCCTACAGATGATTCCCATATTCTGGAAAAATGAGACAAAGTCTTGGTAACCAATAATACAGCCCTCCATCACCATCAACATGGGCATAAATCTGGGACTCTCTCCCATATAATAAAATGTCCCTATTTTCTTCGCAATGCAGTTATTGGATCATCTAAAGAGCCTTTTGGAACCCTACAAAACTACACAAGTTGGCCTTGATTGATTCGGCTCTTTGTTGGCACTGAAATGAATCTTTGGGTGATCTAGAACACCTCATCTTTTACTGCAAGCATACACCTTATTATTGGGAGCATATAGAATGCACCATAAATTAACTATTCAACACTACTCTTATTCTCAATCATATAATTGTCAATCTTGGCCCTTCAGCAATTACATCTAACCCTACACTTAATAGATGGGACTTCCACTTACTGGAACTACTACTCATAATAGACATCAAAACTATCCTTTCAGAGTAGAAATATTTAAAAATTATTTCATATCACGTGTGGTCGGCCTGAGTTTGTGATGTTAGAAGTGCTGATAATATTATAGGTAATGACAAATTTAATTCTACCTCCTCTAGAACACGGTGCAATAGTCTAGACATACCTGTCAAAAATCAAACCTCCATAGATATTAATAAACTACGATGCTATACCTTACCATGGGACCTAATATTTATCTTTGCTCTGTATCATCCCAAATAAGCACATACCTCTCTTTTACCTCTACCTTCTTTAGCTCCCTCTCTGTCTCTTTTCTGTACCTTTCTACTCTTCCTAGTCTGCTGATATTTATGCTTTGTCAAACACAACATATTTATGAATTATTACAAGTGAGATTTCACCTGTCTTTATGTATTATCTTATCATATGCTTGTATGGATATCAGACCATGTACCTCCTTTAAGTTCTTCCTTCAAAATCTTTAATACGCATTGAAATTTAAAAAGAATGTCATATCTTTTTAGTCTAACTCTCTGATGTATTTGTCAGTGCATTTGGATCCCTCAGCCACTGGGCTGACCTTTCGACCACATATGGGTGGGTTCACTAAAAGTCAGAGCCAAATGGAGTGTGGTTTCGATGCGGGTGGCGTTATAGTGTCTCCAGCTACTTAAAAAAAATACAACCATTGTTCTTGAGTTCCGAATAATTCCAAAGGTCTTCAAAAGGAATATGCAGGACATCTGTGGAGTCCTCAAGAGGAGTTCTGACCTTCGCAGTTTAAGGGGACAGAAGAGATGCACACCAAGGAAAATCAGAAGGATGGACATGCAAATCCTAGGTCACATAAAACCGATAGATGCATATGAAAGAACAGCACCTTGGGCAACTGCACCACAAAGTGCTTCACTCCGTAGTCTTCTTGAGTTCTTCCCCTCATACCTGGTAGTTTGGATCAAAAAGCAATTACTTCTCTCTCCAGGAGGCATGGAGAGACTAGTGAGATCACCACTTTTAGTGATGGTGCTCTTCACTTGCACTGGACAGCAGAGTTAATACTCCTTTCTCTATCAGACTCTTTTCCAATGCTGCAATCATGAAAGTAACGTTCAAGGTAGCTGGTCCTCGCCGCTTTTGAAATTCATAAGACAGTCTATCTACTTTTCTTTCAGCTCACAGTAACAACAAGCATTTTTCCTCAGTCCTTGAGTCTGGTTCCAACTCTATAGGGATTCCTGCTCCTGGGTTCATCCTTTTTCTGACTAGACTATAGGACATTGGGGCCAGAACTTCCACCCACTCAGACGAGGTGAAAAACTTGAAATATTGTGCATGTAACTGGGTTCAAATGTATATTTCCCCAGGTACAGTTTAGGAACAATGTAACAAACGTCGCAAAATGTTCTCAATGTCTTTCATTCCATGATGATGACAGACATGCTATAATACTAATAAACATGTGTATTTTTCTCAGCCAGTCAGGAACCTTTTCTCCACGTCAGTTTTTTTCTCTTCCATTGATGATGTGGCTGATCCAAGCCAGACACAGCAATCTGACTACAATGATCTGTGAAGGAGGGGGGGAAAGGATATAGGTGTCAAGAGACAGGGACTGGAGTGGAAACCAAAATCAGGCCTGTCAAAATGTGAAAAAGCAGCCCCACACTGCTGGAGACCACAACCAGAATGGATCATGGGGCATAGTTGAGTCATGACAGCCCATCCTGCTGTGTAAGCAGCCACCACCTAGCCTTCAGAGTACTGGTGAAATGCCAGAGTGGGAGAATGATCAGTCTGGCCCTGTTAGAGTCATCTAGGTGGACTGCGTTGCTACCAGCAGACCTATGTTTTTAAAAATGGAAATCCACATTTATCGTGAAAAAATGCAGCCTGGGCTGCCCTAAGCCTTCAAATATAACACACATGCACTCACAGACACACACTACACACCATACTCTCTGAAGAACTAATTCATTTTGACTTAATAACAGACAGAGCTAAGGCAAGTACACACAAAAAAGAGGAATCCAGTTAGGAGCCTTTACTATTACACACCCTGAGCACAAAAAAAGCTGTTGTACATCCTCACTCTGGTGTTCTATACAGCCGTGTTTGTTCCCCTGCTTGGTTTCTCCCATCCTTGTCCCTATCACTCCATATTCCACTTTTTAGGTCAAGCATTTGAGACCTCTTGTATATACTTTAGTATATACTTATTATATACTTATATGTGTATGTACTTTGTGGTCTCTGGAGATCAGCCCTAGGACTTGTCTGCTTCCGCTTAGGGACTTTCTTTCTGTTCAACTGCCTCTATTTAACTGTCTTGATAGAAAATGACCAGCAGAGGTCAGTAAAATACCAGAAGTGCTTTCTTCTGAGAGACTTTCTTTTTTTTCTTTTTCTGGCAACTGCCTCTATTTAACTTTCTTGATAGAAAACGACCAGCTGAGGTCAGTAAAATACCAGAATCACTTTAGCATTCTCTAGATTCCCGTCCCTAGAAATTGTCTTCCACGAGCACCCGTAGACAATAATATTTTTTTCAAATCTTGTATTTTCAGTAATATGACCATCAAAGGCCCTGATTTTATATTAAAAACAGAGCTTTGGACTATACCATTTCCAGCTGAAAGGCAATATTTCTCTCCATGTGTTCCCATACCTGGCATGTCACGCAGTTTAGTGCTTACTTTCCCTCCATGTTAAAGAACAGTAGATGTTTCAGCACCCAGGCTAATGTGCTGCATAGCTAAATACATATAGGGTCCCAAAGGCGAGACCAATTGCATGCAAATGCTTGTTTTTCAAGCATTGATCCATTTGTATGCAAGTGTGTCCTACTTCTGGCAGAAGTATATGTCTCTTCATTCTCTCTCTCTCAGCACCAATCTGTCTACTTCCCCATTCACTTCCTGGCTTCAGATAAGGTGGTTTCAGCTCAATAAGGTTGTCTTGATAAATTTCTTTTGAATTTTTGGGGGTTCCATAGTATATTTTTTTAAGTCAACAATATATAGATTGGCATTTCGTTTCTTTGAAAAAGTTTAATTTCTGATAGTGAAGAACTCCTCTGTCATTTTCTTATCTGTGAAGGCAGTGCATTCTTAACTACCCACCATCCATGTCGTGTTCCCAAACCTGCCCTCAGAAGGTAAAACTTTCATATATTCACCCACTCCTTGAAACATAATCCTGAATCTTTCCTCTTGACCTCTGTGATATATTTCTGCTTCTTTTATTTCACTGTGTTCTTTCCCTCTTAGCTGTAATTGCCTCAGACATGGAAGTATATTCACTTTTAATTACTGTGAACATTTCAAAGATGTGTTTTATTGATTTCAGCCGAGTCTGCAGATGCAGATCCATTGGAAACTAGTCGTTAATGGGCCTGGCATTTGACTTTGGTCGGAACCAATCAGGCTACAGCGTCATTAATCATTTCAAAATCTCATCACTTGCGAAACATACAAGGCTCCAGAGTGCACAAAATTCTGTGTACAAATATGAAGTCTGTAAATAGACGTGGATGTGCTATGAAGTATTATTTAAGTCCACATTTAGCCTGAAGTGCAGTCTTTAACCTCTGGTCATCCCTAAAAGCAGTTCTTCGCTGTCAGTATTTTGGTGGTGATTCGCATAGGACTCTGGGAAGAGGCTGTGCATTTCTTAATTACCTCATCGTTTTTTACATCAAGCCTAGGCAGAGCATGCAATGTTTCTTCGAGACATGCTGTATTGACTTTGTTGGCTTATAGCCCGCCCCTTGACTTTTATTCATTTCTTGTACTGTCTTTAAAAATCGCTTGCTTGCTAGTGGCTAATTTCTCTTGTGTGTCCCTCCTTTTTATCATTTGTTGACACCCACGGAGCAGGGACTAACTACTGGTGTGTTTCCACTTGTGTCTTCAAGTGTATTTTTTCAGAAACTTTTTTTTTCGTTCACTTGCTCCCATTGCATATATTGTTTCTGCCCCAGTGCAGTGCTCTGGTTACTGGTATAGGTGGCAGCATGTCAGCCGCTTTAGTATGCGCATAGCGTGTTTTCTTTGATCAACACAAGCACGCTTCATCTTTGAGCGTGGTAGCCGGGCGTCTTTCTTTCATCAGCACATCTCTTGCCAGGGCAGGAGCGGGTTTGTGCTCTTCGTCCTCCTAGCCACGTCTCTCCCCAGATCCCAGCTGCCTCGCTGTACACCGCAGCTCGCCTGGCCTCTTGGCGGCCATGGCCGTATGATGGCCCCCCCATGGGCAGCAGCATGGGGCCACAGTAGGTGCCCTACACGCAGCACAGCTACGAGTCCAGTGGGGACGGCTACTGAGGATGGTAATAACAATGTGTGCTGTGTGACCCTGCGCTGCCGCACCCACCCAGTCATAGCAACCGGGTCTTAAACCCATGAAGTGTAATGTTGTGCTCTGGGCCCACCGGCTACCTTCAACCATAGTTTGTAAACTGAACATGAACTTTGTTTGCTCTTCTCACAGCTCTATGTGAGCTCCATCCAGGTCTCTGCATCCCATGCCAGTTCTAAATAGCGTAGCTTGTTTTGTTTTTTTCGATGCATTCTCAAAAATGCAGTTTTCCTCTTTCAAACCAATAATGGTTAGTAGAAGACATAGATTTAAAAAAAGGTGTTGGATAAAATATTCACACCTGGCTTGTTAAGTCACTTTTCTATCATTTTCTGTGTGATTTTGTTTTTGTTTTTTTTCCTGACCAATCTTCCCACCCACGTCCGGCAACTTAAACCAAGAGCACTTCTAGCTAGCTGAACTCGCCAAGCACTCACGCAGCCGCTGCTTCAGAAGGGGAGGAAAAGTAAGCTTTGCTTGTGTGTCTAGACTCTCTGAGTGGTACCTGATTGTCACGTGACTCAAGCATGTTCATGATGCCTACTTTCGGGTTGGGAGCTCCTGGTATGGCGCAGGAGAGTTGTTTGGGCTTAGGGAGGGAAAAGTCAGAATGTGAAACTATGGCAAGTGGTCCCACTCACTTCCGGCCTCACTCATTGACCCAGCCTGCTCTGTATGCATTGCTTGTTCCTTCAATTGGTGGGCTGAGGCGCTCCCTCACTCTCAGTCCCACACTCACTAATTCCTTAGATTCACTCACTAAGCCAATGTCTTTCTCCACCTTGATCTCTC
This sequence comes from Calotriton arnoldi, assembly GCA_963921515.1. Classification (NCBI taxonomy): domain Eukaryota; kingdom Metazoa; phylum Chordata; class Amphibia; order Caudata; family Salamandridae; genus Calotriton; species Calotriton arnoldi. Next base: position 163,147 of record CAWUFW010004777.1, read on the forward strand.
CCCACCTCATGGATGTCAATTTGTCATAAGAGTGAGGTAATGGAAGTAACATCATGCAGCATACGACCCATCACAGAATTGATCCAGTGAGTCATCTTGAAGGTCACTCTTTGCTTCATTGGCAGCCAGTACAATGGTTGTCATGTGTTTTTATGTGATCATTTTATGTTATGCAAATTGAAGTCTAATTGTGTGAGTTTCACTGATTAAAGTTGTTTTTAGTGCTTTTTCCAAAGACCAATTGCCAAGATGCGGAGGAGACAAAACCAAGGCTTGTAGTAGACCCACAGTGTATCAGAAGATTATCATGGCTGTTATTTTGCTGGGCATATGAAGCTGAGGGTGGGCACTCTTGCTTACTTGGTTTAATTGGAGGGTTAGAGAGAACAGGTTGTGAGGTAACCACACTTTTTAGGTCTGGTGTTATCCGAGACATTTTGATTTTTCTTAACTTATACATATAATATACTTATCTGGGCTTTAAGCCAGTCCTCTTCATCCATTGGTCTGTTGTTGCAACATTCACATTTTTCTCCCACCCACCACAGCATGCAGCATGGAGCAATGTGTAAGCCCATTTCAGCCTAACTTCACTGAGAGTTACGGCATTCTGCTCTTTCACAAGAAGTACATCCGCACACAAAGTAGTTCCTTCCAGTGATAGGGACAAATATGTGCTGTTTGAAGCCAAAGACCCTTTTTTCAAATTTGTTTTTAATATTAGTTCCCATAACAATGTTGGATAAAACCATGGCTAAACGAAATAAGCATTGACAAAGCCAAAACACGGGCTATCAACGCCAAACTGATTAGCTTTGCTAATGCAAGTTTAAAACTGGTAGCAAGAGTGGGATGCCGGCCCAGTCATGCTGGATTAAACCCAGATCTGTGACTGAGGTGAATGTTTGATTTGTTCAGCATTCCGCCCATCATTTGTTCTTTTTGGTTGACTCACCCTAAGTAGGAAGGGCATGCCCAGACATGGGTCTCGTGCACACTGTGCCACTGGATTCAAGCTAGCCTGGCTGGTGAGGGGAGATACCCTGAAACCAGTCCTAGGATGCTTGTTTCCAGTCCAGAGAAGACCTAGCCTGCCAGTTCGGGCAGGGCTGTTCCCATTGGAAGCAGGGTCAAGACTGATTTGCATATGGCTGGGTCCAAACTGGGGTGACCTGGTGAGCAAAAAAACGATGGATTAAACCCAGATCTGTGACTGAGGGTGAATGTTTGATTTGTTCGGCATTCTGTCCATCATTTGTTCTTTTTGCTTTTGTCACCCTAAGTGGAAAGGGTATGCCCAAGTGTGAGTCCCGTGCTCACTGTGCCACTGGATTCAAACTAGCCTGGCCGATGAGGGGTGATACCCCGAAACCGGTCCCAGGATGCTTATTTTTGTTCCCGGGAGTACCTGGTTTGGCAGTTTGAGCTGGACTGTTCCCATGGGGAGCAGGGTCAAGACTGATTTGCGTATGGCTGTGTCCAAACTAGGGTGGAGTGGTGAGCAAAATAATGATGGATTAAACTCAGATCTGTGACTGGGGATGAATAATTGATTTGTTTAGCATTCCATCCATCATTTGTTCTTTTTGCCCAGTGATGCTGGGCTTTGTACCAAACATCTCGTCTTAATAAACCCGCACTGATGCCAGTGTTGGATTTATTAATGAATGCACACAGAGGGCACGTTAGAGGTGCCCCGTGAAAACCTACGGACTACTAGTGTGGTTGCCGACTAGTCTCAGCCAGCCTGTCATCACTAGACATTTTACTGGAGTCCTGGGGTAAGAGCCTTCACTCTCACTGGCCAGGAACAAAGCCTGCTGTGGGCGGAGGTGTGAACACCTCATCCAAGCAGGAACTGCCTTCCAGGGCGGGAAGCTTCAAAGGCCTTGCTGCCTTTGAAATGTGACCCAGGCCTCTCCAGTTAGTGCAAGATGCCAACCCCCCTGTCCTGACCCCACTTTATGTGAAGGCCAGGCAGGAAAATTAGTTAGGCACCACCCATAAGGTAGGGCAGCCTATGTGGTCCCCACTTTTCAAAATCCTCCATCTTGTGTTGGAGAAACTTAGCTTATTTAGGTCAGGGTTATGCCTACCTCCCACAGGAAGTGGCCATATAGAGGGTGTAGTCACCCTAAAGTAAGTTGCCCGTTCGCTACTACATGGATCTCCCCTTAACACCCTGAAATTGAGTATTTAGGTCGCTGTAAACTTCTTTAAGGATGACAGCAGACTGTGATGATATTTGATATGGGTTTATTCGGAAATAGAGAAAACAACTCTCTAACGGGAAAAGCCTGGGCCAACTGATTCTCGCTGGAATCTGGGTTAATACAAGATTCTATTCCCAGATTCCACCGATCATCATTGGCCAGAATACAACAGTCGCACCCCTTGACCCAGAACTTCAGATTTGACAGACCTAAAGAAGAAACGGACAAAGTAGAGCGGATTAACCTGAGAACTGAGTGCCTGCTGTGGACTTTTGGCACGAAACGCTGCCTGCCACTTCAAGACTCGACCGTCGGGGTGAACTGTCTCATCCTGAAACTGTGAGTCCTCTAAGAACCCCAGAAAACCTCCAGACCTTTGCCAATGACACAAAAACTCCCTTGGAGTAGAGGAACTACTCCCTTGCAGACCGCAGTCACCGAGCCCGCAGGGTCTGGTTTACCGACTTGCAGCTCCCTGACAACAGCACCACCCAGGAAGAGGTACTCATACTCTGTAAGGTCAACTCTGTCTCCCCACCAAGTGTGAAGACACCAGGACCAACCAGAGCCATGTTGTACCAATCCCTGGGGTACCAGATGCCCTGCAACCAACACCGACCGACAGAGTCTAATCCAGACTCCAACTGCCCAGGAAGCATGCATCTGTTGAGGGATGCCAAGACACCTGAGACTTACTCCGTTAGTGGCCCAGCAGTCCTGAAATCATCCCTGCAAGCTGCTTGCCCCTGACTGCGAAGACTGCCTTTGCGCACAGAGCCCAGCTGACCAGCCTGCTCTGTATCTACCCGCCCAGCCTGGGTACCAATGAATAGGCTGTGTTCTCATGCTTCAGAGGCCCTTGCGACCTGATCCCCCATATGAGAGCCCTCGATCTTGCCTACAAGTCCCCCTTTTCAGCCTGTTTCTAGGTGCCCCCCCCTTCTTCGTAGAGCACCAGCTACCAATATATATGAAAAGACGTTATTTTTGCAAATTGTTCTCGATTTATTCTTTGAGTCTGTGTCTCATTTATTGCCTCTGTGAGTGCAACAAATGCTTAGCACTACCCTCTGATAAGCCTAACTGCTCGCCCACACTACCACAAATAGAGCATTAGCATTATCAACATTTCCTCTGTGAACCGATTGGGGACTCCCTGGACTCTCTACAAAGTGTACTTTGTTTTAGTGCACTATATGCCAGGTTCCTACACATGCAGTGGCTTCCTTCACCATGTCCCCACGTCATGATTGAGACTTTGGGCATTATTATGGGTTCAGCGGTCCATGGACCGCCATCCCAGCGGTGGCGGTCTGATGCCGGTGAGCCAACATTACGAGTTGGGCAGATTGGCTTTGAGAAGACCGCAGCTGGACTGCCGGCACCACAAACACACCGCCAACCACTGTGGTCACAGTCGGGTGAAGGCAGCCTCCATTGGGCGGTACAGAGGTGCAACACCGCCATTCAGATTACGAGTTGACTTTCCAACGAGCTGACCACGGTGGTCTGACCGCCGCTTAAAGGTCGGCGGAAACTAAGGATCTGGGGTGCATACTCACCCCTTTCCAGTTCTTCCAAGCAGATTTCGAAGTCAATCCCTTTCTCCAGGTCCCCCCTACACAGGAGCTTCTTCACCCTGAGGAATACGACCCCATCTTCGGCGAAATACAGGTAAGTTCTTTGGTACCACGTACCCATTACCCGGACTGCCCACATATGGGTCCGAATCCGGCAATGGGTAGGTGGTATTTTTCCACATATATCATGCATATGTGTGCATTCGACACATTTGCAGTCGGAATGTACACACAGGTATCGATACATATGGAAATACATTGCCCTGCCAGCAAGACCGCAGGCCCCTCGGTAAACTCGTAATACAGTGGTCGGAAGGCCACAGGCGCAGGCGTCTCCTAGTGGTCGCGGTCCTTTGGCGGTCGCACCGCCGAACTCGTAAAGCGGGCCCTTTGTGCCTGCTTTGAGCAGGGGGAAACTGTTAGCGGTTTTCCCTCTGGAAGTGGGAAGAAATGCATGGAAAGACATGGCAGCGTTTCTGTGCAGTTATTCCCCATTCCAGGAATAACATGTGCAATCCTTGGAATTTGCTGCACGGATTCCCAGAATTTCCACACCAAATCCCACCTCACTCATAAGGTTATTACGAGCGATCAACGTCTGGCGTGACTACTTCGTATGCAGTGCTAAAGAAGCGCACAAAGTTGAAATGCTGCGCAAATGAGTAGAATCTGTTAAGTTTGCCTGTTTTTCTATTTTTGCAAAGGCCTTCGCTGGTCTGCACATGAATTTCAAATGCTTTTTTCCTGAACTAAAATTGATTGCAAAGGCAGTTATGCTATTTTAACAGTAACCTTCATGAACTGTTAGATTTCAAGTCAGTTATCAATCTGGTTCTTGTCTCAAACTCTAAAAAAAAAAAAAAAAAGTCGGAATCTAGTCAATTATCACACTACTTACTGCTCTTTCAAAGCTTTTTCCTTACAATCAAGACTGGTGAAGTTCCCGAACTGCTTAAAATGATAATAATGAATCACTTTGACTTTCACAAATTTCACGAATTCTTTGGTGCGGATTCTAAACGTCTCTGTGTTGAATATTTTCCAAGAAACGTTCTTTTCCTAATTAGATAATAATCAGCGCCTCGTTGACCTTTGACTTCTGCTGCTGTACCATCCTGTGGCACGCTCAGCAGCGTGAATTTAAAATCCTAATTATTTGCACTGTCATTTGTGATAGGGCGGGCTCTGCAGGGCCCGGCTGGAGCATGCTGGGTTTCTCGCCAGCTGCTGAGCCGGAAGGAATTCTTATGCCGACGACACATTGTTCCAGCATCTACCTTGGACCCTAGAGGAGTTATTAATGACTTCCGCCAGAGTCCTCGGTGAGCACAATTTCCAAACAAGGAAATCTGAGTGAGTTGTAGGAGTATTGGAGGACGAATGCTTTCCTGCATGAGATGTTTTTGGCTCACGCAGTTGCTTTGTTTTCTCAGTATTGTTTTTAATGAAGATGAAACTTAATGTGCATGGAAGTTCCACAGTGTTAAAAATAAAACCATAGACAACATCCCCGGTCTTTGCATTCAAAACATTATATTGCTAGGGACCTAATGAGAGTTGTTAACTTCTCTAATTAGATTATTGAGAAGTCAGTACTGTTGTATGCAGCAAATACAAACATACACAATTCCCTTCATATTTTAAACATCAGAGCATCAGGGGGTCATAAGGAAAACAGTGCATTTTCCGTTTATAGGCACATATTTAAATTTTTGCACATAAACTCTTGTAGAGTTAAAAGAATAAAATTTTAGAGCATAAGTGGACATCTCTATAAACGAACATTACCATGCGTGCACCTAAACTTAAATCTTTTTCTACCAGCAGCAAGTTCCTAGATTTAAAGGATCTGTTCCTTAAATGTTTTTTTTTTGTTACAATGTGGAGATTTTTTTGAAGGTAAAGAAGCCCTTTCACCTATACCTCAGGAACATTTGTGGTCTTTATGTATTTTATTACACTCCATTTGCACACCTAACGCTGCCATTGGGAAAGTTTTGTAAATATTCAAACGCTACCAATTAGCAAACTTTGATTAGTTGTTCAATTTCTGCCGACTCCTCCCTTGGCACCTCACTAGAAACCACCCATGCTCTCACCCAAACCCTAAAAAAAAAAAAAAAACGCAGAATATCTACCACGTTGGAGGATTATGAACTCCATCAGCTGACATAAATGTCCAGAGACCTTGTTTCTCTAAATAAGGATATGCTGCAAGTGCCTGAATCTATCACCGTTTATGAACCTACGTTTAAATTTGGTGGTGCAAAAGCTGGCCCTTAAGATTTGCTTTTGCTTATCTTTTGCTGTGTGTATTGGTGGGAGCTTCACCTCTGAATTAAAAATTGATTTTGCTCTGGATGTGTGGCAGCCTCTCAGTTTTAAGCAGAGATTTAAGAACACAGTGAGTTGGCAATGCCATTTTGACAGAAGCCCAGCCCTATACAAAGAGAAAAATTTATGTGCCAATCGTAACCCAGGATTCAGAAATAGTAACCCACTCACTGCAGTTTTCATAAACCTTATTCATTTTGGTAGCAACTAGAAGAAGTGTGGGAAGCTCAATACCCACAGCTGTTTGTACCAGCTCCCTTATCCTGTCATTTTTCACTTCTGCCCCGTGAAATACTCCAGTACTTCAAATCTGAACCACTCAGCCACAAACTGCAGGCTTGAATCCTCCCTCCCCTGGATTCCTTTAGAGTTTCCTGTGACAGGGAAGATCCCAAACTGTCCCCACATCCACATGTATCAAGGAGACTGCCACCTTTGACTGCTTACATCATGTCTTGGAAGGTGGCAGCGTATTTGCAGTTCTGGGGTTCAGTAGCTAGAAATGACTTAGTACCTCCTGCATACTTAGCTCGGCAGAGTCACAGATCTTTTTTAGCATTTCTACTCTGGAGGTACTCACATGAAATGGAGGGCCCTGGAGGTTCATAGCAGGGGTGGGCGGAATTTGCGTAGTCGCGTTACGCAAATCCTCGCGAAATTGCTAACAAATTCCGCGAGCTCGCGGAACTTCCGCGAAATCGCGGAATTGCTTGTGCCGTCCGTTCGCGATGTGTTTTTGCGTGCTCGCGGGGAAATATATCGCTAACTTGCCCATGCGGTCGCTAATGGGCGCGGCCATCTTGTTTTCACTTGTCCCGCCCGCTCGCGATGGTATTTCCTGTTCCGGGTCACGTATTGCATGCTCCCGCCCGTTCGCGATAAGGGTTTCCTGTTCGGGAACGCGTATTACGTGTTCGCGACGCTTTTGCGTGCTCGGGGGAAATATCGCGCGAACTTGCCAATGCGGTCGCAATGGGCGCGGCCATCTTGTTTTTCACTCTATTTCTATGGTTCTGGGCCTGCTTTTCAATCCTCCCTCTATCTTTTCAATCCTTTGTTTCTGTAAACTTATTTTGGGTCTTTTTTGTTTATTATCTATCTCTCTATTTTCCTGATTCTATATTTTGAGTTTTTCTCTACTTTTTGTGTTTTTAACTACTTTTTCACACTTTTTCTATTACCTGCTTTTTCATTTCTTTTACTTACTTTATTTAATTCCTACCTTTTCTTTTCCGCCCCCGCCTACCCAGAACCATGGCAAAGGGACACAGGGCTCGAAGTCGGAGCCAGAGCCGCGACCGCCTTCCTTGCGGAAGACGGCGCCAAAGAGGGGTGCAGGCACGGGCCTTATTTAATGAGGCGGAGGTGGCCGCACTGGTTTTTTTCGTTCAGCGCCACCTCCCCTTAACCCTGGCAGCAGGCGGCAGGCCTGGGTCCGGGTACGGGCTCCGGGAGCGTCGTCAGCGGTGGGGCAAGGTGCGTCGGGCAGTGTTTCGCTGCTCTGGTGTCCGGCGCACCCAGAATCAGTTGACGCACCGGTGGTCCGATATTCTGGACCGGGAGCAGGACCTGCTGGACCTGCTAGGAGTGGAGGTCCCGGGGCTTGGTGAGTAGCTATTTAATATTACTACTTTGTGTTCTTCTGCTCTGTGTTATATATTGCGAATATTTTTTTTCTCCGACCAGCAAGAATGCTGCTGCTTACATTGCAGGTAAATGACGTTTAAAAATCGGTGATTGTTATGACACAGGCGCTCGACGCTACTAATCTTACTTGTTTGAAACTTTGCGCTCGCTTGGCCTGATGATTATGTAAGAGTTTACTTTAGAGAACTTAAGTGATGTAATGCTAGAGAGAGTAGTCCTTCCTTTGTCCTCGTGCCACTAAGAAGGGATAGTGGTGGATTGATAGGTTTAGTTACTTATTAGTTGGTAATTTCTAAGTTGTGTGCGTGACGCATCCTCTGTCACGTCACGGGCTGCTGAGTGATGCTTACCCCAGTCCTTAGCAGAACCTTTTGTAGTTTGTTTACTGAGTGTTAATAGGCTTATATCATCACTAGCAGAACATTAGCAGCAACCAGCCAACAATTTGGTGTATGCAAAAATGTATGCATGTGTCCTCCATCTATGCATTTTTGAGGACTAAAATAAATGGAAATGCAGACTTACTGAACAATTGGCCCGTCTGGATTGGAATTGGTGGGCTAGTTCAGGTGGTAGTTAGGCTTGCTAGACGGTCCGTGAATCTCACAATACTACCAGTCGATCAGATAGGTCAATTTTATTGCAATTTTTGTAACCAAAAATGTTTTTGGTGCCTATTTTCAAATTTTTTATTTATTTCACACCAAACTTTAATTTTTGTCTCTTTCTTTATGGAATCTTACATGATCAGCAGCACCCAGGGACAAGAAGACGGGGTCGCAGGCGGTGGGCCCACAAGATCTGGACGATGCCTCCCAGGGACAGGACCGCTCCTCTATCGAGGGCTCTGCTGCTGGCCCCAGTAAGTCCACCAGTGGTTAATATTAATAATTATATTTCCTAAACTTTTCCTGCACCTTATTTTTTCTGAACTATTATTTCGGTATCCTGATTCGCATTTTTACAAAATCTTCTTTGCTCTATACTATCTGTTTCTAAATTATTGTTATCCCTGCCTCTAACTGCGTCTATGACTCTCTGTACTACTACTATTAGTCTGTCTGTAGCCAAGCTTGCCCAGTTGCCCACTCTTTATTTCAAAAATTTTAAATTAAACTCATTCACCAATAGCTATAGCCATTGAGTTTTGGTTGTCCTCTTCTACTACTTCTAGTCTTCTTATTCTTGAGGCTTTTTGACAATTCCCACCAAGAAAATGCCCAACCAAATTTTAGAAGTTTAGATAGGATAGGACATACTACTACTGTTGTAGGGATTCTGCACATACTGAACTTTGCACAAGAAAATAGGTCGTTGGTGATGGGAGGTTGGACCTTCCTCACACCTCAATCGGAAGCCACCACAATCCCCTGACCGACTTGTTATAGTGTCTCATTACTCCGAAAGGCCCCCCACCCCCAAAATACCCAATGAGTAGACAACCCAGACAACATAACACTCCCAACCTGTGTCGCGGAAGCAATGCACACCCTTTTGCTCACTCTTGTGTAAGTCCACACCAAATACCACCGAGTCTATGTAAGTTCAAAAGGTTTCTTTTTATTTCCAACTGACAAGCTCTGTATGTTGTATAATGCAGCAGCAACAGCAAAATGTATAAGATTAAAACAATAAACATTGTTACAGTTAGACTTACAAGTTACTTACAACTAAAAGTCCATAGAAGCCAAAAGGCGAGATCATGATAACTGAACAGTGGTGGGCGAACCACCCTCCCCTTGGTAGGAATCGAGTTTATATAAAATTCAAAATGGAGATGTGAGAATTCTGGGGAGCCCTCACCTTAGAATAACCTAGTAGTGGTGACATCATAAGCTCTGCAAAGCTCTGGTTCTTCTTATAAGTGAATCTTCCGTCTGTAATGAGAAAAATGGTGCGCGTTAGTATAGTGCAAGCATTTCTCAGTCGTGCCAAAAACTGTAATTTATTTTTTATGGATAAGCAATATGGACTAACACCATAACTCCATAACAAAGTCGCTTGTTTCTCGACCTTGTACGCAGTGCTCAGACAGTAGCAGTATGAGCTCATGTGGCCTCAAAGGCGTATTTCACAACAAGCTGCGAGGTAACTTGCGCAAAAATAAAAGACAGAGCTAAAATGGTTGCATGGCTCGGGGTAACTTAGCAAAGACTAAAATGACCCTAGGGACCATATAACACTACTAGTGTCTAGTCTACTACCTGATTTATACTAGTGATGTATGTTGTATATGTATTAACTTTTTTTCATTCATGCTAGTGAAAAATAGGGGGAGGTGTATATGGCATCTGAAAAATGTGTAATGTTTTTTCTAGGCGTACTACCGACCACCAGTACCGGGGCCAGCGGTGAAGGTGACGCGGCCGCTGAGGGTGCAGGCGATGCGGCAGTTGGAGTAGCTGCAGGGGGTGAGCCAGCACCAGTGGCGGGCGGTGGTAAGTTATATTCCTAATCCTTACTTATTGACATTACACTCGCTGCAAGGGTGTAATGTATACTGTACTGTTGAGACTTAAGTAAGAAGTAGTTGTGAACGCCGTTTGAAGAAGACACCCTTTACTTAGCAGCATTAGCAATAGCATTAGCGACAGGAGTCTGAGAGTAACCAATGGCCTCTATCGGACTTCAACTCAGCTGTGAAATTTTTATGGAGACGAATAAAAGTCTGATCAGATGACCTTGATGGATGGGTTGAACGAAAAGGGAAAGAAGGGTGGAAGGAGGCAGGACGGGCGAGATTTTATGTTTATGACTGGCAGAGAAGGATACGTGGCATGCATGCATAGGTGTGTGATATGAATCAGATGCATGGGTGGCGGAATGCCTGAAACTCTCCCAAATGTTCGAGGCTGAGGTAGTGGGAGGATAGATACATACCACAAATGTTACGTACTGTGCTTGCTAGTGCTACTGTGCCACTATGTGTAGAATGTATTTGTCTGACTGCTTTGCTAAGAGTATATTTTACAATAGTCTTGTTTTTTCTTCTTGATATAACTACTCCTAAAGTCAACCGGAAGGAGTTGGCAGCCAAGGCCCGGCGCCGTAAGCTGGAGGCCATACAGGCCGAATACCGGCGCCTCGTTGTTCTAGAGGAGGAGGAGGAGGAGGCGGCAGCAGCTGCAGCCTCCTCCAATGCCCCGGGCCCCAGACACCCCACCCCAGTCTTACGGCGTCACCGCCTGTCAGCCACCCTCCGCCACACAGGAAGAAGCACTGCTGCCCACCCCCACTGTGGATGCAACTGCCGCGCGCTGAAGCGCCGCGTGGCCCGGCTGGAGGAGCGCATCCGTGTCCTGGAGAGGCGAGCCCGCTGAGACCCCGTTAATTTATTGCCCCTTTTTTAGTTCTTATTTGGGTGGGTGGGAATCGGGCGTTGGGTTTTGGACTTGGACATTTGTTGGACTTTTTCGTTGCGGGACATGAACATTGGTTGGGGTTAGGGAGGGGGTGGGTCAGGTGTTGTGGGATTTTTTTACATAGTTTATTTTTGTTAGGGTATTAAATTACATATTTAGACTTAATATACGATGTGGTTAATGTTTTGTGGGTGGGGTTACTGTTTTACGTCACACGGTTTCCTTGCTGGTGCAGTGCCACAGCCAGTGTTTGATTTTAATAATTGGCTGAGTTACTAAGAGTCTAAGACACAAACAGACAGATGCGGTACCCGTCACTGAGGGACTTGTCCTACTAGTACTGTCAGTCTCCCCTGATAATCTATGCATTCTGCAACTGGACTCAAAGGGGTGTGTGAAATAGAATTAATGGAAAAAAAATCAGTTATTAATTATGCCTCAGCCAAACCTCTTCTCTTACCTGTGCTTGATGTTTAACTTGGGCACGGCGATGGCTGCATGGTGGTGATGGTTTTCTTTCCCAACATGCCATGGGTGTGGTGGTAGTAGTAGTAGACCCTGGCAGTAGCACTTGCAAATAAAAGAAAATGAGACAGTCAGTCGCCTGAGAGAGACTGTGGGAGGAGTAGTAGAACAAAGTACAGTACGGAACTTACTGCCAAACAATAATATGCCAAAATACAAGGAAACATAATGGTTGCGGGGATAGCCTAGTACATAGAGTTACAAACTCTAGCTGTGTCGAGTCACTCGACTAGGCCTACAGTACACCGTGGTCCGTGACTCGACACAAGCGTAACCGTTAGTGCTGTTTCGGATGATGACAAATCCAATCTATGATGGCATTTAATGCTGATGGATTCGGTTCCTTTGGTACAAAAAACCCAAATATACTGCTCATAGGAGGGTGGGCAAGCAGAAGATCTGCGCCCTGCCTTGAAAATGCATTTATGTTGCTTTAGCCACATCCGCCCCAGCAAGCGTGTGATAAATTATTGGTGTACATTTAATTTAGTCACACCTCAATAAGCCACACAGCCCGGGGGAAGAGGATTAGGGTTTGAAGAATGGTTGGGAAGGGGGTGTTTTGGGAAAGGTTTGAGAAAGAAAAACAGTACGCATGGACAACAACAAAACACAATATTGGCAGAGAACCATATCCATAAATCAGTTAAGGGAGAAAAAGGAAATGCATGCATGATGATGATAACTTGATGGTTAATGATATTACTAACTACTACTACTAGACAATTAGACAGTACAGGGCAGCAGTATATTATGCTATTTGCCTTGCCTGTCTGCCCTCAGAGAGACCCGAATTACATACAGTTTCTGTTCTTTTGTACCCGCCCGGGCTTAAAGATAGCAAAGAAAAGTCCAAAAATGCTGTAGGGATGAATTGAATTATATAAGCAGAGAGCAAACATAAAAACAACTACACACAGTAGTAATGATTGAAGACAAAAAAAGAATCGAAATGTAAAAGATGATGAAAGTTGATACTGTCACTGTATGTTATCCTGGTCAAAATGGGGAGTTGCATCTCGGCATTCGTCTTGGTCCTCCATCCCATGGACGCTCCGGCCATCAATCTTGCGTGACGCCACTGCCTGCCTGGCACATGTAGATTCATTGGTAAGGTAAGTGAAAGTTGTTTTTCCCAGTCTAGCACAGGGTAAGGGCCGGCCTGTAATTGCAGATGGGAAAACCAAAGGGATATTGAAAAATCAAGTATAAAAAAAATGCCAAAATTACGGTGGAGTGCAACAAGAACACTTTCAGAGGCGGCATGGATTTGGATACATCATGTCTAACTTAGTCTGTTTCCAACATTAACCTCCAACAACAACAGGACTGAGCAGGCCCACGGCACCCGTGACACATCCTCCATTTAGCGTACCTTTTTGGACAGAGGCAGACAAGGCAGATATACAGCAACATAGCATTTTACAAACTAAGTGACTAAATCAATGCCCCGCTGTCAGTCATACCATACCACCACACTCGACTCCACCACTACACAGACATGTAGGTCTGCAGTGGTTGTTGTTGACTTGGTTACCTTGTAATGCACTCATTAAACGCACTGAGTTATTCCATCAATCATCTCGGATCGTACTGAGTGACTGGAGTGCGAAGAGATAATGTCACTGTGGTCATCATCATGGTGTGTTGTCCAACTCAGTGTGCAGTAGTGTACAGATTGAGTCCCCTTTCCATATTCAAAATGCAATGGATCGGCCTGCAGTAGAAGTAGAAAATAGTTATTGAAAAACCATATTGGGAAGAAACATTGCATTGGGTTACTTTTAGTGTGTAGATTAGATAATAGTACACAATGAATTACCTTCATGCACTACAGTACAAACAACAACAACACAAATCACTCAGTCAGCGTCCAATGCATGTCATCATTCATTACCTGTTCCTTCTCATCTTCAGTTAATGGGCAGTCTGTATCGGCTCTGAAAGGGTGATAGCTATAGTAGTCATCATCATGTTCCACTTCTTTTGGCGAGACTCAACGAGGCAAGATTAGGTTTTCTTCGATTATGCTACATCCAATAATCATCTGGCTTGAGGGCAATACATTTAGGTCGATTCAGGAGGATGGAGGAGCAGGACTCGGAGGAGTGGACTGAAATGCAGAGAGCTGAAACTCATAAGGCAATAAAATAAGAAGACGGTGGTGATGGATTTGTTGTGATTTGAAGTTTCCAAACAGAAAGACAGACACAGAAATAGAAGTAAATAAGGGAGAACCACAGTAAGAACTGGAAGCCTAGTTGTCACCGTCAGGGAAGTATAGCTCGTCCTCAAACTCTGGAGGTTCAACCAGAAGTAGGTAATCAGCATCCAACACGCTACTTCCATCACCTGAGCCGCTGTCCTCATCTTCCTGCGGTGATTCATGTATTGTATAATTAGGTGGTATAAATTGCTGATTCATTTTGATCATGGTTAACCTCTCCACGTTTATGGGTGAGAGACTGGTCCTTTTCACTGTTACAATGGAACCAGCAGCACTGAAAACACGTTCAGAAGAGACACTTGCGATAGGGCAAGCCAGATAGTTGATCGCCAGCCTGCTGAGCACTGGCCATTGGCCCCTTTTGCCATAGCAATACCGCAATGGGTTTTGATCAATGAAGACCTCTGTTGGGTCATCCAGGTAGGCCTGGACCATTCGGTCAATGTTCAGGGGTGCTAAACTTAGTGCGCCCTCTTTTGTCTTTGCATCAGCACTGGACCTAGCAAGTCCTTGCTGTAAATACCAATTCTGTGCCGTTTGTACTGGGGCTGAAGATGATCCGGTTCTTGCTGTTGTCGATAGTGTTGGTGACAGCTGTGAACCAAATGCACTGCCCACAGGCTCTGAAGTTGAACTTGAACTTGACGCAGGATGCCCTGCTGCAGTACTTGATGTGGGTTTGAGGCCTTTAATTACCAGCCGTTCATTTTCCAATGTACTGGCTGCCTCAGCTATCCAAGTTTTGTACCGGGCAACATCCACTTCTGAAAAAGGGAGTAATGTCTTACTGTGCAGTGCCGCTTTGTACCGTGGATCCAGAATTGTGGCACAAATGTAATGTTGTTGTGACAGAATCTTATTTTGCACCCTTGCATTTTCACTTAAGCGACATGATAAGCTCTCCGCCAACTGGTATGCTTCTTTTTTTCCTCCACACCTATGTACGCTTCACACACCCTCTTCAGCTCTTGCTCTAGCATGTGCAACAATGGGATAGCTTGGCCCATAGTACAGTCCTCCTTGCTGACTTCACGTGTGAAGACCTCGAAAGGAAGAAGCATCTCTGTAAGAGATTTAACTAGGCACCATTGGTCCACCTGAAGGGTCATGCCTTTCACAGCAGCATCCGCCCTTTGCATGACATATTCATTGATTGGTCTGTACTGCTCAAACAGACGGTCAAGCATGTAATACGTTGAGTTCCAACGTGTTGCCACCTCCTGGATCAGTGCTTTGACTGGCATTCTATAGTCACGTTGAATGATCCGCAGCTGCTTCCGGGCTTTAAAAGAATGGCTGAAATGCGTGCATATTCTGCGGCAGGTGGTCAGTAAGTTGCTGACTATGGGTTCTTTTTTCAGAAAGTCTTGAACTATAATGTTAATGCAGTGCGCCAAACACGGGACCCTGAAATACTTACCAAGCGTCATGGCCTTAAGTATATTACTGCCATTATCCGTGGCAACAAAACCAATGTGAAGCCCTCTGGGGCGCAGCCATTCAAAGACCTTGTTGTTAAACTCTTCCAAAAGGTTTTCAGCAGTATGAGATTTCTCCATGGCGAACATGGCTATAGTTGCATGTTTCCGAGAAGCATTAAAAATTGCAGCTGTGTCAACAGCACCTACTTCAGATAGCTTGTCTCTAACCCCCACAAAAGAGACCCAGTGTGCAGTGATGCACATGTAATCAGTGGCTTGGCAACTGGTCCACATGTCTGTTGTCAGGTGGATTTTGTGAACAGCACTCTGCTGCAAAGCTTGTCCAACCAATTCAAGCACATCATGATGTACCGCTGGAACAGCAACTCGGGCAAAATAGGAACGGCTGGGAACCTTCCATTTAGGGCAGATGGCCGACACAAATTCAAGGAAACCCACCCCTTCCACAAATGAAAAAGGGAGAAGGTCCAGCGCTAACATTTTAGCGAGCTTCGCATTGTACAACCGTGCCGTTGGGTGGTTGCGTTGGTACTGCCCCTCCGACCAAAGCATGCTGTCAATGGTAGGCTGGAATATTTTCCTTACTGCTGCACCTTTCTTCTTTAACCCAGCTAGGCTCAACGACGCTGCACTTTTGCTCATTGCAGTGCCCGGTTGCCTTGCTGTCTCATGTTGACTCTTACTACTGTGCCACTGAGATGTTGCTGAGGATGCGGGCGTTGCCAGTACACTGCTGGGGGTAGGGCTATAAATGTCTCCCTCTTGTTGACCTTCCTCCGCGATCATATCTTCCCCTACTTCTTCATCCACAACAACAGCAATGGGTCCAGTTTTACTTTTTTGTAAGTGAAGTAGGTGAGCCTCCCACCTGATAGTGTGGTGTTTTTTGAGATGACTTGTTTGTCCTCCGGTACCATAGTTTGTACCAAGCTTACCCCGCCTAACAGCCTGCCGACAAATTGAGCATATAGCAATGTTCTCCTCCTTACTGCTAACCGAAAAGAAGTCCCAAACTGGGGAGGAGAACTTTCTGGCACTGCTGTAGGTGCCACTTTCAATACCAGATGAAATGAAGGGTGTGCATGGAATTTGACTCTGTGCACTTACATTACCACTACCTACTGAGGTGGTGGTTGAGCTTGATGTAGGTCCCTGCCGGGCCTTTGCAAAGGCAAATATGGAAGCTGGAGGTCGTGTTGGCGTTACCTGTGTTGGTGGTATCCGTGCTACATCCCTCGCAGCGATTTGGGATAGTCTAATAATGTTGGTCTCCATCTCCGCAGGCCCAGGAGTGATGTTCGTGATGACTGGCTCTTCATCATCATCACCCCCTCGTCTAAATCGACCTCCATAACTGTAAGGCTTTCGGGAACCTTCCTTTTCACTAGCCTTGTCTTGTGGTGTGCATCACTCTCAGGCTGAGCTGGTGGCTTCCAAGTGGCATCTAGATCATCAGAAGCGGGGCTTGAAGAAGAAGTTGATGTACTAAGCCTCCTTTTCCTTGCTGGGGGTATGGAAGACACTGGATCTTCTGGAACAGTGGCTTGCTCCTCTCCGCCTGCAAAAAGCTCGATTTCCTGAACTGCCCCTACTTCAGGTGGAACAGCTACTATTGTGGGCTGTGGTTCCGGCTGTGGTTGCGTTTCCGGCTGGGGTTGCGTTTCCGGCTGGGGTTGCGTTTCCGGCTGGGGTTGCGGCTGTGGTTGCAGTTCCAGCTGCGGTTCGGGTTGCGGCTGGGGTTGCCCACTTATCTCCTGAGTTTGCGCCTGCGAGTGCGTGGATTGGGTACTACTTTGCGATAATGACATTTCAACATCACTGGTCGTTAGTAGACTGGCTACCTCTGCCACAGTCATGGGCTTGGGCCTAGGTTGCTGGGGTGGGGCCACTGATGCAGAGGTGCTGCTCCCAGCTTGGTCCCCGCTGGACACCGCTGCTGCAGGCGTACGTTTTTTTCCCCAAAAAACACATCGGCCGGCACCCCAGTCTTGGCAAGTGCCACTTCCTTCTTCTCTCCCTTCTGACTGGCAACTTTATTGCTACTGGAGGACCTTGTATCTTTCTTTGGGGCCATCTTCTTCAGATATCAGCAGGACGCAGGTGCACAAGTTGCAGAGATGTCTGTGGTCACACGTGGACGTGACGCGCAGCAGGACTTCAGCCTGGCAGTACAACGGGTGATGTTGATGATGACACCTCCTCCTCTGTCTTTTTGTGCACCTAAAAGCAAAGAAGCCAGGAGAAGAACATCAGTGAAACGTTGCATTTGTTGTTGTGGTTCAATTACTAGTAGTACAAACAAACAAATAAAAGATATAAATTAGTGTAGCCATTTGTGAGACTGTCAACAAGGGCTTTCCTGGTATACTGTGTACACTGTCAGGACAACCAAAATACAAATGTAATACAAGTGGACCCTGTTTGGCAATAAATTATTTGCTCATCACATCATTCAGGGAGCTGCAGCTGGCAAAGGGGATGGATGCAAGCAGTAAGCCAAGAGGAAAACCATGCAGGCCTAAATGGCAAAAGCAGCACACTTATAACTCCCACCAGAAATGGCCACCAGCCACATGGAAACTCACAAATCACAAGCAACAAGCATGAGGCCTGGAAAACAATGTACTGAAACAGGCCTACGATAGCCAGGCAAAGGCTGCATGGTAAACCACACTGCTTTGTCTGTAATGTAATGCAATAAAATGCAAACACGAAAATACACAGGGCTAAACAAGGCCTGCAACACACCACACACAACTAAGGCATGTAACACCCCCAAAAACTGAAATACACCCCAAAAATAAATCCACTTTTTGCAATTCAATCCAATGCCATGCATGTGCCCTAAATGATGTTTATATTCAACAGAACACACAGAAACAGTTGTTTCGTGCACCCCTGACTACCTCTGGGCCCACTGGATGAAAGGCCTGTTGGCAGACTAGGCTACAAGCTTGCAGGCCTATGGCAAAAAGCACACTACCTGGCTTCAAAATGGCCGCCAGCCTCATGGCCAGGCCCACAACAACAAGAAACTGAAGACAGACAATGCAGGCCTATGGCAAAAAGCACACTGCCTGGCTTCAAAATGGCCGCCAGCCTCATGGCCAGGCCCACAACAACAAGAAACTGAAGACAGACAATGCAGGCCTATGGCAAAAAGCACACTGCCTGGCTTCAAAATGGCCACCAGCCTCATGGCCAGGCCCACAACAACAAGAAGCCTAGGTCACAAAGGAAACACATGCAGGCCTATATGGCAAAAAAGCAGCACACTTAATACTCCCACCAGAAATGGCTACCAGCCACATGGACACTCACAAATCAGAAGCAACAAGCAGGAGGCCTGGAAAACAATGTACTGAAAACAGGCCTACGATAGCCAGGCAAAGGCTGCATGCTAAACCACACTGCTTTGCCTGTAATGCAATAAAATGAAAAAACGAAAATACACAGGGCTAAACAAGGCCTGCAACACACCACACACAACTAAGGCATGTAACACCCCCAAAAACTGAAATACACCCCAAAAATAAATCCACTTTTTGCAATTCAATCCAATGCCATGCATGTGCCCTAAATGATGTTTATATTCAACAGAACACACAGAAACAGTTGTTTCGTGCACCCCTGACTACCTCTGGGCCCACTGGATGAAAGGCCTGTTGGCAGACTAGGCTACAAGCTTGCAGGCCTATGGCAAAAAGCACACTACCTGGCTTCAAAATGGCCGCCAGCCTCATGGCCAGGCCCACAACAACAAGAAACTGAAGACAGACAATGCAGGCCTATGGCAAAAAGCACTATGCCTGGCTTCAAAATGGCCGCCAGCCTCATGGCCAGGCCCACAACAACAAGAAACTGAAGACAGACAATGCAGGCCTATGGCAAAAAGCACACTGCCTGGCTTCAAAATGGCCGCCAGCCTCATGGCCAGGCCCACAACAACAAGAAACTGAAGACAGACAATGCAGGCCTATGGCAAAAAGCACACTGCCTGGCTTCAAAATGGCCACCAGCCTCATGGCCAGGCCCACAACAACAAGAAGCCTAGGTCACAAAGGAAACACATGCAGGCCTATATGGCAAAAAAAGCAGCACACTTAATACTCCCACCAGAAATGGCTACCAGCCACATGGACACTCACAAATCAGAAGCAACAAGCAGGAGGCCTGGAAAACAATGTACTGAAAACAGGCCTACGATAGCCAGGCAAAGGCTGCATGCTAAACCACACTGCTTTGCCTGTAATGCAATAAAATGAAAAAACTAAAATACACAGGGCTAAACAAGGCCTGCAACACACCACACACAACTAAGGCATGTAACACCCCCAAAAACTGAAATACACCCCAAAAATAAATCCACTTTTTGCAATTCAATCCAATGCCATGCATGTGCCCTAAATGATGTTTATATTCAACAGAACACACAGAAACAGTTGTTTCGTGCACCCCTGACTACCTCTGGGCCCACTGGATGAAAGGCCTGTTGGCAGACTAGGCTACAAGCTTGCAGGCCTATGGCAAAAAGCACACTACCTGGCTTCAAAATGGTCGCCAGCCTCATGGCCAGGCCCGCAACAACAAGAAACTGAAGACAGACAATGCAGGCCTATGGCAAAAAGCACTATGCCTGGCTTCAAAATAGCCGCCAGCCTCATGGCCAGGCCCACAACAACAAGAAACTGAAGACAGACAATGCAGGCCTATGGCAAAAAGCACACTGCCTGGCTTCAAAATGGCCGCCAGCCTCATGGCCAGGCCCACAACAACAAGAAACTGAAGACAGACAATGCAGGCCTATGGCAAAAAAGCACACTGCCTGGCTTCAAAATGGCCACCAGCCTCATGGCCAGGCCCACAACAACAAGAAGCCTAGGTCACAAAGGAAACACATGCAGGCCTATATGGCAAAAAAGCAGCACACTTAATACTCCCACCAGAAATGGCTACCAGCCACATGGACACTCACAAATCAGAAGCAACAAGCAGGAGGCCTGGAAAACAATGTACTGAAAACAGACCTATAAAGCCATGCAAAGGATGCATGGTAAACAACACTGCTTTGCCTGTAATGCAATAAAATGCAAAAACGAAAATCCACAGGGCTAAAGAAGGCCTGCAGCACACCACACACAACTAAGGCATGCATTTAGCACACAGCACAAAAACGGAAATACACCCAAAAATACACATTTTGCAATTCAATCCAACGCCATCCATGCCCCCTAAATGATGTTTGAAATTAAAAAATACATCACACAGCAAAGGAACAGTTGTTTCATCATGTTTCATCATGCACCAACCCATGACTAGCTCTGGGCCTACTGGCTACAGTGGCTACCCACCACTATATTTATTTTTAAAAATGATGAAAATTAAAAAAATTGTAATTGCAGCAACTGCAATGACCCAATCAAACAACACCAACTTACTTGTAAAATCTCAAATCGAAAAATCCTCAAATCAAATCAAATGATAATGATGCAGCAGACACAAACAGTGATCCTTCCAGCTCAAATCCAAGTGAAAAATGAACAAGAGATGGAGAAAGCACTGGGAGGAGCCTGCTGGAAAGGAACAGGAAGTAGTAGACTCTGTGGCACTTCCTCCCTCTCCCCCGCCCACAAAATGAAAAAAAAACACACCCAAATATCAATCTGAGGTTTTTTTCCCATGGAAATCATCAGTTTATAGAAGGTTTTATGCTGCTCGCGATATTATTCTTCTCCAGATTGAAAATTTTGCGTGTTCGGGATCGCAGGTTTACAAAGATCCCGCCGGAAATCCGATGGCGCGCCCGAATGACGTGTTCGCGACCGCAATCTCTCTCGTGGTGCACGATGGCGCATACGAATGACGTGTTCGCGATCGCACACTCTCGCGTTGTCCGATGGCGCATCGAATGACGTGTTCGCGATCGCAAACTCTCGCAGGATCGCGCGGCCGGCTACCGAAATCTCGTGGCGCCCGCGAACGAATAGGAAAACCCGTCGGCGAACGCAGGAATCCCGGTAAGTCATAATCGCGCACGCTAGAATGCATTTTTAAAGCGCGAACAAGAAAATAATTCCGCTTCGCCGCGGATCGCGGAATTGATGGCAGTTCCGCGCTCTCCGCGGAACGCGAAATTGTCCAACTTCCGCAAATTCCGCGAGCGGAACAGAATTCAATGCCCAGGCCTAGTTCATAGTTCTTGTCCTGATACCACAGCCAGGACTCTTTTCCTATTCTTACGTAGGAAGTAGGCATTCAGGGCCCTAATGACCACCCTGCTGCCAAAAAGACAAGAAATGCTGAGAAAATGAGAAAAGTTTATATGGTGTAAAACCGATATGCGAGTCACATTTTATTCAAATATTTCATATAGAGCATACCTGGCGCAAAGGGAGCAGAGCACTTCAGAGAAAATGTTATTAGATAGATGATGTTCACTGCAACCTCAAAAATCACAAAAGCATGTTGCAAGAAACATGTTAATGGGGCCCTTTCACTATATTTACTGATAAATTATACAGTACTAAGATCTCCGAACAGCAATCAAAATGATCTTCACTTGGAGAATCCATGCAAAAACTGATCAAACTGTTTTCTTTTGCAGAGAAACAAAATAGACCACAAGAACTTTTCTAAAAAGGAAAATGTTGGGATTATCCTTCAAAAGCAGTGTCGATTCAACAGATAACAAGTTGCAAAGACATGATAAGGTGGAGGAGCGTTGCCCCACTGTGTAAAAATAAAAATAAAATGACAATAACATATTGTTATTATCATTTTTATTTTTCGTATTGCATGCAGTCAGTGGCCTGTGTACAGTGTGGGGCGGGGCTGGCCAGAACAGGGAAGGAGTGGTTTGCACTCCCAAAGTGTGCATTAACTGTTTGGCCGGCCCTCTTGGAGTTTTGTCAAACGGGGCCAAAGTTATTGGCAACACAAAAAACGATTTTCGTATAGAACAGCTGACTTAACTATAACTACCCGGTGGCAACCGCCACTGGGTAATAGATATATATTCACAGACAAAACCAAAGGTTACAGAGACGTTATAGTTGGCTGAATTTCTCTGGTTTTGTACGAGTGAATTATCAGCCTGATATAGTTAGATGAACTAACTATAACTCACGCCCCCGCAATGCACTGCTGATGACATCACTTATTACATCACTCATGACATGGTCAGGCCATCATGCTTGGGGGATGAAGTCTACTTCACTCCTGAGGCCCTCAAGAGGCAAGGGGACCTCATCACCCAACCAGCAGTGCGCTGAGAGGCGCATTTGCAGAATGGTGGGAAAAGGGGCGTGGCTTCCAACCACCTCTCAGCAATCCAGCTGTGTGGGGCTTACTGGAGGTAACAGGTGGACTAGTTGGCCCCTAAGGACCTTCAGCAACGAAGGGCACTTCACACTCCAACCAAGAACGTGCCAGGAGGCGCGTTTGCAGAGTAGTGAATAAAGGGGGCGGTGCCTCGGCGAGTTCTCGGCTTCAATTTTTTTTCCTTTTAGGAAGGGGGTCTGTGTGGCCCCCCTTTCCATTACCCTTTTGGGCCCCGGGGACCCCATCCCCCAGGGTCTGACCCATTCTTTAATTTTTTTTTTGTAATAAAACATAAGGGGGGCCGTGCGGCCCCCCTCCCAAGGCCGATTTCTGGCCGGGGACCCCATCCCCCGGGACTGGCCCTTTGCTATTTTATTTTTTTAATGGGATGGGGGCCGTGCAACCCCCCTCCCCAGGCCGATTTCTGCCCCGAGAACCACATCTCCTAGGGCCCGGGCGTTTAAATTTTTTTTTTTTTTTTTAGAAAGAGGGGCCGCGTGGCCCCCTTCCTTGGGCCAGTTTTAGCCCCAGGGAACCCATCCCCTGGGGCCTGCCGTCTATTTTTTATTTTTCTATTTTTGGAGGGGGGGGCGCACAGCCTCCCTCCTGAGAGCCGATATAGCCCCGGAGACCCCATCCCCCAGGGCATGGCAACTTCCTTTATTTATTTAAAAATGGTTAGGGGGCCTGCGCGGCCGCCCTAGCCGGGCTATTTTCGGCCCCGGGGACCCCATCCCCCGGGGCATGGTCACGTCCTTGGGGAACACGGGGGAGCCCCAAGGCCCCTGCGGTCCCTGCCGACCCCCCACCTCCTGCGGGAGCCGGCATTGCTTTTGGGCTGAGGGAGCTGCAAACATGCAGCTCCCTCGGCCCAAAAGCAATTCTGCTTCATGGAAGCAAGAGCATTTTTCGTGCTCTCGCTTCCATGAAGTGAAGGAGAGTTTGCTCTGGCATGATGGGAGCAGTGCTCCCTCCATGCCATAGCAAACTGCAATGTCCCAGGGGTGGGCACCCCGGGACATTGCTGGAGCCGGCCCTGGGTGGTGGCGGTCCCCAGGGCCATTTACAGCTCCCCCTCCAACAATCCCCGAGGGTGTGGGGGGCTCGAGTCCCCCAAACACTTTATTTTTTAATATAGACCCTGGGAGGTGGCGGTCCCCAGGGATGCAGGGGGGCGCGTTGACCCCCAGCATTTTACAAAATTAGCCCCGGGGAGATGCAGTGCCCGGGGCCGCGTGGGGGGGCAGGAGCCCCCCCACACCTTAATTTAAAAAATAAAGCGCTGGGGAGGTGGCGGTCCCTCAGGCTGCGGGGCCCATGTGGCCCTCTGCATTTAAAGAACATAGCCCCGGGGAGGGGGTATGTATTTTCATCATTGCCCCCAGGACCTGGCCCACCCAGGGACTTAAAGAAAATGAAGCGCGGGAGCCCGCGTTTCATTTTTTTCTTTCAGCCAGATTCGCGGACCCAATGTGAATCCGGCCAAAGATTTAAACAAAAAATGCTTTTTTTGGCCCTGGTGGTCTCAGCAGGCCTAGGGGGTCAGGGTGTTTCTACCCTGACCCTTTTTCTTAATTTTGAAAATTTTTGGACCTTTTTTCTTGTGACTGGGTTCAAACCAATGCAAAAGAAATAATTGATGGACGGAATGCTGGACAATGCAAACATTCACCCCCAGTCACAAGGATCTGGGTTAAATCCATCATTCTTTTGCTCACCACACCACCCCAGTTTGGACCCAGCCATATGCAAATCAGTCTTGACCCTGTTCCTTGTGGGAACAGTCCAGCCCGACCTGCCAAGCCAGGTCCTCCCTGGACCGGAAACAAGCATCCTGGGACCGGTTTCAGGGCATCACCCTTCTTCAGCCAGGCTAGCTTGAATCCAGTGGTGTAGTGAGCACGGGACCCGCGTCTGGGCATACCCTTCCCACTTAGGGCGACAAATGCAAAAGAAACAATTGATGGACGGAATGCTGGACAATGCAAACATTCACCCCCAGTCACAAGGATCTGGGTTAAATCCATCATTCTTTTGCTCACCACACCACCCCAGTTTGGACCCAGCCATATGCAAATCAGTCTTGACCCTGTTCCTTGTGGGAACAGTCCAGCCCGAACTGCCAAGCCAGGTCCTCCCTGGACCAGAAACAAGCATCCTGGGACCGGTTTCAGGGCATCACCCTTCTTCAGCCAGGCTAGCTTGAATCCAGTGGTGTAGTGAGCACGGGACCCACATCTGGGCATACCCTTCCCACTTAGGGCGAAAAATGCAAAAGAAACAATTGATGGAAGGAATGCTGGACAATGCAAACATTCACCCCCAGTCACAAGGATCTGGGTTAAATCCATCATTCTTTTGCTCACCACACCACCCCAGTTTGGACCCAGCCATATGCAAATCAGTCTTGACCCTGTTCCTTGTGGGAACAGTCCAGCCCGAACTGCCAAGCCAGGTCCTCCCTGGACCGGAAACAAGCATCCTGGGACCGGTTTCAGGGCATCACCCTTCTTCAGCCAGGCTAGCTTGAATCCAGTGGTGTAGTGAGCACGGGACCCACGTCTGGGCATACCTGTAGGAGAGTAGGATCTGCTTCACATGGGTACCCCCACTTTTTGCTGATGCTTCACTGTTTTTCGACATTAGTCTGGCTGGGGCCCTGCTAATCAGAACCCCAGCCTAGCTGCTTCCTCTCTAAAATGGTTTCCATGTGCCTTAGGCACATCCCTGATTGGGAGCTGGAGTGCCCTTATAAGTCCCTAGTATATGGTAGACTATGTACCAAGGGCATAGGTACCTCAGAGGCCTGCCAGGGGCTGCAGCATGTATTATGCCACCCCTGGAAGGCCATCCAAACTGACACCACAGGTCTGCTACTGCAGCCTGGGTAAGGTGGTGCATGCACCCCTTACTGTGATATAGGTTACCTATATCACGAAATACATACACACATATAAACCTATAAGTCACTCCTAAGGCAGGCCTTATCAATCCTAAAGGCAGAGTGCATGGTTCCTATGTGAGAGGGTGCCCCTGCATGAGCAGGGCCCCTCTGCAGCATTCGGAGACCATCTCTGATGCTGTTTGTAGTGCAGCCTGACCATATACTCTTAAGCGCATTATATCCTCGCGGTAAAATGCTAACTTTGGAATGGCTGCACCTAAACATGTCGTGTTTGGTGTCAAACATCTTGGAATACTACCCCCCGCCAATTCTGGCGGCGGGGGTAGCATTCCACCCTTCTAGAGGGAAAGACATGTTAACTCTGACTAACCCGGTAACTTCTCTCCAGAGCCCTGGCATCACAAAATGGATGCTGCTGCCACAGCCACGAGTCTGGCCTCCTGCTGCTGGACGAAACTCCGGCAGGGGAGGCCTGGACAATAGGTTTCCTGTTGCAGGGAGGTGTGACCACCTCCCCAGACAGGATAATGTGTATTGGGGCTGGGCGGGAGCACCATCTGTGTGCTTTGAAGTCCTGCACTGGGGGCACATTTGGTGTCCCTGTGCATACCCCAGTTCAAACCGGCTCAGGGGCTTGCAGCCCCTGCTTTGGCGCGAACTGGACAAAGGGAAAGGGGTGTAGCCACCCCTCTGCCCTGACCCACCCATAGGTGGGGCCACAGAGTAGTCCAACCCCTATTTTTAGAATAAAGGTAGGAACCCAGTCCTTAGGACTTTAGATTATACCTGGACGAAACTCTGAAACTGAATCCTGGACCTTCGACGCTCTACGACAAGATTAGAGGACTGAAGAATCTCCCTTGGGGTCAAGGAGTGACTCCCCTGCTTGGCAGGCACCAAAGAAGCATCTGTCCGGTTCGCATTTCTGAAGCTCCCGTCGGACGCCGAAGTCATCGCATCACCAGAGGTGGATTCTCAGACTTCCCCGAGGCTACCCTGAGTCCCCAGCAAAGCTGAGGCCCGTGGCTATCGTGGGTGACTTGAGACCGTGACCCCTGGACACCGAGCACATTTGCAAGTGCATCCTCTTCTGGGTCTCCCAAGAAGTCGTGCTTTGGGCTCCGAGTAGCCCTAGCCTCCAGCACCACCTGCACCGAAGATCACTGGCCCCCACTCCACGAGTGTCCTGTAAGCCATCTCCACGTGCGGCGTCACGAGGCTCCTTCGCGGTCGCTAGCCCGTTGGCTAGTAGCCCTTAACGAAGGCCAATCCTTTTCTTGCTTGGCATCCTGGTTGCTCCAGGCCTGCCCTCACTTACCCTCGCTGGGTGAGTTCCACAGACCTTGCTGGTCTGCACCATCGACGATCTACATCTTGCTCGAGACTTGCCGTTGCCAAGGCTTGTTGGGTCCAATCTGGTCGCCGACACCTCAGCACTCGACAGACATCGTGTACCAGCCCGAATCCTGCTCCTGGTCACCGACAACGCCTCCTGGACCTCGTGGCTGAAGAGTCAAGACGACCATCAACGCACCTGAAGCACTCGACATCGGTGGGCATCTGCCCATCGCCTTCCTGGTCACTGGCTAGTGACCCAGACTCTGTCCCCTCTGCTTTCAGGTTCTTCAGAACTCCGATCCACTCTTGGATCCACCCGGACACTTTTCTCTTGGCCGCCAGCAGCACTTTGCAGCAGATCACCTTTCGAATCGACGACGAAACCCGACCCCGAAAGGCACCTATGCACCCGGCTTCCCTGGGTGAGGTAACACGAGTACTCCGGTGCTCCCGTGGGTAGAGACTCTTCAAAGTCCTAGATCTCAAAGGGTTTTGTCCTAGTCCTCTTTTAAGTGTCCCTTTTCTATACTTTCCCGATCCCGACTTTCTCCATAGAAGTCAACGGCGTATCGCGGTTGTGTATTTACACTGCACGCGTCTCCCGTAGGTCCCCTGTGTCACTACCTTGGGTGGTTCCTTGTGGTCCAAGCACTTCTAGAGGCTCTAGGCCTAGTGTCTAGTTCAGTCGTGGTTCGCATACCACTTTATTGGTATATGGTTTGGTACGCCCCTAGGGCCCAAACGTGTATTTGTGCTATTACTGTGATTTGATAACTTATAACTTATGTACTTCGAACTCTAGCCTCATAAAGAGACTAGAGGGGTGTGTTTAGCAATAAATACATATATTTTGAATATATACCTGGTGTGGTGCTCTTTCATTTGGTCACTCAAGAGATTATAGACTGGTAAAACAAGCTGCTTTACATTCCTTCAAGACTTAGCCTGAAGGCTGCTCTCCATAGCTACCACTAGGATAGCTTTCAATAAGGTTGTCTTTAACCTATCTCCAATAAGGGGTTGTTTGGACTGGTGCAAGGTGCCCACTATAATTAGTGGACAGCATATACCAGGCCAACTTCTCACATTGGTGTGCAGCGTGTGGGATTCCAGCTTGCTATTGTTTTACCAGATAATCTCAATTGAATTGATCAACTGAAAACCACTAAAGGTACCTAAGGTACATATAATTTAAGCTTAGAATACAGTAAGTTCTACTGAACTTAGAGTTGTGTGTTAAGGGATAGCACAACCCTTTCTACAACTCAAGAGAGTTTAGTAGGCTACACTAGAGTAGGTAGTGCATACACCACACCACACTAGTAATGTCTTTAAGGGTAGGATCCAAAGAATCCTTGCAGGAAGCCATTGAGCTTCCACCCTC
The DNA here is from genome assembly GCA_963921515.1 of Calotriton arnoldi. Classification (NCBI taxonomy): domain Eukaryota; kingdom Metazoa; phylum Chordata; class Amphibia; order Caudata; family Salamandridae; genus Calotriton; species Calotriton arnoldi. The sequence continues at coordinate 191,424 of CAWUFW010004777.1, forward strand.
CAAGTATGATACACTCCCATTCTTGGAATTGAGAGCTTTATGCAACTTGAGAAAAATAAGGACAGGCCAAAGCCCCACCACCCAACACCTCAAGGAGTTGTTGGTGGCTTATGACCTTAGTAAGCCTGTAGGGACTGAAGGGGTAGGAGCTGAGGGTGGGGCAGAAGAAGAGGACGAGGCCAGGGGTACCAATACCCCCAGCCCCCCCTCTGAAACAGGCCAGGAGGGTGACAATGACCCAGACCAGGAAAACCCAATCCCTCCTGTGGATGATGATGAGGATGATCAAGATGATGCCCTCTTTGTCCCCCCAGGAAGGATTAAGAGTGTGCCCAGGAAGTCTAGATCTCCTTCTCAGGAGTCTTACCACTCTGGCACTTCTATAGGGAGCTCTGTCTCCTCTCACAGGAGGGAATCCTCTCATGAGAGGAGAGCCAGGCTGGTCCGGTATGAGGAAACTCAGCTGGAAATCAGAAAAAAGCAACTGGCTTTAGATAGGGAATCCCTAGATCTCCTTAGAGAGAGAAGAAAGTTGGGACTAGAGTCCCATGGTGGCAGCCATGTCCCTAGAGATAGGGAAAGGTCCTATGACCATAGGAACCTGAGCAAGATTGTCCCTCCCTACCAGAGTGGGGATGATATCCACAAATGGATAACTGCATTAGAGAGGGCCTGTAAAGTACAGAAGGTCCCTCAGGAGCAGTGGGCAGCAATCTTGTGGCTCTCCTTTGCTGACAAAGGTAGAGATAAGCACCTCACTGTTAGAGAGGAGGATGCTGATAATTACAAGGTCTTGAAGAGTGCTCTTATTGATGGGTTTGGCCTAACCACTGAACAGTACAGGTTGAAGTTCAGAGACACCCAAAAAGCACAGACTCAAGACTGGGTAGACTATGTGGATTGTTCTGCCAAGGCTCTGGAAGGCTGGTTGATGGGCAGTAAGGTGTGTGACTTCTCAGGATTGTACAATCTGATAATGAGGGAGCAGATTCTTAATAACTGTCAAAATCAGCTGTTGCATCAATACCTGGTAGACTCTGATCTGACCTCTCCCCAAGAATTGGGAAAGAAGGCAGACAAATGGGTCAGAACCAGGGTGAAGCAGAAGGTACAGAACCAAGGTGGGGAAACCAAGAAGCAAGATGCTAAGAACTCTGAAAAGGGTGGGGAGAAGGGTAAAGATCAAAAGTCTTCATCAGGCCCCCAAAAATCTTCTTCTGGTGGGGATTCACAGTCTACCAAAGGGAAAGGCCAAAGAAAACCATGGTGCAAGGTCTGTAAGCAAAAGACCCACTGGACCAGTGATTGCACCAAGTCCAAAGACTCCAGTCCAGCACCCACCAATGCCCCTAAGGCACCTGTTCCCCCTAGTACAGTTGGTGGGAGTGCTCCAGCCAAGGGTTTAGTAGGGTTCACCCTGGGTACTGAGTTGGGCTCTGACCTAGTCAGGGAACTGACTCAGGCTGTGTTAGTCTGTGATGGAGGCATGGATGTGCCCTCCTCTATGAGTCCCAGTAATCTGGGCAAGTACAGACAACAGCCTTTAATCAATGGACGTGAGGCTTTGGCATTTAGGGACACAGGGGCAAGTGTCACAATGGTGACACAAGACCTTGTGAATCCTGGGCAAGTTATACTTGGTGAGATGTACCAAGTGACCAATGCTAGCAATGTCAGAACAGACCATACTCTGGCAGTTGTTAACTTCTCCTGGGGAGGGGTAACTGGCCTTAAGAAGGTTGTGGAAAGTGCAAACCTACCAGTCGAATGCTTGCTTGGCAATGACTTAGAGACTTCTGCTTGGGCAGAAGTGGAGCTCAGGACCCATGCAGAAATGCTGGGGATCCCTGCAGATGTGTTTGCTGTGACCAGGTCACAAGCCAAAATGTCTAGCACTGAACAGGCCTTGGATTCTGGAAGAATGGACCAAGTGCCTTCCAAGAGGAGGAGTAGTAGGGTTAAGGCAGTGCCTTCCCCCTTGGCTCAGGAGGAAGATCAGTCCCTTGAGGGGGATGATCTCAGCCCTGAAGAAGGAACTGTCCCAGAGGAACTTGAACCTGACCAGGTTGAGTTCTTGGGGACAGGGGGACCTTCTAGGGCAGTTCTGAGCCAGGAGCAGCAGAGCTGCCCCTCCCTTGAACCCCTCAGACAGCAAGCTGCTGCTGAGGCTGCTGGGAAAGCTAGTGGTCCCCATACAGTGTATTGGGATGATGGACTCCTGTACTCAGAGAGTAGAGACCCCAAGCCTGGTGCTACCAGGAGGTTGGTAATACCTTTGAAGTTCAGGGGCTTCCTATTGACCCTAGCCCATGATATTCCCTTAGCAGGTCACCTGGGCCAGAACAAGACTTGGGACAGAATTGTCCCTCACTTTCACTGGCCCCACATGTCTGAAGACAGCAAGGAGTTTTGTCGCTCCTGTGTAACCTGCCAAGCCAGTGGCAAAGCAGGTGGCACTACAAAGGCCCCCTGATACCACTACCTGTGGTGAGGGTGCCCTTTGAAAGGGTAGGGATTGACATTGTTGGTCCCATGGATCCCCAAACAGCCTCTGGGCACAGGTTTATCCTGGTGGTAGTGGATCATGCCACCAGGTACCCAGAAGCTATTCCCCTCAGGACCACTACAGCACCTGTGGTGGCAAGGGCCCTCCTGGGAATCTTCTCAAGAGTGGGCTTTCCTAAGGAGGTAGTCTCAGACAGGGGTGCTAACTTCATGTCTGGGTACTTAAAAGCAATGTGGAAGGAGTGTGGAGTGACTTATAAGTTCACCACACCCTATCACCCACAATGCAATGGTTTAGTTGAGAGATTCAACAAAACCTTGAAGGGCATGATTAAAGGGCTCCCAGAAAAGCTTAGGCGTAGATGGGACATACTCTTGCCCTGCCTTTTATTCGCATATAGGGAGGTGCCTCAGAAGGGGGTTGGTTACAGCCCTTTTGAACTTCTGTTTGGCCACCCTGTGAGGGGTCCACTGTGCTTGGTGAAGGAAGGATGGGAGTTTCCTCTCAAGCCCCCAAAGCAAGATATAGTGGACTATGTACTTGGTCTCCGCTCCAGGATGGCTGAGTACATGAAAAAGGCAACCAAAAACCTTGAGGCTAGCCAGGAACTTCAAAAGGCCTGGCATGACCAAAAGGCTGTTCTGACTGTTTACCAGCCAGGACAGAAGGTGTGGGTGATGGAGCCAGTGGCCCCAGCAGCTCTCCAAGATAAATGGAGTGGACCCCACACTATTGTTGAGCAGAAGGGTGAGGTCACTTACTTAGTGGACCTAGGAACACCCAGGAGTCCCCACAGGGTTCTCCATGTCAACAGGTTAAAACCATATGTGGACAGGGCAGACATGGGCTTGCTCATGGCTACTGATGAAGGGCAGGAGGAAGAGAGTGACCCACTCCCTGACCTGCTCTCACAGAACCCTGATGATGGGTCAGTTGATGGTGTAGCCTTGGCAGGCAGCCTCACTACCCAGCAACAAACTGATTGCAGGCAAGTCCTCAATCAGTTTAGACATATGTTTTCACTGACACCCAGTCAGACCACCTGGTGCACTCATGAAGTGGACACTGGGGACAGTCTGCCTATTAAAAACAAGATTTATAGGCAACCTGACCATGTCAGGGACTGTATCAGGACTGAAGTCCAGAAAATGTTGGAGTTGGGAGTTATTGAACCCTCAGATAGCCCTTGGGCTAGTCCAGTGGTCCTTGTACCAAAACCTCACACCAGTGGTGGAAAAAGAGAGATGAGGTTTTGTGTGGACTACAGGGGTCTCAATGCAGTCACTAGGACTGATGCCCATCCAATACCCAGGGCAGATGAGCTCATAGATACTTTGGCCTCTGCCAAATATCTCAGCACATTTGACCTAACAGCTGGCTACTGGCAGATCAGACTAGCTGATACTGCAAAGCCCAAAACAGCATTCTCAACCCCTAGTGGGCATTATCAATTTGTGGTAATGCCCTTTGGTCTGAAGAATGCACCTGCCACTTTCCAGAGGTTGGTGAATACAGTTCTCACAGGTCTGGAAGCCTATAGTGCAGCATATCTAGATGATATTGCTGTCTTTAGCTCCACCTGGGAGGATCACCTGGTCCACCTCAGGAATGTTTTACAGGCCCTGCAAAAGGCAGGCCTGACTATCAAGGCCACTAAGTGCCAGATAGGGCAGAGTCAGGTTGTGTACCTGGGCCACCTTGTGGGTGGAGGCCAGGTTCAACCTTTGCAGAGCAAGATCCAGACCATTATGGACTGGACTGCTCCCACTACCCAGACTCAGGTGAGAGCCTTCTTAGGCCTGACTGGGTACTATAGGAGATTTGTCAAGGGGTATGGATCAATAGTGACACCTCTGAATGACTTAACTTCCAAGAAAATGCCCAAAAAGGTTCAGTGGACAGCTAGCTGTCAAAAGGCATTTGATGACCTCAAGCAGGCCATGTGCACTGCTCCAATTCTGCAGAGTCCTGATTACTCCAAGAAGTTCATTGTTCAAACTGATGCATCTGAATTGGGGGTAGGGGCTGTACTGTCACAATTGAATGAAGAAGGTCAGGATCAGCCAGTAGCTTTCATTAGCAGAAGGCTGACCCCTAGAGAGAAACGTTGGTCAGCCATAGAGAGGAGGCCTTTGCTGTGGTCTGGGCTCTGAAGAAGTTGAGGCCATACTTGTTTGGTACACACTTCCTGGTTCAGACAGACCATAAGCCCCTCTTATGGCTAAAACAAATGAAGGGTGAAAACCCCAAACTGCTTAGGTGGTCCATTTCCCTACAGGGGATGGACTTTACAGTGGAACATATGCCTGGGAGTAACCATGCGAATGCAGATGGACTCTCTAGGTATTTCCACTTAGAACATGAAGACTTAACTGGGCAAGGTTAGTTTAATGTCCCTACGTTTGGGGGGGTTGTGTAGGAGAGTAGGATCTGCTTCACATGGGTACCCCCACTTTTTGCTGATGCTTCACTGTTTTTCGACATTAGTCTGGCTGGGGCCCTGCTAATCAGAACCCCAGCCTAGCTGCTTCCTCTCTAAAATGGTTTCCATGTACCTTAGGCACATCCCTGATTGGGATCTGGAGTGCCCTTATAAGTCCCTAGTATATGGTAGACTATGTACCAAGGGCATAGGTACCTCAGAGGCCTGCCAGGGGCTGCAGCATGTATTATGCCACCCCTGGAAGGCCATCCAAACTGACACCACAGGTCTGCTACTGCAGCCTGGGTAAGGTGGTGCATGCACCCCTTACTGTGATATAGGTTACCTATATCACGAAATACATACACACATATAAACCTATAAGTCACTCCTAAGGCAGGCCTTATCAATCCTAAAGGCAGAGTGCATGGTTCCTATGTGAGAGGGTGCCCCTGCATGAGCAGGGCCCCTCTGCAGTGTTCGGAGACCATCTCTGATGCTGTTTGTAGTGCAGCCTGACCATATACTCTTAAGCGCATTATATCCTCGCGGTAAAATGCTAACTTTGGAATGGCTGCACCTAAACATGTCGTGTTTGGTGTCAAACATCTTGGAATACTACCCCCCGCCAATTCTGGCGGCGGGGGTAGCATTCCACCCTTCTAGAGGGAAAGACATGTTAACTCTGACTAACCCGGTAACTTCTCTCCAGAGCCCTGGCATCACAAAATGGATGCTGTTGCCACAGACATGAGTCTGGCCTCCTGCTGCTGGACGAAACTCCGGCAGGGGAGGCCTGGACAATAGGTTTCCTGTTGCAGGGAGGTGTGACCACCTCCCCAGACAGGATAATGTGTATTGGGGCTGGGCGGGAGCACCATCTGTGTGCTTTGAAGTCCTGCACTGGGGGCACATTTGGTGTCCCTGTGCATACCCCAGTTCAAACCGGATCAGGGGCTTGCAGCCCCTGCTTTGGCGCAAACTGGACAAAGGGAAAGGGGTGTAGCCACCCCTCTGCCCTGACCCACCCATAGGTGGGGCCACAGAGTAGTCCAACCCCTATTTTTAGAATAAAGGTAGGAACCCAGTCCTTAGGACTTTAGATTATACCTGGACGAAACTCTGAAACTGAATCCTGGACCTTCGACGCTCTACGACAAGATTAGAGGACTGAAGAATCTCCCTTGGGGTCAAGGAGTGACTCCCCTGCTTGGCAGGCACCAAAGAAGCATCTGTCCGGTCCGCATTTCTGAAGCTCCCGTCGGACGCCGAAGTCATCGCATCACCAGAGGTAGATTCTCAGACTTCCCGAGGCTACCCTGAGTCCCCAGCAAAGCTGAGGCCCGTGGCTATCGTGGGTGACTTGAGACCGTGACTCCTGGACACCGAGCACATTTGCAAGTGCATCCTCTTCTGGGTCTCCCAAGAAGTCGTGCTTTGGGCTCCCAGTAGCCCTAGCCTCCAGCACCACCTGCACCGAAGATCACTGGCCCCCACTCCACGAGTGTCCTGTAAGCCAGCTCCACGTGCGGCGTCACGAGGCTCCTTCGCGGTCGCTAGCCCGTTGGCTAGTAGCCCTTAACGAAGGCCAATCCTTTTCTTACTTGGCATCCTGGTTGCTCCAGGCCTGCCCTCACTTACCCTCGCTGGGTGAGTTCCACAGACCTTGCTGGTCTGCACCATTGACGATCTACATCTTCCTCGAGACTTGCCGTTGCCAAGGCTTGTTGGGTCCAATCCGGTCGCCGACACCTCAGCACTCGACAGACATCGTGTACCAGCCCGAATCCTGCTCCTGGTCGCTGACAACGCCTCCTGGACCTCGTGGCTGAAGAGTCAAGACGACCGTCAACGCACCTGAAGCACTCGACATCGGTGGGCATCTGTCCATCGCCTTCCTGGTCACTGGCTAGTGACCCAGACTCTGTCCCCTCTGCTTTCAGGTTCTTCAGAACTCCGATCCAGTCTTGGATCCACCCGGACACTTTTCTCTTGGCCGCCAGCAGCACTTTGCAGCAGATCGCCATTCGAATCGACGACGAAACCCGACCCCGAAAGGCACCTATGCACCCGGCTTCCCTGGGTGAGGTAACACGAGTACTCCGGTGCTCCCGTGGGTAGAGACTCTTCAAAGTCCTAGATCTCAAAGGGTTTTGTCCTAGTCCTCTTTTAAGTGTCCCTTTTCTATACTTTCCCGATCCCGACTTTCTCCATAGAAGTCAACGGCGTATCGCGGTTGTGTATTTACACTGCACGCGTCTCCCGTAGGTCCCCTGTGTCACTACCTTGGGTGGTTCCTTGTGGTCCAAGCACTTCTAGAGGCTCTAGGCCTAGTGTCTAGTTCAGTCGTGGTTCGCATACCACTTTATTGGTATATGGTTTGGTACGCCCATAGGGCCCAAACGTGTATTTGTGCTATTACTGTGATTTGATAACTTATAACTTATGTACTTCGAACTCTAGCCTCATAAAGAGACTAGAGGGGTGTGTTTAGCAATAAATACATATATTTTGAATATATACCTGGTGTGGTGCTCTTTCATTTGGTCACTCAAGAGATTATAGACTGGTAAAACAAGCTGCTTTACATTCCTTCAAGACTTAGCCTGAAGGCTGCTCTCCATAGCTACCACTAGGATAGCTTTCAATAAGGTTGTCTTTAACCTATCTCCAGTAAGGGGTTGTTTGGACTGGTGCAAGGTGCCCACTATAATTAGTGGACAGCATATACCAGGCCAACTTCTCACAATACCCTTCCCACTTAGGCCGACAAATGCAAAAGAAACAATTGATGGACGGAATGCTGGACAATGCAAACATTCACCCCCAGTCAGAAGGATCTGGGTTAAATCCATCATTCTTTTGCTCACCACACCACCCCAGTTTGGACCCAGCCATATGCAAATCAGTCTTGACCCTGTTCCTTGTGGGAACAGTCCAGCCCGAACTGCCAAGCCAGGTCCTCCCTGGACCGGAAACAAGCATCCTGGGACCGGTTTCAGGGCAATACCCTTCTTCAGCCAGGCTAGCTTGAATCCAGTGGTGTAGTGAGCACGGGACCCACGTCTGGGCATACCCTTCCCACTTAGGGCAACAAATGCAAAAGAAACAATTGATGGACGGAATGCTGGACAATGCAAACATTCACCCCCAGTCACAAGGATCTGGGTTAAATCCATCATTCTTTTGCTCACCACACCACCCCAGTTTGGACCCAGCCATATGCAAATCAGTCTTGACCCTGTTCCTTGTGGGAACAGTCCGGCCCGAACTGCAAAGCCAGGTCCTCCCTGGACCGGAAACAAGCATCCTGGGACCGGTTTCAGGGCATCACCCTTCTTCAGCCAGGCTAGCTTGAATCCAGTGGTGTAGTGAGCATGGGACCCACGTCTGGGCATACCCTTCCCACTTAGGGCGACAAGTGCAAAAGAAACAATTGATGGACGGAATGCTGGACAATGCAAACATTCACCCCCAGTCACAAGGATCTGGGTTAAATCCATCATTCTTTTGCTCACCACACCACCCCAGTTTGGACCCAGCCATATGCAAATCAGTCTTGACCCTGTTCCTTGTGGGAACAGTCCAGCCCGAACTGCCAAGCCAGGTCCTCCCTGGACCGGAAACAAGCATCCTGGGCCCGGTTTCAGGGCATCACCCTTCTTCAGCCAGGCTAGCTTGAATCCAGTGGTGTAGTGAGCACGGGACCCACGTCTGGGCATACCCTTCCCACTTAGGGCGACAAGTGCAAAAGAAACAATTGATGGACGGAATGCTGGACAATGCAAACATTCACCGCCAGTCACAGGGATCTGGGTTAAATCCATCATTCTTTTGCTCACCACACCACCCCAGTTTGGACCAAGCCATATGCAAATCAGTCTTGACCCTGTTCCTTGTGGGAACAGTCCAGCCCGAACTGCCAAGCCAGGTCCTCCCTGGACTGGAAACAAGCATCCTTGGACCGGTTTCAGGGCATCACCCTTCTTCAGCCAGGCTAGCTTGAATCCAGTGGTGTAGTGAGCACGGGACTCACGTCTGGGCATACCCTTCCCACTTAGGGCGACAAATGCAAAAGAAACAATTGATGGACGGAATGCTGGACAATGCAAACATTCACCCCCAGTCAGAAGGATCTGGGTTAAATCCATCATTCTTTTGCTCACCACACCACCCCAGTTTGGACCCAGCCATATGCAAATCAGTCTTGACCCTGTTCCTTGTGGGAACAGTCCAGCCCGAACTGCCAAGCCAGGTCCTCCCTGGACCGGAAACAAGCATCCTGGGACCGGTTTCAGGGCATCACCCTTCTTCAGCCAGGCTAGCTTGAATCCAGTGGTGTAGTGAGCACGGGACCCACGTCTGGGCATACCCTTCCCACTTAGGGCGACAAATGCAAAAGAAACAATTGATGGACGGATTGCTGGACAATGCAAACATTCACCCCCAGTCAGAAGGATCTGGGGTAAATCCATCATTCTTTTGCTCACCACACCACCCCAGTTTGGACCCAGCCATATGCAAATCAGTCTTGACCTTGTTCCTTGTGGGAACAGTCCAGCCCGAACTGCCAAGCCAGGTCCTCCCTGGACTGGAAACAAGCATCCTGGGACCGGTTTCAGGGCATCACCCTTCTTCAGCCAGGCTAACTTGAATCCAGTGGTGTAGTGAGCACGGGACCCACGTCTGGGCATACCCTTCCCACTTAGGGCGACAAATGCAAAAGAAACAATTGATGGACGGAATGCTGGACAATGCAAACATTCACCCCCAGTCACAAGGATCTGGGTTAAATCCATCATTCTTTTGCTCACCACACCACCCCAGTTTGGACCCAGCCATATGCAAATCAGTCTTGACCCTGTTCCTTGTGGGAACAGTCCAGCCCGAACTGCCAAGCCAGGTCCTCCCTGGACCGGAAACAAGCATCCTGGGACCGGTTTCAGGGCATCACCCTTCTTCAGCCAGGCTAGCTTGATTCCAGTGGTGTAGTGAGCATGGGACCCACGTCTGAGCATACCCTTCCCACTTAGGGCGACAAATTCAAAAGAAACAATTGATGGACGGAATGCTGGACAATGCAAACATTCACCCCCAGTCACAAGGATCTGGAGTAAATCCATCATTCTTTTGCTCACCACACCACCCCAGTTTGGACCCAGCCATATGCAAATCAGTCTTGACCCTGTTCCTTGTGGGAACAGTCCAGCCCGAACTCGAAACCGGTCCCAGGATGCTTGTTTCCGGTCCAGGGAAGACATGGCTTGGCAGTTCGGGCTGGACTGTTCCCATGAGGCACAGGGTCAGACTGATTTGCATATGGTCAAGTCTGAACTGGGGTGGTGGAGTGAGCTAAAGCATGATGATGGATTAAACCCAGATCAGTTGACTGGGGATAAGTGTTTGATTTGCTCTAACGCTCCGTCCATCATCCCCTTTGGCATTGCTTTGTTCGCCCTAAGTTGGCAGGTATGCCCAGACGTGGGTCCCTTGCTCACTTTGCCACTGGATTCAAGATAGCCTGGCTGATGAGGGTTTTGAACCTGAAACCTGTCCCAGGATGCTTGTTTCCGGTCCAGGGAAGACATGGCTTGGCAGTTCAGGCTGGACTGTTCCCATGAGGCACAGGGTCAGACTGATTTGCATATGGCCATGTCTGAACTGGGGTGGTGGAGTGAGCTAAAGAATGATGATGGATTAAACCCAGATCAGTTGACTGGGGGTGAGTGTTTGATTTGCTCTAACGCTCCGTCCATCATCCCTTTGGTATCGCTTTGTTCGCCCTAAGTTGGCAGGGAATGCCCAGACGTGGGTCCCTTGCTCACTTTGCCACTGGATTCAAGATAGCCTGGCTGATGAGGGTTTTGAACCTGAAACCTGTCCCAGGATGCTTGTTTCCAGTCCAGGAAGACATGGCTTGGCAGTTCGGGCTGGACTGTTCCCATGAGGCACAGGGTCAGACTGATTTGCATATGGCCATGTCTGAACTGGGGTGGTGGAGTGAGCTAAAGAATGATGATGGATTAAACCCAGATCAGTTGACTGGGGGTGAGTGTTTGATTTGCTCTAACACTCCGTCCATCATCCCCTTTGGTATCGCTTTGTTCGCCCTAAGTTGGCAGGGTATGCCCAGACGTGGGTCCCTTGCTCACTTTGCCACTGGATTCAAGATAGCCTGGCTGATGAGGGTTTTGAACCTGAAACCGGTCCCAGGATGCTTGTTTCCGGTCCAGGGAAGACATGGCTTGGCAGTTCGGGCTGGACTGTTCCCATGAGGCACAGGGTCAGACTGATTTGCATATGGCCATGTCTGAACTGGGGTGGTGGAGTGAGCTAAAGAATGATGATGGATTAAACCCAGATCAGTTGACTGGGGGTGAGTGTTTGATTTGCTCTAACGCTCCGTCCATCATCCCCTTTGGTATCGCTTTGTTCGCCCTAAGTTGGCAGGGTATGCCCAGACGTGGGTCCCTTGCTCACTTTGCCACTGGATTCAAGATAGCCTGGCTGATGAGGGTTTTGAACCCGAAACCGGTCCCAGGATGCTTGTTTCCGGTCCAGGGAAGACATGGCTTGGCAGTTCGGGCTGGACTGTTCCCATGAGGCACAGGGTCAGACTGATTTGCATATGGCCATGTCTGAACTGGGGTGGTGGAGGAGCTAAAGAATGATGATGGATTAAACCCAGATCAGTTGACTGGGGGTGAGTGTTTGATTTGCTCTAACGCTCCGTCCATCATCCCCTTTGGTATCGCCTTGGGTTCAAACCAAGACACAAGATGGCTGCCAACACTTCCTGGTTGGAACTGTTGGCAGCCAATCAAATCGCAGGCTCGAGATCGGGAGGGTTCGCGGATCCTCCACGTCCACAGTTGTATATCTGAGAAATGTTTACATTTCTCAGGAACTACTGAACGGATTTACACCATTTAACAAAAAGAGTGCACTCAGGACCAAGAGCTACCTTTTTGCCAAATTTGGTGTAATTCCGTTCAGCAGTTCGGGCTGTAGCTGCGTCAACAGATTCCTATGGAAATTAACATGGAGAAAAAGTGTTTTGGGACCCCCCCTTTTTCTTGGCCCCCGCTTGATGGTTCACCCTGAAACTTTCAAGACAGCAGCTAATGTGAGTGGGCCATTAGTTTTGAAAAGTTTGCAAAGATTCGTTATACGACGCCAAAGATATTGGCAAAAGAAAAAACGCATTTTGAATAGAAACAAGGTCCTAACTATAACTACCTACTGGCGACTGCCAGTAGGCAATATATTATCTACTGGCGGTCGCCAGTAGATAGTTATAGTTAGGACCTATTTTCCATAGGAAATCCGCAACATTCTATTTGAAATAACTCTTGCGTCGGTTGACGAATCTTCTCAAAATTTACAAACTTTATGGCCCGCTCCGGTCCGCTCCTACCCTGAAAGTTTCAGGGTGATTCGTCAAGCGGGGGCCGAGAAAAAAGGGGGGTCCCAAAACGTGTTTTCCCCATTCATTTTCCCATAGGAAACTTTAGCCACGGCTACAGCCCGAACTGCTGAACGGAATTACACCAAATTTGGCAAAGAGGTAGTTCTTGGTTCAGAAAGAACCCTTTTGTTAAATGGTGTAAATCCGTTCAGTAGTTTCTGAGAAATTTGAAAAAGAAAACACATATATATCTGGGCGGAGCCTAACCACACATGTCATCGTGAGATCTGATTGGCTGTCAGCACTTCATCCTGGAATTGCTGGCAGCCATCTTGGGACCAATATAAATGATAGTACCCCATTGAAATGCATTGTAGTGAATCGAAGATTTTGAGGGTTACCAAAAGGAGAACTATAAAGGGTGATAACAGACTTTAGTTACATTAGAATTCATTTGTTGATGGTACCATACTAATTTCAGGAATTGTGGTGTGTTCTAAGGTGATTTTACCCTGTGAAAAACCTTCTGCTGGGATATCATGAATCATGTTTGAGAGAACTATTTTCACATGCTTGTCCCATACAGTTTTGGAAGGTGCTCCAGAATCTAAAATGAGAGCATATTTTCTGTAAATTCACATTATCTTTCTCAGTCATGTGAGAATGAAGTCTGACATTCTCAGTAAAACATGTACATCCAACAAGGGCAGAGACTGTCAGTTGATTCCTTTGTGTTCTACTGCAGCTTCCCAGAGTGTTCTAAAGAACAACTAGAGTGCTAACAGCCTTACTTATGACAAAAGTATGGCACACCTGAAGCCATCTTGATTGGAATAAACTGGTAACACTTAAAACATTTAATTTAAAAAGGAACAAAATGATGGGGTTCATCTTGTCATAGAAATTATGGTTAGTGCTCTGGAAAGAAAAATTAGGACATGTTTCAAGTGTGATCTCAAATATCTTCCTGTTATATTTCAACAGGAGCAGCCTGTCAGTTGATGCCTTTGTGTTCTACTGCAGCTTCACAGAGTGTTCTAAAGAACAACTAGAGTGCTAACAGCCTTACTTATGACAAAAGTATGGCACACCTGAAGCCATCTTGATTGGAATAAACTGGTAACACTTAAAACATTTAATTTAAAAAGGAACAAAATGATGGGGTTCATCTTGTCATAGAAATTATGGTTAGTGCTCTGGAAAGAAAAATTAGGACATGTTTCAAGTGTGATCTCAAATATCTTCCTGTTATATTTCAACAGGAGCAGCCTGTCAGTTGATGCCTTTGTGTTCTACTGCAGCTTCACAGAGTGTTCTAAAGAACAACTAGAGTGCTAACAGCCTTACTTATGACAAAAGTATGGCACACCTGAAGCCATCTTGATTGGAATAAACTGGTAACACTTAAAACATTTAATTTAAAAAGGAACAAAATGATGGGGTTCATCTTGTCATAGAAATTATGGTTAGTGCTCTGGAAAGAAAAATTAGGACATGTTTCAAGTGTGATCTCAAATATCTTCCTGTTATATTTCAACAGGAGCAGCCTGTCACTTGATGCCTTTGTGTTCTACTGCAGCTTCCCAGAGTGTTCTAAAGAACAACTAGAGTGCTAACAGTCTTACTTATGACAAAAGTATGGCACACCTGAAGCCATCTTGATTGGAATAAACTGGTAACACTTAAAACATTTAATTTAAAAGGAACAAAATGAGGGGGTTCATTTTGCCATAGAAATTATGGTTAGTGCTGCAAAAGAAAATTTAGTGCATGTTTTAAGTGAGATCTCAAATCCTCTTCTATTTCATTAGAAAATTCTGACATGCAGACTGAAACAATCACTTTCAATACCAGCAGTAGACTTCCAGTTAACTCCTTGGTGAGCAGTAGCTTTACTACAGTGATCTAATGAACAACTAGAGTGCTAACATTCTGAATTTATGGCAAATGTGTGACACATCTGAATGCCTTCTTGATGGAATCAAAGTCAAAAACTGAAAGCATTTCCTACTGAGGAGACTGCAGTAAATGAGGAAATTAGGAAACTTCATAACAAAGAAGTCTTCCAAGATGGCCACCAGTGAAAAAAGAGCCCAAATGTAGCACAAATATTACCCAGATGTAGCCCACATATAGCCCAATGACAAAAGTGTGCAAAACACTTTTTATTTTTAGTTTTTTTGCAGTTTTATGTAGTGCAGACTGGTCAGGTATTGGAGCGTTGCATCTTAAAACATGACCTCCCTACACTACAAAAACACCACTGCACTACCCTAAACCCTAAAACACTACCCCCAGCACAACCCCCTACACTACACAAGCACCACTGCACTATCCTAAACCCTAAAACACTACCCCCAGCATGACCCCCTAAACTACATAAACACCACTGCACTACCCTAAACCCTAAAACACTACCCCAACACCACTGCACTAACCTAAATCCTAAAACACTACCTCCAGCAAGACCCCCTACACTACCCAAACACCACTGCAGTACCCTAAAACATGACCCCCTACACTACACAAACACCACTGCACTACCCTAAACCCTAAAACACTACCCCCAGCACAACCCCTATACTACACAAGCACCACTGCACTACCCTAAACCCTAAAACACTACCCCCAGCACGACCCCCTACACTACACAAACACCACTGCACTACCTTAAACCCTAAAACACTACCCCCAGCACGACTCCCTACACTACCCAAACACCACTGCACTAACCTAAATCCTAAAACACTACCCCCAGCACGACCCCCTACACTACCCAAACACCACTGCACTACCCTAAAACATGACCCTCTACACTACACAAACACCACTGCACTACCCTAAACCCTAAAACACTACCCCCAGCACGACCCCCTACACTACACAAGCACCACTGCACTACCCTAAACCCTAAAACACTACCCCCAGCACGACCCCCTACACTGCCCGAACACCACTGCACTGCCCTAAACCCTGAAACACCAGCCCCTGCACGACCCCCTACACTGCCCGAACACCACTGCACTGCCCAAAACCCTGAAACACCAACCATAGCACGACCCCCTACACTGCCCGAACACCACTGCACTGCCCTAAACCCTGAAACACCACCCCCTTCACGACCCCTACACTGCCCGAACACCACTGCACTGCCCTAAACCCTGAAACACCACCCCCAGCACGCCCCTACACTGCCCGAACACCACTGCACTGCCCTAAACCCTGAAACACCACCCCCAGCAAGACCTCCTACACTGCCCGAACACCACTGCACTGCCCTAAACCCTGAAACATCATGCCCAGCAAGACCCCCTACACTGCCCGAACACCACTACCCTAAACCCTGAAACACCACCCCCAGCACGACCCCCTACACTGCCCGAACACAACTGCACTGCCCTAAACCCTGAAACACCACCCCCTGCACGACTCCCTACACTGCACGAACACTACTGCACTGCCCTAAACCCTGAAACACCATCCCCAGCACGACCCCTACACTGCACGAACACCACTGCACTGCCCTAAACTCTGAAACACTACCCCCAGCAAGACCCCCTACACTGCCCGAACACCACTGCACTGCCCTAAACCCTGAAACATCACCCCCAGCAAGACCCCCTACACTGCCCGAACACCACTGCACTGCCATAAACCCTGAAACACCAGCCCCAGCACGACCCCTACACTGCCCGAACACCACTGCACTGCCCTAAACCCTGAAACACCACCCCTGCACGACCCCCTACACTGCCCGAACACCACTGCACTGCCCTAAACCCTGAAACACCACCCCCAGCACGATCCCCTACACTGCCCGAACACTACTGCACTGCCCTAAACCCTGAAACACCACCCCCAGCACTGACCCCCTACACTGCACCGAACACCACTGCACTGCCCTAAACCCCAAAACACTACCCCCAGCAAGACCCCCTACACTGCCCGAACACCACTACACTGCCCTAAACCCTGAAACACCACCCCTGCACGACCTCCTACACTGCCGGAACACCACTGCACTGCCCTAAACCCTGAAACACCACCCCCAGCACGACCCCCTACACTGCCCGAACACCACTGCACTGCCCTAAACCCTGAAACATCAACCCCAGCAAGACCCCCTACACTGCCTGAACACCACTGCCCTAAACCCTGAAACACCACCCCCTACACTGCACGAACACCACTGCACTGCCCTAAACCCTGAAACACCACCTCCAGCAAACCCCCTACACTGCCTGAACACCATTGCTCTGCCCTAAATCCTGAAACACTAGCCCCAGCACGACCCCTACACTGCCCGAACACCACTGCACTGCCCTAAACCCTGAAACACCACCCCAGCACGACCCCCTACACTGCCCGAACACCACTGCACTGCCCTAAACCCTGAAACACCAGCCCCAGCAAGACCCCTACACTGCCCGAACACCACTGCACTGCCCTAAACCCTGAAACACCATCCCCAGCACAACGCCCTACACTGCCCGAACACCACTGCACTGCCCTAAACCCTGAAACACCAGCCCCAGCACGACCCCCTACACTGCTCGAACACCACTGCACTGCCCTAAACCCTGAAACACCATCCCCAGCACGACCCCCTACACTGCCCGAACACCACTGCACTGCTCTAAACCCTGAAACACCACCCCTGCACGACCCCCTACACTGCCCGAACACCACTGCACTGCCCTAAACCCTGAAACACCACCCCCTGCACCACCCCTACACTGCCCGAACACCACTGCACTGCCCTAAACCCTGAAACACCACCCCTGCACCGCCCCCTACACTGCCCGAACACCACTGCACTGCCCTAAACCCTGAAACACCACCCCCAGCACGACCCCTTTACTGCTCGAACACCACTGCACTGCCCTAAACCCTGAAACACCACCCCCTACACTGCCCGAAAACCACTGCACTGCCCTAAACCCTGAAACACCACCCCAGAACGACCCCCTACACTGCCCGAACACCACTGCACTGCCCTAAACCCTAAAACACCACCCCCAGCATTACCCCTACACTGCCCAAACACCACTGCACTGCCCTAAACCCTAGAACACTACCCCCAGCACGACCCCTACACTACCCAAACACCACTGCACTACCCTAAACCCTAAAATACTCCCCCAACACGACCCCCTACACTACCCAAACACCACTGCACTGCCCTAAACCCTAAAACACTCCCCCAGCACGACCCCCTACACTACCCAAACACCACTGCACTGCCCTAAACCCTAAAACACTACCCCCGCATGACCCCCTACACTACCCAAACACCAATGCACTACCCTAATCCCTAAAACACTACCCCCGCATGACCCCCTACACTACCCTAAACCCTAAAACACTACCCCACGCACGACTCTCTACACTACCCAAAGAACACTGCACTACCCTAAACCCTAAAACACGACCTCCTACACTACACAAACACCACTGCACTACCCTAAACCCTAAAACACTACCCCTACACTACACAAACACCACTGCACTACCCTAAACCCTAAAAACTACCCCCAGCATGAACCACTACACTACCCAAACACCACTGCACTACCCTAAACCGTAAAAACTACTCCCAGCAGTACCCCTACACTACCCAAACACCACTGCACTACCCTAAACCCTAAAACACTACCCCCAGCAGTACCTCCTACACTACCCAAACACCACTGCACTACCCTAAATCACTACCCCCAGCACGACCCCTACACTACCCAAACACCACTGCACTACCGTAAACCCTAAAACACTCCCCCAGCACGACTCCCTACACTACCCAAACACCACTGCACTACCCTAAACCCTAAATCTACCCCCAGCATGACCCCCTACACTACACAAACACCACTGCACTACCCTAAACCCTAAAACACTACCCCCAGCACGACCCTCTTCACTACCTAAACACACCTGCACAATTTGTTACAGGCGTTGCAACGCAGGCCTGTGGTGCTTACTGGAAGTACCTAGTGGGCTAGTTGGACCCCAGGGACCCTCAGGATTCAAGGTGACCTAATCCCCCAACTTAAAACGCACCACGGGCGCGTTTGCACAGTGGTGAAGGGAGGGGGCGGGGCCTCAGGTGACATGTGCGCAAACACGCCCTGTGGTGCGTTTTAAGTTGGGGAATTAATTCCCTTTGAATCCTGAGGGACCCTGGGGCCAACTAGCCCACCAGGTACCTTCAGTAAGCACAACAGAGTTGCGTTGCAGAGAGGTGAAAAAAGGTGCGTGGCCTCGGAATGCCTCTCTGCAACTCAGCTCTGTGGTCCTAACTGTAGGTACCTGATGGGCTAGTTGCGCCCCAGGGACACTCAGGATTCAAGGGGACTTAATCCCGCAACTTAAAACGCGCCACGGGGTGCGTTTGCACACATGTCACCTCAGGCCCCCCTCCCTTCACCACTGTGCAAACGCGCCCTGTAGCGCGTTTTAAGAGGTAGTTTTAATCCCCCTGCCCTATTATGTTCTAGGGACTTGCAGAGGAGGTCATGCTAATCACAGGGGTACCCCAACGCGTAGTGTTCCCTAGTGTATGTAGGTGTTTTCACTGTATTCTAAGTGTCTTTTAGCATAGCACTGGCTCTGGTTAGTCAGAGTCAGTTACCACCAGTACCCGTCTGAAAAATTTGTGGGCACAGGATGATTTTGCAACAAGGCCTCTTTCTGCTCCTCAGTTGGTTCTTTCTGCACATCTTTTGCTTCTTTCTGTGCGTTTTTTCTTCTTTCTTCACATGTCCTACCTCTGTAGGCATAGTTAGAAACTAGCATTTAAAAAACCTTTGAAATTCACTTAAAAAATCATAGGTTTCAGGCACGTTATAGTTAGAAATTAGCATTTAAAAAACCTTTGAAATTCACTGAAAATACCATAGGTTTCAGACACGTTATAGTTAGAAATTAGCATTTAAAAAACCTTTGAAATTCACTGAAAAAACCATAGGTTTTAGGGACAGTTATAGCTAGTTGGACATTTCACTCGTACAAAACCATAGAAATTCCCCCGTTATAGTTAGTTCAGCTAACTATAACTCGCGCCCCCGCAATACACTGCTGATGAGGTCACATATTACATCACTCATGACATGGTCAGTGACATCACTGATGACATCACTGATGACATCTCAAATGACATCACTGATGACATCATCCATGTGATAATTTCATGCATCTTCTCACACCCTAATATAACTTTTGATACACCCACTCTAAATTACAGACTGCAATTCTCAAAACCATAGACACTCCAACACCAAAAACTACATACCCACTCACTGATTCTTAGGTCTACACACACATCCACTCACTCACCCGTACAGTCACTCATACTTAGTCACTCAGTACAGGACTATCATATGCACTCATACACCTATATAAACACTCACACACCGCCACTCATCCATAGAGGTACTCACACACCTAGTCAGTCATGCAAAAACTTAATCACACACCCATTTACTCACCTATACAGTTATACACACACCAGCTCACTTACTCATACAAATACTAGCACATTCTTACGCTCTTATACAATCACTGATACAAGTACACACTCATCCAATCAGCCACTCTCACAATCACACACTCTCACTTATAGCCATTTATATACTCCAACACACATATATACTGCCTTTCACATATGTAGTTACTCACACATGTACCACTGAGATATACATTCAATCACTAACACACCCATACACACACTCACCCACCCATACAGTCCATCACAGATGCACTCTTGAAACCATGCACCCAGTGAATCACCAACTCACACATCTATGCACAGAGTCACACACCCCACCCACACAAACACTCAGGCTCCCATACAGATACTCAGACAATCAATCAATAACCCATGTAGACACTCATGTAGCTATTCAGAAAGCCATGCAGCCGCTTACAAACCAACAGACAGACGGATACAGACATTCACACAGTTTAGTCACTAACCCATGCATTCAGTAAGATACATTTAATCACTCACTTGTAGAGTCAGTCACTCACGTACTAAATCAACCATTCAGACACTTATACACCCACTCATTCTTCAATACGCCTTTCCCTATATATATTAAACATATTTAAACTTTACAGAAACACACAGTCACTGGATGATGTCATCAGTGATGTCATCAGTGATGTCATTTGAGATGTCATCAGTGATGTCATCAGTGATGTCACTGACCATGTTATGAGTGATGTAATATGTGACGTCATCAGCAGTGCATTGTGGGGCGCGAGTTATAGTTAGCTGAACTAACTATAACGGGGGAATTTCTATGGTTTTGTACGAGTGAAATGTCCAACTAACTATAACTGTCCCTAAAACCTATGGTTTTTTCAGTGAATATATATATATATATATATATATTTGTATGTTTCATTTGGTTGTATTGATTGGTTTCATTTATCATATGTATGAAATGAGATTTAGCACATTGTTGAGTTTTACTCAGATGCACAAAAGCCCATACAGGGCAGAATGTTAAATAGCAGTCCTATGAGGGCCTCTCCTGCATTGATAGGAAGGTTATGATTACCTGTTATAGGCCCATACTGGGCACCATGGCTTACAGAATAAGGCATTGCTAAGCCCCATACACCAAGCTAATTATGGATAATGTACAGCATGGGATATATAATTTGAATATTTGCATGGATGTGAACGAGGTTGAGCTATTGCATTGAGTAAAGATATAAACCAATATTTATTTCGTTTGACAATGACAATCACAATGAATTAGGAAATGTTATAAGATGGCTGCCCTGATTGGGTTTATGATTGTATCCCACCTTCTGAATATGTCAGTTGTTAGCTTCCACAAAACATGGTGGGCTGATAAAATGGTAAATGACGTGCAGGTTGGAAACACTGACGAAGGCTAAGACCCAAAACGTGTTTATTTGAAGTAGCGCTGCAATAATGGATTTACAAGCGCCCCGCGATTGCCTGTTGACTTTGCTTTCCTTTTGGGGACACTCCAAGCATATATATATATATATATATATATATATATTCACTGAAAAAACCATAGGTTTTAGGGACAGTTATAGTTAGTTGGACATTTCACTCGTACAAAACCAAAGAAATTCCCCCGTTATAGTTAGTTCAGCTAACTATAACTCGCGCCCCGCAATGCACTGCTGATGACGTCACATATTACATCACTCATGACATGGTCAGTGACATCACTGATGACATCACTGATGACATCTCAAATGACATCACTGATGACATCACTGATGACATCATCCAGTGACTGTGTGTTTCTGTAAAGTTTAAATATGTTTAATATATCTAGGGAAAGGCGTATTGAAGAATGAGTGGGTATATAGGTGTCTGAATGGATGATTTAGTACGTGAGTGACTGACTCTACAAGTGAGTGATTAAATGTATCTTACTGAATGCATGGGTTAGTGACTAAACTGTGTGAATGTCTGTATCCGTCTGTCTGTTGGTTTGTAAGCGGCTGCATGGCTTTCTGAATAGCTACATGAGTGTCTACATGGGTTATTGATTGATTGTCTGAGTATCTGTATGGGTGCCTGAGTGTTTGTGTGGGTGAGGTGTGTGTGACTCTGTGCATAGATGTGTGAGTTGGTGATTCACTGGGTGCATGGTTTCAAGAGTGCATCTGTGATGGACTGTATGGGTGGGTGAGTGTGTGTATGGGTGTGTTAGTGATTGAATGTATATCTCAGTGGTACATGTGTGAGTAACTACATATGTGAAAGGCAGTATATATGTGTGTTGGAGTATATAAATGGCTATAAGTGAGAGTGTGTGATTGTGAGAGTGGCTGTATGGATAAGTGTGTACTTGTATCAGTGATTGTATAAGAGCATAAGAATGTGCTAGTATTTGTATGAGTAAGTGAGCTGGTGTGTGTATAACTGTATAGGTGAGTAAATGGGTGTGTGATTAAGTTTTTGCATGACTGACTAGGTGTGTGAGTACCTCTATGGATGAGTGGCGGTGTGTGAGTGTTTATATAGGTGTATGAGTGCATATGATAGTCCTGTACTGAGTGACTAAGTATGAGTGACTGTACGGGTGAGTGAGTGGATGTGTGTGTAGACCTAAGAATCAGTGAGTGGGTATGTAGTTTTTGGTGTTGGAGTGTCTATGGTTTTGAGAATGGCAGTCTGTAATTTAGAGTGGGTGTATCAAAAGTTATATTAGGGTGTGAGAAGATGCATGAAATTATCACATGGATGATGTCATCAGTGATGTCATTTGAGATGTCATCAGTGATGTCATCAGTGATGTCACTGACCATGTCATGAGTGATGTAATATGTGACGTCATCAGCAGTGCATTGCGGGGGCGCGAGTTATAGTTAGCTGAACTGACTATAACGGGGGAATTTCTTTGGTTTTGTACGAGTGAAATGTCCAACTAACTATAACTGTCCCTAAAACCTATGGTTTTTTCAGTGAATTTCAAAGGTTTTTTAAATGCTAATTTCTAACTATAACGTGTCTGAAACCTATGGTTTTTTCAGTGAATTTCAAAGGTTTTTTAAATGCTAATTTCTAACTATAACGTGCCTGAAACCTATGATTTTTTAAGTGAATTTCAAAGGTTTTTTTAAATGCTAGTTTCTAACTAGGCCTACAGAGGTAGGACATGTGAAGAAAGAAGAAAAAACACACAGAAAGAAGCAAAAGATGTGCAGAAAGAACCAACAGAGGAGCAGAAAGAGGCCTTGTTGCAAAATCATCCTGTGCCCACAACTTTTTCAGACGGGTACTGGTGGTAACTGACTCTGACTAACCAGAGCCAGTGCTATGCTAAAAGACACTTAGAATACAGTGAAAACACCTACATACACTAGGGAACACTATGCGTTGGGGTACCCCTGTGATTAGCATGACCTCTTCTGCAAGTCCCTAGTACATAATAGGGCAGGGGATTAAAACTACCTCTTAAAACCGCTACAGGGCGTGTTTGCACAGTGATGAAGGGAGGAGGGCCTGAGGTGACATGTGTGCAAACGCACCCCGTGGCGCGTTTTAAGTTGCTGGATTAAGTCCCTTGAATTCTGAGGGTCCCTGGGGCCCAACTAGCCCCCCAGGTACCTACAGTTAGGACCACAGAGCTGAGTTGCAGAGAGGCGTTCCAAGGCCACGCACCTTTTTTCACCTCTCTGCAACGCAACTCTGTTGTGCTTACTGAAGGTACCTGGTGGGCTAGTTGGCCTCAGGGTCCCTCAGGATTCAAAGGGAATTAATTCCCCAACTTAAAACGCACCACAGGGCGTGTTTGCGCACATGTCACCTGAGGCCCCGCCCCTCCCTTCACCACTGTGCAAACGCGCCCCGTGGTGCGTTTTAAGTTGGGGGATTAGGTCACCTTGAATCCTGAGGGTCCCTGGGGCCCAACTAGCCCACTAGGTACTTCCAGTAAGCACCACAGGCCTGCGTTGCAACGCCTGTAACAAATTGTGCAGTTGTGTTTAGGTAGTGAAGAGGGTCGTGCTGGGGGTAGTGTTTTAGGGTTTAGGGTAGTGCAGTGGTGTTTGTGTAGTGTAGGGGGTCATGCTGGGGGTAGATTTAGGGTTTAGGGTAGTGCAGTGGTGTTTGGGTAGTGTAGGGAGTCGTGCTGGGGGAGTGTTTTAGGGTTTAGGGTAGTGCAGTGGTGTTTGGGTAGTGTAGGGGTCATGCTGGGGGTAGTGTTTTAGGGTTTAGGGTAGTGCAGTGGTGTTTGGGTAGTGTAGGGAGTCGTGCTGGAGGTAGTGTTTTAGGGTAGTGCAGTGGTGTTTGGGTAGTGTAGGGGTACTGCTGGGGGTAGTGTTTTAGGGTTTAGGGTAGTGCAGTGGTGTTTGGGTAGTGTAGGGGTACTGCTGGGGGTCGTGTTTTAGGGTTTAGGGTAGTGCAGTGGTCTTTGGGTAGTGTAGGGAGTCGTGCGGGGGTAGTGTTTTAGGGTTTAGGGTAGTGTAGGGGTCATGCGGGGTAGTGTTTTAGGGGTAGGGTAGTGCATTGGTGTTTGGGTAGTGTAGGGGGTCATGCGGGGGTAGTGTTTTAGGGTTTAGGGCAGTGCAGTGGTGTTCGGGTAGTGTAGGGGGTCGTGCTGGGGGAGTGTTTTAGGGTTTAGGGCAGTGCAGTGGTGTTCGGGTAGTGTAGGGGGTCGTGCTGGGGGAGTGTTTTAGGGTTTAGGGCAGTGCAGTGGTGTTCGGGTAGTGTAGGGGGTCGTGCTGGGGGAGTGTTTTAGGGTTTAGGGCAGTGCAGTCGTGTTCGGGTAGTGTAGGGGATGTGCTGGGGGTAGTATTTTAGGGTTTAGGGTAGTGCAGTGGTGTTCGGGTAGTGTAGGGGGTCATGCTGGGAGTAGTGTTCTAGGGTTTAGGGCAGTGCAGTGGTGTTTGGGCAGTGTAGGGGGTAATGCTGGGGGTGGTGTTTTAGGGTTTAGGGCAGTGCAGTGGTGTTTGGGCAGTGTAGGGGGTCATGCTGGGGGTGGTGTTTCAGGGTTTAGGGCAGTGCAGTGGTGTTCGGGCAGTGTAGGGGGTGGTGTTTCAGGGTTTAGGGCAGTGCAGTGGTGTTCGGGCAGTGTAGGGGGTCGTGCAGGGGTGGTGTTTCAGGGTTTAGGGCAGTGGTGTTCGGGCAGTGTAGGGGGTCGTGCTGGGGGTGGTGTTTCAGGGTTTGGGGCAGTGCAGTGGTGTTCGAGCAGTAAAGGGGGTCGTGCTGGGGGTGGTGTTTCAGGGTTTAGGGCAGTGCAGTGGTGTTAGGGCAGTGTAGGGGGCGGTGCAGGGGGTGGTGTTTCAGCGTTTAGGGCAGTGCAGTGGTGTTCGAGCAGTGTAGGGGGTGGTGCAGGGGGTGGTGTTTCAGGGTTTAGGGCAGTGCAGTGGTGTTCGGGCAGTGTAGGGGGTCATGCTGGGGCTGGTGTTTCAGGGTTTAGGGCAGTACAGTGGTGTTCGGGCAGTGTAGGGGGTCGTGCTGGGGCTGGTGTTTCAGTGTTTAGGGCAGTGCAGTGGTGTTCGGGCAGTGTAGGGGGTCGTGCTGGGGCTGGTGTTTCAGGGTTTAGGTCAGTGCAGTGGTGTTCGGGCAGAGTAGGGGGTTGTGCTGGGGCTGGTGTTTCAGGGTTTAGGGCAGTGTAGTGGTGTTCGGGCAGTGTAGGGGTCGTGCTGGGGGTGGTATTTTAGGGTTTAGGTCAGTGCAGTGGTGTTCGGGCAGTGTAGGGGGTCGTGCTGGGGCTAGTGTGTCAGGATTTAGGGCAGAGCAGTGGTGTTAAGGCAGTGTTGGGGGTTTTGCTGGAGGTGGTGTTTCACGGTTTAGGGCAGTGCAGTGGTGTTCGTGCAGTGTAGGGGGTGGTGTTTCAGGGTTTAGGGCAGTGGTGTTCAGGCAGTGTAGGGGGTCGTGCTGGGGGTGGTGTTTCAGGGTTTAGGGCAGTGCAGTGGTGTTCCGGCAGTGTAGGAGGTCGTGCAGGGGGTGGTGTTTCAGGGTTTAGGGCAGTGTAGTGGTGTTCGGGCAGTGTAGGGGGTCATGCTGGGGCTGGTGTTTCAGGGTTTAGGGCAGTGCAGTGGAGTTCGGGCAGTGTAGGGGGTCTTGCTGGGGCTGGTGTTTCAGGGTTTAGGGCAGTGAAGTGGTGTTCGGGCAGTGTAGGGGGTCATGCTGGGGGAGGTGTTTCAGGGTTTAGGGCAGTGTAGTGGTGTTCGGGAAGTGTAGGGGGTCGTGCTGGGGCTAGTGTTTCAGGATTTAGGGCAGAGCAAAGGTGTTCAGGCAGTGTAGGGGGTTTTGCTGGAGGTGGTGTTTCACGGTTTACGGCAGTGCAGTGGTGTTCGTGCAGTGTAGGCGGTGGTGTTTCAGGGTTTAGGGCAGTGGTGTTCAGGCAGTGTAGGGGGTCTTGCTGGGGTTGATGTTTCAGGGTTTAGGGCAGTGCAGTGGTGTTCGGGCAGTGTAGGGGGTCGTGCTGGGGGTGGTGTTTCAGGGTTTAGGGCAGTGCAGTGGTGTTCCGGCAGTGTAGGAGGTCGTGCAGGGGGTGGTGTTTCAGGGTTTAGGGCTCTGCAGTGGTGTTCGGGCAGTGTAGGGGTCGTGCTGGGGGTGGTGTTTCAGGGTTTAGGCCAGTGCAGTGGTGTTCGGGCAGTGTAGGGGGACGTGCAGGGGGTGGTGTTTTAGGGTTTAGGACAGTGCAGTGGTGTTCGGCCAGTGTAGGTGGTCTTGCTGGGGGTGGTGTTTCAGGCTTTAGGGCAGTGGTGTTCGGGCAGTGTAGGGGGTCTTGCTGGGGGTGGTGTTTCAGGGTTTAGGGCAGTGCAGTGGTGTTCGGGCAGTGTAGGGGGTCTTGCTGGGGCTGGTGTTTCAGGGTTTAGGGCAGTGCAGTGGTGTTCGGGCAGTGTAGCGGGTCGTGCTGGGGCTGGTGTTTGAGGGTTTAGGGTAGTGCAGTGGTGTTCGGGCAGTGTAGGGGGTCGTGCTGGGGGTGGTGTTTCAGGGTTTAGGGCAGTGCAGTGGTTTTCGGGCAGTGTAGGCGGTCGTGCTGGGGCTGGTGTTTCAGGGTTTAGGGCAGTGCAGTGGTGTTCGGGCAGTGTACTGGGTTGTGCTGGGCTGGTGTTTCAGGGTTTAGGGCAGTGCAGTGGTGTTCGGGCAGTGTAGGGGTCGTGCTGGGGGTGGTGTTTCAGGGTTTAGGGCAGTGCAGTGGTGTTCGGCCAGTGTAGGGGTCGTGCTGGGGCTGGTGTTTCATGGTTTAGGGCAGTGCAGTGGTGTTCGGGCAGTGTAGGGGGTCGTGCTGGGGGTGGTGTTTCAGGGTTTAGGGCAGTGCAGTGGTGTTCGGGCAGTGTAGGGGGTCATGCTGGGGGTGGTGTTTCAGGGTTTAGGGCAGTGCAGTGGTGTTCGGGCAGTGTAGGGGGTCTTCCTGGGGGTGGTGTTTCAGGGTTTAGAGCAGTGGTGTTCGGGCAGTGTAGGGGGTCGTGCAGGGGGTGGTGTTTCAGGGTTTAGGGCACTGCAGTGGTGTTCGGGCAGTGTAGGGGGTCGTGCTGGGGGTGGTGTTTCAGGGTTTAGGGCAGTGCAGTGGTGTTCGGGCAGTGTAGGGGGTCGTGCAGGGGGTGGTGTTTCAGGGTTTAGGACAGTGCAGTGGTGTTCGGCCAGTGTAGGTGGTCTTGCTGGGGGTGGTGTTTCAGGCTTTAGTGCAGTGGTGTTCGGGCAGTGTAGGGGGTCTTGCTGGGGGTGGTGTTTCAGGGTTTAGGGCAGTGCAGTGGTGTTCGGGCAGTGTAGGGGGTCTTGCTGGGGCTGGTGTTTCAGGGTTTAGGGCAGTGCAGTGGTGTTCGGGCAGTGTAGGGGGTCGTGCTGGGGCTGGTGTTTGAGGGTTTAGGGTAGTGCAGTAGTGTTCGGGCAGTGTGAGGGGGTCGTGCTGGGGGTGGTGTTTCAGGGTTTAGGGCAGTGCAGTGGTTTTCGGGCAGTGTAGGCGGTCGTGCTGGGGCTGGTGTTTCAGGGTTTAGGGCAGTGCAGTGGTGTTCGGGCAGTGTACTGGGTTGTGCTGGGCTGGTGTTTCAGGGTTTAGGGCAGTGCAGTGGTGTTCGGGCAGTGTAGGGGGTCGTGCTGGGGGTGGTGTTTCAGGGTTTAGGGCAGTGCAGTGGTGTTCGGCCAGTGTAGGGGTCGTGCTGGGGCTGGTGTTTCATGGTTTAGGGCAGTGCAGTGGTGTTCGGGCAGTGTAGGGGGTCGTGCTGGGGGTGGTGTTTCAGGGTTTAGGGCAGTGCAGTGGTGTTCGGGCAGTGTAGGGGGTCATGCTGGGGGTGGTGTTTCAGGGTTTTGGGCAGTGCAGTGGTGTTCGGGCAGTGTAGGGGGTCTTCCTGGGGGTGGTGTTTCAGGGTTTAGAGCAGTGGTGTTCGGGCAGTGTAGGGGTCGTGCAGGGGTGGTGTTTCAGGGTTTAGGGCAGTGCAGTGGTGTTCGGGCAGTGTAGGGGTCGTGCTGGGGCTGGTGTTTCAGGGTTTAGGGCAGTGCAGTGGTGTTCGGGCAGTGTAGGGGGTCTTGCTGGGGGTAGTGTTTCAGGGTTTAGGGCAGTGGTGTTCGGGCAGTGTAGGGGGTCTTGCTGGGGGTGATGTTTCAGGGTTTAGGGCAGTCCAGTGGTGTTCGGGCAGTGTAGGGGGTCTTGCTGGGGTAGTGTTTCAGGGTTTAGGGCAGTGCAGTGGTGTTCGTGCAGTGTAGGGGGTCGTGCTGGGGATGGTGTTTCAGGGTTTAGGGCAGTGCAGTAGTGTTCGGGCAGTGTAGGGGGTCGTGCAGGGGGTGGTGTTTCAGGGTTTAGGGCAGTGCAGTGGTGTTCGGGCAGTGTAGGGGGTCGTGCTGGGGGTGGTGTTTCAGGGTTTAGGGCAGTGCAGTGGTGTTCGGGCAGTGTAGGGGGTCGTGCTGGGGGTGGTGTTTCAGGGTTTAGGGCAGTGGTGTTTGGGCAGTGTAGGGGGTCTTGCTTGGGGTGATGTTTTAGGGTTTAGGGCAGTGCAGTGGTGTTCGGGCAGTGTAGGAGGTCTTGCTGGGGGTAGTGTTTCAGGGTTTAGGGCAGTGCAGTGGTGTTCGGGCAGTGTAGGGGGTCGTGCTGGGGTAGTGTTTTAGGATTTAGGTTAGTGCAGTGGTGTTGGGGTAGTGTTTTAGGGTTTAGGGTAGTGCAGTGGTGTTTGTGTAGTGTAGGGGGTCATGCTGGGGGTAGTGTTTTAGGGTTTAGGGTAGTGCAGTGGTGCTTGTGTAGTGTAGGGGGTCGTGCTGGGGGTAGTGTTTTAGGGTTTAGGGTAGTGCAGTGGTGTTTTTGTAGTGTAGGGGTCATGTTTTAAGATACAACGCTCCAATACCTGACCAGTCTGCACTACATAAAACTGCAAAAACCTAAAAATAAAAAGTGTTTTGCACACTTTTGTCATTGGGCTATATGTGGGCTACATCTGGGTAATATTTGTGCTACATTTGGGCTCTTTTTTCACTGGTGGCCATCTTGGAAGACTTCTTTGTTATGAAGTTTCCTAATTTCCTCATTTACTGCAGTCTCCTCAGTAGGAAATGCTTTCAGTTTTTTACTTTGATTCCATCAAGAAGGCATTCAGATGTGTCACACATTTGCCATAAATTCAGAATGTTAGCACTCTAGTTGTTCATTAGATCACTGTAGTAAAGCTACTGCTCACCAAGGAGTTAACTGGAAGTCTACTGCTGGTATTGAAAGTGATTGTTTCAGTCTGCATGTCAGAATTTTCTAATGAAATAGAAGAGGATTTGAGATCTCACTTAAAACATGCACTAAATTTTCTTTTTGCAGCACTAACCATAATTTCTATGGCAAAATGAACCCCTCATTTTGTTCCTTTTAAATTAAATGTTTTAAGTGTTACCAGTTTATTCCAATCAAGTTGGCTTCAGGTGTGCCATACTTTTGTCATAAGTAAGGCTGTTAGCACTCTAGTTGTTCTTTAGAACACTCTGGGAAGCTGCAGTAGAACACAAAGGCATCAACTGACAGGCTGCTCCTGTTGAAATATAACAGGAAGATATTTGAGATCACACTTGAAACATGTCCTAATTTTTCTTTCTACAGCACTAACCATAATTTCTGTGACAAAATGAACCCCATCATTTTGTTCCTTTTTAAATTAAATGTTTTAAGTGTTACCAGTTTATTCCAATCAAGTTGGCTTCAGGTGTGCCATACTTTTGTCATAAGTAAGACTGTTAGCGCTCTAGTTGTTCTTTAGAACACTCTGGGAAGCTGCAGTAGAACACAAAGGCATCAACTGACAGGCTGCTCCTGTTGAAATATAACAGGAAGATATTTGAGATCACACTTGAAACATGTCCTAATTTTTCTTTCCAGAGCACTAACCATAATTTCTATGACAAGATGAACCCCATCATTTTGTTCCTTTTTAAATTAAATGTTTTAAGTGTTACCAGTTTATTCCAATCAAGATGGCTTCAGGTGTGCCATACTTTTGTCATAAGTAAGGCTGTTAGCACTCTAGTTGTTCTTTAGAACATTCTGGGAAGCTGCAGTAGAACACAAAGGAATCAACTGACAGTCTCTGCCCTTGTTGGATGTACATGTTTTACTGAGAATGTCAGACTTCATTCTCACATGACTGAGAAAGATAATGTGAATTTACAGAAAATATGCTCTCATTTTAGCTTCTGGAGCACCTTCCAAAACTGCATGGGACAAGCATGTGAAAAAGTTTTCTCTCAAACATGATTCATGATATCCCAGCAGAAGGTTTTTCACAGGGTAAAATCACCTTAGAACACACCACAATTCCTGAAATTAGTATGGTACCATCAACAAATGAATTCTAATGTAACTAAAGTCTGTTATCACCCTTTATAGTTCTCCTTTTGGTACCCCTCAAAATCTTCGATTCACTACAATGCATTTCAATGGGGTACTATCATTTATATTGGTCCCAAGATGGCTGCCAGCAATTCCAGGATGAAGTGCTGACAGCCAATCAGATCTCACGATGACATGTGTGGTTAGGCTCCGCCCAGATATATATGTGTTTTTACTTTTGATTTTCTCAGCAACTACTGAACAGATTTACACCATTTAACAAAAGGGTTCTTTCTGAACCAAGAACTACCTCTTTGCCAAATTTTGTGTAATTCCGTTCAGCAGTTCGAGCTGTAGCCGTGGCTAAAGTTTCCTATGGGAAAATGAATGGGGAAAAGACGCTTTGGGACCCCTCTTTTTCTCGGCCCCCGCTTGACGAATCACCCGAAACTTTCAGGGTAGGAGCGGACCGGAGCGGGCCATAAAGTTTGAAAATTTCGCGAAGATTCGTCAACCGACGCAAGAGTTATTTCAAATAGAATGTCGCGGATTTCCTATGGAAAATAGGTCCTAACTATAACTATCTACTGGCGACCGCCAGTAGATAATATATATATATATATGTATATATATATATATATATATATATGAACATACACTCCTACTCCAACTGAAGAATGCACGTACACAAGGCTGTAGGGATACGGCATTATTTATTTTCTTGGGTCTCCTCGACCCTGCGACCAGAGATACGCGTTTCGGCTTCGCAGAAGCCTTGTCAATCTAATTGGCGCCAAATACAAGTAAGTATATATAGCCCTTCCCACTAAAGACACACATAAACATAAAGAAAATACTTTTACGTTTTAGGTCATGCACTGGGACAGACAAATTATGTTATTCAAACATTACCCTGACAGAATATCTGAATGGTGCGGCTGGTACAAGTAATCTTACGTTAATGCATATTACGTTGTAAATAAACTGCAAAGTGCACCCAAGCAAATCTAAACATAATGCTACCCCTGCCTGCACTGGTAATGATGCGTGTCTGACCCCGCATATGGGAGGAATAAATCGCCAGCTAGTTACAGATTTTAACAGCGCCAATCTCTCAGGAAAATAAAGCCATCATTGTAAAAAACAAAAACATGTAAATGCAATGTTCTGTCTTTAAAATCGTGCAGTTCAAACCGACTTCGCATTGAGCCTAAGACCTCTTTGACCCCGTGATGTTAACCCTGATACAGATTGGTTTACCGGTAATTGACATGTGGTTTTGGTTACGGGCTCAGAGTTATGTTATGCTGCAATTTGAAAAGAACTTCACTCAACAGCGCAAGCGGCAGGGAAATACAAAGGTTGAAAAATACATCCCGGGCTAAACAATACAATACAATGTGTATAATGCCGGCATAAATGCCTGCCACCTGGTGAACGCTCTTATAACCAACCAAACTGCAAGTCCCATGATGCCTCTCTGCGGTTGCATACATGTCAGGAGTTCATATGCATACAACCCGAATACAAGTCAATATCATGGGTTCATTGTGCCGGTGACCAATAGTCATTTGCAAACAGATGGTAACTCCAAAATCGGGAAAATGTCTCAATGTCACTCGTAAAACATAGCACTGAAAATAGATTTGTGATGGGCACAAAACGCGAGGTCGAAGGAGACCGATAAACAAAGAATTAAAGTATGCCAAACAGTCATCACCGCATCTGCATCGGCATCCGCAGTGCCCAGTCACCAAGGGGCGCCAGTCTCCAGAGCAAGGCTTTTCTAGACTGGGGACCCCCAGACCCCGTGCTGGCAGTCGGCAAAACCGCCTCGCTTTGGTATCCAATGCTCCCACTGCTGTCATCCTCGTTCTCATCCCGGCGTGCTCCTTGGGGGCTCCCCCTCTAGCACTCCCATGCTCCTCCAAGAAAATGCGGTCAAAGGAGAGAGCCACAAACAACTGGTGTTACGTGGACAGCGTTTAGACCGCTAACGCTGAATTTGAATGAACATACACTCCTACTCCAACTGAAGAAGGCACGTACACAAGGCTGTAGGGATACGGCATTATTTATTTTCTTGGGTCTCCTCGACCCTGCGACCAGAGATACGCGTTTCGGCTTCGCAGAAGCCTTTGTCAATCTAATTGGCGCCAAATACAAGTAAGTATATATAGCCCTTCCCACTAAAGACAAACATAAACATAAAGAAAATACTTTTACGTTTTAGGTCATGCACTGGGACAGACAAATTATGTTATTCAAACATTACCCTGACAGAATATCTGAATGGTGCGGCTGGTACAAGTAATCTTACGTTAATGCATATTACGTTGTAAATAAACTGCAAAGTGCACCCAAGCAAATCTAAACATAATGCTACCCCTGCCTGCACTGGTAATGATGCGTGTCTGACCCCGCATATGGGAGGAATAAATCGCCAGCTAGTTACAGATTTTAACAGCGCCAATCTCTCAGGAAAATAAAGCCATCATTGTAAAAAACAAAAACATGTAAATGCAATGTTCTGTCTTTAAAATCGTGCAGTTCAAACCGACTTCGCATTGAGCCTAAGACCTCTTTGACCCCGTGATGTTAACCCTGATACAGATTGGTTTACCGGTAATTGACATGTGGTTTTGGTTACGGGCTCAGAGTTATGTTATGCTGCAATTTGAAAAGAACTTCACTCAACAGCGCAAGCGGCAGGGAAATACAAAGGTTGAAAAATACATCCCGGGCTAAACAATACAATACAATGTGTATAATGCCGGCATAAATGCCTGCCACCTGGTGAACGCTCTTATAACCAACCAAACTGCAAGTCCCATGATGCCTCTCTGCGGTTGCATACATGTCAGGAGTTCATATGCATACAACCCGAATACAAGTCAATATCATGGGTTCATTGTGCCGGTGACCAATAGTCATTTGCAAACAGATGGTAACTCCAAAATCGGGAAAATGTCTCAATGTCACTCGTAAAACATAGCACTGAAAATAGATTTGTGATGGGCACAAAACGCGAGGTCGAAGGAGACGATAAACAAAGAATTAAAGTATGCCAAACAGTCATCACCGCATCTGCATCGGCATCCGCAGTGCCCAGTCACCAAGGGGCGCCAGTCTCCAGAGCAAGGCTTTTCTAGACTGGGGACCCCCAGACCCCGTGCTGGCAGTCGGCAAAACCGCCTCGCTCCGGTATCCAATGCTCCCACTGCTGTCATCCTCGTTCTCATCCCGGCGTGCTCCTTGGGGGCTCCCCCTCTAGCACTCCCATGCTCCTCCAAGAAAATGCGGTCAAAGGAGAGAGCCACAAACAACTGGTGTTACGTGGACAGCGTTTAGACCGCTAACGCTGAATTTGAATGAACATACACTCCTACTCCAACTGAAGAAGGCACGTACACAAGGCTGTAGGGATACGGCATTATATATATATATATATTATCTACTGGCGGTCGCCAGTAGATAGTTATAGTTAGGGGCTTTTTAAAAAAAATGGTGCGGGAGGGCTCTCCTGCCCTCCCGCAGCCCCGAGGACCGCCACCCCCGGGGCTTCTTTTGTTAATTTTAATAATGGTGGGGGCTCCAGCCCCTCACACCCCGGGACCACCACCTCCCCGGGGCACTTAGAAAATAAATGTGGGGGTCCGTTACGGATCCCAGAGCCCCGGGGACCACCACCTCCCGGGGCTGTGCAATTCAAGGGAGGGGGCCGCGCGGCCCCCTCCTGGAGCCCTTGATGGCCCTGGGGACCGCCACCCCCAGGGCCGGCTCCTGCAGTGTCCCGGAGTGCCTACCCCGGGACACTGTAGTTTGCTATGACAGGACGGGAGCCACGCGGCTCCCGTCCTGTCATAGCAAGCTGCTGGATATTGGAAGAAAGAGCAGGGAAACCTGCTCTCGCTCCAATATCCAAAGCAATAGCTTTCCACATGGGGAGCTGCATCTTAGCAGCTCCCCATGTGGAAAGCAATGCCGGCTCCCAAGGGACGCGGGGAGCCGGCGGGACTGTGGGGTATTGGGACCCCCACAGTCCCCAACGGAGAGGGCCAGTCCCGGGGGATGGGGTCCCCGGGGCAAGTAGTAGCCCAGGAGGGGGCCACGCGGCCCCCTCCCCCAAAAAAAAAAAATATTGAAAAAAAAGGAAAGGCCGGCCCCGGGGATGGGGTCCCCGGGGCCTTAAATGGCCTGAGGAGGGGGCCCCTCCAAATATTAAAAAATTTAAAAAAGAGGGCATGCCCCGGGGATGGGGTCCCCGGGGCCAATACAGGCCCAGGGAAGGGGGCCACGCGGCCCCCTTCCCGTTTTTATTTTAATTTTTAAAAATGAAAATCCTCATGCCCCGGGGATGGGGTCCCCGGAGCCAAAAGAGGCCAAGGGAGAGGGGGCCACGCAGCCCCCTCCCATACAAAAAAAAAAAAAGACTGGCATCGTGCCGGAGGCCCCGCCCCCACCCTGCAGCAGTCTGCAAACGCGTCCCCTGGCGCGTTTGCAGATGGGAGCAATTTCCCTTGAATACTGTGGGTCCTGGGAGCCAACTAGCCCACCAGGAACCTCCAGTATGCACCAGGGGCTGCGTTGCAGAGAGGTGTACAGAGGCCACGCCCTTTTACACCTCTCTGCAACGCAGCTCTGTGGCGCTTTTGGAGGTACATGGTGGGCTAGTTGGACTCCAGGGACCCTCAGGATTCAAGGGGACTTAATCCCCCAACTTAAAATGCGCCACGGGCGCGTTTGCACAGTGGTGAAGGGAGGGGGCGGGGCTTCAGGTGACATGTGTGCAAACAGGCCCCGTGGCGCATTTTAAGATGGGGAATTAAATCCTCTTCAATCCTGAGGGTCCTGGGGCCAACTAGCCCACCAGGTACCTCCAGTAAGCGCCACGGAGCTGCGTTGCAGAGTGTTGTAAAAGGGGCGTGGCCTCTGTACACCTCTCTGCAATGCAGCCCCCTGGCGCATACTGGAGGTTCCTGGTGGGCTAGTTGGCCCCTAGGGACCCTCAAGATTGAGGAGGAATTAATTCTCCAACTTAAAACGCGCCACAGGGCGTGTTTGCAGACATGTCACCTCAGGCCCCACCCCCTTCCTTCACCATTGTGCAAATATTCCTCTAAAATCAACCGAACTACGAATTCAGATTTACTCACCTGTTATCAGGAGAGACCTCAGTGCTGCATCTTTGAGCCCAGTACTGATCCTGAAAAGTAATTTTAACCGTACTTACCAGTAACTTGAATTTCCTTCCATAGGATATCATTGCCTGCTTTTTGCTGAAAAAGTTTCTAAGTGTCGATTTTTGAAACTTACAAATATTCCTCTAAAATCAGCCGAACTACGAATTCCAATTTACTCACCGGTTATCAGGAGAGACCTCAGTGCTGCATCTTTTAGCCCAGTACTGATCCTGAAAAGTAATTTTAACCATACTTACCAGTAACTTGAATTTCCTTCCATAGGCTAACATTGACTGGTTTCACTTGGAAATTCTTCTAAGTGTGGAGTTTTGGAACTTTATAATATTCCTCTAAAATCAACCGAACTACGAATTCCGATTTACTCACCTGTTATCAGGAGAGACCACAGTCCTGTATCTTTGAGCCCAGTACTAATCCTGAAAAGTAATTTTAACCGTACTTACCAGTAACTTGAATTTCCTTCCATAGGATATCATTGCCTGCTTTTTGCTGAAAAAGTTTCCAAGTGTCGATTTTTGAAACTTACAAATATTCCTCTAAAATCAGCCGAACTACGAATTCCAATTTACTCACCGGTTATCAGGAGAGACCTCAGTGCTGCATCTTTTAGCCCAGTACTGATCCTGAAAAGTAATTTTAACCATACTTACCAGTAACTTGTATTTCCTTCCATTGGAATCCATTGTCTGGTTTTCAGCAGAAAAGTTTCAAAGTGTCGATTTTCACAAACTACAAATATTCCTTAAAAATCGCTTGTATGACTTAAACGCATTCTTTCAACTGTTTACAGGAGATGCACCAGTGCTGGATCCAGGATCCACCACTGAGTAAGAAAAAGTAACGATAACACTACTTACCTGCTAAGTGAATTTCCTCCCATAGGATAACATTGGTGATTCTATGTGAAAAAGTTTCTAAGTGTCAACTTTTAAAATACAATAATATTCCTTAAAAATCACTACTGTAACCAAAACGCTTTTACTCAACTGTTTACAGGAGATGTCCCAGGACTGAATCTAGGATCCAGTCCTGTGGTTAGAAAAGTAATCCATAAAGTAACTAATTGCATTTAACTAGAAATTCACATTGAGCTCAATGTTGCATTGTGTTTGAAATTGTGTTGCCCATTGCAACAACTGTAACTTCTGTACTTAAAAGTCTATTGCCTATTTGCAAAGTATTTAAACCAAAGTAATTCATTCTGAGAAAGTATATTTTGTAATGTAATGTATAATGTAATTACAATGTAATTTAAAAAATAAAATATGTAAAAATAAATAGTTTAAAAAAATGTAGTAAATCAGTATAAAAAAATAAATATAACAATTAATACATTTAAAAATTGTCATTTACAAAACCTTTGAAATTCACTGAAAAAAACCATAGGTTTCAGACATGTTATAGTTAGGAATTAGCATTTAAAAAACCTTTGAAATTCACTGAAAAACCATAGGTTTCAGACACATTATAGTTAGAAATTAGCATTTAAAAAACCTTTGAAATTCACTTAATATGTGACGTCATCAGCAGTGCATTGCGGGGGCGCGAGTTATAGTTAGCTGAACTAACTATAACGGGGGAATTTCTATGGTTTTGTACGAGTGAAATGTCCAACTAACTATAACTGTCCCTAAAACCTATGGTTTTTTAAGTGAATTTCAAAGGTTTTTTAAATGCTAATTTCTAACTATAACGTGTCTGAAACCTATGGTTTTTTCAGTGAATTTCAAAGGTTTTTTAAATGCTAATTCCTAACTATAACATGTCTGAAACATATGGTTTTTTTCAGTGAATATATATATATATATATTGCTGCTCCGTTTACACCTCAATCCTGGAGCACTCTCGAACGGGTGCCAGCGTCGCGGTGGTGTACCGCGAATTCAATCAAAGCTCCACTATTCCTCTTACAGTGAACAGAAGCAAGCATTCACGGGGTAGTTGCAAAAGTTTATTTCCTCAAAGCAACAAACAAATGCGTTTCGGCGTTGCGCCTACGTCGGTGTTACTGACGCACACGACGCAGACATTTTTAAAGGACCAATATAAGATATTGACAATAAGAAAGGACCAAATTTGATTCAATTCATTAAGCGCCATCTTAACATGTCTAAATATCATCACAATATTGCATTTGCTCATGTTATGTCATCATTATAGTTCATTTCATATATATAAAACAAATCATATGTCTCAAGCATTTTCAAACAATCATTTAGTTGCATGGACTTCTTATCCATTATCGCCGTATATCGGCTTACGAAATGGTTATTCATTTGAGACAGTTATTGTGCCGTGTATCGGCCCAAAAAGAACATTCATGCCGTATATCGGCTCAAAAAACACTTGTGCAATCTTCTATAGGGTTTTTGTCATTGTCAAATTCAATTTACTGACATCAATTTATCTTCACATATTTACACACTTCACATTGAGCCGTGTATCGGCTAAACCATAAATCAATTGCCCAGATGCACTGCTAGCTCCTCCCCACTGCTCAGACCCTTTGGGGATTTAGTTTGCAAATCAATTATATAACGCGATTCCAATCTGCGTAATTTCAGGATTATGTCCCCTCCTTGAATACTGGCTGGGACATGATCCAGGCCAAAATATTGCAACAGGTCCCTGTTGCTCTGATGTGCACTAGCAAAATGTCTTGCCACTGGATAAGACTCATCTTGTTTTGCAATGGCCCGCATATGTTCTAAAATGCGGACCTTGACTGGATGGATGGTGCTGCCTATGTACCTTAAACCGCAAGGACACAATAAACAATACACTGAATATGCGGTGTTGTAAGTTATGAATTTTGTTATGTATCTTCGCTTTTTTATATCGGAAATATCATAACTTAAAACTTTTTTGCTTTTGTTACAAGCTTTACACTTTCCACACGGAAAGAAGCCTCTCATCTCCTTGAGAGTGCCACTCTTTTGTGTGTCCTTACCCTGATGACTATTGACAAGCATGTCTCTTATAGATCTAGCTTTTTTAAAAGTCACCAAGGGAAAGCTTGGTATGTCATTGCAAATGACAGTATCCGTTTTAAGGATATGCTAGTTTTTCTTTAGGATTTTTTTCAAGACATTCACTCCCTCAGAGAATGTGGTGATCATTCTGAATTTTCCTTCTTGTTTGTCTTTTTTCTGATTTTTATTTTCACAGACTAATTTTTGTCTAGAAATAGCCCTGACCTTGTTTAGTGTTCTTTCTAAAAGAAGGGTATCATATCCTCTCTTGGTGAATCTGATAATGCATTCCTTTGCTGCTGCTTCAAAATCGCAATTTCTTGAGCTATTTCTCTTAAGCCTCAAGAGTTCACCATACGGGATGCTTTGCACTAACTTTGGTGGATGACTACTAAAGGCGTGAAGTGTTGAATTGCCTGCCGTAGGTTTTCTATATAGTGTTGTGTTCACTTTCCCGTCTGCTATGAATACCCTTAGGTCAAGATAGTTCACTGCCACTGAACTAACTTCCCCTGAGAAATGTAAATTCAAAGTATTATCATTTAGGATTTTTATGTATTCATAGGCGGATATCGTGGTACCCTTCCAAACTAAAAATAGGTCGTCTATATACCTGTGCAGGACATAACTTCTCCCAATCCCTTCTCCCCTTGGTAAGACCAGGGCACCTGCTCCTCCCACCAGCCTACGAATAAATTCGCATAGCTGGGCGCGAAACAGGTGCCCATGGCCGTCCCGGAGATCTGTTTATAGTAATCCTCCTGGAAGAGAAAAATGTTATTCATAAGGCAAAATTCTGTGAACTCTAATAACATTAAGTTGTGCTCGGCAAACTTCAATGGACGTTTGTTTAAATAAAACTGTACAGCTTTAAGTCCATTCGAATGTTCTATACAGGTGTATAGGCTAGTGATGTCCAGTACCATTAGTTGGTAACATGGATCCCAACTTAATTTGTCAATCTGATTTAAAAAGTCTTTAGTGTCTTTTACATAAGAAGTCAGCTGTAGTACCGATTGAAATAAAAAATGATCTATGAACATTGATAAGTGTTCCGTCAAGCTTCCTTGAGAGGAAATGATTGGTCTCCCCGGAGGACATTCACTGTTCTTGTGAAGTTTGGAGATATGATAAAAAGTAGGTGTTATAGGATTCAAGTTCCGAAGAAACAAGTATTCCTCTGTGCCCAACATTGTCTTGTCATACCATTTTTTGATGAGGGAGTGGTAACTTTTAACAGTTTCATTGTATTTTTCTTTTGAAGATCTTTCATAATTTCTGTGATCCGATAATTGCTTTAAGGCTTCATTGCAATACTGTTCTTTTGTAAGAAGCACAACATTGCCGCCTTTATCGGAAGGCTTACATACCAATGAGGTGTCCATCTGTAAATCTTTTAATGCCTCTTTTTGTTCTTTCGTGATGTCTCTCCCTCTCTTGATCTGAGATCCCTTTGTTCTGAGATTCAATAAATCATTATTGACTGCTTCTGAAAAGACGTCAATAGCGTCTAAGGGCATTTGTGGAACAAATTGAGACGCAGGTTTGAATGGGCTCTCCACCGTTTGCTGTTCTATGCCCACTTGCATTGTCCTTTGTGAAATATCATGAATGTTAACTTGGTTACCATCTTCTCCCATCTGTAAATGTTCCAACGTTTCTAAAGCCGACAGATCATTAACCGTTAAGATGTCAGTTGTTTTTATTAAAGATTGTCTCCCTTTTATGGCTTTCGATGTGGGTTTCAGTTTAAAGTACTTGTGTAATTTTACACCCAACTAAGGGAATCAAACGCCCTGTCCATATCTGCCAGCAGGAGCGCCGCCCGTTCACTGAGCCCACGAATGGTCGCAACAGCTACCTGCGCCCGTCGAATATTATGTCTGGTCGCCCACTGTGGCATGAATCCGGCTTGGTCCGGGTGCACCAATGTAGTAATGTGGGACCGCAAACGGTTGGCCAGCGCCTTGGCCAATATTTTAGCTTCGACGTTCAGGAGAGAAATGGGACGATATGCGGCATGCTGGTCTGGGGGTCTGCCGGGTTTATGGAACACCACCACCTCCGCATGTCTCCAATCACGGGGAACACCACCCCGATCACGGGACTCCTCCAATGGGGACTAAGCTGTAGAAAATATTTCTTAAAAAATTCACAAGGAAAACCTTTAGGCCCCGGGGCCTTACCCGAATTAAGGTCTCCCAGGGCAGCACCCAATTCCTCCTCCGTGAGCGGGAGATCCAGCTCCGCACTCGCCTCATCGGACAGAGCCCGTGGCGGGAGGTCGTCCAAAAAACGGCCTATCACGTCTTCGTGGAGACATTCTTTAGGGGCATACAGCTCTGCAAAATATGCAGAGAAGCTTTCAGCAATGCCAGAGGAGTCTGTAAGGGGCACTCCATTCGGACACACTATACCGGGGAGGGGCTGGGAATGGAACATCCCCTGACACAACTAATGGAGCATCTTGCCAGATTTATCTCCCCATTGGTACACCCTACTGCGAGTCGCCAGCCAAGTGAGGCGGGCCTCATCCATAAGAAGAGCTGCAGAGTTCTGTTGCGCCAGCAGCAACTGATGTCGGACCAGGTTACCCTCGGTGCCCCTACTGCGATGATCTAAATCTGCAATAGTAGCCTCTGCTTGTAGCAAAGCCTCCCTCCGAGTCCTATGGGCTGCCGCACAAAAAGATATATCAACACCCCGTAGAGTGGGCTTAAATGCCTCCCACAGAGGTTCAGCCCCAGAAACCAAATCCACATTGAGCGTCAAATATTGGTCGAGAGCGCTCTCCATACAATCCCTGTAGTCTGGCTTCTGGAGGTTCCACGTCGAGAGGCGCCAGCGGAAGGGCTGTGTCGCTCAGCCCATCTGTACCGTAACAGTGATCGGCGAATGATCAGAGAGACCCCTCGGAAGGATATCCGCCTCCACCACCCTTCCAGCAGCCGTCCAGGGGACAAACAAATAGTCGAGGCGAGAGTAGGACTCATGGACCGCGGAGAGATATGTGTATCCCTGCACATTACCATGTAGCCGGCGCCAGGGGTCCACCCAATCGAGCCCAGACACTAATGAGGAAAATTTAGTGACTTGGCGTGCAGCTACACCCCCCCCGGGTCTCCAACGATCCCAGGACACATCCATCACGTCATTCCAGTCACCACCAACCACAGACAGGCCATCATGTCATGAGCCGCTCTACTAGGCCCCAGGAAAGCGGAGGAGGGGCATAGACATATCCCAGTACTACTGATTCCTCCCTGACCATGCCCTGTAGGAACAAGTATCGCCCCCTGAGTGTCCGCCCATGTCTTAACATGTGTGTATAGAACTCGGTGGTGAATCAAAATAGCCACCCCCCGGGACCCCCGCACAAACCCTGAGTGGAACACCTGTGTGTAACCATACCGCTGGAGGCAGAGCGCCTTCGAACCCATAAGATGTGTTTCCTGTAACATAAGTATGTCGGCCCGGGCCCTCTTAGCCTGCTGGAGAAGAATAGCCCCTAGCTTGATTTTATCTAAGACCCCCCCTGACATTCCAGCTTACTATTTTGAGAGTCCCGGGTGGCACCCAAGCGGGTTGGCCATGGAAAACCCTGATAGAAGACACTGGAGTGAAAGAAAGCATGTGGTGCATGCATAGAGGCCTAACAGTACTGTAGCAAAGTGCGACTTGAGGACAAAAACCAAAACAAGAACAACCCAACAACCCCCCCACCCTATACTTCAAGAACGATGAAGCATCTGTCACGGCGGGTGCGGCCCATAGACCCCCAATGGGGGGTCTCGGCCAACCTCGACCAATGGATCCCCAACTTACAGCCCAATGTCAGCGGGCACGCACAAGTGTTTTTTTAGCCGATATACGGCATGAATGTTCTTTTTGGGCCGATACACGGCACAATAACTGTCTCAAATGAATAACCATTTCGTAAGCCGATATACGGCGATAATGGATAAGAAGTCCATGCAACTAAATTATTGTTTGAAAATGCTTGAGACATATGATTTGTTTTATATATATGAAATGAACTATAATGATGACATAACGTGAGCAAATGCAATATTATTTAGACATGTTAAGATGGCGCTTAATGAATTGAATCAAATTTGGTCCTTTTTCTATGTCAATATGTTTACATTGGTCCTTTAAAAATGTCTGCGTCGTGTGCATCAGTAACACTGACGAATGCGCAACGCCGAAACGCGTTGGTTTGTTGCTTTGAGGAAAAAAGCTTTTGCAACTACCCCATGAGTGCTGGCTTCTGTTCACCGTAAGGGGAATAGATGATATATTACCTACTGGCGGTCGCCAGTAGGTAGTTATAGTTACAACCTATTTTCCATAGGAAAAGCATTTTTTGATTTGCTAATAACTTTGGCGTCGTTTGACGAATCTTCCTGAAATTTTCCAAAACAAAAGTCTATCCAGGTCAGCTCCTATCCTGAAAGTTTGGGGGTGATTCGTCAAGCGGGGGCTGAGAAAAAAGGAGGGTCCCAAAACTCGTTTTCTCCATGTTAATTTCCATAGGAAATTTTGCGACGAGCTACAGCCCGAACTGCTTAACGGAATTACCCCAAATTTGGCAAAAAGGTAGAGCTTGGTTCAGAAAGTGACCTTTTTTTAAATAGTGTAAATCCGTTCAGTAGTTTTTGAGAAATTCAAAAATAAGAGTCAAAAAATCAATTTCCCATAGGAAACTTTGTGCAAGGCTACAGCCGAAACTACTGAACGGAATTACTCCAAATTTGGCAGAAAGGTAGTGCTTGGGTCAGAAAGCAACCTTTTTAAAAATGATATAAATCCGTTCAGTAGTTCCTGAGAAATTTGAAAAATAAAAGTTTTGATATCTGGGTGGAGCCTAAGTCGCGTGCGCGAGCTTCACTGTGATTGGCTGCTAGTAGTCCAAACCAGGAAGTGTTGGCAGCCATCTTGTGGCTCGGTAGAAGCAAGTCACCTGAAAACGGAGAAACAAAGGTATAAAACAAGAGAAGGGGGCTGTGTAGAAAAACCCTGACCCCCTAGGCCTGCTCAGGGGGTCCCAGAAGGGCCCCCAGGGCCCAAAAAATCATTAAAAAAAAAATTGTCAAATTCGCGCTGGGGTCGCGGGTTCTCGCGTTTCATTTTAATGAGGCCCTTGGGTGGGCTAGGTTCCGGGGGTATTTCTTAAAAAATAATAGCAGGGGCTCGCAGGGGTTGCGGGGGTGAGCTGGGGTCCGCGCAGCGCCGGGGCTTCACTCATGTTGGGAGGGGGGTTGCGCGGCCCCCCTTCTGGAGCCTTCTATGTGCTTGTAACTTTGGCGTCGTTTGATGAATCTTTATGAAATTATCCAAAAAGTTTCTCTTTTTTGATTAGCTCTTATATTGAAAGTTTGGGGGTGAATGGTGTAGGAGGGCTGAGAAAAAAGAGGGTCCTAAAACGTGTTTTCTCCATGCAATTTCCATACGAAACTTTACAGAAGACTACAGGTGAAACTGCTGAACGGAATTACGCCAAATTTGGCAGGGAGAAAGGTGATGGTCCAGAAAGCACGCTTTTGTTTAAATGGTGTAAATCCGTTCAGTAGTTTTTGAGAAATATCAAATTTGACAGATATCGATATTTGAGAATTCTGACATGTGATTGGCTGAGGGGTTACAAGCACCAGCTTGCGGCTTATTGGCTGTGAATGGTTGAAACCAGGAAGTGTTGGCAGCCATTTTGTGATTTACTCCGTCAGCTCGCATCTCTCCGTGTAGAAGCCATCGGGTTCGTAGTTTTACCTCTGCGAGGCAACACTGGCATCTGTGTCTGTGTGAGATATGCCTTTCACGCTGCCTCTCTTCATATCACCTGGTCGCGGCTATGCCTTTAGAAGCCCGTCCGTCGGCTCGAAGCTCTGTGAGTCAGTCTGTCGGCACGACCCTCTACACAACCCAAACACCACTGCACTATCTAACTAAATACTAAACCACTACTGCCAGCAAGACCCCCTACACTACAGAAACACCAC
This sequence comes from Calotriton arnoldi, assembly GCA_963921515.1. Classification (NCBI taxonomy): domain Eukaryota; kingdom Metazoa; phylum Chordata; class Amphibia; order Caudata; family Salamandridae; genus Calotriton; species Calotriton arnoldi. Next base: position 236,183 of record CAWUFW010004777.1, read on the forward strand.
TGCACTACCTTAAACCCTAAAACACTACCCCCAGCATGACCCCCTACACTACAGAAACACCACTGCACTACCCTAAACCCTAAAACATTACCCCAGCACGACCCCCTACACTACCCAAACACCACTGCACTACGTAACTAAACACTAAACCACTACTGCCAGCACGACCCCCTACACTAAAGAAACACCACTGCACTACCTTAAACCCTAAAACACTACTCCCAGCACGACCCCCTACACTACAGAAACACCACTGCACTACCCTAAAACATTACCCCAGCACGACCCCCTACACTACCCAAACACCACTGCACTACCCTAAACCCTAAAACACTACTCACAGCAGGACCCCCTACACTACGTAAAGACCACTGCCCTACCCTAAACCCTAAATGTACCCCCAGCACCACCCTCTATACTACACAAACACCACTGCACTACCGTAAACCCTAAAACACTACCCACAGCAGGACCCCCTACACTACACAAACACCACTGCACTACCCTACCCATAAAACACTACCAGCCCATTGGCTCACAGCTCTGTGTTTGCATGCCGATGGCCCGTAGCTCTCTCTGTGCGAGCCGAGCCCACGGGCCGTAGCTCTCCCTTTGCGAGGCTGTCCGACGGCCCGCAGGTCTCCCTGTGCTAGCCGGATAGCAGTTGTCAGTCTGCGAACCGATATTGGGAATATAAGGCAGCTCTAAAAAGAGCCTTTGTGTTTATTAGTTGGAGCTACATATAAGTGCGGATGCACAGCTTCAGGTTATTCAGAAAAACTCGATTTCCCTGATCTGTGAAGTGTACTCCATCACTTCTGTAGATATCAGTCATATCATAACGTATGTTGTTGTTGTAGATCCACCCCATTCTATGGTCTCTGAGGTATGGAGACACAGCTTTGTTGACATTCTTCCTAGATTTTTCAATCTGAGGACAAAATTTGTTTGACCATTTCCACTTCTGTCTTTGGCATATATTGGAATATACAAAGACAGTTTGAGGCAAAAGCAACATCAATTGTCTAAAGGTGTCCTTCATTAGCATTTCCAAACCTACCCCAGTCAATGTGCCTAGGTCATTTCCACCACAGTGCACAATCATGAGGTCAGGGAGTTGGAGATGCAAACAGGTTTTAACCAAAGGGAGTAATTGGTGCCACTTCAATCCTCTCTGTCCAAACCATTTAATGTGCACATTTTGTAAACCTAGGTCTAAGTCAATACGTCTCTGTTCTGCATAACTCTTGCACCAGAAAACATAGCTATGTCTTACGATCCACACTAGCATTTTGAAGGTGTAGCTGGAAGATATGGATAGATGTCTGTAGCTCATGCAGTCCGTTCGTAGAATAAGATATATGTTTAAAGATGGGGAACTACTTTTTTTACGCATACAAAACGATAACTGATTGGGAGATGAAAAAAATTGTTTACTAAAAAGTAGGGTGCATATTAGTTTGTCGAAAAGCATCTTTGTCATTGGTTAATAAAAAGCAGTTTCAATGTAGAGTTCATATGATAGGATAAAATTTGCTCAGTTCAACCACACCTGCTACTTGCATTTGGAAGGTACTGTTCGAACTTAAAACAATGATGAACTTTTAACCTGCACGTGTCGTAGAATGTTCTAGAAAGTTTGTTGATAGAATACGTTGAACTTCTCACCTGTATGTGTTCTTAAATTTTTTAAAAACTGTTTATATGGAAAGTTCAAAAATAACTAATAGAGAGAAGTTTTGCAATTTGAAAAAATAAAGGAACTATTCTGATTTGTTCTTTACATGTATTTATGTGTGGAGCAACAGGGAAATTGTGCCATTACTTATTCCATTCTTGATGAGAGCAGTGCATTACATGTACTGTGTGACAAAGAAAGAATTGCAAATTTGGCAGGGAGAAAGGTCTTGGTGCAGAAAGCGCTGTTTTGTGGAAATGGTGTAAATCCGTTCAGTAGTTTTTGAGATATTAAAGGAAAAAAAGATATATATCTCTGGACTGTGCCTAACTCCCGAGCACGAGCTTGCCTCTGATTGGCTGCTAACAATTCAAACCAGGAAGTGTTAGCAGCCATCTTGTGCCTCGCATCGAGTGAAAATATAAAAGAAAGGTCCCGGGGCAATTTAATATACCGGAGCTCTGTCTGTGCGAGATACCCCTTTCACGCTGCGTCTCCCTACATTAGCAGGTAACGCACCCTTTTCCACCATCAACAGTATACCTCCAACAATATACTTGGGCCCGCAAGTCTGCCTCTGCGAACCACTTGTCGGCTCACAGCTCTTCGGTGCGAGTTCTCGGGCCCGCAGTTGTATCTGTGAAGCCAATACTGGAAATATACCGGAGGTGTCTCTCTGTGAGATACGCTCTTCACGCTCCCTCTCCCCACATCAGTGTTCCGCAGCTATCCCTTTCGAAGCCGATGGCCCGCATCTTTCCCTATACTAGTCGGCCCGCAGGTGTTCCTCTGCGAGCTGGCCCGCAGCTCTTCCTCTGCGAACTGACGGGCCGCGGTTCTCCCTCTATGAGCCTGCTAGTCGGCTCGCAGTTCTTCATCTACGAGCCAGACCGCCGGCTCTTAAGTCTCTGAGAACAGATGTAATAGAGGCAACGATCATGCAGGTCGGACACCAAACACTGCTCCGACATCCCCCAGTAGGAGCTCCTTGTCCGCCATCTCCCCTCACCCCCACCCCCACAAACAAATGTGACAGTCACGTTAGGTTGGAGAAATAAGAATCTTAGTCATGTATGGATTTACATATAAAACATTTTATTAAAACAAAACAACAACAAATAAAACTATGTACAGCCATGTCGTGTCATCGCTGGACCATTTGTGAATCACAGCCTGTAAGACAAAACGAAAGATAAGATGGTGCGTCATGCGTCCAGCAAAGGAGAAAGAGAAAGAGAGAAAGAGTGAGGGAGAAAGAGAGAAACAAAGAAAGAGTGAGAGAGAGAGGAAGACAAAGAAATAGAGAAAGAGTGAGAGAGAGAAAGAGAAATAGTGTGAGAGAGGAAGAGAGAGAGAGAAAGAGTAAGAGAGAGGAAGAGAGAGAGAAAGAGTGAGAGAGAGGAAGAGAGAGAGGAATAGTGAGAGAGAGGAGAGAAAGAGTGAGAGAGGAAGACAGACAAAGACAGAGAAAGAGAGAGTGAGAGAGAGAGAGAGAGTAAGATACAAGGAAAAGAGAGAGAGAAACAGTGTGAGAGAGAGGTAGAGAGAAAGAGAGAAAGAGTGAGAGAGAGGAAGAGAGAGAAAGAAAGAATGAGAGAGAGAGAGGAACAGTCAGAGAAAGAGAAAAAGTGTGTGAGAGAGAAAGGAAGAGATGGAGAGGGAGTGTTGACACTGGAGAAAATCTTCGCAGCTTACCTTTGTGCCTCCGGTGTGTCTCCAACCACGTGCCGGGACATAGTGCACCCTTAAGTTTAGTGATCTGAAAGATAGTATAGAATTAGTAATTGCAGAGTACATACAACTGCACATGCCTAATTATCTGTTTTGGCAATGCGCACAAAGGCTGCTGCAGCCCATCCATTCCCACTGCTCGGAGGTGTCTGTGCGCTCTTGTGCGCCCAGGCTGCTGCACACTATCCACTCCCACTGCTCACCTTCCGCCACCGGTGTGTGTGTAAGAGGGTGCACCACGTGCTGAAGCAACTTTGTCAGGCGTTGTCAGGATGGCCACGCATCATCGCAGTTTGTACACGCGATCAGCTGTGGTGGTGTGGGGGGGGACGTCGATTCGTGAATCACAGCCTGTTAGATAAAAAGCAAGATAGGATTGTGCGTCATTCGTCCATCAAAGGAGAGAGAAAGAGAGAGAGCGAGAGAAAGAAAGAGTGAGAGGAAGAGAGAGAGAAAGAAAGAGTGAGAGGAAGACCGAGAGAAAAAGAAAGAAGGAGTGAGAGGAAGACAGAGAAAGAGAGAAACAGTGGGAGTGACAGGAAGAGAGAGAGAAAAAGAAAGAAAGAGTGAGAGGAAGACAGAGAAAGAGTGAGAGAGACAAAGAGAGAGAGAAACAGTGAGAGACAGAAAGAGAGAGAAAGAGTGAGAGAGGAAGAGAGAGAGAGAAAGAGTGAGAGAGGAAGAGAGAGAGAGAGAGTGAGAGAGGAAAAGAGAGAGTGAGAGAAAGGAAGAGAGAGAGAGAAAGAGTGAGGAAGAGAGAAAGTGTGAGAGAGAGGAAGACAGAGAAAGTGAGAGAGTGAGATACAAGGAAGAGAGAAAGAGAGACACAGTGTGAGAGAGGAAGAGAGAGAGAAACAGTGTGAGAGAGAGAAAGTGAGAGAGGAAGAGAGAGAAAGAATGAGAGAGAGAGGAAGAGACAGAGAAAGAGTGTGAGAGAGAGAAAGGAAGAGATAGAGAGTGAGAGAGAGAGAAAGAGTGTGAGTGACAGAAAGGAAGAGATGGAGAGGGAGAGTGAGTGTTGACACTGTGGAGAAAATACTCACAGCTCACCTTTCTGTCTCCGGTGTGTCTCCAACCACGTGCCGGGATATAGGGCAGCCCTCAAGCTTAGTCATCTGAAACATAAAAATTGAATCAGTAATGGATGAGTACATACAACTGCGTATGCCTAAATCGCTGTCCCGCCTTTGTGTATCCAGGCTAGTGTACCCCATCCACTTCCACTGCCCAGAGGTGTCTACCCGCTGCTGTACACCCAGGCTGCTGCACTCCATCCACTCCCACTGCCCAGAGGTGTATGACAGCCGCTGCGCACCCAGGCTGCTGCACCCCATGCACTCCCACTGCCCGGAGGTGACTGTGTGCCACTGCGCACCCAGGCTGCTGCACCCCATCCACTCCCACTGCCCAGAGGTGACTGCCCGCCACTGCGCAAACAAGCGCCTCTGCTTACTTTACACCACCGGCGTGTGTCGAAGAGGGTCCACCACGTGCCGAAGAAACCTCCTCACCCGTTGTGTACACGCGGAGAGCAGAGCTCACAATTTAGGTTGAGTGTTGATTGCAGGATGGCCACGCTTCATCGCAGGCCTGCAAGACAAAAAGCAAGATAAGATTGTGTGTCATGCATCCATCAAAGGAGAGAGATAGAGAGAGAAAGAAAGAGTGAGAGGAAGTCAGAGAGAAAAAGAAAGAAAGAGTCAGAGGAATACAGAGAGAAAGAGAGAAACAGTGAGAGGAAGAGAGAGAGAAAAAGAAAGAAAGAGTGAGAGAAAGACAAAGAGAAAGAGAGAGAGTGAGAGAGACGAAGAGAGAGAGAAACAGAGAGAGAGAGGAAGAGAGAGAGAGAGAGAAAAATGAGAGAGAGGAAGAGACAGAGAAAGAGAGAAAGAGTATGGAGAGAGAGAAAGGAAGAGATAGAGAGTGAGAGAGAGAGAAAGAGTGTGAGTGAGAGAAAGGAAGAGATGGAGAGGGAGAGTGAGTGTTGACACTGTGGAGAAAATCCTGAGCTCACCTTTCTGTCACCGGTGTGTCTCCAACCACGTGCCGGGATATAGGGCAGCCCTCAAGCTTAGTCATCTGAAACATAAAAATGGAATCAGTAATGGATGAGTACATACAACTGCGTATGCCTAAATCGCTGTCCCGCCTTTGTGTATCCAGGCTAGTGTACCCCATCCACTTCCACTGCCCAGAGGTGTCTACCCGCTGCTGTACACCCAGGCTGCTACACTCCATCTACTCCCACTGCCCAGAGGTGTATGACAGCCGCTGCGTACCCAGGCTGCTGCACCCCATGCACTCCCACTGCCCGGAGGTGACTGCGTGCCGCTGCGCACACAGGCTGCTGCACCCCATCCACTCCCACTGCCCGGAGATGACCGCCCGCCGTTGCGCAAACAAGCCTCTCTGCTCACCTTACACCACCGGCGTGTGTCGAAGAGGGTCCACCACGTGCCGAAGAAACCTCCTCACCCATTGTGTACACGCAGAGAGCGGAGCTCACAATTCAGGTTGACTGTTGATTGCAGGATGGCCACGCTTCATTGCAGGCCTGCAAGACAAAAAGCAAGATAAGATTGTGCGTCATGCGTCCATCAAAGGAGAGAGATAGAGAGAGAAAGAAAGAGTGAGAGGAAGACAGAGAGAAAAAGAAAGAAGGAGTGAGAAGAAGACAGAGAGAAAGAGAGAAACAGTGAGAGTGAGAGGAAGAGAGAGAGAGAAAGAAAGAGTGAGAGGAAGACAAAGAGAAAGAGAGAAAGAGTGAGAGAAGAAGAGAGAAAGAGTGTGAAGGAGAGAAAGGAAGAGATGAAGAGGGACAGTGAGTGCTGTGTCTCCAACCACGTGCCGGGACCTAGTGGAGCCCTCAAGCTCCCACATCTAAACATAGTACAGAATTAGTAATGGGAGAGTATATACGATTGCGTACGCCTAAATCGCTGTGCCGCCTTTGTGTATCTACTCCCGCTGCCCAGACGTATTTGCCCACCGCTGCGCACCCAGGCCTCACTGGTCACCTTTTCGCGGACAGGGCACCCTCCGCATCATGCAGTCCCGCTCCGCAGGCCAACAGGTCTCACATTTGGTGCTGCGTCTTGATTTTGCCATGCCAGAGGACATACTAGTGCACCTATCATCATCGCAGGTTGCACACCCGCTCAGTCCTTGCGGTGTCACTAACTCAGTGAACAGTGAGGCCACGCACGTAATGGTAGGCCTCCCTGTTCGGTGGCTCAGGCCTACACTGCGGTCCAGCAGGGCACACAAAACCTGAGCTGTCCAGACCGCCGGGACGGGCCATCACCGCAGGCTCTACACCCGCTCAGCAGTTACGGTACCCATACCTCAGTGGACCGAAAGTAACCGTCCCGTGCCGGTGCCGGTGTGCCTGTGCCGGCCGCAGTGCATCCGGTGCGAGCAACTCTGAAATGGCGTCGAGCACGTGCGCCCGGTCTTTTTTATTGGCAGGGTCACGTGTCCTGTGATGCCTGTGCTGGATGGGTGTGGTGTGGGTGTATACTAGCTGTGAGGGAGTGGCTGTGGCGTACTGACAACTAGGGTGTGACCAGCAGATCACTGCAATGAAAATCTGGGCCATGTAGAGTTGTTGTCCTTCCCTGTAAGCGTAAGCGGAGTGGGCTGGCCTGGCGTATGCCAGTTCTGCGTGAGGCTGTGAAGAATGACTCCGGAGCTATGGGCGTGGCTCCATCGTGAGCTGTATGAGGAATCAACTGATGCGGCACTGTTGCCAGATTGGGCTAGATCACGCACAATTGGGCTATATTTTTCCCGGTTGTGCGGTAAAATTTAGGTTTGTGCTAGTTGCCAGATTATAAATATATATACAGCGCTCCAGCAAACTAGTATGTTAAAGCTCTTTATTAGACAAATATTTACTTGGCAGCCTGCTGCAACATCAATTCCAATCCATTCACCGCCTGCTTGACGATGTCCCTGCCCCTCCTTCCTTAAAGTAGCAATATTGGGCTAGTTTGGGCTACTTTTTGGTTGTCTTTGGGCTAGAGAATGCTTAAAAAATCTTGCAACACTGGCCCATGCCGGTGTTCTTGTTGTAGTGCTGCCGTCACCCGGGTCGCAAGCGTCAATGTGTCACTCTGTGAGCCAAGTCCCTGAACATGGCCAACATGGAAGGTACGGGAATCACTGACCCTACATTCATCCATAGTTCCACACAAGAAAGATGGTGGACATGACACATCTGTGTGGGTGTGAATGTTTATTGCACATTCAGTGGAGTATTGCAGCTGTAGCAATACTGGGCCATGCAAAATCCAAATTTCAGTTTTTGGGACATGCAGGGCAGCCAATTAGAGACAAGCTCGTTGTCGGAGTTAGGGTGCGCCAACATATGTACTTATACAATCACTCCGCCAATCCCCACGCACTTATAAATTCACTATACACTCTCCTTGCAGTACTCTAATCATCCAGTCTCTACGTACGTACTTGTACAATGACCGAGACAAAGTTACATAACCAAAGTTTTCTCCCACTGTGAAAGGTAAGTTGGTTGCATACGCTGTCCAGAGCACAATGTAATGTGGTAGGGCCCAGAGGCAGCATGTTGCATACATAATGAAAACACGGACACAGATAGATAGTGGAACTGGGTACGAGCACGTGCACTCGACTCCTTTTTATTACCAGGGTCACATGTCCAGTGACGTCTGTGCTGGATGCGTGTGGGGTGAGTGTAAGCCAGCCCTCCGGGAATGGTTGGTGCTGGTAACAAGTACAACAGTAATCATCAGATCACACACAGAGATTCAATCATAAAGGGTCCATGACTTGTGCTACATTAAGTTAGGGGCACCAGATCTGAAATCATACACAAAATATTCTGTCATAAAGGGTCCACCAGTTGTGGTGGACTGAGGTAGGAGCATCAGAAGCATTCCGCGTGTGCACAGCTAGCGATGATGCGTGCGTGGTCCGGGCGGGCCGCACTGGGAGCAATGTGTCATGCCTACTGGACTCCGTCATCTGGAATCGCGACTCAATCTGAATTGTGAGCCCCTGCTGTCCGCAGTGTAGATCGAAGGCAGTAGTCAGCACAGACATCGAGGAAAGCTTTTTGTCACTTCCTCTTGAGAAAATTCAGCGACGTAGAGTACAATTCTCTGTCCAATTAATAAATCAAGACTGAATTCAAATTGTGAGCTCTGCTGTCCGCAGTGTAGACTGCCATTCAGTGTTCCTTTGGACTTGCAAGATGAATTTGGTCATTGTACTAAAGCTATAATTGATATCAAAAAAGTTCTTGAAGCAAGGATACTAAAAGGATATTATGTAGGTTTAAGGGTACGTGGCGATGACTTATGGTGCAGTGATGCGTGGTCCGTGTGGGCCGCACTGGTAGCAATGTCTTTTGTTTAATGAATTCTGCCTTAATAAGGCCACGTGGCATTTACTTGTGGTGCACTGAGTTAGTGGTACCTCTGGCGCTCAGCGTGTACGCAGCCTGCGATGATGCGTGGTCCGGGCGGGCCGCACTGGGAGCAATGTGTCATGCCTACTGGACTCCGTCATCTGGAATCGCGACTCAATCTGAATTGTGAGCCCTGCTCTCCGCAGTGTAGATCGAAGGCAGTAGTCTGTACAGACATAACTGTGCAGTGCTGTGCCGCTGTGTTCGCAGGGGGCTTGTGTCGAGGAGGCCCGCGGTCATGGCGGCAGCCACGTGGCAGGGTGAGGGTCGCCGCTCTGGCACACGCGTTGGCTTTCACACAAGTGAACCACGCCCAGAACCCCGGCCTATTTATTCACACTTCTACGCTGGAGTGGCGTACGTTGGACCAGCCCACTGCGCTTCCGCTTACAGGGGGCGACGACACAGGTTCATGACCGAGATCTTCCCCACTGCCTGAGGTAACATGGTTGCGTCCACTGTCCATAACACTACAAGCACCAGCTTGTTTTTGGATCGCTCAGCAGATATGTTTAATGAACATCATAGTTAGAAATTAGCATTTAAAAACCTTTGAAATTCACTGAAAAAACCATAGGTTTCAGGGACGTTATAGTTACAAATTAACATTTAAAAAACCATAGAAATTCACTGAAAAAACCATAGGTTTCAGGGACGTTATAGTTACTTGCACATTTCACTCGTACAAAACCATAGAAATTCGGCCGTTATAGTTAGTTGAGCTAACTATAACTCACGCCCCCACAATGCACTGCTGATGACGTCACATATTACATCATTCATGACATGGTCAGTGACATCACTGATGATATCACTGATGACATCTGAAATGACATTTCAAATGGATTTCCGGATGAAATCAATCAAAGAGATACCACCACCTGAAAGTGGGTGGAATCCATTTACAAAATCGAAGCTGTACCGGAGAAACAGATTCCACGTTGGATTCCACTTTGTAAATAAGGGCTGTTAGCAGGGAGTTGCATTAATATAAATTGACATTCTGTGAATGCAGACACAGGGATGGAAGTCTGTTGTTTCACGCAGACCTCTATTCTAGCTCTTCTCTATTCTAGCATTCAAGTAGTAGTAAGAAGTCGAAGGCTGATTACTGCCCCATTAATATTAATGATGTGGGACGTTTGAAGATATTTGCAACCTGTCCCTTAGTAGCATGAGGGGTTTGTACATTCCTCGTACGAGTACACTGTTACGCACAAAGTGTGTGGGAACCTCTCTCCATTCTTCACTAGGCCCTAAACGTAGGGATTGTGGAAGAAGCAGGGGTAGGGATGGGCCCCCTGCATCATATATGTATGACATAGTGATGAAGGCCTGAATGCAACTTTGTCTCTGAGTGCCCGATTCTTAAATGTTTTTGCACACTAAGTTGGCCAAAGAGGAGAAGAAAGTGCCCATATGAACGTAAAATTCAGATGCTGATCACAAGATTAGAAACACAGGAATTTTGCATTTAGAAAATCTATTGTTATGTGGGAATTGCTGTATTTGCAAATTTAGGATTAGGGGCTTAATGTGAGAGGTCCAGAGAGTGGTCGCTTTGCAAAACCACGTACACTTTCAAAAACGTACAAGTTTGTGAATATTCACTGCTGCTTTACAGGTATTTCCCATCCTTGATAGGAATGCAAAATTACCCTTTTCAAGGGCAGGAGTGTTGCAAGGAATACGAAGGGGCCACCCCTATATTTACAAGAAAAAAATAAAGAAATATAATTTTTCTGTAGAGAAACACTTGATAAAAGATGTTCATGGAAATACACATTTCCCTTCAAAGTATGCTTTTGGAATTGTACCCTGTTACAACTCCACAAACGAAAGCAGTGGTCATTTACATAACCAAGGGAATCTACTGCTGTCATATATTTCATAGGATCGTTTATGAACCCCTAAAAGTCAGATTTGCTTAAAATGTAGGAGCTATATCTGGCAATCCGTGGGGGAGATTTTTAATCCGCGCAACAAAGCGCAGCCCTTTGTGAGGCTGCGTTGCGCGACAGGGAGGGAGCAGGATAGCGCCATACTTTCAGAAATATAGCCCTCTCCTACCCTTTCCCTTGCACCATCGCTGACTTCAGCTGCCGTGGGCTAGGCACACACCTTAGTGCCATAACGCTATGGTGTGTGCATGAGTCTAGCATAGGTTTTGTACAGGAAGGATACCCTTCCTGTACAAACTACTATGCCTAGACACGATGCAAAGCTTTTCCCACTTTGTATGTGTGTTGCACAGTGCAGCACGCATGCAAAGTCAGAAAAGCACAGAGAAATAAAAGCATTTCTCCTGTTAGCGCCTCCTTTGAAGGGGTGTTAACTTTTGGCGCAAACCCATGTCTACAAATCTTTGTAAATATGGTTTTGCCTCAAAAGGCATGGGTGGTTGCATGGGAACGCCCATGTCCCACCCATGTAACGCCCCCTCGGTGCTAAGTAACACAAAGCAGTGCTTCGCGCTGCTTTGTGCTACTTTGAGGGTGCTCTCCAGAGCTAAACAAGTTTTGCGCTGGAGAGTAAATAGAAAGAAAAACATTTTGGGCTGGTTAGCGTCACTTTTGTGGCGCTAACCTAGCGCAAAATGTTTGTACATCTCCCCTCAAGTCTGACTTTTGTTCCCTAGTCTTAAGTGAATTATGAATTTTCTTAAACTAAAATGCAACAACATAACCAAATCAGAATAGAAGCAAGTGGGATGATTTAAGTAGATATCTGCAGAGAGACTCACTATCAAGCGGAGTAGGCACCCAGAAATTGAAACAAATGTGAGCGCACCTAAAATTAATACAACTTCTAAGGCAAATCCTAACATTTTCAACGCAGTGAGTTCAATTTACCAACAAAGTCATAATTGTGCATTCCTGTGTTTTACATGTGCACATCTCAAGGTAATCATTTAGGGATGCAGATTATCCAGAATGCACAAGTGGGCATCATCTGGAAAATTGTGGGATAGCATTGACTCACAAAGTAAATATTGAGGTCTCTCATATCTTGTGCCAACTTCAAGTTTGCGCCAGGGAATTACACCAGGAGCACATGTGACAATCCCGGTCTCTGCATGCGTGCCAAGCACAAAGTGGAAACTTAATCTAATTCATGTCCAGCATGAACCCTGTTTCTAAAAAGGAATTATTGAAATCCTCCTTCAAACTCATAATGGCTCAATGTGAGTATCTGAGCCTCTGGTGTACAGGAATGGAAACCTTATGTCTCAAGCTGGCGACTGTCCTTGCTTTTTCTAGTTGCAGAGGACTAATCAATGTGCTGTAACCAGGCTTTTGCCTGATCATTTATTAAGGGAGTTAGGTCCTTCAAATACATTGGCAGGTGTACTGTGCATTAAAGTGGACTCGAGCTGGCCACTGAAAATGAGGAGGTTTGCTAGTTTCGGGTCATTTGCCCAAGTTGGAACATACTACTTTATTTATTTAACTATGTATTTATTAGGCCTGGGCATAACATTCCGCTCCACTCGCGGAGTTTGCAAAGTTTTCCCCACTTCACGCTCCAGCGTTGAGGAAGCTGCCGCTCAAGTAGAACATCTACTCGGGTAGCAGAAAGGAGCTGTGCCCTCTTGTGCTGCATGTGGTGCCATTCACACTGATTTTACAACACGGAACAGACTCCTGGTGCTAAAAAGCAGCACGAGGATCGCAACTTACCTCACTGTACAACTTGCGGAACTCCGCAGAGTGCCGTGGAGATTTTCATCATGCAGAACTCCACAAACTCTGCCCAGGCCTAGTATTTATGTATTCATTGTTGTACATAGCACAAAAAACCCTTCCGCGTCTCTAAATCTAACCTTACAATTTTGTTAATGAGAACTGGAGCAAACTATTCTTTTGGCCCACCTGTGCCATGGAGCTGGTGTGATCTCTCTCTGGATCACTGACTAAATCGTATTCACAATCAGGTCTGTTTTGTCAGGCATGTCTGATAAATGTGCCAACTGTGGCGGCGGCTCAATGGTGCCTTAACCATGACATTACTTGCAACACAATGGAACATGCCAGCTAAAACTGCTTGATCTTTACAAAAGCAGTTTATAATTTTAGTTTTGGTGTTGACTAATTCAAACAGCAAGAATATATGCTCCAAGAAGTGGGTTTTTTAATTTTATTTAAACAATTAGGACAATCATTTCACACAAATGAAATGTCAGAATCGACTGTATGTTGTGTACTCCTTTGGGTTCGGTTAACAGTATTGACTGTAACAATATCTACTTGCAACAGTTTCGCGATTAGCATATGTGCTATGACTATATAATCAAGGTAATTATCAATACAGAAGTATATATTTACTATTCTTAACTTTAGATCTACACACCTTGATGATACAGTAGTAGTCAATATTGAAGACTCAATATTGTTGCAGGTCCATATTTTGACCACAGTAATGTTACTCCCCACCATCCTTGTTATTCCTGGCCATCCTTTGTGTTTTGAAGTATTTTCCTTCTCTCTTAGGGCCGATTGCAAGGGCTCTACTCTGCGTTCTACCCTGCACCACTATACTCTTGTCTGCACTACTCCACTCTACTCTGAAACAATCTAAACTATGCAACTGAACTCTATGCCAATGCACTCTTCACCTCTTTACTCTTTACCATGTATGCTGGGCCACCCTGCTGGTATCTATTCCACTAATGATCTCCCTTGTTGCCCATGTGATGATTTCTCGCGTCAAATTGATTTGCACATTTTCTTTTTTTGAAAATTTTATTTTTTAATCATCGGAAAAGGTTTTTAAAACCCACTTTTATGTAAATACGATTTTAGACAATGTCAACCGGCCTTATACTTTTTACGAATGTTGCCTGACCCTCTAACTTGTTATAGTGTTGCCTCCTTTTTATGTCTGTCTTTGAGAACTAGGAAATTGCACATTTGCTGATATGAATTGACTGTTTTTAAATTGTTTTTTGGAGTTTTATCTGTGATGCATATTTGAACTTTTATGATTAATTTTGTATTAATCGAATAAAGTAATTTGACTGACTGACCTCTTTACTCAAAACCAATGCACCCTAGCAGTAGCAGGAGTTACCAGCCCCACCTATATAACGAACACCTCACATTCTGGGTTTATCACCCAGAGACTTAGCTGCTCTAAAGACTGGGTGAAACCTCTTCTGGAAATTGTGAGAAACAAAAAGAAATTGACACTAACACACTGGTGTCCACATGTTATTGACCTTCATCCGGTAATCAAGGGTAATTGTCCTCCCCTGCCCCTGGAATTACTGATCCCACAGGAATGCCAGGGAGTGTATGCTGTGCCGTTTGCCGGCCCACTGGTAATGGGCATCTAATGCCTCGCAGCAAATAAATGGACATACTGGGTTGAGCCATATTAAGACCTTTACAAATTGCAACACTTGTAACTCATCAACAAAAATGCTGGTATTACCCTCATGCCTTATTAGATGTGGCCTGCACTGCTTGCCCCACTGGCATTAGCATCTCTGTTTACAGTTTGCAAGTAGAACACTAGCAAAAGCTCCCATGAAGTAGCAGAGGCTTTTAATATTTTGAAAGTGCACGTCAGCTTATTTTCAGTCCTCTAAATAGAGCATCTCATTTCAGCTCCGCAGATTACATAAGAGAGCGGTAATGTAAATATTTCCCTGATTAATTTCTAACTATGTAATTTTATTACAGAGTTGATATTGTATTCTACAGTCTGTGTATCGTTTCACTTGGCTCCTGGAAGAACAGGAGCTGTCCCTGAAGGAGCGGTGGACACAGAAAAATTAAGACACAACTTATCCTCTAGGTTTTTTGTTGAAACAGAGCCAGTAAAATAATGAGCAATGCCAATGGATCCGCTAAGTAGACAAAACAGAGATCACACTTGGTTGAAAGTCCACCTTTAGCACTCCATGTTATGGCAGTATATGTGATATCAGGTAGTAGGCTTTCCTGAAATGTCATAGTTTGCATAATTACTTTAACACTGATAAATAAAATTACTCTTAATCCTTTCATCCTTTTGATATATTAGTTGATCACATGAGAAATTATCTTCCATGTCTCAATGTATATATTATGAATTTAATGAGTAAACAAAATCAATTAGGCCCTTCCTCGTGGACTTCAATTCAGTGAAATGCCAGGGGTAGCGGAAGTGCCATCACATGCCCTTTGACCTCCACTTTCACTCACACACACATGCTTACACATACACACAAATTCACACATATACACTCTCTCACACATAAACATACTCTCACCCACAAGCACGCACACAACATACATTTAAAAGCATTTTTTACTTACCTCAGCTGCCATGGCAGGGCATATTCCAGCTTATTGCACTCCATTACACCATTAGTGACTAATTTATTTTTCCATTACTAGTGTAATAAAAAATTGACAGAAAATAAAGAGAGTGGAGCCCCAGCTGGCCCTGTGTTCCTGGCACTGAATTTGTCACCTCTAAGGCTAGCGGTCGCAAAAGCCAGGCTAGGGGTAGCAAAGGGCAAGCCAGGGGTCACATTTGCGACCCCTGGTGATCCCTAAATTACATCCATGTCCTTGCTAAGACTGAGTGTGATTTTAGTATGCAAACAAAGTCTCTCAATTTTCGGTTATTGGCTTACTCATACTTTAGACTTTTCCACTTTTCCTACAAGTAGGCATTGGCCTAGTTTTTCCTTGCACGCTGAAAATATTTTTCATAAGTACTTATATTTCCTCTCAAGTGCTAGCAATTTTCTTCATAACTTGGAAAATGGGTGATATTGCTGATACTTTTTTCAACTACTATCAGGTGGTGCAGAAGCTCTGATTTTAACATGAAACTCCACAAACATGAAACCTTTGAGACCTTCAGGTAGTAATCATCGCCTTTGTGGGAATTATGGGAAGTTCATGAAAAGATGTGGAACTTTGCACACCCCTAGCCTTAGAACCGTAAACTATCTCACATTATTCTTTTGGTTTGTAAACTGATTAACATGCTATATAACCAAGACCAATATCTTAAATGTTTATTGGGTTATGCGGTATTGTCATTAAATTCATTATATATTGTTATCTGCTTATTAGATTTAGAAATACTCCAGTACATTTTACAGCCTATTAACAGCCTATTGATATTTCTAAATTGCAGTTGGAGCAGAGATTAAATAAAAAATTTAACCCCTAACAAATTTTATAAATAATTAATAAAATGTTCATTTAAATGTATTAATCAACACTGTACGTGAGGGAAGGGTAACACGCAAGTATATGGGCTGAATAATCTATTAACGAATGTCTGTGTGTCTAATTATAACATAAGAATAATTGCGTACTAAATTAATAATAAATGCATGATTTGTGCTTCATAGAATATAAATGTGTCGTTGCAAAAACAATCGTGATGGTACGTAAGGAACAGCTTAAATGTTGCTTTCTGCTAGGTAATAACTAATTGGGGTACGTAGATGACGGGAGGGAAACGAAAAGGCTATGTTTCTCTATTTTAATTATGTTTTGTTTATTTCAAAATAGTGCTTCTAAGTATAAACGAGTGGCGATATAAAATGGCTGCCGGTTATTGAAGTGCGCATGTGCGGGGAAACGCGTGACAAGGGAGAAAAAAGTTGGAGAAAAGCTAACCATGTGATGATGCTGAGAGGCTAGAATGCAAGAATGGTCAAGGCTGATGTGACCTAATTGAACTGATAGTGTGCCGTGGTGATCAGCAAAGAGTCGTGGGAAACCGTTTTAAGAGAAAGGACAATGCCTGCAGAGTTCTCGAATGTATCGAAAGAAGTTACAAATATACTGATCGATGCGGATGGAAACATGTCTTGAACTGTGAGAAAGGAAATGAACATATACATTCCAAAAGAACAAGTTGGATCCGGAGAACTTGATTAAGAATGAATAGATGAAATGAGTGAACCAATGAAAGAGAAGCGCGTTATTAATGTTGCAACAATTAGTTAGCAAAGTTAGAATTAGGGTATAAGAGGGCCTACTCTTAGTGGGAGGGGTACACAGTCAGAGTTGCGGTGCGGAGTTGCAGTCAGAGTCGCAGCGAGAGTTGGTGGCTTCCAGTGCTTGGTGGTCCAGATCGATCCATTACTGAGCGGGAGATGCTGACAGACTGTTAGATGAGACGGGTTGCAGGTAGCTGATGCTGACGAGCTGAAGTTTCTGTTGCTGTCTTATTTTTTCAGTTGAGTATGAGAATCAGGTTATTTTTAAATTCTTAAACTTAGGTTAGAAATCATTAGGCTAAATTAGGAAGGTAGGCAGGTAATTAGGGTTTTGCTTCATGACAAAATTTCCTTTCTGCAATAAAATTGATTATGCTTAATAAATATTTGAATTAATAATGAATGAATAATTGAATAAAAAGTCTAAATTCTTTCACATGCTTTTAAAATTATATAAAATTTAAGATTCTTAATCAAACGACTCCGTGGTTATTTTACTAAATGATTGTGACACTAGTAATTGGTTATTGTGATTTAGCTGGTCTTAATCACTATGAACTAATTTCTTACATGAATGATTCATCGACAAAACAATGAGCAGGAATATCATGAGAAATAATTAAGAAAAGCGATAGGTTAAAGTAATAAGATATCCCGGCTCCTTCCAGCGGTACATAAATGATGTTTTTCATTTTAGTTCTCCTAGGAGTATAGAATTTCGTAAAGGTGTAGAGGAAATCCAGGTGTGGGTGTGTGTGTGATAGGCGATGTTATGGGCCCCATCGTCATGTGGATGTAAGACAATATAAGTCACCCCTGGATGACCGATAAGTGACCTAGGAGGAGAATAGTTTTTATTGTACGCGCTGCATCAGATTTCTTGGTACAGAGTTATGGTTTCTATAGATTAGTTTAGTGATTAGTGATTATTGATTATTGATTATTTTTGATAACTAACACTATATGTTGAGTAGCGTTATGTTATATGTGAGTTTTCACGCTTCTGGGATGTAGGAAGTGGAACACGTGTGGCAAGAGAAGTCACATGGAATTTGGTACATGGTCTGAATTCAAATTTTGGTAATAACACAGGTTGTGTTATGGTAGGGATTTTCTGTACGAAAGGTGTGTAACTGAGATAGCAAATCACGTTTTCTTGTGAAACTTTGGCCTTAATTCTCAGGAGCCTAGTCTCCACATGTGTCTTATCCCCAGAGAAACGAGTTAATTGTTTGCTTGAAAGAAGGGTAAGGTAGAGGGAAGTGCTACTTTATCGGCGAGAGTTAATAATTCTGTGGTAGGGTAGAGGTAAGCGCTGCCTACTGGAAATACAGGATTCTTGTGTAAAAAGACAAAGCTGTCACTTTGTTTAGCGAATCAGACTATGGAATTGTTTTAATTGTTGTAACTAACGAAGAAACAGGGAAAAGAAAAATTGCCGATAATTTTTGTAAAGGAGGGGTAAAAGAGCAGGAGTGACATCGACAGTGCCGCGCTAGGATTGGATAGTGCGCTAGTCACGTGAACACAGAGTCAAGAGTGACGTAGAAAAGTGCCGCGCTAGGATTGGTTGGTCCGCGGACGAAGAGAATCGTTCTGATTGGTGTGTTGGTGTGAATCACGCTGTGATTGGTTGAAGTTCCGTACACGGAACAGTGCTGATTTGAAGAGAAAAATCAATCGAGAACATGCCGTATTAAGAGTATGAAAGGGAGAGAACGTCATGGATGACAAAAATAAAGAATTTCTTTAAGAAAGACAAAAAGGTTGTGACTAGAGAGGGACAAGTAATTCCTCCGCCGAAATCAGCAGCTTCACATATGATGCTGAAATATGGATATCATACATGTATATGGTTGGAAAATTGGGCAAAGTATACGAAGAATGATGGTGCATTAGCTTTCCCTGAGAATGGTTCATTTAGTGTAGCGGTTTTGCGAAATTTGCGAGAAAAGATGACAAATCTAGAACCTAGACCGACACAGTTTGAAGCGTTGACGGAATGGGAGGATGAGATGTATGAGCGAGAGAGATTCAGAGGTTTAAGAGATCATGAGTTTATGCCTGGAAGAATGTGGGGAATAAATCATGAGGATAGAATAAAACGATGGAGATGTGCTAACATGACAGGAGGTTTGTTTCCGGCTTTTACAGTTGAGGAAGAGACTAAGAGAAAACGTACTGAGAAAAAGAAACATGTGGAGAGGGAGAAATATATGCATGAGAGCGAAACGGATGATGAATTGCTGGAAGATATTTTAAATAGAAATCCACCTCCGTATCAGCAGAGTTCTACAGTGGTGACACCAAATGCGCCGCTAATAGAGACTGTGCGAAATAAAAGTCCGGTAAAAAGAATTGAAATAAATAGGTCACAAGATAAAATAAGAACTTCACAAAATGAAGGAATAGAAAGTGACAATGCAAGCGAATTAGCAAGGACAACAAAAGAACTAACTGAGAAAATTAGGGAATTAACGAAAAACATGGAAGCTGTGACTGTACCTGTAACAATAGGTCCAGTAATACCAATTTTTGAGAATCAGAAAATTGATGAACGATCTTTAGTGATTCCTATGAGTTCACAATTTCAGAGAGAAAAAGAAAGGATGGAACCAAGTGCAAGTACAAGTAATTTGGCTAGTACTTACAGACCAAGTCCACCTACAAATTTGACTGTAAATGAGTGCAATGGTAGGAAAATGCATATGGTAACAGAATCTGCAACAGAGACTCCTGAAAAGAGTGGTAATTGGATAGAACTAAATAATACACCCATAGGTCCGACTCCTGATGAGTTAAATGAGTGGATGAAGGCATTTAAAATGAAAGAACCAGAAGAAAAACCATTAGATGTAATTAGGTTAAAAATTGATATGGAAGAATTAATTCTAGGAACGATTGGTACAGAAAAGATAAAAAAAATTACCAGGATGATGAAATATTGTTTCTGTGCAAAAGTATTACATGGAGAGCAAAGAATTTACATGATAAACTAGAAGAGGTAGCCAGTGAAATTGGAATAGATTTTGCGAAAGTGAAAACATTGCAGAAACCCTACAGAGTAGACTTTTGTGAAAAAGATATTGAAAACTTGAACACGGCAGGAAGGCTGACACAGATAAAAGAGTTAATTGTGTTACTGAGGAAATGGGGTGATGTGGACAGATGGAAAGTTAGATGGACGAAAAAGACTGAGAAAACTACAGACAAAGCTTCTTTGGCTTTTATGATAACTGAAAAAGAACCTGTTGCCAGAGAATACCCTATGAGAGAAACTCCAGGTGGTAGTTATGTGCATGTTCCCTGGACTAGACAGGATATACTGTCATTTACAAATGAATTCCCGAAGCTGAGAGAAAAACCAGTTGAATGGTACCGACAAGTAGAGAGGTTTGTAAAGGTTTCAAAGGTGTTGTGGATAGACTTAGATGGATTGTTTGACATAGTGGTGCCAACTGATTTGTGGTCTGAGTGTAAAATTACAGTTGACTGGCCAACTACAGAATATCCAAGAGATCCTAAGACAGGAGCTCCAGGTCCTGAGGGGATGAGGAAGTACGATAAGGTGATTACCTTTTTGAAAAATAAGATTCCTCCTAAAGAAACAGATTGGGTGAAAATTGATAGAACTACACAGGAAAGTAAAGAGTCTGTACATGCATATTATGAAAGGTTGTTGTTGGTTTTCAAGCAGTATAGTGGATATGAGGAATTGAGTGAAAAAGATATGAGTCATTTCGTATACAGATTTGTGTTTGGGTTGAAATCAGAGATTAGTGAAATGATTAAACAGCATATGATTAATTGGCAGAATGGCACGGTAGACGAGGTACTGAGGTATGCTAAGTATTGTAGTGATGATATTGAGAGTAGACAGCGTAAATTGAAAGAGAAGGCAATGTGGGTACAGGTGAAAGTGGCAGAAAAGCAAGAAGCTCAATTGGACAGGTATAGTGGGAGTGAAACAGGACAGAATAAATCGCGACCTAACATAGGTAAAGGGAAAGGTCAAGTGAGTCTAGAAGAGGCAAAGAAGAAATGGCCCTGTCATAATTGCGGAAAATTAGGGCATTGGAGAAACGAGTGTAAGTTCCCACCTAAACCTAATCCGGAAAATCAATCATTAACTCCACAGGTGCAGAATGAGATAGTTGTTCAACAAGGTCAGGTGCCACAACCACCACTTCCCAACACTGTTAACCAGCAAAGATACAGTACAGAAACAGGATTCTACGGAGGAGAGCAGGTAACACAGTTGCCGCGAGCAGCTAACATTTCTCAGTATTGGTTGCGACAGAGTGAGGATGAGGCGGATGAAAGCTCATGACGGTGCCTAGGAGAGGGAAAAGAGTGCGTACTTGGCGCAACTCTAGAGGTAGATCAGTCTGGTCCCTTTGTGGATGGAGAAGTGAATGGTACAAATGTAACATTCCTTGTCGATACTGGAGCTACCCGTTCTACTGTTAGATCAGTGGAAATTCCAAACCTTCCTCTCTCAGGTGAATACATCCAAGTAGTAGGAGTAGCAAATCAGCAGATTAAAACACCACTTACTGAATTAGTGGAAGTAAAAATTGGTTCTTTTAGCAAAATGCATAGATTTGTAGTGTGCGATTGTAGTCCTGTAAATCTTTTAGGTCGTGACCTTTTGTGCAAAATGAATTGCACAATTTATTGTACACCAGATGGAATTGGATTTCAGACCCCAGATGAAGATGTATTGTATAAAGTAACTTTGATGAATCAGGAACCTGAAATGAATGGTTTGTTTCCTGCATTTGATGCAGAAAAACTTCCAGAAGAACTAAAAATTGCAGTGAAAGAAAATGTGTGGGATTTTACAGGAGAAGATATTGGATTAATGAAAGAAGTTGATCCCGTAAAAGTAACAGTAAAAGAAGGAACAACTTACCCAAATCGCCACAGTATAAATTGACTCCAGAAATAATTGAAGGAATAACTCCTGTAATAAATAAAATGATTGAACAGGGAATTCTAAAAGAGATAATGAGCAGTCCATGTAATTCACCTATTATGGGACTGAAAAAGCCAAACGGAACATATAGAATAGTACAGGATTTGAGAAAGATTAACAAAATAGTTGTGCCTTGTTGTCCAATAGTGCCAAACCCTGCAGTAATTCTATACCAAATTCCACACGAAGCTGAGTGGTATACAGTGATAGATTTGTGTCACGCATTTTCTCTATTCCTTTGCATCCAGATAGCCAGCCATTATTTGCGTTCCGGTTCGGAGAGCGTATTTTGGCATGGTGCTGAATTCCTCAGGGGTATACAGAAAGCCCCTCAATCTTTAATCAGATTTTAAAGAAATCCCTGGAAGATTTGAAAATGCCAGAAAAGTCTGGGATGGTGCAGTATATCGATGACCTGTTGGTGGCATCGAAAACAAAAGAAGCATGTGTAAGTGATACAATTGCTTTACTGAACCATCTAGAGAAAAGAGGGCATAAAGTGTCCCCTTCAAAATTGCAATTTTGCCAAAAAGAAGTACAATATTTAGGGCATAAAATTGAGAAAGGAGTGCGAAAGATAGCGACAGAAAGAGTAAAAATGATTCAAGGAATGAGAGCACCAATGACGCAAAGAGGTAAGAATGTTTCTGGGAATGGTTGGATAGTGCCGACAATGGATAAGTGGTTTCTCTTTGATTGCTAAACCATTACAAAAACTGACCAAGAAGGATGTAAGAGACCCTTTTGAGTTAAATAACGAAGAAATGAGATCTTTCAAAGAGTTGAAAAAGAAATTGTGTGAGGCCCCTGCTTTAGGAATGCCTGATTATGAAAAGGATTTTGAATTGTACTGCAGTGAAAGAGATGGATATGCGTTTTCAGTACTGGTACAAAAACATGGAACAATGAAGAGACCAATTGCTTATTTTTCAGCTGTTTTAGATCCTATAGCAAAGGCGTTGCCTGGATGTCTGAAAGCTGTTGCTGCTACTTGTGTAAGTCTGGAACAAAGTGAAGGTATAGTGATGGGGTATCCACTGAGAGTATATGTTCCCCACTCAGTAGAGATTTTGTTAACAAGAACAAAAACACAGTACATGACACATAGTCGGCTGACTAAGTACGAAAAGGTAATCTTGAGTGCAGAAAATGTGACCATAGATAGATGTATGAATGTGAATCCTTCGACATCATTGCCAGATTAAGAGAGTATAATTGAACAAGATGAAGTAGATCATGATTGTCTGAATGTGCTGGAATATTGCACAAAACCAAGAGCTGACATAAAAGATGAACCTTTAAAGGAATCGGATTATGTCATGTTTGTGGATGGCTCATGCTTGAGAACGAAAGAAGGAGTTTTAAGCGCAGCTTACGCAGTGTGCACAGTGACAACTGTGATGGAAGTGTCTTGTCTGACAGGAATAAGGTCTGCCCAAGTTGCGGAACTGATTGCTTTAATTCAAGCATGTAAGTTGGGAAGAAATGTACGAGTTACGATTGTGACCGATAGCCAGTATGGTTTCGGTATCGTGCATGATTTTGGTCAGATTTGGTCACAAAGAGGTTTCTTGACGTCTGCAGGAACACCTATCAGAAATGGAGATTTTGTTAAGAAACTGCTTGAGGCGATACAGCTGCCTAAGCAGATAGCTGTAGTAAAATGCAAAGCACATAAGAAAAATGAAGATTACATAGCTGTTGGTAATAATTATGCGGATGAGATAGCCAAATACTGTGCAGAGAACACGGTATCCCTGAACAAGAATCGCGAAAGGGAGCATATCTCTTCTCCTTTGCTTTTTACTAACACTGTCGAGACCTGGGATGAGGTGAGACAGTTACAGGAAGCTGCAAATGATGAGGAAAAAGATTACTGGATAAAAGCAGGATGTAGAAGACAAGAAAACAATGGTGTGTGGGTTTACAGAGATGAAAGACCAGTTATGCCTGATAGCATGATTGCAGACATGGCACGGATGTACCATGGACAAGCTCATATTGGGAGAGATGCAATGATTAGACTTTTTAGACAAACATGGTATAACCCAAAATTCAGAGCCATAGCTGAAAGTCTTTGTCAAAGATGTCTTATTTGTCAACAGTTTAATCCAGGAAGAAAGACAATAGTGAGTCTAGGAACAATAGGACGAGAAGGAGGTCCGTTCACTAGAATGCAATTGGACTTCATCGAAATGCCCCCTTGTAACAGACTAAAATATGTTCTAGTGGCCGTCTGTTTGTTTTCACGTTGGGTGGAGGCATACCCCACTAGAAGGAATGATGGAATAACGGTAGCAAAACTTATGCTACGAGAGTTCATTCCAAGGTATGGGTTTCCAGTCACGGTTGAGACAGATAGAGGAACACATTTTCAAAATGAGTTGATCCAATTGATTTGTGAAGCATTGAGTATTAAACAAAAACTGCATTGTGCATACAGACCAGAGGTTTCTGGGGTAGTAGAACAAATTAATGGAACAATTAAAAACAGGTTAGGAAAAATGTGTCAAGCTACAGGACTCAAATGGCCAGATGCACTGCCCCTTGTTCTGATGACCATCAGAAGCATTCCTGAAAAGAAAACTGGACTTAGTCCTCATGAGGTGATCATGGGACGAGCAATGAGACAAGCACAAGTACCTGTCAACAAGTTATTGACTATAACTGATGATCTAGTACTGGATTATTGCAAAGGACTGGCTGATGTGGTACGTTCTGTGTTTCATCAGGTTGGACCGGATGCGACCACTCTTGAAAGAAAACCAGCCCACGACTTGAATCCAGGAGACTGGGTCCGCATAAAAATCCACAGGAGAAGAAACTGTCTAGTTCCTCGCTGGGACGAGCCACGACAGGTAATCCTAGTGACAACAACTGCAGTCAAGTGTGCAGGAGTAAAGAACTGGGTCCATGCCAGCCACACAATTAGAGTTCAAGAACCTACAGATCGACATGTGAGTCGACGTCTGGAAGTGTGGGACAAAAATTCGGCGACTGGGACAACAAGAATAAGAGAAAGGGTGCCAGAACTTGAAGATCGACCTGAAAGTCGACATCTGGAAACCCCAACTGCAAGCACCTCTAGAGAGGAAGAGGAAGAAGAAGGAAGAATTTCAGAAATTCCAGAACCTGAAGATCGACCTGTAAGTCGACATCTGGAAATATCTGACACAAGTTCAGGATCTGATGATTCAGTTGAAAACTGTGAAGAATTTCGAAGGAGAACTTGGGGATATAAACCAATTAGAGAAGAGAATGAACAAGAAATTGATCTAGATGAGCAACCAAGTACAAGTTATGGTGGAAATCCTTCAAAAGTAATATTAATAGACAAAGTAGGGAAAGAGACAAATAAAAGGTTAGAAAATCGAGAAGAACCCCGAGGAGCAATAGGGACAGATAGTGAAACAAAAGAACAGGGAAATTTAGAAGTAGAGAGTGAGAAAAATACCAATTCGGAAGAACACCGAGGAGGGACAGTAATAAGGGAACACAAGAAGGAGAAAACAGATCCACCAGTAAGAGAAGATGAGATCATAAGCTTCAAAATAAGAGACAATAGTGAAAAAGTTGAAACAGAATCTGAAGAAAGTGGAGAAGAAGAGAAAACAAAAACTGAATCAAGAAAAAGAAACTGGAAATCAGAAAGAGAAAAAAAAGAAGGTGAAGCCAAAAGGCCAAGAAAAGGAGATAATTGGCCCAGCAACTATATAAGAAAATTGAGATATAGAATAATCAGAACAGGAGAAAAAAATGCTGAACAAGTGAATGAAATAACAAGTCAAAAGGAACAAGAAAAGCCAAGTGGAAAACGACTACAAAAGTCTAAAAGAACAAAGAAAGTGAATTCAAAGTACAAGTCACCTGAGTGGCTGTACATCGCACTGGCGGATTACAAAGAAGAAGGAAACACTCACGAGAACCCGAGACTAAGAAGCCGAATGGGTAAAGGTGACTTGCAACAAAACCTGAAGTGAAGACTTAAAGTGCTTCTGCCGGATGTGACAATTTTACTGGATATGACAAATCACCGGATGTGACAACGAAAGAATTCTGAAAAGAATTAAAAGAAAGTACCAAGCAAAGACTTTTTGAAAGCAGAGTGGCATCTAAGTCATTTCTGAGATTTAGTGACACAATTTTCTGAAACTTAACCAAAAGATAAAAGCAAAATGGAAAATACTAGGGATAGAAGAGATAAATGTGAGTTTGTAAAAAGATGGTGTAAAATGTGCTGCTTTTGTACAGGATTATTAATGACAGTATGGATAGTTTTAGCAATCACAATTCCTATTAGTTTAGCTGTAATAGAAGCAAAGAATGATACTAAACCAGGAAAAGAAACTAATGTTAAAGAACCAGTTATTTTAAGAAGTAGTGCAGAATTACATAAGGATAAGTCAGTAACAGACTTTTCTAAAAATGTTTTTACAAAATTATTGTACGAATATGTAGAGACAATGGATGTGAGAGATTGTTATGTTTGTATGCAGTTGCCTGCATCAGTGTCAGAAGGTGTGACTTATCATCACCTACCTCTAACTTATGGAATAACCTGTAGTGTCATAGCAAGTTTATTTTATAAAACAGGTAGATTAGAGTTTTATTACACTGATATAGATAAGATTTTTGCAAATGTTCCTGTAGTTCCAGAACTTAACAAAGTAAAACAAGCAAAAGTTTTAGGAGAATTCTTTTTAGAGCATAAAATTTTAACATTAGAAGAAATAGCTAAAAACAACCTTACCTGTGAGTTAAAGAAAGAAGAAAAAGTATTTTTAGAAATGGTTGAAGAAAGGAGAATGAAATTTCAAAGAGAAGCAAGAAAAGAGGAAGGAACACATCTATGGACGTTTGAGGAAGGAAATCATGAAGGGAAAAGATAAATGCAGCAATGACATTAGATTGGCCGCAAACAGGAAAGTTGTGTATTAGAAGAAATAAGACAGTCTATGACAATTACTTTGTAGGTTCCAGTATCTGCCATGACAATTATCAAATTTTGGGAGGTTGGGGATTCAAAGGTGGAAAAGATCCAATATTTCCAGGTATCTATTATATTTGTGGGAATAGAGCTTATTACAGGTTACCGGACCATTGGTATGGAACTTGTTATGTAGGCCTGGTCTTTCCAAAAATCTTTCATATGGACAGAGAAGAAAAAGGAACATACAAGATGATTAATAGCTTTACACGTAGAAAGAGGGAAAGTTTTTCAGAAATTGTAGGTGATATTTTTGGAGCATTAATACCAGCAGTGGGAATATCTTTGAATGCGTTTAAAATTCGGAAGTTATCCACAGTAGTAGATCGTTTGTCTACAGATACTGCGGGAGGGTTCTTGATGGTAAATACCGAGATGGTTGCCATGAGAGCTATGGTGATGCAAAATCGGCTTGCCCTTGATATTCTTTTGGCAAAAGAGGGTGGAGTCTGTGGAATGCTGAAAGTCCAACATTGTTGCACTTACATTCCTGATAAAAGTGAAAATATACAAAAGTATATTACAAATATTACAAATTTGCACAAAGAACTAGTTCCACTGGAGGTTGAAAGTGTCTTGGGAAAACTTGGTAGAGGGTTTTCTTCAGTAGCAATTTGGTTAACAAGAATGAGTAGACTAATGATAGGGAAAGTTATAATAATAGCAACGGTAGTAATATTATTAGCCATGGTGTTGAAAATTGCAATAACGTGTATAAAAAGAAAAGTAAGACAATAAGATAAAAAGAAATAACAGAATAATGAAAGAGAGAGAGAGAGAAATGGGTGAAATTGAGTTAGAGAAAATGAAAGAAAGCATGTATAAAGAGAAAAGAAGACAAGATGAGATGGAAACAGATGTATAACTAACAGAAAGCAAAAGGATGAAAGACATATGCTGCTTGAAAAAGAAGTATAACTTGGGTTTTATTTGGTGATTTAAAAATCACCAAAGGGGGGAGTTGATGGAGCAGAGATTAAATAAAATTTTCTAACCCCTAACAAATTTTATAAATAATTAATAAAATGTTCGTTTAAATGTATTAATCAACACTGTACGTGAGGGAAGGGTAACACGCAAGTATATGGGCTGAATAATCTATTAACGAATGTCTGTGTGTCTAATTATAACATAAGAATAATTGCGTACTAAATTAATAATAAATGCATGATTTGTGCTTCATAGAATATAAATGTGTCGTTGCAAAAACAATAATGATGGTAAGTAAGGAACAGCTTAAATGTTACTTTCTGCTAGGTAATAACTAATTGGGGTACGTAGATGACGGGAGGGAAACGAAAAGGCTATGTTTCTCTATTTTAATTATGTTTTGTTTATTTCAAAATAGTGCTTCTAAGTATAAACGAGTGGCGATATAAAATGGCTGCCGGTTATTGAAGTGCGCATGTGCGGGGAAACGCGTGACAAGGGAGAAAAAGTTGGAGAAAAGCTAACCACGTGATGATGCTGAGAGGCTAGAATGCAAGAATGGTCAAGGCTGATGTGACCTAATTGAACTGATAGTGTGCCGTGGTGATCAGCAAAGAGTCGTGGGAAACCGTTTTAAGAGAAAGGACAATGCCTGCAGAGTTCTCGAATGTATCGAAAGAAGTTACAAATGTACTGATCGAAGCGGATGGAAACATGTCTTGAACTGTGAGAAAGGAAATGAACATATACATTCCAAAAGAACAAGTTGGATCCGGAGAACTTGATTAAGAATGAATAGATGAAATGAGTGAACCAATGAAAGAGAAGCGCGTTATTAATGTTGCAACAATTAGTTAGCAAAGTTAGAATTAGGGTATAAGAGGGCCTACTCTTAGTGGGAGGGGTACACAGTCAGAGTTGCGGTGCGGAGTTGCAGTCAGAGTCGCAGCGAGAGTTGGTGGCTTCCAGTGCTTGGTGGTCCAGATCGATCCATTACTGAGCGGGAGATGCTGAAAGACTGTTAGATGAGACGGGTTGCAGGTAGCTGATGCTGACGAGCTGAAGTTTCTGTTGCTGTCTTATTTTTTCAGTTGAGTATGAGAATCAGGTTATTTTTAAATTCTTAAACTTAGGTTAGAAATCATTAGGCTAAATTAGGAAGGTAGGCAGGTAATTAGGGTTTTGCTTCATGACAATTTCCTTTCTGCAATAAAATTGATTATGCTTAATAAATATTTGAATTAATAATGAATGAATAATTGAATAAAAAGTCTAAATTCTTTCACATGCTTTTAAAATTATATAAAATTTAAGATTCTTAATCAAACGACTCCGTGGTTATTTTACTAAATGATTGTGACACTAGTAATTGGTTATTGTGATTTAGCTGGTCTTAATCACTATGAACTAATTTCTTACATGAATGATTCATCGACAAAACAATGAGCAGGAATATCATGAGAAATAATTAAGAAAAGCGATAGGTTAAAGTAATAAGATATCCCGGCTCCTTCCAGCGGTACATAAATTATGTTTTTCATTTTAGTTCTCCTAGGAGTATAGAATTTCGTAAAGGTGTAGAGGAAATCCAGGTGTGGGTGTGTGTGTGATAGGCGATGTTATGGGCCCCATCGTCATGTGGATGTAAGACAATATAAGTCACCCCTGGATGACCGATAAGTGACCTAGGAGGAGAATAGTTTTTATTGTACGCGCTGCATCACAGGTAACCACCAACTAGCTAAACTGTGAAACATCCATATCAGGGAAACATAGAAAGGCTAGATCGAACCTTGGTTAAGATCACAAATGCTGAGTTGCCTAGGATCATACTTACACTTAGTAGCTCCCATCTCTATGGAAAAATATTAGGATGGTTTTCAGTATAGAGTTCAATAAAAGGTCGCCAAACAACAAGTGTTAACTACATTTTGTATTCAGACCACAGTTCTAAGCAAGGTAGGATCCTTTTGTTTGGCACATGCATTACAAAATACATTAAACCTAGTATTGCCTAAAAAAGAAATTGATATCCCATCCATTTAAGCTACACTCTGGGTGCTGAGTTATTTCTCCTTGAAAATACATCTACAATAGATCACTATCGGTTTTGGGTAATAGCAATTTTCAATCAGCATTGGCCCCTTATTGCAGCTATTTATCCCCTCATATTCTCTTGTATCCATCCAGTACTCATTATTTGTAACTGGCTATTAGTATTGTAAATGACTGCACTCATTCAAGTATGGTCATTCTTTTCTGAAAACGTAAAATATCACTTGCACACGTCAGATGCTGGTGGTGCTGAATACCGGGTGTGCAAAAAGCCCAAGTCTTGATTCCACCTCATGCCTTCTTCCTTCACCATCCTACATGTCCAGTATCTTTATCTCACTCTATCAGGGTTTTTGTACTTTTGTCATCTTTCTTTGTCTCTTGCTCTCTGTCAAAGTTTAATGATGAAAAATAAGTTCCAGTCCCCAAAGATGAATGACAATGCTCACTACCTTCAGCAACCAGAACAAATAAAGAATAAAACCTCTCTCATGCCTGGAGACCTTGGAAAAATGACAATATGAAATTAATCATGCTAGCTCCTTTTCCCTGTGATGCCCCATCCTGTGGCACAGCCTCATGCTCTTTATGATTTCACTAAAGAATAAAGTGACCTGATAGTTCTGCTGAGAATCACAGTCAAACGTGGAAGTGAGTCTGCCTTAAGTCATAATCGGAGGTGGAAATGCAAAACATCAGGGCAGTGCTTCACAGGTTCCTACAGCTCCAGTGTGGGTGGAAATAGGTGCAGTGAACAACACCTGGATGTAGTGCTTCCAGTAGTTGAACAGAGATGAATGCTCTTGCAGGGATAGGCTAAACCAAATGATAAATACTTTGTAGGTGAAAATGAATCAAGGACACTACTTCTAAGAAGAAGCATCTGCAAATGGAAGTTAATCTAAACAGGGCAGATGTATCTCAGATGACAAGCCTTACAGCAATGCTAAAATGTAAACTAGTAATTGTGTATTGCCACATAATTAAGGATGGAACTTACTCAGCCACCCCAAATTCCTGATAGACTGCATTAGCCATACCAGAACCTAACAAGCATTGGCATAGCCAATAGGTCTCGCCTTTGGGACCTTATAAGTGTTTAGCCATGCAACAGTTGATGTTGTTGCACCAAGGATATTGTGCTGGATAACTAAACACTTATAAGGTCCCATAGGCGAGACCTATTGGCTATGCCAATCCTTGTTTTGTTATGGGGGGCATAAATAACAGGAGGCTGAAGCTTGGGAAATAGTACCTGTGTAACAGTTAGTGTGAAAGTTAGTGAGTTAGTTAGTTTGTTAATGAGAGAGTTAGTTAGTTAGTGAGAGAGTGAGAAAGTTAGTAAGTGAGTGAGTGAGTGAGAGAGTGAGTTAGTGAGAGGAGAGAGAGAGAGTTAGAGAGTTAGTTAGTGAGAGGGAGTTATTTAGTGGGAGAGAGAGATAGTTGGAGAGTTAGTTATTGAGAGAGAGAATCTATGAGAGAGAGAGAGTTAGAGAGTTAGTTTGGAGAGAGAGAGTCCGTGAGAGAGAGATAGTTTGAATTAGTGTTTTTAAAGAGAGTTAGATAGTGAGAGAGTTAGTGAGAGGGATTGAGATAGTTAGTTAGTGAAAGAGTAAGTTAGTTAGTGAGAGAGTGAGTTAGAGAGAGTGAGAGAGCAAATAATCAGGCAGAAGGAGAGGAGGGAGCAGTGCATCAGTGGAGCAGGACAGGGGGGGAGAACAGGGGAGCAAGTCAGGAGAAGAGGGATCTGAGGACATAGGAAAATCGGGGCAGATGGGGAGGGATCTTAGGGGCAGTTTACCAGGGGAGAGGACAGTGAAGGGCAGAAGTGGGGCAGGAGTGGAGAGGGCATGGTAGCAGTGGGGTAGAAGAGAAGAGGAAGAAGAAGATGGAGGAGGAAGGGGAGGGGGAGGAGGGGGAGAAGGAGAAGAGGAGAGGAGAGAGGAGAGGAGAGGAGCAGTATTTAGGAGGCATTATGACGGTGGAGCAGGACAGCAGGAGGAGGGGGTAGGGGCAAACAATCAGGGGTGGTAAAGCAGGGAAGGAGAGAGCGGAGGAGGTGGAAAAGGTGGCTAATGGGGAGGGGGAAATGAAGTGGGGGGGTCAATGGAACATGAACAACTATTTAAATGGGTGCCAGCATCCTTCTGAGATCACTGCAAGGCACATACCAGCGGGCGCGAATGACGTGCATTATTCAAGCGCCAAGAGGGCGGTGAGCGCTATAACAATGGGCAGTGTTGTAAGTGTTAAAACTCACTTTCATTGTGTACTCTTGTCAATATTAGAATGTGATTTTGGACTACAATTTTTCACCAGGGAGATGGTGCACCGACCCTGGAGACCTCTAAGTAAGAGGCCCGAGCTGGCCATATAAGCAAATACATCTCTGAAGGAAATACTCCTGAAAAGTAATAGGTCAGGCGTTATAATAACGAGTCCAAGAGCCGGAAGTCATAGGAGGTGAAATGACGTATATGTGCAAAAAACAATCTGTGGCCAAAACCATATGGCTGAGTCAGTGACTCCAATCGGCAAAAACTGGCCTTAATACGCCCGCAAGCGTACGAGCGTCTGGAAAGCAGTCTAGGTCAGTACCGGTGTGTATCCACACTGAAAATGTATTTACCTTAATGCACTGATAGCAGGTGCCACATTCATTTAGTCAAGTCAATGATGGGCATTCTATCAACCTCAGAAAGTATTAGGGCTGTCAGCCCCACCAGTATTCAAGTCAATGAAACCCTCTCCTTACATACAGATGTGCAAAACAGGTGCATAAGCATGAACATTCCAGATTTCACTATATAGCCTTGGATGTTTTTCGGACACAAGCACCTATGCATTGCTGCTGTCCCATGCTCTGTTGGTGCTATAGGGAAAAGAGGGAGGGAATAAGGAGAAAGGAATGAGACACTGGGGAAGGGAGGTAAGGGACATAAATAGGAGGCAAGCAGGAATAAAGGAAGGTGTGAAAAGAAAAGAGGCGAATGAAGTGCAAAAGTCAGGGAAGAACAAAGAGGGGAAGATGTGGATTAAAAGAAGATATGTGAGTAGAGGGATAATAGGGAAGGGATACAGGATGGCAGGGTTAAGGAAGAAATGAAGGAAAGAACTTATAAATGAAAGAAGGTACAAGGTAAATGAACACTTAAGAAATAAAGTGAGGGGTGAAGGGCACAATGTACTGAGGAAAGTAGAAAGGATGGGTGGCACAAATAAAGGAAGAGATCAAAAGAAATCACGGAAGAAGAGATGAATAAAGCATAGGAGAGGAAGAAGCACAAAAAGGGACCTATTGAAGAAAAGAACAAGAAAGGTGGATATAGGAAGGAATGAAGAATGGAGATGATTCAGAAAGGAGGGATCGAGACATGAGACAATGATGGAATAAGCAGATAAATAAATCAGGGTATGTAGTATGAATGAAGGTAAGATTGAAGAAAAGAGAGAAGGGATAACAGAAGAAAGGCAGAAGGAGCGAACAGATGGAGCAAGAAAGAGGTGGATAAATGAGAGACTGAGAGGAGAAAGCAGAACCATCCTCTAATGACTGAGGGCCTCATTTAGAGTTTGCCGATAGGGTACTCCGTCGCAAATGGAGTCTCCTCCCCACCGAATCCTCAATCGGCAAGCCTCATTTAGAGATGGACAGACCTTCAGTGTTCAATTAACAGAGCCCCCTGTTGGCTCGGTCGACTGAGTACTTGCTCTGATGGCCCAATGGACTAGATGCTGTCAGAGAAAGGACATTAAACCGCCCGCCCTGTTGAGGGTGGACGCTGTATTTCATCTTTTTTCCTGTCATTCACTCCAAGGAAAAACTCCCAGAGAGTGGGGTCATTGGTTTTTGTTTGCCAGAAACAAACTACCTCTATTTGTGTTCATGGTGAATTGTTTACTGTCTGTAGAGCCCTCTGTCATTCTCAGAGCCCTATCCCTGTATTGTAAAACGGCACGGAAATAACTAAATAGAGACTGTTAATCACCTCCTGACTATAACACGGCTGACAAAGAAAGGAACAGCACAGAGGTAACTTGACCTGTTAAACTTTAACTGGCCCCGTGCGGAGAACGCTGCAGGAGAGTTGTTCTGCCATGAAAGGACAGAGCAGAACCATGACAAGCCCCTACAGGAGGGCACAGAAGACACATCAAAAGGCACAAAAGAAACCAGGATCCAACACTAACAGGCCTAAGGGACATCATGACACATTCTACCTCACAGGACAAATAGATGAGACGTGTGTCCGGACAAGCGCTGGGGCTGGAGTAAAAGGAATCTATCAGCAGCCTGAGTAAGGCAGGCAGGGAGAGCTGGAGCTAAAGAACAAAGGTAATACAAGGGACCGATGCTTCGTGGCCCAGTAAGCCTTCTGCCCAATCCGAGATCAGAAGCCGAGAAGAAAGTAAAGGAAAAGCTCAAAGATACCAAAAACAATGTAAGTTATAATTTTGAAAAGAACTTGCTTTTTATGAACTGCTTCGCACCAGTTGTTCATTCTGGAAGTGCTCTGGGAGGTGCTCCTGGTACCAAATGTAGTGGAGCGGCCGGGATTCGAGCTTGTGCAGGGAAGGTCACTCACACTAGATGTTAGTGGAGAGCGTTTAACACACTCAACCGTCGTGTTGGCTTGTTGCTTAGTAAAGAATGTCGGATCTATCTATGCTAACACATTTTTATTGAACCCATCAAGGCAAAAAGAAGAACAAGACAAGCGCACGCGCCTCGCGCTAAATGTAAAAAAAAAAAAAAGTGTCGGTAAAAGTGAAAGCGTTTTCCTTGCGGGAGCGAGCAGCGCCAGGAGCGATAATTGCTAACACATGGCGCCAAAGCTCGCTCCCGCAAGGGAATCGCCAAACGTGCACGCGTTGCCATTGAAAGCAATGCAACGCGTGCACGTTTTTAGGGCGAAAAGTGAATCGATTCCAAAAGGTCTTTTTCCTGCGCATGCGCGCTGCGTAGGCGAGACCTAAAAATGAAAAGGTATGTTAATGTTACATTGAGTGTAGAACTCATGACTGAGTCGCTCACTTTTGAGGCAATTTTCTTCCTCCCCAAGCAGGTGCACAGAGTAGACTTCAGAGACAGACGAAGAGCATCTCAAGGCACAAGCCCACACTGTAAAGTTTCAGGCACTGCTTGGCAATGAGTGTGTGAAACATTCTAGAGAGGATGTCGAATCGCTAACAGGAGCGCTATGGTACTGTTAAATGAAGTGTACCTTCAAGGAAAATACAGTCTTTATTTCGAATGGTCCATTGCTGTTATTTCAAAAGTTTGATCAGTGCTGAGGTAGCTCTTTTGGGTTTCCTGTAAACCTCCTGGTTTAGGTATAATATTAGATGCAAGAAGAATAAGGTGGTATAGGAGATGCTTCCAATTTTCTCTTGACTCTCTTGACAATACCAGCCGAGCTGAGATATGAGGGATAGGCCAAGAAAGAGAAGGCCATCTGCCATGACATCCTGAAACTGTGCAGATCTTAAGCAACAGTGTTCTAAGGATCTCAAAATTGCATACCGAAGTTGACAAAGATGTTGCTTAGGAGTTACATGATGCTCCTTCTGCACAGCTATTCAATACCCAGTTTATGTATATTACTAGCCTGAAATATCAGAATCTATTTGGCTGCTGGATAGAAATTCCAAGATCAATAATAACAAGGATGGTTTTTGTCCAGACTGAAGCACATCAACAGTAGGTCAGGAGTTCCAGTGCCTCCAGAAGCTGGCGGTAAGGCATGTTGGACAGAATCCATATATACTGAATCATATTGACAGCCACTTATGAATTCCATGGCACGATGAAGTAAACTTAGATGCGATGTACAGTTGCCCTACAGGCTAAATCATTTGAGCAGCTGTTTAGGAAATCCAGGGCCTGCTAGGGCTGATTTTATGGAGTCTTGTACAGTTTCCATATGGCACAAACAAGAAGGCAGATTGCATTATGTAAGAACAGTTACCATACATAAGGCTTATGATTTTTTGTTATATTATACTTGGTTACAGTGCAGGTTGTTGAACAAAAATTACTTCCAGTTGCAAGAAAAACATCTTGTGTATTGATTCCTCAACCAACAAGCCAGCCAAACATATAGGGTAGACACATTCTGATATAGAGTCTACCCCTTTGGTGTGCAGTAACCATCCATGGTATGTAGCCACCAGTCCTGACTAGGCTCACCTGCGGCCTCATATATTGAGATGAGGTAATCCAAGTAGGGGTCTAGTAGCATTGTATCCCCCAGCTCAGCAGTTCAGGACTGACTCCTTGACTATAAAATGTGTCACTTTCACAACATTGCCTTCCATGATGATCAAGAGCAGTCAATTTCATAGATGTAAATGAGCAAGCAGCCATTTGTTTACCATAGAGGAAGGATTGCTGGAAATTCAAGGTTGGAACATTTCTCTTGCCATCATGGCTTGCATTGTATGTGTTAAAAAAAGGTTGCCTCGTATAACGCAGCCTGAAGCCCTACGTCAACTCCCCTAGAAAGGATCCTGCATTGAATGGAATGAACCCCCCCCTCCTCAGGGAGTCCCACACTTCCTACTAAGATCCAGCACGCCATCATGATTGCAGGGAGTGCTCCCATAAGTTGGCTGGTGGGAGGTGCCAAGGACACTTCACCTTGTGTGCCACAACCTGGGACCAGGTGAAACCAGCCCACGCAACATTGGCATTGGAGCATTACCAATGACTGATGCCAATCTGAAATGGAATCCCATCTGGGAGCCCAAGTGTGATGGTGAGACATTGCCAATGGGCATGCATAGGGGCAAGTCAGCTCCTGCGTCATCGAACAAGGATCCAATGGGCATGCACTCCTCAGTGGAATCTCCATCGCAGTGGCAAAAGTTCCTAGAAGCCAATCAGGGAACCTTTGCATCCCAATCTAGCAGGCTGCACTTGGCTGGGAGTTGCTGGTGGAGTCAGGGATACACTGGGAGACAGTCTGAGATAGGTAGTCTCTGGTGCTCAGAAGAGAGGCTTCCGACCCCAGCGCCACCATCTTGATCAGATGGAGGCTCATGTCAAATGGATAGCAAATTAAATGGCAAAAACAAGTGAAATATGACCCTGGGTGATACTGCGTAATTGATGGCCACCAGTGCAAATTATGATTTATCAACAGTGTTCCAAGTAGGAAGGTGCACACAAAGAGCCTTCCAAGACCAGGTTTCTTGTGATCCATAGAGGAACTCAGCAGAATGTTCTTCTTTAGGATTTTTTGATCAAGTACATACTTACCCCTGATCTTTTGGTGGGAGTCACTGCTAATATAGGCTCAAGCATGGTAGGTCTGTACTGCGAGAGGTTAGCTCTCAAATTTTATCTGAGCTTTTTTCTCACACACTTGAATGCCTAGTAAGGCTACAACATAGGCTGTTAATTCTAAAAGCATCAAATAAGTGTTTTTTTTTAATATCAATTGTAGATACTGGGAACAGTATATTTGGGCATGAAGACAAACTATTCTTATCATCCATCTGCTAGAGCAGCAATTGAATGGGCTGCCAGTTCTAAACATAGCAAACTAATGTGTTTCTGCTATTTGAATAGGGAATATTGGGAAGGGCCTTCTTCTGCACAGTGAGAAAGGGTTGCAGGGAATGGTTGTTGGTGGTAGTGGCTAAATGGGGCATGCTAGCAGTTTGTTCACAGCAGTACTGGTCTGTCACTTACATAACATAATGCAACATAACATGTGTATTTGTAAAACATATGTTCGCCCAGAAGGATATCTTGGTGCGGAATAACAGATGTTTATTGTTACTTGTAGCTCCAACTGATAATTTAGAAAGCAGCAGTTATCAGCATTGCCCTCATGGGTGGGGGAGAGATTCTCACCAGGTTAAGGGGCGAGACAGAGTGAAATTTAATAGAATCAGAATTGAAGCCAACAATTTTCTCACCTTCCTCGTGCAGGGAGTGCAACATCCATTAGTCATTAATAATCTAAGCTTCCTCTGTCGTTAACATTTATCTAACTGAGATGTTTTGATGTAATTGATCCTAATACAACAATATGTATATTAAAACAGTTGCAGCCCTTAATCCCCCAGGTGCTGAGTCATTAATATTTATTTGTCTTTGGTTAATTGCGATATTATGAATATGCAAAGGCTGTTCAGGATACGGAGTGGTTAAGGAGGGAGGTGTGGATGTTCTCCCTGTCTGATCACAACTATGAATTCCCTCCTGAAAGGATGAGAATACACTAGCAGTAGCAATGTCCTCATTTAGGCAAGAATGGCAACATAAGAGCCCCTTGAAATACGCAGTAATGGAATTTTCACCATAACTGTAATATTCACAGAAGGAAAACTAGTGCCATGCCGCAGCGTGGCAAGGATCATTCCTCTTGCAGAGAATCCTGTGGTTGAAATTTATGAGGAATTATGTTACCAGTGCATTCCAAAGGATAGTAATTTACGACTCTTCTCTAAATCAGGACCTTTGTCTATATTTTACAGCAGGCAGCCTAGCATGACGATAGTTCAATTGTATTTAATGCTAATGAACTCCCCATGCACACCCTGTGGGTCTAGGGTTTATCCGGAAGAGAGCATGCAGCGTGCCTTTAGTGGGAAATTTACATGGTCAAGAAAGTACATGTTGTCTTTATTTTAGCCTATTCTTCTTATGTTTTTAAGTTTAATCTTGCGGCCGTGGTGGCGGGAAGGTGGAGTTAGATATTTAGAACAGTATGAGCCATAAAACACACAATGATACAATGGAAACTATTTTGATCCTCTGCTGGTAAATTTAGCAAACATAAACCATAGCTTTGTAACACTTTCATTAACAAATGAGTCTACTTGTTTTTTTTAGAGTAAAAATATTAACACTCTGTAATGTTGAAATACTTCCAATGCTGTCAGCTGGCCCCATGACACAATGGTCATAGTTAGCCAATCCTATTTTTTTCTGTGCCTTTTTAGCCAAACGCATCCTATTTAATAGATGCTCGGAAAGGGACAATCAAAGCAACAAACCCCAGAATATCCAACGTGTTCCTGGGTAGGAAATCAGAACTGGCTGAAAACGGACCTCAACGTTTGGTAGAATTTGTAACTGTCTTTAGGAATGTAAAGTAGTATTATACATTGCAGAATAATTGCATATTTTATAGTACAATCAATTTGTAGCTATTTGTAGAATAACCTAAAAAATCCTTGATGTTAGTACCACAGCAGTGTTCAGTTTGAGTTGGTAATTAAAGGTGGTCAGCAGCACACTTTTTGGGGACCGGAACTTACATCGTCAGACTATCCCCAAAGGTAAATTTACATGTATAGAATTTCTACAAGTAAATATACTCATACACTTTTGAGTAACTTTTCCACTTTTGTCTTTTCAGCATTTACAAGTGTAAAGTTACTCAAAAGTGTATATTTACATGTCCCCACTCCCTGTATTCGAGGGGAACTATCCCTATGGTAAAGTACAGCAAACAGTTTAACATTTTATTGAACTTAAAAACAAATAATAAATGTATTTTTAATTTAAATATTAATGTAA
Organism: Calotriton arnoldi; assembly: GCA_963921515.1. Taxonomy (NCBI): domain Eukaryota; kingdom Metazoa; phylum Chordata; class Amphibia; order Caudata; family Salamandridae; genus Calotriton; species Calotriton arnoldi. Next base: position 275,480 of record CAWUFW010004777.1, read on the forward strand.
ATTAATTTAAAATGTTTTTAGTGTAGAACAAAATAAAAAATGCCACAGCATTGTTAACTTAATTTTGAATTAAATATTTAATTAGTTTTGAATATATTAAATTAAATTAAAAATATTTTTCCAAGCATTCGAAAAAAAAACCCTAACATATAAAAAATATATTTTATTTATTGTGCAGTAAAATTAGTAACAGGTATGTAATTGTTATTTACATAAACTTTAATTACATTCCTTTTTACATTTAAAAGGCTATTAATGTATATTACAATTCAATAATAATGATGTTTTATTTATACATAGTTTTTAAATATTAAATTAAATGTATTTATATTTTTAAAAGAGAAAGTATGTTAATTTAATTTAACATCAGTTCCTATGGGCTTTTAGTGTAAGTCCCTGTCTCAATTATTTTCTATGGTACAGTGTTGTCGTACCAGTGGTTGGCCATGCGTTGTGCTGGGCTTGCTCCAGCTCTGAGCTGGAGTACTTTCAATACTGTATTTGGCCTTTTTGGCTGTATTAACTATAGAAGTACAATCTGTGAATAGCAGCAAGCCTACTCTTTTGTGGGTGGTTGCATGCCCCCCCCCCAACCCCTGCTTAACCCTCCCTAAACACCTCCTTACTCCTCCCTTAACCTATCCAATTTTGTAGTAAGTATTCCCCATGTTCCAACCACTCCCAGTCCCCCCCACATTTACTACCAAACTAAAACGTATACCTATGTATGCGGAGGTCTCAGCAATCAGAGTGGAGATCTCCGCACATAACAAAATAGGAGAGGAAGAGGCATTTACCTCTGCATGTAAGATACTGAATAGCGTTTGTTTTAAAACACAGTTTGTGATGACGCCCCAAAATGTCCAAAAGGGGAGAAAGGAGGAAGAACACGGCTGGAACGTAAACTAGCCCTGGCATTTAAGTCGGACCGGGGGGGCTGGGGCTGTTGGGAAAACACTGCTGCTGCTTTTGTTACAGGGGGCCGAAATGCGAAAAGGGCCCCTACCGCTCCAAAACGCCCAGTGCCCGCTATGGCCAGTCCGGCCCTGAGAAGGAAGAGAAAGATTGGAAAACTGTGACACAAGGAAGATATAGGAATGAAAAATAGCCTGAAAGTGTATGATACAGATACCGAAGCTTGAGGTGGTGAAAGAAAGAGGCATGAGGTGGAATTAAGTTATGCTGCTTTGGTATTTGCCATACTGGTATTCAGTAGTGCCTGCTGTGGGTAATGAGAAACTTGTGTCCCTTGCACCTTTTTTTCTGTAAATTTAGCACTAATCATAGCCCTGGTTATTGTAGTGACCTGGGTCAAGGGGCGCTAGGACCCTGCACCCGAGCATGGGGAGGGGACAGGAACCGGACACCACATCCGGTCAGGGAGTGGGGAGGGCATTACTGGACACAAGGGCAAGGAGAACAGACGTGCATGTGGGCACAGCAACGGAGCCAAATAAATAAGCATATAATCACTGACCTGTCTCAGTGTGCAGTCATTGAAGACACGACAACTGGCGACGAGAAGGTGGGTCAAGAATAGCCACCAGAAGCGTGTGAGAAGCGTGTGCCACATTCAAACGGAGCCAGGAGCCCACCCTGGTCCGCCGACCCGGGAACCAAACAGCGACGTCGGGCATTCGCCAAACTGCAGGAGAACGAAGCCAGGAGTCTACCCTGGTCCGTCGGGTTCATCGGGAAGAAACTGCGAAGTCGGGAGCCCAACCTGATCGCGAAGAAAGCGGAGCCAGGAGCCCACCCTGATCCACGTCTGAGACTGCCTCATCGCGTGCGAGATTGCCGACATCGGGAGCCCACCCTGACCGCATTAAGCAGAGGTGAGGAGAACAAAGTAAAAGCACCCAAGCGCGAAGAGAGCCGACAGCCTGGAGAGCCTTGAGCGTCCCGCGCGCAGATTTCAAGCCGAAATCTCGTGAGAGCTCGGCAGCCATCTTGGAGTCAGGCAGGACAGCCAATTGGAGGCTGAAGAAGTCCCGGCGGCCATTTTGAGGTCAGGCAATACAAAGTATAGCAAATCTCGTCCACCAAATATCGGCGGCCATTTTAAGGTCAGGCGGGAGAGCCAATAAGGAACAAGGAATAGGAAGAGGCCATTTTGAGGTCAGGCTAACACCAAAAAGGCCCAAAAGGAGACCAACGGGAGCAATAAAAGGACAATACAACGGAAGAAAAGGAAATAACACTGCAATTTAAGGAAAATACAGAGGAACAAAAGGAAACAACACCAAATAAAGGTGGAAATAAAGGACGTACAAGAAATTATCGCACAAAAGTGATTACAAAAAAAAGAAAAAAAAAGAAGTACGCACGAAAAGACCTGCACAAGAATTGCACGTCAAGAAAATGACTGAGCATGCAAGTGACAAGAACAGTGCACAAGCCATATTTCGCAGACCACTACCATTCAGCCTATCGGAACCACAGACAGGCATCAGGTGGGAAAGATGGGTTCGGCAGTTTGAGCGATACATGCGCGCCACAGACATCGCAGAGGCCAAACACCTTGATCTTTTTCTAAATTTCGTAGGGGATGAAGTGGAAGACCTGCTCATAACATTTCCCAGCAATCAAACAGCAACCTACAAGGGACTGTTAAAGTGCCTCCCAGATAAATTCGACCCGCAAAGAAACATTGACTTCGAGAGGTACACATTTAACACTGCGTGTCAACGAGCAGAGGAGTCCCTTGATGATTTCGCAACAAGACTGCGAAAACTGGTCACATATTGCGAGTTCGACAAGTTTGACAATGAACAAGCGATACGACTCCGCATCATTGAAGGCTGCCAGTCTGTGGAGTTCCGCGCACGTGTTCTGAAGGAACCAACAACGCTGGAGAAAATACTGACCATGGCCCGAGCGGATGGAGCTGGGAAAAGAAAGAAGGGTGGTGCAAGAGAACCGTGTTACTGGAAACAGCAAGAGAAAAGACAATACACCGCCACCGCCAACAAAGAAACACGAAAGAACGTGCTCCTGATGTGGACTTGAATTTCCACACGTCGGTGCGTGCCCGGCAATGGGCCAGAAATGCAGGAAATGTAACAGAGACAACCACTTTGCAAGCGCCTGCATGAGTAGACAGTTTAGAAGTGAGCGGGGTAGACCGGCGAGACCACGGACGGCAACGAGCAGGTATGCCAGGCACATGGGGACGGCAAATCGCAGCTCCTCAGATGAATCGGAAGGAACAGTAGTGCCTGAGAGTGTGGAACGACTGTATTTGATGTCAGATGCACCTACGGACGTCTGAAGGCCAGAGCACATTCATATCGTGGAGAAGCATCAGATCAAGAAAACAGCAACAGTGGACATTGAAGTAGGAAGACACAATACACGTTTCGTGCTTGATAGTGGGGCCACATGCAACATAATGTGCATGTCGGAGTATGAGAAGATGAAAGTGAGACCGCCACTATCACCGTCCACTGTTGATGTGTTCACCTGGGGCTCGAAGAAGCCAGTAGAAAACATGGGGAAATTCACAGAGACATTAACGTACAAGGACAGGTCATGCAAAGAGGAAATACATGTGCTACGGGGAGACATCCCAGCACCATGCCTGCTAAGCAACGTCACGGCGCAGGTGATGGGTCTCCTAGCGATGACATACCACATGTCAGAGAAACGGAACATTTTACACGAACATCCGGCCATACTACAAGGCCTAGGCAAACTAAAAGGGAAACAAATCACACTGCACATCAGCGAGGCGATCAAACCTGTAGCTCAGCACCACCGCCGAGTGCCCATACACCTACAACCACAGGTCGAAGAGGAAATACAAAGTCTACTGGCCCAGGACATCATTGAGCCTGCAGACGGGCCGACGTCCTGGGTGTCTCCAATAGTGGCGGTTACGAAAAAGAACACCTCAAAGATACGCATATGCGTGGACATGAGGGTACCAAATACAGCAATTGAGAGGGAAAGACACCCTGGGCCACAACTCAATGACATGATCAGCTGTCTCACTGGCGCATGCCGATTCTCGAAGCTGGACCTGTGCAAAGGGTACCATCAACTGGAACTTGACCAGCAGTCAAGGTACATTACCACATTCTCCACGCACATGGGCCTGTTTCGATACAAGCGACTGAGTTTTGGCATATCATTGGCTGCAGAGATATTTCAGGAGACCATCAGACAGGTAATAAGGCCGGTGAAGAACAGTTTAAACTACAGTGACGACATCCTGGTGTTTGGTCGGTCAGATGAAGAACATGACAGTGCCCTGCGTGAAGTGTGCCTGCAACTGGAACAAGCAGGACTGACACTGAACGCAGACAAGTGCGAGCTGGGGAGAAGTGAATTGGTATTCTTCGGACACATCTTCTCCAAGAAAGGCATGAGGCCGGACCCCAGCAAGGTAGAGACATTGAGAAAGGCGAGTCCTCCAACAGATGTCGCAGAAGTGAGGTCATTTCTTGGGCTTGCTAGCTACTGTGCTCGCTACATAAAAGACTTCGCCACGGTGAGCACACCGCTTCGAGACCTAACAAAGCAGGGTCAGAAGTTCTTCTGGTCACAGGAATGCAGTCGGGCATTTAAGGTCATCAGACATGCGGTGATGGCTATGGATCATCTTGCCTATTTCGATCCTTTGCTTTGCACTGAACTGACTGTGGACGCCAGCCCGGTTGGACTAGGAGCAATACTAGCACAACATCTGCCGGGTAGAGACTCACCAAGAAAAATGGTGGCATATGCAAGCAAAAGTCTGTCTGACATTGAAAGGGCATATTCCCAACCAGAAAAGGAAAGCCTGGCAGTGGTATGGGCGTGTGAACACTATCACATGTTCATCTATGGGAAACCGTTCACCATCGTAACTGACCATCAGGCCCTGGTGACGATATATGGCAATCCGACTGCACAGATGCCGCCTCGCATTGAGCGCTGGGGTATACGATTGATGGACTACGACTTCAAGATCGTGCACAAGCCAGGCAAAGAACACAACCCGGCTGACTACATGTCACGACACCCCTTACCGCAGGCACCAGAGAGTACATCAATGGCAGAAGAATATCTCAACTTTGTGCTAAGACAGAACACGCCGGCGCCAATAACAATAGTGGACCTAGAGCAGGAGACAGCGAGGGATGCCACAATGCAAGCGGCTAAAGTAACGACAAGACAGCAGAGATGGTGACATATCAACATCAACTGCACCATGGGAGAAGGAGTAAACAAGGAGGAGATATTAGCGCTCAAAAAGATACATGAAGAACTATCAGAGACTGAAAACGGAATAATAATGCGAGGAACAAGGATAGTAATACCAAATGCACTACGTTGACAAACTGCTAATTTGGCACATGAGTCGCACAGAGGCATGGTCGCAACAAAAAAGGTGTTACGGGAGAAAGTATGGTTCCCTGGCCTAGATAGAATGGTGTAGGACACCGTCCTAAACTGTTACATCTGCCAAACAACGGGACAGCCAGCAAAGCCTGAACCATTACAAATGTCGGAACTTCCAAGGGCAGTATGGACAACGTTGGCAGCAGACTTCTATGGGCCGTTGGACACGGGCAATTACTTGCTCGTGATCATTGATGAATACTCAAGATTTCCCATTGTGCGCCACATCTCATCGACATCAGCAACCGCGACACTGCCAATACTGGATGACATATTTGCGGCCTGGGGCTCCCCAGAAACATTAAAGACAGACAACGGTCCTCCGTTATCAGGGGAGGAGTTCCGCAAATTCATGACCTACCTAGGCATTCATCACAGGAAGATAACGCCTCTGTGGCCACAAGCGAATGGCATGGTGGAGAGGTTCATGGGGAACATAAAGAAGGCTATCCAAAGAGCGAGACTGGCACAGATCTCCATAGGACAAGCACTCTGTCAAGTACTACGAGATTATAGAAACACCCCCCACAGCTCCACAGGATGATGTCCCGCTGAATTAGTGCTGGGGAGGACAAGCAGGATGAGGTTACCACAGTTGGAAGCAAAGATGCCACCAGAACACAGCAGCATTGCGGTCAAAGACCGAGGGGCAAAAGAGAAGATGAAAGCGTACGCAGACGCCAGGCGACATGCCACTCCGTCGCACCTCAAGCAAGGGGACTCAGTGGTGGTGCGTCAGCGGCAACAGAGAAAGTCTGACAGCCCGTTCTCAAAAGACCCGCTAACGATAACTAATGTCAAGGGGCCAATGATAACGGCGGAGTCGGTCCACTACCGAATAACAAGGAACAGTTCTCACTTCAAAGGACTGAAGACCATGGATGAAGACGGAGAGGACACGGCAGTAGAGAACATCGGCTCACAGGAGAAAAATGGAGCGATGGACAGCAAAGGGAGAAGAACGGACAACAGTGAAGGACAAGGAGAGGGATCACAGAAAGGAATGGAGGGGACTTGTCCAAGAAGAGTGAGCAAAAGGCCAAAAAGACTGATTGAAGAAATGTAGTGATGGGGATGTATAAATATCTCTACATCTTCTTTCTGTTTCTCTCTCTTTCTTTTTCCTTCTCTATAAAGAGATCTCTCTCTCTCTCTCTCTCTTTCTTTTCTCTTCTCTCGTTGTTTCTTTCTTGTGACAAAGGGGGAGATGTAGTGACCTGGGTCAAGGGGCGCTAGGACCCTGCACCCGAGCATGGGGAGGGGACAGGAACCGGACACCACATCCGGTCAGGGAGTGGGGCGGGCATTACTGGACACGAGGGCAAGGAGAACAGACATGCATGTGGGCACAGCAACGGAGCCAAATAAATAAGCATATAATCACTGACCTGTCTCAGTGTGCAGTCATTGAAGACACGACAGTTATTATGAATAAATGTATGAGCAGAGAAAATCTAATATACAAGTAGGACTCGGGTTTCCATTTATATTCATCTGTATCAATGCCATGTTGCATTTTTATGTGAAAACACACACATAGCATAGGAAACACTAGCGTACCCTCTCTGTGATTGCAAACATCGATGATTATAATAATGGTCAATGATAACCAATAGAGTAAAAATATCTTGCAGGGAAATCACAGGGCTTATTTTGCAAAAAAAACATACGTGCAGGAGCCCAGTGTTTTTCTTAGGAGCCTACAGCTTGTGCTGCTACCTGCTGGGGTTGCTGAATACCATGACATCTTGTCTTAATTCCATATCATGCCTCTTTATTCTGCCACTTTAAACTTCTATCTCTTTATCTCACTTATGCGAGTACCCTTCTTTTTCCCTCTGTCACTTTTTTCATATTTTTCACTTCATTCTGCTTTGTCCTGTTTTCTTTCTTCCTTTCTCTTGGTCTGATGGCGACAAATGAGTCCTGGTCAGTGTTAATTTGTAAAATAATAAGTGCCAGCGCCCTGACCAGGAGGCCAGTGTAGCTTGCACCACTCATTGCCTCTGTCAACGCTGCCAATGGCGGAACCAAAACAACTGCTAACCATCTCTCTCGTCTGCAAGTGCGACAGTTCAGATAATTTCAGGTCCCCAAAGCTAAAGGAAGGGCTGATAGGCAGGTATTAGTAACTTTTAATTAACATTGTATTCATAAACATAAATTACATGACCAACGCCACCATGTGGCAGACTGTCATAAGTGGGGTGTTGACAAATAAGTGCTCCTGCCGAGCACTGGAAACCAATTAAGTGCCAGTGCCGAGCACCAGAAACCACCGGCTCAAATTAAGCACTGGTCCAGGTGCCCAAAAATTACTGCTGGTGCCCACCATTGGGTAAGTCACACCAAAACAGTCACTATCCTGCCCCTGAAGTACGAACTCCAAAGTAATAGGCATTGATTATTGCTAACAACTTGAAGTAATGTCTCTTCATGGTGTTTTTCATTTTTTTCAGTAGCTCTGACGCTTCCAATCTGCGCATTGCAGAAAGCACGTCCATTTGAGACAGGCACAACAATTCTACCCTTCAGAGACCAGTCTCTCTTAACACAGTCAAAGAGAAGTCTGTGCCATGCATCGGGAAAAGGATCAGCAGCACCAGGTGCTGACTGTCACAGGATGCCACATTGGAAATAGTGTGCATGGGTTGTAAGCGCAAGTATACACTGTTTCAGTGTGTGACTGCCAGGGTTGGATTGGGATTAAAAATCGGCCCGGGCACCCCAAAAAATGTGGCCCCATTTGCATATTGCCTTTCCGCAAAACACTGCTTTGGCAAAATTTAATTAAAAAAAGGGGGTGGGGGGGTTAAAATAATGCACGGTTTAGTTTAAACTGGTGAAACACAGCTGAAAACAAGTGAGGCTACTTTTGCTCAGGCCCCCTGACCCCGCTCAATATGCATATGTTAATGGGCCGGCCCAGCGAGAGAAAGGGAGTGACACCTCTGCCCGTTGATAAAAGGCAGGTAATGGACGCCCATCTGCCTCCAGAAAGGCCTCTCAGGCACCCACTGGGCCGCTGGCGGCATCGAACAACGCAGAAACCGCCCAAATCGGCCCCCAGGCTGCTCAAAAAAGCAGCCCACAGCTGGAATTCAGATACCGGCCCCTCGGGCATTGCCCGAGGGCCCGCGTTACCAATCCGACCCTGGTGACTGCGCTCTGGAGGGCTGGCATACCACACCGTTGTTATTGTCCCAACGGCCCTCAGGGGAGCGGAGCAGGAGACAGCTCATCTCAGTATTAAGTACCTCCTGCTCTCTTTTAGAGAGAAGCTCTTCTCTAGGTCATTTTCTTAACTGAGCATGCGCCACAGAAGGAAAGTTTCACATATATGCATGGGCAGAGAAGAGATACTTCTCAGCATATTTTTATTTTGATTACTGTCTGTGCTTTGCTACATGCAAAATATTTTATATAGCTGCTGTCTTATTTGGTACTTCCTACTGCCTGGGTATGGAACAATGACATTCACAAGAGCTCAGTCTATATGAAACTGAAGCCAACATTAGGCTGTTAATCAAGTGGGACTCTCTATGTGTTTCATTCTGTAGGAATATTAATGTCCAATGTGTTAAAATGCTGCTCTATCGGAATGACAATTAAACATACTATATAAATGCTTTGAACATCAGTAATATTGAAAGAATGAACACATGCATGGAGCAATTGGAGCCCTCTATAGGAGGCTAACTCTGTTGGGAAACCATTATTAAAATGGTTTAAAATTGCATTAATGAAGCATTAGCATTTCATGGAAACAATGTATAATTTCAATTATAATTAAAATGTACGCTATTTTGTAAGTCCCGGAAACATTGTTCTTGTTTAGAACTGACCATTTATTGGAAAATGTAGCCTTTCATTCAAATGTTATGTTTCCAAAGATGGTAATTGGCTAAATTGGCAAATGAAAGCAGATTTTCACCTCGATTTTTGAAGTCCTGTTACCGACGCGTTTCGAAGCTTCATGCTTCTTCTTCCAGGGTAATTCGTTAAAATGCAGCAAGACATGGCGAACGCTGTCCCCTGTGTGCTCATTAATTTTATAGGCCTCCGGTGTGCCTCCATCATGGTTTGTTTCTCTATTGCACACTGGGACATGTAGTTCATTTCCCAATTATTCACCCTTCAGTGGGTTCTACATTTGACCGATAATAAAGGACACAGTAATGAACCCTCCAGTGGGCTCGGAGTGAAACTCTGCTTTCATGAATCATAGCCCTGCTGAGTCATCTTTGGAAATGAAATATTCCATCTCCCGAGGTCTCACATATTCCTTGAGTGGTGCGATCTTCCACGGCCGGAACCGCCGTGATTTATTGTTTTCCAACATGCCCCAAGTTGAAGACGCACTCCCCAGCAGCCAAGTTCAAACTTTTATTGGCAAATGAAAGCAGATTTTCACCTCGATTTTTGAAGTCCTGTTACCGACGCGTTTCGAAGCTTCATGCTTCTTCTTCCATGATTTGCAACGCGAAGGATGGTGGTCAGCCAGCAACTACCTGTGAATCCTGAATGCCTATGAGGAAGGAGCGCGAGGCTCCGAAACGCGTCAGGCGAAAGGAGACATCGAATTGGAATAAAACACAAGTTCTTGTTGAAATAAATGATTTTGCCAATCACCTGCTGTGGAGTGCGTCTTCAATTACAGGGCAAACTTGGAAAATATATATATATATAGCTATTTCCTATTGTTACAAACATCAACACAGACTGACGGTACAACCCATCAAAAATAAATATGTGTGATTAGGCAAACAAGCATAAAGTAAACCCCTGTGGTCTAGTGACCTAGCAGCCTATATTCTGCAAATATTTGTTTGTGCTTATGTAACTAAGGGCCTGATTTAGCATTTGTTAGGCAGCTTGCCATCCGTCAGGAAGAAGGAGAACTCCACTCTGCCACTCTAGCAGGACAACTGCCCACAAAACTTTGGGATCACTAAGACTTGAGAGGTGCCGCCGCTAGTGCAGCTTCTCTGAAGTCACTAAACGTTTGGTGGAAGGCCACCATTTCTTTTAATAGCTGTTCAACAACCTTTTTTTTCTTTTCTTTTTTTATAAACTCCTTTTCAAAAATACAATCCAAAAGCGGAAGTTTGTTTTTGAAAAACAAATAGCTAATGACCCCCACACAGAGGGATTTTTCTTTCGGGATGTATGTTCATTATTTTAATTTTTCTGTTTGCCACTGCCAGGTTTTCCCTGGAACAGACGGACAGACAACTGGGACATCAGACTGCCCACCCTGAATAGGGCAGGCAGTATGATGCCCTTATTCCTACAGCCAGAACTCTGTCAGGCTGATGGAGTAAGCTTTCTTTCAGCTGAGCCAACGGAGACAATGCTGATGGAAAATCGGCAGTCCGCCCGAACTACAATAGGGTGGATGGGCTGAGACATTGGCGGACAGGCTACATCTTCACATTTGTGACTCAGTACCTTGTCAGTGAAACTCTAAATCACGCCCTAAGGATTTTGAAGTATATGCGTAATGAAATACCTAATCATCTGAGATCAAGTCCCATACTTTGCAGGCTTCTGTTAACCCTTGCCTCCTCAAAGTGACAGTCATGCCTGATCAACCAGTCCATTAGTATTAAGGAAAACTCCATTGAATGGGAATCTTGATTACCTCAGAATGCACCTATCTCTTCTCTGATTGGCAGTGTAATGTCACCTGAACCAGCTTACCTAGGAAACCAATGTCGGCCTAGAAACATTCCTGTCTCCATAACCATTGAAGTTCTGTGGTGTGAAGCCAGGCCCCCATGATGCCTATGTCTTACTAAAACTATCCTTGAATCAGGCACTAAATTATTTATCTTCCTCAGAGGAATTACTCCTTCCTCAGTGGACAACTAGAGCTTATCAGAGCTGTTTTTCACTGAGGGCTGCTGTAACCACCTTGGAAATACTACATAACCCCCCGGCCTGCTTAAGCTCAGGGAAATTAGCAGCAGTTTTTTGATCTGGGTTTGGAGGACAGGGAACACATATCCTTTAGGGCTAGAGCTCCTCTCTCCCCAAGAATAACATAATGTGGAGTAGTGTGATTGCAGGACTCTTATTTGGCTGAATGAGAACTACCTGTGAAATTTTGGAATTTCATGCATTGTTCTATTTGTTTTGGACTTTAGTTGCCTTCTTTGGTACCCTCACATGTAGTGGAACTGGGGGACATGTTAGAGGCCTAAGGTTGTGTTCTCTTCCACACCACTGCCCCTTTTTGTGGCTGGAGGCTAATGATGCTTTGCAGGGCCTGTAATGGCACCCTCCTTGGCCTACCCTGGTTAATGCTGGGTAGGGGGTGGATGGGGATGTTTTGGGGTAACCATCAGTAGCCAGCAATAGCTCTTCTATTTGATGCACTTGGAACAACTAGAAGATGTAGTCTTCTGACGTTTAGTCACCCAGTATACTAAAAAAACTGGTTTAGTGTAAGTTTTACTATACGTTAAGCATGATGTAGATGAGGTATATGGCATTCAAGGAGTAGCAAACATTCACCTTTCTGGTGCATGTTATTGGTTACCCTTCATGTACAACTTGAAACAGCTCTGTTACACAGACATGAGATCAGATAAGTATACTCTTTTACAATTCAGTGGTTTTGTATATTAAGACCTTATCTAACTTTGATCAAGTCCTCACCAAGTCGTAACAGCAAATACATCTAACCTCATGTGACAAATAACACAAATACATTTTACTTTGCCATTATTTATTAAACGAAAAATAGCCAACATTCAGAAGTCTTATGTGAAAATGTAAGTGCAACCTTACTGCTGGATGTGCTTTTTCACTGCACTGTAGGTAATATACCTAGTGAGAATCAACTGAACCCCTTTCAGAAGCTAAACAGCGAATTTCGCTTGGTGCCAATAATTATGTTTACTTTTAAAAACTGCTCCAAATGGCACCCATTATTCGATGCAGGCTTCCTCCATGACTACCACTCATTTTGGGGCATACTGAGATAGGAGGATGTTACAGCTATTTTTTCAAATTGGCATAAAGTTGATCCAGATAATCTGCTAACAAATTGAAGTAACAAGCTATGAAAAATCATCTCATTGGACCTACTGCCCACCTTGCTGGCACTAAATAAAACTGCACTTTACTGGCCAATTTGAGGAGACTGTAGTTTGATATGATCTGCCAGTTATATCACATACCACTTACATTATGTCAATAGAAGGTGAGATAGTTTTTGTTAAATACTAGGCGTGACCAAGATAGTACTACCTTGACATATATTCAGGGAACTTGATGCTTTAAACATGGGTACCGAGGCTCTGTTTTTTCTAGGCTTTCAAAGTTTGTTCTCCTGGCTTATGGAATACAGCAATCCTATGTGCTCTAGATAACAACATACTATCAAATTTAACGCTGTATAATCAACTGCTGGTGTTGGTCTTGACATAGCTGTGAAGACCAACACAGAAAAGTGTCTTGACACCCCATAGAGTGAGGAGAATTTTTTTTTTCAGTAAGGGGGGGTCCTTTTAGTAGTAAAAGTCATAAATGTGCATGGGAAAAGAGAAATTCCAATTGAGATTCAAAAATAAAAAAAGGTGAAAAGGGCAATACAAACCCAGGGGGAAAATTGAGCAGATTAAAAGAAAAGGATAGAGGTTCACTTTTAATAAAGACCTCTGTAAAAAATTGGAGGCAAGAATTCTTGCAAGTCTCCTGGGTGAATGGTATTGTATGGTTTCAAACTCGTGAATGGGCAAGGAGGATTTCCTGTCAAGAACGGTATTAGGGGAAGCATGCTGTTGTCCCCGGACTGCTGTCTGCTCCCCGAAAGGTACAATGACAATTTGCAAAGGGGAAGTTGTCCTGCTGGGACAGATTCCCCTTTGCGAATCAGAAGATATCACCTCAAGAACAGGTAGTGATATCTGATTATTGGTTTGCAACTGCAATTGTGGTCACAAAACATTAATACATACCGCAGCAGCTCCGTTTTCACCCTTTGCTACTTGCTGTTTGTAATGGATTGCAAAAGCCTTTATGCGAGTTGGAAATATTGCTTTCGCACAAAGCAAGCCACAATACAGAATTTCTGAGTCGCTAACAGAATTCACAGTGAGTTGTTTACAGAGAGATGATTTAGTGTGATATAAACAAAAGTACTGAATCCTATTTTGATCACAATGATATTGGGTTTAAAGTTCTTTACTGGTCCTCAGGTTCAAAAGAGGTTTATATTAGCGCTAGTGCTGGGGGTATTGGAATGCACTGGAATGAGAGTTATTTGCTCTGGCCCATAACAAGGGCATTTTTGCACATGCACTATAATCGAAACAAAGAGGTTGCACACACACTGAACATGTACTCGTAAGAAAGCTATTGACACGTATGACAAACATTTGATGGACATCTGTGCTGCAGATAACTCAAAAAGTCTGCTGCTATTGGACAGTGTCACCTGTCAACATATCTCTCTGTGGCCTCCCTTGACCCAGTGGCCTCACCATCCTTTATAATAATTTCAATCCACACTTGAATTATCTTACTTTTTCTTTTATTACCCAAATGTCCAAATGTTTTGAGTGCTGAAATGATCATTTTTATTCCAGGAATAGGAAAAATAGACTTTAGCAATATGGGAAATAATGCTGACTTAGGAGGGTATGATGACATTATTATGCTGGTAGCTGGGATGATGAAAGAAGAACAGAGTAGGGCAAAAACCATTGCCTTGCATACGCCCAAAGGAATAATACCAAGAAACTCAGAAGGAGGAGGAGACATACATCACATTGCTATGATTAATACGTCCAAGCAAAGGGAACCTTCAAAGAGTCTGAAAAGACTAAGTTTATATCACTACAAAGTTTACCTGGCAATAGACTTAGTTGCCCTGGAGACTCTCAGCAAAGTGTTTATATCAAACGCAAACGATATAGATGTATATATACCATCTGCAACACTTTGCTGATTTATAGGAGCTTGTAGATGACTAATGTATACTAATAGCTGGAAAGCCTTTGCCTGAACGAACAGCAATACCACCACCAGCAGAAATGTGTTAGGGCTATCTCACCGAAGTGGTGGCAAGTAAGGGGCAGCTTTATCAAGACTTTTCATCTATCCACAGTCGTGTCAAGTGACGCAAACAGGTGCACATGTCTGATAAAGTATTTACTTGATAGCCAACAACATTTTTTGTGCTGAAAAATTGCTTTAAAAGTAGTGCAAATGGAGCTTTGCACTACTTTTCATTTCTTTACACCGAGGGAATGACCCAGGAATGCTTTTAGGGTGCCCCCATGCTACCACCATGTTTTTTTACCCAAAGCCCTATCTACTAAAACAAGTGGATAGGGCTTTGCCCATGGCCGGACAGGGAACAGAAACCAGCCCTGGCAATCAGCACGACCGGCCCCGGTGAGGGGTCAAGGGGTGTGCGAGTGGGAAGCCGTTTTTGTTACAGGGGACCGATATTGAGCACTGCTGCAAAACCGGCCCCCTGTAACAAAACCGGCCCCCATGGGTCCAAAACCGCCCCCCCCACCCTTCTGGCCCACTGGGAAAACACCTGGTGCCTGCTACGGCCAGTCCGGCCCTGGCTTGGCCCCAAAAACTAACACCTCGTTGAGACAGAGGCTAAAATGGAGAAATGTTATTATTTCTCCTAAATTTCACACATTGCATGCGTGCTGCGATGTACAGGACACGCCCAATGAGTGAAAAGTTTTAAAGTTACTTTAAGTATAGTATTTTGTACTGAAACGGTACCCCTCCACTACCAAACTTAGGCCAGATATCATGCACACAACTTTGCACTATGGTGCAAAGGGGCACGTGTGGTTCTAGGAAACCTGTGCCCTTCGAAGAAAGCAGTAGTACCATATCTTAGTAAATATGGCTCTGTGATGATCTCTCCGCCGAGTACAACACAGTGCTGCAGCTTTGGTTGCAACACAGCCCAATTTTTTAAATAAATAATAGAGTTGCTATTTTAGTAACTTTTGTAATGGAAAAAGGTTTGTTTTACACTCTAGCCCATATTTATCAATAGTCAGACAGTGCAGACCAGCATGAAAATCAGCAACATTGTGAGAAGTTCTGCAGAAGATCTACTGCGCTGTATTTACAAAGTATTGTTTGCTGGTGTTTTAGCATGGTGCTAAGTGGGGTCTTGCGTGAGATTTGTACTCAGGGTACATCTTTCAGGCCAAATTTATACATGTTGTCAACCAGCTAAGGGTAGCTGCGTAAAATGTGTAGTTTTGCAATACTCCATTTACCATTTGTTTGCATCTGGTTTCATTTGACAATAGGATTTCATCCTAGGCCAGGCCATGCTAGTTTGGTAGATCTGGCATTGTGAGGAATTGTTTTTGACCTGTTATTCTCTCTTTGCATATATTATCAGGGAATTGGTGCTCAACAATGCAAACGGTTTTTGGTGCAAGCTCTCGTCAACTTTAAGAAAAAAATAGCTTTAGCACATGAAAGTTGATCTACACTGCTCCTTGCATTGATTTACATTGCAAAGAGTTGCTTGGCATCACATAAGTACTTTCACTTTTCAGTAATACATCTGTGTCGGCATCTTTCATTGGAAAGTATGTTGTGCTTTAGGCTGTAAACATTCTAGTAGTGGGTGTTGTGTTACTCCTGATTTATCAAGCCACTCAGGGCCATGCAAAGTGGCCTTGCATGGCTTGATAAATCGCATTTTCGGTGTGCATCGCACATGCACCACGTTGTGTGGTGTAAAAGCGACACAACCCCCCTTCATAAATATGGCCCTAACAATAGTAGACGGGGTTTGTGACAAAAATAATGCCTCTTTGAGGCAGGCATTAAAAAAGAAAAGTGTCTTTATTTCTCCAAATTTTTCAGACTTTGCATTTGTGCTGCATTCTACAGCACACACCTAAAGTGGGAAAAGTTTTAAAGTTTGTCCAACCATAGTATTTTGTGCTGGAAGGGTACCTTTCTAGTACAAAGCCTATTCTAGATATGATGCAATTACCTTTGCACTATTGTGCAAAGGTGTGTGTATGGCAATAGGCATCAGCATCAGAACTAGAGGGAGAGCAGGACATCACCATATCTAAGTAGATATGACGCTGGCCTGCTCTCTCGCTTTTATGCAACGGAGAACAGACACTTTGGTTGCTGCGCTTGATGTTGTGATATTTTATGGAAATTATACAACATTGGTGCATTCTAAAGCACAGCAGACAAATAATTTTGTAGTTTAAAGATCATTTTAAAACATAGTTAATTTCTTCAGAGTGAGGAATGGTATAACCTAAAATATAATGGCCAGTGTGATTAGTCAGAATTGATAGGGGGTCACTTTAAACAGTGGTTTTCCCCAATAATGTTTTAGAAATTTGTGGGAAATGGAGCATTTTAAAGTACATTGGGCCAGTAACACTGTTGAGAACTGGTGTGGCTTAAAATGCCACTTTTTTGGGAGATTTGGAGTCTCACCTAAAGATTTTTAGAAAATCATGGGAACTTGTTTTTTTTTAATAGCACCTTCACTAGCAACATTGTTTAGAACTGATCTGCCTTAGAGAAGACTTTACATAGGTTGTTGAGGGACATCTCCCAAGAAACGTTTGATAATTACATGGAAAACCGGGGATTTAAGTAAACTGGTGAGTAATATTGGTCGGTGTGCACCCCGAATATTGACACCAGAATCTCTATGGGACACAATATTGAGGACAAAATAAAATATCGACAGGTACGTAAATCTAGATTTTCTATTCCTAACTCCACATATATGTACCTTGGTGATACGTAGATGTGGAGTTAGGAATGGTAAATCTATACTTTCCTATATGTAGTCACCTGTAGATGTTTTCTCCATCGATTTTCTGTCCTGATATTCTTGTACCACGATATTCTGGGGGTTGATATTCAATAGTTCAAAACATTGGTAAAAACTGATATGGCTAAGTCCAGCTTTACACAGGATTTGTGGGGTGTCCTCCAGGAAACCATTTGTAGATCTACTTGCATGTTGTCCTTTTTAAAGCGCATTAGGCAATGAAATTGGTCAGACTGGGTCTAGCATAAGGACTACGCCAAGGATGCTTGGCAACTACCTCCTCAACAAACTTTATTTTGAAACAGTATATTTTAAACCTGGGTTAATTGATGGATTTCAAAACACATTTGATGGCTATATTGATGAATAGGAACATCGATAAAAAACAAGCAATTACAATCAAACATTGTGATAGGAAAGACATTGGCATTCATAATATTGTGCGTGAAAGAATAATGTCTACAGATCAAGGACCATATTACAGAGAGTGCCCCGGGGGTGCAACAGGCATTTGTGCCCACTTTGCGTGCCTCCGGGGCACTTTGGTATTACAGAAGAGGCCACAGACACTAGTGCGGCCCCTTCTGTAATACCAATAGCACTGACGCACATAAAGTGCCAGCCCTATCTGCAGGGGGCTTTCCCTTATTTGCATGGGGGCGCAGAGGCAAAGAAGCTGTCAGGAGATGCACTGAAAAAGGTGCACCCCCTGAGAGCAGCCCTCTGCAGGGTGTAAAGTGGGCACCCTGGCACATAGCAGGAACTGGCCCTAGAAACAGCTACCAAGTTTCCCAAAACATTCATAAATAAAAAATACCTACATATATAGGTATTTGGATGGACTTTGAGTCAGTCCAGTTCATCCATTGGTCTGTTCAGCTGTCATTCACATTTTGCATCCTTCTACCAAAGCATACAACTTGGCGAAATGTGTGAGCCCTATTAGTCCATTATCTCTCTTGCTCTGTGAGTGCAACTTATTTTTACTCTTTGGCGGGCGGTTCTTTGGCGATCCCCCTGCTTTGCCTTTGAAAAAGGCACTGCAATGGGTGCGTCAAAGGCAGTTCCTGCAGGGCATGGACTGCCAAGTCCATGCCCTGCAAGAACTGAGGGTGCATGCACACAGGGGTCACAACGTGTGCCCCCCTGCATGCAGCCCATGCCACAGAGGCAACAGGGGGCCCTGTAGGGCCTCCTTTGTTTCCTCAACGCCACACTTTTCATGGCAGTCGCACCACCTTGAAAAGTGTGGCTGTGAGGAAACTCCTAATATGCTTGGTGGTGCCACAGCGGCACCACCAGCATATTAGGGGCCTCTGACCGTTGCGGCACCACCAGGGATCGTGGATCCCTGGTGGCAACAGCGGTTCCATGGTGGTCCAACCGCCAAAGTCCTAATGCAGCGGGTGAACCGCCACCACTGGTACAGCGGTAAATGGCCTAAGCCTTTTCTCACTGTGACTCTGTGGTCTGTGCGTAATAGAGTCATGAGTGTACGAGGGTGGCTATCTGTATGTGACTGGGTGGGCCCACCAAAAAGATGGTGACCCCTCAAAAACGAAGGGGACAGGGTTCAAACACCAAAATAAAAGGATTTCATTACAAGACCGGAGGCTAACATTATGCATAATCTTTATTATGCCACTCCTGTCAGCAGCCCTTTAAAGAATACTAACAACAACCATTCCAGAACTGGAATAAACAGAACTAACAAAAGTCTCTCTCATGGAACACTCTGCCTCTTTTAAATGCTGCTCCTGTAAAGATAAGTAGCACAGCTTTTTTCTCATTATTTATTTATTAGATTTTGTGTGGAGGTAGAGTGTTATGAAAGAGATTTGCTTCTAATTTTCAGAAGCAGGATGAGTGTGTTTTGTTAGATTTATATATTTGTATATAATTGGTTAGAAAACAATAGTCAGTTAAAGTATATGTGCTTGTTTTAATTCATGGTATACATGTTTAGTCTGGGTTAAGAAACGAAAGATTTTGAAATGAGGTAAGTTTCAAAAAAAGGAATATATGAATGAAATGTAAACGCGCAAGTTGCGTTTTTAAATACCTTGCGCGTGTGCCTGGAGCGCTCGAGCACTTGGAGGCATTTTAGAATTTAAATGCGCGTGTGGCTGAGTTGTTCGTGGAGGAAAGCATTTCAGTTTTATGAAGTGGGCGCACGCGCGTGTGGTGCGCTCGCGTCAATGAAGTATTAAAGTTGTGACTGGCTCTCGTGATCTCGCGAGATCACGGGAGCCATCTTGGATTGGGGAAAATATAGTAAAAAAGATAAGAGACATGGTTGCTAGGCAACAGGAAAGCTTCGTGAAAATCGGTTGGCAGTTGTTTACCGATTGGAGCAGTTCGAGGTGTATTTCGTAGAGGGGATATTGTTGTAAGAGTATTTTAAGGTGTTTTAAGGTTTGGGAAAGCGCTTTTTAAAAGGATTAATTAAGAATTTTTTTTATTGTTTAAAGGATGTCTTCTGAAGAGGGAGTTGAGACACAGGCTAAGGTTGTAGAGGGAAAAGTGAGTGAGGAAAGCCTTAGGAGATTAATTCAAAGTGAAGTTAAGTCTTCTATGAGAGAAGTGGTGCAGATTGTGATGGATAATAAAAGAAAGGGGTGTAGATCAGACGAGGAATTCTGGTCATGCTCGGATGAGGAGATTGCCAGTGGTAGTAAAAGAAGGATGAAAACAAACCATTCTTAAAAGAGCAGAAAGGATGATTTTAACACCATTACTAAGAGTGGTGTCCTTGGCGGCACAAAGAGAAGAGGTGTCCTTGGCGGCACAAAGGAAAGATCTGATGATGAGGATCAGATGGATTATGAGGACCATGATGGTTCAGAGAAATATTTTGATGAATATGTCTTTGACATGGATCAGGCTGACGATCTGAATGATGATCTAAAAGACGAAGGCGCAGCTTCTAGTAAATCTGTTGTTAGGGATCCTTTAGGAGGAGAGATGTTTAATCCTTTTGAGCTTCGTCATCCTAGAAGCGCAGACTGGTGGCCTTTGGAACACGTCAGTAAATTTATAAGGAAATGGATTAGGAGACCTCTTGAGAGAGAGGTTAGGAATATTTTAAAGGCAGAATGTTCGAGACCTCAAATTGATAATAAGGTGTGTTATACCCCTAATCTAGACCCAGAGTTAATCACCTATTTATTTAAATTAGGGAAGGACCCACGTAAGGGTCTAGAACTATCTCTAAAGCAGTGTCAGGATAAACTGCTAGATACTCTTGGTCCTTTGGCTAAGATTATGGATATGGCCGAGGAAGCTCATTTAAATGGAGATCAGGTGGATATTGATCTGCTAAGAGGTTGGAGTCAGAGAGCTATGGTGTTTTTAGGGAATGCAAATGCTGGTCTTTTGGCAGAAAGAAGGAAGACAATTTTAATGAAAATTAATCCAAAGCTGGGAGAGATGGCTGAGAAGGAGTCTAGTGTGGATGCAAAGGGTTTACTATTTGGAGAAGGAATGGTGAAGGGATTAGGAAAGCACGTGGCAACTTATACCGCTTTGGATAAAGCTCAAAATAATATGAGGAAGGTGTTTGGAGGTGTTTTTGGAAGGGCCAGCAGACGGGGATCTTATGCTGGCCGGGGGTACCAGAGATCCCAATACAATTTCTTACACAGAAGAGCAGGAAGAGGTTTTCAAGGCTCCTATGATTTCTTCCCTCAACGTGGTCGTTTTGGAAGGGGAAGGAATGGAAGTAGAGGAAGAGGACAGAGAATATCAAATACAAGAGGTGAGTATGGAGATAAATATTGGTTTTTCCCAAGGAAAAGTAGGAGGACGTTAACGTCTTTTTCAGAAGGAATGGAAGAGGATCACAAGAGATCCTTGGGTCTTAAAAACAATAGAAGGATTCGAAATAGAATTCGTAGAGTTACCTTGTCAGAGTGTGGAACCAATGGAATTAAAGCTTTCAGAGGAGAAGATGGATTTGGTAGACAAAGAAATAGAAGCAATGATGCAGAAAGGGGCCATCTGTATGGTAAAGGAAGAAGAGAGAGGTTTTGTGAGCACTTTGTTTTTAGTAAAAAAAGAAGGAGAAAGGATGGAGGCCAGTAATAAATTTGAGAGGCTTAAACAAGAATTTAGTGTACAGGCATTTCAAGATGGAGGGGATTCATCTATTAAGAGACATTTTGCAGAAGGGAGATTGGATGGTAAAATTAGATTTGAAGGACGCTTATTTTACGATTCCGATGAAGGAAGAGAGTCAGTTATTTACAATTCAGATGGAGAGGCAAATTATACCAATTTGTTTGCCTACCATTCGGTCTTTCTTCAGCACCATGGTGTTTTACAAAGGTGATGAGAGTAGAGATGGGTTTTTTAAGGGAGAGAGGTTTCAGACTAATTGTTTATTTGGACGATGTTTTGTTAATGTCTCAAGATGTAGAGGTGCTGAGGTGTCAGTTGCAGGAAGTGATCAATCTATTAGAGAATTTAGGATTTCTGATAAACAAGGAGAAGTCTGTTTTAATTGCTTCTCAGAATATGGAGTTTTTGGGTTTCAAGATAGATTCTTTAAAGGTAATTTTGATGTTACCAGTGAAGAAAGTGAATATGATAAAGAAAGAAGTTCATCATGTTTTGAGAAAGGACTCTTTATCATTAAGAGACTTGGCGAGAGTTTTGGGATTATTTTCATCTTCAATTCAGGCGATTTTTCCAGGTCCATTGCATTATTGTGCATTGCAGAGGGTGAAAGCGAGAGCACTGAGAAGAGGATTATGGTATGGGGACCAAGTGGAGTTGGATCAGGAAGCGAAAGAGGAATTGGTTTGGTGGTTAAACAATTTGGAGGCCTGGAATGGAAGGGCGATTTTTGGATGCGTTCCGGATTTTGTTTTAGAGACGGATGCAAGTGGTTACGGTTGGGGAGCACGTCTGGGTATGTTGGAGACAGGAGGTGCTTGGACAGATTTGGAGAAGAGAATGCATATAAATTGTTTAGAACTAACAGCAGGATTATTTGCATTAAAGAGTTTCAAGAAGGAGATTCAGGGTTGTACAGTTTTATTAAAGATGGACAATATTTCAGCGGTTTGTTATATAAACAGGTTAGGAGGATGCAGGTCAAAGGATCTTTTGGATATTGCAAAATAATTTTGGGACTATTGTCTAGAACAGAAGATTGCATTAAGAGCAGAGTTTCTACCTGGGAAGATGAATGTGATAGCAGACTGGAATTCGAGAAACGTAAGAGATTACAGCGATTGGATGTTGAACCAGAGTTACTTTGTAAAAATAGTGGAATGTTTTGGTCCACTAGAAGTGGATTTATTTGCAACAAGGTTGACCTCTCAGTTGGAAAGATATTTCAGTTGGTTGCCGGATCCGGGTGCGGAGGCAATAGATGCTTTTCAACAGAGTTGGACAGTAGTGAGGGGGTATGCTTTTCCCCCATTTGTAATGATGCAGAGGGTTCTGTTGAAGGTGAGAAAGGAGAGGTGTCAGTTGGTCCTGGTGACTCCTTTTTGGGTGTCTCAGGCGTGGTTTACAGGCATTATGGAATTAGCATGCGAGGTGCCCTTGTTGATTCAGGCGACAGAGGGTTTGTTGGTCAACGAGTGTGGAGAAGAACATCCTTTGATTGTGGAAGGAGTGTTGAACCTTCTTGTTTGGAAGGTGTCAGGTGTTCAGGAGCATTCAGAGGACTTTCGAAAGGGGCTGCTGAGTTACTCGAGGACTCTTGGGCCCCAGGTACCAGGAAAAATATAAGGGAGTATGGAGATTTTGGTCATGTTGGTGCGTGGAAAGGAATTTGGATCCCGTGGAAGCGCCTGTGGTAGAAGTGGTGAATTTTTGGGCGGAGAATTTTGAGAAGGGTTTAAGTTATAGAACTTTGAATTGTTACAGGTCTGCAATTTCTGCAGGTCATTCAGTGGTTGGTGGTAGGCCAGTTGGAGGTAATTCATTGGTTTGCAGAATTATGAAGAGTATGCGAATTAGGAGACCTCCTAAAGCTAGATATGAGGTTCTTTGGGATGTGAATTTGGTTCCGAAACTTTTTGTGGATTGGCCTTCTAATAAGTATCTGACAAATAAAAATATTTCTGCTAAGTTGGCTTCCTTGTTGTGTTTCATATCATGCAAAAGGGTTTCAGACGTAAAATGTCTGGAGGTAAGTAATAGAGTATTCGGGCCAGATGGTGTTTTCTTTGAGATTAGGAAAAGAACAAAAACCATGACTAATTCAATTTTTTATCCTAGGTTTGAGGATTGTAAGAAACTTTGTGTGGTAGAGAGTCTGAGGGAATATGAAAGCAGAATGCTGGAGAAAAGAGGTCATGGGGTGCATCAATTGTTAATTTCTTTTGTAAGACCATTTGGAGCGGTAAGTTCATCTACAATTTCAAGATGGGTTAAGTTTGCGATGAAAGAAGCTGGAGTGAATGTTGAGAGATTTAAAGCACATTCAGTGAGAGGGGCCATGGCTAGCAAGGCTTGCTGGTCTGGTGTGAGTTTAGAGAATATTATGAAGGCTGCAGATTGGTCTAATGTGGGTACTTTTGCAAAACACTACTTTAGACCAATTGAGCATATGTCTGATGTGGTGTTGAAGGGCTTTCAACATGCATAATGTTAGCTTCCGGTCTTGTAATGAAATGGCGATTCTCAGATTAACATGCAGAGAGAATCAGGATTTCATTAAAGACGCGGAGGCTAACATTATCCCGCCCTCCGCTTCCCTTATTTAATGTTGGAGGTTTTTATATATAGTTTGAAGAAAAAAACAAAACAAAGGTGTTTATTACTGAAATAGATAAATAAATAAAATAAATAAATAAGGTTGATATTTTTAGAATTGTATAGAAATAAGAATTTTGAGGATTTTTTTGTATTGAGATGAAAGATTTAAGTTTAAAACACTGTCTTTTCTTTCAGATGCACAAGTGTAATTTTCGGATTTCGTGGATATCAAGGACAGAGGAAGAAGAGATTTTATCTTCACAGTTTTCGCATTTAAAGAGGCAGAGTGTTCCATGAGAGAGACTTTTGTTAGTTCTGTTTATTCCAGTTCTGGAATGGTTGTTGTTAGTATTCTTTAAAGGGCTGCTGACAGGAGTGGCATAATAAAGATTATGCATAATGTTAGCCTCCGCGTCTTTAATGAAATCCTGATTCTCTCTGCATGTTAATCTGAGAATCGCCATTCTTGATAGCAATCGAGATCATTTTATATCTTATTGAACAAGGTTATTTTGCTATATTCAACAATGATGTTTCTGTTTGTTTCTTAACAGTTTTACATAGAAAGAAACATTGTGCTAGATATATCCTGAAGAGGTGGGGTAGATCAGTGAATCCACGAAATGCCACATTGACAGTTTTGTTTTTATATATTGTGTTTTTTAAAACAATTCTTATTGTGTAAACTCTGCTTTAAATACAATCCTATTTGTAATAGAACATTGAAATTGTTAATGTATGCATTATAAGGAATTTGTTAAAAAAATTATATGACAAATTTAATTGAATGTTTTGTGAAAGAATTTTTGATTTAGATGTTTTAAAATAAAATAATCAAATAGATATATTTTCTAAAAACGACAGAAGTGTTTGTAATATACATTGTTAGTGAGTGGTAATATCAAGTTGGATATGAAGGTACCCAAAGGAGACCGGTAATTTGTAGTGCGTTACAAAGGGGAGATATCATTTGTATTTAGGGACTGGTTGAGCATATTGTGGTATGAGCAGAAGGTACTGATCAGGGATCCACTGTAGCCTGTGTTAAATCCTTTGCCAAGATTTACTCTGGTATATCAGCCTTTGTGGAAAAGATGAGTGTTTATTTTTGGCCGTGTGTGAAATTGCCTGGCAAGAGTTTCACTCTAGAACCATGGCCTGCATTGTACGGCCTTGGGAGGTGTCCAATGTGGATTGGTCTAGTGTGGCTCCACTATATCCTATTTTGAATAGCCTGGGGAGGGTGTCTACTGAGTGTTTGTGTAAATTAGCCAGCATAATTCCACTGTGGCTGTGTGGACTGTGAAGAATAACCCTTGGACTGTTCCACTGTTTCCTTTGTATGATATCCAGCTATGGTTCCACTTCAGCTTTTGTGGAAGAGTATGGGGAGGGCTCCACTGTGACATATGTGTCATGGATTTGAGAGGGTCGCACAGCTGAAGAAAGGTTGACTTATGACATTGTTCTTTTGTGGAACTATCTAGAAGTGTATCTACTGTGTCACATTCTTAATGGAATCAGGAGAGGTCCAAATTGGTACTTTGGTGTGAGTGGTATTGCTTGAGGATGGTTCCACTCTGGCCTGCCTCTAATGGCCACAGCATGCCAGTGGCTGTAAATTATAAAGCAAGGACTTGCAGCTTGTCAGAAAGGCAGCTCTTTGGTCAATCTAAACCTTCGAACTAAAATGCAGAGCAATGCAGTATGGCGAAAATTATCAGGTTTTTTTTCAATTCCCATTATGCTTGATATGAGTGCTTCCACCACACTGGCCCCCTTTGCATATGCAGTTCATTAATTACTCCTTATAAAGAATACCAACTAAATTTTTTTTTATATATCTATATATGTTTCTGCTTGAGTTGCCATGTGGGGGAAAAGATGGATCACCAACAAAGAGAATAATATCACATAAAATTGTGATAAGTGCAGTTTTTTTTAGCATTTGCAGATTTAAACACAATTGGAAATGGACCTCTAGAAACTTTCTCCAATTGGTAGTTTAGCTGAAGTTTTGGAGTGAGTAAACTTTCACAACTATTACATGCAGAAGGTTGACATTGATTGCGCATACATGTAAATTCTAGAGAACAGAACTAATCACTGTAAGTTCAAAGTTCTATAGCATTCTTAGCAGACATGAGGCCATATGTATCAAAATGTTGTTTTGCGATTCTCAAATAGCAATTTTTTGCGAATCGCTATTTGAGAATCGCAAAACGCGATGTATGTAGGATTTGCAAAAACTTTTGCGAATCCTACATATTCCTTAATTGCGAATCTCAAAGTGCGATTCGCAATTAAGGAATACCTCCCCATTCAATCCTATGGGCCTAGAGGCCCATAGGAATGAATGGGGAGACATTCGCAATTTGCGAGTACCCATTAGGTACTCGCAAATTGCGAAAGCAATTTCAAGGATGCAAGGGTGTCAAAAGGACACCCTGTTGCACCCCTGAAATAAGCATGGGTGCAGATGTGGCACACATACATGCCCTAAGGCGCACATACATGCCCTAAGGGCATGTATGTGCGCCACATGGCACTTTGAAAAATGCAAAAAAGTGCATTTTTCAAAGATATCGCAAATTACCACCAACCTGAAGTTGGTGGTAATTTGCGATTCCTTAAGCCAAAATCGCACAACTTGGGTGCTTCCTACATTGCATTTAAGGAATCGCAATGCATTCGCAAAATAGGGAATCGCAAATTTTGCGATTCCTTATTTTGCGAGTGGGTTTTCCTTTCATACATTGCACACAGCTAAATTGCGATCGCAAACGCTGAAATTCTGCGAATTTCAGCGTTTACGATCGCAATTCAGCTTGATACATATGGCCCCAGAACTGGTAGAACTACATTGGCAGCAATTTGCTTTTAATTCTCCCTGTCGTTATAACTTTTCAGGGGTCACCATGTGAGTCCAGCCATCTTTGAAACACAAAGTACATAATTTGTGCCTGTGATTGCAAGTGCTGGGCAAAGCACTCATTTTGGAGAGTTTTAATCATCTGACTTTGATGCAGAGCGTTAGAAAGAAAGACAGTCAAGGATAAAAGCTGGGAGCAAGAGAGAAAACAGAAACGAAAACCTCTACAGGAGTGATCAAAAGAGACAGGAAGGGTAGCCTGGTGGAAGAAAGAGGCATGAGGTGGGATTCGGCTACTCCATCATTCGGCAGCACCTGCAGTGGGCTCCTAGGAATACATTTAGGCCCTTGTACTTGTCTTTTTTTTACCAAATAAGCACTGGATACACATGAAACACCACAGTTATAGATTCCTTGGTCAACAAGTTATTTTGTATTCTTATCACAATAGCAGCCATTGTCATTGCCAACAAGTCTAGCCTTAAAATATTTTATTTATTTACTTATTTATTGTGCAGACATATGCAATATGAAAAAATGACAAAATATTGAAGTATAAAACTAAAGGATGACCCAGCAACTCAGGCACACCAGCCCAAGCACTGAAATACACTTCTTTTTAGGTGACTGTGCACATGTGTTCAAGCAAAATGCCATCACTCACAGAGCAAGAGAGCTAATGGACTAATTGGGCTCACACATTTCCCCAAGTTGTATGCTTTGGTAGAAGGATGCAAAATGTGAATGACAGCTGAACAGACCAATGGATGAACTGGACTGACCCAAAGTCCATCCAAATACCTATATATGTAGGTATTTTTTTATTTATGAATGTTTTGGGAAACTTGGTAGCTGTTTCTAGGTCAGACCTAACAATCACCAGTCAGGATGTCAATTCTAGTACAAGTGAAGTATCACAAAATCAAAGATGATCTTGACCATGAACTTAAATAAGAGGCCACCAGCAGGGATGGACTGGGACAGAAAATATGCTCAGGCATCAAAATAGAAGTGGCCCCCATAAGTGAATCAGATAGCTTAAAAAAGTATCCGACTGTTGCAAATCAGGAATATTTTGAACTTGTAAAGACATGCTGCATAAGAGTTTTGCAAGGTATGGAAGACTGCTTGCCTGCATGTGTGCTTGCTGCAGGCAATGGTTGTGGTAATATCAGGAAAATCAACAGTAAAAAAACTGTCCATCAGCCAATAAAACAGGCCCACAAACAGCCAAATAAAACGGCCCATACACTGACCTGTCAGATCAGCCATTCGGTCTTCGTCAGATTGTCCTATAGGCCAGTTCCACCTTAGTAACCAAGTCTAACAGCCTCTGCCCATGGCTTGCGCTCTGGACCCTGGTACTTAATTTGCAGCTCCTGGTCTCTGGGTCCATGACAGCATCAGCAGGGACAGAAACTAAACAGGGTTATTGTATGTATTTTCTGTAATTTCCACCCGTGACACTTTCCATAGCCTGTCAGCATAAAAAAGGAAGCTGCAGTGGCATAATGAAACTTGAGGGGGCCTCCCTGCAAAGTATATGGAAACTCCTTCCCCCCCCCACCCCCCTGCCCCAGTCAGGCGCTCTCAGGCCAGGGGCCCGCCGCCTATGCACGGTGCCGGAGGGGACCCCCCGGGAGCCAGGGGGGTGCGGGGAATTGTGTTACGCCACTGTGCAGCTGGGCTTATGGTGTGACAAGAATCAATGCAACGATGTCATCAGGGGAATCAAAGGGAGAGTGATGTAATTTCTTTTACACCTGGCATTCTAGTGAATTGACAATTATACACTTGTCAGTCAAACAACAGCAAACAGGATAACACGTTTTTGCAGGAGAACGACTTAAGCCCTTCACAAAGATGTCAGCTGCAGATCATGTCTTGCCAGAGTGAAATGTGGCACAAACGAGGCAGCATTAATTGGAACAGAACAATCGTGTCAAGCGTGATTAAACTGAGCAGTGCATACACAGATATCGGTCATACATGGAGAATTACAGCCCTGAGTTACTGACACAGAAGCTAGCTTAGAGGAGCACTTTCGATAAAAACAACATTTTAAGAGCTAAATGTGACGACAAACAGTATCCCAGAATGAACTTTTTTGTAAATAATGTTTGGGTCATTTTAGTTCGTAATCTTTTCAGAACTGGCCTGCCTCTAATGGCCACAACATGCCAGTGAATGTAAATTATAAAGCAAGGACGTGCAGCTTGTGGTTTTGACGAAAGAATGGGGTTCTATTTTTGCTGTGCTTGTGATAAAAGTTCCTTTTATGATGTAGTTTTGACAGTGAGCCCAAGTGCAATTTGATTTGAAGTCTTTCCAATAAAGCACCAAGAATGCACTGCATTTCATTCGGATTTCTCACAGAAGGATAACGTTTATTGCAACAGGAATTGTTTTGATTCTGCAGAGGGCCACTGTAGACAATCCTCACTCCACAATGTTTCAAAAGTTGAAGATGCTATTTAGGAGGCTTGTACACTAATTTTCAGGAAAAGTTTTAATTCGGAAAATGTGGTTCCATACTTTAGATTGACTGAAGTAACTTCCGGTACTGAAAATAAACAACGTTTTACAAAGTAACTCCAGATGTTAGACAGAAGTTATAGAATGTATGTATCTTTTTGTGTGCAATGCGACTGAAGGCTCCATAGAGGTGCTAGAACGTGGTAGTTTGAAATGACACTACACCGGCCACACATTCGTGAAACACCACACACACATGCACGCACACACACACACACACATGGACAAAGGCACGCGCACATACACACACACGCAAACATAGGCCGGCTCTTCCCCACACACCCACGTACGAATTGCTGCACCCTACACTCACACATGCAGCAAACAGAGAACACGAGCTAAATATATAAGAGCACATTCTAGAGCTAAGTTTATGGTACTAACTTTGCAACCGTTGGTGGATCCCAAAAATTAGGAATCAGAAAAGATTGGTAGGCTGCTTGAGAACAGTTTCATATCTTTTAAGTAACTTTTAAAACCGTGAAACCTTCTCCTAAAATAATCACTGTCCCTTAGCTCAGAAAGTGCAATATAATGTATAATGCAAAACATACATATTCACCAGCTATTAAAGTTGTACAGAATACTTCAATGTAAAGAACATTTACTGCCAATCTGAAAACATTCCCCCCCTCCAGAGGACATCAAGGTCATCACATTAGAGAGCAATGGTTTGGTCCATGTGAGAAATTGTGTTACTGGCTGGGGGGGGAGGGGGCACTACTGAAGCATAAACCACAATCCATGTCAGAGTGAGGCACATACAAACCCCAAATTCACCTCTGTGCACACCCCTTTGGTAGCTTGGCACAGAGCAGTGAGGCTTAACTTAAAGGCAATGTGTAAAGTATTTATGGAGCACTTCAAACAGTGATAAAGTGAAAACACTGCAGGAGAAAACTCTCACACCAATTTAGAAAAATAGAGTAGAATTTAATGAATAAATAAAGACCAAAACGTCAAAAATCCAATCAGTTGAACCAGAGATATGCAATTTGAAAGATTTAAGTAAAAATAGATCCAAAAAGCCCAAAGCATCCCTCGCAACTCTCTGGTGTGGTAATCAGAAGGCGGAGGCAGGAATGCGAAGCTGTGTCTGCAAGCACGGGCAGCTTTATATATCCACATCAATTCTGATGGTCATTCTACAGTAGCATGCACAAGGTTGTGAGAGGTTAAAAGATCTAGTAAAGTCAAGGATTATGTAATGTATTAGTACTCCTTGTTATGTGCTGTACCTTTTGTGGTTTTAGTTATAACTTTCCACATATTTCACAGCAGTGTATTTTCATGAGATTGTTCATGTCATGTTTTACTTTTTATTTTCTTCTTTCTCTTTGTGCTGTTCTTTATTGTTATGGTTGGGAAGGTGATGTAATATGGTATGTGTGAGTCAATTGCTGCGAAGAAATATGGTGAATCTCATGGGTGTTGAGGTACTTTGGTGGGCGAGGACCTACTAATTGCCAATATATGGTAAACAGAAGGCGGAGGCAGAGATGCAAAATAACTGTATTTATTGTAGCATGACGTCTCACCCATGACAGGCAGAGAGTGGCCGGCTTGGATCTCTATTACAACTGACTCCGTCACCTGGAATCCTCGCCAGCCATTCTCTCTGCAAGCAAGGGCAACTTTGAACATAAACATGGCACGAGTTATATAGTGCAGCTCAGGCATGAGTTACAAAGCGCACGAGCTGCACACAAACCATATTACATCTGGTCGTAGTAGACTAGGAGAGAGTCACAAGTTCAGGCTGTCCGTGATGGAGCACGGGTCGGATATGGGGACCAGGTTGGTCCCACTGAAAAGTTACCTTCTCAGTCCAATGTAAAGAGTCCCTTTCGCCGCGAGGAACAGGGAATCGGCATGGACGTTTGTTGCTGTAGTGCGATGACCAGGCCGGGAGTCATGGACAGTCATCGCTGTAGTGCGAGATCCTGTTATTTTCGTGGGTGGGTCGAGCAGGAGCTTCCCGATAGCGCTCCCTGCAAGCGGTCGATGCTGGAGCGTGACGGATCGGGTTGAAGGAACTTCACATTGGAAAGCATTTTGAGCGCCAAGGTTTTGGCACCAACTGACCTGTTTGTGGTCATGAGGAGCACAAAGACATCATTTCAGCTCCATTGAGGCCACACCAATGGTCCAGGGCCTGAGGGACACAACTTGGGGGTCAGAGGCTTATTCCAACTGGATCTGGATGCTGATTCCTGTGGTTTGGTGATTCTTATGTCCCTGTGGCTCTGAACAGAAGGCCAGCAGACTAGCCCTTGGAGTCACTCTGGGAGTCCTGGGTTCAGGTACATGTCCAAATCCCTCTGACTGAGGCAGTAGGGCAGCAATGCAGTGGTCCAGCAAGGCAGTAGACTAACATGGCAGCAGTCCAGGAGTGTGGCTGTCCTTTCATCAGCACAGAAGTCCTTCTTCCTAGCAGAGTCACCACAGGCCTAGAAGTGTACTGAAGAGTTGTTGTCTGAGGCCCAATATTTATACCAGGTGCCTCTTTTGAAGAGGAAGAAGCTTCTAGAGGTTTCCCTTTGAAGTGCAGAAGTTTCCTGCTTCCCCTGCCATGGCTCCAGACTAACTACAGGTGGTATGCAGCCCTTTGTGTGGAGGCAGGACACAGCCAAACAAGTGTAATTAAGGCTGTGCCCAGCTCCTAACTCCCATCCTGCCAGTGATGGCTTATCCAGACACACCCAAGCTCTCTACTGTGTGGCTGTCTAGGGGGAATACACAAGGACCAACTGTCAACTACACTCTATCATGTGACCCAGAAAGAGGCTGCAAGCACTAAATGGCTAAGGCAGGAAAATGCAAACTTTCTAAAAGTCGATATATAAACAGCATTTTATTTTCAATGTAAACAAGTTAAATAAGGAAAATTATCCTGAAAAGTGTTAAAATCTCTGTTTTAGACACCACAAGCATGGCTAGGTGCCACAAATTTAACCATCGAATTTTCACTTTCATCTGTAGCTCACTTCCTTTTGAGACCTGTTTTGATCCTTACCCTCTTTTCATCTTTTTGTTTCCCCTTTACCCCCACAGCTGTTAATTATTTGTATCACCTCTTCATTATGTAATCAGGCGTACACAGTTGTTGTCCTGATGATGAGCCCTTATTTTTAATGGATCGAAACATCATCAACCCTATGACACTCTAACCCAGTGACAATTTTGTGTATGTTCTATGGGTACAGTAGTGTTTTGTCCTATGAATCAGTGACCTTGACATTCTATATTATTAATGGTCACTCGTCGTTGTGTGCCGGTTCTCTTTGTTTCTAACACTTGCGAGGATTACCCTGGAGGGGGTAATTTCCCTTAATCAACTTGTTTATATTGAAAATAAAATACTGTTTATATATTCACTGTAATAACTCCTGGCCAATATTTATTTTGCTCCTAGAGTATTGTTGTGTTATTTTTTCCTATAGGGACCATTGTTCTAGAAACATACTTATACCCTTGGTCCCTACTGACCTTTGGTTTCCCTGGTATTTATTTAACAACTTTCTAAAAGTGGCATTTTCAAAATTGGTATTGAAAATCCGACTTTACCATAAGAAAGGATTTTTCAATACTATTCTAAAGACACCAAACATGAACGGTTTACCTGTTCCCATTTGGAAATTACAGCTTATTAAATGTAATAAGGTAACTCCAATGTTATCCTATTGGAGAGGTAGGCCTTGCAGTAGTGAAAACTAATTTAAGAGTTTTCACTGCCAGGACATGTAAAAGTAAATGTCCTACATTTTAACTACACTGCACTTTGCCCTTTTGGATGTCCAGGGCCTGCCCTAGGGGTGACCTATCTGTATTAAAAAGGAAGGTTTGGGCATGGCAAAAGGTTTATTCTGCCACATTGAAATGGAATTTTAAAACTTCACACACAGGCTGCAATGGCAGATCTGCAGCATGTTTAAAGGGTGGGTGGCACAATCAGTGCTGCAGGCCCACTAGTAGTATTTAATTTACAGACCCTGGGCACATGTAGAACCACTTTACTAGGGACTTACAAGCAAAGTAAATAGACCAATTGAGTGTAAGCCAATTCTAACATGTTTTTAAGGAGAGAGCACAAACACTTTAGAACTGATTAGCAGTGGCAAAGTGTGCAGAGTCCTATAAGCCAACAAAACGGGTTCAGAAAACAGGAGGGTGAAGGCAAAAAGTCTGGGGATGACCCTCCAGAAAGGGCCATGTCCAACATTCCATTCTAAAAGACAATAAGCAATCTCTGGGTAGCCAGAAGTGCCCATGTGAGTAAATGTTTGCCTTTCATCTAAGGCACCTCGCCTTGCTAGATCAGGTGAATTAGTCGGGCAGATCCTCTGTTATAAACTTGAATTTGTGGCATTCACTTACTAGCTAACATATTAATCCAGGATTGACAACAGAATGAGCGTAGCATGAAGTGGGAGCATATATGTAGAGCTACAAAGCTGCTAGTCTGTTCTTGACTTTTTATACTAACAAAATATGACATAGGTTGAGTGATAATCTACTAAATACTAAACATTCCAAAGGTGGTTAAGTTACTGATTTGTGTATCCCTTATGGAATCTAATGAAATGCAGATATTCCTCTGGTGCATTTTTCCTCTCCCCTTCTTTCTCTAATGTGACTCAGGCAAAGATATGGGCAAAAATATAGGCTGGGCATAAGTGCAATCACTAGTGAATATCACTGTTGGGGACTTCACTCTGCCTTGTGGCCGCACTAGGACTGCACTAGGGACTCAGAGTCCCAGAATTCCACCCGAAGAGAGGAGGGGCTGTTGGAGTCTTCCTGCATGCTATAACAGTTCCTCATCACCTCCCGTGGTGCAAGACACTACTGGGGACTTCGCTCTGCTTTGTGGCTGCACTAGGGACTCAGAGTCCCAGAATCCCACCCCAGGGCCCAAATAATGAGGCAAAACAGCAATGCGATACTGACCAACGAACTGCTACAAGGGAAACGGCTACCACGGATAATTTAACAACGTTAGCAGGCCAAAACCAACGACAGGAAAGAAGGATGTCTAATGATGCAAAAATATTAGTCGACCTATGTATAGAAGAAACCATCAAAGAGCAGGAGGTTAATGAAGTTGAATCTCCAACGTTCACTTTGACAAAGAAAATGAAGAAAAAATCGTGCAAAGAAATAAAAAAGGCCAAATGTAGTTCAGTAATGGCTACCACGGATAACAGAATAACGATAGTAGACCAGAACAAACAACAAGAAGGAAGAATAACAAACAATGTAAAAAATTCGGTGATCCTATCATAGAAGAAACCACCAAAGATTCGGAGGTCAAGGAAGCGGTATCTCCAATGTTCTGTTTGTCAAAGAAACATAAGAAAAAACTGCGTAAAGCAAGGAATGAGGCCAAACGTAGTTTAGCAATTGCAGTACAAGGTCAAGAAATACAGCCTGATGTATTGGGCGATGATGACACAAAACAAAATGAAGACATTATGGAAAAACAAGATAAAGAACTACATGGGGAACAGAACTCTATAACCAATGGAAAAAGTATGAAGTATTTTGCCTTATTCAACAAAGGTAATAGGGAAAACAATCCTAAAGAACAAAGAAATGACACACAAATGCAAAATGGTATACACAGTGTAACAACCACTAGTGGAGGAAATTCTAATGAGTTAGAGATAGATGGGATAAATAGGGGGTCGTCTGGAAACCATGGAGTAATGGAGAAGACTATAACGGACAAAAAAGCTGTACTAATGGAAAAGTCGGAAAAATTCAAAATCATTCCTACTAATGTAAAAATTAAGGAGGTGTGGAATGAGAAAGTAGCAAGACATTCCCTACAAACAATACAAAGAACAATACAGGTACAGGTGGAAAAAAAGGAAAAACTAAAGATTCCTGCCACAAATGTAAAGGTCAAGGAGGGGTGGAATAATGACGAAGAAAGACATATTTCACCAATAATACAAAGAACAATACAGGCTCAACAAAATTTAAACCAAAGTGTATGGGAAAAGATGGAAATAGCAAAGACCCTACCAATAACTGGAAAAGCTAAGGTACCAAGGAATGAAGGCATGGAAGGACGACTAACCTTAACAACACAAAGACCAATCCAGACACACCAAAACGCAAATCAAAGTGTGCAACAAAGTCCCCAATACCTTTAAAGACAAACAAATATGACCCAAGAAGACATAATGGGACATATTAAGGAGTTTCAGCAGCCTGTAAATTATGATCTCGTACCCACTATATGGGTGGGAAGCGAAAAAACAACAATGTCTGATAAACCACAACTGATCTTTACACCTGAATATTGCTCTAGAGGCAGCCATGACATATTAAATAGAGGAAATATCCTCCACCTCTTTAAAGCTATTCAATCATTAGAAAAAGTTTCGAGTGAAAACATTGAATCTATTGAATTCCTTTTAAACCCAGACAGCAGCCAAGAAATGACACTGGTAACATTGGATTCCATTCTTGTAACTGAACTAATAATAAATACAAAGGAAGTCTTTCTCAGTTGGGGAATAAAAATTAGTAGGCCACAGCCAACAGTTTATCCAAAACCATTTGCCATATCTGTGTCCCCGAGTCACCACCAACAAAATAAAACAAGCCATCGGGTTTTTTCAGTATTAAAAAATCCTATTGGAAAAACAGATATATCACTCGATATGACAATTAATCCAATTAAATTAGAAAAGCCAACTAGATTAAATGAAAAATTGATTAGTTTGGCTCTTCATGGCACAAATACGCAATGACAGAATAAAATAAGAAAGTCAACAGGCAAAATAAATAAAGATAGCGAAACATTAAAACTATGTTCATGGAATATTAATGGGCTACGTAAAAAAAAATAAAGAATGCCCACTTAAACTCAATGACTAACTACTATCAGGCTATTCTCTTACAGGAAACTTGGTCCATTAACCCCGTAATGCTCGAGGGATACAAAGGATATTTTGAGCCAGCAATTAAACAGAACAAATGCGAACGCCCCAGTGGGGGCTTGGCCACATTTATTGTCATAGAATTGAGTGTGGACCATGAGCAAGTTTTTATGATTAATCCAAACTTACTAATAGTAAAGTTACGGTATAGGGAAAATAATCAATTAAAAATCTTGTTAATAATAAATGTATACATACATTCTACAGCAAGCTCAAGAAGTAATATGTGCTCTACCCTCATTACTTTACTAACAAAGCAAATGATGGAGGATCCATTCACAGAATATATTATCTCAGGGGATTTTAACTTAAACTTGCTTGTCCCCTATTTAAGAGATGATATAATCCAACAACAGGATTATCTTTGGGCAATCCCACATCAAACACTACCTATAGTAGTGAATTCCATCCAAAGCCAATTAGCTATGAGCTTCGTTAAAGATATAGAAGCGATGGGATTAAGAATTTTAAATGGGAGGTTACCCCAAGACTCACCACCAGCATGGACATTTCATACGCAAAATCACAAATCAAGAATCGATTACACGATAGTATCTTTGAATATCTTTAGCAATGTGACTTCTTTTTCCATTGGAAAAGTGTCTGAGAGTGACCATAGTCAGCAAATACTTTTTACAAATGTATATGTTAATAAGCATACTGCATATGAAACCTTACCTGGTCAGACGGGAACAGTAAATTATAGGAAACTAATCTGGAAAAAACACTCTAAAGAAGATACTAACAAATTGGCCCATAGCTTGGTAAGAGCATGTTTTGAAGATAAAACTTTATCTGCGATGGAACAATGGGTGGATTTCATACAAAAACTAGTCAAAACCTATGAGTTAAAACCTTACCATAAGAAAAAACAAAAGATGCAACTAGGAAGAAGGAATAAAATTACTTTATCGTTAACCACGAGGATTATGAAAAGAACACGTAACCGTCTTAGGAGACAGATAAAAAAACATCCC
Source organism: Calotriton arnoldi (assembly GCA_963921515.1). Lineage (NCBI taxonomy): Eukaryota > Metazoa > Chordata > Amphibia > Caudata > Salamandridae > Calotriton > Calotriton arnoldi. The sequence goes on from CAWUFW010004777.1 coordinate 312,734, forward strand.
AAAGATTTGGACTTGTGTTCTAAATTAAAAAGTGTTAACCGTAACCTGCAGAAGTTATTGTGGGATGAAAGGAATCAAGAAAAACATGACCTCTGGGCCAAAGCGCTCTTTTGCAGCAATCAATCGAACTCTAGGGAATTCTGGAAATTGATAAATGGTTTAGCACGACCTAATAAAACAGCTGTAACATCTTCTTTAAGTGAGAAAGATTGGATCAGATTCCTGTCAACACATCTAAACTCTGATGGGGAAACAAACCAGCTGAATGTTAGTGTGAATATGACTGATACATCAAGGAATGACTTGAATCAAGAAAATTAACATAACAAACAAACAATTATGTGAATTAATTCGGAAACAAAAAAATGGCGCACCCGGCCCAAACGGTGTACAGTGTGCACTCTTTAAGGATGATCCCGGTCTATGGTCAGGATACTTGACGAAAGTATTTAAGGAAATTGTTAGGTCATCGATGATACCAGAAACCTGGAAGGGCTCATTGATAGCTCCAATATATAAAAAAGGAGATTGGACCCAGCCGGAAAATTATCGATTAATTATGCTTCAGGATACTGATGCTAAACTATTTGCAGGTTTAATATTATCAAATGTAACGGAATGGGTAAAGGATAAACAGATAATCCCCCCAAATCAAACAGGATTCATACAAGGCTTAGGCACTACAACAAACATCCTTGTGCTATCAGTGTTAATGGATAAATATATCACAAAGAAACAACCCCTGTATTTGTGTTTTGTGGATTTTAAGTCGGCTTTCGATTGTGTACATAGAAATCTCTTGTGGCAAAAACTGATTGAACAAGGTATACCACTGTCCCTTTTAACATCAATTCAGCTCCTCTACTCCGACACTTGGGTCAGAGTCCGGATGGGAGATGGATTGTCTGTAACGAAAGAAATTCCAACCACGCTGGGCTTAAAGCAAGGGTGTGTACTGTCCCCACTACTTTTTAATTTGTTCTTGGCAGATCTAACGCAAGCATTGGACGAGATGAACGCCTATCCACCTAAATTAGCTAATACTCCGATATTAAATTTGCTATACGCAGATGATGTTATCTTACTTAGCCAAACAAAGGTCGGACTGCAACGACTAATAAACAGGATATCAAGATACTCTAAAGAAAACGAAATGGTTATCAACGAAACAAAGACAAAAATCATGGAGGTTAATAAAAATTTAAGGACAAAACACAAGTATAAATGGATCCTGGACAATTCGCAACTAGAGCAAGTAAGAACATATAGATATTTGGGAGTATTATTTGATGACAAAGAAACGTTCCAACCACATGAGATTGATATGCAACGTAATGCAAATATATTGTTATCGGCTTTTAGAACCTTACAGAAATCCGTAGGAGGGCTGAGCTATGGACCATTTTTAAAAGTAATATCAGCAAAACTCTTGCCAACTTTAACTTTTGGTAGCGAAGCATTGTGTGGAAAAGATTCAGTAACAATTAATAATGCTGTTATACAAATCTTTAAAACCCTCTTTTTTTTGCCACATTATGCATCGCCTGCACAGATACGAATGGAATTTGGGTTAACTAATCAACTACTCGCGCGAAAAGGCCAATTTATAAAAGTGTGGAAAAGAATAAAAACTGATGTATGACGATACCACGCATGCATTACATCGCATGCCATTAGATAGCGGTTTTAACAACACAAGTCGTTACAACGACTTGCGTTGGAGGGCGCTGGACTTAGGAGTAGTTTAATTTACTATTCCAACTCCAGCCTACGTACAGTAGGGAAGGTGTTGGATAGTAATTTAAACTACTCCTTGTCCTATAGCGCCCTCCAGTGCAAGTCGTTGTAACGACTTTCGTTGTAAAAACCGCAATCAAAATGGCATGCGATGTAATGCATGCGTTCTAAAGGTTGTTTCCCAATAAAAACGGATACTGTAAATCAAATGTCTAAACTTCTGTGGCAGGAAATAAACACAAACTGGAAAGCCCAGGCATAGAAATATCTACAGGCTGCATTAGATGAATACTCAGCGAACTCGATCTGGGAAATGACAATACCCATAAATTCATTTAAAAAATACTACAACAAAACACTTATCACTTCTTTTGGACAAAGATTCTTTTGCAAAAAGAAAACATGCATGGCCTCTAATGAATGGTTATACCAAGGTGAAAATTCAACCTTATCTTGAAATCCCATGGTCCTTGAAGCACAAACAAATATTTATAAAAGCCCGTTTTGGAGTATTCCCAGGTTCATGTCACCAAATGCCATGGCTAAGAACAGAGGAACCGACGGCCTGCCGCTTATGTAAACTCGGAGAAGAGAACATTATGCACCTCCTTTGTGTATGTACGAAATTGAAATTTGAAAGAATATCTACTCTTAGGAGACATTTTAATGCTCGAGGACTACGGAGTTGCAGACAAGCATTGATAAAATGTCTTCATACTGATGACATAATATTAACCTCAGCTTTTGTAAAGTTTTTAATGCGATTGAGAGCAAAGTTAGACTACCAAATGCAAATAGAATGTAATGTAGGATAAATATAACATGTAAATAGTATCATGAACTTTAAGTCCAACATATTTTATAATATGAAAGAGTATTACGTTCAATCATGTTTTAATTACTTTTTTTCTAATCTTTTTATAACTGGATTTTATAATAGGAACTATCGTTTATATATTGTAAGATTTTAATTAATCAAACAATAAAGTACAAAATGAAATGAAATACTCGCTCTGCTTTGTGGCTGCACTAGGGCCACATTAGAGACTCGGCTGCCAGTTCCAAACCGGCTGGCTGAGAATATCGATTTTTTAACATGGAATACCTAGTGAGTGGTCTTTCTTTCTCATCAGTGCCTTCTTCCTAAACCTCCAGAGGCACTGGGACTAAACCAGGGGCACTAGAGATGCCTAGTTGGCTCTCTGCCTGGAGGAAGACATGTGACTGAAATGCTCAAGCACATGGCCAGCTGACTGAGACCTGGCAGATAAAGACTCGATGAAGTAAGGCTGCTCAGGATAACAGTGAATTGTTCGAAGATAGCCATGCCCAGTCATAACATCTGCATCAAATGAGGTTTGAGGGTGTAGACGGCCACTAGAGGAATTTTATAGTGACTTCTGTGAAACATGAAATACAATAAATGCTGAAAGGCCATTTTACACCATGTAGAGAATGCTATAGCTTGTAAGACTGCATTTTGCTTAAGACACTGAGGGGCAAATTTATCATAGTGTTGCGTCGCCCTTGCAGCACGCAACCGGCGCAAGGGTGATGCAACAATTAAGTTAGATTTATCAAGCCATGCAAGGCCACTTTGTGTGGACCTAAGTTGCTTGATAAATCTAGAGTAACGCAGGGCAAATCACTGTGTTGTGTTACTCTGCCCCCAGAAAGCAATCCATGGGTAGAGTTTGGGTGTTCCCACACATCCACCAATCGAATTTGGTGCATTCCCAGATTTAACATTACTAGTAGACCTGGGAATGCGTCAAAATGCTACGCCTCCCTAGGTGAGGCGTAACGAGGAGAAATATTTTTTATTTCTCCTTGTTTTTTTCTCTTTCTGTGTGTGCTGCATTCTGCAACACACATAAAAAGAAAGGAATGACTCAGATGACTGTTTTTGTGCAGGAAGGTGTCCCTTCCTGCACGAAAACAATCCTGTCTGCAACGCTGGCACCCTTGTACCGTGGTGCAAGCGTGACTCCGTTGCTGCAAGGCAGCACATTGTGCAGCTGCACAAGGAAAAGACAGGAATTTGCCATATAATGTTAAATACGACGTGTTTCTGCTCTTTCCCTTTCATGCAGCGCAGCAAGGTGGCTTGCTGCACTGCGTGAAAGTTTGATAAATATGCCCCTGAATTTTATCGCACGTTCTGGCTACAAGGGGTACGTTTAGTGGGGAATCTATTTGATGTAAACACTCACAAAGTTGAAACCTTATAGGTATTCACAAACATATGCTTTGCCATTCCTACACAGTCATGCGCCTCTAAATATACATCTAAGTGACTCATATGAAAGCATGGTTAAAAGTATGAGTTTGAATGTACCCACTTTTTAAGAGGGTGGACGCAGTCCATGCCAAAAGGTAGAAATAAATTTGAAATCTCATATTTTTTCCTACTCTATGCTTGTATATTTTCTGTGATATGGAAGGTTCCCAGGCATAGGATTAAAGTCAGGGCTACTGGAGTTATGCGTTTGTTCAGCTGCAGCATTTTTTTGCATAATTATAGATTTGCCACATTTGCCACACATTCCATCATCTGCTGTATAATCTGCAGATTTTAACAAAAAAGAACTGTTTCTACCTTAAACGATTCAAAGGTTACTAAAAATGCAGCAACACGCAATGCAGTGAAAGAGTCTTTGCAAAGTTCACTGGTCACCTTTCTATTGCTAATTGCTATCTTTGGGTGCTAAACTTTTACTAATGAGGTTCAACCAATGTGACACAGAGTTACACAAGTGTAAAAGTGTCAAAATAATGAAGTAATACGCTCACAAAATGTGCCCAATTATGCTGCATACTTTGTTTTTTTCTTGCCGCATAATTTGCTCACCCCTATCTCATTATTCGGCCCTCCCCTACCACATAATTCCAATGGCCCTGCTTAAAGTACTATGGGGCAGATGTATCAAGGATTGCATTTGCGATTCCTTAATAGCGAATTTTAGCGAATTGCTATTAAGGAATCGCAAAATGCTATGTATGTAGGAATCTCAATAATAATTGCGATTCCTTAATATTCCTTAATTGCGAATTGCAAATTGCGATTCGCAATTAAGGAATACCTTCCCATTCATTCCTATGGGCGTAGAGGCCCATAGGAATGAATGGAAGACATTCTCAATGTGCGAATCGCTATTAGAGAATCGCAAATTGAGAATGCAATTTCAAGGTGCCAGGGTGTCCTTTTGACACCCCTGAAATATGTATGTGTGCACATGTGGCGCACATACATGCCCTAAGGGCATGTATGTGCGCCACATGGCACTTTGAAAAATGCTAAAAAGTGCATTTTTCAAAGAAATCGCATATTATCACCAACTTGAAGTTGGTGGTAATTTGCGATTCCTTAAGGCCAAATTGCACTTTTTTGGTTCTTCTTACATTGGATTTAAGGAATCGCAATTTGCGATTCCTTAAATGCAATCGCAAAATAGGGAATCGCAAATTTTGCGATTCCTTATTTTGCGAGGCAGTTTTGCCTTAATTCATACTACTAAGCAAAATTAGAGTTCACAAACGCCGAAATTCTGTGAATTTCGGTGTTTGCGAACGCAATTTTGCTTGATACTTCTGGCCCATAGAGACAAGACAGCAAATTTATGAAAGATACAATAAATGGGAAGAAATGTAAACCTCAATGTGTGTAGATTTTCGCTTATGCATCAGATATGTTTTTTTAAATGTTATGACTCAGGGCAACAGTTTTTCTAAAATTCCCAAAATCCTCTATTTAATCTAGCAAAAAGAATTTATTTTAGAAATGTGGTCACTGGCAAATATATTCGGAGAACCGGTGAATGAATTTATAAGTGACCTTTACTGAAAGCACTGTAATAACTTTGCAAGCTTGAGTCCTTTGTACGGCGCTAAAAGCGCCACTTTTTGTAAATGTTTACTGATGTAAAAATATGCTTATGGAGGTACAAAGAATATTGTACCAGGAAACAGTCCCCGCTGCAGCGAGACTCAAAAGACCCAGCAGATTCCTCGGCCAGAAACAAACAGCACATCTAAAATGAGCTATGCCAGAGCTCAGCCTCGTGGGACACTGTCAAGTGAAACAGGTTTCCAAACAGGAAAAGCAACTTGTGATCGTGTTTGATTGCTCGGATGATCTTGGATCACCTTGGCCAACAGCTGCTAGAATGTGTTTGCTGAGGAGGAGGCTAGGAAGGTGTGAGCGGCGGGCAGGGGATGAGCGGGGTGGGGAAGGAAGTGTAAGTGAATGCAAAGCGGAAATAAACCAGCACCCACCAGCCTCTGCAAGTATAAATTAGTAGCCGGGCTTGCCTTTGCTTTCCACCTGTAAAGTCTCATGGTTCCTTAGCAATGGCATGTATTTAGGCTCTCATTCCGAGGGCGAGTAAATCCTGATGGGACCCTAAGGTATGATGTGAAATCGGGATTCTATAAGGGAACATCATCAATTTCGTCAGGAAAAATCTGTTGAAAATGGCTGCAAAGAGGCGAAACATACAATAATCAGGTGTGCAAGCTCTGTTTCCTCGTGATACGCGTAATTCTGCCATGTGTTACGTGTAATTCTGACCTGTGGGACTTGGGTTGGGTGTCTACTGTATTAGTATTTCCCAGGAGCGGTATTACTTGCAAAACTACTTGGGTGTTTGGAATGAGGCCTTTGCAATTGCAATATTCTGATGAGACCCACTGCAGCAGCACAGCTCAGTGCCTGAGCACATGTACTTTACGAATGTATGACATAATTCCACATGAATTTTTCACGCATGCCTTAGGAACCCCCTCATTTGAACGAATGTGTCTTTAGCACACATTTGTTCTGCACACAAGTTGTTTTAACGACTTGCCTTAGGGGGCGCTGGATATTGAAATTGTTTAATATACTATTCCAACTCCAGTCTGCGCAACAGTAGGGAAGGTGTTGGACTTTAATTCCAACACCACTCCACCATTGCGCCCCTGAAGCAAATCGTTGTAACGACTTGCGTGCAGAACGATTGCGTGCTAAAGACGCATTCGTTCTGTTGCTGGCGCTGTGAAGGCACAGCGTGATTCCGGATTCGTTCTAAAGGACATTTCCTGTACTGTACACGCAACTGCATACGGAAACAACTCTGGTAATCTGGCGGTTTAGGGGGCTGCTTTCAGGGAAGGATGGGCTTGCTTACGGAATTTGCACAAAATAAATCGGTGTGCCCTGTGTTTTTTTAAATAAAGTTCTTGGTGGCAGAACCTCGCCCAAGCCACCTAAAGACACCTAGGCTCACTCGCTGTGCTTACTCAGTGGCTGATGTTAAAACATTTTCCTTGGCTTCTTCTAGCTACTTCTTTCTGTATCTCGGAGCTGCACTAATCAGTACACAGTGGGGAAAGGGAATTGTGGAAAAGTCTGTTTAAGAATTGTGAGCAGTAAAACAGGTTTGTCTTCTGCTTGTCCCCTGGAACATCAAGAGTGACTTTTCTCATAAGCAACTGTAAGTAAGTAAGTTACTTACTTACTTACATAAGCAACTGTTTAACCAAAAACACATATAATTACATGGTTTGTGCAATACAGAACCTGTTCTAGACGCAGCTGCTAGTTGGCTTTCAACATTGCACTAACTATGGGAGTTAGGTGAATAGATTAACTGTGTCAGTAGCTTGAGTTTTCAAATTCCTCAAAGCAAAAATAAAAACTGTGATTGGAAATTCTGCAACACGCGCCAGTGCAAGGCCCTTCGGAGCCTGTTGCTAAGTGACATGTTGTTTTGAGGGAGTCCTCCTCCCATAGCACTAAGAATTTCTGTGGCTGTTTGTTTCAAATGGGTTACTGGGTGCAGTTTCTAATAAAATGAAGAACTGTGTGAAACAGTATAAATATTTTTACCTGGAACAAGGTGGTAAAAGAATGCATTCTATGTCAATTATTTGTAAGTGCTTCACCAATTCATTTATGTCCTGATATTGGTCCAACATACTTTTGGGCACATAACTGAAATGTTGGTAACTTATAGCAAAAACTGTTTCTTGATCATCTGCATTCCTGTTACTCCTGGACTCTGAACCATCCACCTAGTACTGGTGGATAAGTCTACAGTCATCTATTTTCCCTGTACATATATGTTTTTGTAATAACACTGTACTTCGATGCCGTACTAGATTAATGTCTGTTGCACCCAAACGAAGCTACTACTTTTCATATAATTTCAGCTTCAGATCACATTAAATTGTAATGCATTTGTCACACACTAGGGATACTGACTCTTTTAAGTAGAACAGTGAAGAATTGAAATATATTAGTTTGTTACTGTCCAGAAACCATTGTGAAGGAATAGATTTTTTGCAGCCATGCCTTGCCTTATGCCCTGCTGAGGTGAGTGCATAAGGCAGCAGCCTGCAGTCACCTTAATGTAGTACCAGAGCAGATTACACATTTTCAGTGTGACCTGCTTTGGATATGCTCTCTGTGATGTGTTCTGTGACTGTCTCTGTTCTTTGCTGAATCCATGTGAGGAAGGCCTAGCCATTTGCAAATCCACCTGACCTCACTTCAAAAGTACTCTCTCCCAAACGAGAAATCCTCATCGCCCTTACATAACCAGCACAAACCTTCGGCGTGTTTCTGACTCGTCGGGCAGTGGCGTAGCAAGGTCAGGTGGTACCCGGTGCGGAAAATTTCTTGTCACCCCCGGCTTGACAAAATGGCAAAAATATGTGTTTAAAACACATATTTTTGCCATTTTGTCACCCCCCTCAGTGATGACACCGGGGCAGCCCGCACCCACCGCACCCCCCTTCCTACGCCACTGTCGTCGGGACAGCTTTCGTCAGTATACACAACAAGCTTGCTGGTCTGTATTGGAATACTATTTTCCACTTAGAGCTACTACAGGACCACAACATGTGTGCATTCTTGTTTTGTAACAATTGCACGCTACAGGCGGTGCACTCTTAGCTTCACTCCATTGCCTACGGCAAGGTGGGATATAAACTATAAATCTTTAACTAATTGCAGTGCACTTGTATCGTTAAGTGAAACATCAGTGATAAACCTTAAAATATGTCAGCCATTCCTCTGAAAATTATGCAAGAGGAATTCACATTACGTTATAAAACCTTTCTAAGAAAACTAACTCCCCACAGAAATAATCGCTTGTGTGGCATTTTCTTGCCGAATGGACCAAGCATGCTTGTGTGTGTGTGTGTGTGTGTGTGTGAATACATAGGTGTGTGTTTGTGTGGGTTTACACTGTGAGGCCAAGGAACAGAGTGGATACGCATGTATACCTTCATTCAGTGCATAAAAAATATTTAAGACTGCTGAGTGCCAACTCCATCTTCCAATATGGCTTCACATGAATATAATTTGTAGAGAGTTGTGGTCATTGGAGGCAGCGGGACTTAATCAGAATTGTTTAGGAAAGTCGGTTCTCCAGCGTTCTTCTCTTTCTTCTTGTGCTTTTTTACACAGATCATCAACCTTTGAATACATTATTTCATGTCAGGCACTGGCATTTCATTTGTATTCTCACGTAGGAGCTTTATTTGTGAGCCAGTGGTGCTCAGCAATTTTTCCACTTTAAGCTAGATGTTAAGAATAGATGGAGATTGGCTTGGAGCTAGTAGTCTAAAGCTGAGGTCCTACTTCTCCTACTTACCAAACCAGGAGTGATGTTGACTCCTACTAGGCTGCTTGATAATGACATCTCTTTTTCAAGCAAAGTACGGATTCTGGGCTTATGGTGGGAAACTGACACGAGGCTTGATAGGAAGGTGGGTACAATAGAACAAAAGCTTCTTTTTTTAAGATAGATGAACTTAAACAAGTTTTTCCAGTCATTCTTCCTGAATTGTATGGTGCTATTGTGGGTGTTCTGATCAACTCCCTGGTTGTCCTTGCAAATGCTCTGCATGTGGATCTCACAGATTTTCAATTAAAATGACTGTTGTTGGTTCGAAATGGTTTAATGTCAAAATATCAAGGTCACAGTTTCGACTTACAGCATATCGTCAAGGCTCCAGCATATCATCATCGTAAGTGTACACTGGGCAGTGTAGATATACTGTTATAACTGTATGCCTCCTTACTTTGATGATACATTGGTAGTCCATATTTTGCAGTTGATGTATATTCAGGGCGATATAACAACCTCAATATTTTGGAAGAGCATTGTTAAAATTATTTATAGGTTTTACATGTGCTGTCAGTGAAAGCTATTCTTAACAAAAACAAAGCTTAAAAACGGGCTTAGAGCCCACCCATTGCTTACCAATACTTAGCATTGGTTGGCTTCCATGTCACTCTCATTTCCTTGGTTCTTACTGGCAGTGGCGGCTCCTCCGCTAAGGCGGAGGAGCATTGTCCCATTGCTTTCAGCAGTGCAAATAAAGGAAAAATAAAATGATAATAACTCGGTGTGATTATCTTTTTTTTTTTCGGCTGCAGCAGCTTTGCGGGGCGGGGCTGCTCTGCTCTCAGAGCAGGAGGAGGTGTGGTGGGCACTCTATAAGTGCGCATGAATGTTTGGCTGGCCGTCTGTTTTTAAAGTAAAAAGCGCTATGATGTGGTCTAAAACACATTGACAAAGTAAATGATCTCGCTTAGGTGAACCCTATTGGCTTTGCCAATGCTTTTTTTTTTTAAAGAAGGGGAGAGAAAAGCTTCACAAAATCAATATACATGTGTACCTAGTGGTGCCCCTTTAGTCAGCCTGAATTCTCGAAAAGCCTTCATCGGTCTTAAACCCATAAAAGACGCTCCCGTAACCAAAAATCCTGATTTTCTATCACATTCAATATCGAAACCAATAAACGTATTCTTTCACAATGCTAGGAAAGCTGGAAGGAAACAGGCACGGTTAGCTTTTAATAGTGCTGGTGGCCTACCTATTATTCTGGTGCAGTTTTCTTAAAGGCTGCCCATATTTTCTTTCTCCCGCCCCTGTACAACCACTGCATGTGTGTTGTCATCTGGCCTGTACAGAATCCAGCAATTATGATTTTGTCAGAATGCCAAGCAAAGCCCACAAACACTTCTTCATTTGCATTTGGGATACCCACGTCAAATGCATTATCGTTTGATCACATGAAACTATCAATAACAATCGCACAAATGGCACCCCTCTGAATTGCTAAAAGCTGCTCCCTGAGAAATAAAATGGGAGCAGGAATTTTACACAATGTGCAGCAGGTGCAAGCTTATATGTTTTTCTTGCATCCTTTATTTAAATCAACACACCGTTTCACCAGCTCTGAAGACTAGCATTCCGGGTCCCAGCAGCCCTCCCCCAACCACAACATTAATAGCCAGATTTTGACATGATGGTTCGACAAATGAGCAGGTTCCCTGAATGAGCAGATTCCATTCCCTAGCCTTTGGCAGTGGCGTAGATACCAACTTTGCCGCCCGTGGCGGGCTCTGCCTTTGTCGCCTAGCGGGAGCCGTAAGAGCAGGGGGGTGCTGGTGATATGGCGATATTCCCGCATGGAAGAGCAGGGTTGTAGGGGGGAGGCCGCCACCCCCAAAACTCGTGCCGCCAGGGGCGTACCACCCCCCCCTTGCTATGCCCCTGGCCTTTGGAACTCATTGCTTAGATCCATCATGCTTTGTGGCGCTACTCCAAGTGCAGACATTGCATCTTGTGACGAGGGTCTTGTAAATTGTGAGCCAGCCTTTGAAATCAGATTATTTAGCCAACCGAGTTTCAGCTTCAGCCCAGCATGCTGTGCGAAATGTACGCCTACAGCAAGTTACAGGGAATCAAATCTCAGATGCAGAGGTAATTTACAATGTTCTTACTATGAGCTTGTTTATTTTGGTCAGCGCTCTACATTAATAGCATACCTTAAACAATCCTCTTCCTCAGTTTCACACCCATGCCATAGGTGCTGGAAGAAGGGGAGTGGGGGGTGCTGAGGCACCCCCAAAAACGCAATGCTGGAGTTTGGAAGTGAATGAGCAATAAACAGGCCTTTAGAGTTTGCTTTTATCTTGTCACATTTGCTGTGCATTCAAAGACTGAGGTCAGATGTTAGGCTCTGTATTCCGTGGGTGGTTGTTATTTACTTTTCCTTCTCTGACTGCAAAGTGAGAGGTTTAATTCTGAAGTGTGGTGGAAACAAATATTTTAATATGATCAGAACAAGTGAATACAATAGGTGACGCCGATTTCTACACATTGTTGTTTGTGTGGTGTTTAGTTTTATCAGTAAATCTGCATGTCTCTGCAAATGTGATGGTACTCCCAATGAAGATGTGTTGTCTGTAATGGCAGTACACTACCACACCATGCATTCTCCACTTAACGCCACTCCACTCTACACCCCTCTTCTCTACGACGTTCTATGCCACTGCACTCTATGCCACTCTACTCCACGTCACTCTATGCCACTCTTCACTACTTCACTCCACTCCGTTCTATGCCACTCTATGACACTCCACTCTGTGACACTCTACTCCACTCCAGTCTGCAACTCTCCTCCCTGCACCACTCTATGCATCTGTACTCTATGACACTCTACGTTACTCACATCTATGCCACTCCACTCTACAACATTCCACTCCACTGCAGTCCATGCCACTCCACTCTGTCACGTCATTCTCTTCTTTGCCACTAACTTTTAGCCATGCTGAACAGTAGTCACGCTGGTGTACAACATGGCTAAATACATCGACAAATCCATTAGCTCCGGCATAGGCAACACCCATTGGCTTTGCCAATGCTTGTTGTATTTACTTTTGAACCCCGGTGTCTATTCTCGATTACTGGCTTCCTGGCAAGCAAGCAATTCCATGTAGTGCTCTTAGTTTGGCTTTTAAATGCATAGAAGGGCTTTCTCCATCCTAACTTGCTAAGAAATTTATGCTCTACATGCCTACACAGATGAATGCTCATGCTGACATTTACTGATGGTTCTGCCGCTATCCTTATATTTCACTGAACCTATGGTATGTATGTTGGGAAGTGAAAGGAGGGAGAGAAAGGACACTGATCCTTATAGGGTGCTAGAGCATGGATGGCAGTGCGGCCTGTGTGACAAGTGTATTAGTGTCCTGCGTGTATGGCAGAGGCTTTCTCATATCCTGTTGTTGTAAAAGTGTAGCTGCGATAATGTGTAAAGTAAAAAGGAAAAAGGGTGGAGATCCTGCTGTACCTACCCTTATTAGGGGTGACTTGATCCAGATTAGAAAGGGTATAACCCTTGGTTCCATATATCTTTGCCCACCTAGTTTGCAGTAAAAATAAAATGGTAAAAAAGGAGACTGAAAACAATTTGACAAAATCGTCGCCTGTTGACAAAACATGGAATGTAAAAAAAAGTGTGGCTCCCAAAAAAATCAAAAAACATTGTGTCTTATAGGGCAAAGCTAGGGCTACTGGGATTTTTAGGATCAGGGAAAGGTAGCATTAAGGTTATAGTAATAGGTGTTCAAGGCTCAGGGAAGTGTAGCATGAAGAAGTAGTTCATGGTTTTTCGGGTTCAGAGATGGGGAGGATAAAAAGGTAGTAAAGGTATTTTAGGGTTCCGGGAAGAGTAGCAATGGGGGAAACAGGGGGTTTTAGGTTCTGGGAAGGGTAGCAGTGAGGGATAGTAAGGGTTTTTTAGGGTTTAGCGAAGGGTATCGTTAATAGGTAGCAAGGGTTTTTTAGGGTTCAGGGAAGGGAGTTTTAAGAGGCAGTAAGGGCTTTTTAGGGTTCAGGGAGGGGTAGCGTCAATGGGTAGTAAGTGATTGGTAGGGTTCAGAAATTGGTACCATTAAGCTGTAGTTAGTGACTTTTAGGGATCAGGGAAGGGTAGCATTAAAGGGTAGTATGAATTTTTAGGGTTCAGGGAAATGTAGCGTTAAGGGGTAGTTGGGGATTTTTTTATTGCTCCGAAATGGGAAGCATTAAGAGGTACTAACAGGTTATTGGGGTGCAGTTTGATACATTTAAGAATGCATGTAATACAAACGACTTACAATTCGACATTTTTGGAATTGCCATAGTTAATAATAACTTTCACAACATTATTACCTCGACAATTTCAACTCGACTTTAATGTACTCGACATTTTAAAAGTCGACTTTATTACAGCCGCCCACCTTGGAATGCCAATGGTTCTGTCTTAAGACAGCAGGTAATATTCCTTTTCTCATTGAGAGGTTCAGTTGTTTAACCAACTTAGGGGAGAGGGTGTAGCCTTATGGCTAGAGCGGTCGACCTCGAAGCTGGGGGACCAGGTTTGAGTCTCGGCAACGACCCTCAACAGCCTGTGATTCTGGGCAAATCACTTAATCTCCCCGTGCCTCACAAAAATGAATGTGTCCATCTGTAACGAAACGGGTGCTCATGTAAAGCACTCTTATACCTGATATCGTCGGGTCTAGTTTGCGCTATATAAAACTCTTTAAAAAAAAAAAAAACCTGTATTCAGATTGTTATAAAAAGAGCAATATTATAGTCTGTTAGTCCAAACACAATAGGTTTTTGTACAGCTGCTATCATGAAGTCACATATGTGAAAGTGCATTCAAGTGGGAAAGTGAAGAAAAAGTCAGATTGGTAAAATAAAGTATTTCCCTAAAATCACATAATTTGGTTAAGGGGGATGCCTCAATTAATCTAGTTTTTGATTTTTCTCTTTGTAGAAATCATCCCCTAAATGGGTATCCATTTGTCTCTCCTTTTTTTACCTCGGATGTTAATGCTTTGTTTTTACCTCTCTGTGCATGAAGGTAGAATGAGGGTGGCAGGCAGAAGCCATATGAAAGCTTGGCTCATTATGGGCTTGAGGTTCCAATGGAGCCTCGAGCTCAGCCATGCTTCAGGCTCGAGGCTGGCTAGAGCTTTCATTGTCTTGCCTACCTCTAGCTAAGCACCCGACAGAGCCAGCTTTGTTGCTGGTGGCAGCTGGCATACAATCTTTGTTGGCGCCCCGTCCTCCCCCCACAAGACCAACATCTCCACGTATTCCCTTACTACCACCCTTTAATGGTGTCCGTCATCTCTACATAGACCCTCTCTCTTGTATTTAATTTCTTTTATAGCACTACTCATCCCAAGTATGTAGGGCAGGGTTTCGGAGGGCGTTACACCACACAACATATACAGACAATGATTCATATGTATGTAAGCCAATGTATAGGAAATGTTACTTAAGACAATGAAGGTTACAAAGTTTAGGAGTGACATGCCATCCATTCTGGTAGACATTATATGTTAAGAGTGCCTGGATTGGAGAAATACAAACTAAGGATTTAAAACATAATATAGTGGTTGGGGTTGTTGTAACTAATAAGTATCTATTATTATCCAAAGGACCCCTATTTAACAACCTTATAACAATGAACTATTGGGGATTAAAAACAACTGTACGTAACAAAAGGAACTCTGTGGCAAAAGCAGTAACCCACTGAGCTATCCACATAAAAACCATTATTTGATCTGCATGTTACACCTTGTGTGTTGCAGGAGGCAATTATTCCCCTGCCCTCCTTTATGAGTCAAAACTAAGACTAAGTAAAACTCAGATCTCTCCAACAGATGCATTAATCACCAGAGTTAAACTGACATTTTTATTATCACCTACAGATTGCTTGCATACAAGGAACTCCGAAGTCCATGTAAGATATTTCAAAATGCAAACCCTCCACCCCAAAAGCCTGACGCCTGGTGCGGTGGCCCAAGCACCTGGGCAAAAACAGAATGCTGAGCCAGAGGCTGGGGCAGGAGGAGGCCCACCACATGCTGTAACTGCCCTGACTGGCCTACTGCCGTTCTGTAAGTGGCAATCAGCTGGCATACAGAATGACAATGAACAGGTCCACCGTCAGTGCAAAGTCACAGAGGGGCTGCTCTTGAGCTCAAAGGAGTAAGAGCTGGACCAGACTGGGACTTCTGTAGAACTTGGGCTTCTCACAAGGGAACAGCACAGCTTGCTGCAATCCCCAGAATTATGGCCACAAGGAATCAAATGGATGGAGACCCAAATAACGCATGGGTGCACCACCCTAAATTATTGTGTCCATAGGGAAACAAACACAATTAAATACTATGTGTTGGACCTGGCCCTTTTAGAGGGTTATCGCCAAACTTTTTGCCTTCCTCTGCCTATTTTTCTGACCTTCTTTTAGTTGGCTTTCAGACTCTGGGTACTTTACCACTTCGAATCACTGCTAAAGTGCTTGTGTTCTCTCCTCTAAACATGGTATGATTGGTTTACACCTGGTTGGCATATTTGATTTACTTGTAAGTCCCTTGTACAGTGGTATACCATATACCCAGGGCCTGTAAATTAAATGCAACTAGTGGGCCTGCAGCACTGCTGGTGCCACCCACAGACTTAGCCTTTCAAACCTGTTTCAGGCCTGCCACTGCAGGGCCTGTGTGCGCAGTTTACTGCCACTTTGATTTGGCATTTAAAACTACTTACCAAGCCTTAAACTCCACTTTAATTACACATAGGTCACACCTAAGGTAGGCCCTAGGTAGCACTATGGACAGGATGCAGTGTAAGTAAAAGGGAGGACATGTGCCTTTATGTGTGGCATGTCCTCGTAGTGACAAACAGCCAGTTTTGTTTCTCACTTCTGTAAGGCCTACTCCTCTCTTAGGCTAGCATTGGGAATTCCCTGATATATTTTTAAGTGGTAATTCCTTATCTGAAAGGAGTAATGTTGCCTTGTTTGATATGTTTAGAATGATAGTGATAAATCCTGCTTACTGGTGTAGCTGGATTTTACATTACTATTTTAGAAATGCCACTTTTAGAAAGTGGGCATTTCTCTGTGCTTATGACTCTTTGTGCTTTGCAGCATGACTCCAATCCAGGTCTAGGGTTGGGGGGCAGCATACTTTCCAGACAGCCATCACACAGGAAGGTCTGGATGTGACCGGGATTGCATCTGCATTCATCTGCCTACTGATGGTCTTCTTGGGCTGGGAGAGGGCATTCACACTTTAAACCAATCAATCAATCAATCAATCAGAGTTTTTTATAGCGTGCTAATCACCCCGAGAGGTATCCAGGCGCTAGCACGATGTGAGTGTATTTGAACAGCCAGGTCTTGAGTCCTCCCCTTTACAATTGTATAGGTTGTGTCCTGCCCTCACACAAAGGGCTGATTACCCACTACTGATGTCTGAAGCAAGGGCTGGGTTGAAAGGGGTTGTTGCGCACTTCTAAAGGTTCTTCTGAAGTTCCCCCTTGCGCAAAGATAATTTAGAGTATAAGTACAGGGGCTCTGACCCCATGTTTCTAGACATTGCATGGGCTTGTAACCAGCCACTGCTGGCTCTACAGACTGCACATTGTCAGAGGATTGCTGCTTTGTCTTATTTGCTTTATTGGGCTGCTGGAGAGACTGTCACCCTGCATTTGTATTCTTGTGCTGGCCTGCCTGCCTGCTCCATGCTTTGTGCCCCAGTGATCTCAAGGGGCTTGTTTGCTTGCAGCCCCCCTCCCTGTCCTTTGGAATCCCAGGGAGCAAAAAGGATTCCACCACGCTAAAGCTTACATCGAACTCTGTGGGTTTCAGGACATCGTTTCATTCACCCTCTGAACCTGGAGTGTGGGCACTTTCTAGGAGAAGCACCAGACAGCGTGTGTTGAGCACTTCATGTCCCCTGTGCCTGTATCAGCATGTGATCAGAGATTTGGTTAAAAGCAAAAAAGAACAAATGATAGAACGGAATGCTGAACAAATCAAACATTCACCCCAGTCACAGATCTGGGCTTAATCCATTGTTCTTTTGCTCACCACGCCACCCCAGTAAACCATGGATTAAACTCAGATCTGTGACTAGGGGTGAGTGTTTGAAGAGTTTCAACACTCCGTCCATCATTTTATTTTGTGACAGAGCTTTGGTTAATCCAGCTCATGGTGTGTGCTTCATTCTCTCTAGCAGTGCATCGAGAGCACTTTTGTTCAGACCGAGCCATCTGCTCTGGTCTGTAATCACCAGGAACCTTTGTTGTATACAGTAAGGCCCTCCACAGCCAGGGAGACCGCGACATACCATGGCTGAAGGGGAAGTGCCATGCTGTGACACCATTCCCCTTCTCCTGACCTCATACCGGCAGTCGAGTAACCCCCCTGGCGAGGCCCCTTCTGCCGTGAGAGACGCTGAGAGCAGGGCTCGTGGTCCGGGTGCTGAGGGAGAGTCTCTCCCATTGTTGCCTGCCTCTGACCAGAAGAGAGAGCAGGTTCACAGGGACGCAGGGACCGGTCTACTTGGACCAGAAGTCCAGGGGGTGAGTTGGGCCCCGGGCGGGAGTTTGGTGCTGGGCCTGCGCCTCCTTCACAGGCGGCCTGGCCCATTGTGAAGAGGGGGGCTACACTTGCTCAGTAGCTGGCCACTTGTGGTCCTGCAGCGGGGGACCAGGAGAGGTGTCCCTGCTAGTGTCTGCGGTGTGTGTGTCCCCAGCAGGCCATGCCTTGGGGCATTTGTTCTTTGGTGATAGAATTATGAGTACAGGCGAAGCACGGCATTTACTACACAGTTTTACATGCCATTAACTTGCAAAGTATTGAGCATATCGTTATTGCTTTAATCTGCTTTGACCAGAATTACCGTATTACACGTAGTGGGCACGTGGGTGTCCCTGTGCCCCACTCTAGTTCTAAATCCCACCTTTTCATCCAGACTCATAGAAATGAACATAACCCCAGTATTAGAAGTGCAGGTGTCCCTGGGCCTATGTGGGCCTATAGTTACTGACGTGTTATGGTGATATTTTGGGATTTATGCACTACTGGTGTCATGTGGTGATTTATGTATTTTGCCTCTAACTTAATTTCATGCTCTGATGTTCTAATGTATGTTGCTTTTATTCTTGCTTTGTCAGGATAACGAGTACTACCTCAGTATTTGCATAATATGCACAGTACTGACGATTCATGTTGTTTTGATCTATGATATGTACAATATACTGTATATTTTTATATAATCCTGTGTGACGTCTGTTTTGTGGTGTATTCATTGTGTTTCTGTATGAGTATGTTGCACAAACACTTTACACATTGCGTCTGATGATAAGCCTGACTGCTCTGCGTCAAACTACCAGAGGGTGAGCACAGTGCTTGAAATGGAAAAATAGACGTGCAGGTACTCTGTGCCAGAGTACCTGCTTGTTTCTGAGAAGTGCCGGTAATCTCCAATTAAAAGTATTGCATTTCTCTTGAGAAGTGCCGGTACTCTCCCTCTCAAAATAAAAAAATGCAGCTACTCCGTACCGGACAGTATTGGCCCATTTAAAGCACTGGGTGAGCACAGGTTATCAGGGCCGGACTGGAAACCAAAACCGGCCCTGGCAAAGTGCTCGGCCGCCCCCCCGGGGGGTTGGGCGTGCGACCGAGCTATTTGCCAGGGCCAGTTTCGGCCTATTTTGTTACAGGGGCCGATACTGCAGCTATGCTGCAAAAATGGCCCTGTAAAAAAAACGGCCCCCACCCTGGCGGTCCACCAGGGAAACGCCCGGTGCCCGCTACGCCCAGTCCGGCCCTGCAGGTTATGTTTGGTGTGTAACTTAATTGCCCTGACTAGAGTGGTGGGTTCTGCCTGGCTTAGGTGCATACCCTAGCCAACCAAAAACCCCATTTCTAACACCATGTCATTAAAATATTATGAAAACTATGCGATGCATTAATCAGCAGTAAAACGTCTAAATTTGAACGAAACATAAGGAAATCATACAGGCTGGAATAACCTTTATTTTGTGAAGTGCCCTACCTTTTAGGAAAAGTGTCTCAGCATCCGTTTCCGGATCACTGAGCTGGCGCAGCCACCCTAAGCACACCCATGCTGACAAATGAATGCCCCTGTCGGTGGCACGCATTTCCTAATGAGCTGTAACCAGTTCGAACAGCAGTTAAGTATGGGCGCAGGCGTCAGAGGTGTGACTACTTCACTTCACCGCCTCAGCATCTGAATGTAAAACATGGCCCAAGGCATGTCTCCTTCTGGGCTTTTGACACGCGGTCAGCGAGAGGACATTTTCAAGAGCACACTGTTTGCTCTAGCGCCCCGCCCCCAAGTGTGACTTTGCACCAAGGAAAGGAACTGGAATGCGAAATGGGATATTGACGCCCAACACCTTTTATGGTAAATTATTCAACTTCACCGATGTTACAGCTTGTTCTTTTGCAGGCGATGTGCGTTTTTCATGCAAGAACCCCAAACAGGCATGTGTGTGAATATTTTGTTTAGGCTTTGCTGTTATTGTTCCTAAGGTTAGTATGTTTCTGTCAAGTACGGCTGCGCTCCTGCTGTGTATGCTGGCCCCCCCCTTACTATCAACAGCACATCTGCTGGGGGTCAGGTTTCAGCTTTATTTAAGGCTAAGACCAGCATTTTTCCTTCAACAAAATTTTTTTTTTCTTCTTTCTAACAGCAATGCTGAAATTGGGAAAAAAATGACTCTTTCCAAGAGGCGCTATTTTTCACACAGAGAGAGACAATAAATCATACAAGTGTGCAAATTTATGTACAGGAAATGTCACATGAGACAATGAGGTTTATAAAGTGTAGGAGCCACATATCGTCCATTCTTGTGGACATTTTATGTTAAGAGTACATGTAGGGTGACCAACCGTCCGTAAATTTCACGGACTGTCCGTAATTTGGACCTCACGTCCGTTGTCCGTGAGGATCCCATTTACGGACGCCTTTTGTCCGTAATTATGGCCATTACAGGGAGCAGCCCTGCTCCCCTGCGAGAAGCCTCAGCCCCCTGATGGGGCCGCTGCCGCGCACTCCTCTGAGCACAAGAGCAGCCCCACCTCACCTATTATCATTCTGTATGCGGCTTATTGCCACATACAGAATGACAATGGGGCAGTCTGGGCTGTTAAAGCATGTGGTGGCCTCCTCCTGCCTCAGTGTACAGCAGGGCATTCTGTTAGATGGATAAAAGGTAAAACGCCCATGCTGCAATGTGAGAAAACAGTTTATATAAAGAAGCCTGTGAAACAAGTTAAAAAGAACGGGTTATAGTTCTTTCACTGTCTTATCATTTTAGAACTGACGCATTTTCAATATTATATTCAACAAAGCCATGGTTGCTGCTTTTTTATTTTAAGCAACTAACAACCATTGACAAAGCCAATAGTCCTGGCTTGTTGTTGGTGTAATAATACTTGCTGTATCATATATCTGGATGCAATGACAGAAACAACATAATACCAGTCGGGCGGAACACTATGCTAAGCACAGATTTTTAGCCTTGGTGTTTTAAGTTTAAGCCAAGCCCTTAATTACATCGAACGCCCCTTTGAAGAGACCCCCCAGTTTTTTTACCCCCACTTAAAGCCCTGGGAACAACACAATGTCACCTCAGGTCCTGGCACTGTGCATCATGCATGACTCATGACTTCTAAGTTTTCAGATTGCCTATGTGCAGGGGCATAGTGAACTCCTCCCCACCCCACCCCTTGCTTTAGGAACTACTGTGAGGTGAAGTTCTTGATGGGCCTCTTCTGTATGCAACTCTGCAGACAAAGGCTCAGCTCTAAATGTGAAAAGGTGGGTGAGTAAATAAGTGAAGGAATGTGTGAATGGCTGGATGGATTAGTGAAAGGATGAATGAAAGGGTGACTGGATAGATAATGAAAGGATGGATGGATGAGTGAGTGAGTGGAAAGATGGATGAGAGAAAAGGTAAATAGATGGATGTATGGGTGGAAGGGTAGATGGATGGGTAAAAGGGTGGATGGGTGAGTGAAAGGATGGATGAGTGAAAGGATGGATGGATTGATGAATTGATAAGTGAAAGGGTGAATGGATGGATGGATGAGTGAAAGGGTGGATGTAAGGATTGATGAGTGAGTGAAAGTGGGGTAGATGGACAAAAGGATGGATAGATGAGTGAAGAAGTGAAAGGGTGGATGGATGAGAGAACGGATAGATGGATGAGTGAAAGGATGGATGAGTAATAGGGTCAATGAATGGATTCATGAATGGATGAGTAGATGGGTGGGTGGGTGGAAGGATGAATGGATAAGTGAAAGGGGATGGAAAGAGAAATGGAGGATGAATGACTGAAAGGGTGAATGGGTGGAAGGATAAGTGACTGGGTGGATGGATGAGTAAGTAAAAGGATGGCTGGATGGGTGAAAGGGTAAATGACTGGATGGATGAGTGAATAGATGGATGGGTGGAAGAGTGGATGGATGAGCGAACGGATGGATGGGGTGAAAGGGTGGATGGCTGAATAATGGATGGATGAGTAAAAGGGTGGATGAAGGGATGGATGAGTGAAATGATGGATGGAAGGATACATGGTGGATAGGTTCGCATTTGGTTGAATATGTTTGGATATAGATGGGCACACAGATGGAAGGACAGAATGAATGGTGAAAGACTGAATGATAGATAAAAGAATGATTACATCTTGTAGCACCCATTATCTTAAGTAACATTTCCTATACATTGGCTTTCACGTTTATATGAGTCATTGTCTCTATATAATGTGTGTGTGATGTAACGCACTCCGACACCATGCCCTACATACTTGGGATGAGTAACACTATAAAAGAAATTAAATACACATGAGAGATGGTCTATGTGAAGATGAGGGGCACCATTGGAGGGTGGTAGCAAGGCCGGACTGGCCGGACCGGGCATCGGGTGTTTCCCTGGGAGGCTGGAAAGGGGGAGGTTTTGTTACTGGGGGCTGGCACTGCAAAGTTCCTTGTATATCCAGTAGTTTTCATTCAACAATAAAAGCGGCCTCACTTATATTCAGGTGTGGTTCACCATTGTCTGGTTGCTAATGTACCTGCTGGAGCGAGATGCGAGTTTTGAATCGTCTAAGGTAGCAAGCTGCGGGCATACTGAAAAACTGTGAAGTGCACGATTGTCTCAACCTAATATAAACTTATTTTCACTTGTACTTAAGTGGTTGTCTATTTACTTACTTATATACTATTGCGCGACCTACTCTGACGTGTCTGAAAACGTACCTTTTGTCCCGAAGTTTTGTCCTGAATTTTGACCTCCTGTCCTGAATTTTTGTCCTGAATTTTGACAATTTGTCCTGAATTTTTACACTCACTGTCCTGAATTTGCACCCATGCCAGTTGGTCACCCTAAGTACATGGTCGGGAAACATACAAAGTCACACACCTGTTTACATAAAAAACAAATCTGTGATCTGCATGTTACACCATGTGCTTTGTAGCAGGCACGTTGATTTCTCATGCTACTTTGTGAGTCAACACTGTGGCTGGACAAAACACAAAACTCCCCAGCAAGTGCATTAACTATCCGAGTTAAACCTCCTATTATTATAATCCCCTAAAAAATTGCTGGGCACACAAAGATCTCTGCAGCAGGTGTCTTATCCATGTAAGATATTTGGAAATGCTGCCTCATTGAGGCAAAGTAAGCAAGCTAGAAAAGATTTAATCTAGCATTTGTTCTTGTTGCCAATCTCTTTGCAGACTTAAAAAAAAAAAAAATGCAAACATTGCCTGCAGACTCAACTTGTCATGACTCCATCGCCTTTCCTCTGCCAAACCTTGACCCCTAAATTATTGAGTTTCTGGAGTCATTTTCTTCCAACCCCTTCTTCCAGTGCCACTGCTTTTTGCCCTCTTCCTTTTTTTCCGTTGGTGTTTTATACATTTTATGTTCACTATTTCTTCTTTTAAAAAAAAATAAATCTTTTTTCCTGTCAGTCTCTTGCCACAGGAAGTGTTCCTTTTTGTTGATACTGTTTATTCTTTTACTTTGCAAATAATTTTCCAAGCAAAACATTATTTAAGTAATAGGTATTTTGAACTTTTATGTCGAAGTTACTATTTCGAATTGTTTATATTATACTGTTTAGTACTCAGGTCGACATCACGGACCTGCAAAATTAATCCTTTTGATTCTATTCTTTGAAAGTAGGTACATAAGTAAGTAAGGAAGTAAGTAAGAAGTCAGAAGTGCCTAGAGGCATTTCTTTTCATATCGTGTTGCTATGAGCTTGACTAAGAACGTGTGCTAGTTTTTAATTTCATCAACATACAGGAATGATAAATGGTGGGTATCATGTGACTGAAAATTGGTTTTATGTTACGTTAAATGATATTGGGGATTCAAAATGATTTAATTAGCAGATTATCGTTTCCAACCTACTTCTTTTTCAGGGTCCTGGTGGAAATGAGGCACCTTGAGATTGTGAGCCTGACTTTGAGTTCTACAGCTCATACATTAGCAGCCACGTCTCGAGTGCTTGTCCAGTGGTAGGATAGGGATCAGCTGGAACAAGATTGTGGAGTTGATCAGATGCATAGATCTCACCACAGGAAAGTATATGTACCCATGGATCAAATGGAGAGTCTATAGATTCAAGGTCAATTAGTGCTAAGCCAAGAGTAGCTACGGCCCACTCTCCCCAGCTTGTTTTTTGGTACCTATGGCACCACCCTTGCTACTCACGGTTTCAGAGGTCATTAGGGCAACAAGAGGAACAAAAGGTAAGCAGGGATTTCAGACCCATGTTTACTTTCGGTAGTTTGTATTCAGTTCCCTTCCTTCATTCTCTCAGCAGCAAATGGGTGGCTTTAGAGGCATGTAGGTTGGATCAAGTGTGCCGCACGGTGATGCCATCAGTGTTTCTAGTGTCCATCACGTCACTCCCCTGCCTTTTTGGTGTTTTGTAGCCAAGGTGGATGAATCTGAGCACAGACAGTCATATAGTGTAAAATCAATAGGTTTGGGGCAGGGCCGGACTGGCCATAGCAGGCACCGGGCATTTTCCTGGTGCGCCGGAAGTGTGGGGCCGGTTTTGTTACTGGGGGCCGGGTTGCAATATCGAACCCCTGTAAAAAAAGCGGCAGCAGTGCTAAAGCAGCAGCAGTGCTCCCTCCCGTCCCCGGCTGGTGCTTCTCACTAGCACCTGTCCCCCACCCCGGACAGGTCCAGCAGAATTGCCAGGGCTGGTTTGTGTTCCCAGTCCCGCCCTGGTTTGGGACATCTCTCTGGTAGAAAGATCCCAGCTAGAGAGGATCATATTACTTACTTACCTTACCTACCCACCCTCGCCAGATCTGTAGCCCCCTTGCTTCCTTCCCAGGACCCACCTCTAACAGAAGTGAACCCCTAGAGCAGTGGTCGCCTGCCACTCTGACCTCACCTCTATGCCCCTGACTTTAAGTGACCTGTAAGCAGCTGCAGTCACAGGCAGCTTTTATTCTTTAAAAAAAAGAACTAAGTGGAAAATGAAAACTGAAAGCCCTCTTATTCTTATTGTGCTTTTCTGAATACAGAGGTTAGGGGTTGCAAGGATAGTGCCATGGGTAGCAGGGTACAAGCCATCGGTCACCGCTGTGACCAGCGCTTAATTTGAGCCAGTGTTTGTAGGTGGGGCCACCGACACTCATTCTTGGGGACTGGCACTTATTTTTCCTCATTAGACTTTGACCCAGAGAAACAGACTTTGACCTAGAGAAACAGAGTTAAAACACACAAGCAGGGAAGAAGAAGGAAGAAAAAAGTGGAAAAACAGTGACAAAGGGAGAAAGACGGGATGAAAAATGAACATGCAAGAGTGAGATAGCAGGGTGGGGAGTGACTGATGGTGTTAAGAAAGAGTCATGAGGTGAAATTTAAAGTACCCAGCCTTGGTATTCGGAGCCCTCTATATACGAGTACTGTCCACAAACTTCTGAGCAAACCTTTGGGCCCCTGCATTTATAGTTTTACAAATTAAGCACTGGCTGTGATATCTAGTAACTATTAAAACACAGCGATGGAGGTGAGGACTAGTTAAGGCAAGTAGACACAGTGCCTTTTGCATGATAGTACTTTTTATTTTGTGCACATCTATTTTACATGTCTGGCTGCAAATTGAGGACATTTTATAACATGAATGACAGTGACGCTTGATGGCACTTAGTAGATGGTGAAAGAAGAACATCTATGACTGTTTCCTAAATTCCAGAGAGTTAAAAAAGTAAATTACAAAATGTTTCAATCCTTCCCCCATACTTATCTGCGCTTCTAAACTTACCCTTAAAGAACCCGGTGTAAGTGGTGTAGTAAGGGTGCGAAAATCCACCCCAGTTCCAATTTTCACAGTGGGCGAGGGAAAAGGAAAGACAAAGTTGAGGTAGCAAATCTCAGCATGAGTTTGTATAAGCCTACTCTGCTCAAATTATTGATTTCTTTGGGAAATGGGTATTAAATGCGTATAAAACGCATCGCACTTTTAGAAACTATAAAAATAAAATACATTAGAATATATGATCTTAAACTTGGTAAGTGAATCTGTGGTATATTTTCTCTTTCCCTCTCTGAAGTTTAACAGGGTCTCCGCAGGAGGCCCGTGGATCCACTGGATTGCCATATTGTTGTTGGGAGTCAACTGCTGTTTCAGATTCCACTACTGAGCCTCTAATCCTGATTGGCTGGCAGACTGACTGACCGTCTTCCTACATTTGTACAGTACACACTAGCAACAACGATCTCTTTTCATTTTCCGAGCAGCCTGTCAGGGGCATGTCAAGAATATAGTGCTTATCGTAACAAACTCACTTTTAGGAGTTACAAATTAATAACCCAATCTAATCTGTAATGTGGTTAGAAAAGTTTGAGAGACACATTTTAAAGTCATACTGATTATGACGCTTGGTCCTGCACCAAGTTTTAAGTGACACAATTTAATGATTTATTTATAGGTAAATAAGTAAATAATCAATGCACATGTTCAAAGTTAGGCGCTATATATGGATTTAGATGAAGTAATTAGTATACATGTATCACATCTCTCTTAGTTTTGATTTTGTAAGGTGAGTGGGAGAGATGAGAGGGTTGCCTTTGTTGGAAAGGGGCCGGCTGAGTTGACTTCTTATTCATAGAGAAGGTGGCTTCTTTGCCTGGGAAGGATTCTTCGTTTTTGGGGTGATGCACGGCAAATGCTTTGTCTGTATTTGTAGGCGTTAAATTCACAAACACATTTTACTTGGCACTGATCTCTCTCTGCTAATAGGTACAGCAGACCACCACAAACCCAAGCCTTGCTCTTAGCATGCATTATGAACAGTACATATCTGAGTCACAAAAGATGATCCCCGGGCCGGCTTTAGTACTGGTGGCACCCTGTGCGACAATGTTTGTTGTCACCCCCCCCAATGACCACCTCGCCACGGATTCCCTCACTACCACCATTTGAAAATGCCCCCCCCCAAGTCTCCATAACCACTGTCTCTCAGATTCTTTTAGTTTTATAGCGCCACCCATACCAGTGTAAGGTGTCAGAACACTTTACATCACACACACATTGCACAGAGACATTCATACATGTGTAAATCAGTGTATAAGAAATGTTACTTAAGACAGAGGACTACAAGGTGTAGCAGTCACACGTCATTCGTACTGGTAGGCAGTATAGTTTAAGTCCTTGGTCTGGAAAAGCACAAATTCAGAATTTAAAATGTAACACCATTGTTAGGGGTTTTCTTTTATAATAAGAATTGATCTCTACCTAAATTAACCCTTTTTGCAATATTAGGATAAGGAAAGACTGGGAAAAAAAACCATGTAGATGTAATATATTCCTTGCAGTTTGCATGCAGCTCTTTGATGACAAATAGCTCACTGCTCTATATTAGGAATTTAACTTATAAACTGCAAGTAACAAAAGGGGCTCTGTGACAAAAGCAGTAACCCACTGACCTATTTATAGTATATGCACTTTGTGATCTGAATGGGACACGTTCTTTGCAGCAGGCATATTAACCCTCTGCGCTACAATGAGTCAAAACTTCCACTACCAGACAAAGCTCTGGTCTCTCTACAGGAAGAACATTAATCACTGGAGTAATCTTGACATGTTTATTGATGCTTGAAAATTGTTGGGACAAGAAACGTGGCATCAGGTGCTTTTAAAACAATAAATATGGCGCCCCCACCCCAAGTCAGCGCCCGGTGCGGTGTCACCGATCGCACTACCCTAGAGCCGGCCCTGGATGATCCTTGGCGTACTCTGAGTATTGGGAGTGAGTCTCTATTATCAAGAGAGGAACCCCAAGTGACTCCGTGTACTACCAAAGTCAAACCCATAACCGAGCCTGATATGAAGAAGAACAGAGCTTTGAGCAGGGCCGGACCAGGGAACAAAAAGCAGCCCTGGCAAAAAGGCTCAAACCAGCCCTCTCACTTTGTATCCTCTTATCTCTCTCTTTTCATCTATTCAACCATTCATTCACTCTTCCCTCTATGATCACTTTCTCTCTACCTTCCATCTCCCCCCCTTCCTTTCTCTCTTATTGAAGTCTCTTCTTTCTGCTGCAGTTAACGTAGCTGGGGAAAGTGACTGAGGCACCAAGAGCGGCCCTGGAGTTCCAAAATTGAACTCCAAGGGCCGCAGCCCATCAGAAAAATGCCCAGTGGAGTAAAAGATCTGAGTTTGAGTGACTGTTATATATCAAGATCGGCACCCTGGAGGAACTGAATATGATAAATGTCGATCAGCACCCTGGAGGAACTGAATATGATAAATGTCGATCGGCACCCTGGAGGAACTGAATATGATAAATGTCGATCGGCACCCTGGAGGAACTGAATATGATAAATGTCGATCGGCACCCTGGAGCAACTGAATATGATAAATGTCGATCGGCACCCTGGAGGAACTGAATATGATAAATGTCGATCGGCACCCTGGAGCAACTGAATATGATAAATGTCGATCGGCACCCTGGAGGAACTGAATATGATAAATGTCGATCGGCACCCTGGAGGAACTGAATATGATAAATGTCGATCGGCACCCTGGAGGAACTGAATATGATAAATGTCAACTACAAAGCTCTGGGCGATTCTGGTTGTTGCAAATTGCAGATCTCAGAGGGAATTTAGGTAATATCACAAACAAGCTCTGATTGATTTTTTTTATTAGCAGCAGCAGTGGTTTGAATACGTCTGGGCCTACAAAAGAAAAGAGCTCTGAGTGTTAGAATAGGGGTATCATGAGCTTAGCTCTGTGTGAGGTTTGTTTATTATCATGATGATGATCATAACAAACAGTGAGTCTTATAAATATCTTTGAGTTAGTCTGCATTATTAAGTGCAGAATTCAGAGTGGTACTGGTTATTATCTGACAGTGAGTTCTTAGTTAATTATTAACTGCTGCATTGCTGTGACTGACTGGATATAATCAAGGGCAAAGCTATGAATAGCTTTGAGTATTAAGAGTAATGCTGTAGTATTTTATTAGCAGATCATTAGCTCACCACGGAGACTCTAGCTGAGGCTGCATAGTCAAAACAAATGCATAGAATCTAAAAATATATTGTGCATCTTCACAGAGATGACAGCCTTATTTATTTCTCTAAATGCTTTGAGTTAACTAGGATCTACACCTCTGAGCCAACTGAGGTGGAGAAGGTGACAAGACAAAACTGTCCCTTCTCCCTGCTGCTCTTTGCCCTCACTGTGAAGTCGCTCATGCATAACATTCAGGGAATTAAGACTGGTGGAGAGACAAATAAATTAGCAATGTACTCCAATTATATATTGGCACATTGACTCCTCTTCTGAGCAGTTTATCAGCACCTCACCAAGTCATAGAATCCTAATGTCTCCATTCTGACTGAACAGATAATGAACCTCAGATATTAGTTTACATTTCTATGGGCGGAAGACTTTGTCACCTAACTCGGAATCAATTAGCTTCCATAGTTGAATAGACTGTCCACGCAAATTACAGCTCTCTTCAACAGGTTGTCAAGTTCCACCTACAGTTTTGGCATACAGGGGTTTGTCCTGGTGTGGGAGAATTTCAGAAGTAAATGACCTTCCTCCTTAAGATCCTGTTCTTTTTTCAGAATTTAGACCTTACCCCGCCAGGACTTTTCATAGACTTGATAGATGACTTTGCTTTGATGAGGAAAACGTGACAAATGGCTATGCCTGTGATGCAGTTCCCAACCAGAGAGGATGGCCTAGAGACCCCTGATATCATACAGAACTATCTGGTAGTTCAGCTCATACATATGGTTGAATGGGAGCAACTGGAATCGGAGAAGCAGTGGTGGGTGCTTCAGGAATCAGAACAACTGCTGGGGCACATATTGGCGGGGTTCCTTGGTTTCAGAGAGAGCACAGCATTGTGATTGTATCTTTCCCCAGTCGCTAGGGCTTCCTTGGTGGTATAGGATTGGGTGGCATTCAAATGAATGCTCATGATAAGGCCGAATTTTGCACCCTAATTTCACTTACGTATCTCCGGCCGATGATCTTTTATTGCCTGCTAAAAAATGTGGAGGGAAGAATACACTTTACCAATTATACAATTTCCCTCCCATCCATGTCCAATAACAACGAACTCCGAATTTAGCTTTTGTAGATTTATTACAAAGCCAGAAACAACAAAATATAGACACACCTCAAAATCAAGGTATAGAGATACATGAAAACTAATACAGAGCCCAATCTACAAATATAGTTCATACGACAAAATAGGCATAAAATGATGAATTCCAATATGAGAACACAGCAGAGTATAGATGCTGCATCCAAATCTCTTTTCATTTGTATTTCGGAATTTAGAATAATCTGTCCCTACTCTACATCTAAAGTGGCATCCCTTTTCTTCCCTTCATAGCAAATTCCCCAAAAGGTGTCAGCACGTGTTGACTTCCAAAGAAGTACACTCACGTCAAATGGGTCAGGTAGCTTAGAGCTACAGAGCTCGTTCTAAGATGCTCTCCTCTCTTAGTTAAAAACAGAAGAAGTCCTCCAGATCTGTCCCTGTACCTAATTCAAAAAGGCAAAGTTACACCCCTGATGAGTCACATGGTACATTGTTCAGTGAACACCTTCTTCAGTAACCTTCCACAAACTCAATTAAATTTACACGACTGTCCGCCGACCTTGGCTCCCAAGTTCTCCAGGCATAGAAGGTGTCCTCCCTTTCTCTTGTCCGAGCGCTTCAAAGTCATTCCTTTCCTCCCATGTGTCTTCTTAAATCTGAATGAACGAGGTCAAATTCCTGCACCTGCAGTAGGGGTGAAACGAAAACATTCTACACACATAAATTTTAATTAGCTCCTGACCTTAAGAGCAAACGAGAAGAAATTAAACCTTGAAGGAACGAAAGTCAGGCCTACGATTCTGGCTAACTTAAAACACTCTTTAATATGCATTCGCTACACAGGCCTTTATATGAATCTTATAACACTGGGTACTTTTAATCAACATATACGTGTACAATTACATGATTTCTCTAAATACACACGAAATATTAATCAGTTCTGTAAAGCACGTCATGGTTTTTCTTCACAGATTTTCAAACGATGATATATAAACTTCATTTTAATATGCACGAAGTTCAACCACACATTGAATATATACGAGTGCAATTCGTTCATGAGTATAATGCACCCCTTACAAATTTTAAAGCGCCGTGCGCTCTATCACTCACAATGGTCCATTCACTTCTAACTCCCATTTTGGGTATGGGGACTTTGATGCTTTTGTGGAGTGGTTAAGGTGGGGAAGCAAACAAGAGCTGGAGAGATGTTTAAGGCAGTGGGGATCAAATACCTTGAAATCTTTAAAAAAAACTTCTCCCTGCCAGAAAGTAGTTCCAATGTACAAAGGTGCAGTATGGGGTGATCCGCCCAGTCATTAGACGTTTGGTAGACCGACTACTAACGAAATCTTAACAGTGGCTCCTCACAAAGGAGCATGATAAAAAGCTAATTTCTGAAATCTATAATCAGCTCCCAGTGCATTACAGATGCAAAGATAGTAAGCTGAAATTGCCCACTCCCGTTGTACATGGAGCATAAAGAAGTATTTGGTAGCACTCATAATTCACAACATTGTGGGCTGCTAAGGAGACCTAGTACCACACCCCATACAAGTTTTGCAAATTAGATAAGCAACGATCTGAGAGTGGCTGGAGGGGATGTGGGGGTAGCAGCACACATAGATCTGTTATGGCTATGCGCCAAACTAAAGATGTTTTGCACTTTGGTACTGAACGCTATTGATGAAATGTTTCATACTACAACATAAGGTTCCCAACTTATGGGATTGTGGGTGTAGCCTATGAACACAAATATCCTCTCTATTCACGTAGAGGCAGACGATTGTCATTAGTGTTTGATGCTACAAATCAGTGAATCACTTAGTTATGGGGTAAGGAGAGGCCACCATATCAAAGGGAGTGGCTTTGTAGAATGTGGAAATAATGGACATTTCTCACATCATTTCTGGGAAATTGTAATGCTAGGATACAAATTAGACCCATACTTGGAGTACCTCTCCACGGAATTTAAAGAGGTCATGTGCCCTCATTATCTATGAGTGTTAAGGGTCTTGTCTAACAGCATAATGGATAGGAGTAACATTTGTTCTGTAGTTAATTTTTACATAAGTAATGTAGGCACACTCTGCATGATTTGACTATAGGTTAGCTGGACTTAATCTCCTCTTTTGTGGTACGCCCGCAGGTGGAGGAGAGGGTTAATTGTTAATACTTTTCCATCTGTTCCTGGTCGGACAGTGGGGCAAGTGAATGTGTATTCAAATTTCAAAATAACACAACCTTTGATCCTGAGTTAAAAAAGATGCCCTGTTGGGATTTATGCTGTGTTAATGTCACACATTTGTATTTTTCTGAAGCTGATTATGTAGTTAATTCTACCATAGAATATTCTAAGTCCAAGTTCTGGGATTTATTAATTTGTGGGCATAACTTTGGCCCAACGTTTTGAGGAGTGCTGTTGCACGGCACAGAGGACCATTTGCATTTGATAGTCCTTCTTTCTGGCATTTTTTCTGCTTGGAGCTCTGTGGCGTTGTTTTGAACCATGACACATTATGCCAAGTAGCAATTATCCCATTTCGGGTTGTGCATGCAATGAGCATGAATTTGTTTGTGGCTCGTTGTTTTTCATTGACACAGTCGACCTGCTAAGCAAACATATGTCTGTAGTGCATTCATGATTTCTAACCAGGCAGGATATGCAGATGATGAGCATATAAACACTTCTTGAGCTGTGGAAGGCTACTGCATCTGGGCAGTGTTGAGAAATGTGAAGTATTTAGATAAATTAACATGGTTTTAACCAGACCATAATAAGTTGCAAGGAACAATCAAGAATTAGATGTTATGTACGTCTCTGCGGTGGTCCTACAGATGTTGCTTCTTGCGGCATATATGGAATAAATTAAATACATGGAGAATGTACCGACTCTCAATGACTGGATCTAATGATATCACATTTTTCCTATATATTTAGGGATATGTGTTTCCAATAGCATCGTTGGAGCCAATTTGAAATAAATAACCTTTGGGAAGTTCTTCCACCGTTAAAGTGATTTCTCTCATAAGCTACATGTGCTACACTCACTTGTTCAGTAACGAGGGGATTTTTCAAAGCCCCTGTAATTTTAGTGAATTGATGCCATTAGGCCAAAGGCAACACCTCATCAATCTAAGTAAAACACATTTGCTGCAGGCGAAAAAGTTTTTGTTGGTTTAAATAAAACCACACAGTACCATAGTACTCCCTGGCATTGAAGGGATCGACTTTGTGTGCGTATTTGTTCCGTGTGAAAGGGAGCCATGCTGCAACTCACAGTGATATATTACTCCTTAATGTATGCTGGAATGTGTGAAGGAAAAATGCGAATGACACCGAGCACAGACTAATGGATGAAGTATGGCTGAAACCACTATAAGTAACTATGTTATAATTTTAGTAAAATCAAATGGTCTTGGCTAACAAAGTCCTAAAAAAGTCAATCAAGAAAAAAAGGAAAGGAAAAAGGAAAGAAGGAAAGAAAGAAAGATGGAAAGAAGGAAAGTGAAAGGAAGAAGGGAGGAAAGAGAAAAGAAAAAAGAGAAGGAAGGAAAGAAAGAAAGAGAGAAGAGAATGAAAGAAAGAGAGGTAAAGAAGGAGAGAATGAAAGAAACCGGACAAAGAAAGAAAAAGAGCAGGAAGGAGGAAAGAAAGAAAGAAAGAGAAAGAAAGAAAGAGAAAGAAAGAAAGAAAATGAAAGAAAAGGAAAGTGAAAGAAAAAAGAATGAAAGAAAACAAGAATGAAAGAAGATAAGAATTAAAGAAGGCAAGAAAGAAGTAAGAGAAAGAAAGAAAAAAGAAGGAAAGAAAGACGGGAAGGAAAGAAAGAATGAAAGCGGATAACTTAATACAAAACAGTTTCAAATAGACACAATCTAGTATGCTGTGAAATAGCAGCAGTCAAAAAAGCAAAACACTCCCAAAGGAATTTACAACATCATTGGCAGGAGATGGGATCTGCTAAAAATGGAATATGCTTCAGAATCATCCTGCTATCACATGTGGCTCTAAACACAAAGGCAACACTAAAGTAATTATAGAGTAAAAACAAAATCAGTGTCACTGAAGGGAACTGGCTTGTGTGCGGATGTGATCATTGTGCGAGAGTAAAATGCAGTTACTCAAAGTGAAGTTAAGCAGTGACTTAAGTAGGCTGACCCACTGCCCCATGCTAAATGCTGCAGTGGGCAGAACCAAAATGTGAATGACACAACAACAGGCCAATGGATGAGGAGAGGTGGCTATATATAAGTATATTATACATATTTTAGTAAAATCAAAAGGTCATGGCTAACACCAGACCTAATAAGGAAGGGTAAAATGAGGGAAAATGGAAAAGGATAAAAGTAAACAACAAGAAGAAATCGATATTCGATGTAAAAGGGTATTAGATGTGATAACAGCAAAGAAAAAAAAGAGAAGTTAATCAAACTGAAAATAGAAAATTCAGATTTGCAATGCATATCCTGCAGAACTCTTAAAGGACTGCAATCTGGGATGGATAATAATGGAGCCCCACTAAAACCATCCAATTTTATTTATTCTGCATCCCGGTCATTAGGGTGGGAACCAGTGCCTCTCCACAGCATACGTGAGGTGACCCAGAGCTTGGGCAGCAAGCCCAGACCGCGCAGATCATGCAGTGTATACTTCAACATAGAAGACTCCCTTTAAGGCAATTCAAGTGCTCTTTAAATTGATGGCTGCAGAGCACCATAGAACCCAACAGTGATAAATTTGACTGCCTGCCCTCAAGCACTGACAATTCCATTTTTCAACCACTTACTGGTGAAAAAGAAAGGGAGGGGAATTAGTTAGATACTGAGCAAAGAGGTTCCCCCACTTCATCAAACCACTTAAGCAAATGCTGTGTGTGTTTGCAGGAACACATCTGCAGAGACATGTCAAACTCCCTGATCTGTTTGAAGAAAACAGCAACAGTATGTATTTGGACACCGATAGCTTTGACATTTGACAATAAAATCATTGTTTTTTCGATCTTGAAGGTTGAGTTAACTCTATCACATCATGTAAGATCACAGGCTAGACAACCAAGGTGTTGGGAAGTGACTTCCATAAATCACCATAGGCCTTATATAACTCCAATGTACAGTCTCTCTCTACTTGTTCTCAGTCATCTTGACCTAGCTCTGGGTCTTTACTATCCAACATAACATACCTAAACACTTAATGTAGGCGTCAGGTGCACTTAATGAATCAGGGATTTTTTTCTGAAAATCCAAAGCAACAAATTCTCTGAAACCAACAGTATAATGTCTTGCACAATCTCATACATTTTATTGTGTCACAGTAAACCTTCCTCTATAATATGTGCTTACATGTTTTACTTGGTGAATATAAGCGTTTATGTTTGACTATTCTTTAGCATTTCTTCAATAATTATCAAACCACATTGCATGTGGCCTTCTTAAGCATCAATTTTTATTTCTTATACATTTTAACTTATCTTCACAGGCACTGCATATTCATATACTCAATGTCTTATATTGAATAATAATTTCACTGATTGTATGATAAGATTACTCAAGACAATCAGACTAACATTCAAGGCGCCAGTCGCAGTTTTCCAGGTGTAGTCAAAGAAATGTTTCATGAATTAGTTTTTTTCCCTTCAGCTGCACAATTCTGCAATGTGTAATTTTACACATTGTACAATTACACATGGTCAAATGCCAGCGCCTTTGTGCAGTGACACAGTATTTTTTAAACATATTTTGTCCAGGGGGAAATTAATTTTCCCCATGGAAGAACCGTTTTACCCATCAGCTCAGCAGGAGTGTGCCCCCTTTCCACTCTGGAAAGGGTTTTATACCTGTCCTTTAGAGTATTGAATCTCCCACCATTTCCAGTTGTGAAAGGGGTGGGTCGACAGGAGTTGGAGACTATCCACACACTCCTGGAAACCACTCCCTTAAATACCCTTTGCTCATTTACTTGAGTGGGAATTTTCCTTAAGCAATACTAGGCAAAAGTGTGGCCATACTGTGCATAAGTAAAATAATTTATGAGTGCAGGGTAACATTTTGTGAAGATCTTGCAGTTGTAAATAAAGATATTTGAGCATTAGAGTCAAACTTATAATCACAAATGGCTTTTGAGAATCGGGTCTGATGTTTTGTGCAGTCAAACATTCATTTTGTTAAAGCTGCAGGGATTTTCCTATTAGAGATGTATTTATACACTTGCAGCTCCACAACACTCTAGTTCATCAATTCCTACTTCAATCCATACTTTCTCTTCAAACGTCAGGCTCACGTCAGGTGCTTCATGGTGGCATTCTAATCATGAGCAAACAGAAGGTAATGATGGACGGAGCACTGAAACTTTTCAGACACTCACCCCGAGTCACAGATCGGGGTTGAATCCATCATCGTTCTTTAGCTCACTTCGACGCCCCAGCTCAGACCCAGCCATATGCAAATAAGTCTTGACCCTGTTCCTCATGTGAACAGTCCAGCCCAAACTGCCAAGCCAGGTCTTCCCTGGACCGGAAACAAGCATCCTGGGACCGGTTTTGGGGTAACACCCCTCATCAGCCAGGCTAGCTTGAATCCAGTGGCAAAGTGAGCAAGGGACCCACGTCTGGGCATACCCTGACAACTTAGGGCAAACAAAACTAACACAAGAAGATGATGGACAGAGCGCTGAAACTTTTCAGACACTCATCCCCAGTCACAGATCTGGGTTGAATCCATAATCATTCTTTAGCTCACTTCGCCGGCCCAGTTCAGACCCAGCCATATGCAAATCAGTCTTACCCTGTTCCTCATGGGAACAGTCTAGCCCGAACTGCCAAGCCCGACCTTCCCTGGACCGGAAACAAGCATCCCTGGGACCGGTTTCACCCTCATCAGCCAGGCTAGCTTGAATCCAGTGGCAAAGTGAGCAAGGGCCCACGTCTCGGCATATCCTGCCAACTTAGGGCGAACAAAGCAACCACAAGGAGATTCTAATCATTAGTACACTTGAAAGTTGGTGTAACCAGAGAAGAGATGCAAATCTATACGCCTTGTATAAATATGCTCCTAGCATGGATTTTCTACTTACTGATGAAGTTACTGGCATAACATAAAATGTTACATTTACTGAGATGAGCAGAGAGCAAAGGAGTTATTATGGTCAAATACCGGCTACAACTTTGCTTTCAAGTGGAAAAATTTAAACATGTAGGTATGCTCCCTTTAAAACTAGAAAACGTTTTCTTAGTGTATCCACTCCCACCAGTTACAGCAGCAATCATGGATTCAGTGAGCAAGGTCCAGAGCAAGCCTTGAGAATGTGAAAGTCATTGAAAGAAAAACACCTGTTTCTTATCTGAACCTCCATACAAAATCAGCTGCACCAAAAGTACAGCATTCAGGATACAAAGTTCACTATCTGGGTCTTGGTATGGACTAGGCTAATGCTTTTGATTCCAACATGAACCAGTAGAGCAGTGGAGCAGCGGGACAGTGGGAAAGATGGGGTTAGGAGAAAATGTGTTCACAACTCTTATCGCCTGCCACTGGTAGCCACCAATACCCGTGCATCTTGTCACTGTGTTACTATGGACTTTATGTTTCTCCTGTATACATTCTGCTCTGCTCTGCTCTAGCCACATCTTCACTCTGCATCTTTGCGCCATGAGGCAAATATTGTTTCATTTTCCATCCCACCTGGGAACATGTATGATGTTCAGTGCTTACATGCTTGGTACCTAAAACCCGCTGGACCTCTTTTAGAGTTTTAACAAGTGGGAGCCCTGCCACAAATTTGTGGGGCTTCTGTCCCGCCAAACCTGTGGTTCCCCCAAAGAATTGAGAAGTCGGGGAATCACCTTTTCCGAAGGCAGAAGAATTTAGGCTGGTTTAGGCATCAGAATCCAATGACCTGGCAACTCATGTGCCACACGACAGCTGGCTCAATGCCATGAAAGGCCCATTCTATTTATATCACACATTCTGACTCAATTTTCTTGTTCAGGAATGCCATATGAGCTATGGTGTTCACACTGGGAAAAATGATCAGTGGGTGTCACCCATGGTAAGATAACTCCATGCACATCAGAGGCATTATTTTGGGGGGTTTTCAGAAAAAAATCATTGCTTTGGGGCTTTGTTTCTGAAATACAAAGCAAAGTGCTGACCAGCAACAATGACATGCCCACCACCCACCATCAGCGTTTCAATGACGTATGCAGAAGTGCTTTTGCCAAAATGATGCCTACCAAGCCTGCAGGAATCTGTAGGTTGAGCGGGCTGTCTGATTGGCAGGCAGAGTTAAAGGGCTCTGTCACACTGGTGGGCCTCCCACCCTAAATCCATTGATCCACCTTTGTTCTTCGGGCCGAATTGTTCATGCTGGATCAGGACGAAGGCTCACTTGCATGTGGCTGGGTCTAATCTGAGATGGCATGTTGAGAATGAGAACAATGGATTGAAATGCTAACCCGAGCGATTGCCAGTGGTGAGACAAACTGCAAGCAAAGCATTCCTCCCATTACATTTGGTGTGTTTGGCATCCTCTGTTACAATTTTATTTATTTATTTATTTATAGAGCGCAACATTCATCCGACAGGATATCACGGCGCTAGAGTAGCAGGATCTCATGGTAGAGGTGGATTGGGGCACAGGGTGCTGCTGGAATGTCTGACATCAGGCTTTGGGGAAAAGGTGGGTTTTGAGCTTCTTTCTGAATGCCATGTAGTCAACAGTGAGACGTAGATCCTGAGGTAGTTTGTTCCAATGCATAGCAGCCAAATATGAAAAAGTGCGACCACCTGTTCTTGCCTTTTTTATACGTTTAGTCTCAACTTGCACCTGATAGCGTGACCTCAGGCACCTGGTCGGGGCATAGAATTGAATTTTGTTCTGAAGAATTGTGGGACCGCAATGATGTAGTGCCTTGTGTGCATGGCTCAGAAGCTTAAATCTCGCTCTTTGACATATGGGCAGCCAGTGGAGCTGTCTCATGCAGTCAGATGCTGAACTGTATCTGCCTTTGTTGCACACCAGTTTGGCCGCTGCATTTTGTATCACCTGCAGGCGTGCGAAGAGGTAGTCCGCCATGCCCACGAACAGTGCGTTTCCGTAATCTAACTTACTAATAAGTAGGGCTTGTGTGATAGTTCTTCTGCATTCTAATGGAATCCAGGGGAAGAGCCTTTTTAGGAGCTTCAGAGTGGAAAAGCTTCTTCCACACAGGGTTCGCACATGGTCCTGCAATGAGAGGAGTTTAATTTTTCTACATTATGTTTAGGTCGAGTTACAGACCCTTGTGAGCATTCTATAGTCTGGAGATTTCAGTTTCGACTGGAAATTCGCTTGCAGTCAAACATTTAAAAAATGTATGGCTTCGGACGGTAAGCACATTTTCTGCATTTGCAAAAGCATACGCGAGATGTTCCTAGATAAAAATGTGACTTTATAAAGATATTGTCTGGCTTCTGAGGTAGCTTTGTAAAAGGACATCTTGATTTTTGATAAACAAGAAGCTTTACCTCATACATTTTTCGGCCTTTTCTTACAGACCTCTTCAGCTGCCTGTGAGCAAGCAGACCTGTTGTATCCAGTATAGGTACAGAGTGTCCTTATTGTTTGCTTTTTGCTCGCGATTCACATGCTTTCTTGTCTATCTTAGTTCCCTGCCCCATGATGCATTTACATTCCTCCTCTTTGTTATGTTTCTCCCACCAAATGATCATTTCAGTCTCACCTTGATTTGATAGGATGAGTTGTAACCTTTCACTGCTGATGTCATAACCTTGAATTTCAGTACATTGAGGACTATTTTGTCTCTCTGTGTGCCTCTACGGGATCCTTTCCTCCCTGCCCCCCATAAGCCCCTACTCTCTTTAAAGTGCATTAGCCCCCAAGTGCAAAGTGTTAAAACAAAAGAAAACATGACCACTATGCATGTGTACGAAAAAAGCACAGTTGCCATCTTCAACTTTTTTTCTTACCACTAAAGAAAAACATTCCGAGATGGTTGCTGTGCATCCACACACATATGCTGCAGGTATCCTTGAATATTCTTTTGTAAAACAATGAAAAATCTTTCCAAGATTGCTACTGTGTATGTGCATGCATATGCTGTGGCGATCTGGAAAAAAAGCTATGGTGAAGTCATTAGATGTCATGGGTGGAACCTTTTAACTTTGCCAGTGCTTCTTGTTACTAGTCATACAACAATAAAGCTGTGACTGTTAGGTCGTGGATATTTGTTAAAAAGTGAAGGTAAAAAAAACAATACAAATTATTTATATCTTAGAAAAAAACAATAAAAAATATTTAAATCTTACAAGTAGAGGAACGCAATATAACTAGTTTTTATAGGCAAGTCTCTTAGTTTCAGTTGGTTCTTTGAGGCATATGGGCCCAAGCCGAACCACATTTCCAGTGGTTCATTGACACAAAAGAAATTTCAGCCTGTTTGTTTCAGTGGATATTTATATGTCCAGAATTTTTTTCAGACAGAAAATATGGGCTTGATTTACTAGAAAAAATATTCCATACCATGGCTTTAAAGAAACAAATTGATGGAAGAGTTTTCTGGGCATCAGACGGAAAAGAGAAACAGTCCCTGAGGAGAAAGAGAAAAGGTTGGAAAACCAGATTATGCACAGCACTTAAAACATCTCTAAGAAATAAATATCCACATTGTGTGTACATGACTTTGGCAAAATATTCTATAATTGAGAACAGGTAAAATAAATAATGTTAGTTATGGTTAGTTTAGTTAGCAGGCGGTGACGTGTGTATTAATTAGACCACAGTAGCTTTACTTATGGAAAGGAGCATATCAATAAAGAACAATGAAAACTAGAAGGCGGTTCCTGGGGTTAATGAATATGCAGACCCTGCTCTTGCAACTTATATTGCCTTCAAGACTTAGGCACTTATTATGAGTCTGGCGGTCCATGGACCGCCAGATTCACGGTGGCGGTCGCCCGATAGCCCTATTACGACTAGGGCAGACAGCTGCTCTGGGACCACCACAACCGCCAGGGAACTGCCGTTCCCTGGTGGTTGCGTGGCGGTCCTTAGGCCGCAATATGCTTGGCGGGACCGCCACAGTCCCTCCAAGCATATTACAAGTTTCTTCCCTGCCACGGTTTTCATGCCGGTGAGTCCACCATGAAAACCGTGGTGGAGAGAAAACAAAGGGGGCCCTACAGGGGCCCCTGGTACCTCACGCCATGTGGATGCACAGAGGAGAGCACAACATGTGCCCCCCTGTGTGCATGCTCCCCAGTACCTGTACGGCATGGACTGTAGCAGTCCATGCTGTGCAGGTATTGCCTTTGACGTTCCCATTGCGGTGCCTATTTCATAGGCACTGCCCTGGGACCACCAAAGAACCGCCTGCCTGATCAGGAGAAAACTCCTGATCTGGCGAGCAGTTCCTGCACAGGTTTGGCGGTACGGGGGTGGGGTAGTCCCGCTCCCACACCGCCAAACTCATAATAAGACCCTTAAGCATCGCCATATGCTCAAAGCAGAATAGGTAGAGGCCAAAAATATTGGATAGATCTACTCTGCTCTCCCTACTTTCATCACGAGTCAATTAAGCAGCATATTTATGATTGTATAAATTGAGAAAACAGTTACCATATAGCTGCCGACCCTATCTACGTAGGAAATAAGTTAAACTTCCTCAGGGTTTACAGGTGAAGAAAGCAGTGACCGTACATTGTGCTCATCATAGGTGCAAAAAAATTATCATAGCCAAACCAAGATTTTCTATGGCTAAAACCAGAAAGCGGCACTCACTCATCGAGTTGGCTCATCAGTTTGCATTCCGAAGGTATTAAGTGCCTCCTTCCACGACTACTTCATTCATATTTATGCTGTGTTTTACCCTGTCTTTCCACATTCAATTTATGATGGCAGTCAAACAAGGGAGACACCGACCTGCTGTGGACCCCAGGTTCTCGGCTGTTATTGAGAACACATTGAAACCTGGAATTGAAAAGTTGTTGTATAAAAAGTTCCACTGGTGCACTAATGGAGCCATTGCTCACTTGAACCAATTTGCTGCTTGTAATAATATAGAACGGGGTAAGGGTATGTTCTAGTTCGTGTTAGATAAAGATTTTTGCATAAGGGCTTTATTTTTGCAACAGTGGCCTGATAATGTGATATATAAATGTTATCTACTTTTAAAATATGACAGATGAACATAGGTTTGAGACACCATGAGTTTTCTTAGAATCCTATTATGAAAACAGCAAAATAGAGCAGAATCTCTGTGCTTTTGTAACCGAGGTTATTCATGGATTTGGCTTTGGGTACATACATTATAGCACATGTTAAATGAATGCAAACATAACGTTTGTTGCAGGTCGGACTGGGGAACCAAAAGCAGGCTTGGTAAAAATGCTCAAACCTCTCCCGCTCTCTTTGTCTTTTGCG
Source organism: Calotriton arnoldi (assembly GCA_963921515.1). Lineage (NCBI taxonomy): Eukaryota > Metazoa > Chordata > Amphibia > Caudata > Salamandridae > Calotriton > Calotriton arnoldi. Next base: position 355,155 of record CAWUFW010004777.1, read on the forward strand.
CAATATCTCTATTTTATCCATCCATTCTGTCTCTCTCCTGTTCTCCTGCCTCTCTCATTTCTGATCACTTTCTCTCTACCTTAACCCTCCCTCTCTATCTTTCTCTCTGTCCTCAAGTCTCCCCAGCTGCTTTTAACCTCTGGGTGCTGGGACAGTGACAGAGGCTCCAGGGGCGGCCCTAAGCTTTCAAAACCAGCCTCCCAGGGCTCCAGCCCACCGGGGAAATGGCCAGTGGAATAAAAGGCCTAAAGGAACCTGATTGTTTGCATTTGCTTCACAATCTGTTATCTCAGTTGTTGTCCTAATATAACCGGAGCAACACCGGTTTGCTAAATACTATATCACACAAGCACCAAAAGCACATTCACTGCAGAGTGTGTGTATGAAGGCCCCTTATTCGATGCATACATAAACACATATACATATTAAACAAGCTAACCTACTGGAGTGCACTCTGGGGATATCACTACAGAATGGATGAGATTAAGCTCAACATGGGACACTGCAACTAACTGGCTGAGATCAACATGAGTCTCACGGATTTTGAGCTACAGCAAGATAGCCATCCTTGGGCTAGCCTCCTGAAGGTGCCCTTCAAGGATTTTTTGGGACGATCCCTTAGATTTTTCCCACCAAGCGAGAGCTGAGCAGCTCACAAGCACTCGCCCCATTGCAGATATCTTAAGAAAGGTAAAACTATACTTACTTCTATTGTATTGTAATTGTATTTATATAGTGTTTACTACCCCTGAAGAGACGTCAAAGCACTTTTCAGCGAGTAGCACGCTACACCGGAACTCAAAAAGATTAGTGGTGGATTAGTATAGGGAAATATAAGTTAATTTGAGCAGTGGACATGTGAGTCTGTTAGTTGGATTGACTAGGATAATGGAGGAAAAGAAGAGGGAAGAGTCTAGAAAGAGTTATTTGTGAGATCCTACTAGTAAGATGAGGTTCGGGATGAGAAAAAGGAGAGATGGAGGAGGGAAGAGTCTCTAGAAAGGGATTAGGGAGATCATAGTAGTAAAAGATGTTTGGGACGAGTCATAGGAGGGCTACATGCACCTCAATGTTTTGGTATACAATCAGCCATGCAGTTTAAACAGAGCATTATAGTATACCGAGCAAAAGCCACACAGACCTTGCAGTGAACCTTTGTGTATATGAATTGCAAGATTGGAGGGGGTGCAGGTTTTGGAAAGCTGAGAAGGAGAATATCCTGAATGCATTTCTTACACCTGGATGAGTAACTGCGCCTTTTTTTATTCATAAAATTATTGAAAACAAGAACAACCTTTTTAGAAGGAAGATGGAATGTGTACTTGAAATTTCTCAAAAGACGCTGCAGCCATGTGGGGAATGAATAAGCCATCCTTATGTTTGATAGAGCAGTTTTCTTGCAGGGTGAAGTGTTCATACAAGAGCACAAGCTCTTGAACGTGTAATGTGCCTCAAATACCAAAGTGCCTAATGTAAATATAACACTGTGCCTAATACCGAAATCAATAAGAGGACACCTTGCATACATTTCTCTCTCAGTTTAAGGCCAAGGCTCTCAGTTTCCTAGTGTATGTGGAACTAAGGACACAGGAAAAGTAAAAGCCCCAAGTAGAAGCACATTGCCGCTAGCTGTCTTTCAAATTTGGTTAAAAAATCCTTTTAGTAGGGTGGTAGCCTCATAGAAGCATACATTTGCTTAAACTTGTGTGATGTGTTTCCCTTTCTAGAGCCTGTGACATGCTCCATAGTTTCATACAAAACATAGGGTGATGCAGTGAAGAATACACACAACCGTGCTGCCCTGAAGTCTCAGTGTGATTGTGACAGAATGGATTGCATCTGGAAACAATGAGACACCATCATTGAGACCCTGGGGTGGTCAGTTGCCTTGTGGTCTATGTTGACACCTATTTGAGCTACTACTCCAGTCCCTGGTATTACCCTATTGGTTGTAAGCCAGAATATAGTTAACATAAATATCGCTTGATAGAACTATTGTGTTATAAATATCAAGTGCAAATATATTCTCCAATTGGGTGTAGATCTCCATTTATGAAGTCCATTATGATGATAGTTTTTTAAACGATATTCAGGATGCAATATTTCTGTCACACAATATTTTGGTTAGGGTATTTTGGCACAGTACCCCCTTTGTACCTTTACGAGTACTGCCTGCAGCATTTTCGCAATAAAAAAAATACATTGTATCAAGTCTAGCTACATAATATGTTTGGAGTTTCTAAAGAATGTTCATGGAATGGGTATGCTAGTTTGATGAGGTTAAATAAGGAGTAACCCGTTTTTATTTGCCCTTGTCTTGGATTATACAAGGTCACATTTTAAAGGGCGTCAGATGGCCCATAGGGGTAGTAATTCAGTAATAGTTAATGTGAGAGGTATTGCTGGATGTGAGATATTGTTAAACATAAGAATGGAGGCTAATAAAATGTATAGCCCCACTTCTACGTGGACTCATAAATCTTTTAGAGTATTATCCAGAGAAACCCCATAGACACTCAATGCGAAAAGACACTTTAACATGGTTTGACAAAAGGAAACGGGCTATCACCAGTTAGCCAGAGAAAGAGTGAAAATAATGGGGTCCAGGGTGTGACAATATGTGCATGGATGTTAATTGAGGCCCACATTTCAAGATTAGAGATCAGATGCCTAGTAAGTAAGAATTGGGTCATCCTCTAACATGCTCCAGTCATAATAATAATAACAAACTTATAAAGCGCATGGTTACACTAACCAGTGTGTCCCCGCGCTGCGGCACAAATTCAGAAACGCTGGCAAAGAGAAGGCACGAGATTTAAACCAGAGAGCTCAGAGGAGGAAAAAGCCAGGTCTTGAGTCTTTTCTGAAAAAGTGTCTCCACAGACTCCACACGGAGCCCCGGGGGGAGTTTATTCCAGTGTTTAGCAGCTAGAAAACGGAAAGAGCGGCCACCCATCCTCGCTCTTCTAATGCTAGGAATACAGACCTGCCCTGTCCCGCTAGATCTCAAATGACGGGAAGGAGAGTATGGGGTAAGGAAGTCATGCAGGTAGGTGGGACCCTTTCTCTGTAAGATACGATGGCTCACACACATAGCCTTAAACAGGATGCGTTCCCTTACCGGGAGCCAGTGAAGGGAAACCAGGGCCTTATTGGAGGATGTATTACCAGGGACAGTCTAAATCTGTGACACACACTTTTCTGCAGAAAATGCAGATGTCTTAGTTGCAGGTAATTCTTAGTTTGTTATGTACTATTAGGTCATTCCCAAAATATAGAATCGTAGTGGGTCACAATTTGACTTACCTAAACAATATTCATGTGATAGATTGCAAATTGTGACCCTCTAAAATTGGCCAGAATCACAAGGATGGTGGCCTTCTGGGGTCAGCAGACCACCATGTCTGTGATTGCTTTAAATAAAGGAATCCTTTTTTAAAAAACAAAATGTAGTTCATTTTCCTTAAAGGATCATAGGGATCACTGCCTACTCCTAAAAACGTTTTTGTCAAAATTCACATATGGGAAGGGGTGCTCTTGGGGGCCCTTCTCGTTTGTGAATGGGTTGCCACCTCCTATAAATTGATAGTAAAATATTAATGTTTTGCGACCTGATTTTGGTTGCAAAACATTAATTCATACCATAAGGAGTCTGTTTTTGGAAGGACCGCCCTAACCACGCCTCTTCTTATTGTTTAGTAAACCCATTTAATAATTCGGTAAATGCTTTCTGAACTATTAATTGTTAAATTTCTAAAAGTGTTTTAGTGGTCGTAAACCGTCAAATTTGCCGAATGTTAGAGTTTGCGACTATTAAAACACTTTGTACATGAGGCCCCCAGCCACTAAGTGACTCCTATCCAATTTAACTCAGTTCACCAAACAAATGTGTTCAAATATACTAAGGAAGGACTGAGAAAAGGTGTCAGGACACAAAAAGACTGCTGAGTGGTGTTTATGTAGGGAAATGTGTAGGGAAGCCAGAAACATGACATCAGAACTCACAAACTTTAGCTGAGGCGAGATCCGCAAAAAGTAGCAGTGAACTCTAGATATTTTTTTTATTTTTTTAAATTTATTTATTAATCCATGATAGTCACAATACATTACATTTATATAATCAATGGTATAAAAATAAACATCAGCTACATTATCAATAAACATCCAAATGCTCTAGGTAAAGCAGAAATAGTGGTTAACAAGTTCATCCTTTACAGTACATACGATATTATTTAAGCTCTAAAGTGCAAGGTGCAACATACAAAATATATAACTGTTCATTAAAGTGCAAATGCTCATATCTACCAAACGACACATCACTCATCCATATAAGAAAGCACCGGCCCCCAAATTTCCCTACCTAATTTCCTCTTTCTAACCCCTTTTAGTGCATATAAACTGTATTCTAAATTAAAAATAGTAAAAATCTTGCCCTCCATAATTTGAATGTCGGGGCATCTTTATGGAGCCACATTGAGGCAATACATAACCTAGCTATGGCTGTAACCATAAAGATCAAATATCGGTACCTATAAGCCAGCTGGTTGGATCCATCACTCTCCACTACCCCCAACAACACATGAATTGAATCTAGTTTTATTGGACCCCCAGCAATTCCGCTAAGAAATTTTCTAATTGCACCCAGAAGTTACTCAAATAACCACATGAAAAAAAAATGTGCACAATATCCGCATCATCAGTGCCACAGCAAAAACACTTGCCATCGTTTACTCCACCCCCTTTAATAACCTGACTGGGGTATAATAGAGGTTGAACACAGTCTTATAGTGTTGTGCGCGAAGGTTAGCAGACATCAATAACCTCCCCGCTAATTCGATAGATTATTCCACCCGTATACCTTGACACCCAAGCCTATTTTCCCACTTAATATTATGTCTGTCTACATCGCCACCCTTAGTCTCTAATAACAAATTATATAACAAACCAATGCGCGCATTTTTCCTTACAGCTTCAACTATAGGATTTAAATCAACCTTCCATCGACTTTTGCATAAGTAATCACGGATTTGTAAATATTAAAAAAATTCAGTTCTAGGAAGATAATATTTCCCGACTAGCATCTCGAAAGACATCAAACCCCCATTAACATATAAATCCCCAATACATTGAATACCCCTTATCTGCCATCTGTCTTATCCCAGAATATAGGGGGCAAGAGGGTAGTGGCTGTAAACGGGGTATATTGGGAGACCCTCTCGAATCCGTAACACTTTCGCACCACTTTCCACACCTTATAGGCAGCATTTAAAACCTTAAACCTGTTTTTTTATAATAACTAAGCTCCAGGGTCACAAACAGCCGATTTTTGCATCACTACCCAGCAGCATTTGGTATATAGAGGGGCTTCGGCAACACTAGACGGTTCTAGCCCCGTCAATAAAATATTCATACGTTGCAACATACACACCAGATAATATAAAGTAAAATCAGGGACTGCCCATCCACCTTTCTCACGAGGTAGAATCATGTATCGCATAGCTCTTCGAGGTTTCCCTTGCGCCCATAAGAACCTAGCACATATTGACTGCAATGCTGCCAGCTGGACACAAGAGATTTCTAATGGAACGGATCTAAAAAAATATAAAACTTTAGGTAAGATTAACATTTTAAGGACGCTGCACCGTCCAACAAGTGAGAGATGTAAACATTCACACCGGTCTAGCTGCTTCCGCACCGAGATTAAAATATTGCCCCAATTGACCTCCACCAATGATTTTAAACATGTCATTATTATAACCCCTAAGTAAGATACCTCACTCAGGACCCGTTGATCGTTAAAGCCATCTTGATTTAAACACAATATTTGTGTCTTGGATACATTTAACTTATATCCTGAAGTGGCTCCAAACTCCAGCGCTAGTTGCTCTATCTTGGACATAGCCCCCATAGGGTTTGGAGTGACCACTGCCACATCGTCTGCATATGCAAACACTCGATAGTGCTCTTGTTTCCAAATTACCGGCTCTATCCCTACATTTTGTTCCAACATCATTAAAAAGGGGTTAATATATAAAGAAAACAACAGAGACGAGCAGGGACACCCCTGCCTTGTACCCCGTGTTATATATACAGAGTCTGATTCAAGACCCATTATACAAATTTTAGCTGTTGGGCGTCTATATAAAACTTGAATAGCTGAGATGAAGTTTTGTTTAAAACCTGCCTGTCGTAATACTGCCCATAAAAATTCACACGCGACCCGGTCGAACGCCTTTTCGGCGTCTAATAAAATCAAGCTGAATTTACTCCCTATAGTATTAGCTATATCCAACAGGGTTATCACTCTATTTATATGATTAATCGTGCCCCTCTTAGGTATAAATCCATGCTGTCGACTTGATACCAACGGGGCTATCACATCAGCTAACCGGGTCGCGAGGATTTTGGCATAAATTTTGCCATCTGCGTTTAATAATGATATAGGCCGATACGAACCCGGCTGATTGGCAGGTTTATCTTTCTTTTTGAAAACTATTATACTAGCCTCATCCCAAGTCAAAGGGGCAGCTCCTGCTTGCGCTTGGAGAAAAGTGGTAAGCATGTCGGCTTTAAGCTCATTAAAAAAAGTTTTGTAAATTTCCAATGGAAGTTTGTCAGGCCCTGCTGCTTTACCTGAAGCTAAACTATTAATAGCTCCTTCCAACTCTTCCATGGTAATGGGCTCCTCTAATCTTTCTGCATCTAACAAATCCACTCTTTTACAGTTAAGACTCTGCAGCAGGGCTTCCCCAACCTGTATATCAGAGCACTCCTCAGTGTATAGTGCCTCATAATAATCGTGAAAAACCTTTAAAATCCCTATATCTGTATCTACCATATTCCCCCTAGCGTCTGCTACTGATCCAATTCTTTGCGCCGCCTCCCTTGATCGCACCTTTTGCTCCAAACAGCGCCCGGTTGCCTCTCCATATTCATAGCTTTGGTTCCTATTGATAGAGTGCTTCCTGGCTATTTCTTTACTCCAGTGCAAGTTTATTTTGGCCTTACACCGCGCTACCTGCGTCTGCAGCTCAGAGATCTCAAGTCCAGCCTGAATCCCCTGCATAAGTTTTACTTCCGCTATTGATAGGCTGCCACATAATTCCTGTAAAGCTGCTTGCATCTGTTTTTGCCTATGCAGCCCAAGACTCAAAGTCTCCCCTCTAAAGCCCGCCTTTAAAGCGTCCCATACAGAACCAATCCGTGCCGTATTGCGATTTATGGCCAAAAATTCCACAATCCAGACCTTCATATGTGTCAAATATTCACTATCAAGAAGCAGCTTTCTATCAAAAGAAAATATTCGCAGCCTAGTTCCAGTCCTGAGCATACCAAGATTCAGTACTAGGGGTCCATGATCCGAAGAAATCCGCGGGTGCACCTGAATATTAGCACCCGAAAGCAAGCGACAAGTTAAAAAAAAAAAATCTAGTCTTACCAATTTTTGGTGCGGATATGAATAAAAGGTATACCCGGGGTCAGTACCCCTCAATGCTGCCCATGCATCAACCAAACCATGATCCCCCAGTAAAGTGAAGTGCCTTAAAAACTTTGGGCTTCCTCCCACTATACGATTTGCTGTCATCCTGTAACACCCCTGGCTCAAGATGTATATTTAAATCACCACACATGATCAACGGAGTGGGCCATAGTGCTAATTCCACATTTAACCCTTCTAATACTGAGGCCTCATCTAAGTTTGAGCCATAAATAGAGCAAATAGTATACTTTGAGCTACCAATCATACACTCCGCAATGGTCCACCTCCCTACTTTATCCGCCAATACTCTTCCGGTCCCTTGTATATGGTTTTTTGCCAGTATCGCTACCCCCCGTATAGTAGTGGATTGCTCTGTGCATACTAGCACCTTAAACCCGAGTTCCGCCAATAATTTTCTTTTGCTCCATGGAATGTGAGTTTCTTGAACACATACCAGGTCTAATTGGAGCAAACGTAATTCAGCCAAGACCCGTTGTCTCTTATTACAATTGTTCAACCCGCAAACATTCAGGGAACAGAGCCGTATGCCACTATTTATACGTCTATCCCCCATCTATTTTCCCCATATATTTAAGCATAAGGACCATATGTCTAAAACCATTGAATTTCTTACTCAATCTTCCTGCACCATCATGGATTATTTTTACTGATGACCCCCCACCGCCCACCCCCAACCACCCTTCCCAACACGGCTTCAGCCGAAGCCGTGACCCCCCCACCCTTCCCCAAATTAGAGGCTTGGAGACACAAGGCCTCTGAGATGGAACGAGCTTCTGCCCCCCCGGACCCCCCTTGCCCTACCGCCAACACATAAACCATGCTTTACAAACAAACCCCTAAGTGACAAAAACAACACCAAAGTCCATTCACCGCTTAATCTAAAAATTTAGTCCTAATCCAAGTACATCTAACACAATTCATTAGTGTAAATAATCTAAAACCCGCACCCCTTTACATTTGAGTTTCTCCCCTTATAGCCTTTACAGAGAATGCAGGTATTCCTTAGCCGCTGTCTCTGCTGTGAAGAACCGCACATGCTCATTATAAATGACCTTAAGCTTGGCTGGGTTCAGCAGAAAGGCTTGTGCATTTTTATCTCGAAATGGGGTGATGAGCTGACGCAATTGCCATCTCTTTTCAACAGTAAGGGGACAGTAATCAGGGCGCACAAAAAACTACCCCCTTCCCGCTTTTCTTACGATCCGGCCGCGCCAAATCATACACAGCCTCTCTCGCCAAATAGTTGTTAACTGATATCAAAATAGCCCTTGGTCTGCTAGCATTCTGGCCTGATCTATTACGCTGTGTGAAGGGGAACCTGTGCGCTCGCTGGATCTCCCGTTCCCAGTCCCATTGGGTTAACCCAGGAAAAGCCTCAGAAAACAGTTCAATAATAAATTTCCGTGCATCCTGCCCCTCCGCCCCCTCAGGAATGTCTAATACACGGAGATTATTGCGCCGCAGGCGATTCTCCAGGTCAGTGATCTTCCAGAGGGTATCATCCTTTGCGGTGCGAAGAGCCTCCGTTGTTGCTTTTTGCATGGCGAGCTCATCCTCTAAGTTCGAAATGCGCGTCTCTGCCTCGTTAAACCTATCAACAAACTCGGAACATGTTTTCGCAATCCTCCGCACTGAGTTCTGTAGTTTCCTGCAAGCTCCCTGTGTGCGTTGACTCTCAGTGCGGGTCTCCTCCCTGTGGGCCATAATACTCTGATAGATAACTGCCAGAGAGATGTCTTCAGAGTTCTCCATAATGTTAAAGTTAGATTGTATCCCACTAGCCGCTCCATTAGTCCCGGCCTCACCCATGAATGAATAATCCCACTGGAAGGAGTCTGTGCTCTCCACCATCTGAAGACCTACGCCCGCACCTGAATCACCCCTCTTACGCACTGTTTTAGGGCTGTTTTCTGGGGTACCAGACGACTCGATCCCCCATTCTGCGACCTCCTTTATCTGCCTGCTGCTGTTACTGTTAAACTCCTTACGACCCGCACTAGGAAGGCCACCCCTCCGTTTAGCCTGAGTTTCTGAATCGGTCTCATCCCCAGAAGTGTCAGAGGGGTCTGACATCGAGAAAAAGGGAAAGTCCCCCGAGTCACTCTCCTTTGTAGAATCCTGATTGCCAGCTTTTTTCCACTAATCCCCATATCAACACTCTCCGAGGGGTGTTCAACACTCTTTACACCTTTCTCCCCCTCTTTAGATATGTCTCTGGGATTGTCCCCCGCTGTACCCTCCTTATCAGCCGACAGGTCAGAGGAAGAGTTCTCCCCCAGCGTACCATTTCCCCTGTTCTGTATATTAATAGTTGCCATTAATGTGGGGGGTAGTTGTTTCTTTGGCTTCCCAGTTAGAAACAATGCAGAAACTGATTTCTTACCGCCCTCCATGCGAATTTTCTCAGGATTTGGGTCGGGTTTCTTCCTCTCTGCTTCACGTATCGCCCCGTTATCGGACGGCTCCATTGTGTTTCTCCCTCTTCCCCGTCCTGCCTTCGGGGGCATAGTGGCGCTGTGCTTCGTCTCTGGGTCTGCGTCAATATTCCTTTCCGTTAACACTCTATGCTCACAGAGTCCGACGTGCGCATACCCGGAAGCCCGCCTTGCAAGTGCCAGAAGCCGCCACAGAGCCAGATGGGGAGCTCGGCAAATGCTCCACAACATCACCGATACATGCCCCTACACCATCCACTCTTGATTCTTCTCCTAATCCCGCATGGTCATAACCGTAGTCAGGAAACCAAAGCCGATAATGCGGTAAGTGGAACAGGGGGGAGAGCTCCGGGAGCTCGAGCTCACACGACCGCACTCACGGCCGCCATCTTGCCTCCGAAATCTAGATATTTCAATGTGCTTGTTTTGTAAGCATTTGGGAATATTGAAAATAAATACTGAAAGTGCGGGTTGATGTACTTTTCTCGTTACATTTGGATTTGGTGTGAGAATTATTAATATTACTTTCCACTGTCAGATCTGAAGCTTTTATCCTTTGCCACCTCAGAATGAAAAAAATGCATTTGTTACCAATTTCCCTTAATCTTAGCATGCTTCTACCAATTGTTAAGATTTCATCAGTAAATAAAGCCACCAGAGACACTAAAACTGCTATGGCATCAGGATGAATCCACCTGATGTGGCCTAGAGACAATACTTTTAGGAATACAAAAATGACAAGAAATTAACAGTGTACAATTATTACTGTAAAGTTATATGCCGGGGAACCACAGGACTTCCACTAGCAGAGATTTAGCTGGCTCCACCTGTGACCTGGTGGACTATTCCCCATTGGGACTGAGGGTCACAGAGATGGTATACCTGCACCGTCTGTTTCTTTTCCTTCCGGGGTCTGCCACATTAAGCAAAATGCCAAAATGTTCTTGACACTCTGGAAGAAAACTTCCTACACATCAAGTATGTTGTTCAGCGGTTCCGCCTCTGTTTGAGAGGGGTATTAGTCAAAAGCAATAGAGAATGCTAAGCAGACCAAAAAACATGGGTACTCGCCTGGCATTCATAAGAGATGAAAGTGCATCTGCTGCACTGGCGCATTCAGAGAGACCCATCTAGGCGGGAGGGATTCTGTAAATATGGCAGCGATATTTGTGCAAGGGAACTGGAGACCAGAGCTGCTGCTGATCTGCTAGACTGGTGGGCCACCTACCTGCATCTAAATGGCACTAGCTTTCAACACTGACAAAGTAGTGGGATGTGTTTGTGACAGAATCACATGGCTGTGACTGACCGGTTTAGTGTCAGACCCACCTGGCCCCACTGCCAGTAGAGGATGGTTTCTTGCCAGCTTTAGTTGGACCTTGAAAATGAACTAGAGGGTTCATGACTACAAGACATTGACATACAATAAGGGATGCAGTGATAATGTGATAATGTGTACATGAGGGAACATAATTATTCCTGTGTCTTCTGCACCTTCACCCCTATAGAATGAGTCAACCTTAGGATCAGGAGCTGCTCCTAAATAATAATTACATTGCACCATAACTTTTTAGTGCCTTACATTTGTAAATAAATTGTTATTTTTGGTTTTAATTTTGACTAGACATGAAATGAGTGACATGCCTATGTCGATAGATGTCAGATATTCCATGTTTAATAATTGTTACAGTAAAATGATAGTAACATGCAACACAATTCATTTGTGATGTACAACACGTCCCTGTTCAGTAAATAATTCTGGGGACGATTCATTAATCTCATACCAGCTCCTGGTACGGGTACAGCCTGACCTTATGAACATTAAGCACACATAGAATTGACCTAAGATGGGGACAACCATGCACATTTTGATGCTTAGAGCCCTTTTAGCCACCAAATTCCTAATTGAGATTTATGGGGTAAGAGGAGTTAGAGCCCTCAATTGTCTGGGCCAGTCGCAATGAGTGCCAAAGTGGCCAAACCACTTCCCATAATAGTGCAAATCGTCATGCACCATTTTGACAGGGGTGGTATATAAAGAATAGATTATTTCCATCAAATCATATAGGCAATTGGCAGTGATGTGCTCATTGACAAGATATGATCTCATTGACACGGTTCAGAGGCAAATCTCAAGTTCAGAGTCTTAAATGATGGTAATTTCTGTCTACTGTGCTGGGTAAGCTCATATAAACTAGAGTTAAAATGATGCAGTTTGGAATACCAAGTTAGTGAATCACTTCAACATTGCACTTACAATTTTAAAATAAAGGACCATTCTTTTAATTTTAACATTTGCTACTTTTTAGGACTGAAGTTAGCCAAGTCATTTTTATTTTAACGACAGTATATATAAAATATATTTACTGAAAGGGGATGTCGGCCAGCCCTCTTCTCCCATTGGTCTGTGTCATCCACATTTTTAGTCCGCTCACTACAGTTTACAGCATGGGGCAATGGGTCAACCCCCTTTAACCACTGGCTAACTTTACTGTGAATGATGTCATTATGCTATTTTACAAAGAACACATTCACACACAATTAATTCCCTTAAGTGCCACGGGCTACTATAAGTGTGTTTTTGTGAAAAAACATATTTTTGCTTCCTCAAAACGAAACAAGTCTTAGCAAAACCAAAGGCTGACAGCCATTGACAAAGATTGTTAAAGCCAAAGGCTGGCATCCAATGTAAACCTATTGGCTTTGCCAAGCCAATGCTTGCTTCCATCAATAGAAGAAGCACACTTAAATGAAAAATGTATTTCAATCATCCAACTCATGGAGCCAAATCACCTCTATCAGAAGACAGAAACTTAGTCAGTCTGTGGACACGTTGCTCAGTTTGGCAACATCAATTGGAAGTAAACCTCTTTCCTCACTCTTGGAAATGTATCAAAGATAATGCATGCCTATAGCAATGTATGGTGGACTTGTCTGGGGATACGTAAACATGCGTCTTTGCAGTTGGAAGAGAACTGATGTTGTCGTCGTCTCATTTCTCTACGCCTCAAACCCCCTCCCCAACCCATGTAGCTCAAGTTCCATCTGTCATGATGAGCTGGTTCACTCATATATTGATGACTTTATCCAGCTTGCTCCATTGATGTTTCAGTGTGAGTTTTAATCGACTTGTTATTAACGACTGTCTAAGTTGTGGTAAAGGCCTTAAAATTCCAAAGATCTCATAAGTTAAGGAAGCTTTTGACAGTCTGGATAGACCTCTTCTTTTCAAGAAACCATCCACTATTTGTCAGTCTAATAGAGTTTGGGTGAAGCAAACGCTTATTGAAAAACGACGCATGGATAGGAAAAGTGCTGGGCTGTTGAAACCTACGGTTAGGCATTATTTCATGGTACAAATGACTTTCGATATTGGGCCTTATTTGCTGAAAGTGGCAAGACACCGGGAAAGGGCTCTTCTAACTCGTTTTAGGAGTGGGACAATTCGTTCACAGTTATGTTTTCCTTTGGGCCAGTATGACAGTTGAATTATTTGCACATGTCCATGTGATGGCCTTTCTGATTACACACTTTTGCTGTTGTCTTCTTTTTTAATTCTTATATTGCTTATTCTAATTGTTTTTTAATTCCTTTGTTAAAGCAATATACTTTTACTCAATGAAGACCAGCTTTGTATTTTTTGCAGATGCTGAAGGTGAGTGTTTTGGAGTAGGCACTTTCTTGAAATCCATTATCACATTTCCAAAAAAGGAAAGGGAATGGAGTGATACCGAGGCTTCATCTGTCCCTGAATATAGCCGAATGTAGGCTTTTAGGACTGCAATTATCTATGGATACGTGTAGTAAGTGGTATAGAGCAGGACATAGGAGGATTAGAGATTTCTTTTGTAATAATAAATTCATGACCTAGCAGCAATTGGGTAACTCAAATCCCGTTATTAGCCATTTGCTTTTTTTTAGTTTTCTCTCAATCAAGAATTTAGCGAAGGCAGTTTTATGGAGGAGGGGGTCCTTATAGACACTCTCAGTTCGGCGTATTTTGTATCTAAATTAGCAGGCATAGGAAATTGGTACAAATTGCTGCATTTTAAAGGCAAAGACAGTAAGATATCTGAGTTATTATATCGGATTGAATCCTCTACCGGGTGCAAAGTGGATATCTCACAGTGGAAATTCTTTAATCACATTAGTGCTAAGGCAGTTAGAGCCGCTAATCTAAGAAGAATGTCATTTTATAGCAAATGGCTGCTGTATCATACCCCAGCGAAACTGCATAAACTCTATCCCGAGGTGCAGCCAAATTGTTATAGGTGCAATGATAGGAATGGCGATTGGCTCCACACTATATTCACCTGCAGCCATCTATGGGATTATTGGCAAGATATAGTGCAAATACTCGCTCGAAATTAGGGGTGAATATCATGCCACATCCATATGGAGACCTTTTTGGGCTAGTAGTTTGGGAAGGAGACCTATCTGTTAGACAGCAACAGTTATTCTTTATTTCAATGTTGGTGGCTAGATCGCTGATCTTAGCAAATTGGAAATTGGATAAGATCCCCACTTTCCTGCAGTGGATGAACAAGATGCACATAGTACATACTTACGAAGTGCTGTATGGTAAACTTACAGGATCCTTACAAAAAATAGATAAAATCTGGAAGACATGGGAGGTACCAACATCCAAAGTAAACAAGGGTTGAGAGTAGAATGCGGAAAGGGTGGTGCTAGATCATTGGGGTCATTGGGGTTTTGTACTGTATATACGTGATATGCTAAACTTGTATTTAGTTATTCGCTTCATTTTGGGGGTTTTTCTCGTTTTTTAACTATGTATACCATGCATGAATATTTATTTATCAATTGATTGGACTATTTTGCATCGATTTAAATAAAAAAATTAAAAAACACTTACAGGATTTTAAAAGGCATATTGTTGGGACATTTGTTGTGCTTTTATGATTATTATATATAATCAAATAAAGTTTTGATGATAAAGTGATAATGTTATGTTTTCATATAAGACAAGTATTAAGCTGAATCGATGTCTTTTCAAACTTGAAATATGGATTCATACTCAGTTAAAGTGAATTTATTTGTATCTTCATCAATTTCAAAGTCTGGAACCATTGGCTCAGCATTTCATCATTGTGCAGTTGATTAATGTAGAAAGGGTGATTTGCATGAAAACAACACCTGCTATTTTACAGCACTGCAGATTTGTAAAAATATGGTATTAAGTAAACTGTAAAGCAGGTTACTATTTTCATTTTTGAAAGAAAGGTTTATCTGATAACTCCTAGTGTTCGTGTCTTCTGTCTTTCTCTCTAGTGCGCTTTGGTTCATGGACGGAAATATTTTTTAAACAGTAAAAAAAAACTCTGGTTATCTGATAGTGAAACTTTAAATAGCCTCTCCAGGAAGTAATCTTGCATTCCTTAATCCTGTTATCAAGTGGTTCTTGTCAAACTGTTATTTATCAGATCTAAAAGACCGTGTGAATCATTTCCTAGATGTTAATATTGGAACTGCAACTTATGGGTTTGGAATCTGAAAGAAGGAAATATTTAACATGTGCTGACATAAAGCAGGAATTTAATATGCAGGGAAATGAAACTAAGACGGGTTTCTTGTGTTTGTTGGGTTTGTTTCCCCATGTGGTATAATCTGCTTTTCATGAAGTTTCACATTTTCTTACAATACATTTGCTCTTTAAAAAATGCAGTGTTCTGTAACCACAATTTCTGATTTCAAGCAAATTGCATCAATGATGAAAAACGAATAATTTATTTGGAGTAATGAAATGTAGAAAACATTGAACTATCTCCGAAGCTATCTTAAGTGATGGGCCTAACTTACTAATGTAAAACGCAGTGATTCCTAATTTGCCAAATCTCAAATGGAAATTACTAAACGATATGTATGTACCCAGCCCATGGCATTGTAGCAATTCATAATGATTTTCAATCGCCAAAGAAGGAAATGCAATTTGCTGTTTGGAAGATTTCTCAAGTTGTGGCCATTGACTTGACTTCCACTGATGAAATCACTAACCTCTGGCCACTGTCGCACAGAAACACTGCAGCAGGCAAGCGCACCAGGCAGTGAAGCCAACTCCGTCACATGTCCAGGGAGAGGAGTGTCCATAAATAGGAATAACGGAGAAGGTGGAAATGAAGGTTACTGACAAAGAACTGGGTTCA
Source organism: Calotriton arnoldi (assembly GCA_963921515.1). NCBI lineage: Eukaryota > Metazoa > Chordata > Amphibia > Caudata > Salamandridae > Calotriton > Calotriton arnoldi. The sequence goes on from CAWUFW010004777.1 coordinate 371,255, forward strand.
ATATAGGAAGTTTCTGCAGAACTTGACTAACTCTCTAGCAGAACAGAGAGGAAGGTGCCAGAGTCTGCGCCACCGCTCCGCCGAAGGTCTCCTGCCTGCCAGATTATGACTTACAAGTAGTCTCGAGAGGGGGCGGCGTGGCGGTCCCATGGCGGTGCCTCATTTAAAGGCAGAGGCGCCTTTGTAAAAGGCACCACAATGGGACTGCACTACAAGGTTCCTACACAGCATGGACTAAACCTATGTGCATATAAGGGGCCCTACTATGAGTCTGGCGGTCTGAGGACCGCCAGACTTGTGGTGGCGCAGCGGTGGCAGATCCAGCCACTGCCGGGCTGGCGGTCCGACCACCCAATTACAACCTGGGCAGTCGTACCACACTAGAACCTCCTGCTCTGCCAGGGAACCGCCGTTCCCTGGCGTTGGATCGGCGGTCAGAGGCCGCAATATGCTTGGCCAGCTGCCACGGTCCGCCAAACATATTACGAGTTTCCTCTCTGCCAAGGTTTTCATGGCGGTTCCACCACCATGAAAACCCTGGTGGAGAGTAAACAAAGGGGGCCCTCAGGGTCCCCTGTTCCTCCACCGCATGTGGACGCACACATGGGGGTATAACATGTGCCCCCTGTGTGCATGCACATAGGTTCCTGCATGGCATGGACTTTCGAGTCCATGCCATGCAGGAACCTTGTAGTGCGGTGCCTTTTTCAGAGGTGCCACCGCCTTTCAAAAGAGGCACAACCATGGGACTGCCAAGCCGCCCGCCTGCCAGACTACTTGTAAATCGTAATCTGGCATGCAGGCTCCGCCGAAAAGTTGTAATCAGCATCTAAGCATGTGGTGGTACAAGGTATTACTGTACACGGGTGCTGCAGGGCACACAAGCATGTAATTTAAGATGCCTGGACCACGTCACTTGCTTGCACCAAAGCAGCAGTGCTGACACACCACACACAGGCACTGTTTCCCTAGGAGCCTGCATTATTTTATCAACAGTGGGACAGAGTGGCTCTCTGCTAGGAACACACAGCACAGCGAACGATTGAAACAACAAAATTACATTGTCATATTATTTCATGAAGGGGTATATTTCTGTAATTATTCGCTATTGAATATTTCATGGTTTATTTTGTTTGTAGTTTCCCATATTCTCAAAGTGAAACATCACCCCAGCAGGAGTAACTGGTTGTAACTATTGCATGTGACCGGTGAGCAGTCTCAGTCTTTGCATAATGAAAAAAATCACTAACTCTTCACTGTGCCAAATGACACTGTGCAAAAGGATATGCTCATTTGGAACAATGAGAGACAAACTGGAAGTGCATCTCATGCGTGCAGTACAAAATGTTGCTGTGGTTTTATGAACTTTTTAAATGCACTTTCTCCACTGTGAGGTCACTATAGCTTGCAAGTGAAGGTAAGTACAGAGGCAATGAGCCCACAGCAGCAAGTGTATACACCACACATCACAATGCACCTTTATGCTATACAAATTGCTCTTTCGCCTTTTCAAAATCTGCTGCTCTTTTTTTGCAAATAAAAGTATTTTGTTTCTGAATCAGGCCCATCCTTCCTCATCCTGCACCTCTGATATGCTTCCAGTATCACCATGCAATGCACCGTGGCATAGAGGGATGTTATACTGGAGGTTTGGATGGCACTTGTGTGTGCTTGTAAGGTTTACAAACCACCTGCTTCAACTTTGTAATTGTAATTTGCTATTTTTTAGACTATTCTCTATTTGCAAACCCTTTGCGCTGCCGGTGCGTCACTTTTTTGGACTCACCCTGTGTGACTTTTCATGACCTTGTAATTATGGGTCCCTTTCAAGCATTACTCTGCAGCACGCATAGAACGAGGAAATGCCATTAATGATCGTCTTTGTGCAGGAAGGAGTTCCTTCCTGCACAAAAACAATCATCCCCACAGCGCAGGCACCCTTGCAAAATGATGTAAGGGTGTGTGTGCTGGCGCATGGCAGTCAATTGTGCACCAGTTCAGGGGAAAGCACAAGGGTGCATCGTATAACTTTTGCTCCCTTAGAGCGATATCCCCAAATCTCTCCAAGACTGAGTTGATGGGGATGAGTCCAACTTTTGTAACTAGTAGTCAAATGTCACAAAGGTAATTACAGATTCAAAAATCACGTCATATGGGAAGACCAACTTAAACATAATGTTTGGGTAATTGTATTGCGAAAATTTAGTGGTTTCAAAACCTGTATTTAACATAGAGTCAATGTTAATTCTCAGATCAGAGAAACTTCTCATGAAATATAGATTTCAACCAATGGAAGGCCTGGTCTCAGACTGATTTCCTTCCCTCCAGCTAATTAGTTTCTAACAGGGCAGTGCATTCTGATAATGACCACAAATATGAACATGTTGCTGCTCCGCATGGCCAAAGTCTTTGTGCAGTTCTTCAGGTCCATAAATGGGTTCTTTACCCCACTCTGCATCACTCAATATTGTTTTTGTACTCTCATTTTATCAATATCATCAGTAGTATCATCAATGATTTCATTAAATGAATCAATGATTTCATTAAATGTATCAATGATTTCAATTATGATGTAATTTGCAATTACATCAGTTATGTCATGTGTGAGGTTACAAGCACTGCATGGTGGGTGTGTGTTACCATAACTGGTGAATTTCATGATGTTTAGGTTTCGCATTGTAACTAAAATAAGCAATTAATTACCACTACAGCGTGCGTTGTGGTGTGCTGTGTGTGCCACTGGATTCAAGCAAGCCTGGCTGATGACGGCTGGAATGCCAGAAACCGGTCCTAGGATGCTTGTTTCCGGTCCAGGGAAGACATGGCTTGGCAGTTCGGGCTGGACTGTTCCCATGAGGCACAGGGTCAGACTGATTTGCATATGGCCATGTCTGAACTGGGGTGGTGGAGTGAGCTAAAGAATGATGATGGATTAAACCCAGATCAGTTGACTGGGGGTGAGTGTTTGATTGGCTCAAACGTTCCGTCCATCATCCCCTTTTGTATCACTTTGTTCGCCCTAAGTTGGCGGGGGTATGCCCAGACGTGGGTCCCTTGCTCACTTTGCCACTGGATTCAAGCAAGCCTGGCTGATGACGGCTGGAATGCCAGAAACCGGTCCTAGGATGCTTGTTTCCGGTCCAGGGAAGACATGGCTTGGCTGTTCGGGCTGGACTGTTCCCATGAGGCACAGGGTCAGACTGATTTGCATATGGCCATGTCTGAACTGGGGTGGTGGAGTGAGCTAAAGAATGATGATGGATTAAACCCAGATCAGTTGACTGGGGGTGAGTGTTTGATTGGCTCAAACGTTCCGTCCATCATCCCCTTTTGTATCACTTTGTTCGCCCTAAGTTGGCGGGGGTATGCCCAGACGTGGGTCCCTTGCTCACTTTGCCACTGGATTCAAGCAAGCCTGGCTGATGACGGCTGGAATGCCAGAAACCGGTCCTAGGATGCTTGTTTCCGGTCCAGGGAAGACATGGCTTGGCAGTTCGGGCTGGACTGTTCCCATGAGGCACAGGGTCAGACTGATTTGCATATGGCCATGTCTGAACTGGGGTGGTGGAGTGAGCTAAAGAATGATGATGGATTAAACCCAGATCAGTTGACTGGGGGTGAGTGTTTGATTGGCTCAAACGTTCCGTCCATCATCCCCTTTTGTATCACTTTGTTCGCCCTAAGTTGGCGGGGGTATGCCCAGACGTGGGTCCCTTGCTCACTTTGCCACTGGATTCAAGCAAGCCTGGCTGATGACGGCTGGAATGCCAGAAACCGGTCCTAGGATGCTTGTTTCCGGTCCAGGGAAGACATGGCTTGGCAGTTCGGGCTGGACTGTTCCCATGAGGCACAGGGTCAGACTGATTTGCATATGGCCATGTCTGAACTGGGGTGGTGGAGTGAGCTAAAGAATGATGATGGATTAAACCCAGATCAGTTGACTGGGGGTGAGTGTTTGATTGGCTCAAACGTTCCGTCCATCATCCCCTTTTGTATCACTTTGTTCGCCCTAAGTTGGCGGGGGTATGCCCAGACGTGGGTCCCTTGCTCACTTTGCCACTGGATTCAAGCAAGCCTGGCTGATGACGGCTGGAATGCCAGAAACCGGTCCTAGGATGCTTGTTTCCGGTCCAGGGAAGACATGGCTTGGCAGTTCGGGCTGGACTGTTCCCATGAGGCACAGGGTCAGACTGATTTGCATATGGCCATGTCTGAACTGGGGTGGTGGAGTGAGCTAAAGAATGATGATGGATTAAACCCAGATCAGTTGACTGGGGGTGAGTGTTTGATTGGCTCAAACGTTCCGTCCATCATCCCCTTTTGTATCACTTTGTTCGCCCTAAGTTGGCGGGGGTATGCCCAGACGTGGGTCCCTTGCTCACTTTGCCACTGGATTCAAGCAAGCCTGGCTGATGACGGCTGGAATGCCAGAAACCGGTCCTAGGATGCTTGTTTCCGGTCCAGGGAAGACATGGCTTGGCAGTTCGGGCTGGACTGTTCCCATGAGGCACAGGGTCAGACTGATTTGCATATGGCCATGTCTGAACTGGGGTGGTGGAGTGAGCTAAAGAATGATGATGGATTAAACCCAGATCAGTTGACTGGGGGTGAGTGTTTGATTGGCTCAAACGTTCCGTCCATCATCCCCTTTTGTATCACTTTGTTCGCCCTAAGTTGGCGGGGGTATGCCCAGACGTGGGTCCCTTGCTCACTTTGCCACTGGATTCAAGCAAGCCTGGCTGATGACGGCTGGAATGCCAGAAACCGGTCCTAGGATGCTTGTTTCCGGTCCAGGGAAGACATGGCTTGGCAGTTCGGGCTGGACTGTTCCCATGAGGCACAGGGTCAGACTGATTTGCATATGGCCATGTCTGAACTGGGGTGGTGGAGTGAGCTAAAGAATGATGATGGATTAAACCCAGATCAGTTGACTGGGGGTGAGTGTTTGATTGGCTCAAACGTTCCGTCCATCATCCCCTTTTGTATCACTTTGTTCGCCCTAAGTTGGCGGGGGTATGCCCAGACGTGGGTCCCTTGCTCACTTTGCCACTGGATTCAAGCAAGCCTGGCTGATGACGGCTGGAATGCCAGAAACCGGTCCTAGGATGCTTGTTTCCGGTCCAGGGAAGACATGGCTTGGCAGTTCGGGCTGGACTGTTCCCATGAGGCACAGGGTCAGACTGATTTGCATATGGCCATGTCTGAACTGGGGTGGTGGAGTGAGCTAAAGAATGATGATGGATTAAACCTAGATCAGTTGACTGGGGGTGAGTGTTTGATTGGCTCAAACGTTCCGTCCATCATCCCCTTTTGTATCACTTTGTTCGCCCTAAGTTGGCGGGGGTATGCCCAGACGTGGGTCCCTTGCTCACTTTGCCACTGGATTCAAGCAAGCCTGGCTGATGACGGCTGGAATGCCAGAAACCGGTCCTAGGATGCTTGTTTCCGGTCCAGGGAAGACATGGCTTGGCAGTTCGGGCTGGACTGTTCCCATGAGGCACAGGGTCAGACTGATTTGCATATGGCCATGTCTGAACTGGGGTGGTGGAGTGAGCTAAAGAATGATGATGGATTAAACCCAGATCAGTTGACTGGGGGTGAGTGTTTGATTGGCTCAAACGTTCCGTCCATCATCCCCTTTTGTATCACTTTGTTCGCCCTAAGTTGGCGGGGGTATGCCCAGACGTGGGTCCCTTGCTCACTTTGCCACTGGATTCAAGCAAGCCTGGCTGATGACGGCTGGAATGCCAGAAACCGGTCCTAGGATGCTTGTTTCCGGTCCAGGGAAGACATGGCTTGGCAGTTCGGGCTGGACTGTTCCCATGAGGCACAGGGTCAGACTGATTTGCATATGGCCATGTCTGAACTGGGGTGGTGGAGTGAGCTAAAGAATGATGATGGATTAAACCCAGATCAGTTGACTGGGGGTGAGTGTTTGATTGGCTCAAACGTTCCGTCCATCATCCCCTTTTGTATCACTTTGTTCGCCCTAAGTTGGCGGGGGTATGCCCAGACGTGGGTCCCTTGCTCACTTTGCCACTGGATTCAAGCAAGCCTGGCTGATGACGGCTGGAATGCCAGAAACCGGTCCTAGGATGCTTGTTTCCGGTCCAGGGAAGACATGGCTTGGCAGTTCGGGCTGGACTGTTCCCATGAGGCACAGGGTCAGACTGATTTGCATATGGCCATGTCTGAACTGGGGTGGTGGAGTGAGCTAAAGAATGATGATGGATTAAACCCAGATCAGTTGACTGGGGGTGAGTGTTTGATTGGCTCAAGCGTTCCGTCCATCATCCCCTTTTGTATCACTTTGTTCGCCCTAAGTTGGCGGGGGTATGCCCAGACGTGGGTCCCTTGCTCACTTTGCCACTGGATTCAAGCAAGCCTGGCTGATGACGGCTGGAATGCCAGAAACCGGTCCTAGGATGCTTGTTTCCGGTCCAGGGAAGACATGGCTTGGCAGTTCGGGCTGGACTGTTCCCATGAGGCACAGGGTCAGACTGATTTGCATATGGCCATGTCTGAACTGGGGTGGTGGAGTGAGCTAAAGAATGATGATGGATTAAACCCAGATCAGTTGACTGGGGGTGAGTGTTTGATTGGCTCAAACGTTCCGTCCATCATCCCCTTTTGTATCACTTTGTTCGCCCTAAGTTGGCGGGGGTATGCCCAGACGTGGGTCCCTTGCTCACTTTGCCACTGGATTCAAGCAAGCCTGGCTGATGACGGCTGGAATGCCAGAAACCGGTCCTAGGATGCTTGTTTCCGGTCCAGGGAAGACATGGCTTGGCAGTTCGGGCTGGACTGTTCCCATGAGGCACAGGGTCAGACTGATTTGCATATGGCCATGTCTGAACTGGGGTGGTGGAGTGAGCTAAAGAATGATGATGGATTAAACCCAGATCAGTTGACTGGGGGTGAGTGTTTGATTGGCTCAAACGTTCCGTCCATCATCCCCTTTTGTATCACTTTGTTCGCCCTAAGTTGGCGGGGGTATGCCCAGACGTGGGTCCCTTGCTCACTTTGCCACTGGATTCAAGCAAGCCTGGCTGATGACGGCTGGAATGCCAGAAACCGGTCCTAGGATGCTTGTTTCCGGTCCAGGGAAGACATGGCTTGGCAGTTCGGGCTGGACTGTTCCCATGAGGCACAGGGTCAGACTGATTTGCATATGGCCATGTCTGAACTGGGGTGGTGGAGTGAGCTAAAGAATGATGATGGATTAAACCCAGATCAGTTGACTGGGGGTGAGTGTTTGATTGGCTCAAACGTTCCGTCCATCATCCCCTTTTGTATCACTTTGTTCGCCCTAAGTTGGCGGGGGTATGCCCAGACGTGGGTCCCTTGCTCACTTTGCCACTGGATTCAAGCAAGCCTGGCTGATGACGGCTGGAATGCCAGAAACCGGTCCTAGGATGCTTGTTTCCGGTCCAGGGAAGACATGGCTTGGCAGTTCGGGCTGGACTGTTCCCATGAGGCACAGGGTCAGACTGATTTGCATATGGCCATGTCTGAACTGGGGTGGTGGAGTGAGCTAAAGAATGATGATGGATTAAACCCAGATCAGTTGACTGGGGGTGAGTGTTTGATTGGCTCAAGCGTTCCGTCCATCATCCCCTTTTGTATCACTTTGTTCGCCCTAAGTTGGCGGGGGTATGCCCAGACGTGGGTCCCTTGCTCACTTTGCCACTGGATTCAAGCAAGCCTGGCTGATGACGGCTGGAATGCCAGAAACCGGTCCTAGGATGCTTGTTTCCGGTCCAGGGAAGACATGGCTTGGCAGTTCGGGCTGGACTGTTCCCATGAGGCACAGGGTCAGACTGATTTGCATATGGCCATGTCTGAACTGGGGTGGTGGAGTGAGCTAAAGAATGATGATGGATTAAACCCAGATCAGTTGACTGGGGGTGAGTGTTTGATTGGCTCAAACGTTCCGTCCATCATCCCCTTTTGTATCACTTTGTTCGCCCTAAGTTGGCGGGGGTATGCCCAGACGTGGGTCCCTTGCTCACTTTGCCACTGGATTCAAGCAAGCCTGGCTGATGACGGCTGGAATGCCAGAAACCGGTCCTAGGATGCTTGTTTCCGGTCCAGGGAAGACATGGCTTGGCAGTTCGGGCTGGACTGTTCCCATGAGGCACAGGGTCAGACTGATTTGCATATGGCCATGTCTGAACTGGGGTGGTGGAGTGAGCTAAAGAATGATGATGGATTAAACCCAGATCAGTTGACTGGGGGTGAGTGTTTGATTGGCTCAAACGTTCCGTCCATCATCCCCTTTTGTATCACTTTGTTCGCCCTAAGTTGGCGGGGGTATGCCCAGACGTGGGTCCCTTGCTCACTTTGCCACTGGATTCAAGCAAGCCTGGCTGATGACGGCTGGAATGCCAGAAACCGGTCCTAGGATGCTTGTTTCCGGTCCAGGGAAGACATGGCTTGGCAGTTCGGGCTGGACTGTTCCCATGAGGCACAGGGTCAGACTGATTTGCATATGGCCATGTCTGAACTGGGGTGGTGGAGTGAGCTAAAGAATGATGATGGATTAAACCCAGATCAGTTGACTGGGGGTGAGTGTTTGATTGGCTCAAACGTTCCGTCCATCATCCCCTTTTGTATCACTTTGTTCGCCCTAAGTTGGCGGGGGTATGCCCAGACGTGGGTCCCTTGCTCACTTTGCCACTGGATTCAAGCAAGCCTGGCTGATGACGGCTGGAATGCCAGAAACCGGTCCTAGGATGCTTGTTTCCGGTCCAGGGAAGACATGGCTTGGCAGTTCGGGCTGGACTGTTCCCATGAGGCACAGGGTCAGACTGATTTGCATATGGCCATGTCTGAACTGGGGTGGTGGAGTGAGCTAAAGAATGATGATGGATTAAACCCAGATCAGTTGACTGGGGGTGAGTGTTTGATTGGCTCAAACGTTCCGTCCATCATCCCCTTTTGTATCACTTTGTTCGCCCTAAGTTGGCGGGGGTATGCCCAGACGTGGGTCCCTTGCTCACTTTGCCACTGGATTCAAGCAAGCCTGGCTGATGACGGCTGGAATGCCAGAAACCGGTCCTAGGATGCTTGTTTCCGGTCCAGGGAAGACATGGCTTGGCAGTTCGGGCTGGACTGTTCCCATGAGGCACAGGGTCAGACTGATTTGCATATGGCCATGTCTGAACTGGGGTGGTGGAGTGAGCTAAAGAATGATGATGGATTAAACCCAGATCAGTTGACTGGGGGTGAGTGTTTGATTGGCTCAAACGTTCCGTCCATCATCCCCTTTTGTATCACTTTGTTCGCCCTAAGTTGGCGGGGGTATGCCCAGACGTGGGTCCCTTGCTCACTTTGCCACTGGATTCAAGCAAGCCTGGCTGATGACGGCTGGAATGCCAGAAACCGGTCCTAGGATGCTTGTTTCCGGTCCAGGGAAGACATGGCTTGGCAGTTCGGGCTGGACTGTTCCCATGAGGCACAGGGTCAGACTGATTTGCATATGGCCATGTCTGAACTGGGGTGGTGGAGTGAGCTAAAGAATGATGATGGATTAAACCCAGATCAGTTGACTGGGGGTGAGTGTTTGATTGGCTCAAACGTTCCGTCCATCATCCCCTTTTGTATCACTTTGTTCGCCCTAAGTTGGCGGGGGTATGCCCAGACGTGGGTCCCTTGCTCACTTTGCCACTGGATTCAAGCAAGCCTGGCTGATGACGGCTGGAATGCCAGAAACCGGTCCTAGGATGCTTGTTTCCGGTCCAGGGAAGACATGGCTTGGCAGTTCGGGCTGGACTGTTCCCATGAGGCACAGGGTCAGACTGATTTGCATATGGCCATGTCTGAACTGGGGTGGTGGAGTGAGCTAAAGAATGATGATGGATTAAACCCAGATCAGTTGACTGGGGGTGAGTGTTTGATTGGCTCAAACGTTCCGTCCATCATCCCCTTTTGTATCACTTTGTTCGCCCTAAGTTGGCGGGGGTATGCCCAGACGTGGGTCCCTTGCTCACTTTGCCACTGGATTCAAGCAAGCCTGGCTGATGACGGCTGGAATGCCAGAAACCGGTCCTAGGATGCTTGTTTCCGGTCCAGGGAAGACATGGCTTGGCAGTTCGGGCTGGACTGTTCCCATGAGGCACAGGGTCAGACTGATTTGCATATGGCCATGTCTGAACTGGGGTGGTGGAGTGAGCTAAAGAATGATGATGGATTAAACCCAGATCAGTTGACTGGGGGTGAGTGTTTGATTGGCTCAAACGTTCCGTCCATCATCCCCTTTTGTATCACTTTGTTCGCCCTAAGTTGGCGGGGGTATGCCCAGACGTGGGTCCCTTGCTCACTTTGCCACTGGATTCAAGCAAGCCTGGCTGATGACGGCTGGAATGCCAGAAACCGGTCCTAGGATGCTTGTTTCCGGTCCAGGGAAGACATGGCTTGGCAGTTCGGGCTGGACTGTTCCCATGAGGCACAGGGTCAGACTGATTTGCATATGGCCATGTCTGAACTGGGGTGGTGGAGTGAGCTAAAGAATGATGATGGATTAAACCCAGATCAGTTGACTGGGGGTGAGTGTTTGATTGGCTCAAACGTTCCGTCCATCATCCCCTTTTGTATCACTTTGTTCGCCCTAAGTTGGCGGGGGTATGCCCAGACGTGGGTCCCTTGCTCACTTTGCCACTGGATTCAAGCAAGCCTGGCTGATGACGGCTGGAATGCCAGAAACCGGTCCTAGGATGCTTGTTTCCGGTCCAGGGAAGACATGGCTTGGCAGTTCGGGCTGGACTGTTCCCATGAGGCACAGGGTCAGACTGATTTGCATATGGCCATGTCTGAACTGGGGTGGTGGAGTGAGCTAAAGAATGATGATGGATTAAACCCAGATCAGTTGACTGGGGGTGAGTGTTTGATTGGCTCAAACGTTCCGTCCATCATCCCCTTTTGTATCACTTTGTTCGCCCTAAGTTGGCGGGGGTATGCCCAGACGTGGGTCCCTTGCTCACTTTGCCACTGGATTCAAGCAAGCCTGGCTGATGACGGCTGGAATGCCAGAAACCGGTCCTAGGATGCTTGTTTCCGGTCCAGGGAAGACATGGCTTGGCAGTTCGGGCTGGACTGTTCCCATGAGGCACAGGGTCAGACTGATTTGCATATGGCCATGTCTGAACTGGGGTGGTGGAGTGAGCTAAAGAATGATGATGGATTAAACCCAGATCAGTTGACTGGGGGTGAGTGTTTGATTGGCTCAAACGTTCCGTCCATCATCCCCTTTTGTATCACTTTGTTCGCCCTAAGTTGGCGGGGGTATGCCCAGACGTGGGTCCCTTGCTCACTTTGCCACTGGATTCAAGCAAGCCTGGCTGATGACGGCTGGAATGCCAGAAACCGGTCCTAGGATGCTTGTTTCCGGTCCAGGGAAGACATGGCTTGGCAGTTCGGGCTGGACTGTTCCCATGAGGCACAGGGTCAGACTGATTTGCATATGGCCATGTCTGAACTGGGGTGGTGGAGTGAGCTAAAGAATGATGATGGATTAAACCCAGATCAGTTGACTGGGGGTGAGTGTTTGATTGGCTCAAACGTTCCGTCCATCATCCCCTTTTGTATCACTTTGTTCGCCCTAAGTTGGCGGGGTATGCCCAGACGTGGGTCCCTTGCTCACTTTGCCACTGGATTCAAGCAAGCCTGGCTGATGACGGCTGGAATGCCAGAAACCGGTCCTAGGATGCTTGTTTCCGGTCCAGGGAAGACATGGCTTGGCAGTTCGGGCTGGACTGTTCCCATGAGGCACAGGGTCAGACTGATTTGCATATGGCCATGTCTGAACTGGGGTGGTGGAGTGAGCTAAAGAATGATGATGGATTAAACCCAGATCAGTTGACTGGGGGTGAGTGTTTGATTGGCTCAAACGTTCCGTCCATCATCCCCTTTTGTATCACTTTGTTCGCCCTAAGTTGGCGGGGGTATGCCCAGACGTGGGTCCCTTGCTCACTTTGCCACTGGATTCAAGCAAGCCTGGCTGATGACGGCTGGAATGCCAGAAACCGGTCCTAGGATGCTTGTTTCCGGTCCAGGGAAGACATGGCTTGGCAGTTCGGGCTGGACTGTTCCCATGAGGCACAGGGTCAGACTGATTTGCATATGGCCATGTCTGAACTGGGGTGGTGGAGTGAGCTAAAGAATGATGATGGATTAAACCCAGATCAGTTGACTGGGGGTGAGTGTTTGATTGGCTCAAACGTTCCGTCCATCATCCCCTTTTGTATCAGTGTGTGCTTTGCAGACTATGACTGAGGAATCTCAGGTTTTTTTTAGGTTTTTTTTCATAATATACTGCATTCGCTTACCATGTACCCATTCAACGCCTATAGCTGTACACAACGGGAATATTCATGAAAACCATGAATTCTGAAATTTGCACATATTCCACAAATCACAATTTTGGGAAAATGGTGGCTGTTTCCAAATTCAAAACAGTAGTTACTTGAGAGCCATTTCCCTCAAATCTACTGTTTTACTATGGCAAATTAGTATTTATTTATTTTTTTGCCCCCACTTTCCACACCTCAGTTTGTCCCCTTCCACTCTCTGGGGTCAGACACCTCTCTTAGTGCTTATATTTTGCTGTGATTTTTTTTCACAGCTCTTAATTCACAGTTTTGTACAAAACCGTGAGTTTTTTGAGATGATGGAAAAAAATGGTGATCCCGTTCACCAGTTTTCAAATGTGATTGGCAGAATTTGTGATTTGTAATTTTCGGAAATTAAGATTTTATTTGACAATGTTTATAAAAGTGTTACCCCTTTAAAGCACACCCGGCTCCTTTTTTTCAAATTCGAATAACTCGAAAATGGCTATAAATATTTACACCTGATCATGAAAAGTATGCTTTCTGGCATAAATGTAATCAGCATTTTATGCATTAGCAGTCAGCAAAGATTCTTATGGGATATAAAATGGGAAAGCACACTATAATGACTCATCCCCTAAATTTGTTTTCTCCTGAAGTTGACTACACAAAACCTGGCATGCTGGACCTTAGATGCACATGCTGAGTGCCAAATTTTGTGCAGATCCGTCTATCAGAAGCACATTTACAGGCAAATAAAAGAATGCCTTTTAATTGGAGTGTGAATGAACCATAAGTACACAGTATAGTATATCTGTGGATTCAATGTAAAGTGTTATTTATTACCATTACTGAGTTTGGGGAGGGGTCATAATTCACAAGAAATGACTCGAAGTTGCTCATAATGGCGCTTCTTATCCACAATAATGGTAAAAAGTAGCTTATTACGCTTAGTGGATCTGCATGTATGTTTTTTGCCATGCTGTGTTTTTAATATGAAATATTTTTAATCAAAGTTGTTTAAGCACAACCAGAATACAAGGGTTTAAATATGTGCAGTTTGATAAAATCACAATACGTAAGCCTTAATAATAGGGCCCTAGAATCAGTGAGGCATTAACCATCGCTTTCTCAAATCGGTTGCAAAGTTGATGTCATCAATGATGTCACCTGTTATGTCATCAGAGGTGTCATGTATGATGTAAGACACAACACAAGGGGTGGTGCGAGTTGTGGTTTGCACTGTGGTGTTATAGTGTTTGAGCTGAAGGCCAGGTCCTGTGCCTAACCCACCATGGGTGGCCAACCCCACTGCATACTGAGCTTGGACCACACAACTAGGCCCTTAGTTCAACTAACAAAGACAGCCAACCCCCATTGTAGGTGGCTAATCCCTGCTGCACATGGTCTTCAGCCATGCACAGCTGGGGTTGGCCGCAGAGCCTGGCCTCCACCCAGGGTCACACATGAATGAGTCCACGCACACCAGTTTTCCCAATTCCAGCATCATTAGAGAATACTCAAAGGCAAAAGTTATGCTTGCTAGCTTGATGCGTGCTCTGTCCCAGTAGCACTGTGTAAAGTTCCACAACTGGCTGGTGCATCATTACCCTCCAGTCACAAACTGCACAACTGTACTGTCATGAGTTACTTAGGAAAAAACAAACTTCAATTTTCTTCCATATAATCCATGTTTATTCCATGCTCTTATTTAATTCACAACGGAGGCAACTCAATTCCAAGCTTCAAATGCTACAGAAATGCCCATCCAGGCTTTAGCTTGCAACACAATGGAATTAATTTTTACATCCTGGTTAATCATGAAGATAGATAATGGCCCAATGCATTTCGGGCTGAAAGCCATTCTTCAGGGGCAACTGCAATTTAAGGAAAGCCCATTATTAACATTATGGAAAATCTTAGAAATAAACAACCAAAGTAAACGTTCAAAACATACAGTCCTACCTTAATGTGAAATAAACCACACTACCTGTGCCCAATTACACTGTGAAATACATGCCAAATGAAATCACAAATGCTGGAATGACCAAAAACGTGTGTGCTGCTGCACCAAAATATATGTGCTGCAAACTTAAAATAAACAGTGCCATTTGTTAAACTCAAACAAACGTGCCAAACGCCCCATAAACCTTGTCTCAAACTTACTGTGCCACGGATGTAAAAGTAAAAGTAGTATTTTCATTTCTCTGCGCCGAAACCGGCTACTTATTTAGGGGCATATTAGCAAGACCGGCGATAAAATTATCGCCGTTTTAGCGGCAGAAAACTGCCGCTAAAGCGGCGATAATGGGCTTGCTAATATGCGTTATAGAATTCCAATAGAAGCCCAGGTTAGATGTCCTGCACATCTAACCTGGGCTTCTATTGGAATACTATAACGCATATTAGCAAACCCATTATCGCCGTTTTAGCGGCAGTTTCCTGCCGCTAAAACGGCGATAATTTTATCGCCGGTCTTGCTAATATGCCCCTTAATTCGGTTCACATTCGTGCAACAGAAGATATCCACAAAATAAACTGCGTGTTTTGAACTCGTTAGAATCACCACAGGTGCAACCTCTTTAATTGAACCCAAGCACTTGACTGACTTTGTCAAACCAGCAGGAAAACGAAGGAAAAAAACGAAGAGAAAAACATGGAGAAACTACACAGACCTCAATCCAACATAAATGTTTCTTGAAAAACGAATCCAAACAATAATGTAACAATAACGTGGAAATACACTTGTTGACTGAAATACATGTTAGGTATGAATGTGTTCATTGAAACTATCCTCTCCATTTAGACATTCCGTATTACAATGTTATAGAATGACTCTCTGTGTTGTTTAATATAGCTCCACCCAGGGTCAGCATACAGCTCATCATGGGTTGTCAACCCCTGCTGCATCTAGGGCTTGGATCACACAACTTAGGGCTTTGTCCAACCCACCTCAGGCCAGCCCGCACTGCACGCTCTCAATCCTTGTTGCAGGTGGCCTTCGACATGCACATCTTAGAATGGTTGCAGGGCCTGGTTTTTAGCCAGGCCCTTCTCACAAGCTTTCCACTGTTTGCCAACCCTTGCTGTGCTTAGGGCTTGAGCCACACAATTTGGACCTTCACCAAAGGCAGCCATACCCTGCTGCATGTGGCCAACCACTGTTGCTCATGACCTTCGACCATGCGTATTATATTAACTATATTTTAACTATACATTATTTATAACTATATTAACTATAACTTGCACCTCCTCCATGCACTGCTTATACCCTTTTATATTATATCACTTACACCATTTAAAATAATAGCATTTATAATAACACGTATGATATCACAAATTACTTAATTTGTGAGAACTCAGTCCATGGTAGAGTTGTGAGTTATAGTCAATGTAGTGTGGCTACCAAGTTGAATACAGTATGCATAGAGGTGCACAAGGTATAGTTAATGTAGTGTGAATACTGAATTGAGTACAGTGTGTATGGAGGTGTATGAGTTATTGTTAATGTAGTATGGCTACTGAGTTGATTACAGTGTGCATGGAGGTGATCGAGTTATAATAATATGAAGGTGTTGCGTAAATTACAAATTAAAGGTATAAGTATAACTTTAAAAATTATAATCTTTGCATAGGTTTCGTTTGGTTTGTATCTAAATAATAAATAAAGTTATAGTAATTTGAAGGTGGTGCGTAAATTATAAATTTAAGTTATAACTATATCTTTAGAACTTCTAATGTTCGTGTAGTCTAAGTTGGGTTTCTACAGAAAGAAGAAATCAAGCTTTCCTAACTATGATCTATCATTAACCTTGTTTTTTTAATTGAATATATATATATATTATCTACTGGCGGTCGCCAGTAGATAGTTATAGTTAGGACCTATTTTCCATAGGAAATCCGCAACATTCTATTTGAAATAACTATTGCGCCGGTTGACGAATCTTCGTGAAATTTTCAAACTTTGTGGCCCGCTCCGGTCCGCTCCTACCCTGAAAGTCTCGGGGTGATTCGTCAAGCGGGAGCCGAGAAAAAAGGGGGGTCCCAAAACATGTTTTCCCCATTCATTTTCCCATAGGAAACTTTAGCCACGGCTACAGCCCGAACTGCTGAACGGAATTACACCAAATTTGGCAAAGAGGTAGTTCTTGGTTCAGAAAGAACCCTTTTTGTTAAATGGTGTAAATCCGTTTGGTAGTTACTGAGAAAATCAAAAGGAAAATCACATATATATCTATGGCCGCGTCGGATTCGCGCACCCTCCCGATCACGAGCTGCATGCTAATTGGCTTTCAAGTGGCTGTCAACACTCCAAATCAGGAAGTGTTGGCAGCCATTTTGTCCTTCGGTAGAACCGAGGCACAAGAAACAAGTGCGCAAAACGCAGAAAGGGGGCAGGGTAGAAACACCCTGACCCCCTAGGTCTGCTCAGGGGGTCCCACAAGGACCCCTGGGCAGAAAAAGCAGTTTAAAAAAAAAATCGGCGGGATGCGCTTAGAGTGCGCGGATCCCGCCGATTAAAAACAACAAAAAAACACAAGAAACAAGTGCGCAAAACGCACAAAGGGGGCAGGGTAGAAACACCCTGACCCCTAGGTCTGCTCAGGGGTCCCACAAGGACCCCCTGGGCAGAAAAAGCACACAAAAAGACCGGAACCGTGCCGGAGGCCCGCCCCCTCCCTGCAGCAGTCTGCAAACGCGCCCCCTGGCGCGTTTTAAGAAAGGAAGTAATTCCCCTTGAATACTGGGGGTCCCTGGGGCCAACTAGCCCACCAGGAACCTCCGGTATGCGCCAGGGGGCTGCGTTGCACAGAGGTGTACAGAGGCCACGCCCCTTTTACACCTCTCTGCAACGCAGCTCTGTGGCGCTTTTGGAGGTACATGGTGGGCTAGTTGGACTCCAGGGACCCTCAGTATTCAAGGGGACTTAATCCCCCAACTTAAAACGCGCCACGGGCGCGTTTGCACAGTGGTGAAGGGAGGGGGCGTGGCTTCAGGTGACATGTGTGCAAACAGGCCCAGTGGCGCGTTTTAAGATGGGGAATTAAATCCTCTTCAATCCTGAGGGTCCCAGGGGGCCAACTAGCCCACCAGGTACCTCCAGTAAGCGCCACGGAGCTGCGTTGCAGAGTGTTGTAAAGGGGCATGGCCTCTGAACACCTCTCTGCAACGCAGCTCTCTGGCGCATACTGGAGGTATCTGGTGGGCCAGTTGGCCCCTAGGGACCCTCGGGATTGAGGAGGAATTAATTCTCCAACTTAAAACGCGCCACAGGGCGTGTTTGCAGACATGTCACTTCAGGCCCCACCCCTTCCTTCACCATTGTGCAAATATTCCTCTAAAATCAGCCGAACGACGAATTCCGATTTACTCACCTGTTATCAGGAGAGACCTCAGTGCTGCATCTTTGAGCCCAGTACTGATCCTGAACAGTAATTTTAACCGTACTTACCAGTAACTTGAATTTCCTTCCATAGGCTAACATTGACTGGTTTCACTTGGAAATTCTTCTAAGTGTGGAGTTTTGGAACTTTATAATATTCCTCTAAAATCAGCCGAACTACGAATTCCGATTTACTCACCTGTTATCAGGAGAGACCTCAGTGCTGCATCTTTGAGCCCAGTACTGATCCTGAAAAGTAATTTTAACCGTACTTACCAGTAACTTGAATTTCCTTCCATAGGATATCATTGCCTGCTTTTTGCTGAAAAAGTTTCTAAGTGTCGATTTTTGAAACAGACAAATATTCCTCTAAAATCAGCCGAACTACGAATTCTGATTTACTCACCGGTTATCAGGAGAGACCTCAGTGCTGCATCTTTGAGCCCAGTACTGATCCTGAAAAGTAATTTTAACCGTACTTACCAGTAACTTGAATTTCCTTCCATAGGCTAACATTGACTGGTTTCACTTGGAAATTCTTCTAAGTGTGGAGTTTTGGAACTTTATAATATTCCTCTAAAATCAGCCGAACTACGAATTCCGATTTACTCACCTGTTATCAGGAGAGAACCCAGTGCTGCATCTTTTAGCCCAGCACTGACCCTGAAAAGTAATTCTAACCGTACTTACCAGTAACTTGTATTTCCTTCCATTGGAATCCATTGTCTGGTTTTCAGCAGAAAAGTTTCAAAGTGTCGATTTTCAGCCGAACTACGAATTACGATTTACTCACCTGTTATCAGGAGAGACCTCAGTGCTGCATCTTTGAGCCCAGTACTGATCCTGAAAAGTAATTTTAACCGTACTTACCAGTAACTTGAATTTCCTTCCATAGGATATCATTGCCTGCTTTTTGCTGAAAAAGTTTCTAAGTGTCGATTTTTGAAACATACAAATATTCCTCTAAAATCAGCCGAACTACGAATTCCGATTTACTCACCTGTTATCAGGAGAGACCTCAGTGCTGCACCTTTGAGCCCAGTACTGATCCTGAAAAGTAATTTTAACCGTACTTACCAGTAACTTGAATTTCCTTCCATAGGCTAACATTGACTGGTTTCACTTGGAAATTCTTCTAAGTGTGGAGTTTTGGAACTTTATAATATTCCTCTAAAATCAGCCGAACTACGAATTCCGATTTACTCACCTGTTATCAGGAGAGAACCCAGTGCTGCACCTTTTAGCCCAGCACTGACCCTGAAAAGTAATTCTAACCGTATTTACCAGTAACTTGTATTTCCTTCCAAAGGAATCCATTGTCTGGTTTTCAGCAGAAAAGTTTCAAAGTGTCGATTTTCACAAACTACAAATATTCCTTAAAAATCGCCTGTATGACTTAAACGCATTCTTTCAACTGTTTACAGGAGATGCACCAGTGCTGGATCCAGGATCCACCACTAAGTAAGAAAAAGTAACGATAACACTACTTACCTGCTAAGTGAATTTCCTCCCATAGGATAACATTGGTGATTCTATGTGAAAAAGTTTCTAAGTGTCAACTTTTAAAATACAATAATATTCCTTAAAAATCACTACTGTAACCAAAACGCTTTTACTCAACTGTTTACAGGAGATGTCCCAGGACTGAATCTAGGATCCAGTCCTGTGGTTAGAAAAAGTAATCCATAAAGTAACTAATTGCATTTAACTAGAAATTCACATTGAGCTCAATGTTGCATTGTGTTTGAAATTGTGTTGCCCATTGCAACAACTGTAACTACTGTACTTAAAAGTCTATTGCCTATTTGCAAAGTATTTAAACTAAAGTAATTCATTCTGAGAAAGTATATTTTGTAATGTAATGTATAATGTAATTATAATGTAATTTAAAAAATAAAATATCTAAAAATAAATAGTTTTAAAAAATGTAGTAAATCAGTATCAAAAAAATAAATATAACAATTAATACATTTAAAAATTGTCATTTACAAAACCTTTGAAATTCACTGAAAAAAACCATAGGTTTCAGACATGTTATAGTTAGGAATTAGCATTTAAAAAACCTTTGAAATTCACTGAAAAAACCATAGGTTTCAGGCACGTTATAGTTAGAAATTAGCATTTAAAAAACCTTACAAATTCACTGAAAAAACCATAGGTTTTAGGGACAGTTATAGTTAGTTGGACATTGCACTCGTACAAAACCCGTGAAATTCCCCCGTTATAGTTAGTTCAGGTAACTATAACTCGCGCCACCGCAATGCACTGCTGATGACGTCACATATTACATCACTCATGACATGGTCAGTGACATCACTGATGACATCACTGATGACATCTCAAATGACATCACTGATGACATCATCCACGTGAAAATCTGATGCACCTCCTCACACTCTAATATAACCTTTGATACACCCACTGTAAAATACAGACTACCATTTTCGAAACCATCGACACACCAATACCAGTTACTACATGCGCACTCACTGATTCCTAGGTCTACACACACATCCACTCATTCACCCATACAATCACTCATACATGCAGTCACTCATCAATACAACACTATCATATGCACTCATACAACTATACAGACACTCACACACCTCCACTCATCCATGGAGTTACTCACACACCTAGTCAGTCATGCAAATAGTCAATCACACTCCCATTTACTCACCTATACAGATACTAACGCATACTTACTCTCTTATATAATCACTGATACAAGTACACACTCATCCATACAGCCACTCTCACAATCACTGACTCTCACGTATAGTCATTTATACTCCAACTCTCACATACACTGCCTTTTCCCTATGTAGTTACTTGGACATGTACCACTGAGACATCCTTTCACTCACCAACCCACCCATACACACACTCACCCACCCATACAGCTGTTTCCACATGCACTCTTGAACCCATACACCCAGTGAATCAACCACTCACACATCTATGCGCAGTCACACACCTCCCACCCACCCACACACACACTCAGTCTCCCATACAAATTCTCAAGCAACCAATCAATAACCGATATACACACTCATGTAGCTACTCACCAACCCATGCATTCAGTAAGACACATTTAATCACTCACTTATACAGTCAGTCACACACCTACTAAATCATACATCCAGACACTTATACACCCACTCATTCTTCAATACACCTTGGCATATATATAAAACATATTTAAACTTTACAGAAACACACAGTCACTGGATGATGTCATCAATGATGTCATCAGTGATGTCATTTGAGATGTCATCAGTGATGTCATCAGTGATGTCACTGACCATGTCATGAATGATGCAATATGTGACGTCATCAGCAGTGCATTGCGGGGGCGCGAGTTATAGTTAGCTGAACTAACTATAACGGGGGAATTTCTCTGGTTTTGTACGAGTGAAATGTCCAACTTACTATAACGTCCCGGAAACCTGTGTTTTTTTCAGTGAATTTCTAAGGTTTTTTTAAATGCTAATTTCTAACTATAATGTCCCTGAAACATATGGTTTTTTCAGTGAATATATATATATATATATATATATATTCCTCCACAACGACTGCCACTCTCCAATGGTCCAGCCACACTATCCCCGCAATAACGGCACAAGAGACGCTGGTGAGTCCAATCTCTTAATTCCCTTTTTTTCATTTTTTTTTTTCATGCTGCAACACCCAATATAGGACACCTACGCATTTCGGCTTATGCCTTCAACCGGGTAACCCCATTCCCACAACCATAGTGATTTTAAAAATAGATATTCTTTGTCACATGACCCTCACTCACTTCCCTTCAGGAACAACTAGACTCACTGATACATGTTTTGAATCACATCTTGGCCGCCATATTGGAGTCACCTTTCATTATATGGCCCGGTACATCTGCAATCTCTTTATATTTCCAATTTCTGTTTTCAACCAAAAGTTGCAAAATGCGATTAAATTATGTTAGCATAAATTTCGGTATAGCTATTCTTCATATAAGCACCTTTGGTAATAGCACCTATTGGTAAACAATATTACAAAATTGTTGTAAAGTGCAAGTGCCTCTTTGTAAACAATCTTCCCCTCTGGTGTGTCTGCTATACAGCAGTTATTCACATATTTTTCTCTTGGTAGAGCATCCCCTATATCTCAATTCTCAATTTAGCCATAAAGTGTGAAGTGCTATTATATAGGCAATTTAACCACATTGCCATATCCTTTAGTACAGGTGTTTTTCATCTATGTACCTCGTGTATAGATACCTCTTTATAGACATTATTCCACAATTGTCTCTAAAGTGAAAGTGCCTATTTGTAAACAGTCCTCCTCAAGTTTTATAAAGTGCTACTTCCAATACTTAGATTCAGAAATCATCCCTATTTCGAGAAGTGCAAATGCATGTATATGGATACTGCCCAGACATGGCTCCTTGTGTCCAACTTAGAATGCTGCTGCTACATCTAAAGGTCCACTTATCTGTCTGTAAATCATGTGTGTAGATCACACACCCAAGGTTATACTTACTAATTGAAAATAGCATGAATTCTACTCCCTTAAATAATGCAACAATGTTTAAACATCACACATATTCCTGCATGTACATAGATATACAGAATTTTCTCATGTACGCAATACCTGGGCAATTGGACTCCATATATATAGCCTGTTCAACCTGGATACTTCAATGAGGCTTCTGTGTTCCTAACGCCTGTGCAGAGTACCAATGCAAAAAGACTTATACATTTCATATATATATATATATATATTCACTGAAAAAACCATAGGTTTCAGACACGTTATAGTTAGAAATTAGCATTTAAAAAACCTTTGAAATTCACTGAAAAAACCATAGGTTTTAGGGACAGTTATAGTTAGTTGGACATTTCACTCGTACAAAACCATAGAAATTCCCCGTTATAGTTAGTTCAGCTAACTATAACTCGCGCCTCGCAATGCACTGCTGATGACGTTACATATTACATCACTCATGACATGGTCAGTGACATCACTGATGACATCACTGATGACATCTCAAATGACATCACTGATGACATCACTGATGACATCATCCAGTGACTGTGTGTTTCTGTAAAGTTTAAATATGTTTAATATATATAGGGAAAGGCGTATTGAAGAATGAGTGGGTGTATAAGTGTCTGAATGGATGATTTAGTACGTGAGTGACTGACTCTACAAGTGAGTGATTAAATGTATCTTACTGAATGCATGGGTTAGTGACTAAACTGTGTGAATGTCTGTATCCGTCTGTCTGTTGGTTTGTAAGCGGCTGCATGAGCTTTCTGAATAGCTACATGAGTGTCTACATGGGTTATTGATTGATTGTCTGAGTATCTGTATGGGTGCCTGAGTGTTTGTGTGGGTGGGGTGTGTGTGACTCTGTGCATAGATGTGTGAGTTGGTGATTCACTGGGTGCATGGTTTCAAGAGTGCATCTGTGATGGACTGTATGGGTGGGTGAGTGTGTGTATGGGTGTGTTAGTGATTGAATGTATATCTCAGTGGTACATGTGTGAGTAACTACATATGTGAAAGGCAGTATATATGTGTGTTGGAGTACATAAATGGCTATAAGTGAGAGTGTGTGATTGTGAGAGTGGCTGTATGGATGAGTGTGTACTTGTATCAGTGATTGTATAAGAGCGTAAGAATGTGCTAGTATTTGTATGAGTAAGTGAGCTGGTGTGTGTATAACTGTATAGGTGAGTAAATGGGTGTGTGATTAAGTTTTTGCATGACTGACTAGGTGTGTGAGTACCTCTATGGATGAGTGGCGGTGTTTGAGTGTTTATATAGGTGTATGAGTGCATATGATAGTCCTGTACTGAGTGACTAAGTATGAGTGACTGTACGGGTGAGTGAGTGGATGTGTGTGTAGACCTAAGAATCAGTGAGTGGGTATGTAGTTTTTGGTGTTGGAGTGTCTATGGTTTTGAGAATGGCAGTCTGTAATTTAGAGTGGGTGTATCAAAAGTTATATTAGGGTGTGAGAAGATGCATGAAATTATCACATGGATGATGTCATCAGTGATGTCATTTGAGATGTCATCAGTGATGTCATCAGTGATGTCACTGACCATGTCATGAGTGATGTAATATGTGACGTCATCAGCAGTGCATTGCGGGGCGCGAGTTATAGTTAGCTGAACTAACTATAACGGGGGAATTTCTATGGTTTTGTACGAGTGAAATGTCCAACTAACTATAACAGTCCCTAAAACCTATGGTTTTTTCAGTGAATTTCAAAGGTTTTTTAAATGCTAATTTCTAACTATAACGTGTCTGAAACCTATGGTTTTTCAGTGAATTTCAAAGGTTTTTAAATGCTAATTTCTAACTATAATGTGCCTGAAACCTATGATTGTTTAAGTGAATTTCAAAGGTTTTTTTAAATGCTAGTTTCTAACTATGCCTACAGAGGTAGGACATGTGAAGAAAGAAGAAAAAATGCACAGAAAGAAGCAAAAGATGTGCAGAAAGAACCAACAGAAGAGCAGAAAGAGGCCTTGTTGCAAAATCATCCTGTGCCCACAACTTTTTCAGACGGGTACTGGTGGTAACTGACTCTGACTAACCAGAGCCAGTGCTATGCTAAAAGACACTTAGAATACAGTGAAAACACCTACATACACTAGGGAACACTATGCGTTGGGGTACCCCTGTGATTAGCATGACCTCCTCTCCAAGTCCCTAGTACATAATAGGGCAGGGGATTAAAACTACCTCTTAAAACGCGCTACAGGGCGCGTTTGCACAGTGGTGAAGGGAAGGGGGGCCTGAGGTGACATGTGTGCAAACGCACCCCGTGGCACGTTTTAAGTTGCGGGATTAAGTCCCCTTGAATTCTGAGGGTCCCTGGGGCCCAACTAGCCGCCCAGGGACCTACAGTTAGGACCACAGAGCTGAGTTGCAGAGAGGCGTTCCGAGGCCACGCACCTTTTTTCACCTCTCTGCAACGCAACTCTGTTGTGCTTACTGAAGGTACCTGGTGGGCTAGTTGGCCCCAGGGTCCCTCAGGATTCAAAGGGAATTAATTCCCCAACTTAAAACGCACCACAGGGCGTGTTTGCGCACATGTCACCTGAGGCCCCGCCCCTCCCTTCACCACTGTGCAAACGCGCCCCGTGGTGCGTTTTAAGTTGGGGGATTAGGTCACCTTGAATCCTGAGGGTCCCTGGGGCCCAACTAGCCCACTAGGTACTTCCAGTAAGCACCACAGGCCTGCGTTGCAACGCCTGTAACAAATTGTGCAGTTGTGTTTAGGTAGTGAAGAGGGTCGTGCTGGGGGTAGTGTTTTAGGGTTTAGGGTAGTGCAGTGGTGTTTGTGTAGTGTAGGGGGTCATGCTGGGGGTAGATTTGGGGTTTAGGGTAGGGCAGTGGTGTTTGGGTAGTGTAGGGAGTCGTGCTGGGGGAGTGTTTTAGGGTTTAGGGTAGTGCAGTGGTGTTTGGGTAGTGTAGGGGGTCGTGCTGGGGGTAGTGTTTTAGGGTTTAGGGTAGTGCAGTGGTGTTTGGGTAGTGTAGGGGTAGTGATTTAGGGTAGTGCAGTGGTGTTTGGGTAGTGTAGGGGTACTGCTGGGGGTAGTGTTTTAGGGTTTAGGTTAGTGCAGTGGTGTTTGGGTAGTGTAGGGGTACTGCTGGGGGTAGTGTTTTAGGGTTTAGGGTAGTGCAGTGGTGTTTGTGTAGTATAGGGGGTAGTGTTTTAGGGTTTAGGGTAGTGCAGTGGTGTTTGTGTAGTGTAGGAGGTCATGTTTTAGGGTTTAGGGTAGTGCAGTGGTCTTTGGGTAGTGTAGGGAGTCGTGCGGGGGTAGTGTTTTAGGGTTTAGGGTAGTGTAGGGGGTCATGCGGGGGGTAGTGTTTTAGGGATTAGGGTAGTGCAATGGTGTTTGGGTAGTGTAGGGGTCATGCGGGGGTAGTGTTTTAGGGTTTAGGGCAGTGCAGTGGTGTTCGGGTAGTGTAGGGGGTCGTGCTGGGGGAGTGTTTTAGGGTTTAGGGCAGTGCAGTGGTGTTCGGGTAGTGTAGGGGGTCGTGCTGGGGGAGTGTTTTAGGGTTTAGGGCAGTGCAGTGGTGTTCGGGTAGTGTAGGGGGTCGTGCTGGGGGAGTGTTTGAGGGTTTAGGGCAGTGCAGTCGTGTTCGGGTAGTGTAGGGGGTAATGCTGGGGGTGGTGTTTTAGGGTTTAGGGCAGTGCAGTGGTGTTCGGGCAGTGTAGGGGATCGTGCTGGGGGTGGTGTTTCAGGGTTTAGGGCAGTGCAGTGGTGTTCGGGCAGTGTAGGGGGTGGTGTTTCAGGGTTTAGGGCAGTGCAGTGGTGTTTAGGCAGTGTAGGGGGTCGTGCAGGGGGTGGTGTTTCAGGGTTTAGGGCAGTGGTGTTCGGGCAGTGTAGGGGGTCATGCTGGGGGTGGTGTTTCAGGGTTTGGGGCAGTGCAGTGGTGTTCGAGCAGTAAAGGGGGTCGTGCTGGGGGTGGTGTTTCAGGGTTTAGGGCAGTGCAGTGGTGTTCGGGCAGTGTAGGGGGCGGTGCAGGGGGTGGTGTTTCAGGGTTTAGGGCAGTGCAGTGGTGTTCGGGCAGTGTAGGGGGTGATGAAGGGGGTGGTGTTTCAGGGTTTAGGGCAGTGCAGTGGTGTTCGGGCAGTGTAGGGGTCGTGCAGGGGGTGGTGTTTCAGGGTTTAGGGCAGTGCAGTGGTGTTCGGGCAGTGTAGGGGGTCGTGCTGGGGGTGGTGTTTCAGGGTTTAGGGCAGTACAGTGGTGTTTGGGCAGTGTAGGGGGTCGTGCTGGGGCTGGTGTTTCAGGGTTTAGGGCAGTGCAGTGGTGTTCGGGCAGTGTAGGGGGTCGTGCTGGGGCTGGTGTTTCAGGGTTTAGGGCAGTGCAGTGGTGTTCGGGCAGTGTAGGGGGTCATGCTGGGGCTAGTGTTTCAGGATTTAGGGCAGAGCAATGGTGTTCAGGCAGTGTAGGGGGTTTTGCTGGGGTTGATGTTTCAGGGTTTAGGGCAGTGCAGTGGTGTTCGTGCAGTGTAGGGGGTGGTGTTTCAGGGTTTAGGGCAGTGCAGTGGTGTTCGGGCAGTGTAGGGGGTCGTGCAGGGGTGGTGTTTCAGGGTTTAGGGCAGTGCAGTGGTGTTTGGGCAGTGAAGGGGTCGTGCAGGGGTGGTGTTTCAGGGTTTAGGGCAGTGCAGTGGTGTTCGGCCAGTGTAGGTGGTCTTGCTGGGGGTGGTGTTTCAGGCTTTAGTGCAGTGGTGTTCGGGCAGTGTAGGGGGTCGTGCTGGGGCTCGTGTTTCAGGGTTTAGGGCAGTGCAGTGGTGTTCGGGCAGTGTAGGGGGTCGTGCAGGGGTGGTGTTTCAGGGTTTAGGGCAGTGCAGTGGTGTTCGGGCAGTGTAGGGGTCGTGCTGGGGCTGGTGTTTCAGGGTTTAGGGCAGTGCAGTGGTGTTCGGGCAGTGTAGGGGGTCTTGCTGGGGGTGGTGTTTCAGGGTTTAGGGCAGTGCAGTGGTGTTCGGGCAGTGTAGGGGGTCTTGCTGGGGGTAGTGTTTCAGGGTTTAGGGCAGTGCAGTGGTGTTTGGGCAGTGTAGGGGGTCTTGCTGGGGGTAGTGTTCAGGGTTTAGGGCAGTGCAGTGGTGTTCGTGCAGTGTAGGGAGTCGTGCTGGGGATGGTGTTTCATGGTTTAGGGCAGTGCAGTGGTGTTCGGGCAGTGTAGGGGGTCGTGCTGGGGTGGTGTTTCAGGGTTTAGGGCAGTGCAGTGGTGTTCGGGCAGTGCAGGGGGTCATGCTGGGGGTGGTGTTTCAGGGTTTAGGGCAGTGCAGTGGTGTACGGGCAGTGTAGGGGGTCTTGCTGGGGGTGGTGTTTCAGGGTTTAGGGCAGTGGTGTTCGGGCAGTGTAGGGGGTCTTGCTGGGGGTAGTTTTTCAGGGTTTAGGGCAGTGCAGTGGTGTTCGTGCAGTGTAGGGGGTCGTGCTGGGGGTGGTGTTTCAGGGTTTAGGGCAGTGCAGTGGTGTTCGGGCAGTGTAGGGGGTCGTGGGGGTGGTGTTTCAGGGTTTAGGGCAGTGCAGTGGTGTTCGGGCAGTGTAGGGGTCGTGCTGGGGCTGGTGTTTCAGGGTTTAGGGCAGTGCAGTGGTGTTCGGGCAGTGTAGGGGGTCTTGCTGGGGGTGGTGTTTTAGGGTTTAGGGTAGTGCAGTGGTGTTTGTGTAGTGTAGGGGGTCATGTTTTAGGGTAGTGCAGTGGTGTTTGGGTAGTGTAGGGGGTCGTGCTGGGGGTAGTGTTTCAGGATTTAGGATAGTGCAGTGGTGTTTGGGTAGTGTAGGGGGTCATGCTGGGGGTAGTGTTTTAGGGTTTACGGTAGTGCAGTGGTGTTTGTGTAGTGTAGGGGGTCGTGCTGGGGGCAGTGTTTTAGGGTTTAGGGTAGTGCAGTGGTGCTTGTGTAGTGTAGGGGGTCGTGCTGGGGGTAGTGTTTTAGGGTTTAGGGTAGTGCAGTGGTGTTTGTGTAGTGTAGGGGGTCATGTTTTAGGGTAGTGCAGTGGTGTTTGGGTAGTGTAGGGGGTCATGCTGTGGGTAGTGTTTTAGGATTTAGGTTAGTGCAGTGGTGTTGGGGTAGTGTTTTAGGGTTTAGGGTAGTGCAGTGGTGTTTGTGTAGTGTAGGGGGTCATGCTGGGGGTAGTGTTTTAGGGTTTAGGATAGTGCAGTGGTGCTTGTGTAGTGTAGGGGGTCGTGCTGGGGTAGTGTTTTAGGGTTTAGGGTAGTGCAGTGGTGTTTTTGTAGTGTAGGGGGGTCATATATATATTATCTACTGGCGGTCGCCAGTAGATAGTTATAGTTAGGACCTATTTTCCATAGGAAATCCGCGACATTCTATTTCAAATAACTCTTGCGTCGGTTGACGAATCTTCGAGAAATTTTCAAACTTTATGGCCCGCTCCGGTCCGCTCCTACCCTGAAAGTCTCAGGGTGATTCGTCAAGCGGGGGCCGAGAAAAAAGGGGGGTGCCAAAACGTGTTTTCCCCATTCATTTTCCCATAGGAAACTTTAGACACGGCTACAGCCCGAACTGCTGAACGGAATTACACCAAATTTGGCAAAGAGGTAGTTCTTGGTTCAGAAAGAACCCTTTTTGTTAAATGGTGTAAATCCGTTCAGTAGTTGCGGAGAAATTAAAAAAATAAGAGTCAAAAAATCAATTTCCCATAGGAAACCTTATGCAAGGCTACAGCCCGAACTGCTGAACGGAATTACACCAAATTTGGCAAAGAGGTAGTTCTTGGTTCAAAAAGAACCCTTTTTGTTAAATGGTGTAAATCCGTTCAGTAGTTGCTGAGAAAATCAAAAGTAAAAACACATATATATCTGGGCGGAGCCTAACCACACATGTCATCGTGAGATCTGATTGGCTGTCAGCACTTCATCCTGGAATTGCTGGCAGCCATCTTGGGACCAATATAAATGATAGTACCATTGAAATGCATTGTAGTGAATCGAAGATTTTGAGGGTTACCAAAGGAGAACTATAAAGGGTGACAACAGACTTTAGTTACATTAGAATTCATTTGTTGATGGTACCATACTAATTTCAGGAATTGTGGTGTGTTCTAAGGTGATTTTACCCTGTGAAAAACCTTCTGCTGGGATATCATGAATCATGTTTGAGAGAAAACTATTTTCACATGCTTGTCCCATACAGTTTTGGAAGGTGCCCCAGAAGCTAAAATGAGAGCATATTTTCTGTAAATTCACATTATCTTTCTCAGTCATGTGAGAATGAAGTCTGACATTCTCAGTAAAACATGTACATCCAACAAGGGCAGAGACTGTCAGTTGATTCCTTTCTGTTCTACTGCAGCTTCCCAGAGTGTTCTAAAGAACAACTAGAGTGCTAACAGCCTTACTTATGACAAAAGTATGGCACACCTGAAGCCATCTTGATTGGAATAAACTGGTAACACTTAAAACATTTAATTTAAAAAGGAACAAAATGATGGGGTTCATTTTGTCATAGAAATTATGGTTAGTGCTGTAGAAAGAAAAATTAGGACATGTTTCAAGTGTGATCTCAAATATCTTCCTGTTATATTTCAACAGGAGCAGCCTGTCAGTTGATGCCTTTGTGTTCTACTGCAGCTTCCCAGAGTGTTCTAAAGAACAACTAGAGTGCTAACAGCCTTACTTATGACAAAAGTATGGCACACCTGAAGCCATCTTGATTGGAATAAACTGGTAACACTTAAAACATTTAATTTAAAAAGGAACAAAATGATGGGGTTCATTTTGTCATAGAAATTATGGTTAGTGCTGCAAAAAGAAAATTTAGTGCATGTTTTAAGTGAGATCTCAAATCCTCTTCTATTTCATTAGAAAATTCTGACATGCAGACTGAAACAATCACTTTCAATACCAGCAGTAGACTTCCAGTTAACTCCTTGGTGAGCAGTAGCTTTACTACAGTGATCTAATGAACAACTAGAGTAATAACATTCTGAATTTATGGCAAATGTGTGACACATCTGAATGCCTTCTTGATGGAATCAAAGTAAAAAACTGAAAGCATTTCCTACTGAGGAGACTGCAGTAAATGAGGAAATTAGGAAACTTCATAACAAAGAAGTCTTCCAAGATGGCCACCAGTGAAAAAAGAGCCCAAATGTAGCACAAATATTACCCAGATGTAGCCCACATATAGCCCAATGACAAAAGTGTGCAAAACACTTTTTATTTTTAGTTTTTTTTGCAGTTTTATGTAGTGCAGACTGGTCAGGTATTGGAGCGTTGCATCTTAAAACATTACCCCCTACACTACAAAAACACCACTGCACTACCCTAAACCTAAAACACTACCCCAGCACGACCCCTACACTACACAAGCACCACTGCACTATCCTAAACCCTAAAACACTACCCCCAGCATGACCCCTACACTACACAAACACCACTGCACTACCCTAAACCCTAAAACACTACCCCAACACCACTGCACTACCCTAAACCCTAAAACACTACCCCCAGCACGACCCCCTACACTACACAAGCACCACTGCACTACCCTAAACCCTAAAACACTGCCCCCAGCACGACCCCTACACTACACAAACACCACTGCACTACCGTAAACCCTAAAACACTACCCCCAGCACGACCCCTACACTACCCAAACACCACTGCACTAACCTAAATCCTGAAACACTACCCCCAGCACGACCCCTACACTACCCAAACACCACTGCACTACCCTAAAACATGACCCCCTACACTACACAAACACCACTGCACTACCCTAAACCCTAAAACACTACCCCCAGCACGACCCCCTACACTACACAAGCACCACTGCACTACCCTAAACCCTAAAACACTACCCCCAGCACGACCCCTACACTGCCCGAACACCACTGCACTGCCCTAAACCCTGAAACACCAGCCCCTGCACGACCCCCTACACTGCCCGAACACCACTGCACTGCCCTAAACCCTGAAACACATACCCTAGCACGACCCCTACACTGCCCGAACACCACTGCACTGCCCTAAACCCTGAAACACCACCCCTTCACGACCCCTACACTGCCCGAACACCACTGCACTGCCCTAAACCCTGAAACACTACCCCCAGCAAGACCTCCTACACTGCCCGAACACCACTGCACTGCCCTAAACCCTGAAACATCACCCCCAGCAAGACCCCCTACACTACCCGAACACCACTGCCCTAAACCCTGAAACACCACCCCCAGCACGACCCCCTACACTGCCCGAACACCACTGCACTGCCCTAAACCCTGAAACACCACCCCCAGCACGACCCCCTACACTGCCCGAAAACCACTGCACTGCCCTAAACCCTGAAACACCACCCCTGCACGACTCCCTACACTGCCCGAACACTACTGCACTGCCCTAAACCCTGAAACACCATCCCCAGCACGACCCCCTACACTGCACGAACACCACTGCACTGCCCTAAACCCTGAAACACTACCCCCAGCAAGACCCCCTACACTGCCCGAACACCACTGCACTGCCCTAAACCCTGAAACACGACCCCCAGCAAGACCCCCTACACTGCCCGAACACCACTGCACTGCCCTAAACCCTGAAACACCACCCCCAGCAAGACCCCTACACTGCCCGAACACCACTGCACTGCCCTAAACCCTGAAACACCAGCCCCAGCACGACCCCTACACTGCCCGAACACCACTGCACTGCCCTAAACCCTGAAACACCACCCCTGCACGACCCCTACACTGCCCGAACACCACTGCACTGCCCTAAACCCTGAAACACCACCCCCAGCACGACCCCCTACACTGCACGAACACCACTGCACTGCCCTAAACCCTGAAACACTACCCCCAGCAAGACCCCCTACACTGCCCGAACACCACTGCCCTAAACCCTGAAACACCACCCCCAGCAAGACCCCCTACACTGCCCGTACACCACTGCACTGCCCTAAACCCTGAAACACCACCCTCAGCATGACCCCCTACACTGCCCGAACACCACTGCACTGCCCTAAACCCTGAAACACCACCCCCAGCACGACCCCCTACACTGCCCGAACACCACTGCACTGCCTAAACCATGAAACACCATCCCCAGCACGACCCCCTACACTGCACGAACACCACTGCACTGCCCTAAACCCTGAAACACTACCCCCAGCAAGACCCCCTACACTACCCGAACACCACTACACTGCCCTAAACCCTGAAACACTACCCCCTGCAAGACCCCCTACACTGCCCGAACACCACTGCCCTAAACCCTGAAACACCACCCCCAGCAAGACCCCTACACTGCCCGTACACCACTGCACTGCCCTAAACCCTGAAACACCACCCTCAGCATGACCCCCTACACTGCACGAACACCACTGCACTGCCCTAAACCCTGAAACACTACCCCCAGCAAGACCCCTACACTGCCCGAACACCACTGCCCTAAACCCTGAAACACCACCCCCAGCAAGACCCCTACACTGCCCGAACACCACTGCACTGCCCTAAACCCTGAAACACCACCCCCAGCACGACCCCCTACACTGCCCGAACACCACTGCACTGCCCTAAACCATGAAACACCATCCCCAGCACGACCCCCTACACTGCACGAACACCACTGCACTGCCCTAAACCCTGAAACACTACCCCCAGCAAGACCCCCTACACTGCCCGAACACCACTGCACTGCCCTAAACCCTGAAACACCACCCCCTGCAAGACCCCCTACACTGCCCGAACACCACTGCACTGCCCTAAACCCTGAAACACCACCCCCAGCACGACCCCCTACACTGCCCGAACACCACTGCACTGCCCTAAACCATGAAACACCAGCCCCAGCACGACCCCCTACACTGCCCGAACACCACTGCACTGCCCTAAACCCTGAAACACCACCCCCAGCACGACCCCCTACACTTCCCGAACACCACTGCACTGCCCTAAACCCTGAAACACCAGCCCCAGCACAACCCCGTACACTGCCCGAACACCACTGCACTGCCCTAAACCCTGAAACACCAGACCCAGCACGACCGCCTACACTGCCCGAAAACCACTGCACTGCCCTAAACCCTGAAACACCAGCCCCAGCACGACCCCCTACACTGCCCGAACACCACTGCACTACCCTAAACCCTCAAACACCAGCCCCAGCACGACCCCCTACACTGCCCGAACACCACTGCACTGCCCTAAACCCTGAAACACCAGCCCCAGCAAGACCCCTACACTGCCCGAACACCACTGCACTGCCCTAAACCCTGAAACACCACCCCCAGCAAGACCCCCTACACTGCCCGAACACCACTGCACTAAAGCCTGAAACACCACCACCAGCAAGACCACCTACACTGGCCGAACACCACTGCACTGCCCTAAACCCTGAAACACCACCCCCTGCACGACCCCCTACACTGCCCAAACACCACTGCACTGCCCTAAACCCTGAAACACCACCCCCTGCACGACCCCCTACACTGCCCGAACACCACTGCACTGCCCTAAACCCTGAAACACCACCCCACAGCACGACACCCTACACTGCCCGAACACCACTGCACTGCCCTAAACCCTGAAACACCACCCCCAGCATGACCCCCTACACTGCCCGAACACCACTGCACTGCCCTAAACCCTGAAACACCACCCCCAGCACGACCCCCTACACTGCCCGAACACGACTGCACTGCCCTAAACCCTGAAACATCAACCCCAGTAAGACCCCCTACACTGCCTGAACACCACTGCCCTAAACCCTGAAACAACACCCCCTACACTGCCCGAACACCACTGCACTGCCATAAACCCTGAAACACCACCCCCAGCAAGACCTCCTACACTGCCCGAACACCACTGCACTGCCCTAAACCCTGAAACACCAGCCCCAGCATGACCCCCTACACTGCCCGAACACCACTGCACTGCCCTAAACCCTGAAACACCAGCCCCAGCACGACCACCTACACTGCCCGAACACCACTGCACTGCCCTAAACCCTGAAACACCAGCCCCAGCACAACCTCCTACACTGCCCGAACACCACTGCACTGCCCTAAACCCTGAAACACCAGCCCCAGCACGACCCCCTACACTGCCCGAACACCACTGTACTGCCCTAAACCCTGAAACACCAGCCCCAGCACGACCCCCTACACTGCCCGAACACCACTGCACTGCCCTAAACCCTGAAACACCACCCCCTGCAGCACCCCCTACACTGCCCGAACACCACTGCACTGCCCTAAGCCCTGAAACACCACCCCCTGCACCGCCCCCTACACTGCCCGAACACCACTGCACTGCCCTAAACCCTGAAACACCACCCCCCAGCACGACCCCCTACACTGCCCGAACACCACTGCCCTAAACCTTGAAACACCACCCCCTGCACGACCCCCTACACTGCCCGAACACCACTGCACTGCCCTAAACCCTGAAACACCACCCCCTACACTGCCCGAACACCACTGCACTGCCCTAAACCCTAAAACACCACCCTCAGCACGACCCCCTACACTGCCCAAACACCACTGCACTGCCCTAAACCCTAAAACACCACTCCCAGCATTACCCCCTACACTGCCCAAACACCACTGCACTGCCCTAAACCCTAGAACACTACCCCCAGCACGACCCCCTACACTACCCGAACACCACTGCACTACCCTAAACCCTAAAATACTACCCCCAGCACAACCCCCTACACTACCCGAACACGACTGCACTGCCATAAACCCTCAAACACTCCCCAGAGCACGACCCCCTACACTACCCGAACACCACTGCACTGCCCTAAACCCTAAAACACTCCCCCCAGCACGACCCCCTACACTACCCGAACACCACTGCACTGCCCTAAACCCTAAAACACTCCCCCAGCACGACCCCCTACACTACCCAAACAACACTGCACTGCCCTAAACCCTAAAACACTACCCCCGCATGACCCCCTACACTACCCAAACACCAATGCACTACCTAATCCCTAAAACACTACCCCCGCATGACCCCCTACACTACCCTAAACCCTAAAACACTACCCCCGCACGACTCCCTACACTACCCAAAGACCACTGCACTACCCTAAACCCTAAAACACGACCTCCTACACTACACAAACACCACTGCACTACCCTAAACCCTAAAACACTACCCCCTACACTACACAAACACCACTGCACTACCCTAAACCCTAAAACACTACCCCCAGCAGTACCCCTACACTACCCAAACACCACTGCACTAACCTAAACCCTAAAACACTACCCCCAGCAGTACCCCTACACTACCCAAACACCACTACACTACCCTAAATCACTACCCCCAGCACGACCCCCTACACTACCCAAACACCACTGCACTACCCTAAACCCTAAAACACTACCCCCAGCACGACCCCCTACACTACCCAAACACCACTGCACTACCTAAACCCTAAAACACTCCCCCTAGCACGACTCCCTACACTACCCAAACACCACTGCACTACCCTAAACCCTAAATCTACCCCCAGCATGACCCCCTACACTACACAAATACCACTGCACTACCCTAAACCCTAAAACACTACCCCCAGCACGACCCTCTTCACTACCTAAACACAACTGCACACTTTGTTACAGGTGTTGCAACGCAGGCCTGTGGTGCTTACTGGAAGTACCTAGTGGGCTAGTTGGGCCCCAGGGACCTTCAGGATTCAAGGTGACCTAATCCCCCAACTTAAAACGCACCACGGGGCGTGTTTGCACAGTGGTGAAGGGGGGGGCGGGGCCTCAGGTGACATGTGCGCAAACACGCCCTGTGGTGCGTTTTAAGTTGAGGAATTAATTCCCTTTGAATCCTGAGGGACCCTGGGGGCCAACTAGCCCACCAGGTACCTTCAGTAAGCACAACAGAGTTGCGTTGCAGAGAGGTGAAAAAGGTGCGTGGCCTCGGAACGCCTCTCTGCAACTCAGCTCTGTGGTCCTAACTGTAGGTACCTGGGTGGCTAGTTGGGCCCCAGAGACCCTCAGAATTCAAGGGGACTTAATCCCGCAACTTAAAACGTGCCACGGAGGTGCGTTTGCACACATGTCACCTCAGGCCCCCTCCTTCACCACTGTGCAAACGCGCCCTGTAGCGCGTTTTAAGAGGTAGTTTTAATCCCCCTGCCCTATTATGTACTAGGGACTTGCAGAGGAGGTCATGCTAATCACAGGGGTACCCCAACGCATAGTGTTCCCTAGTGTATGTAGGTGTTTTCACTGTATTCTAAGTGTCTTTTAGCATAGCACTGGCTCTGGTTAGTCAGAGTCAGTTACCACCAGTACCCGTCTGAAAAAGTTGTGGGCACAGGATGATTTTGCAACAAGGCCTCTTTCTGCTCCTCTGTTGGTTCTTTCTGCACATCTTTTGCTTCTTTCTGTGCGTTTTTCTTCTTTCTTCACATGTCCTACCTCTGTAGGCATAGTTAGAAACTAGCATTTAAAAAACCTTTGAAATTCACTTAAAAAATCATAGGTTTCAGGCACGTTATAGTTAGAAATTAGCATTTAAAAAACCTTTGAAATTCACTGAAAAAACCATAGGTTTCAGACACGTTATAGTTAGAAATTAGCATTTAAAAAACCTTTGAAATTCACTGAAAAAACCATAGGTTTTAGGGACAGTTATAGTTAGTTGGACATTTCACTCGTACAACACCATAGAAATTCCCCGTTATAGTTAGTTCAGCTAACTATAACTCGCGCCCACAATGCACTGCTGATGACGTCACATATTACATCACTCATGACATGGTCAGTGACATCACTGATGACATCTCAAATGACATCACTGATGACATCATCCATGTGATAATTTCATGCATCTTCTCACACCCTAATATAACTTTTGATACACCCACTCTAAATTACAGACTGCCATTCTCAAAACCATAGACACTCCAACACCAAAAACTACATACCCACTCACTGATTCTTATGTCTACACACACATCCACTCACTCACCCGTACAGTCACTCATACTTAGTCACTCAGTACAGGACTATCATATGCACTCATACACCTATATAAACACTCACACACCGCCACTCATCCATAGAGGTACTCACACACCTAGTCAGTCATGCAAAAACGTAATCACACACCCATTTACTCACCTATACAGTTATACACACACCAGCTCACTTACTCATACAAATACTAGCACATTCTTACGCTCTTATACAATCACTGATACAAGTACACACTCATCCATACAGCCACTCTCACAATCACACACTCTCACTTATAGCCATTTATATACTCCAACACACATATATACTGCCTTTCACATATGTAGTTACTCACACATGTACCACTGAGATATACATTCAATCACTAACACACCCATACACACACTCACCCACCCATACAGTCCATCACAGATGCACTCTTGAAACCATGCACCCAGTGAATCACCAACTCACACTTCTATGCACAGAGTCACACACACCCCACCCACACAAACACTCAGGCACCCATACAGATACTCAGACAATCAATCAATAACCCATGTAGACACTCATGTAGCTATTCAGAAAGCCATGCAGCCGCTTACAAACCAACAGACAGACGGATACAGACATTCACACAGTTTAGTCACTAACCCATGCATTCAGTAAGATACATTTAATCACTCACTTGTAGAGTCAGTCACTCACGTACTAAATCATCCATTCAGACACTTATACACCCACTCATTCTTCAATACGCCTTTCCCTATATATATTAAACATATTTAAACTTTACAGAAACACACAGTCACTGGATGATGTCATCAGTGATGTCATCAGTGATGTCATCAGTGATGTCATTTGAGATGTCATCAGTGATGTCATCAGTGATGTCACTGACCATGTCATGAGTGATGTAATATGTGACGTCATCAGCAGTGCATTGCGGGGCGCGAGTTATAGTTAGCTGAACTAACTATAACGGGGAATTTCTATGGTTTTGTACGAGTGAAATGTCCAACTAACTATAACTGTCCCTAAAACCTATGGTTTTTTCAGTGAATATATATATATATTCACTGACAAAACCAAAGGTTGCAGAGACGTTACAGTTAGGCTGACATTTCACTTGTACAAAACCAGAGAAATTCAGCAGTCACAGTTAGTTGAACTAACTATAACGCACGCCCCCGCAATGCACTGCTTATGACCTCACATATTACATCACTCATGACATGGGCAGTGACATCACTGATGACATCACTTATGACATCATCCAGTGAGTGTTTTTAAAATGTTTATGAGTGATATATATATATATATATATATCTATACACACCAAGGTGTATTGATGAATCAGTGGGTGTATGAGTGCCTGTATGGATAATTCAGTGGGTGCGTAACTGACTGTATTAGTGAGTGATTAGGTGTCTCAGTGAATGTATCGGTGAGTGACTAGGTTTTGAGAATGTCTGTATCAGTTGGTCAGATGGTGTCTAAGTAGCTGTATGGGTTGGTCAGTGGGTATGTGAGTGGCTGGTTGGGTGATTGATTGGGTGACCTGTATGGGCGTATGAGTGTCTGTGTGGGGGCGTATGAGTATCTGTGTGGCTGGGTGAGAGGGTGTGTGACTGCCTGCATGGATGAGTGAGTGGGTGAGTCAGTGGCTGTATGGGTTAGTGAGTGCAGAAGTGAGGGGCTGTATAGGTGACTGAGTGTGTGTATGGCTGTGTCGGTGAGTGAATTGATGTGTATATGGTATATGGGTGAGTACCTGGGTATGTGAAAGGCAGTATAGGTGAGTGTTGGAGTATATGAGTGACAGTATGTGTGAGTGAGGGAATCTGATAGTGGCTTTATGGGTGAGTGTGTGCTTGTGTCAGTGACTGTATAGGTGAGTGAGTATGTGTTAATATCTGTATGAATAAGTGAGTGGGTGTGTGTATAACTGTGTAGGTAAGTAAATGGCTGTGTGATTGACTCTAGGTGAGTGAGTAGGTGTGTGAGTAGCTCTATGAGTGACTGACAGTGTGTGAGTGGCTGTATGGGTGTAGGAGTGGATATATCAGTGCTGTATTAGTGAGTGAGTTGGTGTGTGAGTGGCTGTATAGGTGACTGAGTGGATGTGTGTGTAGACCTATGAGTCAGTGAGTCGGTGTGCAAGTACTGGTATGTGTGTGTCAATGGTTTTGAGAATGGTAATGTGGAAGTTGGAGTGAGTGTATGAAAGGTTATATGGCGGTGTGAGTGGGTGCATCAGAGATTCTGTGGATGATGTCATCAGTGATGTCATTTGAGATGTCACTGACCATGTCATGAGTGATGTCATATGTGAGGTCATAAGCAGTGCATTGTGGGGGTGCAAGCTATAATTAGCTCAGCTAACTATAACTGTTGCATATCTCTGGTTTTGTACAAATAAAATATCAGCCTAACTATAACGTCCCTGTAACCTTTGGTTTTTTCCCTCAGTAGTAAAGTAGACTTCATCCCCCAACCAGTAGTGCGCGTTTGCATTGTGGTGGAGAAAGGAGGCATGGCCTCTGAACACCTCTTAACAATCCTGCTGTCTGGCACTTACTGGAGGTGACAGGAGGTGTAGTTGGCCCCCAAGGACCTCCAGTAAGTCACAGACAGCAGAATTGCTGAGACTTTGCCAGAGGCCACGCCCCCTTTCTCCACCCCTCTGCAAAGGTGCCTCCTGGTGCACTACTAGTTGAGGGATGAAGTCCCCTTTGCTCCAGATTGCAGCCAGCCAATGACGGTATTGCTGTTGGCACGTGGATCCGCAAATCTATTGCAGAGGATCCACAGTGGATCTGCGCCTCTAGATATACATACATTATTTCTTATAATAACTCTAAAACTACTGAACAGATTTACACCAAATTACAAAAAGCACTGTTTCTGGACCAAGTTCCAGTGTTCTGCAAAATTTGGTGTTATTCCTTTCAGATGTTCAGGCTGTAGTCGTGTCTAAAATCACTATGGAAAATTGCATGGGGGAAATGCATTTTGAGATCCCCCTTTTTCTTGGCCTCCGCTTGACGGATCACCCCGAAACGTTCCAGACAGCAGCGGAAGTGAGTGACAAATTAGTTTTGAATATTTCTTGAAGATTTGTCAAACAGCACCAAAGTTATTAACAAAGCAAAAAACGCTGTGTTATATACCATTTTTGAGTGGGGTGAGGGGCCATGACTAGTGAGAAACTTAGCCTCAAGTGGATCATGATGCTGCTGTTTTCCCTCAGCAATTCTAATAAATAGCATATTATACTCTGCCCATCTGCATATATGGTTTGTGCATGACATTTTTACATGATTATTTGTTTTAACAAATAGAATTTAAACAAAACCAGGATACAGGGTATTACATCTGCAAATTAAGGTAAAACCACATTGAAGAGGTGTCTTTACTCTAAGGAAAGCTATTTCCTTGTGTAAAGTAATTGTAACAGGCGATATGGGAAGCAGTAAACAATGATTTTCTCATGGGAATTTCAGGCTTTTGTGGTAATAAACTGGATTTCGACCTTTGCACTGTAGCAATATAGGTTTGAATATGTGTTTATTTGTACAGTTACTCTTCACAA
Organism: Calotriton arnoldi; assembly: GCA_963921515.1. NCBI lineage: Eukaryota > Metazoa > Chordata > Amphibia > Caudata > Salamandridae > Calotriton > Calotriton arnoldi. Next base: position 412,026 of record CAWUFW010004777.1, read on the forward strand.
CATGAGGTATTGGGCCACATTCATTTTCACTGCCATGGCATACATAGTGAGATGATAATGCTAGGTGAAATGAAAATTCTGCTATATTAACTATATATATGCAAATCTGTGACATGTAGGGTTCACAATGATGCTGCGCATTTTTTTTACATATCTAAATTGCTTTCAAAGCTAGACAGGCCACAGGAAACAGGGAATTTCTGTGGCAGGCTAACGGAAAGTTGGGTGCAGTTGGGTGCAGTTGGGTCATGGTGGGCTGAGGATTCGCACACCATCCATTCATAAAGTGTCCCTACAGGACTGGTGCACACATTTCTTCTAGGCATGGAAAAGTTCATAGGAAAAGGGAGGTGCACTCAATAATTGTTCAGCAGAGCCAGTTCAGTCCATAAATCTTCTTTATTCAAAAAATAATATATAAATAACTTGAAGCACAGCCAACGCGTTTCGTTCCTATGTGCTAAAGGAACTTCATCAGGGCTGAAACAATCACACAAGGACATAATATAAATACACATATAACACATATATTGACACAATGTTGACATATATAAACACATACTCAGGTCACTAGACAGCCCACATGACTTGTATATACAACTTGAACCATACTACAAATTGACATTTGAAAAACTCAGAAAAAGACAATTTTCTAGAGTAATTTTGATTTAATAGAATATATTAGATATGAAAGGATAAAGCTATATTAATAAGTGGGAAAATGAAGAGGAAAAGAGCAATAGAAAAATATAAATAAGAATTATTACAAAAAGAATTATTACAATCAAAAGGATAAACGTGATAGTCCGTTGGGAAGGAAGAATAATAATAAAAAAATCCAAGAAAAGGAAACTATTAGGAATGAGTGAAAAAGAATAAGTGAATGGGAGAAAGAATAAATAAGTGAATAAGAGAAAAATATAAGGTTCTAAGAGTGAATAGAAACAATTATAAATGAAACACCAAATAATAATCTATAGGGAAAAGATAATAACAGATCCCCAATAACCAATCATTAGGAGTCTCTATAATAAAGAGTCTCACCTTGACCGCTTCATTTTCCCACTTATTAATACATCTTTATCCTTTCATATCTAATATAGGTCTCTCCCTTTTAAATCAAAATTACTCTAGAAAATTGTCTTTTTCTGAGTTTTTCAAATGTCAATTTGTAGTATGGTTCAAGTTGTATATATAAGTCATGTGGGCTGTCTAGCGACCTGAGTATGTGTTTATATATGTCAACATTGTGTCAATATATGTGTTATATGTGTATTTATATTATGTCCTTGTGTGATTGTTTAAGCCCTGTTGAAGTTCCTTTGGTACATAGGAACTAAACATGTTGGCTGTGCTTCAAGTTATTTATATATTATTTTTTGAATAAAGAAGATTTATGGACTGAACTGGCTCTGCTGAACAATTATTGAGTGCACCTCCCTTTTCCTATGAACTTTTCTGTACCAGTGGCACCTATCAACGGCGGGTGCTGGGAGTAGTAGCACCGAACCTCAGTAATGATACAATTGGATTCAAGTGCTTAACCTTGGTCAGCTGTTGTGTTTTTGTTTCTTATAAACATTTCTTCTAGGCATGATTATGATTTGCTGCTGCAGAGAAATAATATCCCATAGTATTGTACCTGACGCTGATCTGCTGAAATATTTAGTTAGTTTCTCTTCAGACAAGTTTGTAAAAAGAGTGACGGTTTAGTGAATATATTCAGAACATTGAAGAAGCAATTTTTAGGCCATTCGTGTTGTGCTATCAATTAATAACAATCCTAAATTAATTGTGAGAAAGATAGTGAAGAGTAAGTGAAAAGTAATTTAGAAAAATAAATCACGTAAGCATTTCCTGCTTCAGAAGAATTGCCTGCCTGAAAATAAACTTCCTTCTCAATTACTGTTTGTCACAAACACTCACCCTTTGGAGGCTGAACAATACTTTTCAAATTATAAAACAGAAACTTGAACCATTTGTTTAGAATGGTGAAAAGACTAGGGTTTAAAAAGAAACAGTATATCAGATTATTGGAGATGGAGGCTTGGGTTTTCCACATATAGAATATTAGTACAAGCAAACAAGCTCCACTCTCCTCTGGAGTGGGGTTTACCAAATATGACAAAACCATAAATTCAGTTTTTCTCAATATAGATACTAAGCAATAAATTCAGCGATCTTAGATTGGGTTCCCAGCACCTAACTTTTGTAGGCAAGCTGTTTCTTTATTTCACCAAGTGAATTGCTCCACACACGTTATGTGGCCCATGAGAGCGTCCAACACTTTCACGTGTTAGATTAAAGAAAATGTGTGTAAAATAATAATGTGCTGGTACATGACCCCTGAACTCTTGGAGGCTTGTGTGGCAGTCCCAGTAGATGCAGCTAAGGTTGTGGCCAGAAGGGAATGCTTGAACATGAGGTGATCTTGTCCTGTCTTGTGCCCAGAGTGTGATATTTTGCAATGATGTCTTGAAGTTTATTCACAACACATTACGTTTGGCAACTTCAGACATCCCTCTGACACAACTGTGATGGACTAAAATCAGCCAGCTAAATGCAACTGAGAAACTGTCAGTTATGTCTCATGAAAATATTTCAAAATCCGTGGAGTAGAAATTAGATGGCTTAATCTCCTGCTGCCCAAGGTCAAGATATAACATTTTAAATGCATTAGGTTATACATTTGTAAACACATTTGCTTGCATTTCCACATGGGCAAAGGTTTAAAACAAATAGATTAATAACTTGTATTATGTAATTTTTAAAATTTGCATACTTACATGGTATTTTAATTAATTCTGCTTGAAATAAATAACTTGAACCATGAAACTTTCATAATTTGTGCAAATATGGACTCTTCTTGAACTTTTGTAAACTGAGGGCTTAATGAGAGAAGGGCCGAACAATATCAACCAGAGGTGGAAGGGACAGTGGTATTGTTCAGGTGTGATTTCTCACATCAAAGACCGGAGGCGCCTATTATGCAGCTCTGATCTTGCTTTAATTCAACAGCATCAGCCAAGAACTACTTAAGAAAATTACAAAATCCCATGAGGCCTGGGTACAACTAGCCAATGGGAACACAACACACAGTACAACAGTGGCCAGTAGTAGTACAGAACCATGAATAATACTCAGCTTGACAGTCCTCTTTTCTTGCTGCTCGCAGTCAAGTTAAGTATTACACATTTTTACGTTTACAATTACTGTCAATTGTTATCATATTGCTTATTTTATTGTATTTGGGCATATATTTTGCATTTCTTACTGGTTTACTGTTTCCTCTGTTGGAACATTGCCGCATTCCTGCCAAGCACTCTGTTCCTTACGCTCCAGTGCGTCTCAAACCACGGCCGCCATTTTATTACAGTCCGAGACGCGCATTATTCTCCTCAGGATTCTGCTAACTGGCTGTGCGGTATTTTAACCTTCTTTCTCGAGCCCTTGCCTCCAGTGTAGCTCCGGTCGGTCCTCTCCGACTCGGACGTTTGCCACACCCAGAGGCGCTGCCTCAGCTCCTACCCCTTTGCCTTCCTGTGTTGCCCAGAAGGAGGGGTTGGTCTTTTCCTTTCGTCCCCTAGTTGTAACCGCTTGTTTGCCTCATTTTCTTCAAATAATAAAATAATGGAGATAGATAGCTTTCCTTTAATGCATGAGCAAGATGACGAAGAGAATTCTCTTGAGGACAATCTGAATGATTTTATTCAGGCATCAGTAGAACAGGCTGTCACAGCCTCCGTGGACAAAGTTACAAAGAATATTGAGAATTCTATGATAAACCTAGTGCCTAAGACAATTTTGGCCCATTCTGCGGGGGAAAGCAGAAAGCGCAAGGCTACGGGTTTTTCCATAGCAGCTAGTATTAAGGCTACATCTAAATCTAATTTTGCGCTACTGACTGGTGAGGTTCCTTTAAGCAAGGCAGAGGAGGCGGTTCTGCAAAGTGTAAGGCAAAGTCTAAACACAGCAATATTAAATCGTCTCCAATTTTAATTACACATATTCCTGATACATATGATGATATGGGTGATCTGGAATCAGACAATGACAAAGATGGAGCTAGGGACTCCAACTCTTACTGCCCCTCTAAGAAATCTAAGTTGTCTTCTCCCTCTCATGATCTTTTTGCACCCAAAATTGTTTTGGACTCTTGACGGGGTTCCGATGTTTGCCCCTAATTTTATTCACCGTCGCAATTCCACCAAGTGGTTCCCTACTGAACACGTTGGCCTATTGCCTATGCTGACCTCTAGACAAACAAACTAGAGCTAAATTGAAGTCGGAATACCCTAGAACTTCCTTACCTTCCAAAATTACTGTCACCCCTTCTATCGACCCCTCTATTTTCACGTTCTTCTCAAAATTTGGCAAAGACCCCCATAAAGGGGTGGACAAAGCTTGGTCCACCTGTCAAGATAAACTCTTGGATATTGTGGGTCTCCTGGCCTGTATTTTTGACTTGGCAGAATCCACAAGACTTGATCAGTCCTCTATTGAGCCTGAAGTTCTCTCTTTTTTATTTGGTCCAAAGGGCCTTTTGTTTACTAGTCAATGCTAATTCCGCCATAATGCACGAACGTTGGAAAGGACTCCTGTTAAAATTGTATTCCAAATTGGTAAACTTGGCATCCATGGATCTGGGAATTAAGGCAGAAGGTCTTCTGTTTGGGGACTCTTTCATAAAGGAGTTAAGCAAATATGTGTCCACCTTGCAGTTCATCGACAAGGCGCAACAGTAACTTAAGAAAGTTTTCTCTCAGCAGGTTTTTGCCAGGGCCAGTAGAGATATGTGCTGCTTCACCAGCTGCAACTACCACAACCAAGGTTTCAGAGGCTCCTTCAACTCAGGATATCAAGACTACAAGCCTCAATTCTATCCCCAGCGAGGTAGAGGCTTTCGAGGTCATGGACTCCGACCCCGTCAGCTTAGATCCAGAATCCCGTTTAGAGCTTCAATGGTGGCTAGACCATTTAAATGCCTGTAATGACAGAGCTATCTTCGCGTCAGCCCCCTATCTTCTGTTAGAATCCGATGGAGGTCGGAGGGGTTGGGCTCTCGATGTGGACCAATCTCGACTGGTAGTACTTGGTCACACGAGGAGTCCAGATTGCATATAAACTGTTTAAAGATGCTGACAGGCTCCTTTGCGATCAAAAGCCTAGCAAAAAACAGGGTACATTGCTCTACTCTTCTGCATATGGACAACATTTCTACAGTCCGTTACATACATCATCTAGGCGGCACCAGATCAATGTTGGCATAACTAGCCAAAAGTTTTTGGGAATTCTGCCTAATAAAGCGATACAAAAGGGGATGATGGACGGAACGCTTGAGCCAATCAAACACTCACCCCCAGTCAACTGATCTGGGTTTAATCCATCATCATTCTTTAGCTCACTCCACCACCCCAGTTCAGACATGGCCATATGCAAATCAGTCTGACCCTGTGCCTCATGGGAACAGTCCAGCCCGAACTGCCAAGCCATGTCTTCCCTGGACCGGAAACAAGCATCCTAGGACCGGTTTCTGGCATTCCAGCCGTCATCAGCCAGGCTTGCTTGAATCCAGTGGCAAAGTGAGCAAGGGACCCACGTCTGGGCATACCCCCGCCAACTTAGGGCGAACAAAGCGATACAAAGGGGATGATGGACGGAACGCTTGAGCCAATCAAACACTCACCCCCAGTCAACTGATCTGGGTTTAATCCATCATCATTCTTTAGCTCACTCCACCACCCCAGTTCAGACATGGCCATATGCAAATCAGTCTGACCCTGTGCCTCATGGGAACAGTCCAGCCCGAACTGCCAAGCCATGTCTTCCCTGGACCGGAAACAAGCATCCTAGGACCGGTTTCTGGCATTCCAGCCGTCATCAGCCAGGCTTGCTTGAATCCAGTGGCAAAGTGAGCAAGGGACCCACGTCTGGGCATACCCCCGCCAACTTAGGGCGAACAAAGCGATACAAAGGGGATGATGGACCGGAGCAGCTAGAGCCAATCAAACACTCACCCCGAGTCAACTGATCTGGGTTTAATCCATCATCATTCTTTAGCTCACTCCACCACCCCAGTTCAGACATGGCCATATGCAAATCAGTCTGACCCTGTGCCTCATGGGAACAGTCCAGCCCGAACTGCCAAGCCATGTCTTCCCTGGACCGGAAACAAGCATCCTAGGACCGGTTTCTGGCATTCCAGCCGTCATCAGCCAGGCTTGCTTGAATCCAGTGGCAAAGTGAGCAAGGGACCCACGTCTGGGCATACCCCCGCCAACTTAGGGCGAACAAAGCGATACAAAAGGGGATGATGGACGGAACAGCTTGAGCCAATCAAACACTCACCCCCAGTCAACTGATCTGGGTTTAATCCATCATCATTCTTTAGCTCACTCCACCACCCCAGTTCAGACATGGCCATATGCAAATCAGTCTGACCCTGTGCCTCATGGGAACAGTCCAGCCCGAACTGCCAAGCCATGTCTTCCCTGGACCGGAAACAAGCATCCTAGGACCGGTTTCTGGCATTCCAGCCGTCATCAGCCAGGCTTGCTTGAATCCAGTGGCAAAGTGAGCAAGGGACCCACGTCTGGGCATACCCCGCCAACTTAGGGCGAACAAAGCGATACAAAAGGGATGATGGACGGAACGCTTGAGCCAATCAAACACTCACCCCCAGTCAACTGATCTGGGTTTAATCCATCATCATTCTTTAGCTCACTCCACCACCCCAGTTCAGACATGGCCATATGCAAATCAGTCTGACCCTGTGCCTCATGGGAACAGTCCAGCCCGAACTGCCAAGCCATGTCTTCCCTGGACCGGAAACAAGCATCCTAGGACCGGTTTCTGGCATTCCAGCCGTCATCAGCCAGGCTTGCTTGAATCCAGTGGCAAAGTGAGCAAGGGACCCACGTCTGGGCATACCCCCGCCAACTTAGGGCGAACAAAGCGATACAAAAGGGGATGATGGACGGAACGCTTGGGCCAATCAAACACTCACCCCCAGTCAACTGATCTGGGTTTAATCCATCATCATTCTTTAGCTCACTCCACCACCCCAGTTCAGACATGGCCATATGCAAATCAGTCTGACCCTGTGCCTCATGGGAACAGTCCAGCCCGAACTGCCAAGCCATGTCTTCCCTGGACCGGAAACAAGCATCCTAGGACCGGTTTCTGGCATTCCAGCCGTCATCAGCCAGGCTTGCTTGAATCCAGTGGCAAAGTGAGCAAGGGACCCACGTCTGGGCATACCCCCGCCAACTTAGGGCGAACAAAGCGATACAAAAGGGGATGATGGACGGAGCAGCTAGAGCCAATCAAACACTCACCCCGAGTCAACTGATCTGGGTTTAATCCATCATCATTCTTTAGCTCACTCCACCACCCCAGTTCAGACATGGCCATATGCAAATCAGTCTGACCCTGTGCCTCATGGGAACAGTCCAGCCCGAACTGCCAAGCCATGTCTTCCCTGGACCGGAAACAAGCATCCTAGGACCGGTTTCTGGCATTCCAGCCGTCATCAGCCAGGCTTGCTTGAATCCAGTGGCAAAGTGAGCAAGGGACCCACGTCTGGGCATACCCCCGCCAACTTAGGGCGAACAAAGCGATACAAAAGGGGATGATGGACGGAACGCTTGAGCCAATCAAACACTCACCCCCAGTCAACTGATCTGGGTTTAATCCATCATCATTCTTTAGCTCACTCCACCACCCCAGTTCAGACATGGCCATATGCAAATCAGTCTGACCCTGTGCCTCATGGGAACAGTCCAGCCCGAACTGCCAAGCCATGTCTTCCCTGGACCGGAAACAAGCATCCTAGGACCGGTTTCTGGCATTCCAGCCATCATCAGCCAGGCTTGCTTGAATCCAGTGGCAAAGTGAGCAAGGGACCCACGTCTGGGCATACCCCCGCTAACTTAGGGCGAACAAAGCGATACAAAAGGGGATGATGGACGGAGCAGCTGAGCCAATCAAACACTCACCCCCAGTCAACTGATCTGGGTTTAATCCATCATCATTCTTTAGCTCACTCCACCACCCCAGTTCAGACATGGCCATATGCAAATCAGTCTGACCCTGTGCCTCATGGGAACAGTCCAGCCCGAACTGCCAAGCCATGTCTTCCCTGGACCGGAAACAAGCATCCTAGGACCGGTTTCTGGCATTCCAGCCGTCATCAGCCAGGCTTGCTTGAATCCAGTGGCAAAGTGAGCAAGGGACCCACGTCTGGGCATACCCCCGCCAACTTAGGGCGAACAAAGCGATACAAAAGGGGATGATGGACGGAGCAGCTTGAGCCAATCAAACACTCACCCCCAGTCAACTGATCTGGGTTTAATCCATCATCATTCTTTAGCTCACTCCACCACCCCAGTTCAGACATGGCCATATGCAAATCAGTCTGACCCTGTGCCTCATGGGAACAGTCCAGCCCGAACTGCCAAGCCATGTCTTCCCTGGACCGGAAACAAGCATCCTAGGACCGGTTTCTGGCATTCCAGCCGTCATCAGCCAGGCTTGCTTGAATCCAGTGGCAAAGTGAGCAAGGGACCCACGTCTGGGCATACCCCCGCCAACTTAGGGCGAACAAAGCGATACAAAAGGGGATGATGGACGGAGCAGCTTGAGCCAATCAAACACTCACCCCCAGTCAACTGATCTGGGTTTAATCCATCATCATTCTTTAGCTCACTCCACCACCCCAGTTCAGACATGGCCATATGCAAATCAGTCTGACCCTGTGCCTCATGGGAACAGTCCAGCCCGAACTGCCAAGCCATGTCTTCCCTGGACCGGAAACAAGCATCCTAGGACCGGTTTCTGGCATTCCAGCCGTCATCAGCCAGGCTTGCTTGAATCCAGTGGCAAAGTGAGCAAGGGACCCACGTCTGGGCATACCCCCGCCAACTTAGAGGCGAACAAAGCGATACAAAAGGGGATGATGGACGGACACGCTTGAGCCAATCAAACACTCACCCCCAGTCAACTGATCTGGGTTTAATCCATCATCATTCTTTAGCTCACTCCACCACCCCAGTTCAGACATGGCCATATGCAAATCAGTCTGACCCTGTGCCTCATGGGAACAGTCCAGCCCGAACTGCCAAGCCATGTCTTCCCTGGACCGGAAACAAGCATCCTAGGACCGGTTTCTGGCATTCCAGCCGTCATCAGCCAGGCTTGCTTGAATCCAGTGGCAAAGTGAGCAAGGGACCCACGTCTGGGCATACCCCCGCCAACTTAGGGCGAACAAAGCGATACAAAAGGGGATGATGGACGGAACAGCTAGAGCCAATCAAACACTCACCCCAGTCAACTGATCTGGGTTTAATCCATCATCATTCTTTAGCTCACTCCACCACCCCAGTTCAGACATGGCCATATGCAAATCAGTCTGACCCTGTGCCTCATGGGAACAGTCCAGCCCGAACTGCCAAGCCATGTCTTCCCTGGACCGGAAACAAGCATCCTAGGACCGGTTTCTGGCATTCCAGCCGTCATCAGCCAGGCTTGCTTGAATCCAGTGGCAAAGTGAGCAAGGGACCCACGTCTGGGCATACCCCCGCCAACTTAGGGCGAACAAAGCGATACAAAAGGGGATGATGGACGGAACGCTTGAGCCAATCAAACACTCACCCCCAGTCAACTGATCTGGGTTTAATCCATCATCATTCTTTAGCTCACTCCACCACCCCAGTTCAGACATGGCCATATGCAAATCAGTCTGACCCTGTGCCTCATGGGAACAGTCCAGCCCGAACTGCCAAGCCATGTCTTCCCTGGACCGGAAACAAGCATCCTGGGACCGGTTTCGGGTTCAAAACGCTCATCAGCCAGGCTATCTTGAATCCAGTGGCAAAGTGAGCAAGGGACCCACGTCTGGGCATACTCTGCCAACTTAGGGCGAACAAAGCGATACCAAAGGGGATGATGGACGGAGCGTTAGAGCAAATCAAACACTCACCCTCAGTCAACTGATCTGGGTTTAATCAATCATCATTCTTTAGCTCACTCCACCACCCCAGTTCAGACATGGCCATATGCAAATCAGTCTGACCCTGTGCCTCATGGGAACAGTCCAGCCCGAACTGCCAAGCCATGTCTTCCCTGGACCGGAAACAAGCATCCTGGGACCGGTTTCGGGTTCAAAACCCTCATCAGCCAGGCTATCTTGAATCCAGTGGCAAAGTGAGCAAGGGTGAAGCAAAATAACGATGTTGTGTGTTTTGCATTTCGCCCTATGTGGGAAGGGTATGCCCAGACGTGGGTCCCGTGCTCACTATGCCACTGGAGTCAAGCTATCCTGGCTGATGAAGGCTGATAGCCTGAAACCGGTCCTAGGATGCTTGGTTCCGGTCCAGGGAAGACATGGCTTGGCAGTTCGGTCTGGACTGTTCCCATGAGGCACAGGGTCAAGACTGATTTGCATATGGCTATGTCTGAACTGGGGTGGCGTGGTGAAGCAAAATAACGATGGATTAAACCCAGATCTGTGACTGGGGGTGAATGTTTGCCAATGTGCAGCATTCCGTCCATCATCTTGTGTGTTTTGCATTTCGCCCTATGTGGGAAGGGTATGCCCAGACGTGGGTCCCGTGCTCACTATGCCACTGGAGTCAAGCTATCCTGGCTGATGAAGGCTGATAGCCTGAAACCGGTCCTAGGATGCTTGGTTCCGGTCCAGGGAAGACATGGCTTGGCAGTTCGGTCTGGACTGTTCCCATGAGGCACAGGGTCAAGACTGATTTGCATATGGCTATGTCTGAACTGGGGTGGCGTGGTGAAGCAAAATAACGATGGATTAAACCCAGATCTGTGACTGGGGGTGAATGTTTGCCAATGTGCAGCATTCGGTCCATCATCTTGTGTGTTTTGCATTTCGCCCTATGTGGGAAGGGTATGCCCAGACGTGGGTCCCGTGCTCACTATGCCACTGGAGTCAAGCTATCCTGGCTGATGAAGGCTGATAGCCTGAAACCGGTCCTAGGATGCTTGGTTCCGGTCCAGGGAAGACATGGCTTGGCAGTTCGGTCTGGACTGTTCCCATGAGGCACAGGGTCAAGACTGATTTGCATATGGCTATGTCTGAACTGGGGTGGCGTGGTGAAGCAAAATAACGATGGATTAAACCCAGATCTGTGACTGGGGGTGAATGTTTGCCAATGTGCAGCATTCCGTCCATCATCTTGTGTGTTTTGCAATTCTGCCTAATAAACAACATTTCTGTACATGCAGAATACTTGCCAGGAGATCTAAACTTTGTAGTAGACTGGCACTTCTGCCACTTCTGCCACTTACTAGACTCGAGCAATTGGATGCTTCATCCTTCGGTGTTCAAGTCTCTGTATCACAAATAGGGTCCCTTCCACATAGACCTTTTTGCCTCCAGACTGAATTGCAAACTTCCTCTTGGCTTTAGCATCAGATTCTTTTCTCCAGGACTGGTTCCTTTCAACCCATTATACATTCCCTCCTTTTCTAATGATCAGCAGGGTCTTGTCTCAGGTCAGACGCCAACAAGCAACTCTGGTTTTGGTGGTTCCCTTCTGGCAGTCACAAGTTTGGTTTCATCCCTTTCTGGAACTGGCGATCGATTTCCCAGTTCTGCTTCCTTCATTCCCCAACCTTCTCCTGGATCCTTTTGGCCTTCCTCACAAGCGGGTACTAGACAATTCACTCACTCTCTTGGCTTGGAAGATAGCAGGAGTTCCCAATCTGCCCCACTCATTTCGCCAGAAGCTTCAGCTCAGCTTACATCAATAGATCCTGGGCCCCAGGTACCACAAAAGCTCATAAGTAAGCTTGGTCTCTATGGACAGGCTGGTGTGTGGAAAAATGTGTCAATCCCTTTTCAGCAGATATAACTTACACTGTTAATTTCTTCGCAGCCAAAGCTAGTAGGGGAAATACTTACCACACTATCAGCCTTTACAGATCTGCCATATCTAATTATCATCCTTACATCAATGGAAAACCAGTGGGAGAATATCCACTCGTCTTTCGACTATTAAAGGGAGTAAAATCTTCCAGTATTCCTGTTCCTAAGTACAGTATGTTGTGGGATGTTAATGTGGTTTTAAACTTGTTCATTTCATGACCGGATAATGCTAAACTTTCATTGAAAATGTTTTCAGCAAAGCTTACCATGCTATTATGTCTGATTTCTATCAAATGTTTGTCTGATGTTAGAGCTCTAGACATTTCCTCTCGACAGTTTACTCTGACAGGTGAGCTTTTTACAGTTCGCAGACGTACTAAAACAAATTTAACCTCTGTTTTCTATCCCTACTTTCCTGATCAACCCAAGCTTTGTGTTGGACAATGTCTCAAAGTATATGAACAAAACACAGTTGATATCAGGACACCCTCAGACACTCAGCTTCTTATTTCATTTAGAAATCCCCACAAACCAGTATCTTTCCCTACCCTCGCTCGCTGGGTCAAGTGGGTCATGTCCCTGGCAGGTATTGATACCACCATTGTCGGTGTCCATTCCCCTAGAGGAGCCATGGCCTCCAAAGCATTTTGGGAAGGCTCCCTTCTGGAGGACATTCTGAGATCAGCTGATTGGTCTATTGATAACGTTTTCTGTACTTTCTACTGTAAACCTGTGCATACTGCATATTCTGTTGTAGTTAACATGCTTTGAAAAAAGCATAATAGGAGCCTTCGGTCTTGCAATAATATGCAGATTTTCCTAGTAAATTATAAAGGAAAGGCTTAATTTTATTAAAGACACGGAGGCGGGTATTATCTCACGACAACCTGGTTTAACTTCATGTTTCTTTCCCACCTTGACAGCGACTCCAGCACCTACACCTTCTTCCACCTCAGGAATGCACGACCAGGTTTTTCCTTCTATGGATTTTCCGGATGTTCCTGTTTCTTCTCCTTCCCCATTTGTGATGTTGGGTCACAGAACTATTGGCTTTTGCCAGGAACTGTTCACTTGTACTATGGCTCTTTCGATTGTGTTATCTCTTTTACTTTTATTTAATGTTTATTCTCACACAAGAAAAGAGAACTGTTCACAGTTAAGCTGAGTATTATACATGGTACTGTACTACTATTGGCAACTGTTGTACTGCGTGTTGTGTTTCCATTGGCTGGTTGTTCCCAGTCCTAATGGGATTTGTAGTTTTTTTAAAGTAGTTCTTGACTGCTGTTGCTGAATTAAAGCAAGACCAGAGAAGCATAATACACGCCTCCGTGTCTTTAATAAAATTAAGATTTTCCTTCATAATTTACTAGGAAAATCTACATTAGACAACAAATGATGTTCAATTGCTAATTGGTCACAATACTGTTTGCCTGATTCGGATGATATATTTCTCTCTTAATTAGTGGTCTGTGCTTCTTTTGTAATGACTGCTCATCATTGAGTGAAACTTAAATTGCACTGTGTAGTTGTACTCTTTTCCTTCCTTTTCCTTCACACCTTTAATATCCTTTCTTTCCTGCCCACACCCATTAAATGAAAAATTTCAAAAGAAATCATGTAAGCATAAATATTTTGACAAATATATGTGTCTCTGAAGAGGTAATGTTGTGTTGACATCACAGAAAAAGAAAATGATATGACTCAAAATAAATATTAATTTAATTGTGAATTTTCAAAGCAAACCCCATATCAAGCTTTTGTAAATGTTAGGCAATCAGACTCATACTATTTCTTTATGGTGCGATGTGACAGGAAAGCATATTTTACCATATCACTCACATTGTGGATATATTTCAAAAGCTACAGACTGTAGTTTAGTGTGAGGATTTCAGCAATCTTTCTTGCCATTTATGCTCTGGGAGGAGAGGGGTTGCAGGAAGGAAGGGAAGCTGGGAGAGTAATAATGATTGTTATCTCAAGTTTAATAGCGTTATAAATCACAAATTCTAATAAATACCAGAACATTTCCAACATGCAGTTCCACATTCTAAACATTTGTGTATTGACTCCAAACATAACTCTTTTCTCATCCTTTAACAAGCATTTTCTTAAATGTTCCTATCCATGACAAACTGCAGGAGCATGCCTAGTGAAAATTTGCATTCTCACATTTTGTGTTACTTGGTTCTTCCAAACGCCGTGGAACATGAGGGTGTATCCCAACCTTTTACATAATGGAAACACACCTGCTGCTTTCTTTGGCATTAGTAGTTTTATGTGCATTTTTGAGGGAAACATCTTTGAAAAAGTTCTGAGAATTCCCTCAAACTGAGAAGTTTGATGGTGTTCACTGTATTTTTACATAACTACAGCCCACCTGTAATGCCCCCTTTCCTGCTCCAACCCATAAACATACTTGAAGACTATGAACCATACTAGCAACTTGTCCAAGGTACTTGTGCAAATGTCCTATGAAACAGAATCATAACATCTGGCCTGGCAATTGACTGTTGTTTTGCATGCTGAAGATTTACTTTTGTGTTTCCGAAAAGTTTGGGAATAAGGCCCTGCTCCTATTAAATATTTTTTTACCCTTACTTCAAACTCTAAAAACCAGTGGCACAAATGTTCCTAGATCTGACAACATTCATTCACTATCTGGCTACAACACTTGGACTAAGTTACCAAACAATTTTATAGAATTGCTATTGCCTAAACAATGTAGGCTCATGTTAGTTGTTGTGTGCCAGGCAATGTACACTGTGCTCACTGTATTCTATTGCCTTGCACTTCATTACCTAATCAGCGCCCTCAAGTAGACAGCAGATACACATTCATGGAGTCTGTTCTCAGCCTCTGTTGTGTTTGGTATGCGATTTTCTTTGTGCAATCTTCGGGGTCCATAGAGCACTACTGGATGAATCAAAGCTCACACCTGAGATTGGTCAGCAGATCATTACATTCAATAAATGTGAAGCACATTGACTTCACAAGAAAGTAAGAGGATGAATACATTTCATACCATAAAAGTTTATTAACGGTTAAAAGTTAACAGAAAGCAAAAATCAGATTAGTATTATCTAATGATCAACCTGGTTAGGTTCGATTAAAATACAATTCAAAATTAAATCAATGTCTTATATATCAGAGGATGAATCAGCATGGAGTCACCTCAAAGGGAAAGACAAAGGGAAATCAGTTCTCTCTTCCAGAAAGTACTCCATATCTCCTACTCTTCTCTGCTCTAAGCTGCATCGAAAACCCAGTCTGTCTGATAATCGACTCTGTACTAAGTTAAATCACACAATTCTAACCTTTGATACACATAGACACTGTTGTCATGAGACGATCCAATCAGGTTGAAGCAAAATGATACAATTATATGCTAGTTAGGTTCTCAGGACAGCTGATAGTACAGCTTCTCTCAGCGTCTTTCAAACTTACACTATCTGTATCAAGATGAGATACAGTGACCAGCCTGTACTCTGCAGGTGCCTTTGAGAATGCTCTACTCATTAAAACATTCCATGATTATCACAAAGAAAAGAAAACATTTTACATGGGAAACAAAGCAAGAGAACATTGCATTTAATTATTAGGGCTCCTGCTTCACCTAGAAATAAAATGATCACATGTCACAAAAGGCTGAGGGAAATGTGCACTGGCACTGATATAAGCATTCCTGGTGCGAGCTGCATGTCTCTACATTAAGGCAAGGTGGGAGGGAAGGTCTACCAAATACACCATCACACACTTGGGCATGGTAGGACAGTGGGGCAGGATATACAGCCACATCTGGCAAGCCGGGTGGAGCATGGCTGGCCTTCGCCAAGCCTGGAAGTTATAAATAACCTCACTCTTTCCTTAGACAAGGGGACAGGTGGGGCAAGACATTCTTCATTACCCTTGGGCAAAGTGATAGTATCCAAAGACCCCAAATGGGCTGGGGTAGGGCATTCCATACCTCTGCTACTTGTGGGAAAGGTGGTGTGCATCAAGTATCTTCCCTTCAGCATAGTGGTTGGCATACCCCCTTCTCCTGGCAAGACAGCGGGCATGGATGGTACCTGTCTCCCCAGCTCTGAGGCAAGGCAATAGGGCAAGCACTGTTTTTAAAACACATTTTCTCAGTGTACAGGGAGATATTTAAATAAAGCAGGGTACTGATGGCTGCTTACTGGCCCAACCTCCCTACGCCTTAATACTCTCACGTATGAAGGAGGCCCACAACAAAGCACCTTCACTGTGAGCATTTATGAAGCATGGCATTGGTTGCTCCCAGTGAATTCTGGTCATGGTAGTTCGTCTGCTCAGTAGTTGCTTAACACCATGGGACCCAAAGTTTAGAATCTCTTTCATTTTCAGCATTATTATTTCCAACTTTGTATTTCAATATTTTATTTTTCATAAATGTCCACTTTTTGCCAAGATTCTCATTAGATGTTACCTACTGACACGTGTTACGTTTTTCTCAAGCTCATCAGTGGACACAGTGAGTTGGGTGCCCACTTCTCTGCAGTTCAGCAACGAGAAGTCAGTACCTCCTTCACTATCACATGTAAGATACTCATGTGAGGATTCTATACATATATTTATGGAATATGTGATGTTACAACGCGATCAAAATGATCGCGGTATGTAACATCGCAAGTCGTTACAACGACTTGCGCTGGAGGGCGCTGGAGCGCTGGACTTAGGAGTAGTAAGATTTACTATTCTAACACCAGTCTACGTACAGTAGGGAAGGTGTTGGAATAGTAAATCTTACTATTCCTTAGGTTATAGCGCCCTCCAGTGCAAGTCAATGTAACGCTTGCGTTGTAATGGCAGCGTTCTAAATGCATCGCGGTGTAATCACCGCGATGTAAAGGATGTTTCCCATATTTATGCCATGCCAGTGAAAATAAATGTAGCTCAAAATTAATTCAATGAATTCCACCACATCGTGGTTTAATTTTCTTGAGAAAAGACTGCTTAATACCACAGAACGTTCATTCTAGACTTACTTTACAAAGGATAACAAGGCTCATAAACATAAGGACTAGTATTGTGATTTCATCTCACTACATGGTCTGTGGTTAGGATTACATAACTTTGTTAATAGCTACTGCACAAGAAACAACTGCATGCCATGAATCATATATGCAAATGCATTGAATGTGAAATGCTGCTTAATACCACTGTTGAGGGTGGGAGACTCTTCATTATTCACATGAGGCCTCTACTCTCATGAACCCCTCCCCAAACTCAACATTGGTGATAAATAGCCTGGTCGAATACTGCCGCCACCCCTTATCCACCATGGAAAGTGATATGATTTTTTTTGGCATAGTTTTGATGTTTACAAGCCATTATGGGTAAAAAAAAAAACATACTCAGATTAATGCAGACCACACTACCTTGAATTCCCCTATGTTTCTAGTTTTCAAAAAAGTCCAGAGTTGGTAGGATTCTCTGAGTGTCAGGCCTGGATTTTGCAGGCATCTCACATTGAAAGCGAGAGAAAATAGGGTATTTTTAGGTGCAGTTTGCAGGGCATTCTGGGTAAGAAACCCTACTGTGATCCACCCAAGCTACACCACTCTGGACTTTCCGAGGTGCCTGTTCAGAAATGTCTTGGTTGTTTGGCTACTCTGGTTGCTAGATGATCCAGGCAGAAATACCGCAGCGACCACATCCTAAGAATCAAGTAAAAATCTTGACATTCCCACTGTGCATTTTGGAGCCTATTAAGAGGCCCGACCACACAAAAGGTGTAAAGTTTTTATTAGTACAAGTTTGGAAATGCAGAGTGATAGAACGTTTGTGGTTGCCCATGGATTTCAGAACATTGTCTCACAGAAATAAGAGGAAAGTCTCTAATTGTACCCAGAGTTTCATATTTGCAGGCACTCATGGCTAAACAATTAAATGGGATTCACCTAAACTGCACAGAACTGGCTTACCTCAGAGTGTCTAAAATACAACTGTTTTGGGTGCTGGGTAACCCAAGGCGAAAATGCCACCGCTACCCGCATCTCAAGAATCAATGTAATTCAAAGCAAAATCGTGATGTTTCCACAGTGCATTTTGGATCCTGTGTCAGCAATGGCCCCACCTACACAGGTGAGAAACCATTGTTATAGAAAGAAGCATGTCCAGTCCAGAATTTTTCCTTTCAGAAATATAAGGAAATTCTTTAATGTTACCCTAAGTTTGACGTTTGCAGGACATTCTGAGTAAGAAAATGTGATGAGATCCACACAGGCCATGCCACCTAATCTCATTGGTGACTCTAGCTTTCTGAAAAATGTAGATTCTGTAGGTTTTCTTGGTTGACAGCCAAACCTGGGCACAAATATGACAGACATCCACCACTGTAATAGTGTATCTTAATCAAACATAATTTCCACTTTGCACATGATTGCGCTTTTTGGACCTTCTTGTCCTGTGTAATAGGTGCACTCACACTTCTGAGCTGCTGTTATCAGAAGCGTGGGAAGGCAGAACAGTAGTGCATTTGTTGTTATATATTACATTTCTCCATGTTTTTGGATTCCAATGTAGGTCAGTGTGTACAACAAACTCATTTTCTTAAAACATTCTCTGAGCCACCTGATTGTGTGTGTAATCCCAGATTCAGAATGGTACAAAAGATCCCCCTCTTCCTAAACTCAGATTCCTGGGCACATTTACAAAATGCATAGCTTTCCTACCTACACATTTTCTATTCAGTTATATTTTTTCTTTAGAATTAAAATATCATTTAAGTCTTAGCTTGGTTGATGGCTCAGGATATTGTGTTTTTTTGGAAACCAAGAATCACTATGGGCATGATTTAGAGTTTGATCTATATGACTGGAATAGGCTGATGGATGAAACTGTATATTACTGTTGTAAATCTTCCTTCAGTGTAAAAATTTACAGCTGATAACATTGTGATCTATTTATCATTTCTGCAACTTACTTTCACTATTCTTTTTATCTCAACAACTAATTTCTTTTGGAAAACCTTGAGTGATCTAAACAAATAACGCCTTGCTAAATTCGCAATTCTATCTAGTTATCAGAAATGTACAGCTATATGGATTCTCCTATTAGTCTCATACCTCTGTCCCAGACTAACCATAAAAACCAAAAAAGAGAACATTTTGACCCGCACTTAGAAAATTGAAGAATCTGTTGTGAAATTTTTTTTTTCAACACGGCCTCTTTTGGCAAGTTTAAAAGATAACAATCTTAAGATTGCAAACATTTTTCAGGTGAATTTCTTTTCAACATACTTTCTAAGACAATGGGCCCGATTCACAAAAGTAAACTGAGACGAAAGTCTAACTTTATGACTTTTGGTATTCACAAAGGGCATTTACGAGTAGTAAATGCCCTTTGTGAATACCGAAAGTCGTAAAGTTAGACTTTCGTCTCATTTACCTTTGTTAATCGGGCCCAACATTTTAAAGCATTTTTTGTGAAAAAAAACCAATATGTTTACACATTACACATGTAGGGGTAGATTTAAAAATGTTTTGGGCTGGGTTAGCATCACAAAAGTGACGCAAACCAGCACAAAATGTTTTTTCCAAATTTACTTTCCAGTGCAAAACTTGTTTTGTGCTGGAAAGTACCCTGAAAGTAACACAAACCAGTGCGAAGCACTGCTTTACGTTACTTAGCACCAAGGGGGTGTTACATGGGTGGTACATGTGCGTTCCCATGCTATCACCAATGCCTTTTGATGCAAAACCCTATCTACAAACAATTGTAGACAGGGTTGAGTGCCAAAAGTTAAGGCCACTTCAAAAGAGGCGTTAACAGGAGAAATTTTTTGATTTCTCCTTTCTTTTCTGACTTGGCATGTGTGCTGCACTGTGCAGCACACATACAAAGTGGCAAACATGTTTAAACTTCTCTAGGCATAGTATTTTATACAGGAAGGGTACCCTTCCTGTACAAAACTTATGCTAGACATAGGCACGCACTCTAGTGCTATGGCGCTAAGGTGTGTGCCTGGTGCGTGGCAGCTGAAATCAGCGCCAGCGCTAGGGAAAGGGGGGGGGATTCATATCTCGGTAGATGTGGAACTCTCCTGCTCCCTCCCTGTCACGCAACGCAGCGCAGCCTCTTTGGGGCCTGCGCTCCGTTGCGTGCCTTTTTTGAAAATCTGTCCCTCAGTCTATTTTCCTAGGTTCTTCTGTGGGAATCATAAACTCTGGGTAACTTTGCAATGCCAAAAATGTGGAGGAAAAAAAAGACGCAAATTTGTTCTGGATATCTTTTGTGGAGGATGGAAGTTATGAAAGCTTAAACACAAACTACTACAAATATTTTTTTAAAAAATGCTCAGCAAGGGATAGGAAAAATCTCAACACTTGAGAGGTTAATCAAAACCCTCTGCGGTTCATTTTTCCACCCCACAGTTCGTTTAAGTAAGGTCCAGCAATAAGTGTCTTTGCATTTGAACTTACGTGGGATTTTACGCATCTGATAGAAAGCTGCTCGAACAAGTACACTCTGTTCACCGAGCAAGAACAGCTGGGATTGCCAAAAAATTATAAGGACTAAAACCTTGTTAGGCCAAAGGGTGTCACTGTTGACCTGAAGTTAGTCACTCTGATAAAGATAACCGAGCGCGATTACTGAAATAATGCCGAGGTCCCAGCTGGAGAAGAGACAGCACTTATTGACAGAATAAATATTTGGGTTCTTCGTTTCAATTACAGTCACGTTTTGTGCAGAATTGTAATTTAACATGCAATGCCTGCAAAATAATAAACCGCTGAAAAAAAAAATTCTTACTTTTTATTGTATAAGAATAGACCAGAATACTGTCATATCCACAAAAACGGTAGAAAATAATTTTTAAAACCAATGGGTGCTAGTTTTGTTCTATGTTTTTTTTAATGTTTGTTGGCTTCTTGATCCTATGGCAAAAAGATTCTTGAAAATGAAGATTGCGGGAGAGTGCCCATGTCAGTATTTCTTTACAGGAGGACGCTAGGGAAAATTTATTTGTAGAATGCTAGTCTTAATGACTGACCATCCTCTAGCGTAGTCTCTGAGGGGAGTGAGTGCTGTAGGTGGTGAAAGTGTAGTGCTCTCTGTGAGAGGTATTAGTGTTCTGTCGGTAGTGTGGAACGAATAGTGAGTGAGGTTTGTGAGAGTGAGCAGGCGCCCCCCTCGCCTAGAGGAGGGGCGCCCTTAGTAGCGCCACGGGATCGAGCTCCCATTGGGGACTGGTTGAGGAGGGGGACTGGCTGGTGACGTTGGTGCTTTGGGATGTACTGTGGAAGAAACGAAACCGAATCCCAAATAGTAGGTTAATTAAGGCTGTGACTTAAGGGTCTCATCCTCTTTGTCTCCCTGGACCCTGACATAGCTGCAGGAGCGTCGGCAACCACCCACCCACCCGGCAACAAAGTAAGGCGGAGCGACGGAGCGCTGACAGTTAACAACAAAGGGGCAGGCACAACAATGGAGGTTCAGCGACTGGATGGACCCCAGGAGGGGGTAGGATTGCAGTGTGCAGTGGGTTGGCGGGGAGAAGGGACTGACCTGCCGGTGGTCCTCGACTCTACTGCCCTAACCTGCCACTTATGGACTGAGGTGAATCTTGGGGAGGCTGCCTGTGTTCAGGTACCCTGGAGGGCCGGTGCGCTATGCGGTGCCCTGAATTTCAAGTTATGCAACTGTTGCTGTAGCGCGTTGGGGCCTGCCGGCACAATGTGCGCAGCAGAGTGTTCAAGAGTATGGTCAACTTGATGCAATGCTTAACTGTAATGTCAATTTTAATTTCGTACTGCCTTGACATGTGGATGTCGCTAGAGTGTGATGCCATGTATAATGATATATATATATCCAAGTAGTATACTTGTACTCTTGTAGTGGTTTATGGTGAATTAACTGATTTGATGTGAATAAAATCTACGCCTTGGGCAATATAACCAGATCACGAGAATTCATGGGCATTCCTGGGCAAGGCAGGGAGTGGGTGGAGAAGAATGTTGGAAGTGGTGGGAAGGAGAGAGTGTCACGTTGTGCGCGCACTATGATATCTGTAGTGTCAGACTGCAATTCTGTGAGGGGGTTGGGAGCAGTTGTGTGACATTAACTGAGAGGGATGGGAGAGTGCTTCTGGTAGTGTGTGACTAGTTCTCTGATGGGCGTGGAAGTGCTGATGGAAGTGCAAGACAGCTAGTATGTGAATGGTGTAAGTGTACTGGCCACTTCTCTCTTAAGGGCGAGGGAGTGCTTCCTGTAGTGTGAGACTATAAAAAATCCCCATAAGTTTGATTGAGTCCAGGGCTGAACACACACTGGCACATATTTATGGGGATTTGGCGCAGGGCAGCGCAGCAAGTTACCTAGCTGCGCTGTACTGCATCAAAGTGAAAGGGCAGGAATACGTCGGCGCCATTTCGGCCGCTTGATGCCAAGGCAGGCACCCTTGTACTATGATGCAAGGGTGCCTGCATTGCATGCAGGATTGTTTCTGTGTAGAAAGGGGCACCTTCCTGCACAAAAACAACATTTGGAGATGTTTTCCTCTTTCTATGTGTGCTGCAGAATGTAGCACACATAGAAAGAGGGAAAAACAAGGAGAAATAAAGTTATTTCACCTTGTTGTGCCTCCCCTGGGGAGGCGTAAGGTTTTTTCTGCATCCCCATGTTTACATGGTCTTGCAAATCTGGGAATGCATCAAAACCCATGGGTGTTTGGTGGGGACACGAACCACAACGCCCATGGAACGCCTCTCTAGCGCAGAGTAAGGCAACGCAGTGATTTGTGCTGCCTTACCTTACTCCATATCTATGAGGCCATTCAAAGCCATGCAAAGTGTCTTTGCGTGGCCTCAAAAATATGATTTGGTGGTTTGCGCTACCGATGCGTCATAAAATGGCTCAAGGGGCTCATAAATATGCCCACTGTGTACTGGATGAATTGTATAGTTGAAACAATGCTGCAGTAAATGTTTCCAAGCAGAGTCCTCTATCTCCACTTATTTGGGGATGGAGCCATTAATAACAAAGGTTTACCATTAATATATGTTTGCAAAGCTTTCTGAGTGACTGCTGCCTGGCAACCCCCACAAATCCCCTGAAAAGGATCACTGATCCCCCACACAGTTGAATAAATAAAGAATAATAAATCCTTTATGCAGAAGTTAATAAAAAAATCTCACTATAAAATACAATAAAGGAGAATGGTCCCCTCTTAGACTCCATTTGGGGGACAATAGGACGACAGACAGGGGCCACTGGACTCCAACCATGGTGGTTGAAGTGTCCTGGGGTCTGTTCTGCTATGGATCTGCAAACTGGGCTAACTACATCCTTTTCTGCACTTTACTCTCATGGTAACGAGGACGAGAAGTTGCAGGGTTCTCCGGTTGTTAGTGTGGGAGACTAGAGCTCAGAACTCAACAGTCAACCAAGAGTCACAGTAATGTTTTATCCAGTCCAGTGTTTTTATGTAAAAGAAAGTACTTTAATCTTACAACAATACTACATATTACAGTTCAATAAGACTGCAATACAGGGTTGTACCCAAAGTAGTGCTTATTAGTTAGGTGGTACACCCCATTTCTGGTACTCTCTTTTTGTTATGATCTGGATGCGACGACTACAGTTCCCAACATACCAGGAGTGTAGGCATTGATATGGCCCAGGTGCAGATGGTGTCAAACATCTGACTCCTCATTTGTGCAACTCTTTTACCCCTTGAATTTAATCGCCATATGTCTATGTGAAAGACTTATCTGTTTGTATTTTACTTGCTGGTGAATGGCTGCAAACCTATCAGGGTGGTGGGCATGATTCGCGCTCCTTACCTTGCGGCATTAGCTCCTCTTCTGCAGTGGCTGTGGTGACTGCCTCACATTGGAACAGAGATCGCGGATTGCAGTCAGCAGGTCTAACCTGTGCAACAGCACTTGTCTTCAGCAGCAGCGGCTTCCTAGTTGGTTGCACACAGGTGTTCAGATTCAGTAGTTGCAGTTCTTGGCCTTCAAGAGCTTCATTCTTCGGTGGCAACATGGCTTCAGATACCGATGTAGGCAGCAGTAGCGCCACTCTCTAAAGCACAAGGAGCATTTTGAGACAACATGGTGATATTTTATTGTAAATATCCCTGAGGGCAGCTCACACAGTAAGTGCTCAAAGAGAACTGGGGATCTCTTCATAGCAAGGGTCACTACTGGCTTTAATCTCTTTAATAGGCAGCTTTCTCTAGGTGCTTCTCACACTAGGTACCAAGGCCAAGAATGCTCCTTCCCTCTCTCAGCAGGCAGACATGCTTTTATACTGCTCAGCCTCTCCAGGAGAAAGTGTAGACTTCAGGTAATGTTGCTTCGTCTCTGGGAGACTGGCTATCAGGCAGACACCAGCCTTATTTACAAAGAAGCTCTTTGAGTACTCTGTGGAGCTCCCCTTTCTTGGACATGAAGAAGTTGGAATTGTAATAAGTGGAGTGGCTTGGACCCCACTTTTATGAACATTTTTCAGATAGGGGATGTGAGTCAATTCCCTAAGGTTTTAGAACTGGTTTGGGTTGCTTCTCTTTCAAAAGTCATTTTCTCAGTGCTTCTCAAACACCGCCTTTGTGCAAGGTGAAGGCTCTCACAGCAGGTAGCAATAGGACTGGCTTCAAACAGGAGTATCCATAACAAGGCCACAATGAAGTGTGAGATATCTGCACATGGCTGTCAACAGTCTTCTTGGAGCCGTTATCAGAGGAAGACAAAAGGGAAGGCTTTTCCTAGAAAGTACTTACACATGGACAAAAGAAACCACAGTCCTAACCACCCCACATCCATACCATCTACCAAATGGCAGTCCTCAGGAAAAACTAATCTACAGTCTTTTGCTAGCATGGTCCTCACTTAATTTTAAAAGGTAGCCCTGCCCCCACCCCCATAACATCCGTTCTTATGTCTACTTTGCAGCCACAGGAACGCAGGCAATAAACTTTCAGTGTCTGGGGAGCGTTGTCCTCATCCTCCTTCTGCCTTGCTACACCAGCAGCATCCCAAATTGATCCCACTGGTCCCAGTACTCACACTTTCACATGCTCAGACTACCATAAATGTGCTACATACTGGCTGCACATACACGTACTTGACATGCACACAGGATGTCAGCGCAATGTTCTAGGTTTCTCATAACAGCGGAACTTTACATGAGAGTTGCCTGCAAGCTCTCCTCTCCTTGACACAGAAAAAAATTCTGGTAAACACTACAAATTCACAAAACAAGGTGCAGGGCCACAACCGCTTTATGTAATGAAAGTTGTGCATAGACAGTTGTCCAATGTTTACCCTGAAGGCATGCTCATAGAACAGGTTCTGGATCTTGCATTACCGGCCGAGGCCACTGTGCACACTCTAGATTAGTTTGATGTCAGCATCAAAATAAAAGTCAGGATACCAGTTTCTCATGCAGTTGGGCACTCACAGCAGTGGTATTTCTAAATGTCTTTTCTAAGTCTGGCATTAGCCAAGACCTTTTAATTTTACTAAAAGTTTATCTGTAATGTACTTATATGGGCTTTCACCCAGCCCACTTCGTCCTTTGATCTGGTATTGTGTCATTCACATTTGAATACAATACAGCTTGGTGTATTGGATCATCTTACGTCAGTCATTGGCCAACTTGACTGTGAGTCACAGCATTCTGCCATTTTACAAAAAGCACATTCCAATAAAAGTAGTTCCCTTCATTGTCCATGACTACTAAGGCAATGTGTGATTCTTGAGACCAAACAATATTTTTTTTGCCTTTTTATTTTAAGATTGCTGACACCACTTGTATTCATATTTTTCAGACAGAAGTCAGCTTCCCCCTACAATGAAATTATACAAAACCATGACAAATCCATGACAAAATCATGAGAAAACAAAACAAGCACTGACAGTGTTCTGCCAAAATATTGTTTCAAAACTACTGTTTGACACAAATATTGTGATGCCTAAAATATCATGGAACAGAATACAGAAGGTAAGACTATTGTGTTTTAGTTACTTTATAATATTTTATTTAAAATAGTATTATATAATATTTTCTGATTATTTGTTGTGTTTTATTGGTTTTTGTTTTGTAATGTATTTGTTAATATGTTTAAAGAACTGTTTTTAATTTCGTTCAAATCTATTAATAGGTGAGTTATTGTGTTTGTAAGGAAATAGGGTAGAAAAATTTTTACTTACATTTTTTTCATTATTAATTGGGTAAATCATTTTACTGTAAATCTAATATTGCAGTTTTCTAATAGACTATTTTACATAAAACGGTTATTATTTGTTGGTATTGATAATTTACTAGATTATTGATAATGTTAAGATTTAAATCATTCTAATAAATATATTAATTGATTGTAATATGTTTTTCTATTAATTGTTAGCATTATTTGTTAGATTAATGTGTATTGTTAATTATTTTCAAGTATTCCTTTAATTTGTTTTTGTGGGTGTTGGATCCTTGGAGTAGAGTGTTGAGAAGTGTTTCAAAAATATACATTTCCTAATGTTTTTAATTGGTAAATATTTTAAAAGTTTTTCTCTTAAATGATGTATTAATTTTTATTTTATATTTTTTATACATTTTGTAATATAAAAAGGATATTTTTATATATTTGTTAACATATATTTTATATTAATATTTTAAATATAATTTATTTTTTCTAATCAACTCTCCAACACTTTCCTTACTGTTGCTTATGATGAAGTGGGAATAATAAATCTGAATTCTCCAAAGTCCAACACTTTCACTACTGTTGCTCAGGTTGGATGGTGAATAGAAAATCTGACCCCACTAAACTCTAACACTTTCCCTACTGTTGCTTAGGTTGGAAGGTGAATGGTAAATCTGACCCCATTAAACGCTAACACTTTCCCTACTGTTGCTCAAGTTGTAGTGGGAATGAGAATAGTATATTTGACCCCTCCAAAGTCAAACATTTCCCTGCTGTTGCTTACGGTGGAATAGGAAGATTAGACCTGACCCCTCCAAAGTCCAACAAATTTCCTTCTGTTACTGACGTTGGAGTGGAAATAGTAAATCTGACCCCTTCCAAGCCTAACACTTTCCCTACTGTTGTTTAGGTTGAAATGAGAATAGTATATTTGACCCCTCCAAAGTCCAACACGTTCCAAACTGTTAATTATGTTGGTGTGGAAATAGTGTATTTGACCCCTCCAAAGTCCAACACGTTCCAAACTGTTGTTTATGTTGGTGTTGAAATAGTAAACTGGACCCATCAAAAGCCCAGTAATTTCCCTACTTTTGTTTGGGGTGGGGCAGGTAAAGTAAATCTGACCCCTCCAAAGTCCAATACATTTCCTTCTGTTTCTTTCTTTGAAATGGGGGTAGTAAATTTGGCCCTTACAAGTCACATTTTTTATGTGAATTTTTGTTTTTAATTTTATAAGATTTATTTTTTGTGGTTTAATTTTAAAAGTTATATTTTTTAGTTTTATGAATGTATTTTAAGTAATAGTATTTCAATAAAATGTTTTGATTTTAAGACTTTTCTATGTGTATTTTTAATATTTGATATATAGTGTTTTCGTTATTGTTTGTTATTTCTTATTTTAGTATTAATATTTATTTTACAATTGTATGTATTCCTTATGTTCATTATTTTTTACATTTACTTTGAAGTAATTTAACTATCTTTTTTTTCTCATGTTTGTAAGTTATAAAATTTTATTTTAGATTTTGCATATTGTATGTATTTTAAAAGTAAGTTTTTAAGTAAATATATTTTTATGGGTCAAATAATGCTCAATATTAAAAATGTAATATCTTTACCAATTTTGTGATTATATTTTGGCAGAATAAATTTGTGTAGTCAATATCTTGTCCTTTACATTCGAGGTGTGGAAAGCAAAAATGATTGGCCTAGATATATTTTGTCTATATTTTTGAATTTCAGTCTTTTACCTCCAATATTTCGTCACACAACCACATTAACTAAGCCAAAATGCTGGCAGACAATGCCCGACCTATGGCTTTGCCAATGCTTTTTAGATCTGGTGTTAGCCAAGACCTTTTGCTTTTACTAAAATTATATGTATAACATAGTTGTAGGGGCTTTCAGCAAACCTCTTCATCGATTGGTCTATTCACATTGGTATATTCACATGGTGTCATTCACATTTATTTTCCACCCTGTTGGGATGAAAAAGTCCTCTGCATGGTAAGAGACGTGAACCCCTGCCCTGAGTGCACAACTATGTTGTTATCTGGATCCCTAATTTGATTTTTTTGTCATAGGCGAGCACGGATCATGAATTTGCACCATGACATAGGACTTTCCCATGGATTGTGATTGTGTTGGACCGGTGGGGGTGCCCCCCATAGTGCTATCCTCATAGTGGTAGAAGGGTACCACCTTCACTATTGGTTAAGCAGCACAAGCATGGTGGTGGCAGCATACTGTGTAGTGATCAGTAGTAGTGCACAGGTCCTTTTTTACCCTGTGTCACTGAAGTGAGGCCTTCAGGCTCACTCACCTTCTTAAAAGTTCAGCTGCTGTGTGCTTAACTCACCCCGGCCTACATCAAGTTGATGTGGAAGTGCGTGCATGGTAGAAACATGTGCTGAGTGCATGTGTGCTCGCAAGAATCCACTACGCAAAGGTTGAAGTGTGGTACAGTGCGCACATGTTAAATGTGTGCATGCTGGTATGTGTGCTTTTAAAATACAGTGTACTCTTGTACAGTATATAGAGACTGCAGCACTGAACAGTGTGCGCAGACTGAAAGTGTGTACTGCATGTGGGTATGCTTGTGGTGGCATAATACGTTAGAATAACAGTGCTGTGCAGTAAGTGTGCTGTGGATGTACACTGAGTGCAAATGTGCCTGCGCTGGTACATTACATGGAGGACCCTGGGTTGCATCTTGGGAAGCCCAGGCATGCCTGGTCAAAACATGGGAAGTCGAGGAAACCCCCAGATAGATTTGTGTATTGCTACATTCCTGCAAGCTGGGTGGGACATGGGCTGGAGGATGGGAGAGCCAGACTCTCTCTGTTCATTTCAAAGGGCTCTTTGATTCAATGATAGATCACAAGTAAGGGGCCTGGAGACATCTCAGAAAAAGAGCGATGGGGTTGATAAGGGAATCGTAAAGAGTAGGGCTGTTGACCCAAGATTTACCCTTTTGATGCACATATCACTGTGGCTGACATCCAGGTGTGAACCCTGGTCACTCCCATGAATTTGTTGTGGGTTAATCAGCTTCGCAGACCTGCAGGCTATGACAGGCATCCTTTAGGGGAAGAAGAAAGGGGGAAATATGTCCATTTCAAAGAAGCAGAACCCCCACATGTGACAGCACGTAGCCAGACTTTGCCGATCCGGAGCTGGACTGCGCTGCACTGTCGAAGGGTTCCATACCACTGGAGCAGGTAAACCAAGAACTGGGCCTTTTGGGCCACGGGGGACATACCACCATTGATGTTGCAACCCCATAGACTCTAGTGGCTGAATTTACGAAAAGAGTCAGAGGGGAGAACTCTTGAATACGGCCTAAGAGTTTACATTCCCTAGATGTGGTGATCAGTGAATGGGAAATAACATCAAACCCATTGCATTAGAGGGGAGAGGACAGGGGGTGGCCTGACAGCTGCTAGATCCTGGACCCAAGGAGGATTGTGTTATTGCTTTCCAATGTTGTTTACCTTTGCATGTATAGAGTTAGAATTCAAATACATCTTTTTATATAAAAAAACAAGTATTTTGCTGGACATGGATATATTGTTTGTGCTTCTTGCACATTGTGTTATGAGTCGTATTAACTGATCTGTATCTGCACTTCCCTCAAAGGGGCCTCAACTGTTCGTCCAACGCTATCCACTGAGAGGTGCAGAAGGAGGTGCTTGGCCAAGTTGAGCTGGATCCATAGTAGGGCAGGCCCCGGGACACTGGGAGTAAATGGCTCAACCACCACAGTTAGGCCCAGTAACTCCTGCTTGCCCCGTGGCCCTCTGAACTGGGTTCTAACACACCCACTATAGTATACAGCTTGGGGCAGTGGGCCAACCCACTTCAGACATTGGCTAACTTCCCTTTGAGTGATGGCATTATGCCCTTTCACAGGGAGCAAATTCACACACAAAGGAGTTTTATTAATTAGGACGGACTACTATGGCAACGTGCTTTGAGAGACTTAAAAAAATATTTTTGCTTTTAGCTAAAGTTTTTTCAAGTTGACGAGGACCCAGCAGCTTCCACAACAATTAAAGTTTGCAAAAAACAAGAAAAAAAGCATTGACAAAGTAAAAAGATTTGTGCCGGACCTATTGGCTTGGCAAATTCTTGTTAAGCTATGGATCGACTTACACTGCCTATCGCTTGTCCAAGCCGGGTTTTTTCAGACTGCAGCTGTCATGCTAACAGAATCCCTCTGCTGATTATTCTGTATTTCTAAAATTAGCCTGCAAAATAAACATTTTTATCCTGTGCTCAGAACAGCTCTCCACAAAGGCCGCCGTTTGTTACTATTGCAGGGGGTTTATTACGACCCTGCCTGATTATTAGAAAAGGGACATGTCACCCTTTATTCCTCCGTAGCTACAGTTGTTCTGCCAATGTCAAATGTTTCCCAGAGTTTGTTTAGGAACTCCTCCATGTGCGCCGTGCAGAAGGGAGAACATTGTAAACAGAAGACTGAAAATATGTGTTGTGGTGATGACTGCTCTCAGAAAACGTATCAGGACATGTCACTGTGTTCCTCGGCCACTCATTAGGTGTGAGAGCAAATCAAGCATTCAAAGCGGCCTCACGTAGGCTCCCTAAATATTTTTTAGTTAAAACGGCCCCTCTCGATAGTCATTCATCAGGCTCGGTGATGTAAAATGTCTTCGATGTTATAAAAAGAATTGATTAAAAAAGGTGTCAAAAAATAATAGAAGCAGGAAATGAGCACTACCTCAAACTCAGACAGCTCAGCGCACTGAGTGCAAACGTTATCCTGCTATGATTTGCTCATTCTTTCGCACCGACCAGGAGGTGTCATAAGTAAACAAGCATTGGCATAGCCAATCGGTCTCGCCTTTGGGACCTTATAAGTGTTTAGCCACAGATATTGACTTTGCCTATGTCTTTAAGCTGTGCTGTACAGAAGACTGCAGCATGCTGAAAAGTTATAATAAAGAAGTGTCAGAAGCATTTTTGTTACCTTATATAACCAAGAAAGCATTATGTACAACTGAACGACCATATTAAAAAGGATTAACAATAAATAATGTCTTGAGTTTTTTTTGTCCTTTCAATGCTGGCAACTTCTATCTGCCTGTCCCAATGGTTGCTTGTTATGGTTTTTTTGTTATGGGGGGCATAAATAACAGGAGGGTGAAGGTTGGGAAATAGTACCTGTATAACAGTCAGTGAGAGAGTCAGTCAGTTAGTCAGTCAGTCAGTGAGAGAGTCACTTACTGGAGGTAATAGGTGGGGTAATTGGCCCCCAAGGACGTCCTTGGGGGCCAACTACCCCTCCTGTTATCTCCAGTAAGTCCCACACAGTGGGATTGCTAAGAGGTCTTCGTAGGCCACGCCCCCTTTCCCCACCACTCTGCAAACGCGCCTTCTGGCGCTCTACTGGTTGGGGGATGAAGTCCACTTTACTCCTGAGGGCCCTTGGGGGCCAAGAAGCCCTCCTGGTACCTCCTGTAAGTCCTACGCAGCGGAATTCCTGAGCGCTGGTTGGAGGCCCAGCCTCCTTTCCCCACCACACTGCAAACGCGACTGCTAGTTAAAAAACCATAGAAATTCACTGAAAAAACCACAGGTTTCAGGGACGTTATAGTTGGAAATTAGCATTTAAAAAACCTTAGAAATTCCCTGAAAAAAACACAGGTTTCAGGGACGTTATAGTTAGAAATTAGCATTTAAAAAACCTTCTAAATTCACTGGAAAAAAACACAGGTTTCAAGGACGTTATAGTTAGAAATTAGCATTTAAAAACCTTAGAAATTCACTGAAAAAACCACAGGTTTCAGGGACGGTATAGTTAGGAATTAGCATTTAAAAAACCGAAGAAATTCACGGAAAAAAGAAAGGTTAGGGGGACGCTATTGTTAGTCTGACATTTCACTCATCCAAAACCAGAAAAATTCAGCCATTATAGTTAGCTGAACTAACTTTAACTCTTGCCCCCTCAATGCACTGCTTATGACCTCACATATTACATCACTCATGACTGGCGATATGGATGCCGACCGTGTGGTAGAATTAGGCATTAATTTGGGAGCAACATCGAGACCCACTGTGGTAATACTTATGCAGCACTACAAATACCATGATGCTCAGAAGGGCCATTGGGGCGTGACATCCTTTTAAAACTGAACATGTGACTGCATTTCTTGCTGTTGACTCTTTGCTGGGCCTGTGATCAAGGGGGTGGAAGCCCAAAACGCATTAGGCCGCAATTTAAGATTTCCTGTCGTATGTTGTGCTCGCTGCTCCTTCATTAAAGAATCAAGACCCACCTGTGGGTGCATTTCCGTCTGAGGGCAACCTTTTGTTTGGATTTGTTACGGCTGGTCCGGCCGTGGAAATGGAAATGCCCGCCGCGGAAGGCGGATCTGTGATGACAACGAAAAGGGTGTCACTTTGGACTGGTGGTTCCTTTATGAAGGCTATGGTAATGGCAGGGAGAAGGCTGGTGATTTGGATGCCAACCCACTGTGGTAGAATTAGGCATTAATTTGGGAGCAACATCGAGACCCACTGTGGTAATACTTATGCAGCACTACAAATACCATGATGCTCAGAAGGGCCATTGGGGGCGTGACATCCTTTTAAAACTGAACATGTGACTGCATTTCTTGCTGTTGACTCTTTGCTGGGCCTGTGATCAAGAGCATGGAAGCCCGAAACGCGTTAGGCCACAATTAAAGATTTCCTGTCGTATGTTGTGCTCGCTGCTCCTTTATTAAAGAATCAAGACCCACCTGTGAGTGCATTTCCGTCTGAGGGCAACCTTTTGTTTGGATTTGTTACGGCTGGTCT
The DNA here is from genome assembly GCA_963921515.1 of Calotriton arnoldi. NCBI lineage: Eukaryota > Metazoa > Chordata > Amphibia > Caudata > Salamandridae > Calotriton > Calotriton arnoldi. The sequence goes on from CAWUFW010004777.1 coordinate 444,911, forward strand.
GCCCGTGGAAATGCCGCCGCGGAAGAGCGGTTCCGTGAAGACAACGAGTGCGTGTCACTTTGGACTTGTGGTTCCTTTAGGAAGGCTATGATAATGGCAAGGAGCAGGCTGGCGATATGGATGCCGACCCACTGTGGTAGAATTAGGCATTAATTTGGGAGCAACATCGAGACCCACTGTGGTAATACTTATGCAGCACTACAAATACCATGATGCTCAGAAGGTCCATTGGGGGTGTGACATCCTTTTAAAACTGAACATGTGACTGCTTTTCTTGCTGTTGACTCTTTGCCGGGCCTGTGATCAGTGGCGTGGAAGCCCGAAACGCGTTAGGCCGCAATTTAAGATTTCCTGTTGTATGTTGTGCTCGCTGCTCCTTCATTAAAGAATCAAGACCCACCTGTGAGTGCATTTCCGTCTGAGGGCAACCTTTTGTTTGGATATAGATATAGATAGATCGATAGATAGATAGATCGATAGATAGATAGATAGATTAATATAATATAATAATAATAAAATATTATAATATATTCTAATATAATGTAATATGATATAATAAACATTTTTTTCTAGGCTGAGAAAGGGTGAAAAGATGGTAGAGTAAATGAAAATCTTAGAGGATGGATGGATGGATAAAATGGCCAATGGATGGAATGGTGAACGATTGAAAGTTGGATGAAATAATGAATGGATGACAGAATGTAAAGGTGAAATGATTGATAGCAGAAGGTGGATGGGAGGGCGAAAGGATGAATGAATGGATGCTTGGATGGAAGAGACACAGGAGCACTTCTAGGGTGTTTTGAACTCACTTGCTGCGCTTGCTTGGTGCCATCAGAGCTTTGGTTCGAAGTGGTAGGATATTCTAATTTTCTTGCTACTCCATTACACACAGGCATGTCTCTCACTCTGCATTCACCCAGCCCCTCCTCTTCCCATGCATTCAGACAGACGTGCCCCTCACCCTGCATTCACACAGTCACACACTCACCCTGAACTCACATGAATCACCCTCTACTTAAGCGAGCACGCCTCCCACTTTGCACTCACGTGGGCACACCACTCACCCAGTACTCACACAGGCACCCCTCTCACCCTGCACTCACATGGGTAGACCCCTACTCACTCACAGAGGCACACCCCTCCTTGTGCACTCACATGGGAACATCCTCCCCCATGCACTCACCAAGGTTTATCTCTCATCATGCATTTACAAGGGCTCAAATATCCCCCTGCTCTCTCCTTGGCGCCCATGCATTTAAAAGAGCTCAGATCTCACCATGCATTCACATAGGCTCACCTCTCACCATGCACTGTCACACACTCACCTTTCACCATGCACTAACATAGGTACGCCTCTCACCCTTCAACCACACAGACTCCTCTCTCACATAGATTCACCTCTCACCATGCACTGTCACACACTCACCTTTCACCATGCACTAACATAGATACACCTCTCACCCTTCATCCACACAGACTCCTCTCTCACATAGGCATACCACTCACCCTGCATAAACATCAGCTCACGTCTCAACCGGCACTCACAGAGGCACACCCTGCATTCACAAGGTCTGAAGTGCATTCACAGAGGCCCCCCTTTCACACTGCATTCACACAACTCAGCTGTCACTCTGCACTCACATGGGCTCAAACTTCACTCGGCGCTCGGACACGTACATCATTCACCCTCCGCTCAGACGGGCTTACCTCTCACGCTGGAGTCACAACTTCAGCTCTCACCGTACACTCACAGCGCCACATATCTCAATCTGCACTTGCAGTCACAGCCACATCTGGAGGAAATTGGCGCTTGTGCAGGGAAAGTAGAAAACACCCAAGTGCTAGTCATGCAAACGAACCAAACTGGCGCAGTTTAATTGGTCACAGCTTGGCTTGCATTTACAATACTCCGACGTAACGAGGGAGTCTACCTTATTAGAGGCACCATGTTCTGCCACTGAAATTGAATTTCTCATCTAAGTGACGAGGCGGGCGGGCAGAGGTAATGTTTAAACCAAGCTTCGTGAGGGCTGTCGAGTCCTGCTGGTAAGACGACTTTAAAATACTCAGGCCCCAGCCGCTGCCAGTGGCCTAACAGAAACGTGAGAGGGCCCCCTGCACGATGTGCTGAAGGGGCCCCTCAAACTCACATCAGTAGAGGCTGAGGGGGGGCCCCCTACCTTATGGGTAAGCCTGGGGGCCCCCCGCGCCGCGTGAGGCTGAGGGGCCTTTGTTACGCCCCTGCATTGAACATCTTTTAACCATTGGGTTTGTCAGAGGGGTGACTAACACCAAAGCCCTTGCCTACTATGGTAATCTGCAAGATTTCATATAGCAAAATACTGGTCTACAGCCTATAACACAGCATGACCACAATCCACCTTTAAAGGCTTATTGGCATTAACAAATGCGTTTCCTATTAAATAGGCTAGGCCCGCTGCCTTTGTCAAAACTTTTCATAATAAACAGATTATATGGCATTGAGCATAACATTTCCTAATGAACCAATTAGTCGTAAAGACTACTTCATTGGCTTGTCGTCATAACGAACTCAGGCCTATTGTATTGAGTATAAGCATTACCTTAAGGCAACCATGCAGCAAATAGTCATAAAATCACAAATGTATACAAAATTACAGTTGGCAAAGCAAACTTTTCTCTCTCCTAACAGGATCTAACAAGGGTTATCACACTGCAAATATTCTGTCACCACAGTTTTTAAGAGGGTAACCCACTTCAAAACCTTTGCCTATTACAGCACTCAATGAGACTCCATGTAACAAAACACCTGTATGTGGGGTTTTAATACAGAGCAATAGCAATCCACCTGTAATACCTATTGGCTTTAACGTGCGCTTTTACAATACATATGTCCATATGCTTTTTTAAATAAATATGCTATGGTATGTTTTGTTATATTGATTTGAATAGCACACTAATCACCCAAAAGGGTATCCAGGCGCTTGGATATGTCCTCCCTTCTGCCTTTATTGTAACTTTTAATACCTAAAATACCAGGCCTATAGCCGTGTTCATTGGCTTGCCACCGTAACCAACACAGTACCGTGGTAATGAACCGAAGACTTCCTACAAAGTATAAAGTGCAATACAGGCACTCTTTTTAAGTGGAAGGAGACAGCTTCGGGCTAATAAAATGCTGTACCTGGGGTATTCAATGTGGGCGGAGCCTAACCTCCTCTCTCTGTGGTACTTCTGAAAGCTTTTTCACTGCTGAGCACATAAGGTCTCTCAACTGCTGTGCTGTCAACAAGCAGCAAGCAAGACTAAGAACGCATGACCTCTGCCTGCAGCTTCCTCTAGACCGCACCCCAGCCCCCCACCCCCGTGTGGATTAAGGGTTTTACACACTTCGAATTACCGCATCTCGACGTGAGCCATTTCGCCCACGTTAATATTCACTTGAACTCAAAGCTTTAGTTGTGATCCTCTGTTCACCGGAGGCAAAAAAAGTATCTGGCTGTGGTGAGGAATTTAACCCGCAGACCTCGAACCTCTCGATAAATCAGTGTTACAGTGCATAACTCACAAGCGTCGCCCAGCATGGCAAAAACATGTGTTTTCTGCTTCTCCTCACAAATCCGTTAGACTATTTATCTTAGAGCTTTAAAAACAAATAAATCGCACATTTTGGCCAACACATGGCGAAAATAAACTACAATTGGAAGAATGTAAGCCCAGTACCCTTCTGTACTCCTTTTTGTCGAGGTGTTTCATCATATCAACAGACCCCTCTCCGTCTCAGGCACACTCTTCCGCTGCAACCGACTCTCCCACACCCCACCCCACTGTAAATGGCTCCATCAATAAGTCAATAAGGGGACCGCGTAGAAGTACCACTTTGGGGGGAGGTGGGGGGCGTAGTCTGACTAACCACAAAACACAGAAATTTAATTTCTTTTACAACTGAACCTGCTATTTATCGCCCAACACGTCAGGGCACTGAGTGCGAAAAAATTAATAATAAGAATTTAATCGGACACATGAATTTTTTTCCTACACTTATACATTCCACTGCTTTGTTACACGTAAACGGAATCATGGTGTTTTTCTTATAAAATACTTCATTCTTCACTTCTGTCGTTTCTAAGCGCTCGAAATAGCAGGTGCTACTGTTACCCACTTTAAATATATTAATTTACCGGTCTCAGAAGGATGGAAGGCTGACCCAGCCTTGGCGGAAAGACAACCTGCAATTTTCTGGGGTATGGCTACTGCAGTATTAATTCCACTACAGATATATACTTAACATCACCTCTGCAAATTCCCACAAGAGGGCAACAAGTCTTAACTAGAATGAAAGCCGCCGGTTGAAATCAGAAGCCTTGAGAAAGGGGAAAAACATAAACGAAAGGACACAGGTCTTGTGTGTAAAATTTGTACAGGATCTGAAGCATATAAAAAAACAAGGAAGCCACGCACGGCAGTGCCGGCTGAAAGCATGAGACATGCAGGGGTGGGGGCAGAGCTGCGCCCACAGGAGGCCCGAGCAGAAATGGGGAAAAGGACGCGAGTGGTGCGCGCGAACGCGCCACAGCGAGCAATCTGTTTCCAATTATCGCGCCCGCGTCTGGGCACGATAATTGCAAACAGATGGCGCCCGTGCGGGTAACCGCAGGGAAAAGGCCATGACGCACGAGCGTCTGGTCAGCTTTTTGAAACCCCTAACTTAAAGTCTTGCCAGAGCAGCGCTTGCGCGCTACTCGAGGCTCGACCTAAAAAGAAGCATTGGCAAAGCCAATAGGTCTGGGATTAATATGCTGACGCATGCAGTGTCAGCACATTAGGGGAAGACATGGAGTAGGGATCCAGCAGGAGCGGACAGAGAGGGCTATAGTTTAAAGTTGGGCCTCGTGCTGTCCAATGCAAGCACGCGAGAGGAGACAGAAGGATGCACACAAACAGCCAATAGCATCAGGTGGAGGATAAATACTCCACTTGTCGGAGTCAAGACTTGATTGACAAAGTTTCATGCCAATGGCTGAAAGAGGCTGGTGGAAGAAAACCAACGGTTGAAGTGGATGGACCCAATGTCTACGTACGTATATTGTTAGCAATAGGTCTCTTTGACAGCTGTGCTACATAACCCAGACCTAAAAAGAGCTATGCCTATGTGGGAGAGGGAGAGATGTAATGGCTGTGAAGAATTATGTGAATTAAGGAATAGAAGAATGAGAGACAGCCCACACCCATAATTTGGACTGTTTCCATCATTATCACTTTTCATAATCCCTTCTCATCATTATCTGTTGTCGCTGGCTTCTTTTTTTCATCTATTTTTATCATTTTTTTCAAACAAATTTGTGGTAATTCACGTGGATTAGTGTGTGGGGAAGGATGAAGAGGTATAGGGAGCATGTAAGAGAATTTTACCCTTAATTGCTGAGAAGTTTCACATCACAGCTCTATTTATAATTTTTTTCATAAGCGCTTTCATGGCCAAATGTTTTATCTTGTTTTACCTTTTTCACACAATGGCTAGACCCACAAAGGTAAACTTACACTTTTGTGTAAGTTTACTCTTTTTTGGTATTCACAAACTATGAGTTAATGCTAACTTTATGACTGTAGAGACTCTGCTGTTGGGGCAGAGAACTCCATACATAAAAAGATAGGACAGGCCTTGAAAATGGGTCGAATAACACCTCGAGACTGGTGGCCAACATCACTCTGAACACCTGGCCAGTATGCCATCCTAAGCAGTGTTCGTGCCCAATCCTAGTCAGGATCACCAACCTGAGCCGGGTTAGGCTGACACCATCACTTTTCTATCCTACACAGAGCCTTGTTAGCATCAATAACCCTCCCTATGCCTGGAAAGGTGACACTATCCATTCACTCACTGTGTGAATCAAGATGCATGTTTGAAATTCAGGTGGTCTTGCAGGCATTGCAGTGCAGTAGTAATAGTGGAATTGGGCTTGCAGCATACAGGAATGCACCCCTCGTGTATACTAAGATACTCAGGGAATACCCAGATCAATGTAGCAACATAGCTTTGGGTTGCCTTTGCAAAAGCTGGGTGAAAAAGCCTTAAACTGCTGAAGAATCCCATATGTCCTATACGTTTTATACCAAGAGTTTCAGTCCCTATGCCACTTAATATCACCAGATTCAATTTTAGCCACCAGTAGACTAAACACTATACACAAAACACTATAAGAAGCTCAACACTGGCTAGCCCAAACCACTTAATCCTCAACCCTCTGAAGATGAAATTGCTTCTACTAACTCCCTCCCAATCTAAGAATGGATCACTGCAGTCCCAGCATAATCAAATATACCAAATCTCTACAAAGCACGCTTGACCTAAATATGAACCTGGTAAATCACATAAATTGCACAGCAAAAAATGCAATTTGCAACCTGAAACTACTTTTAGAAGTGCATGCTACCGCCTCCTTTAAGGTGCTGGTTACTGTCTGTAACTTTGAGGTGTCGTTAACTGATCCATGGTTTGTGAATGCAATTGCGGTTGACCTAGAATCAGCGCGCACTACAAAGGATTCAACTACATTCATTTAATGCTTCATTGGAACCTTTGAAGTGCCACTGATGGTATTGAAGTTGCGCTGATAAATGCATTTTTAAAGACTGTGGGGCCTATTTTTCAAAGGGTTGCGTCACTTTTGCCCCACGCAATGGGGTGCAACAGTGAAGCAACCCTTAAGTGTGATTTATCATGTCATGCAAGGCCACTTTGTGTGGCCCTTAGTGGCTTGATAAATCCAGAGTAACGCAACGCAGCACAAATCGCTGCATTGCGCTACTCTGCCCTGGGAGGTTGTTCCCTGGGTGGAGCATAGGTGTTCCCACGCATCCACCCATGGATTTTGGCGCATTCCCAGATTTACCATTACTGGTAAACCTGGGAATGCGTCAACAACCTACGCCTCCCCAGGTGAGGTGTAACTAGGAGAAATATCTTTATTTCTCCTTTTTACTTCCTCCTTCTATGTGTGCTGCATTCTGCAGCACACATAAAAAAAGGAAAATGCCTCTCAGGATTGTTTTTGTACAGTAGTTGCCCCTTCTTGCACAAAAACAATCCTGCTTAAAACGCAGGCACCCTTGCACCATGGTGCAAGGGTGCCTGCTTTGGTGCTAGGCAGCACATTGGGCGCCAGCACAAAAAAAGTCAGGAATGTGGTGTACACTGTTAAGTACGGCGCATTCCTGCCCTTTTACTATCACGCAGCACAGCAAGGTGATTTGCTGCGCTGCACGACATTATAATAAATGTGCCCCAATGGAGGACAGTCCTGAAGCAGCAGTAAAGAATCACCAAAGCTTTCCCTGCAACCTGAGAACAGTCTGCCACGTTCCTCTGTTCACCTCCAAAGCAGAGGCGGCTCTTCCTCTATGGCGGAGGAGCGTCGCCCCACTGCTTTTAAGCAGTGCACTGCAAAGTAAAGAAAACATAAAATGATAATAACTTTGAGTTATCATTTTATGTTTCCTGCTGCTTTGCGGGCAGATGGGCGGGGCTGCTCTGCTCTTGAAGCAGGGGAGGAGTGGTTTGCCCACTCCTAAATGCGCAATGACTGTTTGGTCAGCCCTCTCGGGCTGCCCAATCCAGTCATGCCCACTTTTCCCGTTCTCCATGCAGGTTGCATTACAGTGTGCATGGAGAACATGCCCAGGTCCCCATTCCATGGTTGAGCGTCGAACCAGGACACTCAAAACCAATCACAATGCTGCATTGCAGCGTTGTGATTTGGTCAGGGGAGCCTGGGTGCTTACCAATCACAGCAGCATTGTGATTGGTCAGGGGAGTCTTTTCTTTGCTTCCTGCTTTCCACGGTCTGACGAGGAGAGCAGGAGCAGAGACGCGGACCCGGCGCGGCAAGGTAAGTGTTGCTTTTATTATAATGTTTTTTTTTTACCGTCCTCCCTCGCGCGCCCGCACCTGCCCCGCCACCCGTGATTAATGCCACCCCCCACTGCCCAAGAGAACAACAATGTGATATGTGGCAGTTTCATCACCCACTCAGATTTATTTTGTCGTGCCTGCACGATAAACTGAGACACCTGAGTTTTCAGAGATTATAATTTGACAAGGCAGACCACAGCTGTTGTGTCTTTGCAGCTGGTGCATCACAATAGTTTAAAGTTGATGATTAGCCTCTCCTGCAGCAGGTGCTTCCGGCTATAGTGATAGAGTGCTCTTTAAGTGGCGAGTGAAAATACATGCTCAGGGACTGAATATCTGAAAGGTATCAGGCATATAAGGGCATTTAGGGAACTATTGAGCAATATTCATATCTGATTATAAAAACGACTGCAATCACCTTGTAACGTGAGCCCGAAAGCTGACCTTCCCTACATCCACCACCACCCTTTACAATATTCTCAGGCTAGTCGAGGATGGAAATTACATACTGTATTCATCCTTCCCATTAGAAACTTTGCTAACCAAAATAGTTCAAATATTCATAATGTTTATGCAGTAACTTGATTTAAATAAATGAATGGAGTAGTGAGCATGCAGGTTAAATAGTGACTGAGTGAAAGAATGAGAAATGGGATAAATGAAAGGGTGAATGGGCAAGTGAATGAATTGAGTTTTTGAATGAGCATGTGACTGTCCAAGCGAGTAAGGGAATGAACAAGTGAGTTGGAAGTGAAACAGTGTTTGAGTGGGTTAATGAGTGAGGAGTGGATGACTAAGTGATTGAGCAAGTGAGTGGGTGAGCAGTTGAATGTGGGAATGAGTGAGTATGTGAATGAAGCAATGAGTGATTGGATGGTAAATATGTAAATTAGTGAGTGAATAAGCAAGTGAGTGAAAAATGTGTGAAAGGCAGCAAGTAAGTGAGTGGGAAAGCAAGTGAAAGAGTGTAGCTGTCAGTAAGTGATTGAATGATTATGCAAGTGATTTAGGCGAGTGAAGGAGTGAGTAAATGAGTAAGTGACTGAGCACATGATAGTGGCTTGGTAAGTGTGAGTCTACAAGCAAGTGAATAAGCAAGTGAGTGAGTGAAGCATGGAGTGAGTAAGTGAACAAATGATGACCAAGATTTTGAAGAGGTGACTGACAAAATGAGCATGTCAATGAGCAACTGAGAGAATGAGAAGCTAAGTGAGTTAGTGGCAGAAGTGCCTGAGTGACTAATAAAATCAATGAGTGAAAATAATGCATTCTACAGAAGGAAGACTAAGCAGTGGAAGACAGTGACCCCCTTAGTCAGACTGCCTCTACCTCTCACCCAAGCACGAAATATGACTCCGCATATTCTTTAAAGAAGACGAAAACATAATTTCTATAAACACTATCCCTTTATTCATTATTTGATACCATTATTTTGGATTGGGAAGGTTTGCTTAATACATTCTGCGGCAAACTCACCATCCACCCTAAAAACGTAATACAAAAACATGCCATTCTAAAACATAATGCAATAAAATTTATGGGTGTGCAAAATTCATATACCTACTCAAAAGTTGGGGAAATTATGCAGAATTAATCTGTAATTACACAAAATGTGAATCTGGCATTTGTCTAGACAGCTATCATTTTGTACATATTTGTAATTTTGTTGCAGTATACATGATGGTTGCCTTGTAGGAAAGTTATGCTCAATACATTTGGCCTGACTCGATTACGGTAACACGCCAATGAAAAATGCTATGGACCTTATTGTTTCATTGGGAAGAGTTATTTCAGATACCATAGGTGTAATCTGTCTCACACCAATAGGCCTTTGCAGATGGATTGTTAATGCACCCTGTTAAAGCCCACAGCTGTATTTTATTACTTGAAATCTCATAGATTACACTTTTTAGGTAAGGAGTTTGGTGTCAATTATCCACTTTAATAAACCTTAGAGGTTCAAGATTTGAACTGTAATAATTCTTGCTAGAATCTCTTCAGAAGGCCAGACAGGTTTAATTGTTTGCCAGGCTCGTGTAAAAAAAGAACAAAAAAATAAGTACATATACATATAAATATGCATCCATATAAATACAGAGAAGTGCATTTGATCAGCCCTTTCCTGCTCTGGTCTGTATGGGTGTCATTTACACTCTCCTTCCATCCATGACAGCATAAAGCATGGGCAATTGGTCCGCTCAGTTCATTCATTGACTTTCTTGCCCTGTAAGTGATGACATTTGTCTGATCACATCTTCACATCAGTCTGAATATGAGTGCTCTTCAGTGTCAAAGCTGGTGGACCAGCATTTTACTTTTTGCATTTTCTACGTATAGGTGCCTTTTGTGTTTCTTTCCTTCTCCTCTTTTCATTTTCATTTCTTAAGCATGCTACAGCCCAAATAACAGTGCTAAGTGGCTACTTGCTTGACTCATACTTCATCTGCAAGGTACTGCAACCTTCACAGCCACTGCATCTAAATTATCTGACATGGAATGATATTATCCATACTGTATAATTGTTTTTACTATTGCAAGATGGCCATACCGATTCTAAAATGGCAGCCAGCTGGAACTATACACAGTGTACAATACCATTATAAGATATCCTCGACAATGTTCAATACCATTGCAAGACTTCCACCTGCTGCTTTGTTTAATATTGTTATTGCAAGTGTACATCTGCCATTTCTAGACAATAGCATGCTTTCTTTTTTCTACTTTTATTCTAATCTTTTATCTTGCATATGTGGCTGAATTTGTGCGTGCATTGTATTGTGGTTGTGTAAGTGGGTGAATGCAAGAATGAATGAGTGATCAATGAATGCACAAGTTCAAGGATAGGTGACAGAGTGCATGTAGGATGACTTATTCAGTGCCGAAAGCAATCAGTGACTAGGGAGTAACTTTAATTTAAAAGCCGGACCAATTGGCAGTGCCAGAGCTTATTACCTACCTTTAAGTGGTAGCTGGTCGATTTGCATAGTTGCACATCTCATCACTCGGCTGCGCACACAAGTAAGAAAAGTGTGCACACAACCATTCGATTGCCTAACATGATGAAGAATAATTAGAGGGAACATCGGTTGCAATACATTGATTTATGTCATTGCAAGTCCCTTTCATGCCTCCTTCTAATTGCGACTCCTTATTACTCACAAAACACCTCTTCTGACTGGAAAAGGTGTTTTGTAAATTCCCCAAAACTCTTTTGCGGTTAAAAACATTGTGATTTTTGCGAATCGCATGGTTTGCGGTCTCAAAATTATATTGCACATCAGACCCTTTGACAAGAAATGAAGGTGACTTTTGCACTTCACAGACATTCCTTTCATTTCTACCTGGTTTATCAAGCCTAGCTCTGCATTCTCCAAACTTTTCGGTAGTCTGTGCAGGAGTGTGTATGATGTAATGTTGATGATGACACTTTTGTTATAAGAATAGATGAGAATAATTTGTTAGTAGGCTAAGTGTTCCGGCCATCAGCCTGTGGAGGTTGATTTCATGACCTGAAAGCGTCCTTTGAAAGCACTTCGCTTTATTTTTAGGTTTTTGATGTGATAGATGTATATTGGGAGTGTCGTATTATGGACCTGATTGGAGGTTGTTTTTAGCCCAGTTCTCCTGGTCTGTCTGAAGTGTAAGATAAATCTTTTACAAGAGCATTTGTTGACATTCTGCAGGAAGTATGAAAGCTCTCGACCGCAGTTTTACCTTGAGAAAACCAGACCCTGGCCATTAAGATGGCAGATGATGCTGGCTCCCTTCCAAGGCACATCATCAAACCTGTAAGGCGTAGTCTTCTAAAAGGTTTCTTTCTGTAAACTGTGCTAAAAAGAATCTTGAAGTTGGTGGAAAAGGAAAGTAACGCTTCTCCCCTTTTTTAGAGTGTCCTTGTCGCAGTCTGTGCTGGTTTCTTAATGTGGACACACGACTTTCATAGAAATGTGCGAATGTTAAAATATTGACTGGATTATTGTAGCAAATGAGGCTCTTCAATCAAAGCAATAGACTTGACGGTGAATAGCTTTGCTTTTCAGCCACCTTATTCTCCAGAGACACACTTCCCACACCCATCTAAGACCTGCAAGGGATGAGGCAAGTTGGCTCCACCTGAAACATTCTAGGTAGTAACACATGCATACTTCATTTATTGAGCACCTCCTTTCATGTAGCACCTGGTAGCCAATGGTCTCTGTACTTTGTTTTGACTGCACATACCACCAATATATAGAAATAGTAGAAGTACTTCTGCACACTTACCATAAAAAACAAAAGGTCTCCATCCACATCAATCCAGGGTGACAGGATGTTTGCTCCAACACCAAAATTGAAGTTCAGAGGCACTTTGAACTTTCCCCTTCTTCCCGCCCCTTCATTGCCCAAGGCCAATGAGCCTGAGTCTCAATATCACAACCCTTTGTTCACGCATAGGATTCTGAAGTGAATCCCTCCTCCTCCCCTTAGAAGCCAATTCACATCCTGTATAGAACCAAGGGTCAAGAGGAGACCTGTTGATATGGAAAGGGGGAGAGAGAGAGAGACACTGGCTCGTGTAAGTGGTTGGTAGGATCACCCGGAATGGAACAGAAGAAACAGGATCCGTTGTACAGAAGTCTAATGGAACACTCGTCAGTTCTGGCTTTCCTAGCAAGTAGATAAGCACAACATACATACAATCCCATTAAAATGAATACAGACTTCACCTACCTAACCCCAATGTGTATATTACTTACCAGTGTGTGCTGCTGGTAAACTGTGAATTGTATCCACACAAACAGGTAAAAAGGGGTAGGAGGAATATAAGTCCCACTCCGACCTCCTATAATGCCGTAAAAACACACAAGAAGGAAGTAGGACTATTAAGGCTAGATCGCTGTGAATTAACAAGGTCCCTGGGAGGATACCCAAGTATGCAAAACTGCCCTCACACACAGCAAGCTGTGTCATGCTTCATCATAGGGCTGCTAACACACCTCCGCGCTCGCCAACGCTGGAGGTGGAGCAATAGGGAGGGGGAAGACAATACAACACATAAAGACAATGCAAAACATGGGATCAAAATATGTGAATAAAGGTGCAGAAATAGTGATATAAAACTGGATCAAAGGATGTCCTCAATCCAACTTTAATTATGGACTCCCTTGCCCAGAGTTAAAAGAAAAGGGCCACAAATATGACCAGTGGATGAAAGTAAGATGAATTGTGATGAATCACCTACCCCTCCACTCTGCAAACGAATGTCGACATGTTTCAGCTGAATCACAGGATTGAATTAATCATTACCCCGGCTTTCTTCAGGACTTCACATAGAAGAAAAGATCCCAAAAGAACTAACCCTAACCCCTCAGTCCAGGAGTAGGGAATAGACACCCCTACTTAAGTAATACTACCTACTCATCTGTAGGGATGATTTCCATGGGGAACCTGCAAAAGAACCCATAAAAACAAGTGTTAATTGATAAAGTGTTAACTATCGTGTGGATAGTGACAACAAATAACCTTGGTAATACACCTGGACCTATTAAAATCACACAGCGATCAAGCGGTGGGTGTTATCACAACGCTTATGGACATAACCAGTAAAGTTTGCCCCACACCGTAAATGGAAGTCCCATATACGTCCCACTTGGTGCCATTGCACCATATAACATCTTATTTGGTCACTGTACCCTTTGGCAAGTTCAAGAGATCCAACCATCACTGCTCGGGAGAGAAGGTAAATACACAACCAAGTACTTGCTCTTACCGAGTTTATTGAAGTTCAAAACTCGAAATGGCGGGGGAGTGAGAACAACTCCCTGTAGTCAAACTCTGCAAAACACATTAAATTGGATTAGAGTATGCACACCATACACCCATCGATATTAATTTGGACCTGTGACTATACTTCATGTCAGCGTCATGTAATAACATCGTAACAGTAGTTTTGCAATAAACTGAGCACCTTAGATGAACCCATTCTGAGCGGTATGGAAACGCCCATAGGAAGCCGGAGGCAATCTCATCACTGCCTCCCCCCTCGACACTGCACTTACTACTTCAAGATGAGTGTATGCCCATCGGGACCGGGACAACCTCGTCACTGTCTGCCCCCTCCGATCCGCACTTACTACATCAAGGTGAGTTGTTGGCCCCCAAAGGTCCCTCCCGTCGCCGTGTAGGTCACCGGCAATGCTAAACTGCAAAGATTTTGAACTGTGTCTCCCCAAGCCACGCAACGCTGCGCACGTACGTGAGGTGCCTCCATTGGCTGGCGTTACGTGGCAGGGGAGAACGTCTAGACCGCTGCCCGTCACACCCCATGATGGTTGAGGGAAAGGTGTAGCGCTTTCTCTACGCGCATGCGCGGGAGGAAAATATTACTGGGTCAGCTATAATTGCATAAAGTCCCGCAGTACCTCGTTGTATTCGGTATCATACACATTGTGTTCAAGGATTAAACGGAGGGGCCCCTTCTCAAACACTGTCAGCCCGTATGAAAGCTCCTCATTTATACTGGCGATTTTATTCAAAAAAAGTGTGTATGAGCTAATGAAAATTGGTAAAAGACAATTAAATTAGAATAAAATCTTTTACCATAAAATTCATAAGGGACCCATCCTAAAGTGAAATACACCCATAATTCTTGATGTCAGGGTACTTGATCCTAATTGTTAAACACAATCAAGGTGGTGCATACCTCAATAAGCGGGATGCCCTGCATAATAAGAAAATAAAGAAAATAAGGGTACTCACGGGGGCCCTAAATAGAGAAGCACACGCCTGTCCAGTGTGGGGACCCCATCTGATCTTCTGAAATAACTTGGAGGCCAATAACCAAGGAGGCATAGTGTAATATGATCACCCCATAGTATACACGACTAGGGGGTCCCTCCATGGCCTTAAACTTCAGACTGGTCACTCATAGATTATTTAGAGTTGACCAAGGGATCTCGTCATTAAGCCCCTCAACGTGGCTCCGGATTCTATAAATCCACTTTTGTTCTCTTAGGAAGAGGGCATGTTCCGGGTTGCGTGTGATGTTGATGTTTGGCTTGCCCAGTATCGTCCATTGGAAATCTTCGGCCAAATGCCCTTTCTCCTTGAAATGACTGGTCAGTCGTCTCACTGTTCTCTGGCACCTAAATGTTGACCGATGTTCCATGATTCTTATCTTCACCTTTCTTGTCGTCATGCCGATGTAAACAAGGTTGCATGAACATTTCAGCATATAGACAACATTGGAGCTATTACAATTCGTATGCTGTTGTTGCTCCCACAGATGCTTTAGTCCTACATCCACAGATTTAGAGTTAGTAGTGAGATGACACACATCACAACCACCACATCTAAAATGTCCTTGGACCGGAGGGAGAGGTGTCCGTGTGTTCTCCAAAACAGAGGAAGGGCAGCGTCTGGTAGGAAACACTCTTGGTCTAGTATGTACTAGCTGGTCCCTGATGTTTTGACTCCGTTTGAATGAAAAAAGTGGTTTTTCCAAAGCCAGGCCATTCGAGTTGAGAATTTTCCAATTTTTTAGGATAATCCTTTTGATGTTATTAGATGCTGTATTAAACGTTGTGACACAGATGGTCTTGTCAGTGGCAGCTGTTTCCCTAGTCTCCAGGAGTGCCTCTCTGTTGCAATTGCTTACCCTCTTATTGGCCCTCTTCACTGTCCGGCGTGGATATTCCCTCTCTGTGAGTTTTCTCGATAGAGTGATTGCTTATGATTTAAACTCTTTTATGTCAGAACAATTCCTGCGGATACGCAGGAACTGGCCCACCGGTAAGTTCTCCCTTAAGGACTTCGGGTGGAAGCTCCCGAACAACAGTAATCCATTTCTGTCCGTCGGTTTGTGAAACATCTTGGTGTGTAGACCTCCACCTTGTGGATAGATGACCAAATCCAGGAAAGGTAGTTCCTCCTTTGTGATGGTTGAGGTGAAATGGAGGAAAGAATTCCGAGTATTCAACCATTCCAGGAAAGCCTGAATGGAATTGGCATCTCCTTCCCAAATAAGGAGGATGTCATCTATGTAGCGCCTCCATAGCTTAATGTTGGTATGCCATGGCCCTCTTGGTTTATAAATATGTTGGTCCTCAAATGCTGCTACATAGAGCCCTGCCAGGCTGGGGCAAAAACGCTCCCCATTGATGTCCCATGCGTTTGCAGATAGAACGTTCCCTGGTATTAAAAAAAAAAATGTGTTAGGGCTATCTCAGCCAAGTGGAGGATAAAGGGTCTCGGCGTCTGGTACTCCCAGTCCAATGTGAAGAGAATTTCCTCCACTACCCGTAGAGTCTCCATTTGGGGGATATTCGTATAGAGAGACTCTACGTCCAGACTGACTAGGAAATTTCTCTCTGGATCAAATTGCTGTTCCTGGAGTAGATTCAACACATCCGTTGTGTCTTTCAGGTATGCCGTCTGTGAATTGTCCCAGAGTCTATCGGGAATCCTACCCTAGAACCAAAGGAAGATTAGGAGGCACATATACAATGAGACAGATGCAACCGTAGGAGTGAAACAATTACTCAAGAGCATAAGATAAGTAAGTGGACAAATCCAGGAGGACTAAGAACCAAGGGAACTGAGGGAATGGCAAGAAAAATAAGGTGTTAGGATGGATAATCCTTGTGCAGACTGAGCATCTGCAAAGGAGTTGAAACAGTCACTGTTGCCAGACACCAAATCCTAGACTTGGGGAAAACCATAATGACTTAGTCTCTAATGATCTGGGAGTGTTACTAGCTTTTGCAGGTCCTAAAGTAGCTGGTGTAGTGTAACAGATTTACACTGACACTGAACGACTCATGCGATGGTGAATGTGTTTCTGTACCTTCCACTGACCTATTCTTCATATCTTCAATGTTGAACCGCAAGTGGAACATCGCTTGCCTTAACCACGCATATGCCTTAGCACACATATTCCTTTACAATGACTTCTGTTGTAAAGGTGGTAAAGGCATATGTGTGTTAAAGGAGTTAGCAGTCTAGCATTGGAGTGAGTGGGCAGGATGTGGGAGGTGTTAGAGACTTCCTGAGAATGACAATGGAAGGAACGGCAGCTTGGTGAGTAGTTTTTTTTTTGGTTTTAGGGCGGGTGATTGGGGTATTTTTAAGGGCTGGGGCCGAGTTTTAGAGCTCAGGGTGGGGGCGGGGTAGTTTTTAGGGCTGGTGTCGGGGTCGTTCTTAGGGATGGGGCTGGGTTTTAGGGCTCAGGGCCGGGGACTGCAGTTGGGGTAGCTTTTAGGGCTGGAGGGTGAGTTTTAGGGGTCACGGCAGGGAGGAAAGGGCAGTTTTTAGGGCTGTGAAGGAAGTGACCTGATTAGGGCCACCCGGGTCACTTACGACCACCTCATAGCCTTCCAAACAAGTGAAGAGTCGGTCAGACAGTAGAGAATACAAACAATCAATTATTAGTAAAATACACTGCAGCAGAGTCCAATCTGACCCGGAGATGGCTGTCGAGGGGACTGGCTCCCCAACACTTGGTAACGCATAATCATTCTCCTGACAACCCCCAACCACGCCCCCAGTGGAAAGTTACCGGCCTGAGCCGTACATGAACAAAGAAGGCACAGAAGGATGGGCTACCACCTGCGTGATGGGTACACACTATCATTATCTCAAGGTTGCCTTGCCGGGCTCGGCTCTTCCTAACGTGGGAGCAGGGCTACGAGGAGGGATAGGCATGCAGAGGCAGAATGGCCTACTCATTAGTAAGTCGGAATCCAACCTTGAACACAAGAGAAAAAAAATAGCTGAACACAGTCTTCCGCTGAGGCAAGAAATACGGATAATTGGAGCTAGAATCAGTCACCACATAACATGGCCTAGGAACTACAAAATGGAGCCACAAATGCTAACTTAAGCTTGAATTATAAGGATAACTCAGTGGTGTACATTTAGGCATGCGGCTGCTACTCATCATAGCTTTCTAAATGCTAACATAACATAACGCAAAACAAGTCCATGAAAGTACATAGATTGCCAAATTCCAACAGACCCTCCTTTTAGCATATAGAAGGCTAACTTTATTAGTGCTATCAGGTAAGGGTCTTTACAATTATAAGCACGAAAGAATAATCACTATTTGCATTGTCTCATTTACTAATAGAGCTAAATAATCACGGAATTACGAAACAAGTTCAGTATTCAAAAATGCCCTCATCAATATTCATCATATCCTGTACATCCTGCATCATCATAATTGTGGCTTTAGCATAAGGTCCCGCTATTTTGGGTGTAGGTGTCAGCTTACTAACACAGTAGGAGCAACAGGCTGGAAGACAGTTAATACACAGGCAACACGTAAAAATGACACCTGCGATGACCACTAGGAAAAGAAGTATTTTCCAACCCCACATAGTCATCAAATCCCAGAACCACCCAGATAAGGACCAGGTCCCATTCTCTTGGTGAATATCAGAAGCAAGCCTGTGCAACTTCTGTATGGCTGCATAAATGTTCGGGCGTGGTCAGGTATGTACACGCAGCAACTACTGCCGATGACGCGACAGGCTCCTCCCCTATCAGCAAGTATGACGTCTAACACCATTCTGTTTTGGAGAGCAACAAGTCTGGTAGCCTGAAGCTCGGCTGTAATATTTGTCAGTATTCCTGCAGTGGTATTAATAACCCCTTCCACTACCCTGGTGAGGCGACAAATATTAAGACTATTGTACATAGGACCCCAGAAGGGCAAGATACCCTTCATAGCATCAGTAAATTGCTGCAGGGTAGTGTCTGTGTGATCTATATCCTCAGCATCAATGACCTTTTTCACCCGGGGCAGGTGTGTACTCCTACATTGTAGCCTATGGTCTTTGTGGTAACTAGATGGTGCTATATATACGGGTGGCAGCAGGAAGGAGACGTAACATATGCCGGACCAGCCCCAAGGGAGCCATATATAAGCCTGAGATCCACAAACAAAATACATATTATGGGGTGGGAGTAAGAGCGGACTACTAGTTGTATTCAAGTGATATGTTTAGTTGCAATTGCTTTTCCCTACTGGGACATATTCGAAACCCTGAACACAAAAACTGGTTGTAACGTTTACTACTGGTACAGGCATTGCTCTGTCTTAGGTAATGTTATGTGAATGGAAACTTTTAAAGTACTCAGTGACATTAAATCCCTGGAAATCCATCATCTCATTCTGGAGCCATGTGGCATTTTTCGTGCGTTCATAGACATTCATGCAAGCATCTGGATGTAAAGTACCCTGTTCCCCTCCTTTTCCCAGAGTAAATCCCTGGTGTTCTACTATATGTTCTAGCACGGTCTCGTAGTCAGACTGAGTGATATTCATGGCATCGGCATGGTAATGGATATACGCCATTGAAAGCAACTGGAACCATGACTCGCAGCTACTCAAATATGACATGGGTAAGGACACCAATAAATCATTTTTATGCATGACAGAAGGGAGTAACCCACACACCCAGCAATCAGTAACATTGGACGTCTGATGTGCTTGATGGAGCATCTGAAGGAAGACATTATCCACATACGTCTGTCTGTGCCTCTCTTTGTGCGTGGCCAAGGTAACAAAAATATGCTCAGGAGGGACAGGAGTTGTTCCCAGCAGAGCATGCACAGGATGTTTTTCCTCTAAATACCATACTACCCCAAATACTGTTATCAGTACTACAAAAACCACTGCCACTATCCTACTTTTAGTGGACCAACTAGACCAACCAGGACTACTCTGCTCTACTAGAGGGGCCGCTAAGGGCTGCTCTTCTTCCATAATGGGACGACCAAATGGGTACATTTTTCGGGATGATGACTAATTCGCAACTGCCAGAGGAAATCCGTATACTGGAGCCAACAATGGTATAATAAGCTAAAAGGGGCACAAGTCACCCAGCGTCCTTCAGAGCCTCGCTGGTAGACTCCTATTGTTCATCTACGGTGTGCACTCGTTGGTGGAGCTGCGCGATCACAGCCCTTACTGGAAGATGAGTCCTCTTCTTTCAGGATAGGGCACCTTCCCTCCTGGGAAAACACCCTCAACTGATCCTGTCCAGTGTCCAGGGCAGTGCACCACTCTTCTTTGACCCTATTGCTATCCCCGGTACCTTAGACAGGGTACCTACACCCTATTCTTCATCCATGAAGTCCATCCCTACTCTTCTGACTTTCCCTCCGGTGCACTGTCCTTCCGTCGGGGACGCAAATTGTATCGAGCTACTCCAGGCACAGTGTCATCACGAAAAAGAACCTGAAACTCAGGAGTGGAAGGAGACTGAGACTCAATTGAAAGTGACGCTGCAGAAAAATACCGCGTGACTAGGCTCATGGAAGAAGAAAGTGAGTAAGCGCATAGAAAACTGTTCCGGAAGTGGACTTACTCGAGATAAGGGCTGGGGCTCTGTCCAAGAAGTTTGCTAGGAAGTCACTGATGAAACCTATGCGCAAAAAGAGCAAATTGTGAGGCGGGTGGGGGTGGGGGAGGGCAGGTGTCACGGTTGGCGGAAAGGAGGGGAGGAAGGTACACTTACTTGGAAATTGACTGTGACGGTGTACAGAGATTACTTTGGATGAGAAGGGCTGTAGTGCGTACTGTCTATAGAGTGAAGAACAGGGGTATTCAAGAATAATAAGGGGAGCCCTGACGCAAGATCATGACGGTGCCTATTGTGGAGCGCTGGCCGGTGGGGGCGGAAAAAGAGGTAGAAGGGGGTCTTATGATTGGCCTGGTGTGATCTGGAACCAAAGGTGGTCCGCAAAACAGGGAGGCCTAGCGGAAGGGAAATGCAGTTAAGAGACTGTCGGGAGGAAGAAAGGGGGCAGGAAGCGATGGAGAGTAAGAGCTGGGGAGAGGACCCGCAAAGGGGAACTGGTGCGTGGAAGCGCGTTGTGAAAATCACTGCGGCTTCTTCCTATGCTGCCCGGCTTTCCGCCCGGAGCCTTGACGGACCCCCGATTCGGCGTTCCTTGGATTCCGCATGCGGCCATCCCAATTACTTCCCGGATTGCCTCCCGCTTTAGATACAAGTCCCACTTCCTTCCGGCATTACATCCCGCTTCAGAAATAGGCAAGGACTTCCTCCGAGCTCATTCCTTTTTTCCCCCCCACGGTCCATTTTCCTCCGGGTTTTACTCCAGCCCGCATGTGCGATTTTCACAATGCGCTTCCACGCACCGGTCCAAATGATGGACGGAATTCATATGGCTGGGTCCAAACTGGGGTGGTATAGTGGGCAAAAGAACGATGGATTTAACCCAGATCTTTTGACTGGGGGAGAATGTTTGCATTGTCAGCATTCCGTCCATCATTTGTTTGCTGTAACACTTTTTGCCCTAAGTGGGATGGGTATGCCCAGACGTGGGTCCCTTGCTCACTGTGCCACTGGATTCAAGCTAGCCTGGCTGAAGAAGGGTGACATACCCTGAAACCGGTCCCAGGATGCTTGTTTCCGGTCCAGGGAGGACCTGGCCTGGCAATTCGGTCTGGCCTGTTCCCAAGGGGCACAGGGCCAAGACTGATGTGCATATGGCTGGGTCCAAACTGGGGTGGCGTAGTGGGCAAAAGAACGATGGATTTAACCCAGATCTTTTGACTGGGGGAGAAAGTTTGCATTGTCAGCATTCCGTCCATCATTTGTTTGCTGTAATAGTGAGAACAGGGAGCACATATGCATTAGGCAACATCCATCTTTGTTTCCCAGACAGATCAGTCCAGCACCCATCCTCATCTAGACGCCCCGTACTCTCCTGCCATATTGCCAGTTCATCCATTGTCGCCTCACTCTGTATCTCCTTAACATTGTCTAGTGTGTCCTCAAACATCCCATTTTCAGGCACCCATCTAGCTGGGCCTGCCACAAACATCTTTTTCATCTTTAATCTAGCTGTCTCTTTCGCTGTCTGATCTGCAAATGCATTTACTCTCCCAACATCATCAGTAATCGCCTTGTGCGCACTGCACTTCACTATTGCTACTCGTTTCGGAAGTGTCAGAGCCGACAAGAGTCTATATATCAGTGGGCCATTCTGTATTCGTTGACCATGTGAGGTCAGAAACCCTCTCTCCGCCCAGAGGCACTCAAAATTATGAGCGACCCCGAAGGCGTACTGGCTGTCAGTATAAATATTGACAACCAGTCCTTCACCTAACTTTAACTCACAAGCCCGGAGAAGGGCAACAAGCTCTGCAGCTTGGGCCACCTGATACGGGACACGTGATGTTTCAACAACAGTACGCAGCGTTGTTATTGCATACGCTGTAGTAGTGGTGCCATCCGGTAACTTAAAACAAGAGCCATCGACATATAGTTCCCCTTGTGGGTCAGATAGAGGAACATCAGTCAAGTCTACCCGTCCCTTCGTCTCCTCCTCAGTACGATATACACAATCGTGTACATCTGTATCCCTGTTCACCGAAGGGAGGGGTAGTAACGTGACTGGATTCAGAGTGGCACATCGTTTGATGGTAATGTGTGGTGCAAATAATGTTAGTTCATAGCCAGTCAAATGTGCACTAGTAAGGTGCTGTGTCTTTGTTTTGTTTAAAAGTGTATCCACAGCATGAGGTACCATAACTGTGAGATCAGTATCAAGAACGAGCCCAGCCGATTGCCTGATCGAGACGGCCACGGCCGCAGCAGCTCTTGGACAGCTCGTGAGGGCTCTGGTGACGTTATCCAGGATAGCAGAAAAGTAAGCGCAAGGCCTTTGCTTACCTCCAAAGGCCTGTGTTAAGACAGAGAGCGTGCAGCCAGCCGTCTCATGTACATAGAGCAAAAACGGCTTCTGATAATCAGGTGTACCAAGCACAGGAGCAGAGCAAAGCGCAACCTTTAATTGCTCAAAAGCTTGCTGGCATGCAGGTGTCCAAGGCAGGGGTTCATGCACATCTTTGGTGGTTAGGTGGAGTAGGTGTTTTGTTAGTAGGGAATAATTAGGAATCCAGTGACGGCAGTACGAAGTAATGCCAATAAACGCACGCACATCACGTTGGGTTTTAGGGACAGGCATGTTATTTATAGCAGCAATGTGCTCAGGCGTTAGTCTACAACCCTCCTTCAACAGTAGGTGACCTAAATAAGTAACCTTCTGTCGACAATATTGAAATTTGGAAAGGGACACTTTATGTCCGTGATGTGCCAAATGTAACAATAATTTAACAGTTGCGTCTTTGCAGCCGTCCTCAGTGTCAGAAGCCACTAAGAGGTCGTCGACGTACTGCAATAAGACATTACCAGAGGGGAGTGTCAAAGAATCCAATTGGCCTTTCAGAGCTTGACTATAGATACTAGGACTTTCAGTATAGCCCTGAGGAGCACGACAGAATTGGAAGCTCCTGCCAGCTATGGAAAACCCAAACAGATATCTACTATCTGGATGAATTGGAATGCTTTTATTTGTAGGAACAGGAAGTGACTCTAATTCTTGTGGCCACCAGGAGGGGGACCAGAATGATATATTATTCCCAAATAGTATCACCTCTGTCTTGGATAAGTCAATTTCAGACAATTATCGCTCTTCCAGTTACTAACTGAAATCATACCGTTTCGAGAGATCCTAAACGGTCATCCTTGGCCCCATCAAGTCTAGAACTATGTTACTTGACTATGGAGTTCCCCAGGGCTCCTGTCTGAGTCTACGCTCTTTAATATTTATATGGCCCCTCTTGCTGAGCTTGTCAGAGGTTTTGGGTTTGAGATTATCTCATACGCTAATGACACGCAGCTACTTTTCTCCTTTGGTTCCAACCTGTCCAAATCCAAAGCCTTATTCTCCTCCGGGATGAAGGCCATTGCTACCTGGATATTGGAAAACCGACTGCAGCTCAACCCTACGAAAACAGAAATTATGCTATTTGGACAAGCCCAACTTCTTTGGGCTCCTGATTGGAGGCGAGCTGAGCTTGGCTCCGGCCCTTTACCCAAACTGGTAGTAAAAAACCTTGGAGTCCGCTTGGACCAATCCCTTTCTATGAAAGAACACACATCGGCCACCACCGGGTCTTGTTTCCACATGCTATGTCTGTAGAGAAGAGTTTATCCTCTCTTACCACTCTCCTCAAGGAAAACCTTGGTGCAAGCCTTGGTAATCAGTCGTCTTCATTACAGCAACTCACTCCTGGCCTCCGCTAATGAGAACCTACTCTCCAAACTTCAGGTTGTCCAGAGCACTGCTGCTCGCCTTGTTTGTAACCTCCCCCTGGATTCGGCCACAGTCCCACTTTTGCAGTCTCTACACTGGATTCTGGTGTGAAAGAGAATAATTTTTAACCTATGCTGTCTAACCTACTGTGCTCTCCATGGCCAAGGGCCCTCTTTCCTTGCATCCAAGGTTCTGCCCTACACTCCTTTGAAACTGCTTAGATCACGGGATAAAGCCTTGCTCAAAGTCCCTAGGTTTAAGAAGGGTAGGGCAGGTTGCAGATCTTTCACTTTCCTTGCCCCTCATCTCTGGAATAATCTGCCTACGCAACTTTGTCTCTGTGAAAATTTTAGGAAGGCGCTTAAGACCCACCTATTTTAGGTTCATTTTCAGCCTGTCCTTACTGTCCTGGTTCTGTGCCCAGATATCCCTTTGGGGTTGATTCGAGCGCGTAATAAATTAAAATAACATAACCCTCTCTCTCCTGTGCTTTTTACCTTTTTTATTGAACCCCTGGCCACCAAAATTCATAACAATATTGCGATTAGAGCACCAATATTAGGAATGGCAAAACTAAAGCTGTTGGCGGATGACATCATCCTCTATCTTAGTCCAGAAAGACAGAATATAGAGCTAACACTAGCAGAATTTGTTCAAATCGAATTGATCGGAGGGTATAAAATTAATCATAACAAGACTGAGATTTTATCTATTAATACTGCGAGTGACTTTCTCCCTGAAAATCTTAAACGACTAGCCTTTAATCCTAACCAATCCGATATTTAGGGATATATGTTACTAATTAATATTGGGAACTTTATAAATTGAACTATGAAGCCATGCGCAATAAAATTAAAAAATTGCTAGAAGAGTGGCCGTTACTACACCTTACAATGATAGGCCTTGTGGCCCTTATAAAAATGTCCATTCTACCTTGACTTGTTTTTCTTTTTACAAACATCCCTATAAAAATCAATATGATTTATTATAAAGAGTTAGAAACGATGTTCAGAGAGTTTGTATGGAGTAAGAAGGCACCGAGGGTAAAACTCTCAGTGCTTCAACTTGATATTAATCAGGGTGGGCTTGCACTTCCGCAAGTTCGTACATATTATGAAGCAGCCATTTTAGATCTTACAGCCCGTTTAGTTGACTCCAAGGGATCAGTTGATAACTTCTTTTTGGACAAAATGGTTCAGGAGGTTGGCTCGCAGATTCTGCCATTTTTAAAAACAGCTAAACTCCCCAGAAAAACTAGGTATAGGACCTTGCAGGAATATCCTTTTAGACTTCAGACTTTCTGCTCAAAGCAGGATTGCTCCACAGGGTTTTACTACTTAAAACTAGGTGAATGTAAAAGTCTGGGCCTCCAAATACAGACTAGCCATTTAAGGTCCTGGAACACCTGTGGTTTGAAAGAGCTAGGGCATTTTCTAGTGGTAGACAGGGTGATTACTTGGCAAGAGGTCCAAGCTAGATGTGGAGATAGGAGTAAGCTTCTCTTTTATGAATATATACAGATTTCATATTTATTGAATAAGTACAGCCTCCCATCTAGTTCTGGTCCAACTTTGCTCGTGAGTGCCCTATTCGGAGCAAAGTTAAGAGGGGTGTACTGTCTTTTACGCTCCCAAGGGGAATCAATGGTGGTCAATACATTTTTAGAAAAAGTCACCCAGGAGACACAATGTATGTTCTCTAATCGTGACTGGCTGGCCATATCACAACTAGGTAGTAAGGCCTTAAGAGCGGCCAATTTTAAAAGAATGGCTTTTTTGTCACACTGGATGGCGTATTACACCCCCAAAGCGCTTCATAAGATACGACCGAAATTTGAGAATAGATGTTTTCGTTGTCAGATAGCAGGCGAGGGAGGCTGGCTTAACATTTTTTTTACTTGCCCAAGGCTAGGGCAATTTTGGGAAAGGATCTTCTCGGCTCTCAGCCGGGGAGTTCAGAAAAGATTGGATCCCGAGGCAGATGTAGCACTGTTTGGTATCACTAGTCAGAGAGCAAACCTTGTAATGTCAAGAGGGGAGGCGACATTTGCAGCAATTGCCTCCCTTGTAGCATGTTCTTTGATACTCCAGAATTGGAGGTCTTTAAAAATACCTACTTATATGGAATGGTTAAATAAAATGATACGCACAAGGAAATTTGAAGAAGCATATGCGAAGAGAGTGGGTGCTACTAAAAGATTTACTGATGTTTGGAAATATATGGAGAGGCTAGAGACCACTTTGGTAAAATAGGGCCATAATGCATTCTGAAGCTTTCTACAGAACAAAAAGGGGGAAAAACGCACTTCACCATTGCACTTTACTACTACTAGGACTGGTAAACCCTGTATCAAATTGGCTTGGCTGCACTTTGGCGAGTCTACACTGATGACCAACCGCCGGCATCATGTTTAGAGGCTAAAATAGGCAGATGGCACTTTATCGGAAGTTTATGCGAATTTGGCTGCAATGCAGTCGTGGTTCGCAATTCTTGCAGGTGGGGGGGGCGGGGGGGGTCGCGCGGGGTTATCACGTGGGGGTTACCACGAGGGGGCGTGGGGGGGAAAATAAAAATAAAACTTACCTGACCGGTCCCGCGCCGCCTCTGCTCCTGGGCCGGGTCCGCGTTTTCCTGCTCCTGAACAGGAACAGGAACAGGCATGCTTCCTTCCCTCCTGTAAGCCAATGACAACGCTGCAATGGCAGCGTTGTGATTGGTGCGGAGTCCCAAACAGCGCCCAGCCGGGCACCTGTAGGGAGGCCATTTTCTCTATGTAGGCTGCATGCAGCCTACACAGAGAAAATGTAGAGTGCGCATGACTGCTTTGAACGGCCCCAGGGCCGACCAAACAGTCAGAGTACTCAGAGTGGTGCAAGCCACTCCTCCCGACCCGCCCACCCACCCACCCCCAACCAGGCATATCCTCCCGCTCGCCCCCAATCAGGCATACCCCTGCCTTCTGCTTTCTCGCAGCGCGATAAGTAGAAAATAAAATGGTATTTAAAATACCTTTTTATTTTCTGCTTCTCGCACTGCGAGAAAGCAGTGGGGTGGCGCTCCTCCGCCCTAATGGTGGAGCCGCCCCTGCTGCAATGATATATAAATGTTGAATATTTCATGGTGCACTTTATACATGTTTGTTTCGTCTAAATTTGATATGTATATAGAGACGCATAGCTATTAATTTACTGTATTAGTTTTTTGCAGGGCTTAATAAAACTTTACGTAATAGGAAATTTGAAGAAGCATATCCTAAGGGAGTAGGTGCCAGTAAAAGACCTGTGGAAATTTATGGGGTGGCCAGAGATTATTCTGTAAAGTTGGGTAGTAAGGTAAAGGAAAGTCAACATTAGAATAAAACGCACTTTAGCACTGCACTTTAGTATTATCAGGATTGCTAAGCACTGCACTTTATAAGATTGGAACTGGTTGCACTTTTGCGATGAGAATTTCTTACTTGAATAAAATGTGACACTGCACTTTATTTAAAATAAATAAATAAATAAATAAAAATAATATATAAACAACTGGTGGTATTTGGACAAGCTTGTGTGAAGATTAATCCCTAGCACCATTTTTAGAGGGAAAATCGCCTCAATGCACTTTATGGAAAATCTATTTATGGAGATCTATGTTAATTTGTATGTAGTGATGTATATCTGTTAAACTTGCCATGCTGCACTTTATATATACCTGTCCTGCTTAATCCACTATGTATACAGGAATGTATATTTTTCAAATTGATTGCTTTAGTTCACTGTTTTATCTATGTATTATCTATGATTCTGCACATAATAAAAAAACTAAAAAAAAATAACATAGCATAACACCTGTGCTTTGATCACTATTTGAGAGAGACACCACAATCTGAGTGTCAACACCATATGAAACTAGAGGGAAACCGAAGGATCTAATTAAGTTGGCCAGAGGCATGACATATACATTGAACATGGTTGGACTTAACGATGAGTCCTGTGGAACTCCACAGGGCAAACCATAAGTCTCTGATGTGAATTCGCCAAGAGTCACAGATTGAGTTCTGTCTGTAAGAAATGACTGACACAGAGGTAAGGCTGGGCCTTTAGTCCCTAGCCACCATAGACGGTCAACCAAGCAAGTGTGACTGACCGTATCGAAGGCCGCAGACAAGTGTAATAAGACAAGGACTGCTCTACCGCCCCTGTCTAGTGTGGGTCTAATTTCCTCAGTGGCCACAATGAGAGCTCTCTCCGTACTGTAGCCAATGCGGAAACTGAACTGACTCGCATCCAAGAGATTATTAGATTCAATGAATGATGTTAGCTGAGAATTCATAGCTTTTTCAGGCAATTTGACTGGAAAAAGAAGCCTCGATATGGGACGATAGTTTGTATTTTGAGGATCTAAATTAGATTTTTGTATTATTGGCAATACTAGGGCCTTTTTCCATTGCTTGCGGAATTTTCCTGTGGTAAACACAGTATTACATTTCTTGTCAATTGTCTAGCCAAAATTTCTAGGACAAGTTAGACTGTTGTAGGTGGGCAGGGGTCAGATAGAGATCCTGATTTGGTGGTAAGTATCAACCAGCTAACTTGTTCAGCAGAAAGATTGGTGAGTTCTTCAAAGGTAATTTGGTTATCATTAACTGATAGATCTGCATCAGAAAGCAATTCAATAGTTTGACTGTTGAATGAAAAACTATCAAAAATCTCCTGACCCTTATTCTGAAAGAAATTTGCAAGTGTATTGCAAAAGTTCTGACTACTCCTCACTAAATTTCTACAGGAGTAGAGGTAAGCTTAGGCACCGTCTGAAAAAGCTCCTCTGTAGAATTTTTAGCAGATTCAACTTTGTTTGTGAAGTATTCTAATTTTGCTCTTATGATTGATGTTTTATAGTTAGCAATACACTTTGTTTTCTTTTTCTGCTATATTATAATTCCTCCTCCATACACGTTCCTGCCTCCAGCATGATTGTTTAAGAGCTCTTAGGTTTTTATAACGATACCCAGTAAAATCTGGGTGTTCTTTTTGAAAAATCAAAAATACAAAACATTTGTTCAAATCCATGCATATGCCATAAAGAAGTGGAAGATGTTAAAAAAAATTGTGTGTTTTCTCTCGATCTTTTCAAGTTGGGATAGCTGCCATTTTCCTCTTGTGTCTCATTTACACTGGAAATTCCTTTGAAAACACAGATGGATAAAAATGTAAATATTGTTTCCAATGGATTTCTTGTTGAAACAGAATTTTTCTCATGATAATCCATCAGATGACAATTTCAGAAAACAGCTACTAAAAATAATACTTCCTTAACATTTAATGTAAATAGCACTGTAACTTCGTGGATGACTTTGTGGTGCATTGTTTGCTCTTAAAATACATTTTGGCAGTCAAAATGTAAATAAAAAAGTGATGCACTGTATTGTCCTCCTACTGGTAAATAACAAGGCTACCTCACAAAGAGCCATATCACATGAAGTGAGCGCTAGGGGCTGTATTACAGTAAGTGCACCAGAGACGAAGCTGGTATTTGCGCCCATTTCTTGCACACCTGAGGCACTTTGGTATTACAGAAAAGGTTGCAGATGCTTGCGCTGCCCTTTCTATCACTCCTCTCAGTGTCGTGCCCTTTTTGGCACTGGTGCATTCAGGAGGGGCATTCCCTTATTTGAATGGTGGTGCGACCCCATGTAAATCAGGAAACACTTTGCCATTACACACTCAGACTATTAAAGAATATGGACAAAAGCAAAGGTGCTGTCTGGAAGCATATTAACTGCGTCACATAGAGGTGGTGCACAATTGGTCCACCCCACAGAAGGAAAAAATGGTAGTCCCAGAGATCACCCAAAGCATGCCACGACAGGCGGGTACAATCACTCACTGCATCCACTTCCAGGGGGATTTCTACACCTCTTTCAAATGCAAGCCAGGTTGCCACCTGCACAATCAAAGGTAGACAGTGGCTTCAAACAAAAGATCTGCTTTCCACTAATGCACTGACCCCAAGGCAAGCCAAGTTTATGCTGTGCTGGGGACAACACATTTACTGTAGTTGGTTGCACTGTCCCAATCTTGCCCTAGTGCGCCCTTTTTAAAGGTGCACTGTCAGGACAGAAAAGGCCTCCGCATGGTAATGGACATGCATCTCTGCCCTGATTGCCTAACTGTACTGATGTCTGGATCCCTAATGCTGATTTTTGTGTCATAGGCAAACACGGATCATTCGTGTGTGCCATGACATAGACCTGTCTCACGGATGGCAGTCTTGTTGGACCAGGAGGGGCACTCAAAGCACCATTCTCATAGCAGTGAGAGGCTACTGCTTTCACCACCAGTTAAGCAGCATGAGAGCAGTGGTGGCAGCATACCATGTAGTAATTAGGTGGAGTGAGCAGTTCCTTTTTAACCTGTGTCACTGTAGTGAGGTCTACAGGCTCTCTCATTTAAAGCTCCACTGCTGTGTGCTTAACTCACTCTTGGCCTACATCTGTTTGTTATCAAGTGCTGTGTAGCGCACAAGTGTACTGTGTTGCGCTGGGTGTAGGTGTATCTGTGAGTGGTACAATACAGGGATAATGCAGTACTGTGCAGCGTGTGGATGGTAGATGCATGTGCTGGATGTATGAGTGCCTGTGAGCAGTGCAATACATGAAGGATGCAACACTGTGCAGTGTGTACAGGTTAATTGGATGTGCTGAGTGTATGTGTGCCTATGAGTGGTGCAATACATAAAGGATACAGTGCTGTGCAGGGTGTGCATATTAAAAGCATTTGCTGGATGTATGTGTGCCTATGAACAGTACAGTCCAGGAAGGATACAGTGTTGTGCTGTGTGTGTATGCCGTATGCATGCAATGAGTGTATGTGGGCCTGTGAATGGTACAATACATGAACTATAGGTTCATTTTGGGAGATCCAGTGCTGCATGGTGAATCATGAGAGAAGGTAGAGGAATCCCCGCAGACAGTTTTGTGAATTGCTGCATTTGTGTAAGCTGGGTAAGACTCACACTGGAGAGGGGAGAGTCAGGCTGCCCCAGTACACTTTAAATGCTGCCCTTTGATTCAGTGAAATGTCACAAGGAAGGGGCCTGGGCACATCTCAGGAAGGAGATAGGGCTGATAAGAGAATCATAAAGACAGGGCTAACATTTTGATACACATATCTCTGTGGCTGTCATCCGAGTGTAAACCCTGGTCACTCCCACGGACTGTGTTGTGGGGCTATCAGCTTTGGAGTCACTCCTTCTGTAACAGATTTATTTCAAGAGAAAGAGGAAGACAGGGCAGAGGAGTGCGCACTTCAGAAGAAGCAGACTCCCAACATAAACTTCAAAGACTCAGACTCTAAATCACATTTAGTGTCTGGACATGGACTCTAAGAATTGGCATCTGCCAAGCAGCCAGAAGGTCTGTGTGAGGAGGGGACATTCTACAAGACTTCTGCCTGTGACCAGGACTGGGGCCAAGGCCTGGTAGTCTCCCTGCTGGGTGAGGAGACAGCACCCAGGGAATCCAAGTCCACTTGGCCTGGAGCACCAGTGCCTGCCTGCTTGCCAAGACCAGTGTGCCCTGTGAGGAAGAGGAGAGAATTGGAGGGAGCGACTGGGGAGTCCTATCGAGTAGACTAACTTTGCGAGGTGTGAGGAAATGGCTACTGCACCGATCGGGTCATTGCCCTTGTGCAGGTCGAGGTTGGCAGCCCTCATATGACAAAGGATGGCTGCTGTGAACTAAGCGATGTGCATCACTTCACCAATCAGGCCGGAGCCCGTGCATAGCAAGGATCCATGACCCCATGCTAGAAGGGGCCACCACATGAAGATTACTGTGCTGGGAGGGTAGTAGCCCTTGAGCCATGGAGAGCCATGATCCTGTATGCCAGAAGGGGCTGCTACATGAAGTTTGCCATGCTGGGAGGGCCGTAGCCCTTGAGCAGTGGTGAGCCACAACCCCGTATTCCAGGAGGGGCCACCACTGGAGACTTCACTGTACTGAGCAGGCCGGAACCCGTGTACAGGGAAGTCGAGGTGATCGAATATGCCAGAGAGGGTCACCGGAAGCAACAAGAAGTGTGAACTGATCTACAACTACTGCCGGAGAAGTGAGTCCGTCATGGAAGCACCATCACCAAGGCCAGGGGCCTGCTTCAGGATTGTCGCATCACCACCTCACACTATGGGATGGATTGGACACTTACCCTTCAAAGAGGAACTGCATAGAACCTCTGGTTCCATCAGTGGCACGCCCGCGTGTGAGGAACTCTGCACCCGCTGAGTGCAGCTTGCCTGGATCACATGCGGCAAAGCTCACCTGATTCAGCTGTTGCCGCTCCAAGTGCCCGGGCTTGGTGCATGTACAGGAACTCCTTAACGCCCAATCCTGCTGGTGCAGGTAAGACTGATTTTGGCACGTCGGCCCCATGGGGACTTGCTCACTGGTTAGCGCTGCAGAAGGGGAACACTGTTGACTTTAAAATAGAATCAGTTTGGACTCTTGAGACTCAGACTACTAGTGGGACTTGCCCTGGATGTTGCCTGTAGTGAATGGCAAATAACCGCTATCACTAGGAACAAGGAGGCAGTGGGATGCAGGGGACCGCCTAAAGAAACACTAGAGCCCTGAGCTCAGGAGGACTGGGTAGCTGTTTGTAAATGTCGTATTTTTTCTTTGTATTAAAAGTGAGTTTTTGGTTGGACCATGATTTATTGCTGCTGCTGCGTGCATTTTGAGTTGTTGGGCAGTTTCACTCCCTTGTGTCCACACCTACCCCCGAGGAAACCTTGAATTGTTCGACCCACATTACCATTGAGAGTCAAGTGCTAAAGGGGTACTTAGCACAGTTGCTCAGAATCCAGGGTAAGTCGGGCCCCAGGACATCAGGAGTAAAAGGCCTCAACTCCCACGGTTGGGCCAGTAACACCTGCTTGCTCCGTGGCCCTCTGAAAGGGGTTCCGACATGCACCATGGCAAGAACTGGGACAGTGTGTCCTATACGGAATGGGTTTGCTGAGGTAAGACACACTGTTTCAAGTTTTTGGTGGTATGCAAAGTAGTGCTTGATGAAAACACCTTTTGACACTCTGTTATGGAGACAGTCTTCTGAAGGTAGTAATGTGTGACAAACATATTGTGCACCTTTAATGTGTGACATTTTTTTGTGGGAGTGATGTGTTCCATTGTGTTTTGTGCTGCTGTGAATTTGTGCTGCAGTATTGCAAAGCGGTGTTGTTATGTATTTTGGTTGTTGTGTTGCATTCTGTTTTGTATTGTTATGTTGTTTTATGTATGTTATTGGGTTATGCTCTATTGTTTACTTTAGATATGACAGCAAATACAGCTACATTTCCAGTCAAAAGCAGTAGATACTTTTAAAAGTTCCAGTGACAAGCAACCATTTAGCACTATTCACACTGCTAAAATAATGCTGCCTAAGCTCTTCAACTATTTAAGACACCAGTCAGCCAAAAACTGTGGCAGAGACCATGACTTAAGTTAACACTTGCAGTGCTTCCTTTATGTGCCATAGCCCCTAATGTGTAAACTCAGGGCCTTATTTGTGAGCCCTTTACGCCGCCGTTGCGTCACTTTTTGTGATGCTGCGGCGGCGTAAAAAATGCACCACACTGTGCCATATTTACAAAGTGACACATCTAGGCAGATGTGTCACTTTGTAAACCCCTGTGCTACATTATACCTGCATCAGGTATAATGTATGCAGGGTGGGCCTTCCCCCGCAAAAAAGGCTCGTAATAGTGGCGCAATTAAATCAATGAGATTTCACTGCGCCACTTCTAGGACGCCACTGCGTCAAATCCTTAGCCTGCAGGCCCTTTCACATGGGGCTTGCCTACAGATATGTCAGGAATACTGACGTATTTGTAAATTCTTGCGACATGGAGCACCGTACAGTAGATTAGCCGCATCTATGGTGTCGCAAGGAGGGCGCACTGAATAGTGTTGCATCGCTGTTTTCACTTTTCATAAATGAGGCCCTCAGTCCATACACTCAAACAAGGCTGACCAACTCTTGTGCTGTTCCTGTCCGTACTCTTCACTTCTATGGTTTACGCCTGACGTTTCCATTCACTTTGTAATATCCCACTCTTGGGCAGCTACTGTTATTGCTTATTTTAGTGAATGAAATACTCTGTTTTGCATCCTTCGAGACTCCATTCATTGGACCTTCTCTCTGCCCCTGTGCATATGACGACCTCGATGAGGTTGACAGACTCTTGTGCTATCTTACACCTGTTTGTGGTCTTCGTATCCCATCAGAGCTTAAATTGTGCAGGTGTTTGCCAGTGCTTAGCACTAGTACCTAGAGGCCGATTTAATTCCTGGGGGGACGGCCTGTTGTTCTACCAGGGCAATGGAGAAAATTACTCTGTCGCCCTGGTGAAGGGACCGCTCGCCTGATTTAGAAATGACTGCCATGCTGGTAGTCATTTATAAAGCATTTCCAGGAACCCTCGTCACAGCGGTTGTTGTCAATGCATTTTGCTGTTTGATGCAGGGCTCCATCAGCACAACAGAGCCTTGCACCAAACAGGTTTTTTTTTCAAAAGAATATCCCGAAACTGGACTTTTATTTAAGACAATGTTCTACTCGCCATAGGAGTCCTCTCCCATGTCAAAGGGGAACATTTAGCAGTTTTCACTGTCCCTTATTGCCAGAGTTTTCCTGGTGGTGACGGGCAGTGAAAACTGACCTCTAGTTCCGCCCATCTAATCCAGGGGGTTGGAATTGCAGGTTCTGCCTCCGACGGCCCTTACTCTACCAAGATATAAATTGGGCCCTTAGTCAGGACAACATGATATTTGTCTGTTTCCCTAGTTTGGAAGATAATCTCCCATTGCATGAAGTGCAATTTGTCTTGGAGAACTTCTACATGTGCTACCATGTTTTTAGATCTCAATGTTGCTATTGTCGCTTCAACACCAGAGGCGGCATGAAGTGTAAGTCCTCAGGTTATGCGTTAAACTCAGAATGCATTGAAGTAATCATTAAATAGTACTCATATTTAAAATATCCTCCTTACCTTGAGATGTATTGTGGAACAAAAATCTATTCAAATGGATATTTGTTATTAAAAGGGATGATACTGCTTGAAAGTTTTGTGAGGGTTAGTGTGTCAAGTTGTTTGTTCTCATGACATTCTTGATGGCGATTGTGGAAGCAAATTTCAGAATTCGATTCAAAGGCTAAACATCCCTTGTAAGCCATTGTCATAGTAATACTCTGCAGCTCTATCTGCATATTACAATGATTCTTAATCACTTTCTTAAAAAGTGTCTCAAATAATGGCTTTCCATGTATATTTTCGTATAACCAACTAGGGGGGGCATATGTACAACAGAAGTGGCGGAGTGAGGCGTTAGACTTCCTGGCTTAACACCTCACTCCACCACTTCAGAAATGCAGGGCTGCGCCATATTTACAAGAATATGGTGCAGGCCTGCATTTCCCCCTGCGCTGGCACTACACTCAGCAGTCTAGCGCCAACGCAGGCACCCTTGCACCATAGTGCAAGGGTGTCTGCGTGCAGGGGAAGATTGTTTATGTGCAGGAAGGTGCCCCTTCCTGCACATAAACAATCTTGAAATGCCGTTTTGTAACTTCTCACTTAGAAGTTGCAAAACTGCATTTTTTTAAAATGATTATTTATGTGCAGGAAGGGTCACCTTCCTGTACATAAACAATCAATGGCGTTTTGCTGTTTTCATGTGTGCTGCACAAGGCAGCACACATGAAAACATCAAAAAAGAGGAGAAATTAAACATTTCTCCTCGTTGTGCCAGGGTAAGACCAGGTTTTCCCTGGTCTTAATTCTGGCGCTGCCTCCTATTTACGCCTCCTTTGTAAATAGGAGGCAGCGTCAGAATCAATGGGTGTTGCGGTGTAATGCCCACAGCAACACCCATTGCCCTCCCCTTTCACGCGAAGCATAGCATGAAAGGGGGCCTTATTTACAAGGCAGGGTTAAGCCACGTTAAGTGGCTTAACCCTGCCTTATAAATAAGGCAAGGCCCCTATCGCCATCACAACGTCTCTGAAAGTGACGTTATGGTGGCGATAGCGGCTTGTACAAATGCCCCAGAGTGTCTTGGTTTAAGTTTAATCGACACAAATCTTTATTGAGCATTCCCCTGGTCTGCTATTAAATATCGGGAATAGTTTGTTGAGGACTCTGGGCCTGATTTTAGCAACAGCGATGGAATATGCATACCGCCAAGATAATAGTCCGTCCATCCGATTTAGATGCGGGCGGACGATAGGCTTAATCACCTCGGAGAATACTCCGTCTCCGCCATGCTTAAAAACCTCTGATGGCCCAGTGGAGTAAAGGCTATTGGAGGCAGACTTGTAATTCCGCCCACCTGATTTATATGGTTGGAACTAGAGGTCAGTTTTCACTACCGGTGACCACCATGGAAAACCGTGGTGGTAAGTGGCAGGGAAGACTGCTAAATGCTCCCCTCATCAAGTGAGAGGATTTCCATGGCGAGGGGAGCACTATCTTTTTTTTTTCAAAAAGAAAATCACATTCTGGGATTTTCGTTTTGAGAATAAAAAAGAAAACTGCTTTTTGCAGAGCTCTGTCATGCTATTGGAGTCTTGCACCATATAGCGAAATGAATTGACAGGAACCACCATGATGGCAGTTCCTGGCAGTGCTTTATAAATGACCGCCAGTTTGAGACGAGATAGAGGAGAGAGAATAGACTTAGGTGCCAATTTAATTCCTGGCAGGTGGTCCCTCCACCAGGGCAATGGAGCAATTTACTAGGCCTGAGTGGAGCTCGCGGAGTTTTACTCCGTGGAATTCCGCGGAGTTGCCGAAAAACTCAGTCAAATTCAGCGGAGTTCCGTAAGTGGGCGGAGCATTGCTCGGTTACCCCTGATGAAGTCCCCTTGGCTGCTGAGGGTCGTTGGGGGTCAAGAACTTCTATTATTGCCACAAGTCAGTCTCCCACAGCCGGATTGCTGAGATCTCATCGGTGGCCCAGCCCCCTTTCTCAATCACTCTGCATAAGGGCCTCCTGGTGCACTACTTTTTGTGAGATGAAGCCCCCTTGGCTGCTGACGGTCGTTGGGGGCCAAGAACCGCTATTGTTGCCACAAGTAAGTCCCCCACAGCTGAATTGCTGAGACATTGTCGGAGGCCCTGCCCCCTTTCTCAACCAGTCTGCAAAGGGGCCTCCTGTCACACTACAGGTTGCAGCCGTGGTCGATTGTGCTTGATCTTGCTCGCCTATGGCACACAAAAATTCCGCTCCGTTGCGGAGAGCAGAGTTTATCGGTAACTCCACGTTCTCCGTGGAACGCAGTTGCCAAATTCCGCAAACTCCACGAGCAGGGCAGAGTTTTACACCCAGG
The DNA here is from genome assembly GCA_963921515.1 of Calotriton arnoldi. NCBI lineage: Eukaryota > Metazoa > Chordata > Amphibia > Caudata > Salamandridae > Calotriton > Calotriton arnoldi. The sequence continues at coordinate 482,282 of CAWUFW010004777.1, forward strand.
CCTATAATTTACTTAGTCGTTCTGGCAGAACAACGGGCCATCCACCAGGAATTATATCGGCCCCTAAGTCTGTTCTCTCTCCTGCATCTCGTTTCAAAGAGCATAAGTAGGGATGCAAATGGTGCCTTGGACTCCTCATTAACTTCCAAACATCTAATTTGCATACATCTATGGGAAAATAATTCAAAGCAATACACTATAACTGCACATCAGGCAAATGAAAAAGCATATGGGAGTTGGCTGGCAACCACCCTTGGTTTTAACATAATTCAGGATTCCTAGCCCAACTCAATTTGAAATCATTATGAAATGACAGGGCAGGTCACAACTCTTATTTATTTAATAGAATGTGGAAGGTGTTAGACAATTGCTTGATTGGGTCATTTTTAACCTGATCCTTTTTAACATCTTGGGACATCATTTGTTTGCCTGGAGTACCATATAGAGTTCCAATTGAGGGCTTCCAAGACATTGCTGTCCAGCTGTCAAGCGCAAACTCTTTGGTGGGCCATCTGGAGGACTCTCTATGTATGGTTCAACGGCTATTAGTGTAACTATTTCGATGATAGACTCGCAAAACCCCTCTGTTCAAGCAGTATCTCTGGATCACTGCCATGTAGGTGGTAGAAGTATGTCAATTCTTGTAATTAATTTGTATCTAAATCTCCATAAGGGTGGCCAAAAAGCAAAAATGTAAGCCTTTTGTGAATCATTTGAGGAAGTAATATGTGACCATACAAACCATTAAGTTATTGTGACACGCAAATTCATTCTCAATCATTTGGGAACATTGATAGATGCTTTTTTGCTCAGGCTCTCAAATGAATTAACGCACCTTGTATCATTTATCACTTTGTATATTCACATCACCATCATGTGTAAAGGAAAAAACTTATCACTGTGATATATTTTTCTCACCCTGATATGGGTGTTTTTACTCATATATCAATTGCTACAACACTCCTGATAGTATTAGTACCCAGTTTTACATACATTCAGAACTTTCAAACATCCAGATGGGTGGTAAATTTTTAAATTTTTTTAAAGCATTCATTCATACACTGTTTTTAAACATTCATACATTCATATTTACAAAAGTAAAATAATTTAGAATTGTCCTAGTTCTGTGAAAAAGCACATGTGCCTTCGTTTTTCTTGCCTAGCACTTTAGAATGGTAAGTTTTCAGCATGTATGTGCATTCACTCACTTATAAATAAGTGCTCCCCTAGCATGCAGTTAAACATGGGATTCAAAATCCAAGCTCTCAGAGAGACATGCCGTTAAAGATGTTTATATATACATACATTCGTATATTAATGTGTCCTCTCCATGAGATGTCACGAGGGGTATAGGGCGCCTTCATACAGACACTGTAGATTTTAGGAAAACAGATTGAAAAAGCCAAGTTCAAACTAAAGTAGTTATTTTCTTTATGCTGAATGTGATCTCTCGGGCTTTTTAAAGACACGCCCTTGTCTTACTTACATGCTGCCGGCTGCTAGAACACCTGGGAATACCTTCTTGTGGCTCTCCGGGAACAGAATGATGTGTTCACAAGCCCGGTTTATAAAGGGTGTGCCTTGCTTAGAAATGCCCTCGATTAGATGCAGCTGGTGTTACGACAACTAGACTGAGAAGAAACAAAAATGGCCGCCACTGAATGGCACAAAATGGAGCTATATTCAGGTCCACTTCCTGTTTGAAGTTTTTGATGAAAAATTCTGGGATCCTTCTTTTTCGTGTTACGATGATTAAAAAACTGGCAGGGACGCCCCAAAATTTTCAAAAAAATTATATAATTATATTGAGATATTTGAAAAATATGAATATATATATATATATATATATAATGGCGGAACTTATGAATATTCTAATAGGCTGTTTTCAAGTGGATTCACTAGGTCGATTACAGACCGGTCAGTTGCAAAAGCATGTGTAGGTGTGCCTTAGGTTACAGATTTTGCCATATGGCAGGTTCTCAATTTGTTATGTAGTGTATATTTGTAGTATCCTCAATGTCAGAGTAGATTCCAAGGAATATCATCATTTAACCCTCTTTCATTGGTTCTCAGATGGAACACCCAACGCTGTTCCTTTTCAAATAAATACCTTTCATTATCGATTTGTTCGATTATCGTCCAAGAGCGATCCTCCCATTTATGACCTTTTTCCAAAAAATGAGCTGCCATTTTTGTTGTGCTTTTTTACATTTTATGTTGCTTTTGTGTTCGCCTATCCTTAGTTTCACTGGGCGTGTGGTCATTCCTACGTACTCCAAGAGGCACGGGCAGGAAATAAGGTAAACCACATTTTTGAGTTACATGTTGTAAACCTCCTTTGGTCCCATCTGGTTCCATCTTGGAACCATATCTCTTTGCTCTTCTTTGTTAGTTTACATGCATGACACATGCCACAGGGATAATGGCCAGAGACCGGTGGCAATAGGCTAGTTTGTGTGCTATGTCCATCTTTTGTCTCTTTTGGTCTGGTGTGTACGCCAAAATCTCGGATACTCTTCGCTCTTTTGTGTGAGAAGATAGGTTTTGGTAAATTGATGCCTCCACTGTTGAGGATTCGCCAATGTTTGTTTACAATTTTTGTAATCCCATTGGAATTGGTGTTGAAGGTTGTTATGCACACTGGGCAGTTTTCCTCTTCCTTGCGGATTTTTGGTTCTAAAAGGCCTTCTCTGCTGTTGTTACGCGCCTTTTGTATGCTTTATCAATCACTTTTTAGGGTATTGACGTGTCTCCAATTTGTTTTTCAGGTCATTAGATTGTTTTTGAAATCCTCAATTTCCGTGCAATTTCTTCTAAGCCAGAGAAATTGCCCATAGGGGAGATTGTCGCAGAGATGTCGGGGGTGGAAGCTGTTATACAGTAAAAGACAGTTTTTAGAGGTCTCTTTGAAATGGGTGGTAGTTGTCAATTTTCCGTCTGTTGCATAAATATTTAGATCAAGGAAAACTAATTTTTCATTTGAGATGGTACTTGTGAAATTCAAAATTCATCTTGGCAGTTCAGCCATGTCAAGAAACGTTTTGCGGTCGTCTCATCTCCCTCCCAGATGATCAATATGTCGATCTATGTATCGTTTCCATACATGTATATGGTCACGGAATGGGTTTCTGGGATTCAAGATTCTTTGTTTCTCTAGTTGATGGACATAGAGACCAGCTATACTGGGAGCAAAGGTGCTCCCATGCTGGTCCCATGTTTTTGCAGGTAAATTGTATCCTGGTACTCAAAAGTTCTCTTTGAGTGCCAATTGACAGCACTCCATGACCATATTTCTTGGTGTTTGGTAATCCCAATCAGTATCAAAAGGACGTCTTCTATGATATTCAAAGTCTCATTGTGGGGAAGGCTTGTATATAAGCTCTCCACATCGCAGCTTATCAATAGTTCTCTTTCAGGATTGAAAGGTAGACCTTCTAGCAGTTGTAGGACGTCTTTAGTATCTTTTAGGTACGTAGATGTTTGTTGTACTAGCGGCCTTAGGAAAGCGTCTGCAAATTTTGAGACCGGTTCCAGGATTGACCCAATCCCAGATACTATTGGGCGGCCCGGCGGTGAGATCTGGTTTTTGTGAATTTTAGGTATAGTGTATAGATAGGGTGTTTTTGGTGAACTGGTGGTTAAAAATCACCTTCCTTTTGGATATCCACCCATGTGATCGTGCCTCTTCCACCATGCTTGCTATTTTTACTCTTATTTTCTCGGTGGGGTCTTGGTTGAGGATTTCATAGTTCCTTTCATCCCGAAGGAGACGTTTGCACTCTTGGTCGTATTTTTTGGCAGATTGTATTACAATGGCACCTCCTTTGTCTGCTGGTTTTATTACCAATTCAGTATTGTTCGCTAGTTCTCTGAGAGCCTCGTTTTCTTCTCTGGTTGTGTTGTGAAAGACTTTCTTGGTTTCTGAATCCATTTTCTCTAGGTCTTTCATCACAGCCTTTTCGAAGGCGAGCAGTTCTACTGGTAGGTTGGCCTCAGGTGGGGTGAAGGTAGATTTTGGTCTTAACCTTGTGTCCCCATCTTGCTGGTCATCTCTTTGTTTGTCTTTGAAAAAGATTTGCAATTTGAGTCTCCTCATGAATTCCTTCATCTCTTTGCATAATTGGAAATTGTCCAATTTAGCTGTGGGCACAAAGCCTAGTCCCTTTTCCAGGACTTTGATCTGTGCTGATGTTAAAATGTGATCCGAGAGGTTCACCACCAGATTCATTTCTTGCTGGTTGAAGCCCCTGTCATGCTTCTCGTTGCCATCCGAATTTGTTCTTCGTTTTGTGGGGCCCAGTGGACATTGTTCCCTCTCTGGTTTTTTCCTCTGTTTCTCCCTTGGCGTAGCCCTAAAAATGTGGCTGTTCATAGTAGGGATGGTCTTGCGCGGGTAGTTCCATTGTGGGTTAGTACCTTGTTGATGTGGGTACATTGGAGGTCCTAGGGGGTATGGTAAATATTGGTGAGGGTCTTGATAGGGTCCCCAGCCTCTTTGACCATGGAACCAAGGACGTCTGTAATTGCCCCTCCTGCCCCGATATGGTTGGTATCTACCTTTTCCTGAGTCTGATCCACTGGATCCTGAGTCAGATGAATCGTCATCAGTTGTCATTTCCTGGTGGTTCTCTCTCTTTGGGTTTGTAATCATCTCTTATGTAAGGATAAACCCTCTCATGGCTGAAACGAGAGACGTCTTTTTTAAGTTTATCGTACTTGCTTTTTTTCAATGTTATTTCAAAGTCATTGAGAATGTTGTTCAGCTCTTCAAGATGTTTTTTGAGGGCACTCGGTGTTTCATAGCTTTTGAGGCGGATTTCTATTTCTTGAATTTCAATTTTGAGTTCTTGTGCTATTCTGCCAGCTGTCTTAATAATCAGCACAAGCCAGTCTCGTGTGCAGTGCCAACTTATTAGTGACCAGTCTTTTTTAAAAATTTTGTCATTTTGAAAGATATATGGTTCATTTTTGACTATTAATCCATTTGGTGCTGCATTTCCTTTAAGATATTCAGTCATAAGAAGACCATGAAGGGCAGTTTTTATCTGGGTGCGTCTTAGTTGTTCTATCTCGTCCCAGTCATTGTTTGTTGGTATTGGATCAGGTGTATTTAATCCTTCAAAATTATTTAATGAAGCTATGATGCTGTCTATCTCCTCTTCTGTGAAAGTCAAGCCAATATTTTCTGCCATTGTTGTAACTGGTCTTAGGTGTGTGTTTTCCTGAAGTGAGTTCTGTTAGCATGTACTGGGTTGTTAGGGAGTAAATATAGCTGGATTAAAGGGGAAAAAAGAAGGTACTAATGTTCCTCCCCATAGGGGACTTTATCCCAAGAAAAACGTTTTCAAAGAAAAAGACTCCCACAGCTGTGCGCTATCAAGAATGAACAAAAATATCATGAGGGGGAGTGAAGAGGAAAAAGGTAGAATCGTCCTCCTCTCAGTATCGCAATTCAACAAAGAGATTCTACTACAAAAACATATAAACGCACCTTGTATCATTTATCACTTTGTATATTCACATCACCATCATGTGTAAAGGAAAATACTTATCATCACTGTGATATATTTTTCTCACCCTGATATGGGTGTTTTTTACTCATATATCAATTGCTACAACACTCCTGATAGTATTAGTACCCAGTTTTACATACATTCAGAACTTTCAAACATCCAGATGGGTGGTAAAAAGTTTTTTTATTTTTTAAAGCATTCATTCATTCATACACTGTTTTTAAACATTCATACATTCATATTTACAAAAGTAAAATAATTTAGAATTGTCCTAGTTCTGTGAAAAAGCGCATGTGCAAATAAAAAAGGTGCGTTTATATGTTTTTGTAGTAGAATCTCTTTGTTGAATTGCGATACTGAGAGGAGGACGATTCTACCTTTTTCCTCTTCACTCCCCTCATGATATTTTTGTTCATTCTTGACAGCGCACAGCTGTGGGAGTCTTTTTCTTTGAAAACGTTTTTCTTGGGATAAAGTCCCCTATGGGGAGGAACATTAGTACCTCCTTTTTTCCCCCTTTTTCCCCCCCTTTTTTCCCCCCTTTTTTTCCCCTTTAATCCAGCTATATTTACTCCCTAACAACCCAGTACATGCTAACAGAACTCACTTCAGGAAAACACACACCTAAGACCAGTTACAACAATGGCAGAAAATATAGGCTTGACTTTCACAGAAGAGGAGATAGACAGCATCATAGCTTCATTAAATAATTTTGAAGGATTAAATACACCTGATCCAATACCAACAAACAATGACTGGGACGAGATAGAACAACTAAGACGCACCCAGATAAAAACTGCCCTTCATGGTCTTCTTATGACTGAATATCTTAAAGGAAATGCAGCACCAAATGGACTAATAGTCAAAAATGAACCATATATCTTTCAAAATGACAAAAAAAATTAAAAAGACTGGTCACTAATAAGTTGGCACTGCACACGAGACTGGCTTGTGCTGATTATTAAGACAGCTGGCAGAATAGCACAAGAACTCAAAATTGAAATTCAAGAAATAGAAATCCGTCTCAAAAGCTATGAAACACCGAGTGGCCTCAAAAACATCTTGAAGAGCTGAACAAAATTCTCAATGACTTTGAAATAACATTGAAAAAAAGCAAGTACGATAAACTTAAAAAGACGTCTCTCGCTTCAGCCACGAGAGGGTTTATCCTTACATAAGAGATGATTACAAACCCCAAGAGAACCGCCAGGAAATGACAACTGATGACGATTCATCTGACTCAGGATCCAGTGGATCAGACTCAGGAAAAGGTAGATACCAACTATATCGGGGCAGGAGGGGCAATTACAGACGTCCTTGGTTCCATGGTCAAAGAGGATGGGGACCCCATCAAGACCCTCCCCAATATTTACCATACACCCTAGGACCTCCAATGTACCCACATCAACAAGGTACTTACCCACAATGGAACTACCCCGCGCAAGACCATCCCTACTATGAACAGCCACATTTTTAGGGCTACGCCAAGGGAGAAACAGAGGAAAAACCGGAGAGGGAACAATGTCCACTGGGCCCCACAAAACGAAGAACAAATTCGGATGGCAACGAGAAGCATGACAGGGGCTTCAACCAGCAAGAAATGAATCTGGTGGTGAACCTCTCGGATCACATTTTAACATCAGCACAGATCAAAGTCCTGGAAAAGGGACTAGGCTTTGTGCCCACAGCTAAATTGGACAATTTCCAATTATGCAAAGAGATGAAGGAATTCATGTGGAGACTCAAATTGCAAATCTTTTTCAAAGACAAACAAAGAGATGACCAGCAAGATGGGGACACAAGGTTAAGACCAAAATCTACCTTCACCACACCTGAGACCAACCTACCAGTAGAACTGCTCGCCTTCGAAAAGGCTGTGATGAAAGACCTAGAGAAAATGGATTCAGAAACCAAGAAAGTCTTTCACAACACAACCGGAGAAGAAAACGAGGCTCTCGGAGAACTAGCGAACAATACTGAATTGGTAATAAAACCAGCAGACAAAGGAGGGGCCATTGTAATACAATCTGCCAAAAAATACGACCAAGAGTGCAAACGTCTCCTTCGGGATGAAAGGAACTATGAAATCCTCAACCAAGACCCCACAGAGAAAATAAGAGTAAAAATAGCAAGCATGGTGGAAGAGGCACGATCACATGGGTGGATATCCAAAAAGGAAGGTGATTTTTTAACCACCAGTTCACCAAAAACACCCTATCTATACACTATACCTAAAATTCACAAAAACCAGATCTCACCGCCGGGCTGCCCAATAGTATCTGGGATTGGGTCAATCCTGGAACCGGTCTCAAAATTTGCAGACGCTTTCCTAAGGCCGCTAGTACAACAAACATCTATGTACCTAAAAGATACTAAAGACGTCCTACAACTGCTAGAAGGTCTACCTTTCAATCCTGAAAGAGAACTATTGATAAGCTGCGATGTGGAGAGCTTATATACAAGCCTTCCCCACAATGAGACTTTGAATATCATAGAAGACGTCCTTTTTTTTTTTTTTTTTTTTTTTTTAAATTGTATTTATTGATATTTGAACACAATTTATCATACAAACATAACAGCAACAGAAGCCAGTACATTCCCAAACCTGTGTCGGATACCATCGGCACAATCCGGGTACAATAATAATAATCAAATTGAGCACACCCGCCACTCCGTTAGTCTACATTCAGTATCACTAGATCTTCTCCCTTTTCAACTGAATAATCGATGGTGAGGTCTAAACACCCATGCCAACTGTAGTGCACATTATACATGAATTCCCAATGTTATTCAACGGCTACTGTACATTATACCGGCACATTGTACATGAAATTTAATGTAACCCAGTGCTGGGGTTCACCCGGGGGAGTTAACCAGGGGGCTGTGTACTGCCATCAAGGCCCTGTCGTTCCCGTGCCCAACTCAAAAAGGGTTCCCATATGTCTCGTGGTCTGGAAGTGAGGGGCATTAGCTCCCAAAAAGTGGTGAGTTGGGCCTGCCCATATGTCACATCCCGCAGCCATTCCTTCGTGGACGGTGCCCTCTTCTGTCTCCAATGTATTGCTACCCGACGTTTAGCCAACAACAGCAATAATGCATGTAACTTCCGTACTTGGGGTCGTGTGTCCCTTACATAGCACAGTAAGCCCAGCAGTGGGGTAGGGTCAAGCGACATGCCAAGTATTTGGTTAATTATCATGAACGTTGTATTCCAATAAGTCCCCAACGTCGGACAATCCCAAGCCATGTGCAAAAAGGATGCTGATGAGGACCCGCATCGCCAGCAACGGTCATCCTCCCCAAGACCCATACGGTATAACCCCTTAGGTGTTCTGTAATATCTGTGTATGAATTTAAAGTGGACTAGCCGAAGTCTGTAATTCGGCGATAATTCGGTGAGCTGGCGACAGCAGAATGACCATTGGTCTTCCGTCAGTGGCTCCGGGAGTTCTGAGTTCCAACCCTGGAGCGCCTTGGGTGTCACCAGCGGCGTCGAGATCTGCATCTGTCTGTACAGTCGTGTTACTAGCCTCCGTGGGGAGGGGGAGCGCAGCAGATTCTCCAGGGCCAACAATGGAGGAGGAGGAGCCGGGAAGGTGGCATGGAGTGAACGACACACCGCACGCAGCTGGTGGTAAAGGAAAAGTTCGGTGAACGGCACTGTCCGTCCTTCGTCCGCGACTGGAGGAGGGCGGAACTCATTGTCAATGTATAGGTCTGCGAATGTGTGTAGCTTCATTTTCTCAGCAAGTGTTTTGCTAATTCCATCCCTCAGAGCGGGCACCATCGGGTTGTGTGCTAGTGGTATTGAAGGGGCGTATAGCACCGGCATCCCCGCCCGTTTGCGTAACCCATCCCATGCCCAACGTAGAGTTTCCGAAGTGTCTATTCCCTCTCTAGGTCGGCGATAAGGCGTGTACAGCGCTACTGGTAGAGGGACAGGTGCCACAACATCAATCTCCACAGCAACATGTGGCTGAAAGGGCGTAGGGTACGTCCAGTAGTGCAAAAATTGCGCTTGAGCACACAGTGCGTAAAGCTGCATGTCGGGGGCCCCCATCCCACCCTGCACCAGCGGGAGCGTTAGTAGCTCCTAAGACACCCTAGCCTGACCACCTGCCCAAGCCAGAGAGATCAAGGCAGCTCTGACCCTTTTAAAAAAGGACTGTGTAAGCGGGATCGGGACATTAGTGAACAAATATAAAAATTTGGGCAGAATAATGATTTTTGCCAAGGCTATTTTCCCTGCCAGTGATAGCGGGAGAGTCTTCCAAAGTCCCACCTTTTCCTCCAACCAGGTCACTGCCCTCCCATAATTTAAATACCAGATATCCTGCATGTCCCGGCTAATCCAAACACCCAAATACTTGACCGCCATCGCCTCCCACCTCAAGGGGAATTCGGAAGTTACCGGTATGGTATTATTTGTGAGCGGAAAGATGACCGATTTAGCCCAATTTATGGAGATCCCAGACAGGCCCCCGAATCTAATAAATTCCCGCAAGATGGGGTCCAAATTTTCCCTGGGGTTAGAGATATATAAAGTGACATCATCAGCGTATAATGAAATTATGAGGCTCCTGGTGCTGAACCCAATGCCCCTGGCCGTGTGATGTTGTCTAATGCGGGCGGCCAGTGGTTCCATCACAACCGCAAAGAGCAATGGCGACAGAGGACACCCCTGTCTCGTCCCACGCGAAATAGGGAAAGGCTCCGACAATAGGCCATTCACTTTGATACGGGCCGTTGGCTGAGTATACAGCAATTTTATGAGGTTCAAGAACTGGGGGCTGAATCCCATCCGAGATAGAATCATGAATAAATACGGCCATTCAAGCGTGTCGAATGCCTTAGTGGCATCTAGGAAGACCGCCGCAGCTTGTACATCGGGATGCAAATAATGCAGCACCGAAAAAATCGTCCTGAGGTTGTGAGAGGTGGCTCTACCCGGGATGAAACCTGACTGGTCCGGGCGCGCGATGAGGGGCAGCAAGGGCTGTAGCTTATTAGCTATTAATTTGGACAGGATTTTTACATCTACATTTATCAATGACAGAGGCCAATAGGAGTCCAGCTCCGTTTCGGGTTTACCTGGCTTCAACAGGGTGACGGTGACAGCCTCTCTCATCGTTGGGGGCAAAATGGCAGAGCCGCAAGCTTCCTCGTATAATTCCAAGAGTCTCGGTGCCAGTTCCTCCACATATGCTTTGTAAAAAGCCGTAGTCAGGCCATCTGACCCTGGGGCTTTATCTAAGGGCAGACTGCGTATAACCTGTGCGACATCTTCCACCGTGATTGGTAGATCCATGTAATCTCTGTATTTTTGACTGAACCAAACCAGCTCGAGGGAGTCAAGGAAATTCTGCATTCCCTCTGGGCATGTGTGTTGAGTGGCTGTGTAAAGGTTGGTATAAAACCGAGAGAATTCAGTAAGGATGTCCTGCTGTCCTCTGACCATTCCCCCTCTGCGGCCCTCAACTCAGGAATGTACGTAGTGGAACGTGGGGCCCGAATCATACCAGCCAGTGTCCTAGCCGGTCTATCCCCCTCTCCATATCTCCTAGCCTCGGCATATTTCCCCAAGAATTTAATCTCCCGTCGCGCTTCCTCCTCATATTCAAGTAATTTAGCTTTTATATCAGCCAGTACAGATGTGTCGTTAGAGGAGTAAAACAGTGTCTCGAGCCCTTTTAGTTGAGATTCCAGTGATGCCAGAGAGCCTCGTATGGCTTTTAGTACCCCGGCTTGGCGGGCTATACATTGGCCACGGATTACCACTTTGAAGGCCTCCCATAGCGTGGCCTCAGTGTCCACCGAGCCCGTGTTACGTGTGAAGTAGTCAGTAATGTCCGTCCTAATTTCTTCTTTGAAAGCATCATCTAACAAAGCATGCGGTGGGAGCCTCCATGAAAACATGCGTGGGGGTGCCTCTGGCATTGTCAAAGTCAGCAGACATGGGGCGTGGTCCGACAAAGATCTCGGCAAGTGGACTATTCCAGTAGTCCACGTGGCCACATCCCGCGACACCAACCAGTAGTCCAATCGGGACCAGGCGCTATGATGGTCTGATATGCAAGTTCCTTCCTGGAGGTCAGGGTTTCTATGGCGCCAGATATCTATCAGGGACCCTTCCTCAAGTATAGCGTTAAGGGCGGTACTCGCCGAGGGGTGCAGAGTACGGGCAGCCCCCGCCTATCCAACCCATCATTCAAGACTGCATTAAAGTCGCCACCCCATAGGATAGTGCTACAGCCTGTAGCCTTTACTCTAGCCCATATGTCCCGGAAGAACTCAGGGAGTCAACATTGGGGCCATATAACGCAACTATCGCAATTTGGACCCCTCCCAGCAAGCCCAGAACAATAAGAAATCTGCCAGCCGGGTCTCTATGCACAGTGCCCTCCCTCCACTCCAACCCCCTCCTGATCAGCACCGCCACGCCCCGGGAGTAACTAGAGTATATAGAGGAATATACGTGACCCCATCTGGTTTGCTTGAGCCGCGGTGAGGGGTCGGCACTGAGATGCGTTTCCTGCAATAAACAGATATCAATATTGTGGCGTGAAAGGTAAGCATGTACAAGTCGGGTTTTCCTACAGTCATTCAGGCCCCTAATGTTCCAAGAGAGGCATTTTAGGGTGGCAGCGTGCGAACATCATATGTGTATCCCAAAAGAGCAGTTAGGTAACCGAAACCGCTCAAGGACCCGAACAGCGCCCATCGTGTTGCAAGGTGGCACGTAACAGTACTGGCTAAACACATACAAACACCCCCTTCTCCCCCATCCCACCACCCACTCCAACCCCCAATCAGGTTGTGTATATCCCCGCAACTTTAAACAAATCCCAATCCTAACATACAAAAAAAATGCTCGAAAAGGAAAATTTCCCATGGGGCGAGGTGTCACCGGCAACTTCCCTGTTTGCACAGGGTGGCCGGGAATACTGCAGAGAAGCAGGCAGCTAACATCGAATATAGTGTATCACCCAAGAACTCACATTCTGCGGGGTCCCAGGATCCCCTCAGCAGCTTTAAGGAGCATGGCAGAAAAATCATATTAGAGCAGGTTCACACATTCGCCCCATCGCGCCCACAGTAACATTTTAATACAGTGAACAAAGGCGAGGTATCAGATCAATCATAATTGGGAACTCTCCCATAAGGGCGTGTTGTTACCGGCTAACTTCCCTACGTTATGCAGGGTAGCCGGGATCACTTCGGTGATTACTACTATTTTAACTATATCCATATCTAAAAATCCAAAGCTTCACACTACCCAGAGCTAAGTCACCAAGCAGAATTTACAATATTCAGGAGAGCAATGACCCATAGTGCCCAGAACCTGCCCCACCTGTAGCCAATTATGCAGTTGGGATAAGAATACGATACCCATGTCAATCGTTATCGCTCAAGCGATCAGTCTGTGAGTCTGTAGAGCCTTGAGTCTGCTTAGTTCTCTTTCCGCCGACATGTTTGTCAAACTTTACGGCCGACTTCGCATCAGTGAAGAAGTGGGCTGTTCCATCATGAGACACTTTGAGCTTGGCTGGGTAAAGCAGTGAGTAGGGAATCTGAGCTTGAAGCAAAAGACGTTTGGCAGGCAGAAACTCGTGCCTCGCCGCCTGCACGGCCGGCGTGAAATCGGGGTAAAAGGAGATATTGTTTCCCTTGTGTGTGATTGACCCTTTTTCCCTGGCTAGCCTGAGAATGAGATCTCGGTCTTGATAGTTCAGGATTTTGGCTAGAATGGGCCTAGGCGGAGCTCCAACCGGAGATTTTGCACCCATGGAACGGTGAGCCCTCTCCACAGCGAATACTGTCGATAGATGAGGATCAAAGAGTTCATGGAGCAGGTCCGCGATGTAGATCTCCATCTTGGTGATGGCTGTTGTTTCTGGAATCCCGGTAATTCGTAGGTTGTTCCTCCGGGACCTTGCCTCCAAATCTTCGTTCTTGGCACGAATGATACTCAGCACTTTGTCCATGTGCAACAGCTGTTCTTTTGTTTCCACCTGGAATTCATGGAAATCCGAGTTGCGTTTCTCTAGCACATCTAAGCGGGTCTCGTGCGTCCCCACCTGTGTCTTGACTGCATCTAGTTGAGTAGTAAGCGTGTCCAATTTAGTATCGATATTTCGTAGGCTTGATCTCATTTCTAACATGAGGGTGCGTAGGTCCTCCCCCCGGTCCTCCGTCTGGGTTTCGGGCGTTCTCTCCGTGTTGGCCTCCGGTTCTGATTCTGTGAGTCTCGTAGATCTTTTATTCTCGAACGTCAGCTTAGGCTGCTTGCCATCTTGTTTACCCATTATGTGGTTATAGGCCGTTTACACCAGATATGTAAGCAACCCAAAGGTAGCGGTGTTGTGGCACTGCGTGATGCGGGTCAGTGCCCTGTGCACACTAGGTGAGGCACCCCCTTTGCACAAGATCCTCCTGATATGCGGTCCAACCGGGTGTGAAGGTACGTCTGGGTACTCTATCTTGCCCGCACCCTAGAAGTGTCTCACCGCCAGAAGCCCTTGTAGACAATTATTCTGCGTGTCCGCCGCGCTCAACCGCGCGTGGGCGATGTTGTTTTCCCTCTTTTTTTTTTTTTTCAAGCTCCTTAATGTCAGCAGTTCACTATGGCAGCTTGAGGGCTGCCCGCTCCTCTACTGTGCACCTCCCTCGCTGGCACTCCAGCCGCACCTCACCTCACAGTGTATGGCTGTCGCGGTCCCCCCACATCCGTTAGCGGCCGATCAGGCAAGGGGAAATACTGAAAGTTGTCAAGAGATCCACCAGTGTTCTACCGCCACAGTTTGTCCCGTGCTCAGGGTGGTTTGTGTGGATTCCGTTAAGTCTGCTTGGTACCAGGAATATGGCTGCAGTACGTGTCCGGGTGGAGGGTCCCACTGCCCCCGCTACAGAGCATCAAGCTGCGCCGTGTCGTAGTTGTGCAACGCGTCTCAGGTCGGGCGCTCAGCTTTACATTGGCTTCCAGTCCCCCAGGCCCCCACTTGTGGACACCCTTTGCCCTCCGTGTGGTTGGGGCTCACCTGACCAAGTCCAAAATGGCGCCCGGGCCTCTGGGCTGACGATGCCCCAATTGACTAGGCCCCTCCGTTACCAGCTATACCACCGGCAAGGTTGTCTTCCTCCGCCTCTGCTCGCGCTAGGCTTGAGTCACCGGCGCCCCGTGTCTGTTGTCTGGATGGCGAAGGGGCTATGTGCCAGCCCGGTTAGACGACTGGTGGCGCAGCAGTATATGTTCTCCTTCTGCAGTCGCTACGCCACTCAAGTGCGCTTACGTGAGCTCACCTCATTCAAATCTGCAGTTTTGGATTACTGTAGAGGTGTCCAGCGCCGGCTTTTCTGCTGCTGTTCCTGCTATGCCCTCGTGTTCTGTGCCGCATTATCCGCGTCCAGGGCTCGACTCCCGTCTCTGTCCGCAAGCGCCGTGGCCTGTTACACAAGGGAAGCCACGGGCTCGAGTTCCACACTCCTCCGCACTGCCCTCCAGGGGACGGGAGAACTCAGCCCCGCTCTCCACGGATCCGACCCTCTTGTCACCGCCCAATGGGTTGCGTGAGTCCCAAGTCGGTCACTCGGATCCTTGGTCACTAGGCAACATCACGATACGAAAACTGCCTCGTGGAAGCTCTCCGATTGCGCGGATAATTTCAGGATAAGTTCCCGGCCGGCGGAGCGCGCTCAGCAAGCGGCCATTCCGCAGCTCGGCAAACCACGCCCCCCCCATAGAAGACGTCCTTTTTGATACTGATTGGGATTACCAAACACCAAGAAATATGGTCATGGAGTGCTGTCAATTGGCACTCAAAGAGAACTTTTTGAGTACCAGGATACAATTTACCTGCAAAAACATGGGACCAGCATGGGGAGCACCTTTGCTCCCAGTATAGCTGGTCTCTATGTCCATCAACTAGAGAAACAAAGAATCTTGAATCCCAGAAACCCATTCCGTGACCATATACATGTATGGAAACGATACATAGACGACATATTGATCATCTGGGAGGGAGATGAGACGACCGCAAAACGTTTCTTGACATGGCTGAACTGCCAAGATGAATTTTTGAATTTCACAAGTACCATCTCAAATGAAAAATTAGTTTTCCTTGATCTAAATATTTATGCAACAGACGGAAAATTGACAACTACCACCCATTTCAAAGAGACCTCTAAAAACTGTCTTTTACTGTATAACAGCTTCCACCCCGACATCTCCGCGACAATCTCCCCTATGGGCCATTTCTCCGGCTTAGAAGAAATTGCACGGAAATTGAGGATTTAAAAAACAATCTAATGACCTGAAAAAGAAATTGGAGACACGTCAATACCCTAAAAAGTGATTGATAAAGCATACAAAAGGGCGCGTAACAACAGGAGAGAAGGCCTTTTAGAACCAAAAATCCGCAAGGAAGAGGAAAACCGCCCAGTGTGCATAACAACCTTCAACACCAATTCCAATGGGATTACAAAAATTGTAAACAAACATTGGCGAATCCTCAACAGTGGAGGCATCAATTTACCAAAACCTATCTTCTCACACAAAAGAGCGAAGAGTATCCAAGATTTTGTCGTACACACCAGACCAGAAGAGACAAAAGATGGACATAGCACACAAACTAGCCTATTGCCACCGGTCTCTGGCCATTATCCCTGTGGCATGTGTCATGCATGTAAACTAACAAAGAAGAGCAAAGAGATATGGTTCCAAGATGGAACCAGATGGGACCAAAGGAGGTTTACAACATGTAACTCAAAAAATGTGGTTTACCTTATTTCCTGCCCGTGCCTCTTGGAGTACGTAGGAATGACCACACGCCCAGTGAAACTAAGGATAGGCGAACACAAAAGCAACATAAAATGTAAAAAAGCACAACAAAAATGGCAGCTCATTTTTTGGAAAAAGGTCATAAATGGGAGGATCTCTCTTGGACGATAATCGAACAAATCGATAATGAAAGGTATTTATTTGAAAAGGAACAGCGTTGGGTGTTCCGTCTGAGAACCAATGAAAGAGGGTTAAATGATGATATTCCTTGGAATCTACTCTGACATTGAGGATACTACAAATATACACTACATAACAAATTGAGAACCTGCCATATGGCAAAATCTGTAACCTAAGGCACACCTACACATGCTTTTGCAAATGACCGGTCTGTAATCGACCTAGTGAATCCACTTGAAAACAGCCTATTAGAATATTCATAAGTTCCGCCATTATATATATATATATATTATCTACTGGCGGTCGCCAGTAGATAGTTATAGTTACAACCTATTATCCATAGGAAATCCGCGACATTCTATTTGAAATAACTCTCTTGCCGGTTGACGTATCTTCGCAAAATTTTCAAACTTTGTGGCCCGCTCCGGTCCGCTCCTACCCTGAAAGTCTCGGGGGATTCGTCAAGCGGGGGCCGAGAAAAAGGGGGTCCCAAAACGCGTTTTCCCATGCAATTTTCCATAGGAAACTTTAGACACGGCTACAGCCCGAACTGCTGAACGGAATTACACCAAATTTGGCAAAGAGGTAGTTCTTGGTTCAGAAAGAACCCTTTTTGTTAAATGGTGTAAATCCGTTCAGTAGTTGCTGAGAAAATCAAAAGTAAAAAGATAGTGATATCTATGGCCGAGTAGGGTCCGCGTACCCTCCCGATCACGAGCTGCATGTTAATTGGCTGTCAGCTGGCTGTCAACATTCCGATTCAGGAAATGTTGGCAGCCATTTTGTCCCTCGGTAGAACCGAGGGACAGAAACAAGTGCGCAAAGCGCACAAAGGGGGCAGGGTAGAAACACCCTGACCCCTAGGTTTGCTCAGGGGTCCCACAAGGACCCCCTGGGCAAAAAATATATATTTTTTTTTAAATCGGCAGGATGCGCTCAGGGTGCGCTAATCCTGCCGAAAAAAATCGAGCGCGGTCTCCGCGCTTCGATGTTAACTGGCCCCCGGGTGGGCCAAGTCCCGGGGGCATGCTGGGGGGTTAATTTTATGTGTGGGGGCCTCTAAGGGCCTCCAAGCCCCGGGACCACCACCCCCGGGGCTTTATGTATAATGGTGCGGGAGGGCTCTGAGCCCTCCCGCAGCCCCGGGACCACCAACTCCCCGGGGCTTCTTTTTTAAATTAAAAACCTGTGTGGGGGCTCCAGCCCCACACGCCCGGGACCACCACCTCCCGGGGCACTAAGAAAATTAAAATGGGGGTCCGTTTTGGACCCCCAAGCCCCGAGGACCACCACCTCCCGGGGCTTTCAAAATGTAGGGAGGGGGCCGCGCGGCCCCCTCCTGGAGCCTGTGGTGGCCCTGGGGACCGCCCCCAGGGCCGGCTCCTGCAGTGTCCCGGGGTGCCTACCCCGGGACACTGCTGTTTGCAATGACAGGACGGGAGCCTCGCGGCTCCCGTCCTGTCATTGCAAACTTGCTTTGGATATTGGAAGAGAGAGCAGGAAACCTGCTCTCTCTTCCAATATCCAAAGCCGACTGCTTTCCACATGGGGAGCAGCATGTTAGCTGCTCCCCATGTGTACAGCAATGCCGGCTCCCATAGGACACGGGGAGCCGGCGGGACTGTGGGGGCTTGGGGACCCCCACAGTCCCCAACGAGAGGCCAGGCCCCGGGGATGGGGTCCCCGGGGCCATAGTGGCCACGGAGGGGGCCACGCAGCCCCCTCCCCAAAGTAAAAAAAGGAAAAAAATTTTTAAAAAGTGCAAGGCCGGCCCGGGGATGGGGTCCCGGGGCCTTAAATGGCCTGAGGAGGGGGCCATGCAGCCCCCTCCAAATAAAAAAAGAGGCCATGCCCCGGGGGATGGGGTCCCCGGGGCCAATACAGGCCCAGGGAAGGGGGCCACGCGGCCCCTTCCCGTTTTTTATTTATTTTAATTTAAAAAAGGGGTAAGGCCCTGGGGGATGGGGTCCCCAGGGCCTAAAAATAGGAAAAAGGAAGGGGGCCACACAGCCCCCTTCAGGGGAGAAAAAAAACGATCGGGCCCGTAGGCCCCGCCCCTTCCTTCACCACTCTGCAAACGCGCCCCTGGCGCGTTTGCAGAGGGGAACGAATTCCCCTTGAATACTGGGGGTCCCTGGGGCCAACTAGCCCACCAGGAACCTCCAGTATGCGCCAGGGGCTGCCTTGCAGAGAGGTGTACAGAGGCCACGCCCCTTTTACACCTCTCTGCAACGCAGCTCTATGGCGCTTTTGGAGGTATATGGTGGGCTAGTTGCACCCCAGGGACCCTCAGGATTCAAGGGGAGTTAATCCCCCGACTTAAAACGCGCCACGGGGCGCGTTTGCACAGTGGTGAAGGGAGGGGGAGGGGCTTCAGGTGACCTGTGTGCAAACAGGCCCCGTGGCGCGTTTTAAGATGGGGAATTAAATCCTCTTCAATCCTGAGGGTCCCTGGGGGCCAACTAGCCCAACAGGTACGTCCAGAAAGCGCCACAGAGCTGCGTTGCAGAGAGGTGTTAAAAGGGGTGTGGCCTCTGTACATGTCTCTGCAACGCAGCCCCTGGCGCATACTGGAGGTTCCTGGTGGGCTAGTTGGCCCGTAGGGACCCTCATGATTCAAGGGGACTTAATCCCCCAACTTAAAACGCGCCACGGGGCGCGTTTGCACAGATGTCACCTCAGGCCCCGCCCCTCCCTTCACCATTGTGCAAATATTCCTCTAAAATCAGCCGAAATACGAATTCTGATTTACTCACCTGTTATCAGGAGAGACCTCAGTGCTGCATCTTTCAGCCCAGTACTAATCCTGAAAAGTAATTTTAACCGTACTTACCAGTAACTTGAATTTCCTTCCATAGGCTAACAGTGACTGGTTTCATTTGGAAATTCTTCTAAGTGTGGAGTTTTGGAACTTTAAAATATTCCTCTAAAATCAGCCGAAATACGAATTCCGATTTACTCACCTGCTATCAGGAGAGACCTCAGTGCTGCATCTTTCAGCCCAGTACTGGTCCTGAAAAGTAATTTTAACCGTACTTACCGGTAACTTGAATTTCCTTCATAGGCTAACATTGACTGGTTTCACTTGGAAATTCTTCTAAGTGTGGAGTTTTGGAACTTTAAAATATTCCTCTAAAATCAGCCGAAATACGAATTCCGATTTACTCACCTGTTATCAGGAGAGACCTCAGTGCTGCATCTTTCAGCCCAGTACTGATCCTCAAAAGTAATTTTAACCGTACTTACCGGTAACTTGAATTTCCTTCATAGGCTAACATTGACTGGTTTCACTTGGAAATTCTTCTAAGTGTGGAGTTTTGGAACTTTAAAATATTCCTCTAAAATCAGCCGAAATACGAATTCCGATTTACTCACCTGTTATCAGGAGAGACCTCAGTGCTGCATCTTTCAGCCCAGTACTGATCCTCAAAAGTAATTTTAACCGTACTTACCGGTAACTTGAATTTCCTTCATAGGCTAACATTGACTGGTTTCACTTGGAAATTCTTCTAAGTGTGGAGTTTTGGAACTTTAAAATATTCCTCTAAAATCAGCCGAAATACGAATTCCGATTTACTCACCTGTTATCAGGAGAGACCTCAGTGCTGCATCTTTCAGCCCAGTACTGATCCTCAAAAGTAATTTTAACCGTACTTACCGGTAACTTGAATTTCCTTCTTAGGCTAACATTGACTGGTTTCACTTGGAAATTCTTCTAAGTGTGGAGTTTTGGAACTTTAAAATATTCCTCTAAAATCAGCCGAAATACGAATTCCGATTTACTCACCTGTTATCAGGAGAGACCTCAGTGCTGCATCTTTCAGCCCAGTACTGATCCTGAAAAGTAATTTTAACCGTACTTACCGGTAACTTGAATTTCCTTCATAGGCTAACATTGACTGGTTTCACTTGGAAATTCTTCTAAGTGTGGAGTTTTGGAACTTTAAAATATTCCTCTAAAATCAGCCGAAATACGAATCCCGATTTACTCACCTGTTATCAGGAGAGACCTCAGTGCTGCATCTTTCAGCCCAGTACTGATCCTCAAAAGTAATTTTAACCGTACTTACCAGTAACTTGAATTTCCTTCCATAGGATATCATTGCCTGCTTTTTGCTGAAAAATTTTCTGTGTTGATTTTTGAAACATACAAATATTCCTCTAAAATCAGCCGAAATACGAATTCCGATTTACTCACCTGTTATCAGGAGAGACCTCAGTGCTGTATCTTTCAGCCCAGTACTGGTCCTGAAAAGTAATTTTAACCGTACTTACCGGTAACTTGAATTTCCTTCCAAAGGCTAACATTGACTGGTTTCACTTGGAAATTCTTCTAAGTGTGGAGTTTTGGAACTTTAAAATATTCATCTAAAATCAACCGAAATACGAATTCCGATTTACTCACCTGTTATCAGGAGAGACCTCAGTGCTGTATCTTTCAGCCCAGTACTGGTCCTGAAAAGTAATTTTAACCGTACTTACCGGTAACTTGAATTTCCTTCCATAGGCTAACATTGACTGGTTTCACTTGGAAATTCTTCTAAGTGTGGAGTTTTGGAACTTTAAAATATTCATCTAAAATCAGCCGAAATACGAATTCCGATTTACTCATCTGTTATCAGGAGAGACCTCAGTGCTGCATCTTTCAGCCCAGTACTGATCCTCAAAAGTAATTTTAACCGTACTTACCAGTAACTTGAATTTCCTTCCATAGGATATCATTGCCTGCTTTTTGCTGAAAAAGTTTCTAAGTGTTGATTTTTGAAACATACAAATATTCCTCTAAAATCAGCCGAAATACAAATTCCGATTTACTCACCTGTTATAAGGAGAGACCTCAGTGCTGTATCTTTCAGCCCAGTACTGGTCCTGAAAAGTAATTTTAACCGTACTTACCAGTAACTTATATTTTCTTCCATAGGAATCCATTGTCTGGTTTTCAGCAGAAAAGTTTCAAAGTGTCGATTTTCACAAACTACAAATATTCCTTAAAAATCGCCTGTATGACTTAAACGCATTCTTTCAACTGTTTACAGGAGATGCACCAGTGCTGGATCCAGGATCCAACACTGAGTAAGAAAAAGTAACGATAACAGTTTTTACCTGCTAAGTGAATTTCCTTCCATAGGATAACATTGGTGATTCTATGAGAAAAAGTTTCTAAGTGTCAACTTTTAAAATACAATAATATTCCTTAAAAATCACGACTGTAACCAAAACGCTTTTACTCAACTGTTTACAGGAGATGTACCAGGACTGAATCTAGGATCCAGTCCTGTGGTTAGAAAAGTAATCCATAAAGTAACTAATTGCATTTAACTAGAAATTCACATTGAGCTGAATGTTGCATTGTGTATGAAAATGTGTTGCCCATTGCAACAACTGTAACTACTGTACTTAAAAGTCTATTGCCTATGTGCAAAGTATTTAAACTAAAGTAATTCATTCTGAGAAAGTATTTTTTGTAATGTAATGTATAATGTAATTACAATGTAATTTAAAAAATAAAATATGTAAAAGAAATTGTTTCTAAAAATGTAGTAAATCAGTGTGAAAAAAATTAATATAAAAATTAATACATTTAAAAATTGTCATTTAAAAAACCTTTGAAATTCACTGAAAAAACCGTAGGTTTCAGGCACGTTATAGTTACAAATTAGCATTTTAAAAACCTTTGAAATTCACTGAAAAAACCATAGGTTTCAGACACGTTATAGTTAGAAATTAGCATTTAAAAAACCTTTGAAATTCACTGAAAAAACCATAGGTTTTAGGGACAGTTATAGTTAGTTGGACATTGCACTCGTACAAAACCCGTGAAATTCCCCGTTATAGTTAGTTCAGCTAACTATAACTCGCGCCCGCAATGCACTGCTGATGACGTCACATATTACATCACTCATGACATGGTCAGTGACATCACTGATGACATCACTGATGACATCTCAAATGACATCACTGATGACATATCCACGTGATAATCTGATGCAGCTCCTCACACCCTAATATAACCTTTGATACACCCAATCTAAATTACAGAGTGCCATTCGCAAAACCATAGACACTCCAACACCAATAACTACATACCCACTCACTGATTCTTAGGTCTACACACACACATCCACTCACTCACCCGTACAGTCACTCATACTTATGGTCACTCAGTACAGGACTATCATATGCACTCTTACTCCTATATAGACACTCAAACACCGCCACTCATCCATAGAGGTACTCACACACCTAGTCAGTCATGCAAATAATTAAACACACTGCCATTTACTCACCTATACAGTTATACACACACCAGCTCACTTAATCATACAAATACTAGCACATTGTTACGCTCTTATACAATCACTGATACAAGCACACACTCATCCATACAGCCACTATCACAATCACTCACTCTCACTTATAGCTATTTATATACTCCAATACACATATATACTGCCTTTCACATATGTAGTTACTCACACATGTACCACTGGGACATACATTCACTCACTAACACACTCTTACACACACTTACCCACCCATACAGTCTATCACAGATGCACTCTTGAAACCATCCACCCAGTGAATCACCCACTCACACATCTATGCACAGTCGCACACACCCCATCCACACAAACACTAGGCACCCATACAGATACTCATAGAACCAATCAATAACCCATATAGACACTCATGTAGCTATTCGCAAATCCATGCATCCACTTACACACCAACAGACGGATACAGACATTCACACAGTTTAGTCACTAACCCATGCATTCAGTAAGATACGTTTAATCACTCACTTGTAGAGTCAGTCACGCACGTACTAAATCATCCATTCAGACACTTATACACCCACTCATTCTTCAATACGCCTTTCCCTATATATATTAAACATATTTAAACTTTACAGAAACACACAGTCACTGGATGATGTCATCAATGATGTCATTTGAGATGTCATCAGTGATGTCATCAGTGATGTCACTGACCATGTCATGAGTGATGTAATATGTGACGTCATCAGCAGTGCATTGCGGGGCGCGAGTTATAGTTAGCTGAACTAACTATAACGGGGAATTTCACGGGTTTTGTACGAGTGCAATGTCCAACTAACTATAACTGTCCCTAAAACCTATGGTTTTTTCAGTGAATTTCAAAGGTTTTTAAATGCTAATTTCTAACTATAACGTGTCTGAAACCTATGGTTTTTTCAGTGAATATATATATATTCATATTTTTCAAATATCTCAATATAATTATATAATTTTTTTGAAAAATTTGTTGGCGTCCCTGCCAGTTTTTTAATCATCGTAACACGAAAAAGAAGGATCCCAGAATTTTTCATCAAAAACTTCAAACAGGAAGTGGACCTGAATATAGCTCCTTTTTGTGCCATTCAGTGGCGGCCATTTTTGTTTCTTCTCAGTCTAGTTGTCGTAACACCAGCTGCATCTAATCGAGGGCATTTCTAAGCAAGGCACACCCTTTATAAACCGGGCTTGTGAACACATCATTCTGTTCCCGGAGAGCCACAAGAAGGTATTCCCAGGTGTTCTAGCAGCCGGCAGCATGTAAGTAAGACAAGGGCGTGTCTTTAAAAAGCCCGAGAGATCACATTCAGCAAAAAGAAAATAACTACTTTAGTATGAACTTTTCTTTTTCAATCTGTTTTCCTAAAATCTACAGTGTCTGTATGAAGGCGCCCCTATACCCCTCGTGACATCTCATGGAGAGGACACATTAATATACGAATGTATGTATATATAAACATCTTTAACGGCATGTCTCTCTGAGAGCTTGGATTTTGAATCCCATGTTTAACTGCATGCTAGGGGAGCACTTATTTATAAGTGAGGGAATGCACATACATGCTGAAAATTTACCATTCTAAAGCGCTAGGCAAGAAAAACGAAGGCACATGCGCTTTTTCACAGAACTAGGACAATTCTAAATGATTTTACTTTTGTAAATATGAATGTATGAATGTTTAAAAAGTGTATGAATGAATGAATGCTTTAAATAAATAAA
This sequence comes from Calotriton arnoldi, assembly GCA_963921515.1. NCBI lineage: Eukaryota > Metazoa > Chordata > Amphibia > Caudata > Salamandridae > Calotriton > Calotriton arnoldi. The sequence goes on from CAWUFW010004777.1 coordinate 506,783, forward strand.
AAAACTTTTTTACCACCCATCTGGATGTTTGAAAGTTCTGAATGTATGTAAAACTGGGTACTAATACTATCAGGAGTGTTGTAGCAATTGATATGAGTAAAAAACACCCATATCAGGGTGAGAAAAATATATCACAGTGATGATAAGTTTTTTCCTTTACACATGATGGTGATGTGAATATACAAAGTGATAAATGATACAAGGTGCGTTTATATGTTTTTGTAGTAGAATCTCTTTGTTGAATTGCGATACTGAGAGGAGGACGATTCTACCTTTTTCCTCTTCACTCCCCCTCATGATATTTTTGTTTCTCAAATGAATTAGACAGCCTTGAACAAAGAGTTGCTGATTTCTTATCATATAATCTTTCTTCTTTGAAAGTTGTTTTAGATCTTATATAACTGAATCTGACATGCACTTTACTTTTGGTGGAGTATCAACTCTGGATTACATATTTGTTTCTCCGCTACTACACTCCTCCTGTATGGATCACTTGCTTCTTGTTCCATCATTTGCTTTTTAAGTTACTGGCAAAGAACATTTAAAAGTGGAAGGAAACATAGACACTTTAAGAAGGATAAAATGGAATAGAACATATATATAAAAAAAAATTGAATGGCGTTCTTAGTAGCTGAAACTTTGTTTATTCATCCTATCCAAGAAGATCCGCCAATCCTTACCTGGCCCACAATACCTGACTCCATTAATAATAATATCTTTAAAAGCAAAAATAATAACAGCGTAAATAGATTGAGAGTTAAACAATCTAAGATTACCCCATGTTATGTATGTAACCTAAAGAAATGTGAACTGGATCTTAAGCCAGCACAACAAATATTTCAAAGGGACAAAAATAACCCAGTAGCAATTCTCAACCATAGAAATGTAAGAAGATATTCAATAGCTTTATGGGAAGAAAAAAGAAATATTGTGAGAATCCATGGCAGTTCATTTATAAATTATTGAGACAAAGTGACCAATCTAAATTTCAGAACTCACTAGATAATAGGACTGGTAACATTGGTCATGGGATGCCTTATCTGGAATGGGAAAAATACATAAGTACACTCTACACAACATCTGGTCAAATCCCACAATTAATATCAAGTCAGGTTGGCCATCAAACTGTGATCTTAGAAAGCTCATACAAAAGTATTCTGACTCATACTAAGAGGGTGTTAAAGTGAAGTAGGGGAAATGGTACCCCATACCCAAACGGCATAACTGGCTCTTTGTTTACGGCTGTTACTGAATTTGAGGCACGCTGGCTATTGCCTCTATATTACTCTTCATTCCAATATGCAGAAGTCCACTAACTATGGGGAGGTTCCATATTGCACCCGATTTTTTTTTAAGAGAGGGGAGAGATCAAACCCCACCAACTTTGGACTACTAGCCCTTTTGTACAGAGTCAAAAGCCTATGCCACAATTTTACTGGGTGAATTCGTGAAATGGGCTGAAGAAAAAAAGAATAATGCTTTTTTAACAGACTGGGTTTCAATAATAGTGTTCTAGATGGCCTTGATCTATATGGCATATAAAACTACAATGCCCATTTAGATCCCCCATGCTCGCCTGTATTGTGGATTACACATTTGACAGTGTTGATCACCAGATCTTTTTGACTAAATGAATCAAAAGGGGAGCCATTTTACTCTTGGTGAAAGCAATTTTCGCCCTTTAGTCTGAGACGTGAGTAACAGTGAAGGTCAGAAACGGCCATTGAGTGTTGCAACGTATAGACATGAATATAAGTCTTAAACAGGGATGCGTATTGGACCCTTGTTATTTAACCTCTCCGCTGCTGACATAGGTAAGGCACTGTCTAAAGCCAAGTCTTATACCCCAAGAATGGCTGGCAAAAGGTTGAGAAAGTTTAATATGCTGACAATTTAGTAATATTAGATCAAACAGAAGTGCAGGTCTTGGATGAACTGAACAAATATAGTGAATGTAATAAACGTTTGTAAACATGGTAAACATTTCCAAAGAAATGAAAATAAGAATAAATCAAAGACAATCTGGCTCCTTGTCCCTGTTAATTTAGATATATACTAACATGCAACTATTTAGGAGTTTGAGTATCAGACATCGGTAAACCACAAACTCACTTAATCCATATTAAGAAAAAGGTAAGCATTTCAAATTTTGAAATGTGAACGATAAATACAACAATGTATAGCCCGTTGCAAAAGCAATTTTAACGGTCTTTCAAAAGCACAGTTTTTACAGACTAGATCTTATGGCCATCATACCTTTCCATACAAATTTGCCCCCATTTTGGATAAATTGCAGAAGGATATTTTAATCGCCTCAGTTTACTATTTGTACTCAGGTAAGTTTGGAATCAGGCTGCTCAATCAGTAGGATTTAACATGCAAGTCTGGTATTAAATATCATTATCTTGTGATGCTCAGTAAATTTAGACTCCTTAAAATTTACTTTGCAAGGGATTTTTAGGACCCAAATCAATCTTTTGAACCTTATATTTTACCACAGCAAACAGATCTAAAGATGAACATGATTACAGAACTTTAAATCTCATGCATTGATATTTCAGGGACCATGTAAAAAAACTAAATTATAGAGTCAGATAACAACTATATCACGAGTTGTAGATCTAGAATGAATTATCTAGCTCAGCAGAATTACTTAGCTCCTCTTCTCCTCATCTAAAAGGCAAAGGTATTTGAGGGAGTTAATAACCAAGAGCTGCAGGGAGAACATGGGTGGGTGTGATTTATGGCTTTTCCTACTAAGGAGTTCAGTGGTAGATGGAAATAAATTATAAAAAAAAAGCAACAAAACTTTGTAGATTTTGCAATTATGAGAAAAATCCATCTTGCATCTACTTTGCTGTTGCCCTGAGTTTAGCCAAGGAAGACGTAAAATCCTTAAATCAAAGTTTTTTAAATTTTTGATTTGTACCTGTATAGACGCACTAAAATGCTGCCTGAATATTGGTTATATAGCTGAGCTTCCACGTTCTGCAAAATGTTTGAATTTGGGGGCATAGTCACTAAAAGTTCGCACAATGCAGAGCAACAAGTAAAGTTGCTGTGCTGTGTTGCGTAAAAGGGAGAGACCTAACCAGCACCTTATCTACTAATATATTGTGCTCTTCAACTGTTACTTGCACAGGTGCACTTCAGGCTTCCTAGCACCAATGCAGGCACCCTTGCGCCATGCTGCAAGGGTGCCTACTTTACAGGCAGGATTGTTTTTTGCAGGGAAGGACACCTTCTTGCACAAAAACAATCCTAAAAAGCAATTTCCTTTTTCTAGGGCTGATGCAGAATGAAGAGGAAGTAATAAGGAAAAATAAACATATTACTCCTTGTTCCACCTCTCGGTGGAAGGTGCATCTTTTTGGTGCAATCCCTGGTTTACTGTATTTACTAAATCTAAGATTGCATTATATTCCATGGCAGGATGCATGGAAATGCCCATACTCCATTTATGGAACGTCTACCAAAACAAAATGTAATGCAACACAGCCCTAGCTACTGCGTTGCATTACATTTCTTAACAAAGTCATGCAAGGCGGTGCAAATAACCCTGTGCATGGGTTTGTAAATCCCATTTAAGGAGTTGTGTTGTCTTGCGACTACTGGCGTCATGCAAGGACAACGCATGTCCTTAATAAGTCCTGGCCACATGGTTTTTTTAAATAATGAACTTCTCTATTTAATCAAATAATTTACTATGCAACATAAGCCCTCTTTCAGACTACGTATGTTGTTTAAGATTGTATCTATATTATTAATGTTACAAATATATGGAGAAATACATAGGATCTCTTTTTAATGGAACCTGTGTTTTGTGAGTTTACACGTTCTGCAAAATTTTTAAATATGATTAACAGAATGAATTTCAGTATACAATTAAATAATTTACCACCTAATATAAGCCCATTTTTAGAGCATGCTATTAGTTTAAAATGTTCTCTATGTACTTTATGTTACTTTCATGTTGATTATATGTATTGTCATGTTTTTAGTAGTATTTGTGCTGTAACATTTGAATGTGCTTGTGGTGCAGCTAATTGAAATTATTTTAAGTATTTATAAACAATAAAGATTACATTACAATACTTCCCTGAATTAATTGCAAAATCTGCTTTCTGATTACCACTAATTAATGGTTTTTAAGCTCGTCTTGGGCTGTGAGCATAGGTATCAATTGCCAAGCAACTACGGGTACTTTGTTACTCTGGGGGCTCACGCTAAAACACCCCATTTAGCATAATTCATTCTATTATAAATTGTGTCAAAAATGGTACAAATGCATATCTTGACTACGGCCCTGGACATGGGATAAGGCTTCTTTGATAGGAAGGGAAGAATAGACCAGGGACACACGGGGCTCCCTGGGAAATTGGGGAAGATGATACAGGCACAACTGAGAGCTGTGCAGAGGCTAAAGAGTATAGCAAAGATGCCATGAACCTAGTGCAAGCAAGGAAATTGCCCCTTTATTGCTTTTGAGTCTGCTAACTACCATAACTATCAGGGTACAATTGGCCCTGCAAGTCTCTTGGCCCCGGTGCCATTGCACCTACTCCACCAGTGATAGCTACTACAGCTACGCCCCTGCTAAAGAGGTGAGCTGGGATACTCTGGGCATAGCGGTAGGGGGGCAGATCTCCTGCACTCTATTTACATATTTGAAACTGATATGGTAATGAAGAAATTAAAGCATTCAGCAATAATAAGATGAGGATTTTCAATCTTATTATTAACGACATTGCTGTTTTAGTCATCATATGTGTTTTTATATATTTTGATGTGTGCTGAAATATTTACCATTCAATCATTGTTCGCATTTTTTTCCTCACACCCATCAGCATGATAACGTGCAGTCTGTTTTTTATTTCACTCCTTATCCAATAGTGTGTCCTAACACCACGACTTCAATTCATGAAGCTTGTTTTGCACACAAGGGGACTATACTTTGCAGGTGTGATCCACTGTGGAGAACACTGCATAAGCAGCCAGATAATGTGAAAAGCTGGGGTACATGATTTCGAATGTGACTAATCACACAGGGCCTGATTCACAGAACTAACTTACGTCAAAAACGTAAACGTAAAGTTAGTACTTTTTAGGTATTCACAGAATACACTTACTCATTTCGGTATTCACAGAAGTTAGTAGTCCTAAAGTTAGGACTACTAACTTCTGTGAATACCGAAATGAGTAAGTTCATTCTGTGAATACCAAAATGAGTAAGTGTATTCTGTGAATACCTAAAAAGTACTAACTTTACGTTTACGTTTACGTTTTTGACGTAAGTTAGTTCTGTGAATCAGGCCCCTTGTGTTGTTTTTTGATTATGTCACTCTGAAGTGACGAGAACTAGGAATCTATTTAAACTGTACAGAGCAGAAACCAGTAGCATACCTGTTCCTTGTGCCTTCTGCCTTATTTTCCAAACACTGACGGAAGTCATTAATATACTACACATTTCTGAAGATCGTGATTTCCTTTCCTGTGTGTAATTTAAGAAACAATCTTGCTTCCCTGTCAGCATCATTTCAGGCAAGTAGATTATGCTAATACGGTATTATTGTATGACCGTCGATATTTTCAGATGAGGTTCTCATGAACGGGACCACAAGACATGCCTTTCTTATTAAGCTTGATTTAGGAATGTGGCCTCCTCGCCATACATCCCACAGGTTCGCAGAGGAGTGAATTGATGCTGATTCGTCGCCCCTATCCGCTTCCTCAAGGCTCCATACATCACTATGTTTGAATGCTCAGGGTCTCGCAGTCTTTGGAACCAATCCAAAGAAAGATGGTCGTACACAATATTTGTATACATGATGACTGCCTGGCACGAGAGGGTGCACAATTCCATCCAACACTCCCCATCTCCGCTGACCAACAAAAGAAGTCTACTTATAAGATCACACCATCTCTTTTTATTGTACAGTATATTAATGATCACCATAGAGGACGAACAACCACATTATCGACTTCTGAGTCAGTTGATTATTCATAAGCCCATTCTGTATATGAAGTGGGTGTTCCCTCCACTACCATTCCTTAGCACACATTTCCTAACAGCGATTTAGAATGCCTTATGCTGAAGGTAGATCTATTCGATGGTCTCACAGGCCCAGCTCATGCTCTGTCCTACCTTTTCTTCTCTTTCTCTTCGCTATCGGTTCATTACTCCAGACTTGTTCTTTGTCTTTTGTTTCTTTCTCTTCCTACATCCTACGCTTTCAGTACACCATGTGACTCCTCTGCATGTTGCCTGCTCTTCTTCTAGCCCATCTGTTGTGTGAGCTTGATTCCACCTCTGTACTCTTTCCCCTTCTCTTTCATGCAGTTTGCTGACTACTCCTAGCAAGTACCTAACATGGAATAGAAAAGGAGAGGATCTGTGAAGTGCATCTGGTTTAAGAATGGCAACTAAAAATCCTTTATTAGAGTTGTGGCCTATGTAACTAACGGCGTGACAAAATACAGGTGGACCAGTATCCTATATTTGATAATAGCTAAAATAGACTACTCGTTTTCCTTACAATATAACTGAAATCATCAAGCAACACAATAATTAATAGTTTATATGGAATATTATCTTGTATCATCAATAATATTAACTTTAACAAGATAAATGTAAACATAAAAAAATCTTAGCACCACACTTAAAAAGCATGCTAACCCGAAATAAACTTGAGAGATTAATAGCTATCAAGTAATTTTTTCAGGTGCCTTTCAAAGGAGTAAACAGTTACTTTCCAAGCTCAAGGAGAAGTGGAGCTGGAGGATAGACCCTTATGAGTGGTGTAGTGTTCCTGGCAGAAAATATATACCACAGGGTAGCATTTTTAGAGTAACTGATATCTTTTTCTTAGGCCTGCATTTTGCACACTGCAGATTGTGGGGCTGAGCAAGCGGCCACAGTGTACTACTGGCTGGACTTGAGGGAGATTGCAGAAGACCATCATAAAAAGGAAAAAAGATGTAACGCACAATGGTCGCTTCAGTGTTTAGAAGGGGCCCAGAGAGTGCAATGGTGGCCACAAAGTATGGTACAGTGCCTAATTTGTGAAAGAAATAAGTAAGGAAGCCCAGTGTTTTTCTTTGAAACCCACCGCTGTTACCGCCCAATTTCTGGGTTGCTGAGTGTCAAAGCTGCCTAGCCTTGATTTCACCTCATGCTTCTTTTTTTCCACTCCATACACTTCCTGGAATCCTGCAGTCTCTTTTTCATCCCTATTTTCTCCATTTGTCACCGTTTTCTCAAAGTTTTCTTATTTCTTATGACTTTTCTCTATTTCTGTCTGTTGCTCTTGGCCAAAGTTTGATGAGAAAAAATAAGACCCCATGTACCTCAACGAGCACATAAACTTCCACAAACCTACCAGACATCTCCGCTCGGCCTGAATCCTACTCGCACCCCCCGCAAACGCAGAACCAGATCTGGTGGTCGTGCCTTCTCCTACCTTGCTCCTAAAGCCTGGAATGACTTACCCGGCACATCTGAGCCTCCTCCTTAGTTCTTGAATTCTGCAAGGCACTTAAGACCTGGCTGTTTACCTAGCCCTTACCCTGCCTCGGCCAATACAGCTCTTGCTTCAGTGACAGTATACCCTCCCGGGTGAGTTGAGTGTTATACAAATACACATAAAATAACATATCAAATAAGCCCTCCCTCCCACCACGTTGAGCGACCAGTACAAATTAAGCACTGACGGGGAGACAGAGAGCAGCACTTAAAGAGGCTTCAGTTTCTTCCAATTGGCAGAATAAAAACAAGAAGCTTAAGCTGTTATGGCGCTAAGTCTTTGCTAAAAGACTTCCATTTCAGTACCCTAATGCTTTTTTATAGCAGAAGCTCAATATTGGCTTTCAGCTGCCAATTATCTCACCTTCAGATACCCATTTCATCCAATGTGTACCCACGTAACCTTCTGGTGTGCTCTAAGTCCCAGATGTCACATTTAAAATAATTCGAAATTGTGCCTATTTCTTTGCAGCATTTTTCAATTCCTGTGAAAATCCTAAAGTACGCACATTTATGGCTAAGACATCATTGTTGATAGTAATAGTAAATTAGGCTGTGTTTTACTTTCATACAGTGTAATTGTTATTTGACATTATAGTACCACTGGGCATTATTTTGTCTGTCAATCTATTGTGTTTCATATTTATAGAGCGCTTGGTAGGCACCCTTCTCACCACCTGTCTTTTGGCATTGCCGACATTCAGCTATGGCTGAACACCAGCCACTTATAGCTTTGCTTCTAACTCTTCCTGCATCGGAAATTTTCTTTATTCCTATTTCCTCAAATCTGCTCTCTACTTCCGGCTCCTTTTCTGACTCACACATTCTCTTATGAGTTGCTAACTACTCCTGTCTCTGCCTTTGTTGATGTTGTGCGTAGTGATGAAGATGTTTTTGAGGTCCTTCACAAACTGTATTGAAACTACATAACTTCAAGTAGTTTGCAGAATTTTTCACTTTGCCTCTTTTAAGTGAAAAGCATGACTTCAGTGACAATTTTTACTGACCATGTTCTTATTTATCATTAACAAAAAGGTTCCCTATGAAATGTACTGGTCAGAAGTCAGGAGGTGTTCTCTTTCCATGTCATGACATTGTTCCTACGAAACAGTGGCGTAAAGCAACTTGAGGGGTGTCCTCCTGCAAAGTACATAGACGCCCCCCCCCCACGCTCTGGACCCAGTCAGGCGGTCTCAGACCAGGGGCCCGCCACCAGTGCACAGTGCCGGAGGGCGCCCCCTGGAGCTCCACCCCCCCCCCCACCGCAGGGACTGCGGGGGTTATTGTTACACCAGTGCCTTGAAAAGCTCCCCAAAAGGTAAACTTGCAGTGAAAAAATCTGCAAATATTTGCTGTGCACAGAAAAAGTCTCTAAAATGTACACTTGCAAACAGAAATGCTTCATACATTTTCCAGCTCTGCTGGATTCAGTTATCATGAAAATGATCTCCCTGTGCTGTGAAAAGGATCTTGCAATATAGAAAATACTTTGCACAGGCCAAGTTGTACTCTGAAACGTTGCTAACATTGCAAAACATTAATATTGGAAACTTCGGAACCCTTTGTGAGCAAATAAAAACTGTATACCCCATCTCAGTCTAAAAATAATATCTGCTCCTCTTTCATCCTATTTGGTCCTCCTTCACCTTATCTTTTCACTACTTCCTGCTCTGCCCTGAATGCTCTCTACTCCCTTTTATTGGTCCTCACCTTTCATATTCCCATTGTTGATGTATTTCTTAATGTCCCTCTGTGCCCCTTTCTGGACAATGCTTGATGAGGAGCAAATGGATAAGTAAGACTGGGGGAGCTACCTCTTCTCCATTAGTCCTCTCTTCGCCCTCAATAAAAACTGCCTTCTATGACATGAAGGGTTATCATCTGCTACAATGTTTTATTATGTTTCTGAAAGCTTGCAAAAGTATGCGTTAGACTAAAATGTTCCACCCTTAGAGGACCTAACTTTTGGTTTAACATCAAACATTTTTATGTAGTTTGGGTCAGATGTATAAAACTTTTGTGATTTGGTTGCAAACTGGTTACTGATTGCACAATAAAAGAAAGCATGGAAGGCATGTGTGGAGTCCTTACCAATTAAAATGTCTATGGTCTGTACATTTCTTTATCTGTGTGTCTCTAGGATTTGGATTTCACACTGTTGTATGAATGGAATGCTCTGGGAAGTCAAGTGGGGATTGACAGTTGGGAGTGAGAGGTCGATAAGGCAGAATATAGGATCTTCCCTACTCACGTCTGTGTCTGCGCAGTACGCAGATTCTATTTGCGATTACAAATTAGCGACTCACAAATCACATGTTCAAAGCATTCGCAAATAGTAAATAGTCCTGATTGACTATTTAGCACATGCAATTTCCCTACAAGTGAAAGCAATATGCCGACGACATTGTTCTGCTTTCCCAAACGCCTCGAGGCTTACAGCAGTTGATCACCCAACTAGCAGAATATACATCTTCAGCCCAATTAGTCATCAACTTCCAAAAATCGAAGGTTGTGTGCTTTTCCAGCAAGCACAAAAAACAACCAAAATTCACCTCGACGATAAACAGTAACACCTTGGACCAGGTGGAAACATATAAATACCTGGGGGTACTACTAGACTGGCATCTCAACTACAAGCAATACCTGGAATTGTGGCACGTAAAAGCAAAACAGCTGCTATTTGCATTTAAAACCTTGCAGAAAAAACTTAGCGACTGTTCACCAAACCATCTATTAAAAGTCGTTGCAGCAAAATTCTTGCCATTAATTTTGTACGGATCGGAACTGTTAAACACTAAGGATTCAACAGTCTTAAACACTGCACAAACTAGCCTCTTCAAGAAACTATTTTCAATTCCACGCCACATTTCTCAAGCCCAGATAAGACTGCAATTCGGATTAAAAAATCAGATACCGACAAGACAAGGGGCCCTTGTCAAATACTACTGGAGAATGAGGGCAGCGGAGGATAACTCTTTAGCCCATTATTGTTGGCTGGTGGTTGAAAAGCAATCCAGGTTGAGCAAGTCAGTATATCCAGTTTTAAAGTTAGAGGACACTTAGCTCACAATATCGGCCTATCCGGAGTTTAAACAAATAGCTAACAAAGCCATCAATCGACAATCCCAGTTAACAGACAAAGCATCTTTGGCCTTTAAAACCCACGCGTTGGTGGTGATGCCAACATACAAATCTCTAAAACCTCAACCATATCTGCTAGAACACTTTTCAAAACAAAAAAAGTGGAATCTGATTTTTTTTAAACTGGGAGCCTATCCATTTAAAGACCTTACTCCAAAATGGAAACGGTCCTGGCCCACTATGGAATGCCGCCTTTGTGGACATGGAGATGAGTCACTACTCCACCTATTATGTATCTGTCTGGCACTACTAAATATTCAGAAAACCCTTTTACGGCCAACACTGAAGAGAGAACAAATAAGGACTTGCAGAGCTGCCGTCATAAAATGCTTAGGAGGCTCGACAGTCCAACTGGCATGCAAGGCTATAAAATTTCTGAGCCTAGCGACAAATGAATTAGAAGAGAGTGATAGATGAATCGTACTTGTCTTTTCAGAGCCACCTTGCTTATTCAAATTAAAATTCCGCAGCTCATATGACTACAGCACCAGCACTTTATTTACAAATTATGAAACTATGCTTGTTTGCGTACAGTTTAACCCAAATTCATTAAAAGCCTGCTTTTTCCAGTAGGGCCGGACATCACATGCCCACATGAAATCAATGAAAACTGTTTTAATATTATTTTTAACATATATTTAAATTAGTTTAATGTAATTTTCAAACCAGAACAATTGTTTGATCTTTTTATGTATTCCGGTGGATTGTGCCGCCCTTTTATGATTTTAAATGAAATCGAATAAAAGTACTTCCTAGTACAAATGAAAACAGGTGGTAACCAGGAGGAAAGTATAAAAGGCAACCCAGAATCATTAAACTTTTTCATATTGGCAGTCCTGTTTTTTACAATGGTTGAACCTCAACAAACCAGAAGGAGGAGGAAGGAGAGAGATTACAGGCAGTGTGAGACTCAGTTGACCAAAGTGAGGAGAAAATACATGGAAAGGATAGTTTGAGCAGGTGGGTAATTTTAGATGTAACAGATGATTGAAGCCCTATTTTGAGCAGACATACCCTGTGCATTCAGGCTGAACCTACCCATTTGCAGATAATGTGTTCCTTTCACCTGCTAGTATCAGGGTATTATCAGGGCATTGTTGCTGCTGCAGGTAAAATTTCTAAAAGTGATCTTTCACATGTATTTAGATTTGTAGATTACTTAATGCTCTTCTAAGTAAAATACATGTACAAGTTTCCTTCCTAAACACCCAACAGGACATTCAGGGCACCATGTTAAAATTTTCTCATATGGCTCAATTCCCTTATGTCGATATGTGTGTAGATGGTACACACATACTGTTATGCCCACCATCAGCAGTAGAGTAGCTCTATCGCAATTGAAATAACCAACATTCACTTAACATACAGGTAGTGTGTAATTCAAAACTCCTCATCACAGACCTTGTAACCCGATATCCTGGCAGTACCCACGAATCCTTTCCATTTAATCATTTTGGCCTGTACATCTGTTTGTGCAAAGGAGAGCTAGGAAATGGGTATCTCTTAGGTTGGTTAAAATATAATACATCATGATCTGATAAACATATTAACTCCAGACATTATCTAATTTGATCCCTACGTTCTTAGGAGACAGTGGATCTGTAGATCGCGACCCCATACATGCATCCCCCACACACAAAGACAAGCGACAGAAGGTACAACATACCTCATAACGGATATGGTCAGTGGTAGAGCATACATTTGGACTACTGCACAAAGACTGATAAGCCGAAGAGGGATGTCAGCACTGCAGAAGCCATCATCCAGAGTAGCCCAGCTGTCCAGTTGTGTCCCCATCTCCAGGTCGTCACCTGAAGCAAGTGCCTCTTACCACCACGACCCAACACCTCAAAGCACCTTTGCACCTGAGCCCCACAGCACTAGTCCAAGTAAGCCAACGGTGTCTCGAGCACCCAGAGCCCCCCCAAGGTCTGAGCTCACCTTTGAGTTCTGCCGGACTGGTCCCCCAGTCCCTGCCTGCAACCTCTTTCTGCGTGCTCAACAAAAACGAGGGCTTCTGACCGCCTTGATACACCGCACCAAAGACCACTGCACACAAGCCCTACAGCCCAAATCCAGATCAACCGATGGTGCATCCCAGCTCCAGAGACCCTAAAGACCTGAATCCCCCTTGGGGTTCGAGCCAACTACCCCCCCCCCCTCCCAGTCTCTGCTTGCGTCTTCTTTTTACAGGTACCATTTCCCATTGACTCCAACAGGCCGCCTGACACGAAAAAGCACCTCTGCATCCGGACGCCCCAAAGCCGACCAAGATGACTTTTTGGTGCAGTCCTGGACCTTGGCCCCTACTTACATTAAGTCCTGAACAGCAGTCCTGTAAGACATTGACAAGTGGTCCTATGCAGTGTATATTTTCCCCGTAGGTTAACATTACCATGAAAACAGTATTGTCTATGTAAATGCTAAAAACCTATCTTAAAAAGTACTCACCTGATCATGAAGATCTTGGTGCCTAAAATAATATTAAAATCTGTGTTATTTTTATAAATTGGTATTGGATTTCTATATTGAGTGTGTGTCCCATTTATTCACTGTGTGTGTACAACAAATGCTCAACACTCTGATTAGCCTAGCTGCTCGATCACACTACCACAAAAGCGAGCACTTAGGATTTTTGAAGAAAGCCCTGTATACCAATAAGGGCCGTCTGGACTCTCTACACAGTGTGCTTCGTTTTAGTGTGCTATATAGAGAGACAGCCTCCTACACAATATTGCTACTGAAGTAGTCCATTTCTGTTTGAAGGTGTACTGACCTGCTTTGATAAAACTCCAGTGATAGTTGTAAGTCTATCTACATACCTGCCAACCCCCTGCAGCATAACCATCAGTTGTCTTTGGTGACATCTGTGTGCTATTGTTTCCTCTTTCATAGAGGCACACAAGCCATTAACTGCCTCTGTGAACTCCTGCATTTGAGGTGACAATTGTTGGCCCTCTGCTGAAGTTGCAAAACAATCCTTCATGATTTTTCCTGTGCCTTTCATTTGACTTCCCATTCCTTTCAGGGCTTTAAATTGGCCTTGCTGCACAGAAAGCATTGTCTTTTCCAATCTTCTAAATTGCATGGCTGTTGCTACTGGCTCTTGTATATATTGCCCATTCATTCTAATTGATCTTAGAGTAGCCTGAATCATTCTCCTTTTTGTCATCTGTTGTTGCAGTCATCTTAAAGTGATAGATTGTCTAGCAGGTGGAGAGAGTTTCTGTGGCTTGATATGATGCGGGTTGCATGGAATTCTGATTGTTGGGGGTAGAGGTAAGTGTCTCAGGAGTTTAGGTTTGCAGTAAAGCTATGCTGCGTTCTTTCATTTCCACTTCCTCAAATCCCTTGGGACTCTCTTCCTCCTCCAGCTAATCTGTTACATCTATGGTAAATTATAATTAAATTCACTAGTTATATTAACTAATTTAACTTTGTACTGAGTATTTTTATTTTTCAATGTTTAAGTGAGAAACCAAAAGTACAAACATTACATACTTCAAAATATTTTATGTTAGGAATGACACCCAGTATGAACCTAACTTAAAACATACACTGGAGGCATGTAAAAAAACATTTCATTACAACTGTCTGGAAGTTAAAAAATGTTTTAGACTTTCCAAAAACGCAGATCTTTTATTACATAACATGTTAATGGATAAAAAAAACTTTAGCAGAATTGAACTTATTGATTTGTCTAGGATGTTGGCCTGATGCCTTAGTGTCTATGATTGCAGATACTCTTTGTGGCGGTTAGGTGAATTCCACCAGTACTTCAAGTATTGCAGGCTGTGAAAGATTAGAGCTTCCTCTTCCATACTCAACTGCTTCTCTGAGTCAGGTGCCTAACTTCTTGTCTGTCTGTCCCCATAAATTACACCACATTTCCTGATATCTTTAATGTTGTATTAATTATTGTTTGGATTCCCAGCCAAATCTGTTTCTTAGTTGCCTCTTGACATGGACTTTTTACCAAACAGCTTACAATTGTGAAACACACACTCCTCAGCCGAAATCTCAATCTCCTCATCAGAAACTTTCTGTTTTCTCCTTCTGGCCCTCTCCGGTTTGTCCACAGTGTAGCCATTTTTCAATATGTTCTGTATGCCCAAAATATACCCCTCATAGACTTGCAGCAATTTGCTCTTGAAATAGGAAATGGAAGTTGTGGTTGTGATGTCATCAGTTGCTTCCAATACAACATTCTCAATTTGCGAATACAGGGTTCACAATTTGTAACTCATACTGATTCCTTAGTAGTGATTCTGTATTTAGCCAATGTGAATCATTCCAAATTACACTAAGAAAAGGGTAGGTTATTGAACATTAAAAACAGCAATTCCCAATTTGCGATTCCCTAGAATTGGCAATTTAGAAATCACTGTTTCTAACTTTTGTACATCTGGCATGTTATTCCTATTTTCTTTAGGTACATGTATAACATTTAAGTCAGATTGATCATTACTTTGCACATCAAAATCCTCTTCTAAAAAGTAGTGCACAGATAAATCACATCAGTTTTTGCATGTTACAGAGAGAAGAAGCATGCTTACTAATGTCATAAACATTTAAACAACTTAACAATGAGTGTTGTTGCTATGGGCCTCAAAAGTCTCATTCCACAAGCTTCAGCTTTTCCCTAACATGTAGTGTGTACTAGCAGCCGTGCTGTATTCTCTTGTCATGTCAGGTGGGTCATGAGGAGTCACATGTTAGTTGCCCCTCTTCCTTCTGTCTAGTGATTTGACAAGGGGATAGTTGCAAACTGGTTCTAATTTCACTCACAGTGCAACTTCACAGATTATGTTATTACATTCTAAGGCAGATCGTATTCAATCAGTTACTCCAATTCTGTCAGATCAGATCCCATTTCAACAATAGCTCTGACCTCCAGGTAATCTGACAACTGTCTCACTGCTGTCTACTCTTCTCCCACGCATCTCTGCATCTCCTTTAGCCAGTTCCCCCTAACTGGAGCCTTTTGGACCTTCCAAGACATACCATTTAGACACAAAAGAAGCCTAGCCAGCCATTCTATATTTATGCTGCAACTTCTCGAATCTAGGTAGTAGTCCAGTAGGCAGGAAGTCAGTTTGCAGTCCACGCTTTTGCCTGTTAAAACAGCATCATCATATCTTTCCAGTAAGACCTCCTCAGTGTCGGGCAGTCCCAGACTATATGGTTGAATCCTGTATCATATTTCCCACATCTGGGGCTCTCATTTATGACATTCTGATATATTTTACGTAATCTCTTTGGAGTGATCTTTGTCTGGTGTAGATCATGAAATTGAATTATTTTAAACCATACAATGCCTGAGACTATTGAAACAGATTGTTTGACATTAGCCCATTCACCATCTGATATCATTTTTTCCATCTTTGCTTCCAATCTGCTTCTAACCTCCAGGGATTTGTGTCTGCACTTTTTGAGAGGTGCCCGGTAGAAGTTTGCCACCACCTTGTGATTAGTGCCATATGTGAGTATCAGCCTCAATGTTACATGCATTTCTGGCTTGTTCAGAGCGTGACCAAATGTGTCTACCACCACTTTCACTATATTTCTGCATGCCAAGAATTGACTTTGGTGTGATGCAAGAAATGAGTCCATTCCTGTATGTAGATCATAAACTGTGATGTGAGGCACCAGAGATCATACATCCCCCAAAATTTGCAAGCTATTGCATGAACTCGTTCACTTGTCACACGTAAGTGTCCCAGGCTGGATGGTGTGTGATCTATCTCATCATCAGCCACACAATTATTGTCCCCACTCCATAATGTTGGTATAGAGCTGTCAAAAGCTACAAAGTTCAACAGTTTGGTTGAAAGACAGCATGAGTAGCGCGCTAAATAGCACTGTGTTGCGTGATCACTTTTGATGTATGTTAAGTGTGTTGCAAGGCATTCAAACAATTTCATACTAACTAATAACAACTAAAATCATGCAAAGTACTGCAAGACAGCGCAAAGTAATGCTGTATAAAATCTGAATATCAACTTTAAAAAGTTGAGGTGGGCAACACTGTATCATTGTCAACCTAAAAGTGCTAAGAGAAAAATTAATTTCTCTGTTTTGTCTCAAACATGTTAGTTTCCAGTCCCTGTGAGAGAACTGTGCACATTTTCGTCCAACGTATTTCAGAAAACGTGAGAAAAATAAATCATTACAAAAAGGCTTCACTTACTCAACCTATATAGCAAGTAAACTCTCAAAAGTATGAAATCCCCAGCAGGAATGATATATACAAATATCACACACTCGATCTCTTCCTTTCCGAAGTAATCAGAGGGACACAGCGGGGACACTGGAGAATCCATTTATTGAAGTAGCGGCATGACGCATTTCGGCGAATGCCTTTATCAAATGCCTTTATCGCCGGAAGTCAAAACCCACCCTCTTTTTGAATGTCCTGCCGTTTTCCCATTGGTGGAAGCCAACTAGCCCAAGTTCATTCATAGAGCATCACTGTAGCATTGGTTCTCGAAATACAGTTCCCAGCAAACATCACAGCTGGGTGAGTATCTCTTGTGGGCTCCACTCGATCTCAAAGTGAGCGTTGGTATTGCTGCAAAAAGTGGTGGCAAGTATCTGTTCCTGTCCCGGTCTCCTTACAGTCATGGAACTCTCCTGGGTCCCCATACGTCCTGTCACAAATTCCCAGTGTCAGTGTTACCGTAGACGCCAATGCAGTGATTGCGGCTATCCGTGTAGTCACGGACTGTGAATACACAGCGGTACCTTACTGTCCTTGGTAGCGGCGGTCACGAGGAAAACCAATCCCTTGGTATAACGTCTTTGTTTTGTTGCCAATGATCCTCGGACACTTGTAGGACGGGTCCCCCTAGCGTGCCAATGGCCAGCACGCAAACTATCACACACTCGATCTCTTCCTTTCTGAAGTAATCATAGGGACACAGCGGGGACACTGGAGAATCCATTTATTGAAGTAGCGGCATGACGCGTTTCGGCGAATGCCTTTATCAAATGCCTTTATCGCCGGAAGTCAAAACCCACCCTCTTTTTGAATGTCCTGCCATTTTCCCATTGGTGGAAGCCAACTAGCCCAAGTTCATTCATAGAGCATCACTGTAGCATTGGTTCTCAAACTACAGTTCCCAGCAAACATCACAGCTGGGTGAGTATCTCTTGTGGGCTCCACTCGATCTCAAAGTGAGCGTTGGTATTGCTGCAAAAAGTGGTGGCAAGTATCTGTTCCTGTCCCGGTCTCCTTACAATCATGGAACTCTCCTAGGTCCCCATACGTCCTGCCACAAATTCCCAGTGTCAGTGTTACCGCAGATGCCAATGCAGTGATTGCGGCTATCCATGTAGTCACGGACTGTGAATACACAGCGGTACCTTACTGTCCTTGGTAGCGGCGGTCACGAGGTAAACCAATACAAATATATATATTTTTTTTAAATAGACTGTTAATTGTCACATAGGTTATTTTCTAATCCAATGTTGTGAGTGTGCATGCATGTCTATATGCATGTTTACATTTATATAGTTCAATACTCTTTTCTGGTCTTTTATTAAAACCAGAAAAAAGGAGTGTTCATTACAGAACTGCAAAGCACTATAAGGCCTTGATATTGTAGCTAGTTTAAAATAGCTGGTATGTCATGTTTTACTTTTGTCTTCAGAAAATATTAAGCCTGCACTTCGGGCTCACTCCTTAAGGGAATGACATGTGGAACTGTGTTTTTTAACCCCACCCGCTTTATTACTGTACAGGATTGTAACCTATTTTAAAAGCCCACTTACCTGAATATTTGTTCCTGAGCTCTTCAGGTACTAATGAGAAAAAATGGCAATATTATTACCTCCTCACTTTGAGGTGCATCTCTTAATAAAGGCTGGAGGCCAGTCAATTTATGCAAAAAATTATGTCACAAACATCAGATAAATGTAGCCAGAATGTTGCCTTGATTTTGTGGGGTATGCCCGCTCCAATCTGTATATGGTTTATGTAAATTTACCACCAGATGTTCCTTCAAGATTCTAGTGAATGGTTATCACTTCTACTGTGCTAGCCTGATGCTCTATTTATGGATTGCTTACATGTATTGTATGTATTGTATGTGTGCACATGTTGTGCAAGCCCGGTAGGAACTAGTCCTATTACAGTCATTTGTATGACCAATTGTCTACGTCAACTATAGACTGATACTACTTCATTCAGTAAATAAATAAATAAATAAATCTTTATTCGAAAGCAATCACAACCATAAAAGATGAAAACATACTATAAAACAAACATCATTACAATGATAATTCATTAAGTAAGTGTGTTACTTGTAGATGTGTATGTCAGCATATGGTCTAAACCTAGCCAACACATGACAGGCAACTCTGTCATTATTAAGCAAACCCTTCTAACATTCTGAGATGTATGGGGCAATTGGCCACCAAACCATGTCTGGTGTACTTGATATCTCAAAGACACTTCTAGGTCTCAGTAGACTACAAAACTACAAAACTGTCGTTTAAAAGCCTCCAGTGTTGGGAACTATACCATCAAACTCCAACTCCACTTGAAAGTATTTAGAAGAGAAAATGCAGCAAATGCATTCACAAATATTTCAAAGCAGCGTGTGAATTAATGCTCTTTTCCTGTTAGGAACACATCTACCCAAGAGATATGTGTGTGTGCTCTAAAATAACTCATATCACGACTTGCGCTATGTTAGCATACAGATTCAGTCAACATGAGATTCATACTGAGAAGTCAAATGAGGAATAACTTTTTATCAGTCAAGCGCTTAACAAACTTATGTTAAATATGGTGCTCCCTATTTAACAAGTAGGAGGTAATACCAATATTACACCGGATGGTCTGGACATCAATTTTTAAGTGTAAAATTGGTCTTTTGAATGTGCAATCAGAAACTATAAAAAAGTCCAGAAATCCGAACGCTCCTCATTGGGTGCCAATGCCACATAAACTGAGTCAATGGCTTAGCTCTGCAAGGTTTGTTTTCACACCTACGGATGACACAAGTGAACTTAGTTCAATGCACCAGCGCTAAAAGTGAAAGACATGTTATTGTAGCCCTTCAGAACCACACCCAATATATAAATGATGTGCTGTCAATGCTTTTGGGTTCCTAACAGGGAGCAGTGGTAATCCAAACAATCATTCATTAATAATTTACACACTACAGATCACTAGAAACGGAAAAAGAATATGCATTTCAGCATCTTTATATTAAAATAGTTATTTTTAAATGCTGGGATCTAGTGCACATAATGTTGGTAATATCACAGAAGATAACAAAAAGCAGCTAAACTTTTAAATAACAGTGAAAACAAAGAAAAATCATAACATCACAACTTGTAGCCCTTACACACTCACTGTGCTATCTCTGAGCCCTATGCTAGTTCTAGCAGATGAATAAATAATAAGTCTGAGTTTTGGAGGTGGTGCGCATACCTGGACAATAGGTTTTGTTGTCTGTTTGGAATAGCTTGTCAGCTATGTCGAGCACAAGGTCAAGAGCTAGGAGATTCTGTCTCCAAGAGAACATAATCCTGGCACTAGTTTTGTGATGGGAGAATGGAATGCTTTGCCGAGCTTTGGGGAGTCTTGGTTGTGGCTCTTTCTGTTGGGATGGAATCTAGTGCTGTGCTCATCTGGATCTGCGTCTGCGATCTGGGTGAAGTTTCTCTCCTAACTAAGTGGTCAAGTCACATTCCTTATATACTGAATCTTGACAGAGATTGGAATTTCTAACATTAGTTGAGGAATGTCTGACATAGATTATGTGCATCAAGGAGTGCATCCCAGACATTTTCTTATTGACACATAAGGTGAGAGGAAGTCAATTCAGACTACACTATTTCGGCTATGGATGTTATATTACCTTGAAAAAGGCCCCTGCCCTAGACTGATGCCACACTGGGGGTTTTGTTGTTGTCTATATCTGAATGACTTGACACTTTCTTGGAAAGATAGGCAGAGACAACATCTGCTTCAAAGGCAGACATGTTGATGATTCTGCATAATTTGAGGAAAAATTACAGTCTGCTTTGTCAAAAATGGCAGCCTCCATTACTTAGGAAGGATTAAGGGCCAAAGGTAAACAAGTTGGACAGGCAAACTAAAATGGAAACAATAGCTCAAATGGAACCTGTCCTATATGTGTTTCAGAACCTAAAAGTGAAAGAAGCCTCAAAGCAAGTGATTAAAATAATAGAATTATGGAGGGAAACAGTCATAGGACTTAGTACTAGTTACTAAATTATCACTGAATGTTTTTTGATTGAACTTGCTTATCAGAGATATTCATTATTCATTTAAGAGAATAAAAAGCACATGCCAGAAACATGCATTTGATTAGATAACAATTCATCACTTGTTACATGTTCAATAACACGTCTTCAAGCTGAAATGAGAAATGGGTCTCTGCGCTTGCGGACATGATCCGTATAACATTCCATGCATTCATTTGTAACTTTCACAAAAAGTACACATATAACATCAGTGATTTTTGGGCCATCAGTGACTGCGTATGTAGTTATTGGTATTGGAGTGTGTATGGTTTTGAGAATGGCATTCTGTAATTTAGAGTGGGTGTATCAAAGGTTATATTAGGGTGTGAGAAGATGCATGAAATTATCACATGGATGATGTCATCAGTGATTTCATCAGTGATGTCATCAGTGATGTCATTTTAGATGTCATCAGTGATGTCACTGACCATGTCATGAGTGATGTAATATGTGACGTCATCAGCAGTGCATTGCGGGGCCGCGAGTTATAGTTAGCTGAACTAACTATAACGGGGGAATTTCACTGGTTTTGTACGAGTGCAATGTCCAACTAACTTTAACTGTCCCTAAAACCTATGGTTTTTTCAGTGAATTTCAAAGGTTTTTAAATGCTAATTTCTAACTATAACGTGTCTGAAACCTATGTTTTTTTCAGTGAATTTCAAAGGTTTTTTAAATGCTAATTTCTAACTATAACGTGCCTGAAACCTATGGTTTTTAAGTGAATTTCAAAGGTTTTTTAAATGTTAATTTCTAACTATAAAGTGTCCCGCCCCTCCCTTCACCACTGTGCAAACGCGCCCCGTGGCGCGTTTTAAGTTGGGGGATTAAGACCCCTTGAATCATGAGGGTCCCTGGGGTCCAACTAGCCCACCCTGTACCTCCAGTATACGCCAGGGAGGTGCGTTGCAGAGAGGTGTTCAGAGGCCACGCCCCTTTTTACACCTCTCTGCAACGCAGCTCTGTGGCGCTTTCTGGACGTACCTGGTGGGCTAGTTAGCCCCCAGGGACCCTCAGGATTGAAGGGGATTGAATTCCCCATCTTAAAACGCGCCACGGGGCCTGTTTGCACACATGTCACCTGAAGCCCCGCCCCCTCCCTTCACCACTGTGCAAACGCGCCCCGTGGCGCATTTTAAGTTGGGGGATTAAGTCCCCTTGAATCCTGAGGGTCCCTGGAGTCCAACTAGCCCACCATGTACCTCCAAAAAGCGCCACAGAGCTGCGTTGCAGAGAGGTGTAAAAAGGGGCGTGGCCTCTGAACACCTCTCTGCAACGCAGCTCTCTGGCGCATACTGGAGGTTCCTGGTGGGCTATTTGGCCCCCAGGGACCCCCAGTATTCAAGGGGAATTACTTCCCCTTCTTACAACGCGCCAGGCGCGTTTGCAGACTGCTGCAGGGAGGGGGCGGGGCCTCCGGCACGATGCCGGTCTTTTTTTTTTGTTTGCTTTTTTTTTATGGGAGGGGGGCTGCGTTGCCCCCCTTCCCTCGGCCACTTTTGGCCCCGGGGACCCCATCCCCCGGGGCCTGAGGCTTTTTTTCTTTTTTTTTTTTTAATTATAAAAAAAATGGGAAGGGGGCCGCGTGGCCCCCTTCCCTGGGCCTCTTTTGCCCCGGGGACCCCATCCCCCGGGGCATGCCCTCTTTTTAGTAAAAAATAAATATTGGAGGGGGGCTGCGTGGCCCCCCTCCTCAGGCCATTTAAGGCCCCGGGGACCCCATCCCCCGGGGCCGGCCTTTATGTTTTTTTTTTTATTTCTTCTTGGGGAGGGGGGCTGCGTGGCCCCCCTCCCGGGCCACTAATGGCCCCGGGGACCCCATCCCCCGGGCCTGGCCACTCGTTGGGGACCGTGGGGGGGTCCCCAATCCCCGCACGGTCCCGCCGGCTCCCCGCGTCCTGCGGGAGTCGGCATTGCTTTTCCATAAGGGGAGCTGCTGACATGCAGCTCCCCTTATGGAAAAGCAATCTGCTTTGCTTCATTGAAGCGAGAGCAGGTTTCCTGCTCTCGCTTCAGTGAAGCAAGCAAGTTTGCAATGACAGGGCGGGAGCCGCGAGGCTCCCGTCCTGCCATTGCAAACAGCAGTGTCCCGGGGGTAGGCACCCCGGGACACTGCAGGAGCCGGCCCTGGGGGGTGGCGGTCCCCAGGGCCACCACAGGCTCCAGGAGGGGGGCCGCGCGGCCCCCCTCCCCACATCTGCAAAGCCCCGGGGAGGTGGTGGTCCCCGGGGCTTCGGGGGTCCGAAACGGACCCCCATTTTAAAATTCTTAGTGCCCCGGGGAGGTGGCGGTCCCCGGGGCGTGTGGGGGGGCTCGAGCCCCCCACACAGGTCATTAAATTTTAAAAAAAGAAGCCCCGGGGGGTGGCGGTCCCCGGGGCTGCGGGAGGGCAGAGTGCCCTCCCGCACCATTTTTATTTGAAAGCCCCGGGGGGTGGCGGTCCCCGGGGCCTGGGGGGGCCTTAGAGGCCCCCCCATAAAATATGTTTGTAAACCCCCACATGCCCCCAGGACTTGGCCCACCCGGGGGCCAAATAACAACGAAGCGCGGGAGCCCACGCTTCGTTTTTTTTTTTACGGCGGGATCCGCGCACCCTGCACGCATCCCGCCGATTAAAAAAAACCAAAAAACATTTTGTTGGGCCCTGGGGGTCCTTGTGGGACCCCCTAAGCAGGCCTAGGGGGTCAGGGTGTTTCTACCCTGCCCCCTTTTTGCGTTTTGCGCACTTGTTTCTTGTGCCTCGGTTCTACCGAGGAACAAGATGGCTGCCAACACTTCCTGGTTTGGAGTGTTGACAGCCAATTAGCATACAGCTCGTGATCGGGAAGGTGCGCTCAGGGTGCGCGGACCCTCCGCGGCCATAGATATATATGTGGTTTTACTTTTGATTTTCTCAGCAACTACTGAACGGATTTACACCATTTAACAAAAAGGGTTCTTTCTGAACCAAGAACTACCTCTTTGCCAAATTTGGTGTAATTCCGTTCAGCAGTTCGGGCTGTAGCCGTGTCTAAAGTTTCCTATGGGAAATTGATTTTTTGACTCTTATTTTTTGAATTTCTCCGCAACTACTGAACGGATTTACACCATTTAAAAAAAAGGTCGCTTTCTGAACCAAGCGCTACCTTTTTGCCAAATTTGGTGTAATTCCGTTCAGCAGTTCGGGCTGTAGCCGTGTCTAAAATTTCCTATGGGAATTAACATGGAGAAAACACATTTTGGGACCCCCCTTTTTTCTCGGCCCCCACTTGCCGAATCACCCCGAAACTTTCAGGATAGGAGCGGCCCGGTGCACCCCACGAGTTTTGAGAATTTCGCAAAGATTCGTCAATCGGCGCCAAAGTTATTTCAAATAGAATGTTGTGAATTTCCTATGGAAAATAGGTCCTAACTATAACTATCTACTGGCGACCGCCAGTAGATAATATATACACACACACACACATATATATAGCAAACAATGATTCAAGCTACCCGGTGGCAAGACATTTTAAAGAGTTTCATAATAGTGATCTTAAGCATTTTAAATATTTTATCATTGATGCAGTGCCAGCGCAGAAAAGAGGAGGTAATAGGGAGGTAAAATTGAGGAGGTTAGAAACAAGGTATATATTGGAGATGGACACAAAGCATCCAGGAGCCTGTATACTAGTGAGGATCTGTACACATATCTGTGATAACAAACTTTAGATTCTCATATATTTTAGGCAATTGTGTATTGCTCATTTCAGGTTGGCTTGCTTGGTGTTTTACCAATTCGGAGCTGTGGTGCTGTGCCTGGAGTGGTAATTGGCTTTTGTCATTTTGCAGCTCGGCTTGGACAGCACTGTGCTAGTCCTATGCTTAAAGACTTTGCTGTAGAAATGGCAAAAAAAACTTTGTCCCTTTCTATCTCGGTGTGGATGGCACTGTGCTAATCCTATGCTTAAAGACTTTGATAGAAAAGCAGAAATTTGAGGTGAGCAGGTCTAGAGTGTCGTTGGTGTTGAGTGTGCTCTATACAGGAGCTGCTTTCCACCTAAACTTGAGAACTACCCAGAGTTCTCTGCTTCTTTTTTTGCATAATTTATGCATCACTCTATGCTTGAAAGGGTATTGTTATGACTTATACTGGGAGCTCCCTTGCGTCTGGACAGGGCTGTGCCTCTCTGGGGAGTTCTGGGTGGAGCGAAGCGTTGTGTCAGGGGTTGCTTTTGCTCATTTCAGGTTGGCTTGGTTGGTGTTTTACCAATTCAGAGCTGTGGTGCTGTGCCTGGAGTAGTAATTGACTTTTGTCATTTTGCAGCTCGGCATGGACAGCACTGTGCTAGTCCTATGCTTAAAGACTTTGCTGTAGAAATGGCAAAAGACTTTATCCCTTTCTATTTCGGTGTGGATTGCACTGTGCTAATCCTATGCTTAAAGACTTTGATAGAAAACCAGACATTTGAGGTGAGCAGATCTAGAGTGTCGTTGGTGTTGAGAGTGCTCTATACAGGAGCTGCTTTCCACCTAAACTTGAGAACTACCCAGAGTTCTCTGCTTCTTTTTTGCATAATGTATGCGTCACTCTATGCCAGAAAGGGTGTTGTTTTGACTTATACTGGGTGCTCTCTTGTGTCTGGACAGGGCGGTGCCTCTCTGGGGAGCTCTGGGTGGAGCGAAGTGCTGTGTCAGGGGCTGCTTTTGTTCATTTCAGGTTGGCTTGGTTGGTGTTTTACCAATTCGGAGCTGTGGTGCTGTGCCTGGAGTGGTAATTGGCTTTTTTCATTTTGCAGCTCGGCATGGACAGCACTGTGCTACTCTTATACTTAAAGACTTTGCTGTAGAAATGGCAAAAGACTTTGTCCCTTTCTATCTCGGCGTGGATGGCACTGTGCTAATCCTATGATTAAAGACTTTGATAGAAAAGCAGACAATTGAGGTGAGCAGATCTAGAGTGTTGTTGGTGTTGAGAGTGCTCAATACAGGAGCTGCTTTCCACCTAAACTTGAGAACTACCCAGAGTTCTCTGCTTCTTTTTTGCATAATTTATGTGTCACTCTATGCCTGAAAGGGTATTGTTTTGACTTATACTGGGTGCTCCCTTGTGTCTGGACAGGGCTGTGCCTCTCTGGGGAGCTCTGGGTGTAGTGAAGCGCTGTGTCAGGGGTTGCTTTTGCTCATTTCAGGGTGGCTTGGTTGGTGCTTTAACCATTCGGAGCTGTGGTGCTGTGCCTGGAGTGGTAATTGGCTTTTGTCATTTTGCAGCTCGGCATGGACAGCACTGTGCTAGTCCTATGCTTAAAGACTTTGCTGTAGAAATGGCAAAAGACTTTGTCCCTTTCTATCTCAGCATGGATGGCACTGTGCTAAGCCTATGCTTAAAGACTTTGATAGAAAAGCAGACATTTGAGGTGAGCAGATCTAGAGTGTGGTTGGTGCTGAGAGTGCTCTATACAGGAGCTGCTTTCCACCTAAACTTGAAAACTACCCAGAGTTTTCTGCTTTTTTTTCATAATTTATGCGTCACTCTATGCCTGAAAGGGTATTGTTTTGACTTATACTGGGTGCTCCCTTGTGTCTGGACAGGGCTGTGCCTCTCTGGGGATCTCTGGGTGGAGCGAAGCGCTGTGTCAGGGGTTGCTTTTGCTCATTTCAGGTTGGCTTGGTTGGTGTTTTACCAATTCGGAGCTGTGGTGCTGTGCCTGGAGTGGTAATTGGCTTTTGTCATTTTGCAACTCGGCATGGACAGCACTGTGCTAGTCCTATGCTTAAAGACTTTGCTGTAGAAATGGCAAAAGACTTTGTCCCTTTCTATCTCGGTGTGGATGGCACTGTGCTAAGCCTATGCTTAAAGACTTTGATAGAAAAGCAGACATTTGAGGTGAGCAGATCTAGAGTGTCGTTAGTGTTGAGAGTGCTCTATACAGGAGCTACTTTCCACATAAACTTGAGAACTACCAAGAGTTCTCTGCTTCTTTTTTGCATAATTTATGCATCACTCTATGCCTGAAAGGGTATTGTTTTGAGATATATATATATATATATATATATATATAATGAAATCTGGAATTGTTTTTAAATCTAAACAGTTTTTTAATTTAGTTAGTAATAGACCTGGGAACAGGGGTTGTTCCAGGTAAACACACGTTAGTTTTTTAAAGCACTGAGCACTTTAGAGAACACAGAAGATAATCTTTATGAAAGAGATAGTTTGGTCACAATGCTTATTAATTAGGCCAGGACAAACTCCTTTGATCAGCATGGGGAGGTATTTTATCAATGTGGGTATTGTTTGAATTATGATTTGTGTATTTTACAAACATTGTCATAGGTTTTTATTATATCAACCAATTGACCTAGAAACATTATGTTTTTAACAAGTCTTGTTTTTAAATACCTTTTATACTAAAATAACCTCTTATGTATTTTACATGAAATTTGGTTTTAGTATGTGTATTGATATTTATAGTATGTTGACATTAACCCATCCTAACGTTTTTTATTCATTAACGTTTTTGCTGAATTTGCACAGTCATATTTAAGGACATATGTAATGAAATGAAGTATTTCTTTCATGTCTATTCTTTCAACTTTGCACGTGTATGGCACCTTGCACTTTAAAAGAAATTACGGAACTCCTAGAGCGCGTCATGTGATCAAGGCTGAGTCAGGCCGAAACGCGTCATGGCGGTTGTGGTGAACGAGCAAATAAACTAAAATCTATGCACAAAGACTGGGTTCGCCTCCGTTTGTTCCCAAGGTGAAGGGAAGTGGCAGAGAACGGTGGAGTGAAATATATATATATATATATATATATATATATATATATATATATCCCTCGAGTTGCTCCTTCTGTCTCCCCCCGCCCAAGGCAGGCTGATCGTCGGATGTCGGCGGAGCGCGCCGACTTCAAAATTCTCCGAAATTGCAAATTAGACGATCACGCAAGAGGGTATATTTCACCACCAGGTCTTATTTAATCTCAGTAACGCGTTTCGCCTGTCACAGCAGGCTTGCTCACACACTGAGGTGTGGGGTTGAATTACGTATATACTTTCAATTACAAGGCAGTGAAAAGAGGACTTCATTCGGATAGTCCTACAACGTTTGTGAACACAGCGGCCATTTTGGACTAGTTTTTATACAATGTATATAGCACTGTTCTGTTGCATAGGTCCGTGCATAGTTCATATAAACAGTTCCTCTCGACATAGTGTCTTGAGTTGATTACAGATATAAACATGTCTAAGCTAGCCGCACTGCTACTATGTTCTGAGTGCCAACTTTATTCATTCTAATGGAGAATGTCGCGGCCATTTTGGACTAGTATTTATTCTACCATATATATGAATACTCAATACTATTTCCACTGTATGTGGTAAATTCGACTCAACATAGTGTCTAGTGTCCAATTTAGATATAAACATGTTAGCAATTGCTGCACCGCCACTTCGTTTTATATGTCTACAGTGTGTATTTCTACTGCGGATATATTCTACAGATTGGCATTATTCTCTATTATCGACATAGTGCCTATAAATGCTAGTGTATCAATTGCCCCCATCTTCTGCCAAATTATGTCATATTAGTCCTTTACGTAAAACTTTTACTCCCACAAAATAAAATTAAGGCCAACCCCAAAACTGTGGATACAAGTGTAAATATACAAACAATATAGTGCTACCTATTTCCCCTTACTACATATATATAGATACTAACCTTAACTATACTTACCATGCATGGTAAAGACATATGTGATAAAGACTTCCGCTGCACTGCATGGTTAAAACATCATTGTAAATTATGTTTCTCATCCACTCATTATGTAACGGCAGTTAGAGCAAACACTTCTAAGTTTCGCCACTTAGATGTATTTTTAGTTTGAATAATTGTTAATTCAACACTCTGGTTCACAAAATTGTTTCTAAGCACTATGAACCAGACATACAAAAATAGTAATGCTTTCAAACCCACTGAGTCCTTCATGTAATTAAATATATTAAAAACTACAGAATAGAATTTCCAAAGCTAAAAGTATCTATTGCGGATAAAGATCTATTTTCCTGCCAGGTTCGATATAAACCTATTCAATCAAAATCAGGTTTATTCCATTTTCTTAAACAAACATAAAAGCATACAATACAATATAGAATACATGTTCAAATACATAATTATGATAAAATCATGTTCACACAAAAAACACACAGTGACACATCTTTGCTAAGCAGCCACTGTTTTCCTTATACGCATCACTGATCTTAAAAAACTAGTCATACTACAGCAAATTGCAGCAGAAAACAATTGTTGTAAGAAAAATAGTGCAGGAGGATATTGTTTAAAATTCAGTTCACAAAGGATAGGCAGTATAAAGTGTCTCCACGGGGTATCATAAAATTTGCAGAAAATGGTGATGTGCAAAGTACCTTGTGTAGATAAATTGTCAAGGGGTCAATTGATCAAAACGTCTGACCAGTCATTAATTGCCTGCAAGCTAACTAGGCGGTGGAAAATGTCTATTCTAAAGCGAGTTAGCAGAAACCTGCGCCCAGAGTTCTGCATGAGGCTAAGATAAAATTGCACACCATTTGTTACCAGAAGCAACTGGTTTTTAATAACACTGAGTTTCGTCATTTCCTAAGTCAGCCTTCGATCTTCAAGTAAGTGTAAACATTGTTTCTTAAGGTTGTATCTGGTAACACTGTGTAATGCTTCAGGTGTGGTAAAATACACTGCATGGCCAATGTCTGATAAAAACTGTTTAACAAATGTAAACCAGGGTATAAGATGGGAATCGGTCAACCTCCGACAGTCATCAATAAGTGATCAATTTAAAACAGTAAATTCCGAGGTCCATACCTTGTGCACAGTAGAATTGTCTGAATTTTAATCAGGTCAGATTAAAAGATAACCCCCAATTCAGAATGGCATACAGTAGTGGAACAGCTTTTAGGAGCCGACAAAAGATTCTTAAAGAAGGGCACTCTCAGCCGTCTGGCGATATTTAACATTGGAATAGCCCCAAATGCCGGCCCTGTAAAGAGAAACAGAGACACATTTTGCATTGTAAATAGTAAGCATCTCTGTTACAGGTGTGTTGCCTAATTTAGTCGCTAAATTTAAAAGAGCAGTTACAGATTTAGTCAAGTGCGCCTCCCTTTTATTCACTGCTGGAGCCCATCATGCCCATGTACCGTGTTCATCGAATAAAATACCCAGATAAGAGAATATGGGGGTAAAACGTAACTTAGAATTGCCTGCCAGGAAATGTCAGTACTTCCTTGTTTTTCTCCCTCATTTCATAACAAAAGTCTTGTTTTTATTGATGATCAAACCATGCTCAGACATGTAGTTGATAAAACAGATGAGTACTCTCTATAGTGACATGAGGACGGCATCGTCAGGGTACAACAGACAAGGGTTAGGTCTGAAAATTTAATAAAGTAGCTTTTGATTTATTGATTGATGGAAATAAATCTATTCACTAGTTTATTTTTGGTGTAGTAGAGACGAGAGCAAATATTCAAATGGGTCTTAAAAGGTGGAATGGCTTATTTTGAGTCCCCTGAATAACTTTTGTACACCTTGATCATGACATCTTAAAGGATGAACTTAGTTAGATGAGCCAAATCACTGGCACATGTTCTGCTTGCTCATAATTTTCTGGCTTTTGTTTGGTGTTATAACTCACTTAAATGACTATAAGCCAGCCCCTCACATCAACTCTGCCTTTTGAAACAACCCACAGTGCAGTGGATCAGCCCTCATTCACCTGCGAGAGCATCAACAAAAAGGGGCACCGTTCCCACATTTTGCTTTCCATGTGGGAATTTCACCAATGTCTAGTGTAAACTGTGATATTTGATGACTTGATTGTAAGTGGTCCAATAGATTTTGATCGTTGCCTCAAGCGCCTGTTTGCGCAGGGATCACAATTACAAGTGATGCGATGTTTATCTCACTTTCTAATTAATGGGTGTGATAAAGTTTGCACCCTTTCTATAATTTCGACAGATTAAACCTGTCTGAACCTAACAAGGGGAAAAGGCTGGCATCTACCAGATATGTGGATTTTGGTGTACTAAGCACCAACATCTGCATGTTATTCCACAGAAACACAGAATATGTGATAGTTATTGCATCCACTAAATTCCAAACACTCTGGGATCGGATTTTTATCGTATGTGATACTTATTTTATGCCATATAGTCTACCAATAATTACGCCCTAACTGGGGATCGTATAAATGCAGCAAAGTTAAATATCAGACATGTCTCACACGTGACCAGACAAGGTACAAGGATTTTCCACACTCTAGGTAAAATAATTTTTTCTCAGCTCACTAGCACTTCCTATGCAGAGAAAAAAGACTATTTTGCACCACCACTAGGAGGTGCTTCAAAGCTGCAAGCTTATCCCACGTAGTTGGAGGCACCGTCCCCAAAATGAGTGCCAGCCTGCATTGATATAACATATACTCAAGTTATCCAGTGCTTAATTTGAGCCAATGGTTTCCAGTACTCAGCACGGGCACTTATGACAGTCTGCCATATGGTGGCGATGTTGAGCTAATTAGAGATGAGCAGAACAACAGTTGTTTTTTAATTCAATATATATTAAAAATGACAAATACTTTCCGCCCAAAAGCCATTCTTATAGGTTTGGGGGCCTGCAATTGTCTGAATTGTCACAATTGTAGAAGTGTGATGGTTAGAAGTTGTATTGGTGCTGTCTTTGAAAGCACTGGTTGGCGTAATGGGTGGTGCAATCTCCAATGGCCTCCTAAAGAGGGCCCTGGCACATACATGTTTACAAATAAAGCACTATAGTTATCATAATTCAGTCTGAAATGCAGGCACTTGTTGGTGAAGTAAGTAATATTCACAAGACATACCCAATACGATGAGAGGAAATAGTCTTCTCTCTAATTTGAACTTGTGACCAACAGGCTACACCAGAACTCAGCAAAACTGGCTGTACTTTATTGACTTTTCAGAGCACAGCTGATAGCGCATGCTCACAAGCTTCTTTCCTGCTAACACAATACATGAACAAGCGCATTCAACCTTTGTAAGTCAATGAAGGGTGATGTTTGCACGTGTTAAAAAAGTAAATTGGCCGGCAGACTTACTTATAATAGCAAAAAGGCCGTTGGTGAAGCAGGGGGAACCTAGGCATGCACCAAAACATATTCACATTGATAAACAGAGCTTGAAAATGGGCAGCATCAGAAGACTTAGCCGTGATCAGACAGCGCACGTGGCGAGGCGACAGGTGACCGAATGGGACAAAATGCTTCTCAGGGCGGCCAGTAAAGATGACAGACAGAATGCATCCGTGATTGGGTGCGCTGTCGCACTGGAGTTCGCCACAAGCAAACGGAAGGATGGCATAGAACAGGAGGATAGACAGTTAGGAGAGCTTGTGCGTGGTGGGGACGAATGGACCCGTGAAATGGGTGGAGGGGCGTGCATGAGATGTAACATGCACGAGCGGCTTCTATTTAAGTGGGAAGCTGTGTGATATTATATCTGTAGAGATTTGTTTCAAAAACATGGGCGGACCCTATCAGAATTATCATATATAAATAATGTTTTGCCGTCCGGGAGTAAATATGTATTGAAACGGCGTTGCGTCTGTCCCCCACACAACTTATTGCTGATACCTGCCTTAATGTAATAGTTTGCATACCACTACCGCCACCACATTGTTTTGTATCTGAAAACCTTTAGCAAAATTATATTTTTTGAAACGCGTTGCACGTGTTTTTGAGTAAAGTGTTCTTTTTCCTCAATGGCAATCTGCTCTTCGCCATGAGGTCACAGGATCTGAAACAGCTCACATTTGGCTGACCCACCGCCCCAATTCTCCCCTCCCACCAGTATCCCACCCCAAAGCCCTCGGCAGTTAATTGGCAATCTTGTCTAGTTTTGTTTTGTTTGTTCTCTTGGGTCATCATGATTGCTTTGCTTGATTGTTTTTAGTCCTTCAAGCCAAGAACATACTAGTTTTGCATGTGTGATGTTTGGGGGGTTGGAGCTCGCCACAGAAGTTAGAAAAACACGAAAATGACAGCAGAAAGAATCAATACATGTGATAACATAAATATAAACAGTTTTATGTCCATGGAAAATATAAACGGGCCCGAGGTCTTTGGGGAGGCGAGTTATCTCTGTGGCAATCGTATACTAGCAAGATCCATCTGCTAATTCCAGTGAGAGACTCTTGTTTGTGCCAGATGCAAGAAACAGATGAAGCCTTAATAGTTCGTCTCGCATAGTTTCCATTTTATTAAGTGCCTCCAGGAAGTTGTTATCAGCCAGACATCAAAGCAGGAGTCATTGCCTTTCTTCAAGTTTCAAGGTAGCATTCTGTGGACAAGCACAATGCAGCTCCAGTCACTTGTAGGCAGGGACAGTGCAATTATGCAGTTCCACCGCTGCTGCTGTGCAGTTCTGAATTTTCTCCTTTTGCACGTGTTCCTCTGTCTGTAGCACAATTTTGCAAAAAAGCCACTACATATGGAATGCAACTTAGATATTTCAGGGGTTAAAAAGGTGGAAATTTTGCCAAGATAGTGGCAATATTCCCAGCGAGGGACCAGCTGAACAGCATTTGTCTACAACAGAAAACAAACCCCTACATACTGAATGGCAAATCAAGTACTGTGGATTATGGCTCCTCCTTTGTACCGACCTCTTGTTTTGGATGACAGTTGCCGCGTCCACGAGAGATCATCCTACCATATCAAAGACCATTGACCCCCCTGCCCACCACGGTAGGGTGACCAGATCTTGAGAACCAAAAACCGGGACATTTTGGGAAAATAGAAGAAGGACTACCATTTTTCATCAACAGAATGGCGTAGAATAACAGTTCTCATCAACATAAGATCACAGAAAAGGCATTAAGAAAATAAATAAAATGTAATTTGTACAACCAACATCATACATATAAATTAAATTGCTTACTTGTAACAACTGCTCACTAGCACAGCTTTATAACACCCAAATAAAGCCTCTCAATATTTTCAGTCGACCCACTCTAAAAACCGGGACATGAGCCAAAATTACCAAAATCTGCCGGGACAGCCGGTGAAAAACCGGGACTGTCCGGGCCAATCCGGGACGTCTGGTCACCCTACACCACGGCCATGTTTGTTTATTTACGTTTAGTGACTATCAAGGTAGTTCTCAGGGGTATGTCCAATTTCTCTTTATTGTATCGGATAATTCCACCATAATTAAATCTTTATGGCTGCTTAAATAATTAGGCGCATATTACTTTTACAGGCCATGTCCCCCCGAGTAAGTACTTTCTTGACTTACCTCACATACTTCACTGAGGTGCAATTGTTGTCTTAACAACATACTCACACTGTAGCAGTTCCTCCTATTAGTTAGGATGTATCAGGTAAACCCCTTACAGACATAAATGTCTCCTCCAGTACAGACCACCACCTTTCCTAATTCTCTTTTAGTAATCATTACAGATGTCCCCATATCCTATTAGTCCCGATGAGACCCTTGTCTCCTTACTAAGGGTTGAAACGTCTTCGACACAGGTGAGTAACAAACAATGGAGTTAATACTGCACATTGTTAAAATGGACTGACTTGAGAACTCTAAGTGGTTGTTTGTTACAAACACTTCAGCTTTTTTGTATGCTCTCATTTGTGAAATAAAATGAAAATAAAATTTATAAAGCGCGACAATCAACCGGGGGTATCTAGGTGCTAGCAGACACGGACAGGCTAAAAATCTAGAAGATATCAAGATTATTTACTAAATAGCCAAGTTTTTAGATTCTTCCTGAATTCCAGTAGATCTGTCTTAAGTTTTAGTTCTGTTGGAGTGAGTTCCACAGCTTCGCTGTGCATGAGATGAATCCTTTACCACCCCAGTCGGCTTTCTTAAATCTGGGGATTACAAGGTTTCTACTGGCGGATGATCGTAGGGATCGTGCTGGGATATAGGGTTGAAAACGTTGTATCAAATATTCAGGGCCAACACCTTGTTGTGCCCTGAAGGCAATACAGAGTGCCTTAAACTGGATGCGTTTACCTATGTGGAGCCAGTGTAATTGGATCAATGCTTGAGATGTGGATTTATATTTCGGGATGCCTAGCAGTAACCGTGCTGCGGCATTCTGCAGCGTTTGTAACTTATGTAAAAAACGCTTTTGAATATTAATAAAAAGCGTGTTACAGTAGTCTACTTTGGATGAAATAAGAGTCGTAACTAACATCTTCTGTAGGCTCAATGGAATGAAAGGCAACACTTTCCTCAGAGTTTTCAAAATGAAAAAACACGAGGAAGTGATGTGATTTATTTGTCCCTCAAAAGATAGCTTAGTATCAATAATTACTCCAAGGTTTTTTGCTTTACCACTGGGGATCGGTAAAATCACCAGTTCCTGGGGCCACCAGTTGTTCCACCAAAAAGAGGGATTATTACCAAACAACAGGATCTCAGTCTTTGAGGAATGTAATTTTAGGCAGTTGCTGGTCATCCACTTCCCGATATGAAGATTACAGTCGTGAAACTGAACTGCCCTGGCTTCAGGATTATCAGTGACAGATACAACAATCTGCGTGTCATCCACATACAAAACCAGAGAGAAGCCGAATGATCTGATTAGAGCTGCAAGTGAGGTAACATAGAGATTAAATAGAGTGGGGCTCAGGGATGAGCCCTGAGGGACCCCACAGGGCAAAGAGAAGGCTGGTGAGGTAAAATGACCGAGAGAGACTGTCTGTACATTTGTGTGTATTGCTTGTGTGGTGGTTGTCACACCGGGGACACACTGCACTATTTTGATGGTTTTTCGTATTGATACAATAGCTGAAGAGATGAAATTGTTCTTCATTTACTCTGACTGTGGTGGTCTTTGGTGAATTTATTAATAATAGGGCATTCATTGCATGAGGTTATCTAGCCCCTTAAGTGAACACTTTTTACTAAATGATGTATGAGAACCACTGCCGCATATAAACTTGAGAATAGGTAAGCATGTGGATGATGGTCTGGCTGTGGATGTTGATGGTTGTGATCTACGTGGCATCAACTTCTGGGGAGGCTGTTTCGGAGTTGTGGTGCCTTGGCAGGCAAATCACTTTGGCCTCCTTTTTCCATCATTGAGCTCCTGTCTCTTGAGCTGGTGGTGTTCAGAGGATGAGGCAGTTTGAGCAGGCCAGGAAGCAGTCCTTATAATGACTGGATTCTATATCCAGCTGAGATCCAGTGCTAAAGCTTTACTACTACTGACTGCTTGTGGGTGGGTCTTTGCATTCAGTTGGTTCTTGTTGTTTTCTTTGTTCATCTTGTTTCAGTCCTGGTGGATATCAAGGTGCGGTTGCCTTGCAATGTTCCAGTTAATCGGTTCTATTTCAGATCTCATCTCTCTCATTGATCTTGGACTTCTCTAGGGATGGTGCCTTCAGCTTCCACTGGTCTTTATTGGCAAATGTGAGGGTGGGGTCTCGTATTGAACAGTTTGGGGAACTTTTTAGGTTTAATTGGAGAGGTATAATTGGGACAGATGTTCACCATCTTCGGTTTGGGGTTTTTCTGTTGCATCTACTCTGTGCCTCTGTGCACTGTTGCCAGGCTGCAAATACTTTGTTTGTTCATCTCAGCAGTTTGGCTTTGGAATTCCACATTAAGCAATGACTGGAATTAGGAAGTGGTTGACATTTAATGTTCTACATTTCCAATATAATTCTATCACTCTGCGTCTAGTCTTCCTGATCCCAGTCATTAGTTACACATCCATCCAGTTCAATCTGTGAAAAAGCCAGACTGTTGGCCTTTGTGATGGTACAGGATGTCTTCTAGGTAGGGGGTGCTTACGCATGCCCACAGGAGTAGGTGGTCAAAGCAGAAGCTTGTGTTAAATTGGAAAAGGTGGCTACAGAGTGCCAGTATGGGGAGGCGGACCCACCTCATTAGGTAAGGATTGGGACGAGGAAGAATGGACTCAGGGAAGTGGTAGTAATAAGAACATTTCTCGCACATTACCCCCTCCTAAGCATATCCCTCTATCCAGCAATGGTGGAATATCCCCTTCCAAGAAGCTCAGCCCATCTTAACCCAATTATTCAACACAGGCTTTGCTCTGTATACGTTTTCCTAACCACCTCCTCCTACCATCCAAATTGAATTAATTTCTCTGTCCCATTGTCTGTCTGGACCGTGTTTTGATGGAAGGACCACACAAAATACACAGGACTCGCCTGCGCCTTTTTCCCAATTTCACTCGGCAAACAAATTAAACAAGCAGGTCCGCCCCAGGACTTTTTCTGTGAGGCATATAGAAAATCCTAGGAAAGTTTAAGGAATATTGGGCCTACAGGGAAAATAACTGCCTGTGGAACCCATTTCATCAAAATGGCCTTATTTGAGCTTAAAGTTGCAATTGGGTGCTCTTTGCGGCACCTTACCTCGCCTCAGGAATACGCAAGACCTGGGCCCACACGAATGAGGATTAGACCCTCCTGAACACAGGTGAAAATGCTGTTTCTCTTAGTAAACACTTGCCAGCGTGTCTTGTGGTAAAAATCATTCAGACATGTACTTCACTGTCAAATTGTCAAATTTGTCGCCAGTTTTTATGATTAATTTTGACAACAGCAGCTCACTCCTGTCCATCACACTCATGTATGCATTGGTGCAAGTCAGTCTAAAGTGAGCCAGCTCTGGGAGAGCGAAAAACTACTGCATATCTTAGTATATATGGTGCTGTTCTGCTCTCTCCCTTTCATACAGCTTACACTGCTGCACTGCACTACGTGAATAATTTGTAAATTTGCCCCCTATTGTTGTAGTATGTGCATTAGTTCACTGAGCCACCAGAAGCAGCCCACAATAGTCCACAATAGTCCAAGAGGTTGTTATAGAGCGTGCTTAAACCAGAGTGTGCACCTAAACCTTAAGTACTGGTGCCGATTTGGGACGATTGGGACGAACCAACGTAAACATTTCAGGGAGTATTGGCGAGGGCCGAGGCCCCTATCACTGAGGTGAGATTCAAGTAGCAGTTCAAAGTGGGCCCATCGATTCTTCACAAATAGAGTAAAATGGTAAAATCAT
The DNA here is from genome assembly GCA_963921515.1 of Calotriton arnoldi. Classification (NCBI taxonomy): domain Eukaryota; kingdom Metazoa; phylum Chordata; class Amphibia; order Caudata; family Salamandridae; genus Calotriton; species Calotriton arnoldi. The sequence goes on from CAWUFW010004777.1 coordinate 544,778, forward strand.
TTTTCTCAAAGCAGGTCACCTTTAAGCATAGTTGCTAAAGTGTCTTGAGAAAAGTTGTGGCACAGTCGAACACCTTTCCTCTCTCTCCTTTGCCAAAGCCATGGATTTCATATCGAAAAACAAAACGAAAATGATGAAAATGTGTATATTTTTTTTATCTAGTTGCCTAGTTTGCATTACAACTGAATACAGAAAGCAAAAGCTTGAAAGGAGGCCTGGCAGATGCTTCCCAACATTGTTTCAGCAGATATTCAAACAATGTCTTTTAAAAAAATCCCACGTCAGTTTTTTTCTTTTTCTCTTTTTTGTTTTCCTTTTTCCAATCAGGTACGATTAAGCAAAGTATTTGAAGCTTCAAAATAGTATTAAATCATTTTTTTTTTACCAAGAGGTTTCAATACTCTTCGTCTGAAGTTCTCCTTTTTCTTACACAGTTTGCCGAAGTAGGATACGTTTAGGAGGGACTTTTTCAAGGGAGTTGTTATCCTCTATCAATTCTACTGTTTTTGTTGTACATATACGAATACATCTACATAGTTCCTTTTCGTGAAAGCCCGATATTTGCCACCAGGAAATCCTAGCTAATATTTGGATCTATTAATTTATGCCCATGCTTCCCATTATTGTGCTGTTCATTGGGAGCACAGAGACATTGCAATGTTCATGGTATTTTCTAAATAAACAACATCCCTTCAATAGGACTAGCCAAGACATCATGTTTCTGCACATCATTTACATGGATTTTAAGGCTACCCAAGGGAGTCATTTGCTGAATTCTGCAGTTAATGAAAGGTTCAAATAGCCATCAAACTTTAAAAAACTTGATTAACATGTAGTGAACTTAAATACCCCTTGCTGATTCCTATTCTGAGTACTAATGCGTGTTATGTTCAGTTTACATAATGGATGCCACATGTTGAAACGAGATGTTTTTGCCTGAATAGAGCGTGTTCTCTTTTAGAATATTTTTGGAATCCCGTCCCCCATCTGGAATAAAACTGCCGATATGTCAAAGGTCGTTCACATCCCTTGTAATTTCATGATGTCACATTACCCTACTCTTTTTTTAATCTTTCTGTAGATCTATTGTCTTAGTTCTGTAGGTGGACCCGCCTTTAACCATTACCAGATTGTCTCTCTAAGGACCAGCCTGTGCTTAATTTTTTAAAGAAAAATAAGTGCTGTGCCCAATGTTTTTCACTGAGGCCCCCTTTTAGTGATGTCAAATGCCAAGTTAGCCTGTACTAAGGATGCCTAGTCTTGATTCCACTGCATGCCTCTTTCTTCCACCCGTACACTTCCTGTCTCGTTATCTCACTCACATGGAGTCTATTTCATTGCTGTTTCTTTATCACTGTTTTCCTTTCTCTTCTTCCTTCTTTCTTCCTTTCCTGCCCTTTTCTGTCTTTCTTTGGAACAATGTCTAGTGATGAAAAATATATCTTGGTCTCCAGAAATGAGTGCTAGTGACCACCACGTGCAGCAATGCTCAAATTAGTACTGGGATGTCATGTTACAGCAGCACCATTCAAGATACCTCTCAAAGCAGCATTAAAAATACAGTGCAAGACGAATAATCTGAGATCCTGTTCGTGTCATTAGTTGTTTGACTATATCAGATTCACATTGGCAATCATCTACTGGGCAGTTGGGAATGCACAGCCCAAGTCAGAGCGAATTTGTCTGTGACTAGGCATTACTAACTCCAATCCAATGTTTCCTCTTTCCAACACTTTCCTTACCCACAGGCCCATGAGACAAGATTGTCCACTCTCTGTGCTTCTATTCCTGCCTACCCTGGAGTCTTTGGTGTCTGACATAAATAAGCATAAGAAATAAAGAGCACTGACACAGTCGCCAGATTTCTAATGGCAAGTTGTACGCAGATATCTTCTTCACCCATCACTGAAACTAGAACCTTGATCACCAACATGATATCTCTGATCAACAAGTTCTCATTATTCTCAGGATATAATATTAATTAGGGTAAGAGATAAAGTCTACCTCTGTCCATGAGAGCAGTGATAGAAGGCTACGTGTTTCCTTGGCTATCATCAAATTTAAAATACCTGGGTATCCTGATCAATAGAGGATTAATTGGCAGGGAATATGGCAACATTCAATAACTTATTGCAAAAACTGGCAACAATTTTACGAGGTAAAGAGGTTTCCAATTATCCCTTTGGCTGCAATACAGGATGTAACTTTGATTGTAGCATCAAGATACAGCAATTTGTTAGCCATGCTCCCTATCCCCAGATTCACACCATGGATCATGAGTGGATGCATAAAGATTTCATGTGGACAATGGAAACCATAGGCTTAAACCCCCAGATTACACATCACCACTGTTTCAGGCCTATACCATCTGGTGCTTCAACTCTCTCATCTGGGATGCAGAGACCAAGACTTTATCAGCTCTTGATTCTGTACCGCTGTTTAACCCATCCACCTTAGATAGGTGTTTTGGCTTCAAAATGCTTTACCATATGGAACCCTCAAGTGATACAACCATACATTGACAGTTTGTGCCACGTTATATTCCTAGGCCACTGCCCACAGGAGATTGAAGATAAACAGGACAACCCAAGCTGTGGCCCATTTATGCCAAAATGCAGGTTTTAATTGTGTGTGCTACATTTCACTTGTTACCATGATACTCTTCTGGAATATGTAGAGTAGATGATCTATTCTGTACAGGCTCCCTAAAAACGTTTGAAGCTAGGCATACTGAATTTGGTTTACCATTCTCTCTCAGCTGGAGATATCAACAAATCAAATGTTGTATTTGGAAGAACACTGGCCCTGGTACCTTCTCATCACTCCAATCACCATGGTGGGGCAGGGCTAGTGGTGTAGTTTATAACACGTGACAGTACTTTGCTCACAGAACACTTCTCTAAGAATGTAGAGCTGGGAAATAATTGCATTGCCAACCGCAGCAGTCTCTAGACTGCAAGGAAGAAAAATAGGCCACATTACTGCTTGCACAATACAGGGAGTTGAGAGAGGCCAGATTTTAGTCTGTGTACTTTAAGACAATGCACAACCGGTATGGCATACATCTAGACTGTATAAAATAATTCACAAAGTATGACCTGTGTTGGAGATGCAAAGCCCCATGTTGTTAGCTGAAGCATGCAATATGACAAGGACCACTAACATGATAAGCCAGACTTTTGAAAGTCACCACAGACTGTGTAGTATAGACATCTGCCAGACAGGATCATTTGATAGAACACTATGGAAACTAACATTTGCATAGAAAGGGATATTGTCGCGTTGTGCTTCAGGAAACAGCATAATACTCCGTAGTGCTTTGAAAGTATTTTTAACATAAGCACGGAGCTACAGGACCACACAACCATCAGCACCAGCACCAACTCATAACTTTTCTGGCAGCCCCTGGATTCCATGACTGATGTCGCATCATTCTAGAATCCTCCCCACACAGACCTGGGCCTGCATTGATTAATATCTTAACCATAACACATCTCCCTTCCCTAAAAGACAAGCATTTGCAATGCAATAGGTCTCGCTTTTGTGAAAGTTAGAGCTATTGGTGCTGTAAATGACAAAGTTTTTTAGTTATGTTTTTGGTTTCTAAGCATTTTACCTTGCTGTTCCGTAACATGAAGCACTGGCAAAGCCAGAAAGAAACAATGCACTTTGTGCTTGTAGTTTTAGTAAAACAACTCCAGTGACAGAAAAACAACCCGGACGGCTGTCTAGATTATTAAAATGCTGTGTTGCAGCATTCACATGTGTTTCTGAAGTTAATCTTATTATGCATGGTATAAAATGACAAATAAAGTTAAAAATAAAAAGCAAACAAAATGTCCGAGTAATATTCTGGTTAAAATTAGCAAATAACGTGCCTGATTCGGCTCGAAAGCACTGATTCCTGCATGTTATTCCGTATCCCAGCTGCAAAACTCAGGATGGCATGAGTAGGGGAAGAAATACTGCACGGTAATAGCGCACTGAAGGGAAGATTTACCATTTCTTCACGTAGGGCAGTGCAGCAGCTAGAAATGACCTAAAATAAACCTCAGCCCTACGGAGTGACGAAATTTGGACATACATATTTAAATGTTTTTGTCTTCTTTTATCTCGTTGGGGTGAGGTGGGGTGAGGGACAACCCCTGCGCTTCCCCATCAACCACAACAAGGACGTTACGTCACTCATGTCATCAAGGTATACCAAACACATCTGACTGATGTGATGGCCTTCTATTCTAGTTCTATATATGAGTACCTACATTGCATGACCTTGCAGTATACTGTACTCGACGTGATCTAGGAAACCATTTAATTTGCTTTATAAATTCACGTAAACAGGACAATGATACATGAAACTGAAACACTTTACTTTTGTACACTGCCCTTACACAAAATGCTCTTTAGCTCAACAGTTTATTGAATTAAGTGCGTGCGGTGCCTCCCACAGCATCATGAGCTCTCGAAGTGTCGAAACAAACCAAGAAGACAAAGAAACTAATGACACTGACAACTGGAAAATTACTACTTGATCTATACATTTATCGATATGAAGCAGCACATGGCAAACGATCTCTGTCTGTTGATCTCACCAAATGCTTTAAGAAGAAGAAGAAAAAAAAGTTAACTGTTTAGTTTACAAAAAGGTATTCAAAAATACAATCTGCTATTGCCTGCAATAAATCCGGCTGTAAAAAGGCAAATAAAAATGGTGGAATATTCAAATGCTGAATTATCCTTCTCCTATATAGCGTTGTTGTCCCACCCCGTAAGAGAATAGAACATGGTCTGGCAAAGCCGATAAGCCTCACTTGCGAGAGAGTGATTGGCTTTATCAATGTTTTTAGTCATCTTGTACAGCAAGCAGCACTGCACTATGATGTAACCGGAACGACTGGCCAATGGGCTAAGTCATAGTGGCTGTTTTCCTCTTGCATGACTATCTCCGCATGGAATCAGATGGTGAGAAAACAGGGCAGGCCACCTGGCACTCTCAGTTTAATTGTAGAATATTCCACCAGCATGAGGTGGGGGGTGCTCACTAGTACAGAGATAAAAGCAGGTGTTGGTATTTTTTTCCATTCAAGTGCTTTACACTTTGTGTCCTTGGGCAAATACGTACAACATAGCTGCACGGGGGGGGGGGGTATAAAAACAGCTCTATTAATTTTTCTCGCCACCCTGCGCTTGAGGATGCCAAGCAAATCCCTTCAAAGTGTGTGTTGCACTTGAATGCATTAGTTAAAGAAAACTAACTCATTTGACCAATCAGATACAAGTCCTAAGGCATGAATAAGTTATCAAATACAAATGGGCACGATATATTTTGCTACTATCAAATGCTATAGCCGAAGGTGCTCCAGTCCCAATTTCTTGGAAATCTGCTGAAATAGTCCCTATACACAAAAAGGGAGCAAGAGATGACCCCGCTAATTACAGACCAATAAGTCAGATTGATGCAGTGCAGAAGGTCTTTGGCCGGATGCTTCTGCACAGGATCCAGACATGGTCTGAGGACGGGGATATCCTCTCACAGTTCCAGGCAGGCTTTAGAACAAAGACAGGGACTATGGACCAAGTCTTTAGATTCCTTCTAATTTATTGGAAGGTTGTGGTACTAGGCAGAGGCAGTCTTTATTTAGCATTTATTGATCTGAAGACTGCCTTTGACCTTGTTCCCAGGTCCAGGCTATGGGATACGCTTGGTGAGATGGGCGTGCCCCATTTTGTTCTTAATTTACTAGTCCGGCTGCATGAGGGGAATTTTGCCCGGGTTAGGTGGGGTGAGCAGGGTCAACTTACAGAGCGCATCCCTGTCAAGAGAGGAGTAAGGCAGGGATGCGTCCTGGCTCCAACCCTCTTCTCCCTATATGTGAACGGAGTAGTGGACTTCCTTCTGGAGAAACCGGCTGACTCACCTGTTCTGGGGGGGGGAAAGATACCAACTCTGTTGTTTACAGATGATACGCTGTTGATATCCAAGACTCCAGCTGGGCTACAGCGTCTTACTAATAGATTCCATCTTTTCTGTGAGAACCGGGGTTTGATTATAAATGCCAGTAAAACTAAATTTATGGCTTTTAACCCCCACAGGACATGTAGGAATGGCCCTTTTTTAGATGGAACTTTCCTTGAAAAGGTTGACACTTTCGATTACCTGGGTCTAAGATTCTCTGAAAAAATGTCATGGAAACCCTACATAGGAAAGATGTTGATGGCCCACAAGCGCCCAGCAGGTGCAATAGTAAAAGAACACCGCCTTTCTCATACTAGGCCCGTAGCTCCAGCCCTCCATATTTTTGACACCAAGGCTGTTAGTGCTTCCCTCTATGGAGCAGAAGTCTGGGGATTCGAGAATCTTGACGAGCTCCAGAGATCGGAATATAAATTTCTAAGAGATTTAATAACAGCACCAAAATATACCCCCCTTACTCCACTATTAATGGATATGGGTAGGCGATCAATAAGTGATGTAGCCAGGTTGCGTCCTCTGCTTTTTTGGGTTCGTATCGGGAGGACCCCCTAGCTTACTTCGTACGCAGAGGCGCTTTCTGAGGTAATTAGCCTCGACACTGGGGGGAAAATAGGCTGGATACGTGACACCAAGAAAATGTTAACTGCAATCGGGCTTTGTAGCTGTTGGGCGAGTCAGGAACCCCCAAGGAGAGAAGTTCTCAAACGCCTGTATTGGGAATGGGTGGACCAGCGAGAGATCAATAGATCTAACGTGGGCAAGTTGACAACTGAGTTCTACCTCCATAAATTAAGTAGACATTATGAGCCTTACCTTGATCTAATCAAAGTACCTAGAGACAGAATGCTTTATATGCATTTCAGGTTTGGCTCTCTTCCAGTGGGTGAAATGATAGCAAAGTGGTCAGTAAACAACGGAAAACACTGCCCTAGTTGCAAAGCGCCTACGGAAAGTATTGCCCACTTACTGTTTGTCTGCCCGGCGTACAAAGCATTACGGAAAAAATGGTTGAGCCCGATTTGTAGACAACTTGGTACGCGGGAGCACCGTATTGCACTCCGTATTCTCAAGTCAGATTCTAGACCCCTTTTATCCTGCTGTGTAGGAAAGTACCTGGGGAAAGCTTGGCGGATACGGTGGAAGGCGCTTGCAAGCAAGACATAGTCCTCATTGCATAGATAATAGCTAAGATTTTTAAGCCTTAATAGCACTATTGCTAAATATCACCATGCACAAGCACTTTATTTATTTCCTTTTAACTTTTGATAACTAGCGTGAGAAAATGAAATGAAAAGTCTCTCTAAGTATTGCACAGTGTCTAAACAAAATGATGAATTACTATTTGTTTTTTAATCAGATTAGAGGATGATCAAATGTATATTTTTTATTGGATCTACTTTTATTCATACATATTTTATTGGCTTTGTTATCTTTGATCTATGCTGCTTTTATGACTTTTTATGTCGAAATAAAGCTTGTGATGATGATGATGATGATGATGGTGATGACAAAGCAAGAATTCCCAGGTACATGTACAACACAAATAACCTGAAGACGACGGTCCTTTGAAAAAAGTTGCAAGACACAATGGGCCTCATTACAACAGCCGTGGTGAGGCAGCGATGGACTAAACCAGTGTATTGTTTATAACAAATAGACACGAGATGTACTCCTACCTAGCAACCGTGAATCCGGGAGCCCCTCTCCTGCCTCACTTCTGATAATGAAAGTAATACTACGCTGTCAACTGAGGCACCCCCTGCTTGAAACAAGCATTGGCAATGTGCTGCACTCACAAAACCATGCAACTCACTCTGAATTCACAAGAGCACTCCTCTCACCCAGCATTTATACAAAGTGTTCGCTCTGCAATCACCCAGGCACACCACTCACCCTGCACTGACAGACCTCTTATGCCGCACTCCTAAATCTCTCACCCACCACAGGCATTTTATACAGCACACTATACAATCACCCTGCCCTCACCCACCTGGACACTCACCCTGCACTAACATTGCTAACCCTGTGATAGAGCGCCATGTTCTTGTGAAATTTGTAGGGGTGCATCATAATCACTGATAGCACGCACCCGCATATATCCAGCTATATATCCATGAATGGCTAGTAAAATGTAGTTATAAACCGCAGTTATCAGAATGAATAAGAAATGTAATTGTGCTATTTTAATCATGCAAATGTAATGCTTAACTGAATCATGTGTAAACCAATGCATAAGATGAATCAGCCCATGTGTAATCAAGCTGCAGTAGTTTAAACGTGTACCATATAAGTTGTACGTGTAGTTCATTTTTCGCATATGAAATGTAATGAATCAAAGGCTTATAGAAGTGATTATGATTCGTGTGTTTAACGGATGTAAAGGCCTGACTGCATATACGCTAGGGAAAAGGCCTGTTTGTTCTTATGTTAGCTTATTTTGCAGGCAGAGAAGGTTCTCTTGGAAAGGCTCTCTGGGCACCGAAATTAGATTTAATTAGCACAGTAGAGGGTTTCTGTTGAACGTATCTTCTGTTGCAGGTGGAAGGACACATGCCTCGTTAGTTAAAGACTGGCTCTTTGTTTCATAAGTTAGAGCGATGAGAGGCATGGAAATGGGAGTGCAATGGAATTTAGGGATGATACTTTAAGCGGAGAAGGTGCCTGGGACTCAAGGTCATCGCACCGTCCAGGATGAAGTAACTGTTTCGATGGAAAAGTACAAGAAAGAACACCTGGCCAAAGAGGTGTGACAAAAGGCGTGTTCAATTGTATTGGGTTTTGTATTAGGGATAGTGCCCCGAGGGTGGAGGGCAGAGAAGAGGTAGGAGAGATCAGAGAGAAGGACAGAGAGGGATTTGGTGAAGGAGCATCTAAAATCTGAGCTTAAGTACTAAGTGAGTGCACTTCTTAGGAAGTCTTCACAGCTGACACCTTTTGTCGTACTCTTGCCTGGAAAATTCGTTAAGTAGGTATGTCATCTTAGAGTAGAGTAGGGACAGTCAAGGGGTTTATCTGCTTGTATAGATAAATGAGGAATAACATAGAGATTGGAGCTGTTATTGCTTGTCTAATACTTCTGGAGTTAACGATTCTTCTCATCCTGAGTCGGATGAGACTCCTGCGTAGGATGCTATTTGTATTAGTGCCCATTTATTTCTTCAACCTCGTGTTGAGGTGCTTGCACGTGCAGTTATTCTTGGCTGTAATAAACCCATGAAACTAAATTCAGAGTCAGTGATCTTTGTAGGAGAAATAGACTGAAGAAGAGATGATTGCATAACTGAAAAGATTTTCTTCCCTTCACACTATTCAGCAGGTAAAAAGATCCTGGCGACCTGAGGATCCTTAGAAAAGATAAGATAAGGATCAGCGTTATCAGTTGGTAGCAGAGTAGGATGGTTTCCTCTGATAGTAAGGGGAGATCTAGATAGGATAAGAGATTAGTTGCCCCATAGAACCAGGCAGTGATGGTGATCCAGTGGATCGTAAGAGGAGGACGTCGGCGGTCGCTGAAAATTGACGGAGAGTGACGGTGCGGCGGAAGTAGCAGTTCGTGGTAGAGTGAGTATGAAAAGGGTGATGGTTGTTAGATTGCGGTGTTTAATTGTTGTGTAATGTCTTGCGGAGTTGGAATGAGAGTTGTGTGATTGAGGATCGGACCGTGAGCGCGCGCGGGGCCGAGAGAAATTGTGGTGTAGAAGACACCCAGAATAGAGATTGGTGACCAGAGATGGTGGGGATCACGAGACGTCATTGATCAAACCACTGAGGATAGGGAGCAAATGTGTGAGTGTGTGAATAACCGACGCTGGTCGTGGGTCATTGTGTGCAGAATTTAGAACGGTTGAAGCCTATCGATTGTATTAGAGGTGATTGTCCGGTCGTTCGCGGACAGACAGTTGCCAGATTGAGGTCAACAATTTCGAGAAGCTGATCGGTCAAGGGAGGATCGACAGTCAGAGAGAGGTAATTTGTTCGGTAGTACGGACCGTTGCTTCAGAGTGTGATTGAGACACGTGCGAACGAGAACGAGAGAATTAGCAAGGAGGGGAACTGCTGCGAGTGGAGGAAGAGTGACGTCAGACAGTGCCACGCTGCGATAGGCCGGTTGGTGTGAGCCGCGCTGGCATTGGTGGATTGAACCAGGAAGCGAAAACAAAATATTGGGTGCGAACAGATATCTGCTTTACCATGAAATGTTTTAAAGTTTTACGAGAACTTTGCAGAGGTGACAGACATGTGGTTACTCGGGGTGGAGAGGAAGCCCCTCCCGAGGATACGCCGGCACATTATATGGCTACAAATGTAGGATTGCATACCATAATTTGGCTTGAGAACTGGCATAAAATGACAGAAGGGGAAGGAGAATTGACTTTCCCACGCTATGGCACTTTCAGGTTAGAGGTGTTGTACCAGCTAAAGACTATAATGGCTTCTTTACGACCACTGCCTAGACCGACACAATTTGAGGCGATACATGCATGGATTAGGGCAGCGTATGACAGGAAAAGAGATAAGAGCCAGGAAAGGGTGAAGAAATCGATCAGGGCCTTCCAAGATGCGAGGTGGGACGCACTGGAGAAAAGGTGGAGAGTGGAAACGATCGAAGGAGATAGGTTGTACCCACTGCTAATAAAAAATGGGAAAATAACAAGAGTTGAGGAGGACGACAGTGATACAGATGACAGTCTGTTAGATAGGTTGCTAGCAGAGAGACCACCTCCATTTAATCCAGATTCAGAAGAGGGAAAACCAACTTCAGCAGTAGAAACTGGTGAGACGCAGAACCAGACTAACATGAGGGTAGTGGGAAGAATTTCCACAGGAACAGAGGGGCGGCAACACAGCCTTCCATTGGGAATACCCGATTACCGGACTCCCTGACAGTACCGGTTACCATTGGCCCTATAGTACCGGTATATGACCCAGACCGAGTAAGAGAAGGAAGTTCAGTACAGATGAGAGGAGAAGAAGGAACCAGTGCTAGTGAGAATGGGTTCGGAGTACAAGTGGTTCACTTCCCAAAGCCATTAGACACAAGTACGCCATTACCAGCCACTGCAGACTCCTCTTTTAGACAGGAGGAGGAGAGACCAGTCAGACCAAGGTCTTTGCACGAATCTAAGTCAGCTTTGAGGATGTGGACACCAACAGTAAGAACCCAAAGTGATAGAATGCCAGGTGACAGGGAACGAGAAATTTCCGAAACCAGACCAAGCTTCAGGAACACGATAGAAGAGAGCAGGTCACAAGAACAAAGTGGTGACTATGATGAGCAGAATGGCGCAGCTTGTCGAGAAATACTAAAGAGTGCAGTACAGGCAAGGCTGCTGGACGTAGTAAGATTAAAAGCAGAAGTAGACGAAATGATTAGCGGAAGTCTGCCTTTGGAAAGAATAGAAATCTATGGGTCAGATGAGCTGCTTTTCATAGCAAAAGATGTGACTCGGAAAGCTAGGATAGCACATGAGAAATTGACAGCATTAGCCAGGAGATATGAGGTAGATTTGAATAAAACAAAAACGTTGCAAGGTCCGCATAGGTTGCAATATAGTGATCAGGAACTGGAGGAGAAAAGAATCACAGGACTAAAGACGCATACTAAAGATCTGATAGTAGGGATGCGGATATGGAACTTGTTGGACAAATGGGAGGAAAGGTGGTCAAAGAAGAAAATAGCAAAGAAAATAGAGGGAGAAACGCCGCCCCCGGGGGGAGGGGCAACGGGTGTTGGAGACTTTCCTTTACGGGAAGTACAGAACGGAGGGTACGTATATGTACCGTGGAGTAGAGGAGACTTGGCTGCATTTACAAATGACTTTCCTCGGCTGAGGGAGAAACCCGTAGAATGGTATAAACAGGTTGAGCGGTTTGTTAAAATCTCGAAGGTGCTGTGGACTGATTTGAACACCTTGTTTGACATAGTGGTGCCGGGAGATTTGTGGACAGCTTGTAAATTCGCCGTTGAGTGGCCGACTGTTGAACCTGAAAGGGATGCTGTCACGAATGGTCCGTCACCCCTTGTTATGAAAAAATTTGAGCAAGTGATTACATGGTTGAAATTGAAGATTTCCCCTCAAGATATAGATTGGGTTAAGATAGACCGAACTGTGCAGGAACCTAAAGAAACAGTGCATGAATATTACGAAAGACTTTTTCAAGCTTTTAAACAGTATAGCGGATTAGATGCATTAGACCCCAAGGATATGGGACAGTTTGTCTCAAAATTTGTGTTAGGCCTGAGACCAGAAGTCAGCCTCATGATACAGCACCATTTGATCTGCTGGCAGAACAAGCCGGTAGATGAAATCTTGCGGTATGCGAGATATTGTAGCGATGAGGTGGACTCGAAGCATCGGAAGCTAAAAGATAAACTGATGCTCGTTCAGATGCAGACAGCACAGGGCCAGCCCAGTGGAGGGACCCTAGGAAGGAGACAAGGAAATTATCAAGGGAACCAGAATGGGCAAGGTCAGGGAAAGGGGAAACCCATTGATCCCAAGACGGGGGTGGATGTGGCGACACTGAAGAAGACCACTGCGTGTCATCTTTGTCATCAGATCGGGCATTGGAAGCGCGAGTGCCCCTTGAACCCAGCCAACCAAGTGCAGCAGTAGGTAGAAGGGGTTCAGGCACCTGTGACGGAGGTAGTCAATACTGTAATGAGGCCCAGATCGATGAAAGGGGGGACGCATAACCAACAAGTACAGGTCCCACAGCCACCAAGGATCCTGCATGGGATACGAACTTACCAGCAGATGCCCCTTTTCGAAGGGTATGATGAGTATAGCCCAGACCCGTTATCCTGACGGTGCCTGAGGGGGGAGGAAGACTGCACACTTGGAGCAGTCTTGGAGGTAGACCAGAGAGGACCTTTTGTGGAGGCAGACATTGATGGTCATCCTACCACGCTTTTGGTCGACACTGGTGCTACCCGGTCTACTGTAAGATCAGCAGTAGTCCCCGACCTACCCCTCTCGGGACAATCGATCCAAGTTGTTGGAGTAGCGAACAAAAGAATAAACAGTCCACTGACCGAACCGATCCCAGTAAAGATAGGATCTTTCCAAACCAGACATCAGTTTGTGGTGTGCGATACGAGTCCAGTTTGCCTTCTGGGAAGAGATCTGCTCTGTAAATTGAACTGCACTATTTATTGCACACCCAGGGGAGTGGAGGTTCAGACGAGGGACGATGATGCTACTTTTAAAGTTGCTAATCAGCAACTGTGTATAGACTTGTATCCAATGGTGACCGTGGAGGAACTTCCACCGGATTTGAGAGATACCGTGTCACCTGAGGTGTGGGACTTCACCGGAGAGGAGATAGGACTAATCAAAGGGGTTGAACCTGTGCAGATCGAGGTGAAACAGAATGTTGAGTTCCCTAGAACGCCTCAGTACAATTTGTCGCCTGAAACGATCGCAGGGATTAAACCTGTGATGGAGTCTTTTGTCAAGAAAGGCTTTCTGAAGGAGATCAGAGGTAGCCCATGTAATTCACCTATAATGGGACTACAGAAACCGAGCGGGAAATTCAGGATCGTGCAAGACCTGCGAAAGGTCAACACGATAGTGGTCCCTTGTTGTCCAGTGGTACCGAATCCATCAGTGATACTATTCCAGATACCATGCGAAGCCGAGTGGTTTACTGTCATTGACTTATGTCAAGCATTCTTCTCGATACCGCTCCATGAGGAAAGCCAATTTCTTTTTGCATTCCGGCTGGAAGATCGTGTGTTAACATGGTGTCGTATCCCTCAAGGGTTTACGGAAAGTCCATCGATTTTTAATCAGATCCTGAAAAATAATCTTGAGAGTCTTGTATTGCCGCAGAACTCAGTTCTCGTGCAATACATAGACGACCTGCTTATTGCCTCAGAAACGGAAGATGCTTGCAGGATAGACACAGTAGCCCTGTTGAACCATTTAGCAGAGAACAGACACAAGGTGTCTCCAAATAAGTTGCAGTACTGTTTGAATGAGGTACAGTACTTGGGACACAGATTAGAAAAAGGCAAGAGGAAGGTGTCACCAGACCGAATTGAGGCAATAATGAACATGGCAGTGCCTACCACACAGAGGGAAGTCAGGATGTTTTTGGGAATGGTCGGCTATTGTCGGCAGTGGATACCTAGCTTTTCCTTGAGGGCAAAGCCTTTGCAGAGGCTTACGCACAAGGATGTGAGTGATCCGGTACCATGGGACGAGGAGTGCTTGATGTCATTCCTAAAACTGAGAGAGGAGTTGTGTAGTGCCCCAGCTCTGGGAATGCCTGATTACAACAAGGCCTTTTCACTGTTCTGTTGTGAGAGAGAAGGGTGTGCATTAGCAGTCTTAGCTCAGAACCATGGAGGTGTCCGTAGACCAGTTGCCTACTTTTCAGCTACTCTAGATCCAGTAGCTTCTGCGTTGCCCGGATGTCTGAGATCCGTTGCTGCAACAGGTGTCAGCATTGAAAGATGTGAAAGCATTGTAATGGGACATCCTTTGACTGTACATGTGCCACACTCGGTTGAATTGTTGATGACCAGGACTAAGACTCAGCACCTAACGAATAACAGGTTGACAAGGTATGAGCAAGTCATACTTGCCGCAGAGAATGTGACTCTGAAAAGGTGCTCTGTCTTAAACCCTGCGACATTAATGCCCATACCGAATGTAGATGGATGAAGATTGTGCGGACCATGATTGTCTTGACGTGACTGAACTTTGCACCAAACCAAGACCTGACATTGTTGATGAACCATTGATGGACCCAGATGAAATTTTCTTTGTGGATGGTTCATGCCTAAGAGACAGTGTCGGTCAACAAAGAGCAGCGTTTGCTGTATGTACAATTTCCGGGGTGGTTGAGGCTGCCTGCCTAGAGGGAGTACGCTCCGCGCAGGTAGCTGAAATCATTGCTCTGACTCGTGCCTGTTTGGCCGCTGATCAAATTCGAATCACGATTTACACGGACAGCCAGTATGGGTTTGGTGTAGTTCACGATTTTGGACAGTTATGGTCCCAGAGGGGATTTTTGACATCGTCTGGTTCACCCATTAGAAATGGAGAATATGTAAGACAACTGTTAGATGCATTGCAATGTCCGAAGGAAATCGCAGTTGTAAAGTGCACTGCACACGGGAAGGGGAGGATTTTGTGTCTTTGGGAAATAATTATGCGGACGAAGTTGCCCGCTTCTGTGCAGAACAGGGATGCATATTTACAGAAGGTTACACCGGAGAGAGCCAAGAAAGAACCGAGCTCAACATGATGTTGGCCATGGCAGACACTTGGGAGGAGCTCAAGCGACTGCAGGATGAAGTTTCAGATCAGGAACGGAATGGATGGATCAAAGCAGGGTGTGAAAGAGGGGAAGTGGATGTTTGGGTCTCCAGTGATGGGAGAGCTGTATTACCAGAGAATCTGCTGAGTCCGATGGCGAGACTGATACATGGACCGGCACACCTTGGTCGAGATGCAATGATGCGTGTGTTTAGACAGACATGGTATAATCCACGATTTCGCGCAATGGCTGAAACAGTATGTCAGAGGTGTGTTACATGTCAACAGATGAATGCTGGAAAGAAAACTGTAGTCACATTGAGTCACATTGGGAGGTCAGGAGGGCCCTTCAATAGAATACAGTTAGATTTCGTGGAAATGCCTAAGTGTAATGGGTTGAGGTACATCTTGGTGCTGGTATGTGTATTCTCACGATGGGTGGAGGCTTACCCAACACGCATGTGTGACACTCTCACAGTGGCTAAGTTATTGTTGAGGGAGCTCATCCCGAGATTCGGGATCCCAACCTCTTTGGAATCGGATAGAGGAAGACACTTCCACAGTGAAATCATGAAGTTACTTTGTGCTGCATTGAATGTTGATCAGAGACTCCATTGCAGTTACCGACCAGAGGCTTCTGGGATGGTGGAACAGGTTAATGGAACTTTGAAAGCCCGGATGGCAAAAATGTGTTCATCAACGTCCCTGAAATGGCCTGACGCTTTGCCGCTTGTACTGATGAGCATGCGAAGTGTCCCAGATAGGAGGACTGGATTGTCCCCCCATGAGATATTAATGGGAAGGGCAATGAGGTTGCCAGCAGTACCAGCTACAGCTTTGATAAACATCACTGATGACTTGATTCTCGATTACTGTAAAGGACTATCTGATGTGGTCCGTTCTGTGTCTCAGCAAGTTGAAGCTGCAGCTGTTCCGGCCTCGAGTGATCTGTGCCACGACCTGTGTCCAGGCAACTGGGTGTTTGTCCGAAAGCACGTGAGGAAGAGCTGTTTGGATGTTCGGTGGCGAGGCCCGTACCAGGTGATACTGGTCACGAACACAGCAGTGAAGTGTGGAGGATTGCCGAACTGGGTACATGCCTCACATACCCGCAGAGTTTCAGCACCCTTGGAAGAAACAGCTCCTCTCGTAACTGAAAATCCAGCTGATGTGGCAGGGCCACAGGAAAGGACAAGTCAAACTGTAAGGGTCGCTGACGCAGCTGGTAGTGCACTAGAACAAGCTGAAGGGGGTTTCGACAGCTCGAACCCCGACTCTGACTCAGAAGACAGAGGAGGTGCAGTGGGTGGAGTAGAGTCAGATTCAGCTGAAGGAGGAAGTGGTGCACTGGGTATAGCAGGGGAAGGCGGAAGAACGACCAGAACTGAGGAAGGTTGGCCTGAAAGACAGAGGCGACTGAATCTAAGGTTGGCACCCGAAAGAGATCTTGCTCCAGTGTCCGAGACGTCTGAGACGGAAGCAAGTGACGAAGAGCAGACTCAAGAGGGCCAGAGAAGGTCGAAGAGAACAAGAGTACCCTGCCGGAGATACTCTACCCCTGAGTGGACTTACACAGTGACTGATGCAGGGGGTAGTGAGTACGGGGAGACTGAGGTCTGTGCAGGTGGTCAGCCAGAGCCCGAATGTGGTAGTGAAGGTGGTGCTGTTGTTGCCAGGGCTCGAAGTCGAAGGAATACTGGCCCTCACCGTTCCGAATCCCCCTCTTCTGAGTAAAGTCCGACAATTAGTTTTGCATCAACTCGAATTTCCGTCTTTTGGGTTTGAGCCGTCTTCACATGAAATGATAATCCTGCGTCTTGAACTTTTGTATCATGTTCTGGAAGTGCTCACTAATGATCTTATCATGGATGAAATATAACCTGTGTAAATAAAAGTCTAAAAGAAGAAGATAACCTAGGTCCGAGTGGAAGAAGAGTAAACTTAGGGACTTTCCACCGAAGAGGAACGAAAGTTAGGGAAGTCTTTTTCTGGACGATGTAAATAAGACTGTGGCCGATAAGGGGATTTCCAGAGGTTTCAAAGTTGCTCGAGCTGGTTAAGCAAGTCACGAGAGGAGGACACAAAGACTTTTGAGTGTTCATTGCTGAAACCAAGAACTTTTTGAGAACTTTCGAAATCATGGAGGTTGGAGATCCAAATCGTAGATCTAAAATGATTGTAGGCATACTTATAGGGGTTGTGATAGTTTCTATAATCGTAGTAATTGTAGTCTCATATACGGTTCCGCATGAGCTAGCAGTGCAGGGGGTGCCAGGGACACCGACACCTACCACACCTAGCCGAAAAGAGGTAAACATAGGAGCTGACAAGGCTTTGCTGATAGAAGAAAGTCGTAGATTGCATGTAGATTTGTCTAGAAGTGATTTTAAGCTTAACGCCTACGCCAAGCTGCTATACGAGTATGTGGATGCGATGGATGCGAAAGATTGTTATGTATGTATGCAGTTGTCTGCTTCAGTGGATGAGGGTATTAGATATCACCATCTTCCACTGACCTATGGAATTTCATGTAGTCTTTTGCTTAGCATATTTTACGAAAGAGATCAGTTTGAGTATTTCTTTTCCAATTACGATGCAGTGTTTCCTGAAGTCCCAGCTTACAAACATTTGAATAAGTACGACTACTATAAATCAGAGGATAGACTTAGGAAGTTCTTCATACCATCTTTGGAATTGGACACAGCATATGCCCACCGACATAATTTGACGTGCTCATTATCAGATGTAGAGAAAAAATTTGTAGATCAGGTAGAAGACAGGTATAGAAAATTGACAGAGACACGAGACACGGGGCATAGTAAGGTGGATTGGACAGATGAGGAAAAATTGCACCGGACAAAAGGAAGTTATGGTCCTATAGCTTTGGACAAAGAGCAGAGGGGAAAGCTGTGTGTGAGACGATATCAGACCTACTATGAAAAGGTTCCTGTGGGACAGAGTACATGTGATCATGTTTTCACTATGGCAGATGTGGCTAAGAATTTTCTCCAGGGCCCTGTACAAGTGATACCTACGGTGTATTTTGTGTGTGGAAGAAATGCCTATGTGAGGTTACCTGCGAACTGGTATGGTACATGTTACTTGGGAATAATATTTCCAAAGATTTACCATACAGAGGATTTGGAACTTTTGGAAGGTGGAAAGCATTCAAGAGTGAGAAGAGGTGCGAGTGCAGGGGTCGTAGTGGGAGATATCATTGGAGCTATGATACCCAGTTTGGGAGTGATTTTGAATGATGTGAAGATCCGGAGACTGGCGACTGTGATAGACGAATTATCAATGAACACAGCAAAATCGTTGGTACTGGTGGAGGGGGAGATGTTGTCGATAAGGACAATGGTTTTGCAGAACCGCCTTGCTTTGGATGTCTTACTGGCAAAAGAGGGCGGAGTCTGTAAATTATTGAGGGTTCAAGAGTGCTGTACTTATATACCAGACCACAGCAAGGATCTGGAGAAATATATAAGTAACATCACTACTATTCACACGAAGATAGCGGACTTGACTGAAGAGGGAGCTTGGGAGAAAGTTGGCAAAGGATTTGGTCAAGTGGGAAGCTGGTTTGCGAATTTGGGAAAGGGATTCCTTGGCTATGTTCTGAGACCTCTCCTTATCGTGGTGGTTTGTGTGGTTTGCCTGTGGGGTCTGATCAAAGCTTACAAGTGGTATCGAGCAGGCCTAGTTGAGAGAGCTCTGAGAGAAAATGAGACGAGAATGGCTAGACTGCGGGACAGTCAATATCAGAGACTCAAGAGAATGGAGAATCACAGATCAGGGAAAATGGCAACGAGTTCTGTTTAGGTCGGTTCTTTCTCCAAGGGAGTTGAATAAAATGTGATGACAGGAGTCATCAAAGGGGGAACTGATAGAGCGCCATGTTCTTGTGAAATTTGTAGGGGTGCATCATAATCACTGATAGCACGCACCCGCATATATCCAGCTATATATCCATGAATGGCTAGTAAAATGTAGTTATAAACCGCAGTTATCAGAATGAATAAGAAATGTAATTGTGCTATTTTAATCATGCAAATGTAATGCTTAACTGAATCATGTGTAAACCAATGCATAAGATGAATCAGCCCATGTGTAATCGAGCTGCAGTAGTTTAAACGTGTACCATATAAGTTGTACGTGTAGTTCATTTTTCGCATATGAAATGTAATGAATCAAAGGCTTATAGAAGTGATTATGATTCGTGTGTTTAACGGATGTAAAGGCCTGACTGCATATACGCTAGGGAAAAGGCCTGTATGTTCTTATGTTAGCTTATTTTGCAGGCAGAGAAGGTTCTCTTGGAAAGGCTCTCTGGGCACCGAAATTAGATTTAATTAGCACAGTAGAGGGTTTCTGTTGAACGTATCTTCTGTTGCAGGTGCAAGGACACATGCCTCGTTAGTTAAAGACTGGCTCTTTGTTTCATAAGTTAGAACGATGAATGGCATGGAAATGGGAGTGCAATGGAATTTAGGGATGATACTTTAAGCGGAGAAGGTGCCTGGGACTCAAGGTCATCGCAACCGTCCAGGATGAAGTAACTGTTTCGATGGAAAAGTACAAGAAAGAAGACCTGGCCAAAGAGGCGTGACAAAAGGCGTGTTCAATTGTATTGGGTTTTGTATTAGGGATAGTGCCCCGAGGGTGGAGGGCAGAGAAGAGGTAGGAGAGATCAGAGAGAAGGACAGAGAGGGATTTGGTGAAGGAGCATCTAAAATCTGAGCTTAAGTACTAAGTGAGTGCATTTCTTAGGAAGTCTTCACAGCTGACACCTTTTGTCGTACTCTTGCCTGGGAAATTCGTTAAGTAGGTATGTCATCTTAGAGTAGAGTAGGGACAGTCAAGGGATTTATCTGCTTGTATAGATAAATGAGGAATAACATAGAGATTGGAGCTGTTATTGCTTGTCTAATACTTCTGGAGTTAACGATTCTTCTCATCCTGAGTAGGATGAGACTCCTGCGTAGGATGCTATTTGTATTAGTGCCCATTTATTTCTTCAACCTCGTGTTGAGGTGCTTGCACGTGCAGTTATTCTTGGCTGTAATAAACCCACGAAACTAAATTCAGAGTCAGTGATCTTTGTAGGAGAAATAGACTGAAGAAGAGATGATTGCATAACTGAAAAGATTTTCTTCCCTTCACACTATTCAGCAGGTAAAAAGATCCTGGCGACCTGAGGATCCTTAGAAAAGATAAGATAAGGATCAGCGTTATCACCTGCACTCCAGAGACCGCTCACCCTGAACTCAGACACTGCTCACAGACTTTTCTCCCAGCACTGACACGCCTAACACCCTGCACAATTCATCTTTAGCCCTGAACTCATACTCCACAATACACTTCTCACTCTGAACTCACACACCACTCATGCTGACAGTTTACCATGCTGGCAGACGTCTTTCACCTGTGCTCACGTCTCTCACCGGCGTGCACACGTCTCTCACCGGCGCACACACCTCTCACACTGCATACTCAGCACTCATCCTGCACACACAAACTCACCTTGCACTCCTAGACTAGTCATCCATCACTCTCCTGCACAGACAACCACTTACTTTACACACAGACTGCTAATCATGCACCTAAATTCAGCTTATCCTACACACACAGCTTAGCTTGTACAATCTTACACCACTAACTCTACATACACAGCTCACCCCGCTTACTCATCCACCTCAAACCCTGCACTCTCATCCTCCTGTCACTCTGCAAACACCCTCCACTCGCCCCGCAGCCAGTTCCAATCAATGCAAACCTAGACACTGCTTATTCTGCATTCACCCACCTCTCACCTTGGACAAACCCACACACCTCTCATGCTGATTGATCACCCTGCACTCACCTCACTCCCCTTGCACATTCACCACTCATCCGTACACCCACACCACCCACCCTGCATACACATTGCTCACCTTGCACTGCAACACTCAATCTGCACACTCTTCCGCCGCTTGCTTGCACTTGCACAAGGCTCACCCAGCAGACATAGGCCGCTCACTCTGAACTGACGCACCGGGTGACCGGAAGCCACAGATCTTGGAGAGAGAGAGGAGTCGTTGCTCTGGGTATTTGTAGTACATAGGGTCAAAACACGACAACATCCTTCCAATCACGCACCCTACACGGAGCAGGGTGGTACCCATGGAGTCAAGCGCTCTGCGCCCCACATATGGGCAGTAAGCACTATATAAATGTTGCAGCACAATACAAGTGCATCAGATGCGAAGGGACCATCGCACCGCCCGGCAGACACATCACAAACACAACAGACCACATCACAGCAGACAGACCTCGCACACGTCCAGCCCAGCACGGACGTGTCAGAGAACCAGCAGCCGTGAACAGTGTGAGGGGGTAAAGCCTCGCAGCCACCCCTACATAGCATCATATGCCACCGGTGAGACACTGCCGGCACCAGCCGACACCACCACCCCGTCCTGGGCTCGTGCTGCTGAATCCGGTGGCCAACCTTCCCCTCACACAATCTCACAAGGGACCAGCGCACAGGGCCTGAAACACTTCCACGTGATGACGCAGAGTCCGGTGTGCGTGTGGAGCAGACAGCCCGCAGCACTACGAAGCCCTGCTGATGGGCGCTCTGTACCCGACATGGCATAACCTGCCCACAAAGACTACTTTTGCCCATACCTACCGTGGCTTTCGAAGACCGTCGGTACCACGGCTGGCACCTACCCTTTCCGTCTCAGGGGAGGAGTATTGCACGCTTTCAGAGCTCGTTATTTCAGTGCCAAGAGGTAGTTCAGTTTGCGTCATGCGCTGCATTCAAATGGAAGGGACGTGCACTCAAGAGGAAGGGGACGTGCACTCAAGAGGAAGGGACAGGGAGGGACATGCACTCAAGAGGGAGGGACATGCACTCAGAGAGAAGGACGTGCACTCAGAGAGAGGGACATTCACGAAGAGAGGGACGTGCACACAGAGGTAGAGAGGGACGTGCATGCTTAGGTAAGAGGCATCATGCCTCAGACAGCCCGGCGTGTTTACAGCGGTTAACCCTTTAATTATACGGGCTCCGGGCTGGCGCTGAGGGATCCCTCTCCAGAGAAAACAAGCCGCGCTTGTGCAACTAATTAAATAAATAAATAAACAAGCACGGCCCTAAACAGGTGTAGCTCTAGTCCTAATGCAAACTGAAACCATTACCCTGAATGAAAGATAAACCTAACCACCACCTTTATCTTAACCGGACCTCTAATTTGCCCAAATTTGCCCACATATACTTCTCACACACCCCTTACACCATGCCCCACTAAACCCCCTTACATACAAACACTGGCATTTTTCGCACCTCAGAAACTCTTAACATACCTGTTGGACACACTGACATCATACACACCCATACGAACAATGCTCTCACACGTTCACAACACACACCAGTTGCAATCCACATCCAACCTCTTGTATCCAGGCAGCCGTTTTCCCCTGGCTCTCAGAGCTCCTATGAACCCGGTGCTCATGCCTGCAGCAGCTGAGCCAGCACTAGTCAGGGGCGCTGACAGGGACGGGCTGGTTGAGAGACTGGCCAGGGGCATGTCAGGGGGAGTTCTTGGCTGGATGGGGCTGGTGTTGGTGAGGCAGTGCATGCTGGCAGAGGCGGTGCTTGCTGTGAGCGCTCTGCAGCATGTTGGGCCTTGGTGTGCTTTGCCTGCATGCTCTGGCACGTTGCAGTGCTCCGCTGCCCTTAGCAATACAGACATCTAAAATATACCTCCTTTCCGTTGTTGGCAGAGACGGGCATCCTGGGACCGGCCTGGCCTCACTTTGCGCTCCTGGCCCGACTCGCCACACCAAAGATCCAAAAGAATGGAGCGGTACCCAAAAACCCTCCCCGGAGACGTGCAGGGGGAATGAAGCCCCTAGAAGCCTTGCGATGCCTTCAGCACACCAAGCGGCAGACCCCGCTGTGCCTGGCACCATCACTGGACTGTCATCGCAGACATGTGCCAGCGGAGAGCCTGCACCTTTCACTGGTACTTCCGGGTTCCTGGAGATAATCCAGGACGTATGGTCTACACCAACAGACCAAACAATTGGGACTCTTGCAGCTTCTGGCCCGACAGTCAATCACTCCGAGGCGCAGGGAACGGAGGGCTCCATACCCAGGCCCATGGCAGAGGTCAGACCGACACAAGACACCGCTCAACCAGGCCGCAGGAGAAGAGGACAGTCAAAGCAAAGGGAAGCTGCCCACCAGGTAGCAGCCGGTCTGGGATCCCACTGGGGATCAAGTGCCCACCGAGGAGACCCTCCCGGCTCTAAGGGGTGGCAGAAAAGCAACTGTGGGTATGGACGCAGCTCAGACCGCAGATGGGGCCAAGGAGCCGCCCAGGAGCCAGGCGGCTTTAATCCGGCATCAGACGACAGAAGGGCCGTGCAGTGACAAGCACGGGGGCCTCGGCATGTTAACTCGGCTAAATGAAGGTAATGAGTGCAGCGAGGGTGTGGAAGCAACAGTGGGCCTCAAACCGAGTGCAGCCCCGCGGGAAGCAGAAAACAGCGAGAAGGAATCTCGCCCCGTGAGCCCAGGCGCCCCACCTCGGCCTGGGGAGACGAAGATGGAAAACGCAAGGAACGCCCGCTACGTAGGACCAGGTACCCCTCCTCTCTTAGCAGGCCTCTCCCCTGAAACAGCAGATATTCAAGAGGCAATGACGATAAAAAACAAGCGCTCGCCAGGCAGCCGCTGTTTATTTTTGCATCGCGCTTTCACTTTAAAGTGAAAGCGCGATGCAAAAATAAACACGCGGCGCCCTGTCTCCTTTTGAGACGGCCCATCCGGACTGGCTCTCACAGCTTGTTTATCTAACACGCCTCCTAAAGATAAGAAATTGCTTTGCAACAGCCGCAAAGCAGACGAGCCAGTCCGGATGGGCCGGACCAAAAGGCGAAAGGGCGGTAACAAAGAAGCCTCATTTTCAATGGAAGGCCACCGTTTACCATAAACGATGACGCCTTCCAATGAAAATGAGGGGCGGGGCTTCAAGCCCTCTTCTCAAAGTCCTCCTTCACAATAAATCTCGCCGAGCGAGCAGCGCATGCGTGCGCTGCAACGCTAGGCGAGACCTAAAAAACAATACATTGTGACACACTATGAAAATTAAAATAAAATAACAAAATACATAACGCAACAGCAGAATAATGAAAAGCAGGAACTGCAATTGTGATAACATGAAAATAACTCTATCATAACCACATACTTGATGCAATAGCAGGATCACACCTAATAGGAATGCTCTGCAAATATTGCACTTGCAGGACTAGCTGCACATATAATACCTACATGAAAACTATGTTACGTACTTCACTTAACTATATAGTCCCACCACCTTGCTGGTCACCTAGAAATTCTTCTTGGTTCAACATCCACCTCATTTGAGAATGTGGATGCAGCACTCCCTTCATTTACTTCCACATTCATCCTTACCAAGCAGGACATACTCCACACGTCTCCTGATTCCAGCACCACCACACTCTTCCTTACTTCCTTTATTTTGAATGGCCCCACAAACTTGGATTTGCACTTCTTAACAAACCCTGGTTTCTTCACAAAAACGGTATCACCCACATTCCACTTCACACTTATAGCACTGTTTTTCCTGTCATACAAAGCTTTGGACTTTCCTTGATAGTTCTGCCTCCTGTCCTGGTTTGCGTTCTGAACATGGAATCTTTCCTTTTTAACATTTGAAAAGGTGATTTCAAAGTAACAGAATTAGGAGCATTGCATTGTGCCCACCAAGTCTCCCTCAACACCTCCTTTAAGGATGCACCTGTGTCGACCGCTCTTTGCACATAAGATTGAACCATTATATTCATCCTTTCTGCTAGGCCATTAGCCTGAGGTGAGAAAAGGGCCATCATATGATGTTGAACAGACAATGCATTAAGGAATTCTCTCATCCAAAAAGAGGTAAACTGTACCCCATTGTCCATTACAATAGTTTCAGGTATACCTTCACATGCAAATTCATCTTTAAGGAAGTCAATGACTGTACTCATGTTCACTGTGCTCACACGAGTGACTACCCACTTGGTTGTATAATCTACTAGTAACAACACATACCGTTCTTTTGGCAACAACAATTCAAAAGGACCTATGATGACCAATACTAACTTCCTCAAAGGTTTCTCCAGTATCTCTAGTGGAGAAAGTGGTGTAGCACTTGTAACTTTTCCTTTGTCATTCTTGGAACACAGCCAACAATCCTTTATAGCATGCTCCACTTGCTGATCCAAATTTGGCCACCAACACAATTCTGAGTATTTAAGACTTTGTTAAATGTCTTCCCAGGTGACTCTCATGCCCCAAATTTACATTTTTCCCACAAACTTACTGGTGGTACCAGGCGTGTACCCCTGAACAAATCACCATTAATGAGACTCAGCTCCTCCCTTACAGTCCAAACATTTTTCACCATACTAGGTACATCTTTAAGGACAGGCCACCCTCTTAGCACCAAATCAGACAATATCTGGAAAGCCTCATCATAACACCTTGACTGCTCCCATTCTTTCTCCGTTACTGTCTTTCGCTTCACCCATGTTACTGTCACAACATCATAAATTTCTTCCAATTCAGTAGTCTTAACTTGTCAATCAATAGGCAGTCTTGATAGGCAATCAGCTACTATATTCTTTTCCCCAGGTAAATACTCAATTTGTACCAATGGCCGATGATCTGATCTCGCAACAAAAGGTATTCCCCACAAATAAAAACTGAAATGTTGTATTGCCCATGCAACTGCTAACGCCTCGCGCTCTATTACAGAATAACGCTGTTCGCCTCCCTTCAGGGAGCGTGATGCAAATGCCACTATCTTTTGTTCTCTTTCAACCATTTGTGATAAAACCACACCAAGGCCACTCAAACTCGCTTCTGTTGTTGCACTGTCTTTTTACATGTGTCAAAATGTCCTAAGGTGGATAAATTGCAAATAGCCGATTTTACTGACTGAAAAGCCACTTTATAATCATCCGACCATAAAAATACTATACCTTTTTTCAGCAAACTCCTCAGCGGTTGCACAATGCATGCAAAATTCAGCCAAGCCGAGAAATGATCTGACTTGATCCCTGTTCTTAGGGTTATGAGCTTCAACAATTCTCTTTGCCAAATCTTGCTTGGGAGTAATTCCCTTACCAGAGATTATGTGTCCAAGGTAAGTGACCAATATGGCACCAAATCTACATTTTTCTTTTTTCAATGTTAATCCTGCTGTTTGCAACCTTCCTAGACCCTGTCGCAAGATGGTATCATGGTCATGCTTATCTTTGCCATGACCCAAGACATCATCTTGGAAGAACAAAACGTGTGGCACTCCCTTCAACACCTGCTTCATCACCCTTTGGAAAGGCAACCCAAAGGACATCCTTAAGAACCAGACAGCACCCTAAGGCGTGACAAAAGATGTGAGGTGCCTTGACTCTTTGGGCAGAGAAATCTGGTGGTAAGGCGAAGCCAGATCCAAGGTGCTGAAAACTTTAGCCTCTTTGAGGACCGCCAACATCTCAGATATATTTGAAAGAGGTTGACGGTCCACCCAAATATGCTTGTTCAGCCCCTAAGTCCACACACATTTTCACACTTTTTCCTCTATCCTTAGGGGCAAGAACCACGAAGCCAACTATTCTGAGGATTCTATTTCCTCTATAATTCCCAATCTCAGTAACCTTTCCAGTTCAGCTTTAAGGGGTTCCCTCAACAAATTTAGCACTTTTCTGACTTTAAACACACATGCCACAGCATTCTTTAACACAATCCTGTGTGCAAAACCATGCTGAAAACCTAACTCTTCACTGAACACTTTAGGCAACTAACACACCATCTCATGCTCAAGATTGCTGTTCACCACCAACATAATGTGCTCAGGGGAATTTTGTTTAGGGATGATTCCCATGTCACCTTGATGTCTCCATCCCAAAAGGTTGTCTCCACCCTTTGCTATGTAAACCTTACCCACAGTCTCTCTATCCCGGAACTGGATTTTCATAATGGTGTATCCTAACACGTCAATTCTCGCTCCAACATAATCCACCGGGTTGATATCAGGTGGTAGTAGCTTAATGTCCATCCCAACATGGTGTTTGTGCAAATGCTGATCTCCCACTATAGTATAGGGAGATCCCGACTCCATTAGAACTTTCAGAGTTTCACCAACAATGACCACAACATCCTCAGGCATTCTCAAACTGCCCCCAGCAATCACACCTTCATCAGTTACTGTTAGCACTACTTTGCCTTCAAACTCTGTGCTTTCCTCCACAATACTCACTCTTGCACCCCTACACACTCTCACACAATGACCCTTCTTTCCTAACTTCTTGCAGAAGGCATTTCTGGAAAAACAATTAGAATTATTAGAAAGATGTGCAGTACTACCACATCTGTAATATTTTATCGTTTTGCTCTCCGTATAAGTTTGAGGAGACTTAATATTAGCTTTAGTACTGGAATTCTTCATGGATATGTCATTTTTGTCATTTTTCTTTCCTGATACCATATTGGCCCCATCAATTACACTAATGTACTCTTCAGACTGTGTTCCTCGGAACTCTCGAACCCAGGTAGAAGCATTCTCCATTGCTTTTACTATAGCCAAAGCTTCCTTGAGATCAGGGTCCTTAACGTATAGCTTCCTCTACACTCTCAGATCATTGGTGCTTCTCACCAACTGGTCTCTTATCAGTGAGTCTGTCTACTCTGCAAAGTCACACGTACAAGAGAGTGTCCTCAAGGAGGCTATGTAGTTTCCAACTCTCTGTTTTTCTCTGAGTTCTCATAAAAAACGTGTCTCTCAAGGACAATGTTAATCCTGGTGCTGAAATGCTTCTCCAGCATCATCAAGGACATCTCATACTTGTCTCCGGGGTCTCCATCTCCCCCAACCACTGGTTTTTCCTCTAAACTCTCATAAATATTTATTCCATCAAGACCAAGGTTATGTAATAAAATTGCCTGCTTCCTGGCTGTGGAAAAAGGTTCTCCATCAATAGCAACAAGGTAAGAGCGAAACAATTTCCTCCATTGCTTTCAAGTTAGTATTGGCACTCCCGTTTCAGACAAAAATGTTGGTGGCTGGGACATATTAGCAGTCGCCATTAAAGAAATACCCCAGACCTCTCAAAAATACAAGAAAACAATTAGGAATCCAAGCATGCTCCACAATAAATAAATAAATAAAATGAACCAAACCTGGTAAATGTTCCATGCAAAGATTTGTCCTTCCTGTTGATTCAGGATCCTGGACACCTCGTTTGCCCAGGGTTAATCAGCCATAAAATCCCTCCACAAGTGGAATGAAGATTTCATCAACTCGTTAAAATTTCAGGTTCCGGTTACTATCGTGTGTGTGTATCAGCACCCAAATGCCACACACAGATAGTTAACAACTGAGGAGTTCCAGACTGGCAAATCCTACAAAGATATGCCCGCTACGTGCACATCAATAAGCTGTATGTCTCATCAGCACGTCACATCAGACGCTATCCTCCACAGCACCAGGCACCCATTTAAATATGGCCACTGCATCAGCACGTATTACATGCATGCATCAATGTGCAAGATGATATTCCCTGTGTCAGTACCAGGCAGAAGTTATTCTCGCGCAGCACTCACCCTTCTATGAGGAGGTGAAGTCCATGCAGTCCTGAAACGTCACCAGCAAGTAAGTTCAAATTCATATGACAGTTACAGGGCCTCTTATGATGTTAATCCTGTTAATGCATGGAGAAGCGACTTCACACACCTGAAATTGTTTCTTGCTGCCAATATAGTTGAATCCTTTTCAAGACTTTACCCCCATCATGAACGTCATTTGCAGGGAGAAATTCCTGGTTGGTGGTCCTGCTAGCGATATGAAGGCCTGTAAGTCACCAAAAATGATGTTGTGTTGTGGCTCAGGAAACAGCACAAGACTCCGTAGTGCTTTGAAAGTATTTATTAACATAAGCACAGAGCTACAGGCCCACACAAAGCTACAGGCCCACACAACCATCAGCGCCAACACCAGCTCTCAACTGCTCTCACAGCCCCTGGATTCGATAACTGATGTCTTATCATTCTGGCATCCCCCCCACACAGACCTGGTCATGCATTGATTAATATCTTAACCATAACAGTTCTCTATAAGGATTGATTAAAATAAATTGTTACAATACAATAGTGGGATCTGTCACTATAGGTAAACATGTCTTTATGCCAGTTGACAAAGGATCAACCCATTCAAATGAAGGAACAGGAGTATCTACTACCTTCGGAGATAAGACTCTAAAGAAATAACAGTCTTTTGTATTCTCTGGATGGATCACTCGATGGGTGTACCTTGGACTTGATATAAAATTTGGACATCCGCTCTGTTATAAATATTATACAAGGAATGTTGAAGAATAGAATGCATTTCTTTTGAAGAATACTTTATTTGGAATAAACGAATTTGAGTAAGATTACTGAAGAATTCCCATGGTCTATCACTATAAGGGCAATAATGTAAGGTAATACATTCATTTTGCATAAAGGAATGTTTACCAATAGTGACTGATCCCGCTATTGTATTTAAAACAATTTGTTTTAACCAACCCCTAAAGAGAACCCTTTCCAGATGGACATTTAGCTTCACAGGCTTGCATAGGGTTATCCGGGTGACCCCATATAGCCTCACTATGAAACCTAACTGCACCTAATCACCTATCCTCTGCCAAAATCTGTATTGTAATGCACGGTAAGATTGACGCTTTACCTATGGAAAGTGAATGGTTTTCAAAGCTTCTTCAACTAGGCTCACATGAACATATCCCCTAAAAGTTGCATGACCAGACACCGCTTTTTGATCGCAATTTTGGATCAAGTTTCAAACTATGTGTGACATCGCACCCCTGGCATAGAATATACTTCTATGCTGCTTTTCGTTTATTCCTCCCCCCACACACAAACAAAGCCTAATAAACACAAAGCCCTGAGCACTTGACAAACTTACCTCATAGGGTAATTTTTAAACTTCAATACCACTTTACTATCCTTGAGTTTTGTGTGGCTGGGGCATTGACCAATTCTCTGTTACTACCACGTTGTACACCTTATTGAACAGATTACACGCACCTCCTAACACATTCTTTCTTGATCCCCATACTTTCAGGCAACATCATTCCTACTTTGCACTCTCCCAGCATAGTTTCACCCCAAGCCTTGATTGATATCATACAAAGACTTCAATTTGGATTCTTCCCAATTACAACTACTGTCTTTCAACTGAATCCGCATGTTTAGTCAATTTTTATTAAAATGTACCATTGTCTAATTTCACTCTACTACAAGCTAGGTACTCCTGTTTTAGATTTTATGATCTCATGAAAATAAAGTAATATAGAAGTGTTTCAAACGTTAGTATTACTTATTCTTAAATTGTCAAGACGACATCACACCTCGTCATGGAAACAAATGTTTTGTGAGTCAGTCTAGTGTCTTTCATTGAGTTAACTTTAAGAGCCAGTGGCACAACTATGTAACAACTAGGCAACTGTCCCTGTACCTGTTAGTCCAATATGGCCACTATATTTTTTATCCTGTCCAGCTCAGGAATTCAACACCCATATATGTGACAGGAGCTAATAGCTGAAGTGGTATGATATCATTGCTTCATACCCACTCACTGTCCTGTTCCAACATGATCCCATCTTGCTTTGTAGAAGTGTGGTGGTTCAGTGGCATACCAAGAGTATCATGGACCCTAGTGCAAGTAAGGAAATGGGCAGGCGTAAGGATTTGATGCAGTGGCGTCCTAGAAATGGCGTAGTGAAATCTCATAGATTTGACTGTGCCACTACCACAAGCCTTTTTTTGCGGGGAAATGCCCACCCTGCATACATTATACCTGACGCAGGTATAATGTAGCGCAGGGGTTTACAAAGTGACGCATCAGCCTAGATGCGCCACTTTGTAAATATGGCACAGTGTGGCGCATAATTTACTCTGCCACAGCGTCTCAAAAAGTAACACAACGGCGGCGTAAAGGCCTCATAAATATGGCACATAGTTTTTGGGGAGATCCAGCTAGTGTGAACGTACTCTCATTTTCTATACCTGGTGCAAATCATTCTTAAACAAGACAACACAGGATGTGGCCTAATGGCTAGAGCGGTCTACCTCGAAGCTGGGGAACCGTGTTCGAGTCTCGAAAGGGATGCTCAACATCCTGTGATTCTGGGCAAATCACTTAATCTCCCCGTGCCTAGCAAAATGAATGTGTCTGTCTCTAACGCAACTGATGCTCATCTAAAGCGCTCTGATACCTTCGTGTCAAGTTCGCGCTATATAAAACTCCCCCCCCAAAAAAACCATTATTTATACTGAAAACTTGACACATTGATTTATAAAGGTTAGTAAGGCACATTATGTACTCCAACAACAACAAATCACAAACAATATTTATGAATAGGTAAAAACGTAAGTGACCATGCTACCTTTTTAAACTTGACTGCATTCTAACATGTCTTCCTGCTCAGTGGCATAACGAAACTTGAGGCACCCCCTTGCAAAGAACATGGAGAGCCTGCCCCCCCCCCCTGCCTCCCCCCACCCAGTCTGGAGCTCTCAGGCCAGGGGCCCACCACCCGTGCACAATGCCGGAGGGGGCCCCCGGGAGCTCAGGGTTCCCCCGTACCGTGAGGGTTGTTAGGACTAATGTTATGCCACTGTTCCTGCTGTGCCGTGCTCTGAGGCAGAATATTCTCCACTGATATCAATCCCTGGCAAAGGGGAGTATTGCCTGGAGAGATTAGGACTAAGCAAGCACATAGACACAAATAAGTACTCAGGGCCTCATTTACGACTTCTTGGCATAGGGCAGCGCCACAAGTCTTCTTGCTGCACTGCCTGGCGTCCAAAGGGAAGGGCAGGAATGCACAATATTTAGGAAATACAGAACATTCCTGTCCTTTCTGTCAGACCCGGCACACAAATTGGTGCCTAGCGCCAATGCATGCACCCTAGCACCATGTGCTAGGGTGTCTGTGTTGTTGGCAGAATTGCTTCCTGCACAAAAACAATCAATGAAGGCGTATTCTTCTTTCTATGAGTGCTGCAAACATATTTCTCCTTGTTACGCCTTCCTTGGGGAGGCACGCAGTTTTGACATTCCCAGGTTTTCGTGACTTTGTAAATCTGGGAATGTGTCAATATCCATGGGTGTTGCGTGGGAACACCCGCTGCAACGCCCATGGCACGCCTCCCTGGCACAGTGTGAGGCAATGCAGCGACTTGCACTGCATTGCCTTACCCCATGTCTACGCGGCCAAGAAAAGCCACACACAGTGGCTTTGCACGATGTCTTAGATATGGGTCTGCACTCTGCACTGCAGGAGCATCCAAAAAAGTAATGCTCCTGCGGTGCAGGCCTGTTGTAAATGAGGCCCCACGTGTTTATATAGACGGTGTCACGCTCTTTAAAGTTATCTGTTTTTGGAATGACTTTGGGGAGACTGTTCTTGTCGCACCATTGCCTCTTTGCTGCTTGGGGGACATCGCTTTCTATCCTGCTGGGCCCTGGTGGGACAGGAGTCCCAGGGTTCCTCTACTTCAGCGCCGTTAGTCCAAGTGAGGAGCTGAACATCACTACAGGGGACTACTAGTCCCAGCATCCCTTGCTCCCACCACAGGTGCCCCGAGTGAGGGGGAGGCGCTGGTCATCGCGCTTATAGCGCTGCCTCTCCCCCCGCGGCGCGGGAGACTGTTCTTGCCGCACCATTGCCTCTTTGCTGCTTGGGGGACATTGCTTTCTATCCTGCTGGGCCCTGGTGGGGCAGGAGTCCCAGGGTTCCTCTACTTCAGTGCCGTTAGTCCAAGTGAGGAGCTGAACATCACTACAGGGGACTACTAGTCCCAGCATCGCTTGCTCCTGCCACAGGTGCCGCGAGTGAGGGGGAGACGCTGGTCATCGTGCTTATAGCGCTGCCTCCCCCCTGCGGCTCGGGACGCGCGCGGGCCACGCCCGGGCAAAGCCCGGGCCAAGGGCGCACCCGTCCTTGCCCGTCAGGGGCCAGAAGAGGCTGGGGTGGGCCTATCCCCTTGGCTCATCATTGGAGATCGTTGTTGCATTAGGAATTGTGCGCTGCTACCCCTGAAGACAAAGGTAGGGAGGCGTTGGACCGCGTTTGGCCTTTCAACATTTTAATACTACTCAATCGTACTGCTGGGGAAGTTGCACGCTGACTGGGGCGAATAGTCTAGGTACAACAGTGCGTACAAGGATTTGTAAGGACACGCACCCCTTCTGTTACCCTGAAAACTGATTATCGAGGGCCAAATGAATAAAAGAAAGATCCCTAAAGAAAAACAAGGGCCCGGACATGTTGGGACCTTGGATGCCTTCTTAACGAGGGCCGAATCTGTTCTGGCTCATGAAATTGAACTAACCGAGAGTAGGCTTTCTTTGGACACATTGATTATGCATAAGCGTTCTTCTTTAGGTGGAGGGACTCTAGCCACTGACCAATTGAATTTGGGCCAATTAATAGGTGAACCGGGTTCTGCCATACCCCCAGCGGTGAATCTATCTCCATCTACCAACACCTTAGATGAACACTGCAATACAACTCAGGAGCAATCAACGAGCAATCAAGAGGAAAATAACTATCCAGATGCGAAATCAAAAAAAAGAAAGGGAGGTGGCCCCTTAAAACAAAATACATTAAAACGGGTTTGTAAAGAGAAAGACACTGGGCGCAAGAGATTGGAAACAGGACTTTCACTACAACTAAGATCTACTAGATCTACCAGCAAAAATTAAATTAACAATCAACCAGCTTTGGGGGTTGATCATGCTTGTGACTCTGACCTAATGAAAAGATTAGAGACTATGATGACTGTATTATTAAACCCTATACTGTACAAATTGTCCCAAATAGAGGAAAAACTATCTTCTTTTGAGGCTTCTCATCTCTTAAGTCAGTCCCCCCCTAATACTACTGTGCTAACAGATGTAGCTAGACCCAATCCTCAACTAGGTATGGTCCCCCCCACGATGTCTGATAGGCCAAATGTAACAACTGATAGCATGGGAAGTCGTGACCTACAACAAACAACGGGCCTTCCTGCTGCTTTGCCTGGCTCTGTCCGTGATTATGCTAAAAAGTTGAGAGCCAATGCACACAAAAATAGCTGTAGGACACAGGCACAGCACAATGTAATTGTGAGAATATTGGTTGTACAAGGTTACATGGTGAACCTCAATTATCTACTTCCCCTATTGTTACACACCCACACCCACACGTTACCCCATCCATCCCTACTACTTTTTGGGAGGAAAGGTCACAACCATCTTCCCTGGGGAGGGGAGCTTCTAAGCATCAAGTAGAAAGTGGGAAACCCAAGGCAAGATTGGATCTCCCTCCAGCTGCTTGTCCGTATCTTATAGTTTTAGTTAATGTCCCAGAATTGAAACCAAATACGAGAGAAAACACAGAGCAGTTAATAAATAAAGTCCAGCATTGGCTATCCAATCGTCTAGGTGAAAACTCTAATGCCTACAAAAATATTATTATGGCAAGGAGGGTTACTTGGGTAGGAAGAGCACCCAAAACTATTAATGGTGACTGCATTTTAGTGAACTTTGACAACCACCATATAGTGGGTGAATTACTATCTGCTCTGCCAAATATGCCATCATTTCATTCTGAAATCTTTGTCCTACCATTGGATTTCTTTTATAAACCCCATTTTTCATCTCAGCCCTCTATTTCTAGATCACATGTTACTTGGAGGCCATTCCGTCACCCGTTTAACCAACCCCTTTCTCCCTTAGTCTCATCGTTTCCTTTAAGGAATAGATTTGCTGCATTAGAAGGCCTCTCTGCATGTGACTGACTGGATCCTCAGATTATATTACCTAGTGGGGATGGTGTTTTAGATCTACAAAAGGGGTTTCCCTCGCACACTGCTCCTCCTATAATCCCTGAAGTGTTATTAGCCAGGCAGCAAGACAGTCTAAATTTCCCCCAGAGACCGCTACCTCGAGAGAATCTCTCGGGATCTATAGCAGCCATGTCTTGGAACATCGCCGGTTATAACCAAAAAAGGTCTAATACAGAATGGCTATCTTTGTTGACATCTAGTGATATAGTGTGCCTTCAAGAGACTTGGGAAATAGATTCAATACATTTGAATGGGTATCGTTCCTTTCACTCTTCTGCTGTACCGTCTCCTGCTGGACGGGCCTAGGGTGGTTTACTGACCCTACTTTCTAATGCTATTCCTTTTAAAGTGAAGTTATTTTTGAACACGTCACCCTATTACCATATTATTTTAATTGAATACTGTGTGGATTATTGTTGGCTTCTTATTAACTTTTATAACAATAATTTTGGAAGCAATCAAGCAGTGGTGTTGGCCCCTTTGGAAAGAGACATTAATGACTTACAAGATAAATGTACCAAACCCTGCAATATAATTTGGCTTGGGGATTTCAACATTCACCCATGTGATAAGATTAATACGTTAGCATGTGGTATACAGGATGATGATGGGGAGAGTGTCCCTCATTTCTGTCACACGGATTATGGTAATGCCTTAAACAGATTATTAACTATAAATAATCTTGTATTTTTAAATGTTTCCGAAATTTTAACCGGTCAATTAGAATTCACTTTTTAAACCATTTTGCCTCTTCTACCCTTGACTATGTTTTGGTCTCTGATTCAATAAGTGGCCTTTTCTCTCATCTTGAGATTGTGTTTTACCCATTTAGTGACCACGCTGCAATAACTTTTTTTATCCCGTCGGTAAAGAAAAATGATTGTGCTTTTAAACTCCCCATAAATCCTGTAATTGCAAGAGAGAACGGCATTGTTTTAAAGTGGGAAAAGGTGGACTCTGGGAGTTTTTTGGTCAATTTAGTCTCCAACCGATTTGGGGAGATAATGCTCTGTTTAGATTCAGTTTTACATGACAGCATGGTTTCGGATTTTGAGTTAATCTTATCTGATGTTAAAAATAACTGAACCCGTGTTATACGTAATGGCCGGCGTAAAAAATATAGTTGGTTTGATGACGACTGTGATAAAACACTAAAGAGTCAACACATAGCCTTGAAGTCCAAACCTCGCAATCAATTATTGGTTAAATGTTTGCGCCAAGCCTATAAAAAAGCAAGGATCACTAGGCTAAAAATCTTAAAGGAAGAATGGCGGGAAAATCTGAAGAAGGCTGCTATATTAAAAAGCTCACAAGCATTTTGGTCTCTGATTAATGCACCATTCCTAAAAGATGAGCAGGCCATGACCACAGATACGAATGTTGAACAGGAGGAATGGGTGACCCACTTTGAAGGTCTTTTTGGAGCTGACGATATGACAACTCCTCAATCCTCTACCCAAATTTTAGTGAGAAATGAGGCTGCTGCTAGTTTTACACTTGCAGAAACAAAGCATGCTTTAAACCAATGCAAACGGGCAAAGGCTCCGGGACCAGACGGAGTCCCTATTGACTTATTTTTAGAGAATCAAGATCTTTGGGCTCCGCTTTTAACAAATGTTTTTAATAAAATTGCCCAATCAGGTGCACCCCCATCGTGGAAGACAATTGTAATCGTTCCCATATATAAAAAGGGGGATAGGTCGATTCCGAAAAACTATAGACCTATCTCCTTGATAGATTCTACTGCAAAATTAATGGTTCGATTGATTTTAAACAGACTAGAGGATTGGGCCCAAGAAAAGAATATTATCATTCCATGTCAGTTCGGCTTTAGAAAAGGGAAAGGCAATGTGGACCAGTGTCTGAACCTGAGCCTAATTATAGCGAAATACACGGCTGCAAAAAAAGGTCATCTCCATTTAGCCTTCATGGGTCTGTCTGCAGCTTTTGACTGTGTGGCACAGCCTAGGCTGTGGCAGATCATGGAGGCAATTGGGATTGACCTGAATATCATTAATATTATTCGTGATTTGTATTCAGGTGCCTCAGCCTGTGTCCGCTATGGAAGGGAATGTGAGTGCACCAGGTCTTTTAAAATTGCAAGAGGTGTGAGGCAGGGGTGTGTTCCCGCCCCATTCTTATTTGCACTCTACACCAATGGTGTAGAATCTGCACTGCTGGGATCTACTCCGGATGTTCCCTATATTAACTCAGCACAGGTACCAATACTACTATATGCGGACGATGCAGTGCTTTTAGCTCGTACTAGTAATGCACTGCGCCGTCTAGTGCTGGAATATATTCAGTTTATGAACAACCTAGATATGAAAGTTAATTATTCGAAATCGTTTATCCTAGTAGCAGGCCCAAAACAGCGAAAACACCCGCAAATTATTACTGAAGGGGGAAAATTGTGAGTTGTCGATTCTTTTAATTATTTAGGGATTATGTTTGACTCTCAAACTAATTGGCAAAAAATGATTGTTAACAGAGGGACTCAGATGGAAAAGAATATTGGGGCCCTAACTAAATTCATTCAAAAAACTGGATTAAAACCAATAGACTTAATAAAAACAGTGTACCAAGCTAAGACTATATCTGCTGCCACTTATGGAGCAGCTGTTTGGGGAACGAGAGATTGTACGAAACTGCAGATTATTGAAGATAACTTTTTAAAAAGGGACCATTCATTACCGAAGTCATGTGCCAACTATAAGTGCCACATGGAACTGAGAGCCGCTTATATTACCGATAAAATCTTAATGGCGCCGATTCTAATGTGGCACTCAGTATGGCGAAAGGAGACCCTTGCTTTGACAAGAGACATTATAAAGGATGTTTTGAAATTAGATGGGGTTGGTAACGTTACTTGGTTAACTTATGTTGAATCCACATTGAAAGCAGTTGGGCTACATCACCTTTTTTTAGATCCTACAACTTGTTGTTCTATCTCTAAAACTGATTTAAAAGCTCATTTGCTATCTAATCTACAGTTAAGAAGGGAGACTAAAAATATAAATTTGTCGACAGTTAAAACATACCTGGCTTCCCCTAGTATAATGCAAATAGATATAAACACAACATATTTATCTTTCGTCACTAATTTACAACACAGGTATATCTTGGTGAGATTTCGTTTAAATTATATTCCTCTTATGTTGGGCTTTCCCTGTAACGTTTATGTTGTCTCTGACCTCCCATTTTGTTCCTGTGATGAGCAATCTGTACAGAATGATATACACTTTTTGTTCTTTTGTAAATTTTATTGCGATGAGGAAACGGTTTATTATCCCCATTATGCGTAAAATGAACTTCAAACAGTGTCGTGTAGCCCTCTATTATCTGCAGTTATTACCTGACCCTTTTATCTGCTTCTCTTTGGCGTCCTTTTTGTTATCTGCACTAAAAAAGAGACGAACAATATGCTAAAATTTATATCCCCTAAAAGAGAATAATTTACTGTATTGTGTAAATAATTATGAATTCTACTTTTAATGTAATAATTTTTTACAACCAATTATATTTTATCTTTACTGTAATGATGTGGAATGTTTTTTAATTGTAGTATACTTTTTATGCCTACATTGTATTGGCGAAATAAAGTTATTCTGACTGACTTTGGACCTGATACCAAGTTGTAATGTTCTGGTGGTGTGCAAACTCTGCATGAGCAATTTATTTAACCATGATGTAACAACATGCCAGTATGGGGCAATTTTGAGTTGAACCCCATGAAATGTTGAATAATCATGTGGGACCAGATTTTCCAATCATAAATACATAGAACTCTCAATTCTGGGGGGGCTTGCACATACATTTATGCAGCAGAATCTGTGTGTGGAGGGTGGAAAGGGACTCATATGGGGCATAGGGGTGGGAAGGGGAGCTTGAGTATTGGCAGGGTAAAACTTTATATGCTCCCCCAAGCCATAAAAACAGGGAAAGAGACTTGCCTGCTGCTGTAGCCAAAGCCTCATGCAATTTTTCCAGGTTGGATTACCACCTGGTAAAATTGGGTCCAGTGTTCAAACTTAGGAAATCAGGGTGCAGCAATAGCGACCCACTAAGTATCAATCAAAGTCAAATTCCAGGTGGTCCTCTTCGCCTAACTCATAATCTTGGTCTTTGAGTCTGATCTCGGGTAGATATGAGAATGTGCGCCTTGAGTGTTTACTTTAAATGGAGGTTCAGTTTGCTGGATTCAAGTGAGCTGACTGGACCCTGATAGCAAACTAGTAATGACTCAGTAATGATTGACCACAAGGATGTCATATTAGATATGCAAGATAAAGCGTCCGGCTCCGGATTATTGAATTGTACCCTGCTTTTTGTGCTCTGGAGGCATTTCCATTATAAAGAAGGGGTCTTAGATGCTTGTATGTCTGTAACATACATTACAGGGGTCCATGTGCCCGCGCAATATGAAGTGGTCCTTCCAGCGGCGGTTTCTGTTCAAGGGCATCGGGGCTCCGCCCCCTTTACATTTAGAGTAAAATCATCGCAACCATAGTGATGCTAAAAATATGTTTTAATACACATTTTTGTTAGTTACAACTTGGGGCAATATCCGCGTTGTTGCATGGAACGTTGGGGTGAAAGTAGAACACGTGACTCTGACACATGCGCTTTCAGGCAGGTTGCTCCCCCGGGCGGGCCCAAAGTCTAAGTATTTGCTGGGCTGACAATCTCACAGCCCTGAGACCTGTGAGGTCATCAGCTCGGCAAAGACTGAGCATCCAGGCCTAGTCTCCACCCCCTAATGACGTGGGGGTAAAGTTAGCCCCGGGCGTTTCAGATGGAAGCGAATCCTCCACGTCAATCAGGGAGTGGAGAGAGAGCATTGTCACCCCTCCCTTTCCCAAATCATCACAGGGTGGGATGGGACCCACCCTGTGACGAGTTGGGAAAGGGTGTGGCAGACTATCTCCAGGCAGGAAGGCTAGAAATGGAGTGGTGGCGTGTGACTGAGACACACTGCTTCCCGGGTATGATGCCATTTTAGCTCTGTGTGCTGAGTGCTGTTCAGAGACATGAATCAGATCAATTTCAATGAGCATGTATGACAGTAGTGCCGGCAGTGTCCTCATGCACAGCACTGCAGGTTAGTTTGGTGACTCCACTCGGACCGACTCCTCGACGTTGTCTGTGACGGAGTGTGAAGGAGTCAGCAGACCGGACACTGTGGCAGTCGCAGACTAAGGTAAAAACAAGTGTCAGCTGACCAGGCCTAATTCAATCAATTGGTTTGCTAATTGGGCCCGTTTCAAGGTGTGAGATAGTCTAGAGCAGAGACAAGCAAAGCGAGCCTAATGATAGGCCCTTTCACTTGTGTGTATGAGGCACAACCTTGGGGTCTGGACTCATGCATATTTCAAAAATGCCCCATCCATAGTTCTCAGGTTGGGTTACTGGGTATGTAAATAAGTTGTAAATATAGTCTAAGGTTCTTAAATCGAGGGGCATGATTCGGGAAATGGAGCCACGAAGAGGCTAGAGCAGCTGCATTGGTGACAGGGTTGGTATAATATAGCCTGGTGAAACTGCAGGGGGTAGGGAGATGTGCCTGGACCAGGAGGCTAACACACAGGCCGGCCTGTTCTAGTTAACTGCTGATGTGCAGGCAGAGGGGTCATTTGTAGTGAAAGAGAAAGTGGCCAGGAATATGTAAAAATACCTAATTTGTTGAAGCAGTAAATATCTAAGTTTTGATGTTATCTTTGTGAAGCGGTGAATAACAAGCTGTCTGCCTGGGTGTTTAGACTCAACACTAAGGCCTTGATTATGAGCAGGTTAGGGTTTTTTACTCCAGCACAACACTTGCAAGGATCCTTGCAGCTTGTTTGTTCTAGGCCCTGAACATGTACACCATGCGCCGACACGGGAGGGAAAAGGGCGTGTGCGTCATCTGGGCCTGGCTGCCAGGGTGTGAAGAGCGATACCATGCCCAGCAGGGGATGATTCGGATGGAGCTGAGTGGGAGCACTGCTCTCAGACAAACATAACAGTAAGAATGAATCGGTGCTTAATTTGTCAAATATAAAGTGCCAGGGCTCTGACCAGGAGGCCACTGCAGCTTGCACCACCCATCGCCCTTGTCATTGCTGCCAAAACAACTACTAACCATTTCTCTTGCATGTAAATGCGACTGTTCAGATTATTCCAGGTCCCCAAAGCTAAAGGAATGGCTGGGGAGGCAGGTATTGGTATTTTTTTATGTATATTGTTTTCCTAAACAACGGTTATACTGCTCATCTCTAAATTACATGAGCAACGCCACCTTGTGGCAGACTGCCCTAAGTGTGGTGTTGACAATTAGGTGCCGGTGCCGAGCACCGGAAACCAATTAAGTGCCGGTGCTCAGCACCGGAAAGCACCAGCTCAAATTAAGCACTGGAATGAATGTGCCCTGCTTCCCTCACTTGCGTGCGTGTATGAGGCACAACCTTGGGCTCTCATCATTCCGGATACGAGTCAGAGAACGCAAAGCAAAAGGCGTGCACTGGATGACTTACTCACACTTGCCTCTCAGCTTACCTACCCTGGGGCCTTGCACCCACCAGTATCCTCTCCTCATCTGCCTAGCTGATGAGTGCCACTGACTCCAATAACTTGTCCTTTACATAGCATTTCACAGGAAGCAAAACAGATGTATTGCGACTTTAGGGAGGGCGTGGGAATGCTTTACAAAAGTTCATCTCATTTAGCCACTCCTGAAGCCTGCAGTTTCACAGCTGGGAGAAGGGGCAGCGGAAAGCCACGAATAACACTAACAGTGCTCTTTTACATTTGACAAAGTCAGAGCTTAATTTGAGCTGGTGGCTGCAGGTGGGGCCTGCTACCACTTATTTACGGGGACCGGCTCATAGTTTTCCTCATCTGACTTTGAGCCCAAGGAAGAGAAGCAAACACAAGGAAGAAAAAAACGCAAAAGCACTGGCAAAGGGGAAATCGGGAGCCTGCAAGAGAGAGCTAGTGGGCAGGGAGTCGCTGGTGGTGGGTCAAAGTGTCATGAAGTGGAATCGTCACTAAACCGACTTCGTGTTTGATTGACACCCTGACATTCAAGTAGCGCCGGCCGTGGGCTGCAGAGCTATGGCCCCGGCACGTGTGCGTTTACAAATTAAACGCCGGACAGGCCTTGTAATCCATGTATAACCTCTAAGGTTCTAAACATGAGGGTGAAAAGAGAGTGCCGCCAGGTAAAAGAGGTCATACTTTGTTAAAAAATAGTCTGGGGAGATATCCTCTAGCATTACCAAGCTGCTACAAAAGGTTGAGTTATATGGTTGCTCGTGGACTTGTGTAATTTGAGAGTTCTGCAATTATGGAGGAGTAAATGCTGTCACTTCTGGCACTAGACAACCTTTGTAGATATCAAGGAACACTAAATCTAGCCATTTAGGGCGCGAAAAGGCTTGTACATCGGTCCCTTTGTGTTTGTGCAATTCCAGAGAATTATTTATTTGTTCTAGAAAGGGATCTGGCATCCTGCTGAAGATGCTATGAGGAAAGTGTGATGTTAAATTAAAGAAGAAAACTCTATCAATGAAGCACAGCAAATGCTAGTAACAAGGAGCATGGATAAAAATAAAGTGAAATGCCTTAAATGCATATGAGACCGAGCATTTGTATACAACTAACCCAAAATCATTCAAAATGAAATTCTGAATCGTAATATGGCTTAAAATGAATAAAATGATTTTACCTTATGTAAATATTAGTGAAAAGTGAACATTCCATGTATATGTATCTTAATAACATAGCATATATCTTGGACAGTACTTGCTTCCAATTATTGACAGATGTGAGGCAGTGTAAATAACAGGGTCATTGTTCTCCCAAGCTAAAGTCACATCTCATTGGTCTGCTTCAGAAGGATGAATGGCTGGGTGAATCTGCTGGGATTTAAACTGTAACCTGCAAGGAAGCTGCACGCAGATTCAGCAGTACCCACAAAATTCACCGAACCATCTCAGCAGCAAATACAGCCGTTTACATGTATGTTCTCATGTTATTATGAGAAACATGTATGAGATACATTCATTTCCTGGGAAAGCTATTCCTTTTTGTGCACCTATTTATCTAATTTTTGTTAAACAAGATTTGCAGTGGAAATGGCGACTAACCTCCTGAATAAATACCTGGCCCCTGCGAAGCCCACCCCTCCACGCCCCTAGACCAAGCTCAGCCTCACCACTTTCAAACCTCACCCGCCGCCACTGGGTCCTTCTCTCATTTGCATAGGGTGTGCCCTTATACATAAAAGCAAACCTATTTGCCCCTATGCCTGCACCATATTACAGATTGTGGCACATCTCAAAGAGTCTTTTTAGAGTGGTACAAACTGCGCACCCTAGAAAGTGGCACAAAGGGACACCTCTCCTCTGAAGATGTCTTTTGAGAAGGGAAAGGGTGCAGGTAAAATTGTACACTCCAGTTAGTGAATCCCTGCTCCTCCTCCAAACACTGGCCCAGTGCACATGCAGTGAAAGATGGAGTAGTGGTTTGATTGTCACTCCATTTTTCATTGACGCACGTGTGTTACAGAGAGAGCAATTTTTGGGGTAATCGGGCAG
This sequence comes from Calotriton arnoldi, assembly GCA_963921515.1. NCBI lineage: Eukaryota > Metazoa > Chordata > Amphibia > Caudata > Salamandridae > Calotriton > Calotriton arnoldi. Next base: position 588,542 of record CAWUFW010004777.1, read on the forward strand.
TGGTGAAAACTCCCTGTAAAGGCGTGCATCAGAACAGACCAGGTCCTTGTAGCCAATCTGCAATTAGATCCGCGGTGTAATGCAAAGCTATGCTGAACGTGGAGATCCAAAATGGCATGCTTCTGCTCTCGATAGATGGACTTCGGGAGACCACCACCATGCAGGTCGTTATGTACGCTGTTGCCAGTCCTGAACCTTTCACCTATAAATTATTGATTCGAGGTGTTTAGCCTAATTAGGTCTATGCACGAAAAACAAGACTACAACAAACAGAATGCATTATGCTAGCGCACAAGGTCCAGGACTGGAAACCATGTCTGTAATGTCCTGGAAGGTGGTGGTCGCTCTAGAAGGGCTTCCATTGCTTTCAGGGGCCATTTGAACTATCTTGACTTTGGATGAGCACCAGGGCCGGACTGACAGTAGCGGGCACCAGGCTTTTCCCCAGTGGGCCAGAGGGGCGGGGGCTGGTTTTGTGGCCGTGGGGGCCGGTTTTGCCACAGCGGGCTGGTTTTGCAGCAGTGCTGCTATATTGACCCTCTGTAACAAAGCGGAGCAGTGCTTCTTACTAGCCCCCCCCCCCACCCCCTCCCAGGGCAGGTCAAGCAGCAATTTACCAGGGCTGGTTTCTGTTCCTAGTCCGGCCCTGATGAGCACTAAAGAAAGAAGAGCTCTGTCTATAGGTTAGTATACCTTGGAAGGAAAACATTGAAACAACAGATCGCCAATCTATAATTTGTGTGATGGATGCATGCTACAATGTTGATAAAATATGGACATGTAAAAAGAAACAGTGCTTCTGGACTGTCATACATTTGTGGAGGAAAATGTGAGTTTAATCTGCAATTCAAAGATCCATGGGTTCAAAATGTATATTTGCTCTCAAAGTTTCAATTAGTCTACAGTTCTCAAGTTCCACCTTATGGCTACGTAAAGACCTGCAGAGTCTAAATTCTATGGAATACACCACACTTATGATGTGTACCAAAAAGGATAATAATTGACATGGTTGTTGTGATTTTTACTTTTTCTTTTTAAATAGCCATACTGCTGTGGAAAAGTGGAAATTTTACATTAGCATAAGCGGCAGCCATTTTGACTGTCGCGTCCATTTAGTTTCTGCTGTGTTCATTTTACTCTCTGCTGTTCGTCTTTTCACCCAGCCTGTGTCCTCTAACTTTAGCTGACCTCTCTGACATGGTCAATCTGATGTACGTGCTGGGGGGTTGCAGCTGCCGGCCACCTAGTCTCAGAGGTTATCGATTGATAGCTTATTGCCGCCATAAACACTCCTTCTTCCCCCTCCTCATCTCCTGACCATCTGGTCAGGCTTTGTTCTTGTTTGCCTATAGCTATTTTCTGTTTGCACCTGTTCCCTCCAGTTTTCCTTCTGATGAGATTGCATTCTAACAAACAGTATATAAGGATGATGGTTTTTGCATTAGGGGTACTTCCTCCCACAACACTTGAGGGTGTTGTTCGGACGCAGTCCTGCTCATGAGCATTTAATAAACTTGGTTTGTTTTACTTCACTCCAGTGCCGATCTCTCTTTTGTTAGTCTTCGGACCTGTGGACGAGAGGGTGACCCTGCACCAGTGTGCCCTCACGGGGGTACATTTCCACACTGTGTAAGAAAGCAGTTTCTTGTTCCTTGATATCTCTCACATGTTCTCCTTGACAGCACTTGTTTAAACCAATTCCACTCTTGAAATTGCTTCTCTATCCTACATTTACTATCATCGAGGCTTATTCTTTCTTGGAATTTGTATGCAGTGTTTCTCTGCAAAGAGGTGCTCATTTGCATAATTTCCTGATTTACTCTTTGCAAAATGAACACGTGGATGGATCTAGTTGTACAATACATACATTGCAGAGTGTTAGCTTAATTAACATGTGGAAGTCGGCTATGTTGCCTTCTGACAGGTGTCCATTAATGACTTGTAGAATGTTTCATGCAGAAGCAAAAGTGTGTTCCTTCCACAAACTGGTCAGGTATTCTACTACACCACACAAAGCTAGCACCTTGTAGCCCATGTTGGCCAAGACCTGTGTGTGTGCAAAGCAGCAGGCCCATCCTTACATAGATGAGAGCACTAACCATCTGTCTTCTAGGTGCATCTATGCCCAATTTACATACCACTAATTGCTTTGGTAAATCACATTTGCATATCTCCTCCGTTATATGCAATTAATTCTTGAACATTTGAGATATTGCCTTCCATTTTATTAATCTCAACCCCCGAGGATTCACTTACACATCCTTGATCTCAGAGAATCATGCTAGTGCAAGTACTGAATCACTATAGCCAAAGTAAAGGGAGCCCGACTGAAAAATGTTTTGCTGTGACTTACTCAAAAAATATTCAAAAAAAGTGATGGAAGGAATGCTTGATTTAATCTCAGCCACAGGTAATTATTCAGATCCGCATCCCAGTCCATCGTTATTTTGCACACCATGCCCCCTCAGTTTGGACCCAGCCATATGCAAATCAGTCTTGACCCTGCTCTCAATGGGAACAGTCCCAGTCCAAATGCCAGGCCAGGTCCTCTCTGAACCAGAACACAAGCAACCCATGACCACTTTCACCCTAATTAAGGCTTAGCAGCCAGGCATAGCTAGGTTCCATTGACACAGTGTGCACAGGACCTACGTCTGGGCATACCCATCCATTAGGACGACATTCTAAAGTATAAAATATTTGATGGATCGAATGCTTGAATTAATATCAACTACTGGTAATTACTTGGGCCGCATCTCATCCATCGTTATTTTGCACACCATCCAACCTCAGTTTGGACCCATCCATATGCAAATCAGTCTCGACCCTGCTCTAGTAGGAAAAATCCAGCCCACACTGCCAGGCCAGTTCCTCCCTGAACCAGAACACATGGTGTGCAAAGTAAATCACTCAGAAATCTTAACATAGTTCCAGGTAACTCACATGCAGCAGTGTAGTGGTGCATTGCTGTAATCAAAGCCAAAAAGAATCTAATTTGCCCCATTTTATGCTGGGTATGGCCAAATTTAAATGAAAGCTTGAGACAATTGCACTGCAAGAGCTGTGCATGCTGTTTGACCTGGCCTGGGACATTCACCTGACCTGGTCACTGACAGCAGAGGTGTTTTTTTTTGTCAAATTCCATATGCTGGTCTGTTCATCAGACCTGGGAGTATTTTGTTTAAATAAAGCAATGGACCTGTAGTATTTAATCCTGGGTAGAGTTCATGGAGTACCGCTACGCAGAACTCCGCGAAGTGCAAAAAAACTCAGCTGCGGCACGCGAAGCTCCGCAAGCAGTGGAGTGCGTTAGATAATTGCTGTTCGCGATTATTTTCAGTGCCAGATGCTTGTCCGCACTGTGCAATCATCGCGAATGGCACCATTCACAGCGCAAGGGGGCGCTGCTTCCTTTCTGCTGCACGAGTAGATTCTTACTCAAGCGGCAGCTTTCTCAACGCGAACGGACAGTTTCTCAATGCGAGCGGTCGCGAGCATACGCTACAACTCGCAATGAGAAATCTGACCGCCCGCGTTGAGAAATCTCACCGGGAGGTTGATTTTTCACACTCGCGATCGCCAACTTGATTATGACGATTGGGAACTAGGAAAAATCTCGCCGGGAGGTGGATTTTCCTCACTCGCGCTCGCCAACTTGACGATGACGAATGCGAGCGAGGAAAAAACCCTGCTCCGCTACGCGAAGCGGAGTTTTTCGGAACTCCGCGAGCTCCGCGTAATGCGGAGTGCCGAAAACTCCTCAAACTATGCAAGCGGAGCGGAGTTCACCGCACAGACTTAGTGGTAATCAGCAAACTCGGCTCAAACATGGAAGTCCTAAACTGTCCCAGATAGGTGCATGAGTGGCTCACCCAGATCAGATTTTCCCTTTGCATTTTGGGACTTGTTGTCCCAGTTTTATAACAGGATAAATTATAGGACTACAATATCAAGAATGCAAACAAGAAATCTGAAATGGATGAGCTACTCAGCCATGTGTGTCAAAGGTTTGGTAGTTCTGCCTTCAGTCACTTACTCATGGCCTGCTTGCAGATGTAATCAGGGATAGTGTACCGCATGCAGCACTATATGGGTGTAAGTAAGGCCCTGCTGTTGACTGGGAGTGCAGCACCTTTTGTCATGCTCATTGCCCTGTCCCCTCCCAACCCTGCTGCAACCTTACACCACTCTCAGGGAGGTGACTGCAACATGGCCCCACATCCCCACTAATACGTCCATGGGGCAGATTCCTGGAACGGTGCCTTGTGCATACACTTTGACTGCCTCAGGACAGAAAAAGGCAGGGGGTGCACTAGCAACCTTTTCTATCCATTTCAGTTGACCAACAAATTAGGGATTGAAAGGGCATGTGACGAAAAGCACAACTGCTCACCTTGAATTTTTCACGCACCATAAAGTTATATTGTTCAAAATATGTTTCACAGAAATAAACAATGATCAGACCAGACAAGCGCCTGCATGACATTTGTTGAAGCCGCCCTGTATAATAATTTCTCTGTAACATTTTTGAAACCATTAAACTTTGTGGTGAGTGAATATGACAAGGAATCAAGCTTGAGAGAGTGCTCCCAACTTCTGAATTACATAAGGCTTTTATAGCTCTGTGAGAAGCGACTGTCCTGAAGCTGATTCCCCATAGAAGGCCCTTCCTCAATATTAAAGTGGATGTTCACAGCAACAAAAAAGAAAAAAATGGCAGAGACGAATGTGTTAAAAAAACATGCAGAGCTTTTACTTTAATTCTTCAATTTGCCTTTAAATGTGTTTTTAGGACTATATTGGCAGAGGTTAGCCAGGTAATCAACCTCGCCTATCACTTATTTTGTCATCATGAGCAAAAGGGCAAGCATTGAGGTTATAGAAGAGACTCATTTGGGGAAGAGAAGGGGAGAAGATCTAAAGGCCAGAGATGTCGGCTTTGCATTTAGGGAACCAAGATCGAGTCTGGGCGTGGGCTCACCGTCCTGTGTGATTAGCTTAATCTCCCGTGGCAAAAATGTTAAAAAACGAATGTGCAATGTAATCTAGTGCTCCTGTGAAGCACTCTTTTGCCCTGGGAAGAATTTGTGCTATACAAATCTGCAAAAAATAAGTATTCTCTCTTTTTTTTCTCTGACTAATAGTGCTTAGCACCAGAATCAATTGACCATGAAAATCCTGCTTTAAATTCACTCCTGAATCTTACGTGCCACTAACTGCCAGCAGCTCTACACTCTTCTCACCTCTGTTTTCATCATGAGGAATACGTGCCCCGGAGATCACTGTGGACAGCCTGCCAACCTCGTGTTCTCAAACCTTCCCGAACTCCTCCCAGGATAGGATGGGGCCACGGAGGCTTGTTGATCCCATCCCACCCTGCGACGAGTTAGGAAATGGGCGGGGTCCAGGCCGTACAGTGTGCACCCTCGCTGATTGACAACATCCTCGGAAAATGCAGGGTTTAAATTTAATGCGCCCAGGCTGTTTTCAATCTGAGAGGCTGCTCTGTGTCATAGAGGGCAGGGGCCTTACATTGTTGCATAAAGCGATACCAAAGGGGATGATGGACGGAGCGTTAGAGCAAATCAAACACTCACCCCCAGTCAACTGATCTGGGTTTAATCCATCATCATTCTTTAGCTCACTCCACCACTCCAGTTCAGACATGGCCATATGCAAATCAGTCTGACCCTGTGCCTCATGGGAACAGTCCAGCCCGAACTGCCAAGCCATGTCTTCCCTGGACCGGAAACAAGCATCCTGGGACCGGTTTCGGGTTCAAAACCCTCATCAGCCAGGCTATCTTGAATCCAGTGGCAAAGTGAGCAAGGGACCCACGTCTGGGCATACCCTGCCAACTTAGGGCGAACAAAGCGATACCAAAGGGGATGATGGACGGAGCGTTAGAGCAAATCAAACACTCACCCCCAGTCAACTGATCTGGGTTTAATCCATCATCATTCTTTAGCTCACTCCACCACCCCAGTTCAGACATGGCCATATGCAAATCAGTCTGACCCTGTGCCTCATGGGAACAGTCCAGCCCGAACTGCCAAGCCATGTCTTCCCTGGACCGGAAACAAGCATCCTGGGACCGGTTTCGGGTTCAAAACCCTCATCAGCCAGGCTATCTTGAATCCAGTGGCAAAGTGAGCAAGGGACCCACGTCTGGGCATACCCTGCCAACTTAGGGCGAACAAAGCGATACCAAAGGGGATGATGGACGGAGCGTTAGAGCAAATCAAACACTCACCCCCAGTCAACTGATCTGGGTTTAATCCATCATCATTCTTTAGCTCACTCCACCACCCCAGTTCAGACATGGCCATATGCAAATCAGTCTGACCCTGTGCCTCATGGGAACAGTCCAGCCCGAACTGCCAAGCCATGTCTTCCCTGGACCGGAAACAAGCATCCTGGGACCGGTTTCGGGTTCAAAACCCTCATCAGCCAGGCTATCTTGAATCCAGTGGCAAAGTGAGCAAGGGACCCACGTCTGGGCATACTCTGCCAACTTAGGGCGAACAAAGCGATACCAAAGGGGATGATGGACGGAGCGTTAGAGCAAATCAAACACTCACCCCCAGTCAACTGATCTGGGTTTAATCCATCATCATTCTTTAGCTCACTCCACCACCCCAGTTCAGACATGGCCATATGCAAATCAGTCTGACCCTGTGCCTCATGGGAACAGTCCAGCCCGAACTGCCAAGCCATGTCTTCCCTGGACCGGAAACAAGCATCCTGGGACCGATTTCGGGTTCAAAACCATCATCAGCCAGGCTATCTTGAATCCAGTGGCAAAGTGAGCAAGGGACCCACGTTTGGGCATACCCTGCCAACTTAGGGCGAACAAAGCGATACCAAAGGGGATGATGGACGGAGCGTTAGAGCAAATCAAACACTCACCCCCAGTCAACTTTCTGGGTTTAATCCATCATCATTCTTTAGCTCACTCCACCACCCCACATTGTTGCATGGCACAGAAGACCAGGACTGATACCTGGTATGCCCTGTAAAACCTGCGATAGCGGCCAGATGTGCATTAGCTAGGGTGACCAGACGTCCCAGATTTCCCCGGACAGTCCCGGTTTTCAGAGTTCTGTCCCGGTGTCCCGACACTTTTCCTAATTTTGAATAAATGTCCCGATTTTTTTGCATAAGGATAAAGCCATTCTGCAAAACGGAAATGAAACTATGCTCTCCTTTCAAGAGACCCATGTAAATTGATAAAATGTAGTATCTGTTTCTTTCAGGCTGCACAGGAGGCCGTCTGGAGACTTGCAGCCAGGGCCGGACTGGCCATAGCGGGCACCGGGCGTTTCCCCGGTAGGCCGCTAGGGTGGGGGCCGTTTTTGTTATCGGGGGTCGACAATATCGGCCCCCTGTAACAAAATCGGCCGAAACCAGCCCTCGCAAACTGCTCGGCTGCACTCCCCCTCACCCCAGGGGGGGCGGGCTGAGCAGTTTGCCAGGGCCGGTTTCTGTTCCCAGTCCGGCCCTGCTTGCAGCAGAGGGATGAAAGAGTGAGGAGGAGGGGGCGGGGGGGGGCTCAGGGTGGAGGTCCTGCCACCGCTAATGTCATAATATAGCCTTACAATTGCGTGTGAAAATATACAGATATATCTATAAATGCACGTGTGTATATCACACATACACAGTGCATTCATATTTACAGGGCTACGCAAAAACCGGGACAGGTCCGACATAAAAGTAACACGAAAGACTTTAGTCCTACTTTTATGTCTGACCTGTCCCGGTTTTTGCTTCTCAAAATTTGGTCACCCTAACATTAGCGCATGTGCCTTTCCAAAGTGCCTGATTTTGCCTGACCCTCACACAGAGCGAGGGTCGTAGATTCTAAGTATACAGTGACTGCCTAGTTCGATAAAAGAAAACAATAGGAAGTTCAAATGGAGGCAGTGGATTAGCTAGACTTTGTGTCGCCTGTGGCGGTCACTCCGTTTCCCGCCCGGCGACCGCATGTAAGAGCAGAGGGGGGGGGGGTGCTGGCGTTTCCCGCAACGGCCGCCCCTCACGGCCGTAAGTTAGAGAGGGGGGGTGCCGCCCCCAAAACTCGTGCCGTCCGGCCAGACAAACCCCCGTTCCCCCCTTACTACGCCACTGAATGGAGGTGGGGGCAGGGCCTTTCAGCCCTAATTAAGGAACTGCCCCTGGATATGTCTACTACCTTGAAGCTAATTCCTAAAAGAAGAAAACAGGCCGCAAGTTTGTCATCCTAGTCTGGCAAAATGGTGTATATGATTTCGAACTCTTATAAAGCGCTGGGTAGAGTAAAGTGGAAAAAAGGTGATGTACTTTTTTGACATGGAAGAAATGGTATTACAAATAGAAAAACAAAGGGGTACTTATCAGTATAAGCGATGACAAACCGCCCTGAGTCCTCCCAGAACAGAGATGAAAAAAGACGCTGATGAATGCCTGAATAGGCCCCATTTAGGTGTGCACACTTGATAGATAGGAGTCCTGTAAGCAATGATAGAGTGTCCCCATAAGAACAGAAAGATTTACAACTGTATTTACATCTTAAAAACTTCAGGTGCCCTATAATGTTGATGGCTCCTTCAGGTACCAATCTTCTTCGTTCACTCCGAGTGATACCTGCCCCTAGACATTCTTTTCTATATCTGCTCAAACTATGAAAGGAATGGCAACTTGACTGAGTTAAGAGAGGGTGCTTGTTTACTAAATAGCAGGGAAAAGGCTGTAGTCTATAGAATATTAGATCACAATACCAGAACACTGATTTTTTTTTATTTTTTATTTTACAATATAGCTATTTGTTGCATCTCATTTATATATAATGCAAAACTGGAACGCATTACGCTCTGTCTCCAGAACTATTGCAGCCCTTGCCACAATTGCTCCAATCTTTAATTATTCTGAAGTAACATAAAAGCAGCTGAGAGACAGGATAACATGCCAATGCATACTAACTGTACTCAAACAGAGAACATAATGATTCCAAAATGATGTGATAATATTATATTTTACCCCCAAAAGGAAATGGCTGTATCTATTACTGAAAAATGTGACTATCTTATGTACACCCTCCCCCTGATGCCGTGCTCGTGCCCACCCACATGCCAAAACTGCAGCTCAGCGTCCCGTTCTCTCTCGGCGGTCTGACAGGGGAGTTTTTAGCCTTTAGTCTCTCTGGGCTTGGGACGTCAGGTGTCAGCGTGACTTTTCTATGGCCTCTGCTTCCCTCTCTACAGCCTCTACCTCAAAAGTGAAAGGGGGGGGGAGTTCGGAGCCACTGCGCACCCTTTCCATTAGGGCGCCGGTTCCATTACTGCCGTTAATGCTGCCGCTGCTTTCCAGCCTCAGTCACTGTGCGCGACCCACTCATGGAGACGGGTACACCAGGACGGCAGCCTCGTGGCGCAGCTGGCAGTCAGTGTTTTTGGTGTTTTGGCGGTTACTATCTTAAAATGATAATGTTCCAACTCCAGACAAGCTGTTAAATCTATTAAACCACGTGTACTGTACATTACAAATGTTCTGTATGAAAATCCATAAAAACATTAACATGAAAATATATAGTAAATGAAAGTCATTCATAAGTGTCCAAATTGTTATCCCAAAATGTGTGGTCTTACAACTTTTTACTAGAAGTCTGGATGTCACTCTTTTATAAGTAGTCCCTTGTATTCATATCGGATAACCAATTTTCTATTGTCGGCTTATGTTTGGATTTCCATCATAAGATGGTGTGGTTGCAATGGCAATACTTTTTAAGATCCAGAGCACTGCATTATGGTTAAGATCTTTAAAAGGAATACATTTTAGAGGAGGATGGCTCCGGCGGGCTTTAATTTGAGTATAATTTGATAAAATCTTACTATTTAAACATGTACACCTAAACATAAAATGTGTTAGTTTTGCCACAAAATTTAAATAGAATAGTAGCTACCCAGCAGGAAATTATAACTGTCCACCTTAATTATTAGAAGAGGTAATTTCTCAATCCACTAGCTTGTAGGAAGATGCATCTATCTCTGTGTTTGCCAGAAGTCAACAAGTACAGAAATGTATCTTATATTTCTCCACAGTACATTATAGATAAAACAATTTCAATGAAATTATTGATTTGAAAAACTAATTATTTGAAGAACACAGTCAGAAAAATAAAATCTGAAAAATACATTTAATTGAAAATTACGATTTCAAGTCGAGGAATGTGCTCAATAATATGGTTAGCAAAGGGATTAGGTTCCTGTTTAGAGCTATGGTTAAAGCATGGAGTCAAGATAGGGTGAGGGTTAATGTGAGAGGTGTTTTGACAAAGTTATGAAACCAGTGTTTAAGTGAAGTATGGGGTCAGGTGAGAATTAGGATTAGGACTCGGCTCAAATGTTACCTTAGGAGTTGTGAAAGAGGTAGGGCTAGGTTTAAAAGCCTTTCTAAAAATGCTTAAAAAATATACAAAAAAATGTCAAAAGGAGAGGAAGCTTAATTGAAAATAAATACCGTTTCCATTAAAGGTTTTTCAACCAAAGATTTTTCATTGTACAGTGTAGTGTTAATTGGCATTTTTTACTGAAATGATTTCCAAAAATGTCTATCTGAAATGATATTCTGTTAAAATGTTTTAAGATGAAATTTCATACACCTGTCAGAAAACATAGACTGCGTTGAGAGATTAACAAACGTTAATTTTTTTAAAGTTTTCTTTCAGCAGTGTAGAATTTACTGTGTACGTGGATTCTGCTAGTCCCAGGGCAGAAAAAACATTGGGGCATATCTACAAGGACTGGCGATAACTATCGCTAACGCTAGTTAGCGGCAGTTTTTTCATCGCCGCTTATTGCTGAAAACTATCGCCATGTTAGCAGCGTATTTACAAGCCGTCGCTACATAGCGATAGTATCAGGGATCGGCGGTGAAAACTGCTGCTAACATTAGCGCGATGGCGATAGGAATTCCGGCGTTAGCGGGCGAAAACTACCGATAGGCCCATTAGCTGCAAAAAAACTCACGTTAGTCAGCCCAACGTGAGTTTTTTTTGCCTCTAATGCAAAAAATAGCCTATCTGCAACCTCCAATAGGAAATAGGCATAAAAACCAAAAAAATGCAGAATGTAGCAGCCAGGGCCAAGTGCAGCACACATCAACAACCCCTGCAAGCCACCCAACATCCAGGATGACCAGGATGAGAGCCTGGATGCCTCGCTGGACCTGCGTCTGGAGCCTGGATGCCTCGCTGGACCTGCGTCTGGAGCCTGGATGCCTCGCTGGACCTGCGTCTGGAGCCTGGAGTGGGATGCGGAGGAGCTGTGGAGTTGATGAGCCGTGGCGGTAGACATTGAGGCGCGACGATCACCCGTACCTGGTGGTGAAGTCTGGCAGGTCGCATGGAGACACGTTGCTGACCTGTGTGAGAAAACCGCCTTGCGCCCCTTGGAGCTGTTAATGGTAGAGGCGCTCCTGCGCACCAACGTAGGGAGGTCTGCATCGCATACTACGATCCACCACTACACCGGGGTGCACGGAGGGGATTACCAATGGTGGGTGCCGCCTCTCTGCATCACAGGCCGGATGATGTTGGGCTGGCCGGACGCTGTGGAGGATGAGGCCCCTGAGCTGCGCCGAACTTGTGTGGCGGGAGCACTGCAACTTCACGCCTAAGGGGGCCCTGCTGCATCAGCTGCATCGGGAGGTTCACCAGCGGACTTGGCGGCAACTGCTGTACCCAGACTTGTGAAATCACACCCGGCTGAGGCTCCTGCTGGCTGAGTCACATAATTGGGGAGAGTGCAGTGGATTTTTGCAACAGTGTCAATGTCCAGGTAAGGAGAAGGTGGGACATGTAGCGCAGGAGGCCCGGGGGTCGAGTCGCCCAGGCCTAGCACACGTAGATGACGCACCCCCAGTGACGGCTCATCCGCTATGGTGGAAGAGCGTCGCCCCACTGCTTTCAAGCAGTGCAGAAGAGGAACGACCATCACATGATGATAACTTACTGATGTAATCGTGCTATGTTTCCTTTGTGGGTGGGAGGGTGGGTAGGACTGCTCCAAGCACGGAGCAGGGCATGGGTGGATTGGCATGCCCACTCAAGTGCGCAGTGACGGTTTGGTCGGCCCGCTCAGGCCGCACAAAGCAGTCATGTGCACGGTCCTGTTCGCAATGCAGGCTGCATTACAGCCTGCATGGAGAACATGCCCACACCTCTAGGCCCTGGCTGAACGCCTGGTCCCGGCGCCAAGGACCAATCCCAACGCCGCATTGCAGCGTTGTGATTGGCTTAGGGGAGTGAGCCTGGCTGCCTACTTCCTGTTCCTGAAAGCAGACTCAGGAGAGCAGGAGCAATGAAGACACGGAACCCGGCCTCGAGGTAAGAGTTCTCTCATTTAAATATTTACAACACCCGCTCGCCCACACACCCCCGTGTCCACGCCCCATCCAGTGTTCTTTCAGGCGTTTTCCACCTCACAGCTGTCCAGTCCCCCCCCGCAGCACTTCTCAATGGCGGCCGCTGTGCGGCCAGGTTCAGCGGGCTTACCACTGGTGTGCTAAAGGTATATATGGAGTTACGATGCATACACTTATAACGCAGTCCATTACAATGCATACTAATACTAGGCATATTGCAACAGTAGGGAAGGTGTTGGATTGCGGAGATGAAAACATTACTATTCCCACTTTAGTGAGTGAAACCCTAAAACTGACCCTTGCACCCCAAAGCAAACCCTGACCCCTAAAATTCATCTTTGAGCCCCCAAAAGACACCCTAAAAATCATGTGACCTAAATGCACACCCCAATTTTCATGATTGACCCAATGGCACACCCCAATTTTCATGATTGACCCCAAAACACACCCCAAATTTCAATTTTTACCCCATAATACACCCTACATTTCATCTCCGACACCCGAAACCCATGCCCACCCTACAAAATAAAAATACCCCATTATTGACCTCACAATGCGTTGTAATGGAATGTGATGTGAAGGCACCTGCGCTGTTGGATTTGCGTTGTAAAGGCATTACGATGTAATGCCTGCGTTGTAATGGACGTCTCCCATGCCAAAGGCAAGCCATAGGCAAGCCCGTCTGCATCCGTCTGCCCCTGGACCGCACTCAGCACCAAGGACCCTTCCTCTCGGACACTCCACCCCTACGGCGCCAGCACCCGCCTCGCCATCAACCCTGGACGCCACATTGCCTGCCAGGACCAACATCTGCTCCGGACCGGACATCGCCATCGCCATCACTGACGGCTACTAAATCACCCGCAAGGACCACCCCAACCGTCCAGGAGGAGGCATTGCAATCACCTACAAAAGCACACTCTGACTTACCACACACTCTAATGACCCAACGGTGACCATGGAACACCTCAACTTCCAGATCCGGACCAACCCCATCCTCTGCGGCACCTTCATCTGCAGGCCCCCCGGGCCATGGACACCTGTTCTCCGATACCATTGTAGACCTCATTGCACACCAGGCACTCCCATCCACCGACGACATCCTACTCGGGGAACTCAAGTTCCACCTGGACAACCCCAGTGACCAGAACACTACCCCCTCCTGGGGTAGCACCCCAACATCAGACTCAAGCAGCTAGTCACCGCAGCAAGCCACATAGCAGGACACACGGTCGAGCACGTCTCCTCCGCCATCGGGACCTTCAACTACAGCCACACCACCGGACTCTCCTGGACCGACCATCATTGTATACATCACGGCTTCACCATGCCCACCGTACACAACCGCCATCATCGCCCCCCTCGCAGCTGGATCCAGGCCACCGAAGTACGTCTCGTCAACTCCCTCAGCACCACCACTCCGCCAACGCTTACTGACGATGACACCGAAGCGTGCAACCGCCACCGATGGATCTCCAACTGCGCTGACACCCGGGCACCCCTCAAGAACGGCACTGCGTCAGTACCTTACGCCTGCATGATGGCAGGCGTAAGGGTGACACAGTGCCACAGGGATAGGCTGGCCCCAGGCATTGCTGGAGTTGCGTCATGGTTGTGACGCGACTGCAGCAATGGGTGACTTTAGCGCAGACAGATACGTCAGGATTCCAGACGTATCTGTCATTACTTGCGTCATGGAGCGCTGTCCAGTAAATACAGCGCATCCGTGGTGTCGCAAGAAGGGGGTAGTGAAAAGTGTTGCAATGCTGTCTTGTCGCAGCGCTGCAACACTTTTCATGAGTGAGGCCCAGGAATGCGCACTATCTTATTGATGGTGCGCAGTCCGGCCCTGTAGTTTTGTCGCAGGGCAGCGCAGCTACATTGCTTGCAGCGCGGTCCAGCAACAAAACCTGCTGAATTGGGCCCCAAGGGTTATCTTCATTTTAAGACCAGCTATTTTCTGGTCTTAAAAAACTGCCTCTAACTGCAGTTAGAGGCAGTTTTTTTGGTCCTCCAAACTTAAGGAATCCCCTTGTAAATATCGCGAAGTGGGGTTAGCTGCCGTTTTTGCATGGGAATGCCCCCCTTTCATGCCATTATCGTTAACAGAAGTGGCGATCTTTATAATGGACGCTTTCGCTGGAAAACTGCCGCTAACAGAGGTTAGCGACAGCTTGTGAATATGGCGATAAAAATATCGCCGCATTAGCAGCGGAAAAGTGCCACTAACGCGGCGTTAACTCCTTGTACATATGCCCCATTGTTTCTCCTGGCCCCATCCACTCCTAAACAAAGAGTACCAGATTTCTGCTTCTGCGCGTGGCATTGAGCTTGCTTTCTTATGCTCTTATCACTGACAAGACAACAAGCATCTGGTTGTATTCAAGCATTACGAAACAATGTCCAACAATTCCACCTCTCTTGTCAGTGTCCCATCAATGTTCTGCTTTTTCGGCAGCCTAATATTGCTACTCTTCAATCAGGAATCAGGGTCCACAAGAGAATTAGTAGAGTCCAACACTGTGCCAATCCTCTTGCTGTGCCCCTTGGTTGGGGCAGGTATTGAATGCAGCAGAGCCAAGCATCACTTCGCAAGCAATGTAGCCAGAATTTGGAGGGCGTTGGCATCCTATCTAGAGCATGTAGTCCATAACTGCACCACCAGTAAGTGGGCAGCCCTGGGAGTTCACAAGACCGTACTTATTCACAATAGCCCCTTTTTGGGTGGTCTACAATCTGTACCCCTCTCATGGTTGCAGTGTCCCAGTGAATAATCACGATTGCAGTGGCCCAGTGAATGATCCATATAATAACATTATCCACACCAAAGGGGATTAGCTGATTTCAAATGCCCCATGAAAAAGAGAGAATGCTGCTCACAGAAAACATGGGCACATCTGTATTTTTTGTGTCACAGAATATCAAGTAGTGTTGCAAATGATTAGATGCATCTGAATTTTGAGGTTTTTTTCATGGTATGATCCATGATGTGGTATGATTAATAAAAGCCTGTGTTGGCCTGTGTGGACGGCTCCTGAGACAAGGGTGATTCAGAATAGTGTCTTTGTCTTTTAATTACACTAACCATGCATGTGTCCCAGACTATGGCTACCTGCCCACTGGTGAAAGAGGGCAGCCCTTCCTACCAACCTCACTGCTCGGCGGTGCCACCTGGCTCTTCTCTGGAGCTACATGTGCCACCTTGTCTGACCGCTTGTCTCCGGAAACATAGTGCGCCCATCCAGCTTTTAAGCTCACCATTGCAGATGCTCAAGAAAGGAATTAAACAGTATGTGGTTCACCCACAGCGTAGCCTTTTATTCACATCAACACCTTAAAATCTTGTTCATTGGTATAGACAGTCAAGAAAACATAGGCATATAGCAGATGTATTAAGAAAGAAGGATACTCCAGACAACATTACATATTCCACATTATTTAGCCACTTCAAACACACTGGCATGAGATCTTCTGTGCTTATTTATTTATCTGAAAAGTTTTATATAGCCCGAACAAGCCCTCGGGGGTTATCAGAGTGCGTTAGAAATGATAAAGAGCAGAGACATATAGAACCAATAATGTCATAATCTAGAACCGTACAGGATAAGTCAACACCCCAGATGAGGGTGGTATCAGCTCAATATTAAAACAGATAGATCAAGAAGACAATAGAACAACAAGCAAGCAGTAGTCAATCAATCATTCAAAAATCTTTAATTTGCAATGTTTCCAAAGCATATAAAGTACACAGGATAAAAACAGCATGAACAATCCATTTAAAATCTGATACATAAATTAGGACAAAGTAAAACCATAAAAATATACCCGGATTAAGGTATTAAAAATACCATACTAAAGGCATCATCACAATCATAAGCTTTGTAAAAATCACATTTCATTAGTCCTCAAGACTCCAAATCTATACAAGCTCTCCTGCATTTCAACGCAGACCAAAGAAATTATGTAGTTGCATAGCATAGAAATGGGTCACTAAGTTTTTTAATAAAATAAATGGCTGGGCGGTATTGCCTAAAATTATATTTACGCAAAAGAGGAAGGATATACTTTTTCTTTGTTTTTTATAAAAGCTACAAAAAAACATCATATAGAGATGAGACTGGGCTGACCTTCCATCACAGGGACAGGCTGACAAGTCATCTATCAAATACATCTTGCTTGGAAAGCCCATCATCAAGGGCATAAAATGTAGTCAAAACCTCACCAAAATGAAGCGTTGCTGAAGGTTCGTCATAAACATTAGGCACGAGGGTTCAACCTGCGTGATAGATGGGGTCACTTGATATAGCTTTACAGAGGATTTAAATCGATTTATCACCACTCTCTCACGCGCAGCCTTCGCTAAGAATATTTCCTTAACTCTTGTTTTGGAAATAGTCATGCAACTAGTTGGATTTGCATATAGCTCAACCAGCTCCAGTGATCTCAATTTACTATTCACATACTGCCGTCAAGGAATCTTATGAGCATTACTCAGGGTTAAACAGTCCCTGATAATGTTTTGAGTCAAATGAACTGGATACCTCCTCTAAATTGAGTGCCATAACAAGATGGTGGCAAGTTGAATAGCATCAGAGAAGTATGGGGTACCAAGTTCAACGTGACAATTATAATTAGAACAACTACGGGGGAGGGCCAATAACCTTTTGAAGAACCCATACTCTATTCGTTGTAAGGGATCTGTTGCCACCATCCCCCACACCCCTGCACCATATACTGCAGAGGAAATTACTTTCGCATTGTATACCTTTTTTATTGTCTCAATGGGCTTAGACCTGAGCTTCTTGATAAAATTGAAGGTGGCCATCACATTTCTTTCCATTACAAGGGCTCTATTGGCCACTCTATTTAAGCAAGAGTGTTTTTTTATCAAAGAGGACCCTCAGGTAAGGAAATATGTCCACCACCTCCAGCCTGCGTGACTCTATCAGAAATGCTCTAAGTTTCTCAGGGGTTCCCCTGCCACCAATACAAAGGATTTGGATTTGTTAACACGAAGCTACAGGCTTTTCATAAACTTTGAGTAAGCCTCAATCAATCTCTGCAAAGCCACCCCGGTTCTAGCTATTAGGACGGTGTCATCTGCATAGACTACTATAGGGAGGGGAACTGCATTAAAGGAAGGGACGTCTGTAGTAGACCCAGACACTGCGGCCTCCACCCCGTTGGTATATATATAAAATAAAAAAATGGCGAGGACGCAGCCTTGTCTGACGCCTCTCTGAATCTGATAAAACCTTGTGCACTCCCCATCCCTGCCGTATCAAACGCACGCATTTGCTTGTGAATACATCTGGCATATAAAGTTAATTATCGCAACATCTATGCCCATATCCTCCACGATCGACCACAGCTTGGAGTGGGTGAAACAATCAAAAGCGGCCAACAGGTCCATAAAGGCCATGTAGATCTGCCCGCTCTTGGCCCTCATGAATTTGGCAATAGTCTAGCTCAGGTTGAGGCATTGATCTATTGTCCCTCTGCCCCTTTGAAAGCCATACTGCACTGATATCAGAATGCTCTTCTCCCTGGCCCACTCCTCCAACCTATTCAGCAATAAATGCCCCATCAGTTTTGCAGTACTATCTATCAAGGAGATGGTTCTTTAATTTTGAGGTAATTAATTATCCCCCTTTTTAGGTCTCGCCTGAGCCAGCGCATGCGATGCTCTGGCGAGACATTTAGTGAGTGGGCTTTAAAAAGCCGACCACAGCTTTTTGTGTGGCATAGAGCGTGCGGTTACGCGCACAGTTACGAGCAGAGGCGCCATCTGGCTTTCCTCTCGCTCTCCCAAGGGCGTGCGCCTCGCTCCGCCTCTCTGTCTTGCTGGCGCTTCAACTCCCTCCCCCTCACCCACCACAGAGCGCGTCTCGCGGCCGCGCGTCTTGTTTCATGTATACAGGTAATTGCCTTTGATTTCACGTCAAAAGCTTGTTTTTCAAAGGCATTGTACTTTTCTTTTGTATGTATTTATTTACACTGGAAATTGACTGGTAATCTTGTTGCTTTCAGCATTCCACAGAGTGTTTTCATTTTCACTCCTCCGTCGCCTCTTCCCCCTCCCAATAAACCCCAGCCAGATCGCCCTCACATCCAAACATGCTTTATTTAAACACTGCAGAGTCCCTCTTTTTGCTCCCCCCACCTCACGAACCTGCAAGCACTTCTCCTTTCAATCCTTGTATTTTTATATAATTGAAACAAAGGTTTCAAAGCGCTTTACATGAGCACTAGTTCCTTTACAGAAATTTGCCCAGAATCACAGGATGTAGAGCCTCCGCCGATACTCAAACCCGATTCCCCAGCTTTAAAGTCCGCGCACTAGCCATTACTCCACATCCTGTCCCCTGTCTTTTGTTTTGCCATTCTGTCGGTCACTCTTTTTGCCTGTGACTCCGAGAGGAAAGAACAGTTGATTCAGGGCAGAGACCTTCATTCGTGCTATATAAAAATGCAAAACAAAGGATGAATAATCTGGTGAACGTACATCGCGCTGCCTAAAGTATCTACAGCCTAAAAGCTGCCATCTGGGCGCATTTTACGCCAAAGATGGTCACAGAAGCTGCATCAGAACTCCTCCCCCCTCAGAAGATATCAGGCACACATTTACACACTCCTGAAGGCTTCATGAAGATGACGAGTGTTGCAGAAAATACATATTTGGGAGCATTGGGATTACATGACCAAGCGCCTTCATTTGAGCAAACTTTTTAACCAGCAACAGTCAAGGAAACCAAAGCGCTACCCCAACAGCTTTTAGCCACCATTAGCACATTTCTGGTAAATGATGTTTTTAGAGAAATGCAGATCAAAAACAGAACCCTGTCACCTCATTCCCCCCTTCCACCCCAGCCAGATCGCCCTCACATCCAAACATGCTTTATTTATTTCAGCTTTATTTGCGCTTCAACGCCCCTCCCCCACCACAGAGCGGGTCTCGCGGCCGCCGTCTTTTTAATGTATGTTGGTCCCTTCGACTCTTTTTTTTTTCTTTCCGTCATCAGCACGGCTTTGCAGACGGCGCACTTTATGTTTTAGACATATTGATATCAGGGCAGCCTTCACTTTCTCTTTGTTCGCTGCCTGTTTCTTTGTGGCTTTCACCCTCCCTCCCAGCACTCGGAGCCCCCCCCACCCTCCAAGCACACATACAGCTGCGGGTTTCTCACGGCAGAGAGACCTCACACTATGAACCCTCCCACAACCCAGCGTGCACTTTTAAGTCATTACTGTCGCTGTGTTAGTTCAGTTGCACCAAGTAATCTGAACCTGGACTTCAGCTCCCAGAATGCATCAGGTGGTTAAATTAAAATAAGCAGAACTGGGCTGCGATATTGGTTACACCGAGTCACCCAGCACCTTACTCCTGTGTCTGTGCCGCTTGCCAGGAAGTGCACCAGTCTATACGTTTTTGTCCAAAATATTCAGATGTTTTTTGTAAAGGCATAAATATGGAAATGTCGTCTTTTTCTGACATTTTTCTATTCCAAAGTGCAGCCTCAGGGACTGAGAGGAAAAAAAAGGTTAAAAATACGAAAGATAAATAAATTACATAATGCAAGACAGGGTGGTTGCAAAGTGGCCAGATTTTATTGGCAACCACACACATTTGCGCCACTTTACAGAGCTTGCCAGTGAAGCGCTAACTTCATTTTCTCTTTATTTAATACGTTGTTCAGTTATACATAAAATCATCAGCTTTTATTTTGCGTCTGGTTTAAAATATTTTAATTAACTATTTATATGGCTTGCGGGCACCCTTACAGCGCGCGCACAAAAACAGCATTAGTTATTTACTCCTGCACGGCTTTTATTTTGCGTCTGGTTTAAAATATATTAATTAACTATTTATATGGCTTGCGGGCACCCTTACAGCGCGCGCACCAAAACAGCATTAGTTATTTACTCCTGCACGGCTTTTTTTTTACGTGTGCTTTAAAATATTATTAGCTACCTATTCTCACACATTATATGTTACACGGATGCATCACTCAGCGCCACCACAGCATCACTGAGCACCACCACAGCATCACTCAGGAACACCACAGCATCACTCAGCGCCACCACAACATCACTCAGGAACACCACAGCATCACTCAGTACCACCACAGCATCACTATGCGCTACCACAGCATCACTCAGCGCCACCACAGCATCACTCAGCACCACCACAGCATCACTCAGGAACACCACAGCATCACTCAGTACCACCACAGCATCACTATGCGCTACCACAGCATCACTCAGCGCCACCACAGCATCACTCAGCACCACCACAGCATCACTCAGCGCCACCACAGCATCACTCAGCGCCACCACAGCATCACTCAGCACCACCACAGCATCACTCAGCACCACCACAGCATCACTCAGCACCACCACAGCATCACTCAGGGCCACCACAACATCAATCAGCGCCACCACAACATCACTCAACGCAACTACAGCAACACTCAGCACCACCACAGCGTCACTCAAGCCCACAACAATATCGCTCAGGGCCACAACAGCATCACTCAGCGCGACCACAGCATCGCTCTATGCCACCACAGCAACACTCAGCACCACCACAGCATCACTCAGCGACACCACATTATCACTCAGGGCCAACACTGCATCACTCAACAACACCACAGGATCACTCAGCACCACCACAGAATCACTCAGCACCACCACAGCATCACTGAGGGACACAACAATATCACTCAGCGCCACCACCGCATCAGTCAGCACCACCACAGCGTCACTCAGCACCACCACAGCATCACTCAGGACCAGCACAGCATCGCTCAGCACCACCACAGCATCGCTCAGCACCACCACAGCATCAGTCAGCACCACCACATCATTACTCTGCACCACCACAGCATCACTCAGGGCCACCACAGCATCACTCACCTTCACCACAACATCACTCAGCACCACCACAGCATCACTCAGGAACACCACAGCATCACTCAGTACCACTACAGCATCACACTGAAGAGCCACAGCATCACCACCACAGCATCACTCAGCACCACCACAGCTTCACTCAGCGACACCACATCATCACTCAGGGCCAACACTGCATCACTCAACAACACCACAGGATCACTCAGCACCACCACAGCATCACTCAGCACCACCACAGCATCACTCAGGGACACAACAATATCACTCAGCGCCACCACAGCATCAATCAGCACCACCACAGCGTCACTCAGCACCACCACAGCATCACTCAGGTCCACCACAGCATCACTCAGCACCACCACAACATCACTCAGGGCCACCACAGCATCACTCAACTTCACCACAGCATCACTCAGCACCACAACAACATCACTCAGGAACACCACAGCATCACTCAGTACCACCACAGCATCACTATGCACTACCACGGCATCACTCAGCGCCACCACAGCTTCACTCAGCGCCACCACAGCATCACTCAGCGCCACCACAGCATCACTGAGCACCACCACAGCATCACTCAGGAACACCACAGCATCACTCAGCACCACCACAACATCACTCAGGAACACCACAGCATCACTCAGTACCACCACAGCATCACTTTGCGCTACCACAGCATCACTCAGCACCACCACAGCATCACTCAGGAACACCACAGCATCACTCAGTACCACCACAACATCAAACATTGGCAAAGTCAATAGCTCTACCTAAACACTTAAAAGGCCCCCCAATGCATAGCCGATAGGTCTCGCCTTTGGGACATTATAAGTGTTTAGTTATCCAGCACAATATCCTTGATTAAACAACATCAATTGTTGCATGGCTAAACACTTATAAGGTCCCAAAAGCGAGACCTATTGGCTATGCCAATGCTTGTTATAAATGGGAATTATTATAGTACTTTTCCATGAATCTGGAGGATCCACCTTATTTATTGCATTAAATACATTAGTTAACATTGGGGCCCTTAAATCTTAATGATCTAAAAAGTGTATAGGCACTTCATCAGGGCCTGGGGCCTTTGCAGAGCTGCATTGGGCCAGCTCTCGCCTCACTGCTACTAAATCAAACAACAGACTGTTGTACATCGTGCATAGTATTAGATGGGGAAGCCAGAGCCCCATCAACCACCCCAAAAATGTGCCTAAAGTAAGCCAGCCAGTCTTACTCATTGACATGGGTCTCTATCATCGGGTCACTGTCATCTTCGAGGAAGGATTTCCAAAAAAAGGGAGTGATTCTGTTAAGGACCTAAGAGGCTGGTATCCGTTTAAACAATACAATTAACAATTGCCTCTTGGACCATCGATATTCTGATCTTTTAACTTAGCAGGTCTTTTAATTAGTACCTGCGAGTGTGTTTATCTTAATAAACTTTGTTTTACTTCATTTTCTTTTTGTGCGGAAAGATAAGAGCCATACAACAAACATTTACTCAGGAATCAATACATTTCAACACATTGTTCGTCTTATCAAAAAGTATATTATTTCTTTTGTTTGTTTTTTCTTTTTCTCTTATGACAAAAACAGTTAGTTGCACACACAAAAGACTTACTTCAACAGATATTGTACTTCAGACTCTATATACAGTGAAACATCAAACCTTAACATACATTACACAAATCTTCATGGTATCAATTAGAATAGTCCTACTCTATTTTTATAATGTATCGGGCCCTGTTGATTTATGCCTCCTTGATACAAAAATTATTCGCGTATCGACCTTCGTGTGGGGACCGTGAGGATTTTCGGAAGGTCTTCCTCAGGGCTGGGAGATTCAGTGTAGGACGAATGTTTCTTCTTTTTGTTTATTTGGGAAAACTCTGATGCCTGGCCTGCAGCTTCAGTGGCGAGCGCATCGCAGAATTAAAAGTGCGCGCGAGGAGGTGAGGCATCCCCGAGATGACTGAGAGGGACTGCGCGGCCAAGAGGCAATTGTTAATTGTATTATCTTCGAGGAAGGAAGCATCTATCACATGCCAAAAGTCCTTGTTGTTTTTAGTAGCAGCTGCTTGAGACAAGTTCCCCCAAGCTTCCTCCCTCAAACCCTTTAGTCTAGCTTCCTGTGCCTCTATATAAAAATTGTGCAGGTTTTGTACCAGTCTTTGGTCTCTTGGGGAAATTCTCAGAGCACTATGCAAAGTTCTCAGGGTCTTTGCGCGTACCGCATCTAACCAACAAACTGGCGAAATCTCCTTAGGGGATCTGGTCCGGACCAAATGACTTTTAACTTCAACCAATATCTCAGAGAATGCTATCAATGAACTTTCCGGATGAAGATCAGGATCTGGACATATCAATACCTCTCTTAATTTGTTAGATAGTATCAATGGTACAACCTTCTCCTTGTTGATTTTATGCCACTTTAATAGGAAGCCATTCTTCCTATAAAGGATTGGCTTTTGAGCCTTGACCACTACAGAGTTATTATCAACCTCCCACAACTTGGGGAAAAAGAGAGCTGCATGGTCACTATGTGCGAAGAATTTAGCTTCAGCTTGAGTGATTATCCCATGCAGGGATTCAGAGGCTAATACAAAATCTGTGGTGGAATCATACTCAATACACCCAAATGTCTTTGCAAATATTCCTGTCTCAGGATCGGTCTTATTAATTACCTCCAAGTTTCTGATTATTAACAGCCTATTTAAGGAATTATCATGTTCATTATGTATAAAGTAGGGCATTGCATCTCCCTCAACATCCACACGCAGGAGTTGTCATATTCTCACAACAGTGGGCATTGAAGTCTCCCAGCCACAAGGTGTTAATACATTTCTTTTGATGTACTTCACAGATGGCATCGATCCCCTTTTCTAATAGGCCATCCACTGAAGCAATATTCCCGCCAAAATTATTGTTGTAGTAGTTGATCAGTAACCAGTTCCAATCTCCTAAGGGCCTTTGCATTACAAGATATGAAAATATGGGCAAGGACTATAAAACTTTTTAACTTTTAAATTGAGTGTATTTGCTATTAACATCACCATACCTCCTCTTGCTCTGCCAGCCAGGGAAGGGACTGCTATAGTTTGAAAAAAGCAATACCATCCAGAAAGATTGGGCCTGTTGAACAGGTCTTCTGAAAGCACAAAATGTCCTGTTCCACCACAATACTTTTCCAATCTGAATTGCCCAACTTCTGGCTAAGATCTGCTACATTCCAGGATACTATTTTTCAATGGGAGCTGCCTACCCCTTTTGTCAACACCAGCTCCTGTCTTGATATTTCATGCTGGGTAGCCTGAAGAGGGGCCAGGTTGACATTACTCAGTCAATCACAGAACTTTAAGTCCATCGAAGGGCTGAAACGATTACCAACCCTTACTTTGAACCTAGCGGGACCAGCATTGAAACGCACAGTGGGGCGGGATGTAGTAATGCTACCCCCCATAGACTCAGGGGCCAGTGACCTAATGGGCCTATAAAAATGACCCAACTGAAGGGCAAAAATCTGCAAGCCTAGGGAGGGAGTATTGGGGAGTAACCATAGCAAATCCCCTACCGCTCTTCAATCGTTAAAATTAACAATTATGCAATCACCCACGGCTGTCTTGGGTGTCGGGCCCACCCACCCAGGGCCACACACCCCACTGTCCTTGCCATGATAATATGTCTGCTGATGTCCCCTATCCCTCTCGCATGCCTGGTCAACCTGTGGAGTGCTTTGGCCATAATCTGCTCTCTTGTCTCCACCTGACCTCCCGCCCTCAACTCTGGGACATTTGCCAAGACTAGAACATATGGGGAAGCAGCTGGAGAGAGATCTCAATTTTGAAGCCACTTCCCTCCCTGCCACGCCCCTCCTCTCTCTCTTTCCCTATCGGTCACATCTATAATAGCAGGGGATCTAGAAGCCTCCATTGCCCGATCCCCTGTGTCAGCCCTCAGTGAGGGGGCTGGCTTAGTAAGAGGCTGAGGTAGTTGGGTGGAACATTCTGGGTCCCCTTGGGAGCTAAGTTGGGGGGCTGAATATTCCTACTCTTCTCCCCCACCTCTCCTCTCAACAAAATGGAGTCCCTTAGGGGTTGGCGATAAGGTGCAGCTTTCGATCCCTCAGCACCCACATCAACCCGGTTAACATCCCCTCGCTTAGTGAGGGCAGATAAACTTTCTTCAATTTTGGTCAATCTAAGCATTATCGGTTGTAGTAACAGTGAAATCACATTTTCTAAACTTTTACACAGGTCATCATTACAATTGGAAGGCCTATCTTTTCCAGGTGGTTCTGGGCCCATGGTCTTTGGCACTTCAGGCACTTTCGTATCCTTCTTCACCTTGGTATTTCTGCCACCCCTTTTCCTTTTACCTGGTGGCTCTATTAATGGGGGTGACCCAGATTCACAAGGGCTTGAAGAAAAGCTGCTAGCATTTACAATTAAACCCTATCTCACTGCTAGATCCATTTGGGCTAATAAGTCCACAGTTGGGGCACCACAGTCAAGTCCAAGCCTTTCCCTCCCTCCTCCAACAAGAGGGGTCGCTCAGTGAGTTTGATCTCTTTTGACAGTACATCAAAAATGAGTCAAGGGTATTAGCTATCTTCCCCCCTGGCTCTTGCTGATTGGCTTTCCTCTTGCCCATTAGTAACGATGGCGGTGTTGGTCCCTCTTGCCAAACCAGACCCTAGGAGTAACAGTTTAGAGGGGCGGCCCAGCCCAGCCTCTTCCGGTCGTTGATAAGCGTGGATGGGCCCGCCCTTGGCCCAGACTTCGCCCGGGTGTGACCGGGGCTTGTCCATGCGTGCAGCCCGCGCCGTGGGACGCTGTCGCGCTTTAGAGCACATGAGGGCTGCAAAGGCTGTTGGGGAGCGTAGTCCTCTTCCCTGCTCCTCAGAACCAAAGCGGTTCACCCTTCACACGGAAGGCTCTGGCGGCTACTCCACGCCGTGAGATGCTGTTGTGCTTATGAGCACATTAGGGCTGCAAAGGCTGGTGGGGGATGTAGTCCTCTCCCCTGCTCCTCAGGACCAAAGCGGTGCACCCTTCACACAACAGGCTCTGACGGCTACTCCGCGACGCAGGATACTGTCGTGCTTAGGAGCGCATGAGGGCTGCAAAGGCTGTTGGGGGATGTAGTCCTCTCCTCTGCTCCTCAGGACCAAAGGGGCTTCACACAGAAGGCTCTGTAGTCATGAGAGTAGTTGACAAATCATGATATGCTCGGAGAGAGGATAGCCTCTGATCTAGGACACAAATCTGTTCATAAATAATAGTTAATTTCTTTCTCTAAAGATGTAGTTGAAGGATTCAGTCTTATTTCAGGGGGAGGGAGTTCCAAATTCTCTGGACAATGCCAGAGAAGGCTCTGGTGTGGGTTTTCTTTTTGAAGAATATCTATGCTTTCAGTAGTAAAGAGCCGGAGGTTCTAGAGAATCTGGACCCTATGGAAAGTTCAAGCTTCTGACGAGATAGCTTGGGGTATTGAAGTGTAGAGCTTTGTGGGTCATGCATGCAATTTTTAGTTGAACTCTTCCTTCGTAGGGGATAGGGATTTCAAATCAGGAGTGATGTGATTATTTCTTTTTGATCCTGTGATGAGCCTTTCAGACAGAGTTAAGGGAGGCCCTTAATGGCATGGTTTTAGATCTGGGCAAGCCTCAGAGTGTAGCACTTCCATAGTCCAACCTCGGAATCACTAGGGCTTGGACGGCAGACTTGAAGTCGTTGTAGGTGAGGAAGGACTTTAATTTTCTTAAGATGTTCACTTGGAGGCTTGCTCCTTTAGTGGCATCACGAATGTGCTTCTGCATGTTAAGGTTCTTGTCGAGAGTTATTCCCAATGATCTCGCTGAGTCAATAACTTGTGGTTGGCAGTTGAAGGCTGTTAGTTGCTTCATCCATTCATTAATGATAGTTGACCGCTTGGGTTGGGCGATTAGGAGGAATTCAGTTTTGCGAGTATTAAGTTTGAGGTGGTTGCATGACAGTCAATTTTGTGTATTTTGTAGAGTTAAGTTGAGGGATCTGATGTCTTCAGGGTAGGAGACTTTCATGTAAAGTTGGATATCATCAGCATACATGTGAAAGTGGATGTTGGCTGAATTTAGAATTTCTGTTAGTGGCTCCATGAACAAGTTAAATAGAGTGCGTGAGAGGGAGAAACCCTGTGGGACTCTAATGCGAATTGGTGCTATGTCCTGGGCAGAATCCTGTTTGG
This sequence comes from Calotriton arnoldi, assembly GCA_963921515.1. NCBI lineage: Eukaryota > Metazoa > Chordata > Amphibia > Caudata > Salamandridae > Calotriton > Calotriton arnoldi. The sequence continues at coordinate 616,079 of CAWUFW010004777.1, forward strand.
AATTGGTCAAGAAGACGGAATTGTTTAATGTGGTTACATAGTTGGACATGTATCCATTTTTCAAGGAACTTCACCAGTGTTGGAATGTTGAAGATGGGGTGGAAGATATTTAGGTCAGTGTGATCATCCCTTGTTTTTTTTAAGGATAGGAGTTACCTGCCCAGACTAAGCCATTCAGGGATTATGCCATGAAGGAGAGTGTGCATTGTGCCAGAAAATCCCAACTTGATATATCTACCAAGGTCTCACCCTGGGACATCCATGAACAATTATAAAGAAGACATTTGGTAGGCAAACTTTGGTACAAACTTCTCCACACCCCCTTCATCCCAGAGGGGTACCAGGCCAACTCATACCCAGGGCACAGCATAGCGCACCGGCCATGCCAGGATGCCTGAACACAGGCACAGCCCCCAAGATGTCCCAACCAGACATCTCGGGGTAGGGAAGGAGGGTCCAGAACCACCAGCAGGTCAGTCCTCCCTCCCGCTAGTCCGGTGCCCACACAAAACCAACACCCTGCCCAGGGGTCAGTTCAGTCCCAGAATCCAATTCTTGGGTAACCCCCATTATTCTGCTGCCAGGGACACTGCCAAAGTCAAGGGATGGGTGGGTGGGTAACAAGCGACTGCAGCTCCAACAGCAATGGACGCAATGAAGGGGGCAAGAGAGAGCCGCTCAGGGGCTGAGTCAGTTTAAACGGCCCCTTGAACGCTCTGTGCCGCCTGATGACGTCACCCCACAGGCCGACTCTCCGATGTCTACATTTCAAGTACAAGGCTGGGCTTCTGCCCGTGGCGCGACTAATGGAGCCCTGTCCTCGAATTGCGGGGGGCACTTGGCCATTCTAGCTGCATCTTCTCTGCAAATCAGCGATGCGGCTTGCTGACACAGGACATCTTTTCCTCACTCGCCTCCCACCGATCAGTAGTGTAAGCTCTCACTGATTGTCAAAGCCTTATCTTCTTGAGACTTGGTATGCACGATGCTGTTGCACGATTCGCATTTGCCTGACATGTGGCCATAACCTTTACTGGAGGTATGCTTTGGCGCAAGAAGGCTGGTGGCTTATCTTTCACTGATATTTGCCTCACGGATGGAGAAACACATCATCTTCCGAGGTCATTTGCTAGGCTGTTCTACGTCCGGAGCTATTTTTTCGAATTCCTTCTTTATTCTGCCAAGTAACTCGATGGAGACACGGCGATTGATGCACATTTCTCACCTTGTTGGAAAAAATAAATGGACATTTGTATGTGACTTTGTACTCCCTGTCTCACAAAATACACCATGGTTGCTATATCTTTTTTTATTATTATTTGTTTATTAATTTTTTCAAAGTAGCATAGGTCATATTGTTTACTGGCATACAAGATGTAAGGCTGGCATATCTTCAATGCGTAAGTTTCACTTGAACTGATTGGCACCCCATCCCATCAAGCAAACAAATGGTATCACACATAGAGAACACTTCAAGAACACAATTGATGACAACGTCTAAAAATGAATATTGCTTGGTTTTGCTGATGAGGAAGGACATGGTCAAGCTGTCCCCGCTCTCATTGAATCTTGGCCAGCCTACACTAATGATACATCAATTGCAGCACTGAGCGCACAATGAATGATAGGGCAGTGGGTGTGAACAGCTAAAGGAGGGCAGAGATCTCACCCAGGCGTATCAGCTCCTGAATACCCCAAATCCTCTGATTGGAGACCGGCCACGTATGCCCCGTAAAGCCCACAAATGTGTTTATGCCGAGAAGTGGGGAGTTGGAGTATGGCATATGTTTCAATCCGGTCGTTACAGATCACTAAATGTTTCAGCCACCCGTGGGTGCCATGGTTTTTTCTCAATTTCATGGACACCCTCCTTTTCGACCTGCTGGTACTCCATCCAAAGTTGATTTCAATTCAGGCTTTATCAGCTGCTCCTCTCAGAGCACGTGAGCAGACTGCAGACAAAAGAGCTACAGTAAAACCCTACAATAGAAAAAGGATGAACAGAGAAAATAATTCATACAGAAAACATTGAAAGCAGATAAAACCGATTGTAGTAAATTTTAAAATATAAAGAGTCGTTGAAGCTGAGCAGGAGAAACAATATGAAGGAATCTTCTTTACCCAGATTCATGTTATGTTAATCATCCTGTAAGCACACGTGGTTTTGAGGAGCTATAACACTTCTAAGTTCCACAAAATGTGAATTTTTGGAAACAAGCATTAACTTCTTTGGTTGTGTTGTGTAACACTTCAGCCATCCAAAGTAAATGATGTAAAAACCGCTGCACCTGCCACTTTAGTCTCGGAAGTAAGGAGCTTCTTGGGGGTGGCTACACATTTCAGGGGATTCATCATCTATACCACTGCGGTGTCGCTCCAGTGACGCAACTGGAGCGTCGAACCGCACACTGTTTGTTTGAAGGTTGTTCACACGGTCACCCTTCACTGTTTGTTCAAGTTGGGATAGACCCTAGTGTCACGTGGGGTTAATTAATAAAAGTGAGGACTGCTAGGCGTGGCCAGGGAGTCCCGAGGAGCTGCATGCCGCAACACGTCACCCTGTAAACCAGCACACCAGTCTCAGTGTCATTATTCCAAGGCCTCAGTCTACATGGTCCCTCATGAGGTACGAGGGTCTCTCTGTCACCATAGGCCGTGACACTACAACCAACTCTCAGTATCTTAGCAAGGATACCATAGGCTCTGGTGCAAGCAAGGACAATGTCCCCCTTGACTGCTATTGGGCAGTATAGTAGAGCAATTATCAGGGTTCAATGAACTCCCCAGGGCTTTGACTCCGGTGCCCCTGCACCCGCTGCACAAATGGTAGCCACGCCCTTGTCACCTCTCTCATTAGCCCTCTGCGAGATTTCCTAATGTCTAGGTGGGACTGGATCGTCGTGCACCTATAGGCATTGCAAGCCATTACCGATGTTCTGTCATTTAACACCACGTTGTATGCTATGATCAATCAAAGAAATCTACATTAGAAGGCATGTCAGACCCTCTTGTGCAAAAATAGGTCTGTAGTGAGTGAACCCCAATACAACCCTCACTACCACTCCACTGTCTGTTCCCATGACACAGATTCACTCAGAATATGTCTGTATCATTCTGTAGTTCAAGGATGGAATAGAAAAATCTGGATAAACACGTATTTCCGCAACAATCCACTAGAGGGCGAAGTGGGTACATGAATGAAATGCACACGAAAATTGTAAATGAACATGAGCTGACCAAGGAAGAACTGAGAGTATCTAATGAAAAAGTTTACCACTTTCTTGACGCTGTCGCTGATCCAATACATGTTTTATTGTGCGGTATTATCACATTCTTGCAGCGAGCCACTAAGTGGAATATAACGATGCTGTCTATAAGTAGAGGCCCGGCAATCCGGCTGTATGTGAATATATCGTCTTTCCTGTGAAGCAAAACCACTCTGTACTTTAGTTTTTTGACAGGGCCTGTCAGAGCCTGCAGCTCATATTCAGTTCTGATCAATTGACAGTCCTTAACTTGTTAAAAAAAAAAAAAGTGCGTGCCAGGGCCCTTGTCAGCAGGTCATTGCAGCTTGCACCACCCCTTGCCCCTACCAGTGCTGCCAATGACAGTACCAACACAACTAATAACCATCACGCGCCTACAATTTGTGACAAATTAGACTTGTAATATGCATTAAACATGTCTAGTACCTACAGGCAAGCTATTCTCATAGCTTTGGGTGGGTGGTAATAGTAATTTTTAATGCACATTAAAGTATTAAAAACAGTTGTGCCCATCACAGAATTAGATAAACACCGCACCTTGTGGCCGGCTGTCATAAGTGCGGTGTTGACAATTAAGTGCTGGTTCCGAGTACCATAAGTGCTGGTTTCGAGTACCATAAACCACCGGCTCAAATTAAGCACTGATTGGGCTGAATCATCTGGCCCAGTGTCTGATCGTCACACCTTGCTGTGAGTGACTATTCACTTCCACACGACGCAGGAAATGTAACAGGTTATTTACTAAGGTTTTGCATGGGCCCTCATATGGCGAAAAGTGGCACAAAGCCTTGTATTGATTTACTTAATATCTTAAAACTCGGCTGAAGCATCACGAAATTGTGCAGCACCCTGTAAGCACCCACGCACCCACGCAATCCTGTCGTTTGCTACAAGTAAAGCAATAGTTTAAGCACATAGGCAGGTTAATGTGGTGTCAGGGGATGGGATGTACCAACGTAACGTGTTAATGTGTTTAAAAACTTTTTCAACCCCCATTCTGATGGAGCTCCATTGGCTTCCTTTTCTGTCCCAGCCATCTTCAAAACCAGCTGCATCATTTAACAAGCATTGGCATAGCCAATAGGTCTCGCCTTTGGTATCTTATAAGTGTTTAGCCATGCAGCACACAAGCTGCGAGGTTACAAACATCAGAAAGTACATTCAGCAGCCGGTCACATTTTATGTATCAGCGGCAGGACCAGAATAATTCCACCCTGCATGCCCTGTGAGAAGGATAAGCAAGAGCATTAACGACAGAGATGTGGTGGGTGCGAAGGGAGACATGGAAGGCAGCAAGGCAATGGGTGCCAGCCAAGGCGGGAACCTGGTCCATCAAACGGGAGGTGGTGACTTGAACTATGCAACAGGCCTCATGCACTAATGCATGCACTCAGGTGATGCGTGATCTTTGGATTAAATGGGAAATCAATGGCCATTGATTTACAAGATGGTTTGAGGAAACTAAATTTGGAGTACTCTTTTTTTCAATATTAAATTGATGTGCATCCAAAGAATTTAGAAGGCAGCCAGTCACCTGCTGCTATGCACTGGCATGATGAGATGCCAACTGAAGGCAGCCAGTCACCCTGCACCAGCTGCTGAAGGCAGCCAGTCACCCTGCTTCTCTGCACTGGCACGGTGAGATGCTGACACTCTGCGCCGGACACACGCCCATGCACCGCGCCTTGGCCTCTTTGCTGAGACTGCAGACGTGGCCCAACCTAGGAGGGCAAGAGGTTCTGCAGGGTTAGGGGCAGAGAGGGTCCCTCTGCTCATGGACAGGGTTAGCAGAGGCGGGACACAAAAACATGCTTTGCTACTGCAGGAGCCACAAACACAATAAATATGTAGAACGAAGACGGCTATAAGTACAACATGCTTTGATACTGCGAGGAGGGAGGGTGATGGGCGGATTGTGTGGCATGCAGCTACACAGAAAGGAAAGGGCTGAGGGAGGAGGCCGGAGCCATCAGACAGCCTGACGCCAGCCCAGGAACCTTCCACCCATCTGCCAGCCCTGCATTGTCTGCGCCTGCCTTGTGCGGCACCTGGGCCTTGGAGGGGCGGCGGGGGAGGCACGTTTTGGAGTGTTCCATGGATTGGGAAAGGGGGTGGGTGTACGTGGTGGACAAGGGGCTCTCTGAGCACCACACCGAGGCGTACTGTGGACAGAGTAGCCGAGGCAGGAGGAATTTGAGGTCGGACTGATGGCCGCAGCCTGTACAGTTGCGGGGACCAGGTCACTGACGCCCGGCAGCAAGCTTGAGCTGCTCTGAGGAACTGTCCTGCACTTGTGCAGTGCTTTGTCTTATTCCCCGGCAGTGCCTGCTAGCATGTCCAGCCCCTGTCGGTTGTAGTGTCCGGGAGTATGCAGTGCACAGATGCGGGGCTTGTTGAGGAGTCTTTCTGCACATGTGCAGCGCATGACGAGAAGCCACCATATGCACGCGTGTAGTGCCTGTTAATGAGCTGCGCATACATAAACACAGCGAGTGAAAAAGCACAAACAAAAAAGTAAGTTAAAGCACGTTAGGAACACTGATAGAAAAAAAAGCACAAAAGTGAAAGCTCATTTAAACAAGCTATAGACCGCACACATTGAAGGGGCCAGGAACCACTTGAACAACAGAGGAGCGGGGGCGAGCGAGCGCGGCAGCCTGCAGAGCTGACCAAACGCTCGTGCGTCGTGGCTGGCCTTTGGATGGGTACGCGCGGCAGACATGTGTTTCCAATTATCGCGCCCGCGTCTGGGCACGATAGTTGGAAACACATGTTTACCGCGCGTACCCATCCCAAAAGCCAGCCACGGCGCTTGCGTGCTTTGGGACTGCTTTTCAAACTCGCTTACTAAAAGTCTTCGCCTCTATGCAGCGCTTGCGCGCTACTCGAGGCTCGACCTAAAAAGCCACCACGAACAGCACCTCCTTTTATCTTGCAGGCAAGCTCACCTTTTCTGGTGGTTCTTGGCACACCCCCTGCCGGGACATCGTCAGACTGCATAGTAAGAAGTGTTTAAAAAAAAAAACAAGGCTGCAGGCCTTTATGATTTTTGCACCTGGAATAACATCCATGTATCCATCAGGACTGCCCCAACACTACCCAAATAAGGAAAGAGTTGAAGAATCACCTCTTTAAAGAACACTAAATCACAATGCATTAACCATCCACAACCCAACTTCCTGTCCTATTACTGCTGACGTTTATGTTTTTCTTTGACCCTGTACAGCTCTTCCCTGCCTTTTGGCTAGGTTTGCGCTATAGAAATGCCACATTCATACATAAATGCATACAATGTGTGAATGAATGCAGACAGAGTGAAATATAAAAACATGAAGTGAAAAAGAAAGCTGAGAGAAAAGTAAAGGAAGTAGAAAACATCTGTAGGTAACGAAGGCAAGATAGCAAAATGGTACTTTCTTGATGGGGTCATCTGCTATACGGCAGCACTGGAGGGGTGTTGTGGGAGATGAAGGGAAAGGTCAGAACATGTACAGAGACCTCCAGGGAGGATAGGCCAGTGCCACTGGCAGTGGTGTGAAGAACCCCCCATCCTCTGCTTTAGCAGCCAATGGGCGGATGCCACTGGGACTGATGATCTGATAATCTAGGTGGCACTATGAGGCTTGTTAGGTTATTAAGGTCTATATGAGCCTCTCATTTCTGTTGGCAAAAAGCTCAGGAAAAATGTTCTAAGGGGATGCAAAGGAAGCGCTGAGGGGTGGAGATCAGGGACTGCTAAGTAAATCAGTTTCAGTGAAGGAGGGAAAGAAAAATGAAAACAATGAAGGAGGACAAAGAAGGCATAAAAAACAGAGTGGGAGAGAGAAATTTAAGAAAGAAAAAATACGTTGAGAAAGGAAAGAATGATGGGTAGATAGGAAGTGGAAAGGAGTACGGGGAAGACAGGTTGGAAGGAAGAGTGAAAGGACGAACTGTGAACGATTAAAGGAAAAATGAAAGCAGAGAAGGAAAGTTGAAAGAAAGGGTGAAAAGAACAAAGGAAGAAGGGTGTAAGGTTTGATGGCTATAAAGGTAAACTGATGGATGGATGGTAAGGTGAAATGTTCAATTGGTGAAAGGATGGATGGGAGGAAGAGTGGAAGTATGAATGAATGGATGAAAGGATGGATAGGTAGATAGATAGAAGGATGGATGAAAGGATGAATGGGTGGAAGAGTGAAGGGATGATCAGAGGATGGAATGATCAGTGTGTGAAGGGAATGGTCATTGGATGGAGGGAATACTGAGAAATATGGAGGATGGAAAAGCGGATGGATGAATGTGTGAACACACGGATGCAGGAATGTTCAGTTGGCTGATGGAATGGCGAGAGAATGGATGAAGGAATGGGTGAAGTGACAGAAAAATGAAATGGTGAAAGTGAAAGGTAGGTGGGACGATGAATGGATAAACAGGTGGATGTAGAGGTCAAGGAAACCAATCTAGGAAGAGTTGGACATAAATGCTTTGCTCGGTCAGTGCGATTAGAGGTTTTGTTTAAAAGTGGGGGCTATTTTCATTTTCTGGCTATTCACTTGGGCACTTCTGAAACAAATGTGCCTTGAACCTTATTAATATCACTGGTTTGGTATCAAAGGACATCAGTAATCAGGGTTCAGTGGGCCCTGCAGGTGTCTGGGCACCGGTGTCGATGCACCAATGGCACCATTGATGGCTAAACCCCTGATCGGTGGAGATGACCCTCTTCTTAGCATATGAATTATCTTTCCCATCGCATATTATTTAACAAGGAATGCATACAAAGACAGAGATGGACAGTTTGCAAGACAGTGACCAAGCAGGGCCAAATATTATCAGCTGGCGAACCTGGAGGACTAAACAAGACCGCTAGTGTTTGATATACCAAATGGGCTATTTCGCCTTGAGAAAGCTCATAGGCCTACAATGCATCAGTGAAGCACGTTTTGGCTGATTTGTCAGAACTCACCATCGTAAATGAGGTTTTAATTTTTTTCTAAGCTTCTCAAAAAAGAATCACAGTCAGCGTACCAATATCATTTTTGTTGCACCTCAATATTGAAGGCTACAATCTCCCTTTTCTACCATCTTTTTACTTCCCTGCAGACAGGGCTTGCGGCTAAGGGCAGCCCTAGGAAATGTTTAAAGAAAACCTTACATTGATTGAACAATCATGTTTACTAAGTGAGAAAGTCAGTTCGATCTTATCCACAACAGGGTTTGTGGTGGTGGAGCGGCGTTCTTCTACCAAGAAAAATATTGAAGATGGGCCCTTCAATTAAAATTATTGCAAACACTTCTATATATATTGACTAAAGAGTCATTGATTTCACAGGCTTGTTGGAATATAATGAAATGTCTTCGCTGTATTGCTATGTGTTGTTCAGCTTAAGTTAGCATTTGCAGCACCATTTTACATTTAGCCGCCATGTTGTGTTATGATTGTGATTTATTCTCCACTCAGCTCTGCTAGAAGCAGCCGTGATGTGTTCTTTCTCTCTCTCAAGGTTGGGCCTCGCTGATCTAATGAATATATTGTTATTGTTAGCGCATACCTTTCTCACAAGATAGAAGCCTGCTCCCACCAGCTAGGCTATGGGCGCAGGCAGAGTGACCTTGGCACACAGATAGTGTGTGCCCAGTCTCAGGATCGAAACTTCTTCTACTGTACCTTCATTGTGTAGCTGGTCCCAACTGGAGATTTCCTGTTTGGGCGTGTTTTACTGATTCTGAATCCTACATAATGTAATACCATGAGTTCTGATGTCAGTTCCCTCTGCAGCACCCCAAGCGACTGGGCAGACGGGATTCCACTATAGTGTACCTGAATAAACATATACTTGGTTTGTATTCTCTACTGCCTGACCGACTCTTCATTTGTATGGAAGGCTGAGAGGTGGTCGCGAGTGACCCGGGTGACCCTTCAGTTGGCGCCCAAACAGGGACTCCATCGGGTGACCCATCCTTGCCCGCGGACAGGTGAGGAGGTCGGGCCACGTCGGGTCAGACGGGCGGACCAGGGATCCCTGCATGAGAGAGCCCTGAATTCGCAGCTGCCCCGTCTGTCTGACCAGTCGGTGCCTCGCCCAGTGATCATCTCGGCTGGGGTCCTGACCGGCGAAACCCTTGGATCTGATCATTTGGTCCGAAGAGTCGGCAGTGGAGAATAAATTTGCTTGGCCTGTGGTGCACCAGGTGAGTCTGCTTTGGTTTGTACTTGGATATGGTACCATTTTGGTTTGTACTTGGTGCGGTTTGAAGAAAGACAGCTTTTGTATTGGGTGCGGTTTGAAGACCGCTTTTGGTGTAAAGTGTCTGTGAGCACTTTGCCGGGCAACTTAATGAATTTGGCTTACTTTTGAAAATGCCCGGTTGCAGCAAGTTTTGGGTTTCTTGCTGTCGTTGTTGTTCTGCTGATGCTCGATTGGAAGAAAGTCAGCCAGCGCCTCCGGAAGGCACCCCGAAGTTTGACATGTATGTGAAGCATGGCCTTGGCCCTATTATGTTTGGTACGCTATGGCACAAATATACAAGGGACAATGCCGAGTTGCAGTAGCCGTTGACTGACACCTTTGATGAACAAAAAATGAATTGTTTGCAGAACAAATTGTTTGCAAAACGAAGTAGGCAGTTTATGTTTGATTCTGTACGAACTTGGCAGAAAGAGGCTAAACAGAGACAAATGTAAGCAGAGAAAGAGGCCCAGAAGGAGAGAGCGAAAACACTGACTCAAAAAGCTGTGGCACATGATAAAGAGAAGCAGGAGATAGGAATTGAGCGTGCAGATAGGAGGTTTCGACTGCAGTTTGATGGGTCTTATGTGGCCCGAAAGGAAAAGGATGTTTTTGTAGAGGAATTGTTAGATACTAGACCCCCACCCCTATATGCCCCACAGAGGAGATATCCTGCTCTTCCCCCACAGGCCCAGCCGCCTGGTTCTTCCTTCTCTGCTGTTTCTGCTCCTGCTACCACTGATCAGACTGTTTTGGCTTCGGCACCCCCTGTCCTATCGCTGTCTTCGCCATCTGTGGCGACTCTAACTGTTAGTACCTCTGCCGCACCTATTGCTTCAGCGTCTCTTTCGCCAGCCCTTACACCTACGACGCAGCCATCAGCGATGCTAATGCCTGGTGCTTCTGTCACTACTCCCACTGGATTCTTACACTCCCCAACGTTAGGGATTAGTGAGACACCAGTACGTGGACCAACAGATAGAGACTGGACATGCTTTAATGAACGTATAGGACGGGCGTTGGTTCGGTAAGATGTGGGGGAGGAAGTGAAAAGGATGGTAGCTAATCAGGCTTCCCAGTGGGCTCGGAATCCCATTCATGGTTTGGATGACGTGTGGAATGTGATGAAAGATTACGAACCGTTTGTGCAACAGCATGACCTTAAGCATATGTCGGCTACGTTGATCGGTCTTTGGGAGCAGTGTTTTAAGGATGCAGCACCTCGGATTTTGTATGATATTAAGGATCATGTATACATTGCAGACTTGGCGCCTGCTCAGGTTTACGGTAATGTTGCGACGATGATTGCTTATCGGCGAAGGCTCCTCGAGAAGAGCCCCATTTCAGTATCTCAGTTTCCGATGCGGGAGGTCCACCCCATATATCACCCTGAAATACCGGAGTTACGAGACTAACATGACGTAGTTGTTATACCAGGGGTAGCTGCTCGTTTCCAAGAACAATGGGTTTATACTCCTTGTAAGAGGAGTGATGTTTTGTCCCTTAAGACTCAGTTACCTGATCCTAGGAAAAATCCGACAGCCTATTATAAAAAATTGACTGAAGCTGCTTCCTCAACAGTAATGACACTTGCAGATATCGAAATGTTTTTTGGTCTCCTGGTCCCCGTGGATATTTGGAGACAGGTGCACACACAGGATCATGTCGCGGAACTGGGAGGTACATGGGATCAAATTAAAGACTGGGATAAGGACAAGAAGCCAGGTGAAAAGCCTAGGGCGGAGATACTTGCTTTGCCGAGCCGAATTGTTACTTATATGCATTCTCTTATTCCACCGAGAAAGGTTGACTGGGACAAGCTATCGGCTTGTCATCAGAAGAAAGATGAACGTGTGTCTGATTTTTTCACTCGGTTTGAGGAGGTGTTTCTGGATTATAGTGGGCAGGATTTGTCTGTTGAGGGTGGGGTCAGGTTGTTTGTTATTAGGTTTGTCTCAAATTTGCTTCCTGAAATTGCAACACTATTACAGGCTTCTGAAAGCACATGGTCCACATCTTCCCCTTCTGTTATTTTGAACATGGCGCAGTATTATGAGCATAGGGAGAATGAGGAGAAGAAGACAGAGAAGAAGCACAAAGAGTTGAAGACTAAGGTGCTGCTACAGCAGGCATCCAGGGGAAATGTTAGAGGATGCAGTGGTGGTGGTCCGGCTCGGCAGCTTCCCTGTACAAGCAGGAATGCTGCGCCTGTAGGGCCGAACCAGTGTGCGTATTGCAAAGAGGCAGGACACTGGCGTAGCAAGTGTCCTGTACTTCTACAGAAGGTGGCGGCCCCCAGAGGACGGGGTTCTCGTGGACGGGGTCATGGTGCAGGTGGTCAGGATAGGGTTCAGAATGCTGAGACATCGCCGGGTCGTTCTGAACAGAATTATTTTGATGACCCCTGAGGACGGCAGTATTATCATGATGATTATGACATGGACGAGGTGACAGGGATGTCTTACAATTAGGACGGCCAGGGACAGAGTGAGGGACCAGTTTCGATACCTGTAGATCAACGTGGTCCGTACGTTAGTGCGGACGTGTATGGTTCGGCTAAGTAGTTTTTGGTGGATACAGGTGCAATGAACAGTTCTATTTCTCGTTCCTTGGTCCCTGGGGCGGCTCTGTCTGGCCATAATAATGTTTCTGTAGGATTTTCTGGTGTACCGGTTGTAAGCCCCAATTCCAAACCCCTTGCGTTGACTATTGGTCCTTTCACTGTGGATTCGCCGTTCTTGCTGACATCCAATTGCGGAGAGAATTTGATGGGCTTGGATTTGTTAAAGAAGTTGCATGCCACAATTTATTGTTCCCCAGAAGGTCTTTACATGACTATTGGCCCAGATGTAGTCCTCGCTAAGCAGTGTTTGTCCAAAGATGCGCCCCTTCCCGTCGAATTTAAAGATGTACCATCCACTATGTGGGCAGTGGGTGACACAGATGTGGGACTGTTACAGATATCGCCCATTTCCATTACTGTTAAGGACAATGCTATTTTGCCTCGCATCCCTCAGTACAAAATACCACAGGCTGGTTAGCGAGCTTTGTTGTGGATTGTGCAGGATTTGATTGAGAAAGGAGTGATTGAGGAGACGACTGCTATTGTTTGCAATAGCCCTATTCTTCCAATACTCAAAAAGGCACCTTCGGGCCCCTCTGATGACCATGCAGATGTTTACCGTTTTGTGATTGATTTGCGCGAAGTTAACAAGATTGTGGTTCCCCAGTTTCCAGTGGTTCCGGACATTACGGCACTCTTGACTATGGTCCCTTCTTCTGCTAAGTTCTTTTCTGTCATTGACTTGAAAAATGCGTTCTTTAGCATCCCTATCCATCCTGACAGTAGGTATCTTTTCGGATTTACCCTAGCTGATAGAAGCTTTACCTTCTGTCGCACTCCACAAGGGTATACTGAGCGTCCGAGTATCTATAGTCGGGCATTGAAAGGTCAGCTGGATTCCTTATCGTTCCCTACAGGTAATGTATTGCTTCAGTACGTTGATGATCTTCTCATTGCTTCCGACACGGAGCAAGGTTGCAAAGATAGTACAGTAAAACTATTGCTTCATCTAGCCCACCATGGTCATAAAGTCTCCCTTTCAAAATTCCAATATTGTCGACAGGAGGTCACCTACTGTCGAAGGAGGGTAGGAGACTGACTCCAGAACGCATCAGTACCATTGTTAAAATGCCCCTTCCTCAAACTCAGAAAGATGTGCGTGCTTTTATTGGCATTACTTTCTACTGTCGCCAATGGATCCCTAACTATTCCCTACTAACGAAACCCCTGCTCATATTAACCACTAAAGATGTGCATGAACCCTGCCATGGATGCCTGAATGTCAGCATGCTTTTGAGCAATTAAAGGTTGCGCTTTGCTCGGCACCTGTGCTTGGTACTCCTAACTATGCCAAGTCGCTCGTGCTGTACGTACACGAGACGGCTGGTTGTGCGCTTTCTGTTTTAACACAAAAATTTGGAGATAAGCAAAGGCTGTGTGCTTACTTTTCTGCTCTGCTTGACCCCATCGCAAGAGCCCTCCCGAGCTGTCTAAGAGCGGTCGCGGCTGTGGCCGTCTCTATCAGACAATCGGCGGGGCTCGTACTTGATACCTACCTCACAGTTATGGTACCCCATGCTGTGGATACACTTTTGAATAAGACAAAGACGCAGCACCTTACCAGTGCACGTCTGACCGGTTATGAGCTAACGCCCTTCCAAAAGCATATCACGATCAAACGCTGTGCCACTCTGAACCCAGCCATGTTACTTCCCCTCCCTCCTGAGAATGAGGAAATTGACATACATGATTGTATTTTTCGAACAGAGGAAGAGACGAACGGACGGGTAGACCTGACTGATGTTCCCTTATCTGACCCCCAAGGGGAACTATATGTCAATGGCTCTTGTTTCAAATTACCAGATAGCACCACCACTGCAGCATACGCGATTACTACACTGCACACGGTAGTTGAGACATCACGAGTTCCCTATCAGTCCGCTCAAGCAGCTGAGTTAGTAGCCCTTATTCGCGCATGTGAGCTGAGTGAGGGGCTCACTGTCAATATTTATACGACAGTCAGCACGCCTTTGGAGTCCCCCATCATTTTGGGTGGCTCTGGGCAGAGAGAGTATTCCTTACTTCCCACAGGACCAAGATCCAACATGGCCAGCTCATATATAGGCTTTTGTCGGCTTTGACACTCCCAAAGAAATTGGCCATAGTGAAGTGTAGCGCTCACAAGAATATTACTGATGATGTAGGGAAGGGTAATGTGTTTGCAGATCAGACAGCTAAGGAGACAGCCCAAACTAATATGAAAAGAATGTTTGTAGCAGGTCCTGCCCGGTGGGTGCCCGAAGTCACCATGTTTGAGGACACGCTTGAGAATGTTAAGGAGATCCAGAGTGGGGCCATAATAGAGGAGTTAGCAGTGTGGCAAGAAAGTACAGCAAGTCTGAATGATGAGGGATGCTGGATCGATAAGTCAGGGAAGCAGAGATGGATGTTGCCAGATGCGAATGTTCTTCCTGTAGTTACTATGGCCCATGGCCCAGCCCATATTAGTGCTAAGGGTATTTGTAAGTTGTTAGACCCTGTGTGGCAGAATGATAACATATCCAAGACTGCTGCTCATTTAGTGAAGTATTGCATGGTGTGGATGATGCACAACTCTAGGAAAGGTACCCCTACACCACCTGGAAATTTTGCACCACCTACATTTCCCTTTGAGGTCCTCCAGCTTGATTACATCGAGTTAGATAGGGTCAATAACTTGAAGTACGTGTTGGTAGTTGTCTGTGCATTCAGTAAATGGGTTGAGGCTTACCCCACTAAAGAGAACACAGCCCTGGTGACGGCAAAGGTACTCCTGAAGGAGTTCTTTCCTCACTTCGGTTTGCCCTGTTTGATCTGGAGTGATAACAGAAGTCATTTTAATGCCAGGGTCATACAGCTAATCTGCGATGGTCTGCACATAAAGCAGAAGTTTCATGCTGCAAACCATCCTCAGGCAGCAGGTTTGGTTGAGAAGTACAACGTAATATCTAACCGAAGTTGGCAAAGATTCAGGAGTCAACAGGACTAAAATGGCCAGATGCTTTACCACTAGCTCTCTTGTCCACAAGAACAACAGCTCACTCTAGAACAGGATTGTCACCCTACGAGGTCATGTTCGGGGGCCAGGCAAATGTCTGGGGCGTCACGCGACCTCGTCGCTTTTCTGAGATAGAGTACCCCCTATTGACAGATTACCTCTATCAATTGACTGAAAATGTGCGTTCTATTCACCAACAGATTCATGAAAGCCTCCTACCTGTACCTGAGGGGCCAGGACATGATATACGGCCTGGCGATTTTGTGATGGTCAAACGATTCCAGCGGAAGAAAAGTCTGGAGCCTTGCTGGACGGGACCGATCCAAGTCCTCCTCGCGACCCGCACAGTCATAAAGGTCGACGGTCAAAAGAACTGAATTCATTCCTCGCACTGCCACAAGGTACCCCTGCCCTTACCCTACGACCAGTGGGTGAGGGTTGGAGTAGGGGACTTGGAGTGCGAACAAGTCCCGCAATTCATTCCTTTCTCCGATGCCAAGCTCATATGGACTCAAACTGACAAAGAGAATGATGAGGTGTTGAATGCGGCGACACCTCCGGAGATCAGAGCTATCGAGTCGAGCCTTCTTCAGCTGGCCCCTCAGTGTCTAAGCCCCTTTCTATTGACCCCTCTGAGCCTGACCCCCTTTTTAGTGATCCCTCTGTGCCTGGAGTAGCGAGGTACAATTTGCGCCCTCGACGGAGGAATAGTGCACCAAAGGAAAAGTCAGATTAGATAGGGATGGACTGTGCAAGTTAGGGTGTACTCTGCTGTAGTACCAACGGTGTTAGTTCAGGCAGGGACGAGATTGGTGCACTGTTCCGGACATTGTACAGGGTAAGTTGAGTGTGCTCTCCAGGAGGGGAGTACATTACCCTGCAACATGGGATATGGATTCGAGCTAGGACTGAGCAGCTCCACCGCCGGTGCTCAAGTGCGCCAACGTTGATGAACAATAGGAGCCTGCCAGTGAGGCTCTGACGGACACTGGGAACATTCACCCCCACTATCAGTTTCATTATATACCTTTTCTTGTCTCACAATGTACCCGTTTGGTCGACCTATTGAGGAGGAGGAAAAGCCATTTGCAGTACCGCGTTTAGAGCGGGATTGGTCTAGTTGATCTGGTTGGTCCACAAAGAGTAAAATAGTTTTTGTAGTGATCGTTGTGATTTCTTTAATAACGGTACTTGGAATAACATGGTTCCTGGAAGAGAAATATCCAGTACACTCTTTGGTTGGTACGACGACTCCTCCCCCGAGCATGTTTTTGTTACTTTGGCTCCACAAAAGGCAATGCATAGGTTGTCTTACACTGAAAATGTTTTTGTGCAAATGCTACATCAAGTACACATTGTGTCCAACAAAACAAATTGCTGGGTTTGCGGACTGCTTTCCTCAGTGACTCACAAAGTTGAAAATTTGTTGCCATGCCACTGTCATACATAAGTAGTTGTGAGGGCTGGTTTGAATTGCTTAGCATGGTGCAGCAACATTCCCCACTCCCTACTCTGAATAAGGCACCTGCTCATTCTCGCACTATGGTACAGAATGTACAATCCCGTCATAGGGTTCCTCTCGGAAGACCGGCAGGACAGGAGATGTTTGGTAGAATGTTTTTAAAGTCTTGTATGAACGCGTATAAAACAGTAAAGAATGAGACATGGCTTCAAATGGAAATGGCTGATTTTCAAGGGTTTAACACGTCTGAGTATTTCCAGTCTTTCCAGGCTCGTAATGTTACTGACGACAAGCCAATGCCAGTGTCGGTGATCAACACAACAGCTAGTTTTTGTGTCCAGGGGACAGGGAAGGTAGTGGTAGGGGAGAGCAGATGCAATTCCACATATGAATTGAGAACGACCGATAGTCCGCCCTTAATTCCACCCCCCAATGTTTACTTTGTCTGCGGCTCCCACGCTTATGTATGGCTCCCAAGGGGTTGGTCGGGTAGATGTTATCTCTCTTTCCTCCTTCCCCCTGTGTATGTTGCTCCGTTCAATTATCACAGAGTTCATCAGTTGCAGCGTAGGAGTATGCGCCTGTCCCGGGTAAAAAGGGTTCTTGATCCGAAGGATGTAGATCAGACAGATACAGCCGCACAGCAATTTGAGGATGTTGCAAAGGGCCTTTTACCCTTTTGGGGCCCTATAGTCAATAGTATAGAAATTTGTTGGCTCACTAGAGTCGTGGAGGCAGTTATTAATATTACAGCGGGGATAGCAACAAATATAACAGCAGAGCTCCAAGCTACGAGATTAGTTACCTTACAAAACAGGATGGTGTTAGATGTCATCCTTGCAGACCGAGGAGGGGCCTATTGTGTCATACCTGATTACGCACCCAATGTCTATTCAGCGATACAGAAATTACATAGGTTAACAGCTGAAATACACCAGGAGACAGGTACCTGGAAACTATCGGGGAGGTTCTGGAGTATACTGACGACATGGGGTTGGAAAATACTTATCTTTTTGGTAATAGTGGCAGGCGTTATCTTGTCATGTTGCCTGTGAATACACTGCCTCCCCGCATGTTGTGCCTGCTGGGTCAGTGCTCTGGCACCCAAAATAAAAATAGCCATACCTGATAATAACACGATGATCATGCGGCAGAAAAGTGTTGAGAAAATGATGAACATAGATGAGGGCATATTTGAGTCTACCTCATCTCTTGCAATGTCGATTCCTGATTATGAGTATATGGACTGCTCTGAGTGTTGATTGTTTTTTGCCAACATGAAAAAGTAATGTCTTCTTTCCTTAGGATAAAATGGGTTTAGCGAAATGCTAAAAGGAGGGTCTGTTGGAATATAATGAAATGTCTTCGCTGTATTGCTATGTGTTGTTCAGCTTAAGTTAGCATTTGCGGCACCATTTTACGTTTAGCCGCCATGTTGTGTTATGATCGTGATTTATTCTCCACTCAGCTCTGCTAGAAGCAGCCGTGATGTGTTCTTTCTCTCTCTCAAGGTTGGGCCTTGCTGTACTAATGAATATATTGTTATTGTTAGCGCATACCTTTCTCACAAGATAGAAGCCTGCTCCCACCAGCTAGGCTATGGGCGCAGGCAGAGTGACCTTGGCACACAGATAGTGTGTGCCCAGTCTCAGGATCGAAACTTCTTCTACTGTACCTTCATTGTGTAGCTGGTCCCAACTGGAAATTTCCAGTTTGGGCGTGTTTTACTGATTCTGAATCCTACATAATGTAATACCATGAGTTCTGATGTCAGTTCCCTCTGCAGCACCCCAAGCGACTGGGCAGACGGGACCTTACTATAGTGTACCTGAATAAACATATACTTGGTTTGTATTCTCTACTGCCTGACCGACTCTTCATTTGTATGGAAGGTTGAGAGGTGGTCGCAAGTGACCCGGGTGACCGGAAACGGGTCACTTCCTTCAGGCTGCACCAAAGACAAATCCATGAACTATTCGAATACTTCAGTATCTGGCACAATATCCAGGAGTGTTATTACTCTGTAACAGAAAATCAAGTATGTGCCTATAGGACAATGGTGAGAACATTGTGTGCTGCCCACCTCTATGTAGCCCACCCAGCCCTAACAGAAGTCCACCATCTTCCATCCTACCAGAGGTGTTCCATGTGTACTGTTGTGGAGGGCAAGGGATCGAGGAAGAGGAGGATGTTATATACCAGTGGAAGAGATGTTGTGATAAAGTGGGCAATATTTTATGAGCAGCTGAGCTGTATGCCACAGTATCAAGGGTAGGAATATTGAACTGCACATGTGTCAAATCTACAATTTCAGCTACCAACATATAGTCAGGTCATACATACAAACTGAAGTATAGAATTAATTCTCCTTATTAGTTTTTAAGAAGCAAACAACAATACTGCCAATGTCATCTAATATGCTGCCCAGTACGCAGGTGGGTGGTAACGCATGTTGTAAAATCTATATCTATGAATCATCAGACAATCGATACAGTGACATAAATTTGGGAGCCCCCTCAAAGGTGTCATGGGGTAATATGCATGCTAGGTGGGATGTATTGCCTATGGCAGGCCATGGTATCTCCAGCGGCGGCTCCTCCGCGATGGCGGAGGAGCGTCGCCCCCATGCCAGCACTTTAAAAAATTTAAAAATAAAACGATAATAAAACGGGTTTAAAGCCCCTTTTATTATCGCTTTATTTCGCTTGGGGCAGGGCCAGGGTGATGATAGACTGGAGGGGGAGTGGTGGGCTCTACCTGCACTGCGCATGTGGTTTTTGGCCGGCCGTCTCAGGCTGTATCCCGATTCCTTATTTCAATGTGGCGCAGGCGTTGGACTCTTTTAAATCTGCTACCAAAGCCGCAAGCGCACATAATGTCCCCATCTGTTAATAGTTTAATCTAAATTTTTAAGTCTTTTATGTCATAAATTCTAATTTCCTGATGAACTAAGTTTTTACTCTTTCCCGTATATGTGTAAACTTTTTTCCCTAAGGTGGTTTGTGATACAATTTCCTTGGATTTACCATTACACGACCCCAGAAAAGCACCTTAACGTTGTCCAAAACCAATTGTACTTTCATGGCCTCAACTGAGTAGTTTTATCTTATGCTTGCCTCTTCCGGTTATTTGCTATTTGTAATTGCACATATCTTGCACATGCACTTTAGTGAGGCCACTGGATTTGGACATGTGTTGTTGTAGACTGTTTTATGAAATATTAAGGTGACGCACATGTTTTAAGTAAGATGGATGGATTCCTTTTTATCATTTTTACCTTTTAATGAAATGTATTGTACTTGATATATACTTTTATGGTCTTTAGGACCGAAATAAAGTCTTTCTGAACTGAACTGAACTGAACTGAATTGCCCAATCCGTGACCCGTGTACAACACTGTTCTTAAATAAGCAATTTAATATTTCACATTTTTCACATTCTAAAAGTGTGATGCAAATGTTGATCGCAAGTCAGTTTTGGCAATATAAGGGGCTTCCATAACACTCTTTGCCAAGACTACATCCACCTTATTAGTGTAGAGAGAGAACAAAAATGGTGCGAGGACGTACACCCTGTCTCATGCCCCGCTCAATGTCAAAGGGGTTGTACACTCCCCCTCTCTGCCAAACCGAACACATGCAGTTGCCCCTGAATACAGCTGCCATATGAAAGTGATAATAAGTGTGCCAACTCCCATGGTCCACCTAATTGCCCATAATTTACTATGGACCACACAGTCAAACACGGCACCCAGATCCATAAAGGCCATCAAGAGTTGGCCTTTCTTAGCCACCGTATACTTGGCAATCATCATGCTCAGATGAAGGCACTGATAGATGGTCCCTTTGCCCTTTCTAAAACCATACTGTACTTCCATTAGGGCTTTTTTTCCCTCTACCCATTCCTCCAATCTATTTAACAATAATCTTCCCATCAGCTTGGCTGTACTATCCATCAAATAAATTGGCCAGTTGTTTGGGTTTTCCTTCTCCCCTTTTTTATATATAGGGACAGTTATTCCATGATTTCAATTGTTCCGTCTTCACAATAGCATTAAAAACATTACTCAATAGTGGTGCCCATGAATCCTTAGTGTCTAAAAAGATGTCTAGAGGGACCCCATCTGGGCCAGGGGCCTTCGGGGAACTAGACTGAGCTTTTGCACGCTCTATCTCTGCCACCTCAAAGACTAAATGGGTCTTAGTTTTCTACACAAGGTAGTTCCAGACATAAATTATAGATTCTATAGTACTTCATAATATGCCTTGAAAATGAGCCAACCAGCCAGCTTCATCAATGTGCACATCTAGCAAAGGATCCATGTCCTCTTTTAAAAATGGGGAATTCACCACCTTCACCACCTTTCAAAATAATTTGCTATCCTTAATCTCAATTGCCTGCCTTGGGTCCACCCAGGATTCCTCCGTTAGGGTGTTTATCCTGTTCCCTCTCGCCACCTTATGTCTGGTGCGCAGGCACTATATCAGGAAAGGATCTCTGGGAACCATACGTGCAGATTTGCTAAGGCCTTAGTGCAGTTAGTGTCAAACCATCGTTCTGGGGGCGCTTTATAGTAGGAAATGAGTAAGTCAAGTGCGCGCTAACTTTATTTAATATCTCCTCAAAAGCGACAGGTATTTATTCAGGATATGCACTCACATCTAGGCACGTCATCACCTCATACCATTTACATGTAAGCGAGAGGGGGCGTTTATCCACTTTTTCTAATATTTTAGAAATCACATTTGGTGCCCTAGCATGCTTATTCTTTTGCTCAATTAATGGATCGTATAGAAGGCCATCAGGTGTTATTAATAGTGTCTCTCCATCTACAGTGATGTTCCAGTAATGTAAAGTGTAGTTTACTTGTTTTCCTCGTACCTTAGCTGTCCAGTTCCTACTTACTGTCTGTCTCTTATGTTCCAATTACCTGTGGTATTATCAAATTCTAATATGTTAGGACACTGGCTACTTTTTAAATGTCCTAAGTATCGGGAAGCTGGGTTACATCCTGAAACATGATGCTTTAAACATACAGGAAATGCTTTTTCCTTGGCATTGTGTTCTACTGTAGGTGACAATTGGTATTGGGCTTGAATATTTGGCAGTATGGTACAACGTGGGTACCATCCAATCCTTCCTTCTCCACAATCCCAAGTTACGTTGGATATGATGCATCCTATTCCTTGCGCATAATTTTGTATAGGCACAGGTGTTTCATAAAGGCCAATTGGGTCGCTGGGGTGTCTGGATAATTCTCTACAAATCCAGCAATTTTGAAGACCTAAAGCCTGGGCGACTTTCTCATGTACTGCAATGAGGGGATGGTCAGCAGGTTGTTGCAATACAGGTAGCGGTAGCACACACATAATTAAGGTACTAAAAAATAGTGTTTGCACAATGCGATGCATTTTCTTGACAGTGGAAAATATCACTTTCAGGATTTAAAATATTGTT
This sequence comes from Calotriton arnoldi, assembly GCA_963921515.1. Classification (NCBI taxonomy): domain Eukaryota; kingdom Metazoa; phylum Chordata; class Amphibia; order Caudata; family Salamandridae; genus Calotriton; species Calotriton arnoldi. The sequence goes on from CAWUFW010004777.1 coordinate 638,076, forward strand.
AGGCAGTGTTTTTCTGTCTCAGTTCCAGGACACTTTCTGTAAGAGTCAATAATGAAAATTCTCGTGGTGCGCTGTCATCTGCTTCTCCTCCTGATCCGTAGTCGTCTTGTTCAGGGGCGGTTTCCCGGACCTGCCCTGTGTTGTCCTCTTCAGCCTATTTTTGGCAGGTGCAGACCATCACCTTTTTCTAGACTGCGTTGCGTGCTTCACTCAACAGCATCAGTTGATGTCACCGTTCCTGGGACACTTGATGATGGACCCTCAGCATTGTTGTTAGGAAAGGTCTGGTCTGTCTCCCCCTTGTCCGGTGTTTTGCGCTGTTCCACGAGTGGCCGGTGCAGATCTGTTAAAGGTGCCTCTGCCTCAGGCGTTGTTGGTACAGCCCTGCATCGTGTTCCGTGCAGCCACTCGGGACGTCCCTGCACCTTTACTGATGTTCGGGTAACCAGGAGCACAACGTGGGGTCCAGTCCACCTAGAACTAAGAGAAACATCTTTTATTTTTCTCACCATGACCATGTCTCCAGGTTTAAAAGGGTGTGATTGTTCTGAGGAAGGATGGGGCAAAGCTTCCTTCACCTGGAGATGGGGATGCCTCAAGACCACTGACAATTGTACAGCATAGTCAGAAATATGCTCATCCATCCACAGCAGTGCTGCTTGGGATGCTGTGAGAGGCAACCTCAACCCCACCGACATAGGCCGCCTCATCAATACCTCATGGGGGGACAAGAGAGTTGTTCTAGATGGTGTTGCTCTTATGGCATGCAGCACTAAAGGCGGCGCATCTGGCCATTTCAGGCCTGTTGCATCAGTTGTTTTGGCTAATTTATGTTTTATTGTGGAGTTCATTCTCTCCACCTGGCCTGAACTTTGTGGGTGGTAAGGGGCATGCAGTTTCCACTCTATTCCCAAACAGTCACACATCTTGTGCACAACTGCAGCCACAAATTCACCCCCTCTGTCACTGTTTCTGCTCTGGGGAACGCTAAACCGGGGTATGATATCTTTCATCAAGTATCGCACAACAGTTGCTGCATCATTCTTCCTTGTGGGAAACGCCTCCACCCATTTTGAAAATTGATCCACACATACCAGCAAATATTTGAATCCATTCACTGGGGGCATATAGGCAAAGTCTATTTGAGAGTTTGTAAAGGGACCCTCTGGTACTGGCAAGTGATCATGGGTAGCGGGGGACCGACTTTTAGCATGTTGGGCACAGACAAGACATTGGGAGCAGAATTGTGCAGTGAAATCTGTTATCCCTGGTGCAAATCATTCTTGTCTAATCAAAGCATTCATCCCTCCTTGAGCCATGTGAGTGGGTCCATGAGCAAGCCTTGTAAGGGGCAGGAACATACTGCGTGGGGCCACAGGCCTCCCATCCTGGTGGACCCACAATCCCTCATCATTCAGCTCACATTCGGCATCAATCCACGCTCTTTCTTCCTCTGGTGGTGCAGACCATTGTGCTTCTTTCACATCAGCTAGCAACAATTGTCTCTGAATCAGCTGTATTTTTGGAATACTTTTTGCCATTAAAGGCACCATCTATACTGGCTGTAACATGCTCTCTTTTGCTGCTGTGTCAGCCATGGCGTTACCTTTGGCTATCTCAGTATTAGCTCATGTATGTGCCTCACATTTTATTACTGCTATTCTGTGGGGTAGTAGTAGTATTGCCTGTAGCAAATTCTATACTAAGGGGCCATTTTGAATGAGGCGTCCTGCTGCTGTTATGAAGCCACGATACTGCTACAGCTGGCCAAAATTGTGGACAGCTCCAAAGGCATAACGGGAGTCAGTGTAAATGTTAAAAAAGATTCCCTCAGCTAGGATGCATGCTCTTGTTACAGCATATAGCTCGGCTTGCTGGGCAGATGTGCCAGGGGGGAGGGCTGCACTTTCAACCATGGTGTCTACTGTTGTTATAGCATACCCTGCTCTGTAATCTGTGTCTGTTAGTCTGCTGGAGGAACCATCAGTGTACCACTCATAGTCTGTTTTTTCTAATGGTGTTTGCTGCAAATCTGGTCTGGGTGTGGTGCATGTCTCTACAACCTCAACACAGTCATGGTCAGGGGTCTCATCTGAATCACCTGTTGGAGGTAATAATGTTGCCAAATTAACAGGTGGGCATCTTTTAATGGTGATATTGGTGTTAGACAACAGAGTGACCTCATAACCTGTTTGCCTGGCCGCTGAAAAATGTTGTGTTGCTGCAGATGACAACAACAACTGTACCGAATGTGGCACATAAACAATACAACGGTAGTCCAACACAATGGGAGCCGTCCTTTCTACCATCACATCTGCTGATGCCACTGCTCTCAAACACGCTGGATGCCCAGTTACTGCTGCAGGCAAAGTCACAGAGTAGTATGCCACAGGTCTTTTTCCTGTGCCATGCTGCTGTGTCAGCACACCATTCGCAATGCCATTTTGCTCTGACACATAGAGATGGAAGGGCAGTTTGTAATCAGGCAGCCCCAGGGTTGGCGCAGTACACAAAGTCTCTTTCAGTTTCTTAAAACAGTCTGCAAGTTCATTAGTCCATACAATGTTGTTGGGAGCATCTTGTAATGTACATTGTCGCAGGGTGGCATCTTAGGATCTGTACTCAGGGATCCACTGGCGGCAGTAGTTCATCATCCTCAGGAATGACAGCATTCCTTTCTTGGTGGACGGAGGCTGCATGCCCTGAATCATTTTTATCCTGTCAGGTGATATGCGGCGTGTACCTTTGGATACCACATAACCCAGGTAAGTCACCTCTTTTTGGCAGCACTGGAATTTTGACAATGAAGCTTTGTATCCTCTCTCCTGGAAGTGATTCAGCAGCGCTACAGTGTCTTTTTCACAGGCCTCAAGTGATGGAGATGCCACAAGGAGATCATCAGCGTACTGCAAGATGATGCTACCACCTTCCAGGTGTAGGCTGTCCAGGTCTCTCTTCACTGCCTGCGCATAGACCGTGGGACTCTCAGTGTAGCCCTGAGCTAGTCTTCTGAGAGTATACTGGGTATCTTTCACTGTGAAGGCAAAAAGGTACTCGCTCTCTGGATGGACTCTAATACTAAAAAACGCAGAGGAGAGATCTATGACTGAAAAGTACTCTGCCTCTACAGGTATAGAAGATAATATAGTATTGGTGTCAGGCACAACAGGTGCTAAGGGAACCACAATGTTGTTTATCTGTCATAAGTCTTGTATGAACCTATACTGCCCAGTATTGCCCTTGGGCAATGGAATGATAGGACTATTTCAGGGGCTAGAGGTCTTTTTAATGATACCCTGTTGCAAGAGAGATTTAATCACAGGTTTTATTCCCTCCTCTGCCTGAGGTGACAGTCTGTACTGACGGACATAAGGTAATTCTGCATTTTCTTTAAGTGTCACTCTATGGGGAGGGCATGTTTTCAATAATCCTGCCTCATTTTTGTGTTTTGCCCAAACCTCTGAGTTCACTTGCTCTAGAACCTTGTTTTTAGTCAGCTGTAAAGCCATATTCCCTTCAAGCTTGTCAAAAACTGCAGTCTTGTCATTTCTGATCATACACAATGTCCAACACCACCGTTCTCCATCTCCCAACACAGACACAATTCCTAAAGGAAATGTAAAATCCTTAGTTCTAGGTAAGTCCTGAAGGCGTTTGACCATGGGGCCCAAATCCTTAGGGTAGTAACCTGGTGCTACAGCTACGGATACATGTGGTTCAGAATCTGGTACTTGAAATAACCTCTCTTCCTGTGTTCCTAGCTCAATGCTTACTGCACACCCTTCTTTTCCTACAAATAATGTGTGCTCGAGCAACTCCATTGTCCAGTACAAATGTTTGTCTGCCCTGTAGGCGTACCATTCAGGCACTGGCCCTGTGAAAAATGCTGCAGTACAGTGTACGGGCCCAGGTACTAGTGTCAGCTGCACTAAATGAGTGAGCAATTCACTCTCAATGTCAGGGCTGTATTTAAACAGTTCTACAAACATGTTCTCATAAAAATCTCCATGTAATGGAGTCCACTGGTAACGTGTTGGAGAGAGAGACAAGACATGCAGTGCACATAACACAGAGTCCTCACTTAGTTTGCATGCAGTAAGTGCTCTATTAGCCAATTCTAACCTGTCCTCAGGTACTTGTAAGTAAATCTCATTTTGTGAAAAATATAATGTTGCATGCAATTTACAGAGGAGGTCTCTCCCCAGCAAATTGATGGGTGCATCTTGTGACAGGAGAAACTGATGGGTCAGTGTGAAGTCATCAACAGAAACTGGTAAGGGTTCTGACAATTCTTCATGCATCATCATTCCATTTACTGCTATAGTAGTGACTGTTTCACCACTACTAGGACCCAACTTGTTTCTTACTGCCGATAGGGTTGCACCACTGTCTATTAGGAAATCGATCTCTTTACCTCCTACCTTAATTTGGGACATGGGATTCTCCTCAGGTGTGTCTGATACCTTCATCATAAAGTACTGGGCTCTGGTTTCTGCCGTTTGTCCCATCTCTCTCTCCGCGTGGTCCTATGCTGATCCATGTTGCTCCTGGAAAGGATTCCTCAGGGAGTGCTGGGTCTGCTTCTGGTCTCTGGGCATGGGTGGTGCTGATGGCTGGATCTCATTTCTGTTAAACCTTTCATTCCTGTTGTTTCTATCATTTCTATTATACTGGTCACTTCTCTCATTCCAGTCCCTTCTACCTCTAATATTTCTACAATTGCGTCCCCAGTGCCCATACCTCCGGCAAATATAACACTGATCCCTACTCTTGTCTCTTCTCTGGTATCCTTGTCCATTATCCTGTCTATATTGTGCCCCCTGATAGTACATTCCCTCTGGCTCCTCCTCTCTTTGTACTTGCTGAAACATCATTCCTTTGTCATTTTTAGCGATGTCCTTCCTTACCCTAAAAATACCATCTCTTTCCATGGTTATGAGAAGCGTGCACAACTCGTGATATCCTTTAGTGGACCAATCAGAGTGGCGTAGTTTAGAACGGTGGGCCACAGAAGCTAGCAATCCATTCATAAGTGTTTGAGTAGCTAATACCTCATAGGCATCTGTTGTGCATGGTACCCCTGCACTGTTATCCCATGCTTCATTGTACCTTAAGATGTAATCAGCCACTGACTCACCTGGCTTCTGCAACGTGGCAGTGACTTGAGAAAAATCACCATGTTTAACTGCTAGGCCAATAATTGTGTCCCTGATAGACTCTAACCAATTAATCAATCTATTTTCTGTGACATCCATATTATTAGTCAGTATGGCCCAATCTCTTTCCTGTGGAATTTGGAACGCACTTTTTACTAAAGACCATTTGCTCCCATATCCTATTTTTAATAACATTTCTACATCTCGAGGGAGGGGGGTATAGGCAATACATATTTTATGAAGCCACTCATAATATTTCGCACTGGCAGTGAGTGGGTCAGGCGCGTCCTTAGTCATCTGTGTCTCCTCCAAGGGGGTCCATGGCTTTAGCATGGCTGTCCCCCAACACTATTTTTGGAGCAGTTATTTTAGTGTTCAATAGTATGTCATCAGTATATGAGTTCTCACCCTTTCCCTTTAGTGCCCGTGTGTATGACCGTGTATGTATCAGCCGTTCCCTCCTCTCTAGCTTATCCTGTAGTTTATTAATGGAGCGTTGTATTTCCTCCCTATCAGTGTTCACTTCTTCTTGGAACTCATCTGCCTCTTTCCTCAAGTGTGTCAACTGCTCGTGTTCCTCCTCATGGTTTCTCTCTTTTGCACTTAGCCCTAAATCCTCCCTCAGACAAAAAGTGGAAGTTTGGGCTGGGGTTCAAAAGCATGTAGCATGTCCCCTTCTACTGATACCTGTCCATTCAGGACTGGTGTTCTAAAACTGCCTTGTCTGGGGCTAGTTGGCATGTCAGATACCCTAGTTAAATCACCTTCCAGGGATATGTATAAATAAGGGACACGTGATAAGCTTGGTTGTGAAGCCAGTGCTTGCTCAGGTGTGTTATTTCACTCACACTGTATGTAGGGGCCTGAAAGTGATGGGTAAATTGAAGTTGCTGGAGGAGGGGCTGAGAATTGAGGTGCAGGAGGAACAGGCCCTGCAGACTGGATGCTTTTGTCCCAATGTTGGTTGGCTGGTCTCATTGCTGGCTCTATCGGAGACCCAGGAATTAAATTCACTATTTGCATCTACTCTCTGTCTTTTCCTTTCTTCCTCAGTAAATAACAAAATCTCCTCCTCAGTCAATGCACTACTAGTTATTTGCTCACTGTCTGCTCCTTCCCCCAGTTTGACAAAAGGGCCTTGAGGCTTAGAGGCGATAAACAGTTTCTTTAACTTATTTATGTCGATATTTACTTGGCGGTGCATCCAAATACATAGCAGAGCAGCAGCCCTTCTAGAAGTAGTGGCATTTGTTAATGCTTTAACCCGGTCTGCTTCAATTGTTGAAAACCCACACTTTTGCCATAATGACAACAACTGCTGTTCTGTTTGCACATAGTTACTTAATTCCAATAAACACTGGCTATAAGATGTGGGCCAATCCTTTGCTAATTCTAGCTCCTTTTTATTAGGCTTCTTGTACTCACTGCTCACCACTGCTACTGTAGAACAGTCTCTGTATTCAGTGGAGGCATTGCCCTGGCCTTTCTTTTTTGAAAGGACAGCTTTATTTTTTGCAATGGAAAGCCACTGCTGTAAACAATCTTTTACATAGTGTGAATCTCATGATGGGTCACCCTGTAAGTGTATAGTTTCTGTCAAGCGTTCAATATCATCTTTCTCAAGAGAACCAAATCTAGGCCACTGCCCTTCATTCCCTTTCCAAGTCCACACTAGCGCGCAAAAAGGTGTTACATATTCTAAACAATTTGTATCTTTTAGAACCTGAGCTGCAGGGCTATCTGTGGGTAATTTGAAATCCTTCTCTAATGACAGTTGTTTATACAATTTTTTTGTCTTTTTCATCATGCGAGGCCTTACCACCTCCATGGTTCCTTTAGACTTGCTGGTGCCCATTGTGCCCTTTACTGACAATTTTAAACCCTGAAAGATAAAACAGATTTGTCTCCTAGAAAGAAAGTTTTGTTATAATAGTGGATAGAGAGATTGTAAAGAAAGAGGAAAAAAAATCAATAGCTGTGGACCACTCAGACACCACATAAAACAATTTGTCTTCTCTGATGCAGTATTGCACTATTTTTCATATCACTCAAAGAAGCGTTTCAAAGAAACATAGCGAGACAATATTCTTAAAGATCAACACATACACATAATTAAATACAGTCATTGATCAATGACAGAACAGTGCAAATTTGAAAATCCTTTCCTTGTGTCTTGTTGCCAGCCGATAGTCAATGCCTCTACGCTACACTCTGGGAGGGGTGTTTTTATGTCTTCGTTCCCCCTACCTTTGGGGTCATAAATTATTCTCTAGCCCAGGCTCTCCTGTAGTGGAAGTTATGAGGTCCCGTAAACCCCTGCCACATATCAATTAACTGTATTGATACAGAGAAAAATGTCAATGAATGTTTCTCTACAATTGCAATGAATGTTTCTCTACAGTCCCCTGTTTAGTTTACATGCCAGTTACTACCCTCTTTTTTTTAAATAATACTATATTTTAACTAAGCATTTGAAACACTGAAAGGTCACTTGCAGCAAGTTATTTAGCTTTACAGCTTACTTACCAACTGGTGACACTACAGTCCTTCAATACCCCACTTCTGGTACCATCTGTTGGGTAATAAATCTTCCAACCCTCCTCAGAGCGACGCAAAGTAAACACAGACACCAGGCAGGCTTCAAAACAGAGGAAATGTATTTGCACCTTTCTTCTTTTATTGGCATGCCAAGGCAGAAGGCAGACGCACATCCCAGTGTCATGACTTGGAACAAGCTTCTTCTGCCCTGCTCTGACGTTCAGGGGAGCTTATATAGTAAAAAAGTGCTGTTACCAGTAAAACCTTGAGATGTGGACAAGGCTTTATGGGTATATATACAAATAGAATTGCCATGCAAGTACAAGACATAGAGCAAAATATACCTATTGCCATAGAAGGAGACAAGGGAACAGAAAATAAGTTTAAGCTAAACTTGCAAGAATCAGAGGCTTTTGTCAGCTGTTAACCAAGGACGTGTCAGAGAGGGCAATAAAGGCCCTTGGGTCAGGCTGGAATAGATTTGTAAAGGAGGGGGGATTTTAGGAGCACAGAGCAAACACTTTGGTCAGAGACAGACATAGCTAGATCAGTGGGTCTGAGATAGTGCGGGGGAGAATTGGGATTGATTCCCTTATCTGGCTGATGCAAACATATAGATATATATTTTTCCTCACAGTCCTATTTTAGTATATATCCATTACTTCTAGCTAAAACTGGTTTTGGGACTTTTCTCACATTCATTTTAATTTTGCTCACCCACTTCAGGTCACAGACAAGAAAAGCATGATCACTAAACCCAGTGAAAGTTACCTGCCAATTGCACAGCCTATCATTCGCAATTTTTTAGGCCATTATATAGCCAATTGTGGAGCCAGTATCTATACTTTCAAAGGTATCCATCCAGGGATCCAGTGAGGGGGTTTATCATCTCATCTATACAGTCAGTTATACCGCATACTGATTTCCCCACCTTTTTACAGGTTCTAACATTGAAATATCCCACCCAAATGTACTCCAGTGGCTTAGAATACTGGGTGCTCAAAATATTGATGTCTGCTCCAAATCTAGTCCCACCAATGACATATTGCCCTCAAAGTTATTAATGTAATAGTTTATAATTTCCAAGTCCTAATCTCCTTGCCCCCCGCATTCCAAATAGTGGAAGTATGGTGAGTCATTAAAACTTTTTATAATTCTAAAATTAACCGTATTAGCTATCAATGTCAAAATTCCACCTCTTGCTTTGCAGGCCCTAGATGGTATTGCTGGAGTTTGATAGGAGTGAAAGCCATCAAGAAAAATGGGACCTACTTCCCACGTTTCTGGAGCATATGATGCCATATTTAGTTACCTCTTCCATACAATCCCTGACATCCGTCTTTCGTTTAAAGCCCGCTATATTCCGGGAAACTGTCATGATTACTTTTAGCCCTCCGCTTTGTTATCCCTCAGCCCATATGTTGGTGGTTCCCTGGGCCCCCCTCCTTTGCTGTTTTATTTCCTCTACTATCCAGTCAATCACACTCCTCCAGGTTACCCAATGGGGGAACCTATTACTAATCGGAATGTCAGTACCTTCCCTATAAGGGATACTGCATGAACGACGGGGAACAGAGCTGTTAGATCTCCCTCCCTCTAACCAAGGAGTAGCCTGTGGTTTATAGCCTTAGTGGAGAGCATATATCTGGGAGCCGAGGGATGGATCAATAAGGAGATAGAATAACAAATCTCCCACTAATCCAAAGGGTGTCAATATTTACCACAATGCAGTCGCCCCCAATGCTTTTTGGGTCTGGACCAACCCATGTTGTCCTCTTTGCCATAAGTATATATCCACTTAAATTTGGTCCCACCCTTGCGAGCTTAGACAGCCAATGGAGAATCTTCCCCATAAGTTGTTCGGTAGACTCATGATGTGACTGCCTTAGCTCCACGACGTTGACTAAAATGATAACGTAGCGGCAAGCTGCAGGTGGGAGATATGATGTCTGCTCCCTCTGTTCCCCCTTCCTCCACCCCATACTTGTACCTCCCCACCTACCCCATACCTTGGCTTTACCCTTCTTTCACTTTCAAAATTCGTATGAAGGTTTACAGTTGATATCGTGGGTATACCTAAAGGACCCGGGTTAGGGATTACTGCTAGCAAGGTGGGAGGCTGAATTAAAGTTAGTGGGAGATTATGGCTACCTTCTTTTAAATTCATGGGCCCCCTTCCATTGGGATCTCCAGGCCATTGTAAGCTTTCCTGCCCCTGTGGCTGAGCCGAAAGTAGTGAACCCTCAGACCCTCCTCCATCCCTGGGGTTGCTACCCTTAGCCAGGGTAGCCTAAGATGGAACAAAGGTTTTTTAATATGGATTCATTACACTTGAAAGGGTAGTAGCTGTGGGATGCTCTGAGGCCTCACTATTTTCAGTTAATTGCGCTAAGCGTTGTTCTATTAAATCTAGCTGTGCTAACAAAGGCTGTACCTGTTGCGACATTACACATTCCAATCTACGACACAATTCATCCAGATTTACAGTTTGCACTGCCTGAGTCTGGGACTGAATCAAAGTCTGTGCTCTCGGGCCCTTCTTCAATTTCTTCACTTTGGGGGCACTTTGTTGCCTCATCCCCCCCCTTTTCCTTTTTAGAGGAATGTCCGAGGGAGACATTGAAGCACGTCCACATTGTTCCGGCTGCATAGCAAGAAAACAAGGGTAGGAATCCCTCGTCTACCCTAACCCTGGTGTATCACTATTTCTCAACATCAAAGGACTTTCTGCAGTGACTTGACCGCTTCTTACCTCTTCCAGGGAAAGTCTGAATTCATTAAGTTCAATTTCCTTCTTCAAGACGTTTGCTGCCCTTCAGAGGAATACATCAAGACTGCTTATAATTTCTCCCCCTGGCTCAGGCTGTTTTTTCTTCCTTTTCCCCATAGTCTTAATTTCATCAGCCACAGGACCCCTAAGGTTCGAGGGGGGGGCCCGGCCAGGCCTCTTCCTGTCTATGATGTGCGTGTCCCACATCGCGCTTATGAGTGCATGAACAACGATTCAGGGGCTAATGGGGCTTATGGTCTCCCAGCGGTGCAGGCAGAGTCCAGACACGGCTTCTCCTCTTCTCCGGGTTTGACTGCAGCTTCAATTGCCGCGGGGCTCCGTCTCGATTTTGAGCACATAAACAACGATGTAGCAGCTGATGAGGCTTGTGGTCCCCCAGCGGTGCAGGCAGAGTCCAGGCACAGCTTCTACCCTTCTTCTCCACGTTCAGGACTGCAGCCCATTGCAGTCACTAGCTGCCAGGTTTGCTTTCTTTTGCTAGAGATTGTCCTGTAATGTCTGCCAAATTAGGTAAACCTCTTTATATAACCGCTGCCCCCCTCCCCCATTGAATTAAGACCGGCCCCACGGATGGGAGTCCCCAGGGCCGAAATCGGCACAGGGACGGGGGCCACATGGCCCCCTTCCCCCATTGAAGATTGGCCGGGCATTGGGGGATAGGGTCCCTTGGGCCAAAATCGACCAGGGGAGGGGGGGCCGCATGGCCCCCTCCCATTCTAATAATTAGGCGGGCCTACCCTCCCACCTTAGTAGTATTGAAAGGTCTGCCTGTCTTTTGTCAGGATGATGGACAGCTTACCAAAAGGCCCCCCAGTGCGTTTCCCGTTGATTTTGATGACACGTTCTTCATGCTGAGGAATATGAGAACACCAAACAATGAAGCACTTACTGCATATAGCTAAGAGAAAGTACCCTTGCTTAGCTTGTCCTCTCTATAGGAGGATTCACCTGACCATGTCATCAGTGATGTAATATCTGAGGTCATAAGCAGTGCATTGCGGGGGCGTAAGTTGAATTAGCTCAGGTAACTATAACTGCTGAACTTCTATGGTTTTGTACGAGTGAAATCTGAGCTTAAATATAACGTCCCTGTAACTTTTGGTTTTTTTCAGTGAATTTATATTGAAATTGTTTTAAACAAAAGGTTTAATGAGTGATGACTACATACATTGAGATAAATATGTTGCGACATTTAGGCATAAATGTATGTTCCAAGATGGCAGTGACATTTGCTGCATTGAGTGTGCTTAAGTACTGAAAAGCTTTGTCCTCTTTCTATTGGTATTTCCTATGAAAGTGATTGTGTATTTAATTAAAAAAATGAACTGGGCTCGTCATCGTGAACAAGGCTGCGACTGGCAGCCAGAACGCGTGGATGATCACACTCCAAAAATAAAAAAAGCCAGATTGAAAACCTTTAGATTGCCGGTTTCGTCTCTTTCTTTTGAATTACGAGGCGTTTGACTTCATTTTCTAAGATGGGGTGGACGTCCTACAGCCGGCACCACTGACGCTAAGGAAGCATGCCAGTAACCGCTGTACCAAAAACGAAGAGGAAGCTACGGGACAGGCGTGCCCCCGCTAGAGGCTGCCGCTGGATGACGAGAAGAGAGAGTGCTTGTGGGACGAGAATCAGAGAGTTCTCTGCGACTACAGCGTTCTCAGTAAACCTCGGTAAGAAGGCAAGCGATGGGGTGCGGGAGCCAGGAGCGAAGCAACTAGCTCTCCGAATCAGGAAAAAGGAGAGAGAAATAGAAGCAGAGCAGCGAGGCGGTTCATCGGCGCGGAAATACATAAACATCAACATAAGTTAAGATGAATGGGCAGTGAGGGAGCAGGAGGCACTAAAACTTTTTACAGGATCAACTTCCACTAAAGTATCAAATAATGGAAGTGGAACGTCTACACAATTAATTAGTAATGACATTGGCAAAAACCTGCAACTGTTGGAGAAACTTAAGAAAAGGGAAATTTCACGCTGCTAGGAGGTTGCCTCCCTCAAACAATACATGCAGGTGGGTCGTATACCCAGAGGCTTGCGAATCATGATAACCCCGACTTATGAAAACCCCAACCCAGGACTCCTGAAAGAATGGGCGGAAAATAGTGCGGAGAGTTCCATGGGCATGATTAAAATTTTAATCAAATATGCAGAAATTGAAAGGAACGAAGTAATTGAAAAAATAAAGGACTTAACAGAGATTTTGGACAAGGAAGGGGATAAAACTAGAATCATTAAATTTACGAGTGACATGAAAAACCGATTGGATATATATGAAAAAAGAATAAAGGACAGAAAAGCTACTAAATTTTTTGCGAGATAGACTGGATTACGAAAATGGACAAATACATACATTTGCGAAATGGTTTGACACAGTAAGGAGACAAAAAGTTCAAAACAGCAATGCAACCCAACAGGAGAATTCACGAAGCGAAATGAGTTCAGACACAGGCTCAGAATTAGAACAGGAGGAGATCTCAAGAAAAAGTGCGGTCAATACAAGGCTTATGGTTGCAGATGAATTGCGCTTTTTACAATTAGATCAGAGAACAGACCATCGAACAACGAGAGGACAAGGAAGACCAAGAGGAAAAGGAAACAGAGGAGAGGGGCCAAGGACGCAGAAAGAACACAAAGAGAAACAACAGTGAGATCAATGCGCTCCAACTCGAAACAAAAAGTCAGACAGTAACAGAAAGCAATGCGATCATCAATTTAAGCCCAATAGACCTATCCAGCGAAGATGAGGAGACCCTACAATTAGGCCTGTCGTATTGACATAAAAATGAATTTAATAATGCCAATAGCAGGATGGATCTATATAGATTTGTGAGGAAGCTAAAATTGATGAAATTACACAAGATGAAGAATACAACACATAATATAAAAGAAAGAGAAGAGATACCTCTCCCATTGGTCCCAACAAACCTCACAGTGTCAGATCTACCAATCTTGGAGGACATGTGGTCACTACAAAATGAAAATGAGAATGAGGAAGCAACATTTGATGACCATACAATGGGCTCCACAAATCTAGCCTTGCAAGCAGAGGATTACACCCCTTTTCGCCCTCAGTCAAAATATATACCACAGATGACGAGGGATAATCTGGATATCTTTTCAGAACGTGTCACAAGGGATTTGAGATAACTATACCAAGAGGTAGCAAATCATAAAGATCCAAAAGAATTGAACATTTTCTGCACGATCAATAAAATCAAGAAGGAACCTGAAATAATAGTGAAACCCTCCGATAAGGGAGGAAACGTAGTCTTGTGGGGAAAAGATCTCTATAAAAAGGAAGCCTTAAACCAACTTAACAACAAGGACTGTTACAAGAGAATTACAATGATGGATTATGAGGGAGTGAAAGAAAAATTCTTTGAAAGATTGAATACATGGAAGGATCAGGAATTATTGAGCTGGGATGAATATCTCTTTTTAAAACAAGAAAATCCAGTCATTCCTGTTTTCTATATGATCCCCAAAGTCCACAAGGATATACGTAACCCACCCGGGAGGCCAATAATATTGGCTCAAGAAAGTCATTTTGAAAATGTCTCCAAATATATTGACTTCTTTTTAAATCCAATTGTAAAAACACTTTCATCATACTTGAAAGATTCAGCAGATTTCCTCAAGCGAATATATGAGATTAAATGGGAACAAAACATGGTGCTCATGACTTTGGACATTTCCACTCTTTATACAAGCATCAGACATGGAGATGGATTGAGAGCAACTGAACCTTTCCTCAGAATGTAGCCCATGAGATTCTCCTATCATAATCAGATACTGTTTGAAATGATGGAGTGGTGCCTGATCGGATGCTGTTTGAAATGATGGAGTGGTGCCTGACAAAGAACATTTTCCTGTTTGGAAATTAATCGTTCCAACAAGATCAAGGGATGGCTATGGGCACCTGCTTCGCCCCCAGTTATGCGAATTTACATCTTGGCTGGTGGGAGGAGCAGGTCCGAATTTGGAACCGTGGACAGAAAAAATATTAACGTGGTTGAGATTTATTGATGACGTCTTCATGCTGTGGCAGGGCACGGAGACAAAAGCAGACCAATTTATTTGTGATTTGAATAGAAATGAATTGAATTTAAATTTTGTGGGGCATAAGAGTAAGACATCGATAGAATTCTTGGATATAAAGGTTTGGGTCAAGGGGGACAAATTGAAAACTACAATTTTTAGAAAGCCAACAGTGGAGAACACAATTTTACACGCCAGTAGTTCGCATCTGACACCTCTTATAAGAAGCATTCCTATGGAGAATTTCATAGAGCAAGGAGGGCATGTAGTACCCTAGAAGAGTATGATAGAATTGAAGATGAAATTAAATGTGTTTTATTCAAAGGGGTGATCCACTTTCAGTTTTAAAAACAGCCTCAGATAAAGCGAGAAATTTAAATCGAGAGAATGTATTGTTTGAACCATCTAAAACAGCAGTTAAAAAGAAGTACAGGAGACAAAATAGTACACACAGATTCATAACATACAACACTGAACATAAGAGATTGAGGCAGATTTTAAAAAAGCACTGGCACTTTATCAAGGAGAACCCTGTAATAGGACAAGAGTTGGAGAAAAATCCAGAAATAACATACAGAAAATCCAAATCATTGAGGGATTATCTGGTTAGAAGCGACTGTTTGGGGGGTACATCACAACAGACCTGGCTCCCATAGAAAGAAGGCTTCACGAAAATGCTTAAAGTGTAAAGCATGTCAACACGGGGAGAATATTTAATCTTTTCAGACAGTGTTTGACAGAACTGTAAAAATATGAGGATTTTTAACTTGTAAAACAAGTTTTGTGGTGTACATTCTAAAGTGTCCCTGTAGGAAAATATATGTCGGTAGCACCACACTACCGGCACATAAGAGGATACTGCAGCACAGGAGAGCCATTATCAACAGAGATCATAGTTACCCGGTGGCTAGCCACTTTGAGAAGGAACACCAGAGTGATCCATCATTAATGAAATACAGCTGTATAGCACAAGTGCCAAAGAAAACAAGGGGTGGAGACAGAGAAAGGGAGTTGAGGAAGTTAGAAACATACTTCATCCTGGAACTGGATAGTAAGGAACCTGATGGTTTTAACATGGATGAGAGATTGTTTACTTGCTTATACTAAATTCTGTACCTAGACCTGCACATCTATCAGTAGCGCTAAGAGAATTTTTTTTAAACAGCACAAGGTAGACATACACTAACACTTTATAAGAGTAGCACTTTAGTTCACATAGAGAACAGCTTTTAACTATTTAATAAAAACCTTTTTTACCAACTTCCAGAGAATAGGGACTTTAACCTAATTTGACATAATATAATTGAGGGAGTAGGAGAATCAAATGTATCTCATTATACCGCACAAAGATGGTATTAATAAATGTCTCAGATAACATGGGGAGAGGGACTTTAATGAATTAAAGCAGGTCGTAGTATTAAAATAGTTATGACTGTTGAGAATTGGGCACTTTAGCAATATTTATAGCACTTAGAAGGCACCTGCACTTTAAACGGTAGACACGAAGTAAGTCTTGCACACACAGACACAAAGTACTGTAAGATCTAAAAAGCACAAGAAAGTAAAGGCAGCTATAGAATATAAGCACTTATGCACTTTATAATCTCGAGTAAATATTTAGTTCACCTGTAGGAACTGTCCGTTTAATTTTAAAAAAGTCTATAAGGATACTAAGATAAACTGTATTTAAAGTATTTATGTAGGTACAAATAGAACTTTCCAATTGGAATTGTTTTAAACAAAAGGTTTAATGAGTGGTGACTACATACATTGTGATAAATATGTTGCGACATTTAGGCATATATGTATGTTCCAAGATGGCAGTAACATTTGCTGCATTAAGTGTGCTTAAGTACTGAAAAGCTTTGTCCTATTTCTATGGGTATTTCCTAGGAAAGTGATTGTGTATTTAATTAAAACAAATGTACTGGGCTCGTCATCGTGAACAAGGCTGCGACTGGCAGCCGGAACGTGTGGATGATCACACTCAATTCAAATTCAAATACAACTTTATTCGAGCTTGATTACACAAGTCATAAAAGTACAAATTCATTCTAAAATTGCAAAACATATAATATGGCCATATATACAAAGTTAAAAATGTAAGACCAATCTGTCAAAATTTGTCAGGTTCATAATAGGTCATTTTATAAAATCCAGTTAATAAGTTAAAATGATATAAATGGTTAAAATAATATGAATCTCTTACTAACAAGTAAAACCTGTGTTATAGAAATAAACCACTTCTATCTTCATTTGTACTTATTAGACTGCAACCCCCAGTCTTCCTCCTTCTAATGCATGCCCATAAAAAAGAAGCTAGGGAAAAACATACAAACGGGTCCCGGAGGGTCTTTAAAAAACACAAGGCCACCCTGCATTGTTTAAATTTATGGTATCTCAAAATTGGAAGAATGGATCTTTTCCTTTCTGCAGTGTAATACTTGCAGAATAATATTAGGTGAAGGTCTGACTGAGGGGAGTAATTATTGCATGGGCAAGGTGGCAAATCTGAAAATGTGTATCTTTTTTCCGGGTACCCTAACATTAGAGGGATCAAATTCATTCGAAAACGTAGAAGGATGAATCTATGCTGGGTGTTATTAATAGACGTGAGATAATAAAAACCTTCCTCCAATCTAGGTGGAACTAGGTCATAAGCAATAGAGGATTTTTTAGTGCAATTTTTTCCCTTCGGGCGCCCTTTGCTCTCTGCAAGAATAGCTCAGTTAGCCTTTTTTTCGTAATCTTTCTACAGGTTTCGGGGTCCTGGAATAATTCGCCTAGCCCTAATGCAATCAGTTGTGTCTCCACATAGTTAAGCCAACCAATCTTCTTGTAGTATTCCAATTTACAGCAGTCCTTAATAATACGCTGGGTCAGATCTACAGTAGACCTCCGCCAGACTCAAAAAATGCAAAAAAGCCAGATTGAAAACCTTCGGAATGCCGGTTCCATCTCTTTCTTTTGAATTACGAGGCGTTTGACTGAATATATATATATATATCCAACAAACAAGAGCACTCTCTTTAGGAAAAGCCTCCCCGGTGGATTGTCGTTTCTTTATGGAGGTGCAACGAGCCATGCAGCTGCACCAATGTCAAACTTATCGCCAGACGTGTTTCGGGTTTGGACGCCCTTGTTCACAGGCAGCAAACAGAGTCAACACTGAAGACTGTAGTCACCTGATTTATTTCAAATAAGCCCCGCCCCAACAGGCTTCCGGGCATCATGATACTTGAAGTGCTACACAATTGCACCCAAGTGGGTTTCCAATGTTGCTCCCAATTTCATACTATAATAAAACCCCAGTGGGATGACGTTAGTGTTCGCTACCTGCTCCTTGCCATAATCAAAAGCCTCCATAGGAAACACCACCGGTCACGAGTACCATGTTATCATGGTCGCTACATCAGCATTTTCGCCGCGGGCAGTTCCCACGACCGAGCCGGCCGTTAAACATTCAACAAACAAGAGCACTCTCTTTAGGAAAAGCCTCCCCGGTGGATTGTCGTTTCTTTATGGAGGTGCAACGAGCCATGCAGCTGCACCAATGTCAAACTTATCGCCAGACGTGTTTCAGGCTTGGACGCCCTTGTTCACAGGCAGCAAACAGAGTCAACACTGAAGAATGTAGTCACCTGATTTATTTCAAATAAGCCCCGCCCCAACAGGCTTCCGGGCATCATGGTACTTGAAGTGCTACACAATTACACCCAAGTGGGTTTCCAATGTTGCTCCCAATTTCATGCAATAATAAAACCCCAGTGGGATGACGTTAGTGTTTGCTACCTGCTCCTTGCCATAATCAAAACCCTCCATAGGAAACACCACAGGTCACGAGTACCATGTTATCATGGTCTCTACATCAGCATTTTCGCCGCGGGCAGTTCCCACGACCGAGCCGGCCGTTAAACATCCAACAAACAAGAGCACTCTCTTTAGAAAAGCCTCCCCGGTGGATTGTCGTTTCTTTATGGAGGTGCAACGAGCCATGCAGCTGCACCAATGTCAAACTTATCGCCAGACGCGTTTCGGGCTTGGACGCCCAGTGGGATGACGTTAGTGTTCGCTACCTGCTGCTTGCCATAATCAAAAGCCTCAATCATAGCCATATAGATATATAGATACATATATATAGATGTATATGTGATCAAGACCGGGGAGACCTGGTCGAAATGCGTCATGCTGTGAATTCTTCGCAATAAAGCACTTCTATATCCAAGCACGCTGTGGTTCCGTACCTGATTTCCATTGGATTGGATTTAATCAGGATTGTGGTTCTTCATATATATATATGTGATCAAGGCTGCATGTCTGGCAGCCGAAACACGTCATGTTGGACCTTTTTTGATGTGTGAATAAACTACCATCCTGTTTCCACACCAGCTTTTGGAGTCTGTGCCCGTGTGTTGCGCCGGAGTGCCTGTCGTGACATTGGGATTTCTTCGTGATATATATATATATATATATATATATATATTATCGCTCCACTGACACCATAGATATGGAGCACTCTCAAGCGGGTGCCGGTAACACGGTGGTGCCCCATGTATACATGAACGCTCAAATGTTCCTTTTCTCACAGAACAAAACCGGCACTCACGGGGCAAATTGCAGAGATGACTTTATTTAATCTTTAGCAACAACAAACGCGTTTCGGCATTGACGCCTTCATCGGTGTTACTGACGCGGCATTCGCGGTCATTTTTTATACTCATTTCCATAATAACAATAAACATGAAAAAAGGACCATTACTTGATCATCCTTGAGCGCCATCTTAGAGTGGCCCAATATTATCAACATACTGAGCAACAATGTAGCAAGCAATATTGGAACAATTCCAGTGTCCTTAATAACGCCGATAATCGGCTTAACTATGCTTAGTAATGCATTATTTGCTTGATTATAACAGTCAATGTGGTTATATCAATATATAAATACCAACTGTCTGTCACTATGTAATCTCGCCGTATA
Source organism: Calotriton arnoldi (assembly GCA_963921515.1). Classification (NCBI taxonomy): domain Eukaryota; kingdom Metazoa; phylum Chordata; class Amphibia; order Caudata; family Salamandridae; genus Calotriton; species Calotriton arnoldi. The sequence goes on from CAWUFW010004777.1 coordinate 657,581, forward strand.
TCGGCCAAGTGCCCTTCACGGGCCTAATTTCTTACTATTTGTGACAAATTATCTATTATACATTTGACTGAATTGGCAAAATTGTAGCCGCATAGAATATAAACCATTAAGAATTATTAAGACCTATCCTGCCGTGTATCGGCGTTGTAACCAATAATACCTGCTATCAAAATCAATGATTGTCAATAATCTAAAATCATGTTATGTGTGGACATCGCAAACAAACACATCATGTATTGGAGCCTCGATTAATCTCCTAAATGCACTACCAATTCTTCCCCACTGTTAAGACCCTTCGAGGTTTTGGTCTGCAAATCAATGATAAAACGAGATTCAAGTCTACGTAGCCTTTGGATTCTGTCCCCTCCTCTGATGTTAACTGGGACATGATCCAGGCCGAAGAACATTAACAGGTCTCTATTGCTTTGATGATTGCTGGCAAAGTGTCTTGCTACAGGGTATGTCTGATCTTGCTTAGAGATAGCTCGCATATGTTCTAAAATGCGGACCTTCACCGGATGGATGGTGCTGCCCACGTATCTTAGACCACACGGGCACACCAGACAGTACACTGCATATGCAGTGTTGCAGGTTATAAACTTAGTTATATTCCTTTTTATTGTGGTTTCAGGAATGTTATATCCCAGAACCCTTTTACTATTTTTACAAGCTTTGCACTTTCCACACGGGAAGAACCCCCTCATTTCTTTAAGAGTCCCTGTTCTAGGCATATCCTTTGCTTGATAACTATGAACCAGCATATCTTTAATCGCTCTAGCTTTCCTGAAAGTCACTAATGGTACATTAGGTAAATCCTCACTAATAGTTGTATCTGTTTTAAGGATATGCCAATTCCTCATAAGAATCCTCTTTAGAGTCGTGGCACCTTCTGAGAAAGTGGTAATTACTCTGAATTTACCACCCCTCAGATCTTTTTACGTCGAGTATTATCACTTATGAGGCTCTGTCTAGGTGTATGTCGAACCCTTTCAAGCGTTTTAGTCAAAAGGGTATTGTCATAACCCCTATTTTTGAATCTGGCAATACATTCCTGCGCTGCCCCTCAAAATCACAATTCCGAGAATTGTTTCTTTTTAATCTCAGAAGTTCGCCAAATGGAATGCTCTGTATAAGTTTTGACGGATGGCTACTCGACGCATAAAGCGTCGAATTCCCAGCTGTTGGCTTTCTATATAAAGCTGTGTGAATTTTGCCTTCATTTATAAACACCTTCAGGTCGAGGTAGCTCACTGCCACTGAACTAACCTCACCTGAAAAGTGTAAATTTAGAGTGTTGTCATTGAGAATTGCAATATATTCATGTGCAGATTCCACTGATCCTTTCCAAATCAGGAACAGGTCATCAATGTACCTGTTCCATACGATGACTTCTCCGGATCCCTGTATACCCTGATGCGACCTGGGCACCCGCTCCTCCCACCAGCCAACGAACAAGTTTGCATAGCTGGGAGCGAAGCAAGTGCCCATCGCAGTCCCAGAGATCTGTTTATAGTAGTCCTCTTGAAAGAGAAAAATATTATTCGTTAAACAGAACTCTGAGAATTCCAACAGCATCTGATTGTGTACTGCATATTTCAATGGGCGTTTGTTCAAATAGTACTGAATAGCTCTCAGTCCATTAGAATGTCCTATACAGGTATATAAGCTGGTGATATCTAATACCACCAGCTTATAGGATGGATCCCACTTGAGTGTCTCAATTTGAATTAAAAAATCTCTCATGTCCTTAATATAAGATGACAACTGTATTACTGCCTGAGATAAAAAAAATGGTCAATAAACATAGATAAATGTTCCGTCAAGCCTCCTTGCGAAGATATTATAGGCCTGCCAGGGGGGTTTTGACTATCTTTGTGGAGTTTAGGGATATGATAAAAAGTTGGTATAATGGGATTTAAATTTCTTAAAAACAAGTATTCTTCTGTCCCCAACATACTCTTATCATACCATTTCGTTATTAGTACATGATATTGTTTAATGCTGTCATTATATTTTTCTTTACTAGATCTTTCATAATTTATGCTATCTGATAGCTGTCTTTTCGCTTCCTTGCAATATTGTTCCTTGGTCTGCACAACAATGTTCCCGCCTTTATCCGAAGGCTTAAAGACCAATGAGACATCCTTTTCCAAGGTTTTCAATGCATCCCTCTGATCCTTGGTGATGTTTATTGTCCTTTTGCTTTGATGCTTCTTAGTTCTTAATTTAAGTAAGTCATTGTTGACTGCTTCCGAGAACACATCAATAGCATCGTAGGGCAATTGTGGAACAAATTGTGAAGCTGGCTTAAAAGGGCTTACTTCAGTCTGTTGCTCAATTCCCACATTTTCAGATCTTTGTGCAATGTCTGGAGTAGTTGTAACACCCTCAGGTTCTTCCATGTATAGATGTTCCAGTGTTTCCAAGACTGGCAAGTCAGCTCCTGTTAAAATGTCAGTAGCAGATACAATATTGTATCTCTTCTTAATGATCTTAGTTGTGGGTCTCAGTTTAAAGTATTTGTGTAATTTCAATTTGCGAACGAATTTAAAGAGGTCAATCCTCGTTTGAGTGTATTCAAGTTGGTTATTAGGGCAAAATGTGAGTCCCAACTTGAGAACTTCTTCCTCCGTTGGCGTCAGAGCCCTAGATGTGAGATTAACCACTGTCAGATTTTCGTCAGTCGTTACCACTTCTTGCCTTTCCTGCTGCGTGTCATTCTGGGCGAAGAGTTGCCTCTTCCTGCGCCAACCCCCCCTTCGGGTTTTCCGACATTTTTTTCTGGGGGTTTGCTCTTCCCGCCTCAGCCACGACTGGCGTATTAACTCGAATTCCTGATGAAAAGGTGTAGATTTAACAATGCTGTTTGAGACACCAGCATTTTCATCACCAGAAACATCACTTTCTGTGACTTCAGACTCCGAGGTTTCCACTCTCTCAATGGCTGACTTGCTCGATGGTCTAGCAAGAAGTTCCTTTCGCGGTCCATCAAACTTTTTTGCAAATGTCAACACTCTTCCCTGTTGATAGTCCCATTCGTCCCTCTCATACTTTTCTTGTTTTCTGAGTTTAATTTTTTCCTCATATTTAATTAGACGTTTTTTCATCTGTTCCCTTAATTCCTCCACTCTGTTTGTATCTTCTTCCTTTGACAGTTCCTCTTCAAATCGAGCAAGTCAGCCATTGGGAAACCTCGGAGTCTGAAGTCACAGAAAGTGATGTTTCTGGTGATGAAAATGCTGGTGTCTCAAACAGCATTGTTAAATCTACACCTTTTCATCAGGAATTCGAGTTAATACGCCAGTCATGGCTGAGAGGCGGGAAGAGCAAACCCCCAGAAAAAATGTCGGAAAACCCGAAGGGGGTTGGCGCAGGAAGAGGCAACTCTTCGCCCAGAATGACACGCAGCAGGAAAGGCAAGAAGTGGTAACGACTGACGAAAATCTGACAGTGGTTAATCTCACATCTAGGGCTCTGACGCCAACGGAGGAAGAAGTTCTCAAGTTGGGACTCACATTTTGCCCTAATAACCAACTTGAATACACTCAAACGAGGATTGACCTCTTTAAATTCGTTCGCAAATTGAAATTACACAAATACTTTAAACTGAGACCCACAACTAAGATCATTAAGAAGAGATACAATATTGTATCTGCTACTGACATTTTAACAGGAGCTGACTTGCCAGTCTTGGAAACACTGGAACATCTATACATGGAAGAACCTGAGGGTGTTACAACTACTCCAGACATTGCACAAAGATCTGAAAATGTGGGAATTGAGCAACAGACTGAAGTAAGCCCTTTTAAGCCAGCTTCACAATTTGTTCCACAATTGCCCTACGATGCTATTGATGTGTTCTCGGAAGCAGTCAACAATGACTTACTTAAATTAAGAACTAAGAAGCATCAAAGCAAAAGGACAATAAACATCACCAAAGATCAGAGGGATGCATTGAAAACCTTGGAAAAGGATGTCTCATTGGTCTTTAAGCCTTCGGATAAAGGCGGGAACATTGTTGTGCAGACCAAGGAACAATATTGCAAGGAAGCGAAAAGACAGCTATCAGATAGCATAAATTATGAAAGATCTAGTAAAGAAAAATATAATGACCGCATTAAACAATATCATGTACTAATAACGAAATGGTATGATAAGAGTATGTTGGGGACAGAAGAATACTTGTTTTTAAGAAATTTAAATCCCATTATACCAACTTTTTATCATATCCCTAAACTCCACAAAGATAGTCAAAACCCCCTGGCAGGCCTATAATATCTTCGCAAGGAGGCTTGACGGAACATTTATCTATGTTTATTGACCATTTTTTATCTCAGGCAGTAATACAGTTGTCATCTTATATTAAGGACACGAGATTTTTTAATTCAAATTGAGACACTCAAGTGGGATCCATCCTATAAGCTGGTGGTATTAGATATCACCAGCTTATATACCTGTATAGGACATTCTAATGGACTGAGAGCTATTCAGTACTATTTGAACAAACGCCCATTGAAATATGCAGTACACAATCAGATGCTGTTGGAATTCTCAGAGTTCTGTTTAACGAATAATATTTTTCTCTTTCAAGAGGACTACTATAAACAGATCTCTGGGACTGCGATGGGCACTTGCTTCGCTCCCAGCTATGCGAACTTGTTCGTTGGCTGGTGGGAGGAGCGGGTGCCCAGGTCGCATCAGGGTATACAGGGATCCGGAGAAGTCATCGTATGGAACAGGTACATTGATGACCTGTTCCTGATTTGGAAAGGATCAGTGGAATCTGCACATGAATATATTGCAATTCTCAATGACAACACTCTAAATTTACACTTTTCAGGTGAGGTTAGTTCAGTGGCAGTGAGCTACCTCGACCTGAAGGTGTTTATAAATGAAGGCAAAATTCACACAGCTTTATATAGAAAGCCAACAGCTGGGAATTCGACGCTTTATGCGTCGAGTAGCCATCCGTCAAAACTTATACAGAGCATTCCATTTGGCGAACTTCTGAGATTAAAAAGAAACAATTCTCGGAATTGTGATTTTGAGGGGCAGCGCAGGAATGTATTGCCAGATTCAAAAATAGGGGTTATGACAATACCCTTTTGACTAAAACGCTTGAAAGGGTTCGACATACACCTAGACAGAGCCTCATAAGTGATAATACTCGACGTAAAAAGATCTGAGGGGTGGTAAATTCAGAGTAATTACCACTTTCTCAGAAGGTGCCACGACTCTAAAGAGGATTCTTATGAGGAATTGGCATATCCTTAAAACAGATACAACTATTAGTGAGGATTTACCTAATGTACCATTAGTGACTTTCAGGAAAGCTAGAGCGATTAAAGATATGCTGGTTCATAGTTATCAAGCAAAGGATATGCCTAGAACAGGGACTCTTAAAGAAATGAGGGGTTCTTCCCGTGTGGAAAGTGCAAAGCTTGTAAAAATAGTAAAAGGGTTCTGGGATATAACATTCCTGAAACCACAATAAAAAGGAATATAACTAAGTTTATAACCTGCAACACTGCATATGCAGTGTACTGTCTGGTGTGCCCGTGTGGTCTAAGATACGTGGGCAGCACCATCCATCCGGTGAAGGTCCGCATTTTAGAACATATGCGAGCTATCTCTAAGCAAGATCAGACATACCCTGTAGCAAGACACTTTGCCAGCAATCATCAAAGCAATAGAGACCTGTTAATGTTCTTCGGCCTGGATCATGTCCCAGTTAACATCAGAGGAGGGGACAGAATCCAAAGGCTACGTAGACTTGAATCTCGTTTTATCATTGATTTGCAGACCAAAACCCGAAGGGTCTTAACAGTGGGGAAGAATTGGTAGTGCATTTAGGAGATTAATCGAGGCTCCAATACATGATGTGTTTGTTTGCGATGTCCACACATAACATGATTTTAGATTATTGACAATCATTGATTTTGATAGCAGGTATTATTTGTTACAACCCGATACACGGCATGATAGGTCTTAATAATTCTTAATGGTTTATATTCTATGCGGCTACAATTTTGCCAATTCAGTCAAATGTATAATAGATAATTTGTCACAAATAGTAAGAAATTAGGCCCGTGAAGGGCACTTGGCCGATATACGGCGAGATTACATAGTGACAGACAGTTGGTATTTATATATTGATATAACCACATTGACTGTTATAATCAAGCAAATAATGCATTACTAAGCATAGTTAAGCCGATTATCGGCGTTATTAAGGACACTGGAATTGTTCCAATATTGCTTGCTACATTGTTGCTCAGTATGTTGATAATATTGGGCCACTCTAAGATGGCGCTCAAGGATGATCAAGTAATGGTCCTTTTTTAATGTTTATTGTTATTATGGAAATGAGTATAAAAAATGACCGCGAATGCCGCGTCAGTAACACCGATGAAGGCGTCAATGCCGAAACGCGTTTGTTGTTGCTAAAGATTAAATAAAGTCATCTCTGCAATTTGCCCCGTGAGTGCCGGTTTTGTTCTGTGAGAAAAGGAACATTTGAGCGTTCATATATATATATATATATATATATATATATATATATCTACTGGCGGTCGCCAGTAGATAGTTATAGTTAGGACCTATTATCCATAGGAAATCCGCGACATTCTATTTGAAATAACGTTGGCGCCGGTTGACGAATCTTCGCGAAAGTTTCCAACTTGTTGGGGCGCTCCGCTCCGCTCCTACCCTGAAAGTCTCGGGTTGATTCGTCAAGCGGGGGCCGAGAAAAAAGGGGGTCCCAAAACGCGTTTTCCCCATTCATTTTTCCATAGGAACCTTTAGTCGCAGCTACAGCCCGAACTGCTGAACGGAATTACACCAAATTTGGCAAAGAGGTAGCCCTTGGTTCAGACTGGTGCCTTTGGCTTAAATGGTGTAAATCCGTTCAGTAGTTCCTGAGAAATTCACAAGTAAAGTCACATATATATCTATGGCCGAGTAGGGTCCGCGTACCCTCAGCGCACCCTGCGCGCACCGTCCCGATCACGAGCTGCATGCTAATTGGCTGTCAGCTGGCTGTCAACACTCCAAACCAGGAAGTGTTGGCAGCCATTTTGTCCCTCGGTAGAACCGAGGCACAAAAACAAGTGCGCAAACGCACAAAGGGGGCAGGGTAGAAACACCCTGACCCCCTAGGTCTGCTCAGGGGGTCCCACAAGGACCCCCTGGGCAGAAAAAAGCATTTTTTTTTTTTAAATCGGCAGGATGCGCTCAGGGTGCGCGGATCCTGCCGATTAGAAAAAAACCCCAGAGGAAACAAGTGCGCAAAACGCACAAAGGGGGCAGGGTAGAAACACCCTGACCCCCTAGGTCTGCTCAGGGGGTCCCACAAGGACCCCCTGGGCCAAAAAAAGCATTTTTTTAAAAAAAAAATCGGCGGGATGCGCTTAGGGTGCGTGAATCCCGCTGAAAAATAAAACAATCGAAGCACGGTCTCCCACGCTTCGATGTTAATTTGCCCCCGGGTGGGCCAAGTCCCGGGGGCATGGTTGGGGGTTTAAATTTAATGTGGGGGCCTCTAAGGCCCACCAAGCCCGAGGACCGCCACCCCCGGGGCTTTGAAAAATAATGGTGCGGGAGGGCTCTTGGCCTCCCGCAGCCCGGGACCGCCACCCCCGGGGCTTCTTTTTTTTTTTTTTGACCTGTGTGGGGGGCTCCAGCCCCCACACGCCCGAGACCGCCACCTCCCGGGGCACTAAAGATTTGAATATGGGGGTCCGTTATGGACCTCCAAAGCCCGGGGACCACCACCTCCCGGGGCTGTTAAATGGTTGGGAGGGGGCCGCGCGGCCCCCTCCTGGAGCCCTTGATGGCCCTGGGGACCGCCACCCCCAGGGCCGGCTCCTGCAGTGTCCCGGGGTGCCTACCCCCGGGACACTGTAGTTTGCTATGACAGGACGGGAGCCTCGCGGCTCCCGTCCTGTCATAGCAAACTTAGTTTGCATTTTGAAAGAGAGAGCAGGAAACCTGCTCTCTCTTTCAAAATGCAAACACTAGCTTTCCACATGGGGAGCAGCATGTTAGCTGCTCCCCATGTGGAAAAGCAATGCCGGCTCGCGCAGGAGGCGGGGAGCCGGCTGGGACTGTGGGGGAATTGGGGACCCCCCCACAGTCCCCAACCAGAGGCCAGGCCCCGGGGCCATAAGTGGCCTGGGAGGGGGGCCACGCAGCCTCCCTCCCCAAATTAAAAAAATTAAATAAAAAAAAAAAGGGAAGGCCGGCCCCGGGGGATGGGGTCCCCGGGGCCTTAAATGGCCTGAGGAGGGGGGCCACGCAGCCCCCCTCAAAATTTAAAAAATAAAAATCGAGGGCATGCCCCAGGGGATGGGGTCCCCGGGGCCAAAACAGGCCCAGGGAGGGGGGCCACGCGGCCCCCTTCCCGTTTTTGTTTTTTATTTAAAAAAAAAATGCTCAGGCCCCGGGGGATGGGGTCCCCGGGGCAAAAGTGGCTGAGGGAAGGGGGCCACGCAGCCCCCTCACAATCCAAAAAAAAAAAAAGACCGGCATCGTGCCGGAGGCCCCGCCCCCTCCCTGCAGTACTCTGCAAACGCGCCCCCTGGTGCGTTTTAAGAAGGGTAAGTAATTCCCCTTGAATACTGGGGGTCCCTGAGGGCCAACTAGCCCACCAGGAACCTCCAGTATGCGCCAGGGAGCTGCGTTGCAGAGAGGTGTACAGAGGCCACGCCCCTTTTACACCTCTCTGCCACGCAGCTCTGTGGCGCTTTTGGAAGTACATGGTGGGCTAGTTGGACTCCAGGGACCCTCAGGATTCAAGGGGACTTAATCCCCCAACTTAAAACGCGCCACGGGGCGCGTTTGCACAGTGGTGAAGGGTGGGGCGGGGCTTCAGGTGACATGTGTGCAAACAGGCCCCGTGGCGTGTTTTAAGATGGGGAATTAAATCCCCTTCAATCCTGAGGGTCCCTGGGGGCCAACTAGCCCAACAGGTACGTCCAGAAAGCGCCACAGAGCTGCGTTGCAGAGAGGTGTAAAAGGGTGTGGCCTCTGTACACGTCTCTGCAACGCAGCCCCCTGGCGCATACTGGAGGTTCCTGGTGGGCTAGTTGGCCCCCAGGGACCCTCATGATTCAAGGGGACTTAATCCCCCAACTTAAAACGCGCCACGGGGCGCGTTTGCACAGATGTCACCTCAGGCCCCGCCCCCTCCCTTCACCATTGTATAAATATTCCTCTAAAATCAGCCGAACTACGAATTCCTATTTACTCACCTGTTATCAGGAGAGACCTCAGTGCTGCATCTTTCAGCCCAGTACTGATCCTGAAAAGTAATTTTAACCGTACTTACCAGTAACTTGAATTTCCTTCCATAGGATATCATTGCCTGCTTTTTGATGAAAAAGTTTCTAAGTGTCGATTTTTGAAACATACAAATATTCCTCTAAAATCAGCCAAACTACGAATTCCGATTTACTCACCTGTTATCAGGAGAGACCTCAGTGCTGCATCTTTCAGCCCAGTACTGATCCTGAAAAGTAATTTTAACCGTACTTACCAGCAACTTGAATTTCCTTCCATAGGCTAACATTGACTGGTTTCACTTGGAAATTCTTCTAAGTGTGGAGTTTTGGAACTTTATAATATTCCTCTAAAATCAACCGAACTACGAATTCCGATTTACTCACCTGTTATCAGGAGAGAACCCAGTGCTGCATCTTTTAGCCCAGTACTGATCCTGAAAAGTAATTTTAACCGTACTTACCAGTAACTTGAATTTCCTTCCATAGGATATCATTGCCTGCTTTTTGATGAAAAAGTTTCTAAGTGTCGATTTTTGAAACATACAAATATTCCTCTAAAATCAGCCAAAATACGAATTCCGATTTACTCACCTGTTATCAGGAGAGACCTCAGTGCTGCATCTTTCAGCCCAGTACTGATCCTGAAAAGTAATTTTAACCGTACTTACCAGTAACTTATATTTCCTTCCATAGGAATCCATTGTCTGGTTTTCAGCAGAAAAGTTTCAAAGTGTTGATTTTCACAAACTACAAATATTCCTTAAAAATCGCCTGAATGACTTAAACGCATTCTTTCAACTGTTTACAGGAGATGCACCAGTGCTGGATCCAGGATCCACCACTGAGTAAGAAAAAGTAACAATAACACTACTTACCTGCTAAGTGAATTTCCTCCCATAGGATAACATTGGTGATTCTATGTGAAAAAGTTTCTAAGTGTCAACTTTTAAAATACAATAATATTCCTTAAAAATCACTACTGTAACCAAAACGCTTTTACTCAACTGTTTACAGGAGATGTCCCAGGACTGACTCTAGGATCCAGTCCTGTGGTTAGAAAAAGTAATCCATAAAGTAACTAATTGCATTTAACTTGAAATTCACATTGAGCTCAATGTTGCATTGTGTTTGAAATTGTGTTGCCCATTGCAATAACTGTAACTACTGTACTTAAAAGTCTATTGCCTATTTGCAAAGTATTTAAACTAAAGTAATTCATTCTGAGAAAGTATATTTTGTAATGTAATGTATAATGTAATTACAATGTATTTAAAAAAATAAAATATCTAAAAATAGTTTAAAAAATGTAGTAAATCAGTATAAAAAAAAATATATAACAATTAATACATTTAAAAATTGTCATTTACAAAACCTTTGAAATTCACTGAAAAAAACCATAGGTTTCAGACATGTTATAGTTAGGAATTAGCATTTAAAAACCTTTGAAATTCACTGAAAAAACCATAGGTTTCAGGCACGTTATAGTTAGAAATTAGCATTTAAAAAACCTTACAAATTCACTGAAAAAACCATAGGTTTTAGGGACAGTTATAGTTAGTTGGACATTGCACTCGTACAAAACCCGTGAAATTCCCCCGTTATAGTTAGTTCAGGTAACTATAACTCGCGCCCCGCAATGCACTGCTGATGACGTCACATATTACATCACTCATGACATGGTCAGTGACATCACTGATGACATCACTGATGACATCTCAAATGACATCACTGATGACATCATCCATGTGATAATTTCATTCATCTTCTCACACCCTAATATAACTTTTGATACACCCACTCTAAATTACAGACTGCCATTCGCAAAACCATAGACACTCCAACACCAATAACTACATACCCACTCACTGATTCTTAGGTCTACACACACACACATCCACTCACTCACCCGTACAGTCACTCATACTTATGGTCACTCAGTACAGGACTATCATATGCACTCTTACTCCTATATAGACACTCAAACACCGACACTCATCCATAGAGGTACTCACACACCTAGTCAGTCATGCAAATAAATAAACACACTGCCATTTACTCACCTATACAGTTATACACACACCAGCTCACTTAATCATACAAATACTAGCACATTGTTACGCTCTTATACAATAACTGATACAAGCACACACGCATCCATACAGCCACTATCACAATCACTCACTCTCGCTTATAGCTATTTATATACTCCAACACACATATATACTGCCTTTCACATATGTAGTTACTCACACATGTACCACTGGGACATACATTCACTCACTAACACACTCTTACACACACTTACCCACCCATACAGTCTATCACAGATGCACTCTTGAAACCATCCACCCAGTGAATCACCCACTCACACATCTATGCACATTGTCGCACACACCCCTCCCACACAAACACTCAGGCACCCATACAGATACTCAGACAACCATTCAATAACTCATATAGACACTCATGTAGCTATTCACAAACACATGCAGCCACTTACACAGCAACAGACAGACGGATACAGACATTCACCCAGTTTAGTCACTAACCCATGCATTCAGTAAGATACGTTAAATCACTCACTTATAGAGTCAGTCACGCACCTACTAAATCATCCATACAGACACTTATACAGCCACTCATTCTTCAATACGACTTTTCCTATATATATTAAAAATATTTAAACTTTACAGAAACACACAGTCACTGCATGATGTCATCAGTGATGTCATTTGAGATGTCATCAGTGATGTCATCAGTGATGTCACTGACCATGTCATGAGTGATGTAATATGTGACGTCATCAGCAGTGCATTGCGGGGGCGCGAGTTATAGTTACCTGAACTAACTATAACGGGGAATTTCACGGGTTTTGTACGAGTGCAATGTCCAACTAACTATAACTGTCCCTAAAACCTATGGTTTTTTTCAGTGAATATATATATACATATAACTTTCAGGCAGCAATAAAATTGTCAAGATAAGTCTGGTGATTATATGCCTGGTAGAGAGAGAGAGAGACCATCGATTTGTTTAAGTGCAGTTTTTATGTATATAAAGAAAGAGAGAGTCTCTCTATCTATATACATATATAGAGATCCCTTTTTTTTTATCTCTCTCTATATATATACACACTGAGAGAGCCTCTCTCTATATATATATATGATCAAGGCCGGCTTTCCGGCCGAAACGCGTCATGGCGGCATGGTGATTGCTGAATAAACTACTGCAACGAATCTCTGGGTCTACTCTTGCCTTTCTTCGTGTGGATGAAGTGGTGGGTAAGCCTGCAACCATATATATATATATATATATATATATATATATATATATATATTATCTACTGGCGGTCGCCAGTAGATAGTTATAGTTAGGACCTATTTTCCATAGGAAATCCGCGACATTCTATTTGAAATAAATCTTGCGTCGGTTGACGAATCTTCGTGAAATTTTCAAACTTTATGGCCCGCTCCGGTCCGCTCCTACCCTGAAAGTCTCAGGGTGATTCGTCAAGCGGGGGCCGAGAAAAAAGGGGGATCCCAAAACGTGTTTTCCCCATTCATTTTCCCATAGGAAACTTTATGCAAGGCTACAGCCCGAACTGCTGAACGGAATTACACCAAATTTGGCAAAGAGGTAGTTCTTGGTTCAGAAAGAACCCTTTTGTTAAATGGTGTAAATCCGTTCAGTAGTTGCGGAGAAATTAAAAAGAAGAGTCAAAAATCAATTTCCCATAGGAAACTTTATGCAAGGCTACAGCCCGAACTGCTGAACGGAATTACACCAAATTTGGCAAAGAGGTAGTTCTTGGTTCAAAAGAACCCTTTTGTTAAATGGTGTAAATCCGTTCAGTAGTTGCTGAGAAAATCAAAAGTAAAAACACATATATATCTGGGCGGAGCCTAACCACACATGTCATCGTGAGATCTGATTGGCTGTCAGCACTTCATCCTGGAATTGCTGGCAGCCATCTTAGGACCAATATAAATGATAGTACCCGATTGAAATGCATTGTAGTGAATCGAAGATTTTGAGGGTTACCAAAAGGAGAACTATAAAGGGTGATAACAGACTTTAGTTACATTAGAATTCATTTGTTGATGGTACCATACTAATTTCAGGAATTGTGGTGTGTTCTAAGGTGATTTTACCCTGTGAAAAACCTTCTGCTGGGATATCATGAATCATGTTTGAGAGAAAACTATTTTCACATGCTTGTCCCATACAGTTTTGGAAGGTGCCCCAGAAGCTAAAATGAGAGCATATTTTCTGTAAATTCACATTATCTTTCTCAGTCATGTGAGAATGAAGTCTGACATTCTCAGTAAAACATGTACATCCAACAAGGGCAGAGACTGTCAGTTGATTCCTTTGTGTTCTACTGCAGCTTCCCAGAGTGTTCTAAAGAACAACTAGAGTGCTAACAGCCTTACTTATGACAAAAGTATGGCACACCTGAAGCCATCTTGATTGGAATAAACTGGTAACACTTAAAACATTTAATTTAAAAAGGAACAAAATGATGGGGTTCATCTTGTCATAGAAATTATGGTTAGTGCTCTGGAAAGAAAAATTAGGACATGTTTCAAGTGTGATCTCAAATATCTTCCTGTTATATTTCAACAGGAACAGCCTGTCAGTTGATGCCTTTGTGTTCTACTGCAGCTTCCCAGAGTGTTCTAAAGAACAACTAGAGCGCTAACAGTCTTACTTATGACAAAAGTCTGGCACACCTGAAGCCATCTTGATTGGAATAAACTGGTAACACTTAAAACATTTAATTTAAAAAGGAACAAAATGATGGGGTTCATTTTGTCATAGAAATTATGGTTAGTGCTGTAGAAAGAAAAATTAGGACATGTTTCAAGTGTGATCTCAAATATCTTCCTGTTATATTTCAACAGGAGCAGCCTGTCAGTTGATGCCTTTGTGTTCTACTGCAGCTTCCCAGAGTGTTCTAAAGAACAACTAGAGCGCTAACAGTCTTACTTATGACAAAAGTATGGCACACCTGAAGCCATCTTGATTGGAATAAACTGGTAACACTTAACCCCTTCCGTGCTCATGACGAGCTCAGCTCGTCATGCTGCGCTGTGACTAGCGCTGTGCGCATGACGAGCTGAGCTCGTCACGACCCCACCCGCGATCGGAATGTCCAGCACACGAGCGGAATTCCGATCGCGGTCAAGGGGTTAAAACATTTAATTTAAAAAGGAACAAAATCAGGGGGTTCATTTTGCCATAGAAATTATGGTTAGTGCTGCAAAAAGAAAATTTAGTGCATGTTTTAAGTGAGATCTCAAATCCTCTTCTATTTCATTAGAAAATTCTGACATGCAGACTGAAACAATCACTTTCAATACCAGCAGTAGTCTTCCAGTTAACTCCTTGGTGAGCAGTAGCTTTACTACAGTGATCTAATGAACAACTAGAGTAATAACATTCTGAATTTATGGCAAATGTGTGACACATCTGAATGCCTTCTTGATGGAATCAAAGTAAAAAACTGAAAGCATTTCCTACTGAGGAGACTGCAGTAAATGAGGAAATTAGGAAACTTCATAACAAAGAAGTCTTCCAAGATGGCCACCAGTGAAAAAAGAGCCCAAATGTAGCACAAATATTACCCAGATGTAGCCCACATGTAGCCCAATGACAAAAGTGTGCAAAACACTTTTTATTTTTAGTTTTTTTGCAGTTTTATGTAGTGCAGACTGGTCAGGTATTGGAGCGTTGCATCTTAAAACATGACCCCCTACACTACAAAAACACCACTGCACTACCCTAAACCCTAAAACACTACCCCAGCACGACCCCCTACACTACACAAGCACCACTGCACTATCCTAAACCCTAAAACACTACCCCCAGCATGACCCCCTACACTACACAAACACCACTGCACTACCCTAAACCCTAAAACACTACCCCAACACCACTGCACTAACCTAAATCCTAAAACACTACCCCAGCACGACCCTCTACACTACCCAAACACCACTGCACTACCCTAAAACATGACCCCCTACACTACACAAAAACCACTGCACTACCCTAAACCCTAAAACACTACCCCCAGCATGACCCCCTACACTACACAAGCACCACTGCACTACCCTAAACCCTAAAACACTGCCCCCAGCACGACCCCCTACACTACACAAACACCAATGCACTACCTTAAACCCTAAAACACTACCCCCAGCACGACCCCCTACACTGCCCGAACACCACTGCACTGCCCTAAACCCTGAAACACATACCCTAGCACGACCCCTACACTGCCCGAACACCACTGCACTGCCCTAAACCCTGAAACACTACCCCCAGCAAGACCTCCTACACTGCCCGAACACCACTGCACTGCCCTAAACCCTGAAACATCACCCCCAGCAAGACCCCCTACACTACCCGAACACCACTGCCCTAAACCCTGAAACACCACCCCCAGCACGACCCCCAACACTGCCCGAACACCACTGCACTGCCCTAAACCCTGAAACACCACCCCCAGCACGACCCCCTACACTGCCCGAACACTACTGCACTGCCCTAAACCCTGAAACACCATCCCCAGCACGAACCCCTACACTGCACGAACACCACTGCACTGCCCTAAACCCTGAAACACTACCCCCAGCAAGACCCCCTACACTGCCCGAACACCACTGCACTGCCCTAAACCCTGAAACACCACCCCCAGCAAGACCCCCTACACTGCCCGAACACCACTGCCCTAAACCCTGAAACACCACCCCCATCAAGACCCCCTACACTGCCCGAACACCACTGCCCTGCCCTAAACCCTGAAACACCAGCCCCAGCACGACCCCTACACTGCCCGAACACCACTGCACTGAACCCTGAAACACCACCCCCTGCACGACCCCCTACACTGCCAGAACACCACTGCACTGCCCTAAACCCTGAAACACCACCCCCAGCACGACCCCCTACACTGCCCGAACACCACTGCACTGCCCTAAACCCTGAAACACCACCCCTGCACGATCCCCTACACTGCCCGAACACTACTGCACTGCCCTAAACCCTGAAACACCACCCCCAGCACGATCCCCTACACTGCCCGAACACCACTGCACTGCCCTAAACCCTGAAACACCACCCCCAGCACGACCCCCTACACTGCCCGAACACCACTGCACTGCCCTAAACCCTGAAACACCACCCCCAGCATGACCCCCTACACTGCCCGAACACCACTGCACTAAACCCTGAAACACCACCCCCAGCACGACCCCCTACACTGCCCGAACACCACTGCACTGCCCTAAACCATGAAACACCAGCCCCAGCATGACCCCCTACACTGCCCGAAGACCACTGCACTGCCCTAAACCCTGAAACACCACCCCCAGCATGACCCCCTACACTGCCCGAACACCACTGCACTGCCGTAAACACTGAAACACCAGCCCCAGCAAGACCCCCTACACTGCCCGAACACCACTGCACTGCCCTAAACCCTGAAACACCACCCCCAGCAAGACCCCCTACACTGCCCGAACACCACTGCACTAAAGCCTGAAACACCACCCCCAGCAAGACCACCTACACTGGCCGAACACCACTGCACTGCCCTAAACCCTGAAACACCACCCCCTGCACGACCCCCTACACTGCCCAAACACCACTGCACTGCCCTAAACCCTGAAACACCACCCCCTGCACGACCCCTACACTTCCCGAACACCACTGCACTGCCCTAAACCCTGAAACACCACCCCTCAGCACGACACCCTACACTGCCCGAACACCACTGCACTGCCCTAAACCCTGAAACACTACCCCCAGCACGACCCCCTACACTGCCCGAACACCACTGCACTGCCCTAAACCCTGAAACACCACCCCCTGCACGACCTCCTACACTGCCGGAACACCACTGCACTGCCCTAAACCCTGAAACACCACCCCCAGCACGACCCCCTACACTGCCCGAACACCACTGCACTGCCCTAAACCGTGAAACATCAACCCCAGCAAGACCCCCTACACTGCCTGAACACCACTGCCCTAAACCCTGAAACACCACCCCCTACACTGCACGAACACCACTGCACTGCCCTAAACCCTGAAACACCACCTTCAGCAAAACCCCCTACACTGCCTGAACACCATTGCTCTGCCCTAAATCCTGAAACACTAGCCCCAGCATGACCCCCTACACTGCCCAAACACCACTGCACTGCCCTAAACCCTGAAACACCACCCCCAGCACGACCCCCTACACTGCCCGAACACCACTGCACTGCCCTAAACCCTGAAACACCAGCCCCAGCAAGACCCCCTACACTGCCCGAACACCACTGCACTGCCCTAGACTCTGAAACACCAGCCCCAGCAAGACCCCTACACTGCCCGAACACCACTGCACTGCCCTAAACCCTGAAACACCAGCCCCAGCATGACCCCCTACACTGCCCGAACACCACTGCACTGCCCTAAACCCTGAAACACCAGCCCCAGCACGACCACCTACACTGCCCGAACACCACTGCACTGCCCTAAACCCTGAAACACCAGCCACAGCACAACCCCCTACACTGCCCGAACACCACTGCACTGCCCTAAACCCTGAAACACCAGCCCCAGCACGACCCCCTACACTGCCCGAACACCACTGTACTGCCCTAAACCCTGAAACACCAGCCCCAGCACGACCCCCTACTCTGCCCGAACACCACTGCACTGCCCTAAACCCTGAAACACCACCCCGTGCATGACCCCCTACACTGCCCGAACACCACTGCACTGCCCTAAACCCTGAAACACCACCCCCTGCAGCACCCCCTACACTGCCCGAACACCACTGCACTGCCCTAAACCCTGAAACACCACCCACTGCACCGCCCCCTACACTGCCCGAACACCACTGCACTGCCCTAAACCCTGAAACACCACCCCCAGCACGACCCCCTTTACTGCTCGAACACCACTGCACTGCCCCAAACCCTGAAACACCACCCCCAGCACGACCCCCTACACTGCCCGAACACCACTGCCCTAAACCCTGAAACACCACCCCCTGCACGACCCCCTACACTGCCCGAACACCACTGCACTGCCCTAAACCCTGAAACACCACCCCCTACACTGCCCGAACACCACTGCACTGCCCTAAACCCTGAAACACCACCCCCAGCACGACCCCCTACACTGCCCGAACACCACTGCACTGCCCTAAACCCTAAAACACCACCCCCAGCTTTACCCCCTACACTGCCCAAACACCACTGTACTGCCCTAAACCCTAGAACACTACCCCCAGCACGACCCCCTACACTACCCGAACACCACTGCACTACCCTAAACCCTAAAATACTACCCCCAGCACAACCCTCTACACTACCCGAACACGACTGCACTGCCCTAAACCCTCAAACACTCCCCCAGCATGACCCCCTACACTACCCGAACACCACTGCACTACCCTAAAACACTCCCCCAGCACGACCCCCTACACTACCCGAACACCACTGCACTGCCCTAAACCCTAAAACACTCCCCCAGCACGACCCCCTACACTACCCAAACACCACTGCACTGCCCTAAACCCTAAAACACTACCCCCCGCATGACCCCCTACACTACCCAAACACCAATGCACTACCCTAATCCCTAAAACACTACCCCCCGCATGACCCCCTACACTACCCTAAACCCTAAAACACTACCCCCGCATGACTCCCTACACTACCCAAAGACCACTGCACTACCCTAAACCCTAAAACACGACCTCCTACACTACGCAAACACCACTGCACTACCCTAAACCCTAAAACACTACCCCCTACACTACACAAACACCACTGCACTACCCTAAACCCTAAAACACTACCCCCAGCAGTACCCCTACACTACCCAAACACCACTGCACTAACCTAAACCCTAAAACACTACCCCCAGCAGTACCCCCTACACTACCCAAACACCACTGCACTACCCTAAATCACTACCCCCAGCACGACCCCCTACACTACCCAAACACCACTGCACTACCCTAAACCCTAAAACACTACCCCCAGCACGACTCCCTACACTACCCAAACACCACTGCACTACCCTAAACCCTAAAACACTACCCCCAGCACGACTCCCTACACTACCCAAACAACTAGCCCACCAGGTACCTTCAGTAAGCACAACAGAGTTGCGTTGCAGAGAGGTGAAAAAAAGGTGCGTGGCCTCGGAACGCCTCTCTGCAACTCAGCTCTGTGGTCCTAACTGTAGGTCCCTGGGGGGCTAGTTGGGCCCCAGGGACCCTCAGAATTCAAGGGGACTTAATCCCGCAACTTAAAACGCGCCACGGGGCGCGTTTGCACACATGTCACCTCAGGCCCCCCCCTCCCTTCACCACGCACCCTGTAGCGCGTTTTAAGAGGTAGTTTTAATCCCCCTGCCCTATTATGTACTAGGGACTTGCAGAGGAGGTCATGCTAATCACAGGGGTACCCCAACCCATAGTGTTCCCTAGTGTATGTAGGTATTTTCACTGTATTCTAAGTGTCTTTTAGCATAGCACTGGCTCTGGTTAGTCAGAGTCAGTTACCACCAGTACCCATCTGAAAAAGTTGTGGGCACAGGATGATTTTGCAACAAGGCCTCTTTCTGCTCCTCTGTTGGTTCTTTCTGCACATCTTTTGCTTCTTTCTGTGCGTTTTTCTTCTTTCTTCACATGTCCTACCTCTGTAGGCATAGTTAGAAACTAGCATTTAAAAAAACCTTTGAAATTCACTTAAAAATCATAGGTTTCAGGCACGTTATAGTTAGAAATTAGCATTTAAAAAACCTTTGAAATTCACTGAAAAAACCATAGGTTTCAGACACGTTATAGTTAGAAATTAGCATTTAAAAAACCTTTGAAATTCACTGAAAAAACCATAAGTTTTAGGGACAGTTATAGTTAGTTGGACATTTCACTCGTACAAAACCATAGAAATTCCCCGTTATAGTTAGTTCAGCTAACTATAACTCGCGCCCCGCAATGCACTGCTGATGACGTCACATATTACATCACTCATGACATGGTCAGTGACATCACTGATGACATCACTGATGACATCTCAAATGACATCACTGATGACATCATCCATGTGATAATTTCATGCATCTTCTCACACCCTAATATAACTTTTGATACACCCACTCTAAATTACAGACTGCCATTCTCAAAACCATAGACACTCCAACACCAAAAACTACATACCCACTCACTGATTCTTAGGTCTACACACACATCCACTCACTCACCCGTACAGTCACTCATACTTAGTCACTCAGTACAGGACTATCATATGCACTCATACACCTATATAAACACTCACACACCGCCACTCATCCATAGAGGTACTCACACACCTAGTCAGTCATGCAAAAAACTTAATCACACACCCATTTACTCACCTATACAGTTATACACACACCAGCTCACTTACTCATACAAATACTAGCACATTCTTACACTCTTATACAATCACTGATACAAGTACACACTCATCCATACAGCCACTCTCACAATCACACACTCTCACTTATAGCCATTTATATACTCCAACACACATATATACTGCCTTTCACATATGTAGTTACTCACACATGTACCACTGAGATATACATTCAATCACTAACACACCCATACACACACTCACCCACCCATACAGTCCATCACAGATGCACTCTTGAAACCATGCACCCAGTGAATCACCAACTCACACATCTATGCACAGAGTCACACACACCCCACCCACACAAACTCAGGCACCCATACAGATACTCAGACAATCAATCAATAACCCATGTAGACACTCATGTAGCTATTCAGAAAGCCATGCAGCCGCTTACAAACCAACAGACAGACGGATACAGACATTCACACAGTTTAGTCACTAACCCATTGTTATATCTAGGTTTCTACCTTACATCTTCCCTGTTTCTCTGCCTCTGCTGTTCAGCCAGTGAGAGTAGAATGTTAGTGTGAATGTGATGTCATTGGAATGTTGGGTATGCTGTGAGTGGGACTGTCAGTTGGATCCTGGGCTGAGCGGCAGAGAAGCTGCTCCTGGTGGGGCTTTATTACATCTATACTGGAAAACCTATCTGAACATCTAAGATCAATAAACTTATCATCTGTAACCTAACCAAGACTACTGGAACTACTTACCTACGATATAACATAAATTGGCGACGAGTTGGATTCAAAACCATGCGTGAGGACTTACTTCAAGCTTGAAAAGGTACTTTTATACAAGATTTTACTTAAAAAAGAACTTACCTAAGGATCTTACGCCCTCCCGCCCCACCAGTGTCCATATTCACCGGACAGCCCATAGACAAGGCGTAAATTTCCTGCTACCTGCTTCTTCCTGCCTGATTTCTACTGCCTGCTTCTTACTGGGCATGTTTCCTGCTACATGTCTTTCCAACCTGATTCCTGCTACTTTAAAATTTCTACCATTGTGTGGATCCGGCATCTTCAAAGATTGGCACTATATCTAAGAACCCATTTTACAGGACGCATGTTTCCTGCTACATCTTCTTCCTGCCTGATTCCTGCTGCCTTTGTCTGCCAAATACTGCCTGTACCTCATCCTGTGTACCTACTCTTTCTACATGGGAAACACTAACGTTGCACCCAGCAAGCAATTTGAGCAAGCGCCATCCATACAAACTGCCGATGTACCCTGGCTCTACATCAGAGGTGTAGGAGGAGCACTTCCCAAACCCGTTGTGTATTTTGGGATGCTTTCGTGGAACCAGTGACTAGCATCAACTATGCCAAGAATCAACTTTGGACACCCCAGAAACTGAGCTTTGCTTACTCGCTGACACTTTACATGGATCCTGTTTGGTGGCAAGTATTGTGAACATTTTGAGGTAAATCATAATTGATTTAATTATGGGCCTCGGTTTCCCCTCTACATTTGGCAGTTCAACCGTCCTGTCGTGGTTTGAAAAACAACGCGCGCCATGCTCAGCACGCGCTCTTACCTTCTCGTGGATCCTCTGATCTTCAGTGACGCTTTCGAATCCTTCTCCGTCTCAGCGTTACCGTGCAGCAATTTTGGGTGCACGCACTTGCCTACAACCACCCAGCACTGCGTCACCGAACGTGCCGCCATCTTGCGGTTGGACTCATCAAGCTGTTCTCAGCATATGAAGTGTCTCGCAGGATTCAACGTACTTCAGCATCTTGCCAACCACGTTTTTCTTTTCTTGCGTGCCAATAAAGTATTTCAAGCGTTGATGTCATGCAGCACCTGGGCTTTGCTGACAGTTTCCCTCTCCTGGCCTTGCTGTCTTGTGCACCTCCGCAGTGCGCTTCAGTTACACTGCCTCCGTACTTCTCGTCTGAGAAACTGAATTTTCAAGGGATCCATCATTTATTTGGAGCTGTCACTTTGCCTTACATTCTACATGCCGGAGCAATTGTATTTATTTAGATGTGACATATCTCAAGGAGTGAAGTCACTCTTCTTCATTTTTACCTTACAGCGCTTACTGCCAGCGTCCTCTATAGGGTAATCTTCAACCAAGGTACTGTTTTCTTATCGCTACATCTTCTTTAAGCCCAGCATGTTTTCTTACGGACCACGGTGACTACTTTATTTGTTTTAGTTCATTGTTTTGAGACTTATACCAACTTTATCATTTTTATTTCTGTAACTAATACTGTGCTACATTTCTTTAATGTACTGCCATATTGCCTATTCCATGTTCATTTTCTCATCTTTGGCTCCCATTACTACGGTGCTCTATTATTATGCATTTTTATGTTTCTACGTATACCTACATTGATTTTTTGCTATGTTACCATGCTAAAGTTTACTTATTTACCTGTTTTGATTTATTCTTGGATGTACCTTTGATCATATTACTTTATACATGCTACTGTGTTAGTAATGTATTTGTTGCATGGCATGCAGGTTCTTACGTTTTGCAGTCTGTACTTTGTTATGGAGCATTTTTCTTGTTCCTTTGATTCTTTACATGATTTTTACTTACGGTGCATTTGTTATATTGTGCGCAAGTTTTCATAAGTGGTCTAACTTGAGGTGTGACTGAATTTTATTTGCTGTGTAGTTCAGTTCACCCAGATCGCACTTTCCCTGGAGCATTTTTCTTTTCCTCTGATTCTTTACATGATTTTGTTTTATTGTGCGCAGGTTTTCATATGTGGTCTAACTTGAGGTGTGACTGTACTTTTAATTTTTATGTTGTGCAGCTCTCCCTGATCGCATTTTCTTTGCACTTTCATGCATGGTCTAACTTGAGGTGTGACTGTACTTTTGCTTTATATGTTGTGCAGCTCTCCCAGATCGCATTTTCCTTGCACTTTCATGCATGGTCTAACTTGAGGTGTGACTGTACTTTTGATTTACGTGTGGTGCAGCTCACCCAGATCGCATTTTCCTTGCATTTACTGCTTGGGGATTCACTATTTTGTGTTTTCACCTCTGCTTGATTTCTGGTAGGGTGTAAGTCACCCGTTATTTACTTATGATTGCTTTCTGTTTGGGTGTTTTTCTCTTCCTGCTTTTGGAATTCACCTTTGCTTGCTTTCCGTTTTGGGTGCTGGTCACCTTTTGCTTACATTTGTTCTTGTCGTTTTCCTTCTTCCTGCTGTGTTCAGTGTTTCCATCCTCCTCGCCAGTCTGGCCAGTTGGTGTGGTTGTGGTGGTTACATTGGTGCACTATTTCTTTGTTAATTTTTCGTGGTATACCTCTTTCTTGTTCATGTATGTACGTTCTTTTACTATTTCCTTCCTTTTGAAACTTCTTGCTTCAATTTTTTGCTCTGCTAAGGAAGGAGATGTGTGTCTTTTCTAGTTTTCAATTTCCTTTACTCTATCTTCGTGTTTACTCATTGCATTACCGTTTAAATTTTGCAATTTCTTTTCCTTATTGCTTCCTTTTACATCACCTTTCTACTTGCTTATTTTAGCATGTTTTTCATAACTTATGTGCAATTTGCTATACTTCTTCTGGCAAGTTTCTTCAGTATTACTGTGATGTTACTGCAATGTTACTATTTATATTTGCTTTCTCTTTGTTCATTTTATAAAGAGGGAAGGTGTGTTATATCTAGGTTTCTACCTTACATCTTCCCTGTTTCTCTGCCTCTGCTGTTCAGCCAGTGAGAGTAGAATGTTAGTGTGAATGTGATGTCATTGGAATGTTGGGTATGCTGTGAGTGGGACTGTCAGTTGGATCCTGGGCTGAGCGGCAGAGAAGCTGCTCCTGGTGGGGCTTTATTACATCTATACTGGAAAACCTATCTGAACATCTAAGATCAATAAACTTATCATCTGTAACCTAACCAAGACTACTGGAACTACTTACCTACGATATAACACCCATGCATTCAGTAAGATACATTTAATCACTCACTTGTAGAGTCAGTCACTCACGTACTAAATCATCCATTCAGACACTTATACACCCACTCATTCTTCAATACGCCTTTCCCTATATATATTAAACATATTTAAACTTTACAGAAACACACAGTCACTGGATGATGTCATCAGTGATGTCATTTGAGATGTCATCAGTGATGTCATCAGTGATGTCACTGACCATGTCATGAGTGATGTAATATGTGACATCATCAGCAGTGCATTGCGGGGGCGCGAGTTATAGTTAGCTGAACTAACTATAACGGGGGAATTTCTATGGTTTTGTACGAGTGAAATGTCCAACTAACTATAACTGTCCCTAAAACCTATGGTTTTTTTCAGTGAATATATATATATATACATATATATATATATATATATATATATATATATATATATATATATATGTGTATATATATATATATATAGAGAGAGGCTCTCTCAGTGTGTGTATATATATATATGGATTGTTTTTATAGATGAGTGGTTTCCCTGGGGGCCGATCACTCTGGAACACCTGTATGTCTGTGTTCAATTCAAAGTACTTTTCCTTAGTTGGGGTGGTAAGCAGTCAAATATTGATTGCTCATTACACATGCTGGAACTGTGTGATAATTGATTGTGTTTATTCTTTAACGTATAGTTTACTTATCCATGGCACAATTATAGTCTGCCTCTGAACACTGTGAGCTTCATTTGTATGGTGACTTTGTCATTCCCTTTGTATAGCGATTGTGTAGGTATCATTCTACTTTCCTCCTAGTTTGTTTCCCTCAAGCTTTGTTACTTTTCTTCATTTTAAGTGGTCGTTTAGGGGTGATTAGTGAGGTGGCTATAATGTCACCAGTTTACCTTCCCAATAGTGTAATCAGAATTTTAAAACAAGTCAATAGCAACAGCCTACCCAACGGCCTCACTCTTTCACCTTGCAAGGAATATTCACGTGTCGTGTTTCTTGTTTCTTTTATCTCTGGCAGAATGTTCGCTGGTCCACACGTGGGGAGAAGCACATGGTGTGGATCGCTATGTTGTGAAGTGTGCCTCCATTGCTGCAGCTCTCTTCACAGCAATTTAGGTTTACCAAGTAGGTGCCATGGTTAAAGCTCTCGCTCAGCAAGTATTTTTGTTTAGAGAAATCAAATTTCGAAAGCAAGAGTGTGTTTCCTCTATACAAAATAAATGGACCTGATGCACATTGAGTTTGCTCCCTGCGGGTGGGCGTTAGTCTGTATTTGCCCTGCCGCTGTCTGTCATGCGAGGCATGGCAGGCATGGGCAGGGAAAATTATTGATGGTCATCATGCTTTTGACCCCACAGCCCTTTGGTAGATGAGCCATCAGGTCAGAGCTTTACATTAGCAGAACAGCAGTGGCTCCACCAGTGTGAACCAGGTGCTTCCCCCAACACTAACTAGAGTGAGGGGACTGTGATTTTGGCAGTGCAGGGGCCACCACTTATTTCTGGCAGACGGCAGTGCTCCCACACTGCGACGCTCTAAGGAAGGCCCATAATCTGTTAACCAGCTCTGTGCTTCTCCCAACCTTACTGCCAGTTCATATAATCAGCTCTTGAAATGATACCCTTGTTCCAATATGGGCTTCTTCTTTACTTTCACATCATAATCCTTCTTATCCCAGATAACAGTGTTTTCAACTGCCTGTTTCTTTCCTCTTCTCTCTCATGCACTCTTCTACTGCAGTCATTTTCTAGTTGTGACTTGTCTCTGAAATTCACTTGTCCCTCCACCAGAGACAAAGGAGAGGCAAGGGCCATGGAACAGCTTATGGTAGGGTTAAGGGTATGGCCATGGTTACATAGTGGACTAGGTTTAGAGTCGGAGGTATGGGAAAGGATAAGGATTAGAGTTATGTTTACAGTTAGGGTATGGAAATGGTATAGGTATAACATTGGTTTAGAGTTAGGGTTGATGTACGACCGCCCCGGCAACCACCGAGACCACTGCCCCCACAACCACCAACCGCCTGCTCTCCTGGACCAACATCAACGACGAGGACACCAGCGAGATCATGAACACCATCCACTCCGGTTCACCGCTAGACCCGTGCCCTCACCACATCTTCAACAAAGCCAGTACAGCCATCGCGCCCCATCTCCGGAAAATAATCAACATCTCCTTCGAGACAGCAACCTTCCCGGAAAGCTGGAAGCACGCCGAGATCACCGCCTTACTCAAGAAACCCAAGGCAGACCCCAAGGACCTCAAGAACTTCCGACCCATCTCTCTGCTCCCGTTCCCCGCGAAGGTCACCGAGAAAATCGTCAACAAACAACTGACCCGCTACCTCGAGGAGAACAACATCCTGGACCCTTCCCAGTCCGGCTTCCGCAGCAACCACAGCACCGAAACCGCCCTCATCGCCGCCACTGATGACATCAGGACCCTGCTAGACAACGGAGAAACAGCAGCCCTCATCCTCCTGGACCTATCAGCCGCCTTCGACACGGTCTGCCACCACACACTACGAACACTCCTTCACGACGCCGGGATCCAAGAGAAGGCCCTGGACTGGACCACATCCTTCCTTTCCGGCCAGAACACAAAGCGTCCGCCTCGCCCCTTCCGATCCAAGGCCACCAAGATCATCTGCGGCGTACCCCAAGGCTCCTCCCTCAGCCCAACGCTGTTCAACATCTACATGGCACCCCTCGCCCACGTCGCCCGACAGCACAACCTCAACATCATCTCCTACGCCGACGACACCCAGCTGATCCTCTCCCTCACCAAAGACCCTCACACCGCCAAAGCCCACCTCCACGAAGGAATGAAGGCCGTCGCCGAATGGATGAGGACCAGCCGCCTGAAGCTGAACTCGGACAAGACGGAGGTCCTCATCCTTGGTTCCAACCCTTCAGCCTGGGACGACTCCTGGTGGCCAACATCACTGGGAACAGCCCCGCCACCCACCGACCACGTACGCAACCTAGGGGTCATCCTCGACCCCACCCTCTCCATGACTAAGCAGGTCAACGCCGTTTCCTCATCCTGCTTCAACATCCTCCGAATGCTCCGCAGGATCTTCAAGTGGATCCCCACCGAAACAAGAAAAACAGTCACCCAGGCCCTCGTCACCAGCAGGCTGGACTACGGAAACGCCCTCTACGCAGGAACGACGGCTAAGCTCCTGAGACGGCTGCAACGCATCCAGAACGCCTCTGCACGTCTTATCCTCGACATCCCCCGACGCAGCCACATCACACCCCACCTGAGAGACCTGCACTGGCTCCCTGTCAACAAGAGGATAACCTTCAAGCTCCTCACCCACGCACACAAAGCACTCCACAACTCCGGACCAGCCTACCTCAACAGACGACTCAGCTTCTACACCCCCACCCGCCAGCTCCGCTCGACCAGCCTCGCCCTCGCCACAGTCCCCCGCATCCGGAAAACGACCGCCGGCGGCAGATCCTTCTCCCACCTCGCCGCCAAGACCTGGAACACCCTCCCCACCAACCTCCGACAGACCCAAGACCTACTGGCCTTCAGAAGACTCCTCAAGACCTGGCTCTTCGATCAGTAGCAGCACCACCCCCCTCTTCCCCCAGCGCCTTGAGACCCTCGCGGGTATGTAGTGCGCTTTATAAGTGACATGATTGATTGATTGATTGATTGATGTAGGGGTTAAGGGAATTGGATGAGATAATAGCAAAATCAAGGTGTTCACAAGGCCAATTATCTCAAATGTTTTCCTTTGAATTTGTCTTTTTTCTTCAGTTCTGGGTCAAATGCCTCACCTCCATCTATTCCATGCATTCCTGTAATGTGGCACTGAACATAGGATGTATGTGTGTCTGTCATCAATGTATGGTTCAGGCCATTTTGCAGCAATGACACAGCTAAGCTCCAAGTAGTAAACGACGCCCTCTCCCTCAACTATAAAAACGATCTTTGCCCCTGGTCCTGCTCGACCACTCCACAGCTTTCAACACAATTGCGCACTGATTCACACCCTAAAAACTTGCATGGGTTTCACTGG
The DNA here is from genome assembly GCA_963921515.1 of Calotriton arnoldi. Lineage (NCBI taxonomy): Eukaryota > Metazoa > Chordata > Amphibia > Caudata > Salamandridae > Calotriton > Calotriton arnoldi. The sequence continues at coordinate 686,276 of CAWUFW010004777.1, forward strand.
CACAATTCTAAATCACCAACCCACAGCAACTCATTTAGATAGGAACCACCAGATCCCAAACTGTGCCAGCTGAGGAGTCCCCCAGGGCTCCATCCTGTCATGTACAATTTTTTACTTTTATACTGAACTCTTCAGAGACATCCTTACGGATGGCAACATCAAGATCCACCAGTATGTTGACAACACCCAACTCTATCTCAAAATCTCCTCTTCCAATGACGTACAGAGACTATAAGCCAACCTTAAATGTATCCAAACTTGAACTACTAGATTGTGAACCCCTTGAAGACGAAAGTCCTCCTATTTGCCAACAATGCCAGACAGTCTCTGATTCAATCATTGGTTATCTTACTTAAACCTAGCAGGCATCACACCCCAACTGATAGAACAGGCCAAATCCCTCACATCCACACCCAAATCAAACATCACACTTAAAGAACACTTTGCCAAGAAGACAAAAACAGCCTAATTCCCACCTTCTCCCCTGAAAACTAGAAACTGTTTCTCCCAGGAGAAGACTTCCGAATGACAGTTCAAGACAGTCCTCTTGTACCTAGAAGGAGGCAACGCCCTGCTCAACTGCATCCCAAAGACCTTCTTTGATTCCTGAAAGGCATCTTTTATGCAACAGCATGGCTCATCCATGTGCTGAAGCCCAGATCATCTTCAAGATAGGCTGCATCACTTATGAGTCCACTACTCCAAGAACCGTGTTTGCCTAGCTCTCAAACTAACAGTATCAGGAGGTCAACACCAGATGAGGAGGTCCAACAGCGCCGTATTAGAGAATGAACACTATCAAGAGTAAGCAAGAAAATAAGCCTCGTCAGCCTCCAGGATCAGAAAAAACATCCCCTCCAACATCAGAATCATTCTAAACCCTCCTACAATTCAGGACAAAACTTTAAGCACATCTCTTCAAGGCACTCTACCTCAGATAGGTTGACTTCTCACCCCTTCCACTAGCTTTAACTCCTCTACATGTCCCCTGACACCCTGTGTATCCCCACTAGGGCTTGCCCCATCTGCAGTGGTTCATTACTAGCCAGATAGTTTTACAGTTTAGAAATACCAAGACACACACACACATGCACATGCACACACACACACAAACGCACGCACACACACAGTAATTCCTGTCCATAAAATGTCACACCAGTCTGTTGTTTCCATTTTAAAACCATAATACTATATGGTCCCATCTTAGGTTGGGAGCAGTAGCACTTCTTTTCAGCCCTCATGATGCAGCAACTGAATATCCAAAGATCATTTCTCTGGCCATCCTGAGCCACACTCTTGGTGCTCACTTCATCTTTTCATAGAAATGGGTTTGGTTCCACTCAAAGGAGGCTCTCTCATCCCCATCAAGGTTTTTGCTGGTTGATGTATCATTCCACCTCCTCTGGAAGTGCTTTCATTGCAAACGATTGGGGGCTATTTTATATCAGAAAATTATACTCAATATTCGCTTATTAAAATCTTTGCCTCTTACAAGCATTTTATACGGAAATAACTCCCTCTTTTATTACAGTCGCTTTAAAAAAATGTTCTTTTAGGGCCCTAGTGTAACCCCTTACCACAACCATGACCATTACAAAAACCATTCAAAACCACCACCATTGCCAACACCTTTGCAACCAGCGTTACCACAGCTAACATTATCACCATCACCACCAGCATTGCCAACATAACAGTATTTGTGTATTCAAGTTTTTGCACACTTTACTATTTGAAAGCCAGTCTACTCACTTTGACAGTGCTCGATTTCATTGTTTTCACAGTTTGGCTTAGGGATATCACCTCAGCTCGTGTTTACAGGCCTGGCCAGTGTGTTTTTTTATGGAAGCAAGAAAAAAAATGTGGCAACCGAACTTGTGCAGTTGCTACAGTGGAGCCTCTACCTCATTATTGACAGATTCCTTGCTGTGGTTGCTTTGCAGGGGCGTAGCTTTGGGGGGGGGGGAGGGTAGGGGTGTTACACTCCCAATAAAAATGTATTTTGTAGTAAATAGTTGGGTACAGGTGCTTTCAGTCAGGTATGGTGAAGTGTCTGTCAGATTTCACCCTGGATTGTTACATGCCCACACTGACAAAAACACATTCTCTAGTCTCTGCCTTAAAACTTGGTTAGTTTGAAAACTATTGTGTTTTAAGAACCATAACAATTCGTACTCCTCTCTATTTCCACTGCCTCTTAAGCCCCCCTCGTGTCCTGCTTCTCATAATGTATTTTAACAAGATATAACAGCGTGACTGTTGGGAAATCTGAAGCTTAAACCCACCCCAATCTTACTGACCAAGCTACACCGCTTCTTCTTTGGCTTATCTGCCACTCACTGCTGCATGTATTTCATTTGTGTGCCTGTCCCAAAGTTTAATTTGGAGCTAGAGGGGTCTAGATTATAATGATTTGACTCCTCAGTGCCGTCGAGCCATATTAGAATGAAAAGTTAAAGTAATATGTGGGCATTGCATTCCTGTTTCCCAAGCAGCAATCATTTCCCCTTGATCCATTGGAACAACAGTACAGAGATAATGAGAAAATAGAGCCAATCTGCGTCATATATTTGACTGCAACACTTGTGGGAATTCAAAAGCCACAATTTAATGGAGCCATAGTCTGAAGTTCCCATAATAAAAGATAAAACTTTGAGACATGCGCACGCATCTCAAAAAGAAAACTTCAGATCTCAAGAGAAGGGCATAGAAAGCCCTTATAAAATAGTCAACGAGAAAACACCAGACAAACACGTAAAATGTTTTCCAGCATATCTGATAGGTAGCTGCAATTTGCATAAGATTGAAATTGGGATGTAGGTGAAAAATCCTTTAATCTTGTTAACAAGATCACTTGATTGGCATACGCATTCATAGAGGGTGTCCGAGACCTAAGAAATTAAGTTTAAACTTTTATAAAAATTAATTTGTTATGGTTGGCAAAAAAATAACAGCATCTGTCTTCTCCAGTGGATCAATATCAGGATCTATGAAGTCATGATATAATTGATTTAGAACGGGTAGTGGACTCAGTACTAAAGGTTAAAACATGTTGTACTAGTAAAGATAGTACTGCTACTGTATTGGTGCTACTGCAGTTTTATAGCACTATGACCGTTAGTGTAGTCAGTACTAACAATACAAACATGATTACCATTTGTACTATTATAGATAGTCCTGCTAATATATTGACGCTACTACTGTTTTATAGCTCTACTACTGTTAGTCAACTCAACTCAGTACTAACAATACAAACACAATTAACACTTATACTGATATAGATAGTACAGACACTTTATTAGTGCTCCTATGATTTTTTTAGCACTACTACTGTTAGTGGACAAAGTACTAGCAATACAAACATGCTTACCACTTGTACAACTATAGATATTACTGCTTCTTTATTGATGCTACTATCGTTTTATAGGAGTAGTACTGTTAGTTGGCTCAGTACTAACAATACAAACATGATTGCCATTTATTCTAGTATAGATAGCGCTGATACTTTATTGTACTACTAGACATGTATAGTGTGAGAAGGTGGCCTGGTATATGCTGTCCACTAATTAAAGTGGGCACCTTGTACTAGTCCACACAACCCTTATGATGTCTGAGGTCAAAGATAACCTTTAGAATGCTATCCTAGTGGTAGCTGTGGAGAGCAGCCTTCAGGCTTAATCTTGAAGGAATGTAAAGCAGCTTGTTTTACCAGAGTATCACCTCCTGAATGACTAAATGAAAGGAGAACCACACAGTAGTGATATACAAATATGTATTTATTAATATAACACTCTCTACTAATCTCTACACGAGATTAGAACACAAAGCACACAATACTGAATCAATAGAACATTCGTAAGTAGTACAATACACAGCGGGCTCCAGGTGGAGACCGAACCATATACTAAAAAAATGGTATAACAATCACGACTTGACTAGACACAGGGCCTAGAGCACGTAGAATTGCTGGGACCCCAAGGAACCACCCAAGGCAGTGACACAGGGCGCCCACGGAGGACGGGTGCAGTGAGGAAACACGACTGCGTGCTCCGTGCAACTCTATGGGAAAGTCGCGGTTGTAAAGTTACAGTTTAAGGACACTTCTACGAGGACTTCGAGCAAACCCTTTGGAACATAAGAGGTTCTAGAGCCAACACACCAGTGAGTACTGAGGTACCCGTGTTACCTATCCCAGAGGAGCCGGGTGCATAGGGTGCAAGTGGTGTCGGAAACCTTCGTCATTTTCAATGGAGAGTTGCGAAGAAGTACTGCTGCCAGGAAGGCGAAGAGTGTTCAGTGGAATCCAAGCCTGGATTCTAGGTGAGAGGAACCTGAAAGCAGAGGGGACAGAGTCTGGGTCCCTTCAGGTGACCAAGGGCTCGGTAGACGAATGCCCACCGATGTTGGGTGCTTCAGGTGTGAAGAAAGGATGCTTGACTCTGCAGCCACGAGGACCAGGAGACGTCGAGGACAACCAGGACCTGGAGGTGAGCTGTCCCACGAAGGATGTCGAGTGCTGAGGGGTCGGTGTCCGGCTGGAGCACCAACAAGCCTTGGCAAATGCAACCCACGCAGGAAGGACAAACAGGTTACGGTGTGGACCAGCAAGGTCCAGGGGACTCTCCAAGCAATGGGGAGTCAGGGCACGTCTGGAGCAACCAGGGAAGACCAAGAACAAACAAGTTGACCCTCGCCAGGGCCCACAGGCCAACAGACCAGGGATCGCGAGGAGACCTCGAGCGAATTTACAAAGCACCAGCCCACAGAGCACTCGGTGAGTGGAGGCCGGATATCTTTGGTGAAAATTCTGCTCGGGGTCAGGACTACACGGAGTCCAAAGCACAAGCTCAGGGATCGCCAACAAGCATATGTAGAGTCACAAAAGTTTTTACACCCATCTCAATCTGGCTTTAGAGCCGGCTTTTCAACGGAAACAACACTCCTTGGAGTCACAGAAAGACTGCGTCGCCACCTAGATTCTGGAGACATGGTGGCCCTCATATTGCTTGATTTAAGCGCAGCTTTTCGACACGGTGTCGCACACCGTGTTAGTGAAAGCCTTAAGATCATTGGGCATCAGTGGGTCGGCTCTCAACTGGCTCATCTCTTTCCTTGCTAATCGGACCTTCCAGGTCTTCTCTCCTACGTCCAGTTCTGATACCCATTCTTCACCTTATGGGGTTCCTCAAGGCTCCATTCTTAGTCCCCTATTATTCAACTTATACGTCAGACCTTTGGCTGATGTTGCAGAGGAAGCTGGGCTGTCCTTGTTTTCTTACGCAGACGACACCCAAATTATCTTTTCTCTTTCAATGGAGAGGGTAGCTGGGACTTCCCCCCTTAAGATGGGCTTGGGTAAAATTGCTTCGTGGATGCAGGCAAATTATCTCAAGCTCAATGGAGAGAAGACCGAGGTCCTGGTTTTGGGGAACAATAAAGATCTTTGGGGTCCCCAGCACTGGCCTATTGAAATGGGTGCCCTTCCTCAGCCTTCCCGCCAAGTTCGTAACTTAGGCTTTATCATTGATGACTCATTAACTATGCAACATCAAGCAGTAAAGGTGGCTGCTACATGTTTCACCATCTTGAAATGGCTTAAAAAGATTATTTGGATGCTGCCAGATCATACCCAGAGAACCGTAGTCCAGGCTCTTGTCACCTCTAGACTGGACTACGGCAACATTCTTTATCTGGGAACCAACAAGGAGGTGATTCGTAAGCTGCAGATGGTCCAAAACTCTGCCGCCAGATTAATATGCCAGGTTCCTAGAACTGTTTCTGTCTCTGGCCACCTGCGTGATCTTCATTGGCTCAGGATGGAGAACCGATTTAAGTTCATAGCCCTGAGCTATATGTTCAAAATCAAAACTGGAGTGGCCCCTCAGTATCTGCAGTCCTTGGTTTGTCCTTATGTGCCTTCTCGTCTCCGCCGCTCATCGACTCAAGTGAAATTCTTGATGCCCAAAATTAGACTGTCACGGATGGGTGGTCGATCCTTTGCCTGTCTTGGTCCTTCCTTATGGAACTATCTTCCCATATCGATTCGCAATGAAACAGTGTATACCCAATTTCGCAAATCCTTAAAAACTTGGCTTTTTAACCAATAACCTTCAACTTGATTTGTTCTCTGTTCTGGCTGGCGCCGGGAAACCCTTTTTGGATAGCTGTTGCGCCTTATAAATTAAATATAACATAACATAACATATGCTCGTGCAAATGTACGCGGTGCACAGGGGTTCGGGTTGCACGGTCCCCACAAGAGATAATGGTCTCAGAATCGCTGAGAGGTCAGATCAACCTCAGGGACCTTCGAGAACCTACCTCCTGTGTTGCTGAAATCTTCAGAGTCCGCAGGAGCTCTGGAGATGCAAGCCGGTCAGATGCGCTTAGGTGCCTGCTACTGCAGGGGAGTAACTCCTTTACTCCAAGGGAGATTCTTCAGTCGTCCAGCGTCGTGCAGACAGTCGAAGTACTTGGTTTCTTCTTAGCAGAAGCTTGTCCAGGTAAAATCTAAAGTCCTGTAGCCAGGTATCCCACTTTATACCCACGGGAAAGGGTTGGAAAGATTCTGTGGACCCTCCTAGGGGAGGGGCAGGACAGAGGGGTGGCTACATCCATTTCCTTTGTCCAGTTTCGCACTAGGGCACGAGCCCTTGGCTCCCAGAACTAGTTTGAGCTGGACTATGCACAGGGGCACCAAATGTGCCCCCAGTGCAGACTTTCTGGCACTCTCAGAGTGCACCCACCCAGCCCCAATACACTAAACCCTGTCTGGGAGGTGGTCACACCTCCCTCTGACAGGATGCCTATTGTCATGCCTTCCTCTGCTCAAGCTTGGCTCAGCAGCAGGAGAGTAGAATCGTGTCTGTGGCTGGCAGCGTCCATTTTGTGCTGACCGGGTCGAGAAAGCTGGTACCGGGTAGACCGGTGACCCACAGTAGTGGTTTCAGAAGGGTGGAATCATACCTCCCATGATTCCAAGGTGTTTGACACCAAACATGACATGTTTCTAAGCAGCCGTTTTAAAGTTAGCATTTACTGCGAGGTTATAATGCAACTTAACCTATATGTCTGGCTGCATCACTGACAACCCCGGAGAATGGTCTCCGAAGGCTGCAGAGGGGCTCTGCTCATGCAGGGGCACCCTCTCACATAAAACCCAGCACCCTGCCTTCAGGATTGATAAGGCCTGCCATAGGGGTGACTGATAGGTTTTTAATTGTAGTGATTTAGATTGATATAGTGAATCTATATCTAAGTAAGTGGTGCAAGCACCAGCTTACACAGGCTGCTGTAGCAGACCTGTTGTGTCATTTTGAATGGCCTCTCATGGGTGGCATAATACATGCTTCAGCCCATGGGAGGCCTCTGGGGTACCTATGCCCTGGGTACATGGGTACCATATACTAGGGACTTATAAGGGTACCCCAGTATCCAATCTGGAGTGTACCTAAGTACTTTACACAACCAATTTAGGGAGAAAGCAGATAGACTGGGGCCCTGATTAGCAGGATCCCAGTCAGACTAGTCAAAAACCAGCAAAACACCAGGAAAAAAGTGGGGGTAACCATGCAGTCAGATCCTACCTTCCTACATAACCCCCCCAAACGAAAGGAGATAAGGCTAACCTTGCCCAGTTGAGACTTTATTGACTAAGTGGCCATATAACGAAGATCCTGCACTAGCATGGATATCCCATGTCTTATGGTCCACTAAGGAGTCCCTCCCTTGAAGGGTCTTGGGTGTTCTCCAAAATTTGGGTTTACTACCTGTAGGGTGCTTTGGCAAAGTAAAAGGCTGGTGGGGTGCCTGAGTTGGTCTCAGCTTCCTCAGAGCACTGGTCACCATGGAGGCCTTTCTTTCCATGACTGAGTTATATCTGGCCCTAGGGGTCAACCTCTGGCTGCCTACAGCTGGGGGTTGAGTCCCTTTGGTTGGGACAGTGGAGGGCCAGGGGAGGTTTGGAACCAGGTGGTCCCAAGTTTTCCTTGGCCCAACAGAGTCCATCTGGGGGATGTCACTACCTAAGGGTAAGAGGGATCCCTCAGAATGTTGAGGACTATTCACCTGGCTAGTGCTACTAGACTGGGTGTCCCTAATCTGATGATGAGAGGGTTCCTCTGGACAGTGGGCCCCTAGTGGTCCACTGACATCCCTGACCTCTGCAGCCCTAGGCTGACTGAGGCTGGGTAGAGAGGGGCAGGATACCTGCTCCAGACTGGGTACCACCTTGGAAGGGTCCCCTGCCCTCAGCGGTGTTGCCAAGACATGCCTGATCACCTCTGGGGCAGTTCCTCCACAAGGGGTAGGATCAGTTCCCTGATGTCTGGGGGGAAGAGGACTTTTTCTTCTTCCCTTTGCTCTCTGGGGGAGCATAGTGGGCCATTCTTCCAGGCTTCACTACTCCAAAATTTTCCTGGGGTTGGACTGAGGCCCTAAGGGTCCAACCAACTCTCTGAGGGAGGCCTAACATCTGTAGATGGGCTTTCAGCTCTACTTCAGCCCAGGCTGAAGTTTCTAAATCATTACCCAATAGGCAATCTACAGGCAAGTTTGGGGACACTGCCACTCTCTTTGGACCAGTGACCCCTCCCCAGCTGAGATTGACTATGGCCATGGGATGATCTGTCCTCACACCATCAGTGTTGGTCACCTGGTACTTAAACTCTGGTAAAAGCTGAGCTAGGGGCACTAAGGTTCCTGTCACCATGGTGACACTGGCTCCTGTGTCTCCATAGGCTACAGCTTTCTGACCATTGATCAGAGGCTCTTGTCTGTACTTGCCCAAGGAATTGGGACTGACAGTAAAAGTGGCAAACCCCATGCTACCATCACAGGCTAAAGTGGCCTGTGGGGGGGACCTGGCTAGGCCAGTGTCCACCTCAGTTCCCCAAGAAAACCCAGCCAAATTTTTGGGTGCACTACCACCACCTGGGGGATTGCTACCTGTAGTACCAGGAGGTGTAGAAGTAGTGTTTGGAGGAATATTTTCCTTATTGCTGACCTTGGGGCAAATGGCATCATTTTTCCTATGGCCTGGCTTCTTACAGACAAAGCAATAAGGTTTCTTTTCAGGGGAGGAAGGAGTTTGGGACCCACCCCCAGAAGAGGATTTTTGGGGCCCTTCAGAGGACTTATCTTTTGATTTATCCCCACCTTTCTCTTGGGGCTTGGAAGAATCTTTCTTCTGGTCATCACCCTGGTTCTTTGGTTTCACCCTGGTTCTGACCCATCTATCTGCCTTCTTTCCCAATTCTTGGAGAGAAGTCAGATCTGAGTCCACCAGGTATTGGTGCAAAAGCTGGTTTTGACAATTATTAAGGATCTGCTCCCTCATAATCAAATTGTACAATCCTAAATAGTCATGCACCTTGCTGCCAAGTATCCAACCTTCCAGAGCCTTTGTAGCACAAGCTACAAAATCTACCCAGTCCTGAGTCTGTGTCTTCTGGGTGTCTCTGAACTTAATCCTGTATTGTTCAGTGGTTAAGCCAAACCCATCAATGAGAGCACTCTTCATGACTGAATAATTGTCAGCATCCTCTTCTCTAACAGTGAGGAGCTTATCTCTACCTTTGTCAGCAAAGGAGAGCCACAAGATTGCTGCCCACTGCTCCTGAGGGACCATCTGTACCTTACAGGCCCTCTCTAGTGCAGTTATCCATTTGTGGATGTCATCCCGACTCTGGTAGGGAGGGACTATCTTGTTCAGGTTCCTATGATCATGAGTATACTCCTTAACCCTAGGGACACTGTTGCTGCCACCATGGGACTCTAGTCCCAATCTCTTTGTAGCTCTCTGGAGCTCTAGGGATTCCCTGTCTAGGGCCAACTGCTCCTTCTTGAGCCTAAGCTTGATTTTCTCAAGCTCCAGAAGTTGGCACTGTCTCTCATAAGAGGATTCCCTCTTATTTGATATGGAAGTCCCTACAGACGTTCCTGAGTGCTGAGATTCTACAGAGGGAGATCTAGATCTCCTAGGTAAACTCTGTACTCTTCCTGGTGGAGTAAAGAGAGGGCCACTGGGGCCTTCTCCTCCACCTGAAGGAAGCTCTATGTTGCCCAGGTTAGAATCATCTTGATTCTCCTGGACAGGGTTTGCGTCCAGGTCAAAGAAGGTTTCACTTCCTGGCCTTTCCTCATTCCCTGTCCTACCCACTCTATCTACCTCATCAGACCCTGGGGTCTTCCTAAGGTCATCCAAGAGCAAAATCTCAATGAGACGTTGGATGTTTGCACCTCTCCCTGTCCTCAACTTCCTAGACACACACATGGCTTTCAATTCCTGGAATGTGAGGCTATTGTACCTAGTTGGCAGAGAGCCACTGGCTTCTCCTCTAGAAGACATACTAGTGTTATGTGGTGTAGGCACCTACCTAACCTAGTGGAGACTAAACTCTCTTGAGTTGGAGAAAGGGTGTGCTAGACCCTTGACTTACCCAACTCCAAGTTCAGTAGAACTTACTTATTCAAATCTTGATGTATTATATGTGCCTAATACTTAGTGGTTTTCAGTTAATCACTCAATGAGATTTATCTGGTAAAACAATAGCAAGCTTGAATCCCACCGCTACCACCAATGTGAGAAGGTGGCCTGGTATATGCTGTCCACTAATTAAAGTGGGCACCTTGTACCAGTCCACACGACCCTTATGATGTATGAGGTCAAAGATAACCTTTAGAAAGCTATCCTAGTGGTAGCTGTGGAGAGCAGCCTTCAGGCTTAATCTTGAAGGAATGTAAAGCAGCTTGTTTTACCAGAGTATCACCTCCTGAATGACTAAATGAAAGGAGAACCACACAGTAGTGATATAAAAATATGTATTTATTAATATAACACTCTCTACTAATCTCTACACGAGATTAGAACACAAAGCACACAATATTGAATCAATAGAATATTCATAAGTAGCACAATACACAGCGGGCTCCAGGGGGAGACCGAATCATATACTAAAAAAATGGTATAACAATCACGACTTGACTAGACACAGGGCCTAGAGCACGTAGAATCGCTGGGACCCAAAGGAACCACCCAAGGCAGTGACACAGGGCGCCCACGGCGGACGGGTGCAGTGAGGAAACACGACCGCGTGCTCCGTGCAACTCTATGGGAAAGTCGCGGTTGTAAAGTTACAGTTTAAGGACACTTGTACGAGGACTTCGAGTAAACCCTTTGGAACATAAGAGGTTCGAGAGCCAACACACCAGTGAGTACCGAGGTACCCATGTTACCTATCCCAGAGGAGCCGGGTGCATAGGGGTCAAGTGGTGTCGGAAACCTTCATCGTTTGCAATGGAGACTTGCGAGGAAGTACTGCTGCCAGGAAGGCGAAGAGTGTCCAGTGGAATCCAAGCCTGGATTCTAGGTGAGAGGAACCTGAAATCAGAGAGGACGGAGTCTGGGTCACTTCAGGTGACCAAGGGCTCGGTAGACGAATGCCCACCGATGTCGGGTGCTTCAGGTGTGAAGAAAGGATGCTTGACTCTGCAGCCACAAGGACCAGGAGACATCGAGGACAACCAGGACCTGGAAGTGAGCTGTCTCACAAAGGATGTCGAGTGCTGAGGGGTTGGCTTTCCGGCTGGAGCACCAACAAGCCTTGGCAAATGCAACCCACGCAGGAAGGACAAACACGTTACGGTGTGGACCAGCAAGGTCCAGGGGACTCTCCAAGCAATGGGGAGTCAGGGAACGTCTGGAGCAACCAGGGAAGCCCAAGAACAAACAAGGTGACCCCCACCAGGGCCCACAGGTCAACGGACCAGAGATCGCAAGGAGACGTCGAGCGAATTTACAAAGCACCAGCCCACAGAGCACTCGGTGAGTGGAGGCTGGATATCTTCAGTGCAAATGCTGCACAAGATCAGGACTACTCAGAGTTCAAAGCACAAGCTCAGGGATTGCCAACAAGCATATGCTCATGCAAATGTACGCAGTGCACAGGGGTTCGGGTTGCACGGTCCCCACGAGGGATACTCATCTCAGAATCGCTGAGAGGTCAGATCAACCTCAGGGACCTTTGAGAACCCACCTCCTGTGTTGCTAAAATCTTCGGAGTCCGCAGGAGCTCTGGAGATGCAAGCCGATCAGATGCGCTTAGGTGCCTGCTACTGCAGGGGAGTAACTCTTTTACTCCAAGGGAGATTCTTCAGTCGTTCAGCATCGTGCAGACAGTCGAAGTACTTGGTTTCTTCTTAGCAGAATCTTGTCCAGGTAAAATCTAAAGTCCTGTAGCCAGGTATCCCACTTTATACTCACGGGAAAGGGTTGGAAAGATTCTGTGGACACTCCTAGGGGAGGGGCAGGACAGAGGGGTGGCTACACCCATGTCCTTTGTCCAGTTTCACGCCAGAGCAGGAGCCCATGGCTCCCAGAACTGGTTTGAGCTGGACTATGCACAGGGACACCAAATGTGCCCCCAGTGCAGACTTTCTGGCACTCTCAGATTGCACCCATCCAGCCCCAATACATTAAACCCTGTCTGGGAGGTTACCTCCCTGTGACAGAATGCCTATTGTCATGCCTTCCTCTGCTCGAGCTTGGCTCAGCAGCAGGAGAGCAGAATCGTGTCTGTGGCTGGCAGCGTCCATTTTGTGCTGCCCAGGTCGAGAAAGCTGGTACCGGGTAGACCGGTGGCCCACAGTAGTGGTTTCAGAAGGGTGGAATCATACCTCCCACACCAGTTACTGGTGTGGAGGTATGATTCCAAGGTGTTTGACACCAAACACGACATGTTTCTAAGCAGCCGTTTTAAAGTTAGCATTTACTGCGAGGTTATATGTCTGGCTGCATCACTGACAACCCCGGAGAATGGTCTCCGAAGGCTGCAGAGGGGCTCTGCTCATGCAGGGGCACCCTCTCACGTAAAACCCAGCACCCTGCCTTCAGGATTGATAAGGCCTGCCATAGGGGTGACTGATAGGTTTTTAAGTGTAGTGATTTAGATAGATATAGTGAATCTATATCTAAGTAAGTGGTGCAAGCACCAGCTTACACAGGCTGCTGTAGCAGACCTGTTGTGTCATTTTGAATGGCCTCTCATGGGTGGCATAATACATGCTTCAGCCCATGGGAGGCCTCTGGGGTACCTATGCCCTTGGTACATGATGTACCATATACTAGAGACTTATAAGGGTACCCCAGTATCCAATCTGGAGTGTACCTAAGTACTTTACACAACCAATTTAGGGAGAAAGCAGATAGATTGGGGCCCTGATTAGCAGGATCCCAGTCAGACTAATCAAAAACCAGCAAAACACCAGGAAAAAAGTGGGGGTAACCATGCAGTCAGATCCTACCTTCCTACATATAGCACTACTGCTGTTAGCGGACTCAGTACTAACAATAGAAATATGATTACCACTTGCACTAGTATTGATAGTACTGCATTAGTGCTACTACAGTTTTTTATTAGTAATAATGCTAATGAAATAACTTCTCATACTCTACTTCTTCAGGTCCTAATAACCTCAAGTGTACTACTATTTCTAGTAATATTATCACTGCTATTAAGAGTCCTGCTAACATGTCTGATTCTATCACTACTATGTTTTATTAGCACAAACACATACAGTTATTTATATAAAGTTATCACTGTATATTTTGGACAGGTGTCATTTGGTGTCAGACTGATTTTGTACAGGCAGCTGCCTGCAGGTAATTTTGCTAATAGTGTAAGCGCCCTTTTCTAGTGTCATTTAAAGGCACATTTGTTGTTACTGAATACCAGTTTTTTATTGTGACCCAACTCAATTGTACTAACTTTGTTGAAATTGGAAGGATGAAAGGCTGTATTTGAGCTTCTGACCATGAGGTGGAACACATCTCTGTAGTGGTTGGATTTATCCACTGAACCACCAGACCCAGTTCTGAGAAGCACTGCTAAGAAAGTAGAAAGTGGTGAAGCCTTTTTTTCCAGTTAGTAAGCAGTTGGCTCTCCCCATTACAAATCTTAGAACACCTGTGGCTTGCTTTTAAACAACTGTGTGTGCTGTTTTAAAATGTTCTCCTTGTAAGTATAGCACTAACTGGTTCTTGCCTACACCATGGCTAAAAACAGCGCTAAAACTTCAAAATAATTACAATATATTTTACTTGGCTTGCCATCCCCATTAAACATTGTACTTTGCTTCTTTGATGAAAAAAGGATCACTAGCATCAAGAGACAATGGAAAAACAGAAAATACAGACAATGAAAAACTGAAAAATTAACAATCCTTCCCCTCTCAATAATTCCAGGGACAGATTTACTAAGGCATTTTCCCAATTTTGTTTGGCTTTGCGTGGCTTTTGTAATAAAAAAGTAACACGAGGCAGGACATAGCGCTGCCTTGCGGTACCTACCGTCAGGGAGGTGTTACATGGGTAGTGCATGAGTGTTCCTGGGGTTCCACCCATGTATTTTGACGCAAATTCATATTTACAAAAATTTGTAAACATGGATTTGCACCAAAATGGTGCGCCTATCTGAGGCTGGTGTAATGAGGCGAAATATCTTTATGTCTCCTCGTTTTTACCTCTTTGCATATTTGCTGCCTTCTGAAGCACACACACGAATAGGAAATAGCCGCAAAGGATAGCTTTTGTGCAGGAAGGTATCCCTTTGTGCACAAAAACTATCCTGACCACGATGCAGGCACCCTTGCGACATGATGACAGGCAGGGCCGGACTGGCCGTAGCGGGCACCGGGCGTTTCCCTGGTGGGCCGCTAGGGTGGGGGGCCGGTTTTGGGCCCCTAGGGGGGCGTTTTTGTTACTGGGGGTCGGCAATATCGGCCCCCTGTAAAAAAATCGGCCGAAACCGGCCCTCGCAAACAGCTCGGCTGCATCCCCCTACCCCCAGGGGGGAGCGGCCGAGCAGTTTGCCAGGGCCGGTTTCAGTTCCCAGTCCGGCCCTGATGCCAGGGCGCCTACTGGCAGCCACAAGTGCGCCAGCACTAGGTAAAGAGCATAACTGGGCCATATCTTTGAAAATATGGCACAGTTCTGCTCTCTTCACTTGCTGTGCTGCATTTTGTGAAAAGTTAATAAATATGCCCGCACTCTTAGCTCAGACTGTGGGACGAAAAAAAACCCGAAATACAGCACAAATGGAACAGGGAATCACTGGAAATCTGGGCAGGCTTTCTGATGATTTTATGAAGTGAGAGGCAAAGGGAAACGGTTGGTGATTTGCACAGTACGTGTTTCTTGCATACTCCGTCAGTAATTGTAGTATAAGCAAGGCATCAAACCAAGGCTAGCCTTAGAGCTAAATGTAGCTCTGGTCGGAACTGTTTTCTTTCATACAGAACGAGCAGGTCCAGCTCCCTGAAGGATGGCTGGAGATAGGATAGGGATTCTGGAGAGAACCATTCAAATACATCAGTCTGGCACACTACCCAAGGAGCATGATTTCTCTGCAGTGATTTTTTGTAGCATTTATTTAGCATTTCAGGCCCCATTGTGAGGTGCCAAAGCACTTTTTGGAATGGACAGCACACTATACTGCAGGGGAGTTTGTAGTTGGCAATGCTGTTTTCGTTGTGATGCTAGGTTGGAATCATTTTGGTGTCATGCTTGAGTGACCAGCCAGGTGGCTCCTATTTTGTCTTGGAGCACTGTGCCTAGAAGCGCGATGGAGGAGATGTGCAAGATAGGCGTGCAAATTATATTTATAATTATTACTAGAAGGTATAGACAGCAACAAAACACCAAACTAGCCAAAAGGGCAGGTTGGTGCTATTTTCATGTATACCATAAAATTGTGGGGAGTTAATGAAAAAGGGCCCAATAATCCATATGGCAACATGCACAAGGCAGAGATGGTGTTTAATGAATAAATGATGCCACGTGGGCAAGAATGGGAAGTGCTGACATGAGCAATATCCACGGATCATTTTAAAGGCAGGGATGCTGCCTTTTGCTGTACAAATACACCTCATGAGCAAGGAAAGATATTGAGTTTGACAACATGAGTAGAAATTACATAGATTGTCTACATCACTTCCTAGGCCAAAGAAGGCCACAATTTTGGGTAGGGATTCATGTTCCAAGCCTCTCTCATGTGCTCGAAGGCTTCCAAAGAAGGGCAGGAGCTAGTCAGGGCTTGACTCAGACCATCCCCAGACAGCCACCTTGCATCTGCAAGGATGCATGACGAACCGCTTGGAAGGTTACAGCCACAAGAATGAATCGGCCCACTTAGTGTTACCCTTCTGTCTTTACCCATCCATGGGAGCCAAAGATTGTTTCTTAGATTCCAGAGATCCTTGCTCTTTCCAGTTTACATGTGGAGTCATCTTTTTGCTCTTCTAGAATTTCATCCCAGGCCACCTCCGCTGTCATTATTAGTGGAGAATGCCATTCCAGGGTAAATAAATACAGACAACGTGGTGAACGGAAATTTAGTGTGTTTTCATTGTTTCATCTAAGATAGCAGAATAAGGAGCAATCTACTCCCATTTTTCCAAATGGCCGACAGGTCATCAGGCACAAATACATGTTGTCTCAATGTGTCGCCTGGAGCTAAACAAGGCCCGTGCTGGAGGTCAGAATAGGACATCAGACAGTGGCGGCTAGTGACCTGTGAAAGTAGTGGGGCAAAGATCTCGGGGCTCGCGGTTAATGCATACATGCCCTGGAGACTCGTGGGAACAACAACTATGTCCTTGCAAAGTTTGAATGCTGCATAAATAATACAAAACAACAAGTAGGGAACCTTCTGCAATCCCGTCTTTAGTTAGAGAGCTTCTCCATTTATATGGAGCGCTTATACAACTACACATAGATGCTGGTTTCATTTAGACTAATACGAAGCCTCAGTACACTACAGGAAGACACATATAAGTAATCTCCAGGCTTACAAAGGTCCGATTACAATCGGGCTGCAAATAGGACCTCAAATGGGGTACAAATTGCTAGTGTTTGTACCACGATTTACCACAGGTAAAAACCTGGTGCAAATGGTGGGAGAAAATAGCAAATATGTGCTGTTCGCGCTCATCAGAATAGGGAATAACCGGTCTTAGTGGTGTTTTAGTACCCAATTCGAAGTATCTGAATCGAAATTAGCGGTAAATAGTGCACCCATTAATTTGTGTACTCTGCAAAAAAAAAACACTTACCTACATCGGGGGACACTAGAAACATAGCACAACTTACGTTACAATTAGAAGCAAACGTCAACATGCAATGAGAGCCTAAAACTAGAGAGGCCAGGCAAAAGGCTGACATGAATGTCACAGGGACCTGCAAAAGGCACAGACATGAAGAGGCAGTGATAGCTCGGCAGGAGGCAAGCTAAGGCAGTTACCGCCAGAATTGACAGCACATCAGTCGCGGCCGGCATGACGGGCAGGTGGGGGGGGTGGAAATGGGGTCGTGGCGGGGGGATGGGGGGAGGCGGGAGGGGTTCGTTTAATTAAAAATATATATTACATAAAACTTACCGTCCCGCTTCTGGATGGGTCCCGGCTCCCGCTCCCACCGTCCTGCGTTTTCACTGCCTGCAGCTCTCGTCATCAGCAAAGGCAGCCTCCCTCCCTCCCCTCCAGGCTCCACCAATCACAATGCTGCAATGGCAGCGTTGTAATTGGTGAGGCGCATTGGAGCGCGCCCCACCCGGGCCATTTTCTCTATGTAGGCTGCATTCAGCAGCCTACATAGAGAAAAAGGGAGAGTGGGCGGTCCTGCTCAAGGGCAGGGGGGAGTGGCTTGCCCACTGTTGTGCATACTGACTGTTTGGTCGGCCCCACGGCCGACCAAACAGTCAGTACACACAACAGTGGGCAAGCCACTCCCCCTGCCCTTGAGCAGGACCGCCCACCCCCAACCAGGCACTTCTGCTTTCTCGACGTGCGAGAAGGCAGAAACATAAAATGGTAGTTTTTACCATTTATGTTTCTGCCTTCTCGCACTGTGAAAAGCAGTGGGACCACGCCCCAATGGGGGAGCCGCCACTGAAGAGCAGGGAGAAGCAGTAGGGTGTGGGGTACAGTAGAGCCTGTCGATAGGGAAAGGTGGTTAAGAGCAAGCAGTAGTGAAGGGGAAAGGGCACACCTGAGAGAGAAAACAATGCACATAAAGGAAGATAAGGACAGACAGATGGAACGACAGCCCTAAAATTGGGCTTCTAGCAGCTTCAGCAAGAGAGCACTGTTAATCTAACTTAAGGAGCAGTCCTTTTCAAACTCTACATTTGTATATTGATAAATTGTGCCCCACTTACCCAGGAATGCCTCTACTGCTAGATATGGACTGAGCGATTACGGCTAGTTGGACTGAGAATCGCTCAGCCCATCTAGCCCTGAAAGCATCCCCATAATCCCACACCTACCTCTGGTGTTCACCTTGTTCAGTATGGCTACGCCAGTTCTGTATCCCATGTAGTTTTATTGCCGGTAGCATTCATTTATGCACACAGCATTAAACACTGATCATTGAAAAACAAAAGCATGCAACTGTAATTTGATGACATTGTTTTAAGTGAAGACTGATTCCCTCATGCCTTAAAGAAATGAAAAAGTGCATATTATGCGTGGCGTGGTGACGGCTTGGTGGGAAATTGGCTGCCTGCAGTGGGTAGCCTACCAGGCTCTGCGGCCAACCCCAAAGGCCATGCACGGCAGGGGTTGATCGCACGGCCCGCTCCCTTTTGAAAGAATTACTGTCACGGTTCTCCCTTTTAACTGTTGCTGAGTATGCAAAGGCACAAAATCACCTACAAGCTCTGCGGGTTTAGCTCCACCTCTTTCAGTTAGTAGTATGCAACGGTGTTCCCGCCATTTTCTAGGGTGATGGACAGTGTGTTTTTTTTTACAATTGTACATTGAAAAATTATCTGAAATCCTTAATGGAGGTGAATGTATTGTTGATTTATTGGAGTGCAATCTCTTCTTTAGTGACTGTACAAGATGAGTGGGTTCTTTCTTGTCGTCTTCTGGTCTGAGAGCAGATTCCATGGTTCTCCCTTTTGATTGCTGCTGAATATGCAGAGGCACCAAATCTCCTACAAGCTCGGCCAGTTTGGCCCCGCCCCTTCCAGTTACTAGAATGCAGCGGTGTTCCCGCTTTTTTCCAGGCTGATGGACAGTGTGTTTTCTTTATAATTCCACATTGAAAAACAATCTGAAATCCTTGAGAGAGGTGAATGAATCATTGATTTATTGGAGCACAATCTCTTCTGTAGTAACTGTTCAAGATGCCCCTTCCACGTTAATAGCAAGCATAAGTGCTGACTCCGGGTGGCTTGGCCTGCGGTCAGGCCCTGCTGCCAACCCCCTGCCGTGTGCGGCGAGGGGTTGGCTTTACATATGGTAATAAAATATTGCTTTACGTTAAAAAAACCTCTAGAAATTCACTGAAAACACCAAAGGTTAAAGTAACGTTATAGTTTGGTGTTATAAAAATATCTATTTTCGTTAAATCAAAAAAATATCCATAGAAATTAGGTGTCATGAACAACATTAATGTTTTGAGCTTAAGAAAACCATATAAATTCAACAGTTCTAGTTAGCAGAGCTAACTATAACTTGCACCCCCACCATGCCCTGCTTATTCCTTCAGCTATAACATCACTCATGACATGTTCTATGGCATCACTGATGACATCATCTAATGAGTGTGCTAGTTTGTTTTATAGTTTACATAGTAGTGGGTAGCTACCATATTACTTTTCTACCTAGTTTTGTACAGCCTGTGTCCAGCTAATGGGTGCAAGTATTTACAAAACGCATGTGTTTCTAATGCATCACAGGTGTGCAGGGGTATTGGACACGTTAAAAATCTTTGTATTGAAGAGTAAGTCTATGTGCATATAACAGTTGACAACTTGTGTCCAGTATGTTCCACACAAGTTTTTTGCTTCTGCAGAAAAAGTTTACAACACGGCAAACATTATACGTAGTAGATACTAAGAATTGAAAGCAGCCTTGAATTATTAGAAATAATTGTCTTAACATGACAATTTCTACATAACGTAGAAGACTGTGTGCACCAGGTGCTAACCTATGTACATGTGCTTCTTTTACTTCAGAAGATGGGTTATCTGTAAAGGTTTCACCACAGTATGAAGGCAACAGGTAGCATAGTCTTTAGCACCTTCAGACTTTGTTTATTTTAAGTGAACAGTGTATCTTTTGAAAAGTGTTGCATAGAGTGTGCATTGTTCTTAGTAGATACTTTTTAGTACTCTGTGGTGTATTTCTCATGAGTTTCACTGTCTGCAAACATGTAGTACATAGTAACCTCTCTCCAAAGCGTAAACACTGTTTATAGTACCCACTTTTCTACTCATATCAACTTCATTTCTCAATGTAGGTTTGGTGACTGTGATGGGTTTGATAAAGATAAAAGCTGTCCGTTGTAGGGCATTTATTTTGGAACTGACTTTGAGTATCTTGAGGAACTTGGCTTTCTCTGAACAGTTGTATACAGATTGAACACTGTGTGCCATGAGGGGTTCCCATATATCTGTGGTTGATTGTTAATGTAAACTAGGCTACCTGTGAAGTGTATGATATATGGTAAATATCTCACATGACCCATGCTTCATACACCAAGGGAGTTGTATCTGTGATGACATTAATTATGCTTCATATTATTCTGAGCTATTTTGTACTTACTTTCAGGACTCTAATGCCACGCTAGTTTACAGAGCAATTTGTCAAAAGAAGTTTGGATGACGTCATCAGTGAAGTCATGAGTGTTTTTTTAGTTCAAAACATTAATGTTGTCACTGACATATTCACCTAACTATAACATTACTTTAACCTTTGTTTTTTTCAGTGCATTTCTAAGGTTTTTCTAAAAACAAAACCAGATTTTTTTTATTACACTTAACTATAATGCTGCCTTAACCTTTAGGTGAATTTCTATGGCTTTTTTAACATAAAGTAATACTTTATTAGAATATGTAAAGCCAACCCCCGCCACTCACGACCTTCGGCAAACCCTCCTACAGGCAGCCAACCACACACCGCTCATGACCTTTGGCCACCCTTCCCAGAGGCAGCCAACCCCACACTGTGCATGGTCTTTTGTAGCACGCAGTCAGGCACACTACACTGCAGAAAGCACCTGGAACAATCCAGTGCCATCCTCCTTCCTTATCAGCCTTTCAGTGAAATCAGCCCCCAAAAACTAAATTCAACAGCATGTGATTGCAGCTAAAATCTACGTTTTTGAACCAGGAGCAGGAGGTGCTGTGCTAGCAGATGGTGAAAGAGGAAACATACCTTAATGCTTGGGGCCCCTCTCCACCTGGTGCACACACACAACCCTGTGAAAGGAAATCACAGAGATAGTCAGTTTGACCTCCCACTTATTCTTGTGCGTTGGAGGACATACAAACAGTGATTTACCTGAGTGGAGGGTCAGGAAAATTGCTACACACACCTCCTTCAGAGCCTGGCCACAGGTTGAAACCTTCCACTATGTACATAGAGCATGGACGGAGCACATCTTTTAAATTATGGACATGCCGGGCATAAAACTCATCAGCATGGTTGTGGAGACAACCGGTAGGTGAATTGCTTTCATCTGACTCAAAGCACAAACCTGACTACAAAAAACAAAAAAACACCAACTTTTCCAAGTGATATACTCAAAATCACGGTATGCCTGCGTATGGGGGGGTTTGTTACATTTGTGAGGGGAGGGGTATCTACCTATTTGACCAGGCTTACTTGGCCCAGTAGAGACTCCAGACTGCCTGTCATATTACCGGGGTACAAATACTGGGCATTTACAGAGAAGTAGGTACAGGTGTGATCTCACAAAAGTTGGAGGAGATTGTTCCTTGAAGAGACTGTAGCTTCTTTCTCAATTGCAATTGGATTGGACTAATTTGGATGTTAGTGGGGATGATGTCCTATTTCTTAGGAGCATAGACAAAGGTCAACCTTCTGTTTTTATCTGTCTTGTATTTTTTGTCTCTAGTCTGATCATGTCCTGGCTCTATTGATAGCAATCCTGGCAGATTCAGAAGCAGATGCGTGCCCCTCTGCTCATTTAACATCTTGACCCACCACAGCTGCCACCCAATCACCATCAAAAGCTGGCAAAACAGTTTGTACAACAAGGGCAGCCCAGCTCTAGCTAGATTTGCTTCCCAGCTCCTACAACAGCTGCCACCCCAACTTCTTAAACCTGAGCCAGAGGATGAGCACTATGGAGGCAGGGCAGACATAACTCTTGGGAACTACAGGGATATAACAAACTCTTTCTGTCCTCGGGGACATCTGGGATGCCATGTACGAACCCCTGTCCAGGCTCACCTGGTGGAATAAAGCACCTGAAACATCCCTTCAATAGCCTAAATGCATTTGCCAGTTGTGTTGCATGTTCTAATATGTTCCCTGTTGTATACTTGGCTGTAACAGCACACAATTCTTGCAGAGAGATCATGTGCCATGGATGGAAGTGATATCCATGCTTACCTATAAAGTATACCCATAATTATATTTTAAGCAGTAATGCTGAGGATACACAGAAACGTGCTCAAATGTATGTGTTTACATTTAATCATTGAAGGTACATTAAGGGTACATTTCACAGCTGAGCTCGAATATTAACTTACAATGAACTGATATTTCATATTTTGATCATCTGAAGCCATTCTTCAATATATGTACTTAACTGTACAGTGGAAATAAATGGGTGGATGTTCAGATGTATTCACCACAAAGCCATGTTCTGAATGGGAGGTGTGGCTCTGTGGTGTATGGAATGCATCCGTTCAAGTAGTTAATGGAGTCAATGGTAGAATTCAGGAATTTGGCACACCAAAAAGGGAAGAACAGGTCTTCATCATGCATCATCTGAGTATTTATGTCTTGGCTCATATTCCTATTGTAAAAAATGTCCTCTTTTGCTCTACTAGTTATCAGTAGTATTAGGAAACATCATGGCCCCTGGGATATTAGAGAAACCTATAACAGTGACTGATTTTGACCTAACAACATTCACTGTCTATGTATCTTTGGGGAGCTGGGCAAGTATATTCAGTGGGGTGTTAATAACCTGTGCCAGTACCTTGGCTAAATTGGGCTGTTCTAAACTGTGCACCAGGCAATCCGTATGTTAATAGATGTGAGTTGTGTGGGCACAGCCACCTCCCCCGTAATACTTACACCCCAACATTTACCACAATGATACATCCTTGAATTGATAAATCGGAGGCAGTGTTAAACCTCAAATTCATGAGACAGTGTGTCCCCAAGTTGAGAAACCTCCCAACATATCAAAAATATAAAGAATACAGTCAATTAAGTAAAGGCCCGCTCAATAATTGAGTTATAGCTCAGCAAAATAAAGCTTAAGAGATGTATTATAATAATTTCAAAGAAATGCAGTAGAGTCATTGCCAGGAAGGATCTCAGCAAGAGCATTAGAGAGTAGTGCAAAATCATAAATAGTCCCAAGTGGGCAGCACAATCAACAGAGAAACGGACAGCATCCCTAGCCGCATCTAAGTCATTGGGAAAGTTTTTGGGCTTACCCCCAAAATTGAGGGTGTAAATACACTATGTTCGCAGCTTAAATCACTAAAACTGCAAAACATAGTAGTATGACCAAAAGTATTACATTCTAAGCAGATGAGAGCACAGTTTTATTAAACGTTATATTGCCGTTGCACTTACCACTACCCCACTACATGAATATTGATTCTGTCCACTCAATGCTAATGTCATCCAGAGATGCCACCACAAACTAGTTACATGATCAACATTAATTTATTATGATTGAATAGTGCACAGTGAGCTAGTGGAAGATCCTTTTTCCAGTTTTGTCATCATCTGAATTTTTTCTTTGACAACAGCAAGAGCAACATCAATGGAAATAAACAAACAGGACTCTGCTTGACAGTGTGCTGCAGGAATAATGAACTGTGAAATGTGCTGGTGGAAGCATCCATTTTGAAAAAATGTCTACGAGACCCAAGTCGAGGCCTAGTTAACAAGAGTGAGGAAAACACACAACTACATGTCATAGGACTTTGTTTCAAAGACAATAGCATTATAGAAATGTATACATGAATAATCAAGAGTAAAACCACAATCTGCACATTAATGATGCAATAAATATAAATGCACAAAACCCTCAGACAGTTGCAAAAGAATAAAAAACTGAATTAATTTAACAAGGAGAATTGATGCTTGCATCCCAAAGTGTGGCTCTAGGTCATTTTGGATGGCAGACAGAATGGGGTATATTGGGCCTGATTCACAGAACTAACTTACGTCAAAAACGTAAAGTTAGTACTTTTTAGTATTCACAAAATACACTTACTCATTTTGGTATTCACAGAATGAACTTACTCATTTCGGTATTCACAGAAGTTAGTAGTCCTAACTTTAGGACTCCTAAATGCCTTCTGTGAATACCGAAAGTCTTAAAGTTAGGATTTTTCTCAGTTTAGGAGTAGTAAAGTTAGGAGTATAACTTAACTGTATTACTATATGTCGACAAGGGATGTGCTGAATTTGTGCCCGTGGTCACAGGTGGAGGGCAGCAGTACTCAATTTTGAGATCAAGGTCTTATTTTTGATACTACAAATGTAACCACCCAAAGCAAGAGGGAGAAAGAGAGAAATAAGGAAGAAGTGAAGGATAGGAAAACAGTAACAAAGAGAGAAAGCAGGAATGAAAACTAGCAAGACGGAGCTAAAGAGATCAGATGTGTAGTTTGGTGAAAGAAAGAGACATGAGGTAGAATCAGGACTAGACAACCTTTACTATTCATCAGCTAAGATACATAGCTGCACCAATGATGGGCTGTTAGGAAAAACTTTGGGTCCCTCTACTTATTTCTTTTCTAATTAAACACTGAGATTGAATATATCTAAGAACGTGGACAGTGATATGTTGTGATTCTACTTGAACTGGTAGACCTAGTATTTGGTTTTTTACTTATAACTCAGTACTTATGAATGTTTTTATAAGAGCAAGAGTTCATGCTTTTTTTGTTTTTATGTGATATAAATTGTACGAGGATAACACCTAATAAAATAAAATAAGAGTATATATATAGATAGGTAGTGTGATTTTGTTTCTAGGCTCGCACAAAACCATTCTTCATGGGAAGAAGGCCTATCCTTCTCTCACTGAACGATTGTAGGTAGATTGAGAAGTTCCCCACTCTTATTGCATAAGAGGCATAATCCTTAAAGTTGTTATACAATGATTACAAGTGGAGGTACTATTTATCGCCCCTACACTCTGCATTGTATGGTAAATAACGTACATATTTCCACTGTTAAATTTCAGCAGATTTGACCTGCTGAAATTTAACGAAGCTTGAGGTATTTAAAACATCCAATTATTATAGGATACATTAAATACCTTTTAACTCGCAATTCCGAACCTGCCATAAACAGGGGTTTACACACAGGTCAGAATTTACAGACCCACTCATAATCAAGCTGTTAGAGGCTGTTCCTCACCCTCCAACAAGCTTTTCAGAGGTTTTTGTGGGTCCCAGAGCAAAATCTCTTGTAGGGCTCCTCTCTCATTTGTAACTTAGAAAGCATTTCCTAAATAGATTAAAAAAAAGTTGCTGGGGAAAGACACAATGTGGCATTTGGCGCCAGCTGGTGGTGTGGCTGTGCTAGCTTTATTGTGAAGGAACAGGTCAGGCCTGCTGTTTTATTATTTGATTGTATTGTGCAACAGTAGCATATCACAATAAAAAGCAAAGGAATGGTGGCAAAGAGACCTAGCTGTCCTCACCTTGACTGTTCTGCCCGCCAAAAATGTTTTCATCTCCATTCATTTCCATTCAGAGATCATCCTCCAACATCACTGAGTCACACTCTCCTTGGAGGTTCGAAATGTTGAGAGGTATGTTTACCCGTAGATAAGGGTGGAGGGAATCAATAAATATTTCAGTTTTCCCTTGTCTGGTAAAACACTTTCTGCCATCACCCTTATTTGACAAATCAGTATACCTCCACACCTTCTTCATATGCTTCAATAGCATATTGTGACGGCTCCCTTCCTTCAGTTATTTTTCTCCCTGTGCATATAATCTCACTTAGACGTGTATATTCAAGTTGAGCTAGTTGAATGCCCACATTGCATAGGCTATTGGAGTAAGAACCTTTGGCTCAGATTTAATAACATTCGATGCAACGAAGCGCAGAGTCAAATTTGCTGCACTGTGTTGTGTGAAAGGCAAACCACAGCATAGCACTATATCTACTAAAATTGGCCTGCTGGTGTCATCGCCTGTGTTGGCACACATAGAGGCAGCCTTATGTGACACACAGCCTTACACCACAGCACAGAGGCGGTTGGTCCTTACCTCACATAGGATTTGTAGTGGAAGTATGTCCTTCCAGTACAAGTTCCAGTAAAATAAATTCCAGTAAACAGACAAATACATGAGGTTCCCACGCTTGGTTGTGGACTCTGCACTGCAGATCACATGTGTTAAAGTCTAAAATGTTCATAAAAATTGACCTCGGTTAACGTTAGAGAAAATGTGCCTGGCATTAGAAAATGTGTTTAACTTTGTCATAATTATAGAGAAAACAGAAATTGTTTCTTTAGAATATGATAAATAAATCATGCAGCTTTAAACAGTAGGAGAAGATGCTTACTTGAACGTGTAAAGTAAATGTGCAGCTTAAATAGGTAGTAAGGTCTCATACCTAATGTGCTTCTACGACTAGGCCTTAAACTTTCTTTACGACTTCTGGTTGACATTTAAAATAAAATGCCTTTTAGAACTACTTACCTGATCATCTGACTGCAAAATCGTTCATCACTTTAAAATGTGCTGCTCTAAGAAAAATGTATTAATTTGCTTGCTCCTCATTTCACCAAACAATGTATTTTGCTATATTTTATAATGAATTCTTGTAATAGAAATATTAAGCATTCTGAGGGGGGAAACATCCTTTACCCTGCAGTCTTTACAATGACCAGCCTTTACAACGATGTTGGTACCCTGCATGGGACATTACTTTAGCAAGCAAGTTGTTACAACGACTTGTTGTTGGGGGCGCGTTGTTGGACTGGTGTTGGATTTTTAAGTCCAACACCTTCCCTACTATCACGTAGACTGGAGTTGGAATAGTAATTTATACTATTCCAAACTCCAGCGCACCCTAAAGCCAAAAAGTAATGCGGTGTAACGTTGCATGCGGGCTACTGACTGTGTGGTAAAGGCATGCAGGGTAAATGCCTGCGGTGTTCCGTAATACAGCTTTCTGAGGATATTGTTTGCATGGTTTCATAAAGACTTACTGATAGAAATGTTTCATTGCCTTAGACTAGCCTTTTGTTCACAACAATGGGATACTGACAACAGCTAACAGAATAGGCCTTCAAAGGATCTTATCAGAACCTTCCCTCATGTGTCTAGTGCAAGACATTTAGAAACGTTTAGATAACTGCTCACCGGCGTGAATGTTTACTGTGGGAAATGGGAAGAGGGACAGCTGACCATCGGAAGACACCTTTTCCATTGAACAAAGATGACTTAACCGTGCTGAATGTTGCAAATGGTTTATTTTTTCATATATACGTATTCCTAGTTAGAGAGCCAAGCCTATTCCATTCCATTCTACTGTAAACATTGCAATGCTATGCTTTGATTCCTCAATGCTTTATGCGTTTTTCTCCTTCATTTCTGCCCAGATTGCTGTATGCTACTGCTAACAGCGATTACCTTTACTCTGACCTTTTTTCAGGGAGCCTTTCTCCTTATGTTGATCATAGCTACTGTTGTGGTTAATTTCCTGTGATTTATTAACAGTTGCTATAGCAACTTGTTAGAGAACTTGACTGAGTTTCTGAAACTGCTGTTTATGGGGAGTTCATTCTTCGATTAACAAGGAGTTCCAGAATCTTGCTCTTTTCCGAAAATAACTCTTTATGGGGTTTTATTTAGGTTAGGACACTTAGATTAAGATAGGGACTAATTCCGTTATGGAACACGCTGGCTATTTTATTCTGACTCTAACAATTCTGTAATTTGACTAATATGAATAAAAACGACAAAAACAATACTAATCCCTTAATGCGAAATACAGCTTTGAAACGATTCCAAACCTCTAATCATTGACTGAACATTAAGTTACTGAAAGTTGATGATTATATTTGAATTACAAATTTTTATTACAGCTCCATTCTGTCACAGTGGCATAGATCTATTTGCCTGAAGAAGTAGGAACGCCAAAAATAGGATGCCATTGCTGTAAGTGCTTTGGGTTTGCACTGGTCATCAATTGGCCCCCCCAAATTTTTGGCACTGACAAATGCAATGCATCGGTTTAGGAGAAAAATAAACACATTCTCAATTGTTTGTACCTGCTTCGAGTAGGCATATGTTTTTGACACAAAGCCCGTTCTGGCTATCTTAGTAGATGTTGGGACTTATTTACAAGCCCATTGGGCCGCCGATGCATCACTATTTTGGACGAACCGGCAGCGCAGTGTGCCTGCCCATATTTACAAGGTCACTTAAAGCCATCCTGCATCGCTTTTCATGGCCTTGTAAATATGGCCCCCTTTCACGCATTACTCTGCATGAAAGGGCCATTCCATCAGTGTTGCTTTGGGTGTTCCCACGCATCATCCCTGGAACCTGACGCGTTCCCAGATTTACAACCTGGGAATGCGTCAGATTCCTACGCCCCCCCAGGGGTGGCATAAGGGAGGCGCAATGTTGTTTTTCCTTTCTCTATGTCTGCTGCATTGTGCTGCACACATAGAAAGAGGAAAACATCTCTTGTGATTGTTTTAGTGCAGTAAGATGTCCCTTCCTGTACAAAAACTATCACCCCTACAACGCAGACACCCTTGCAGCATGGCGCAAGGGTGCCTGCGTTGGCGCATGGCAGCACATTTTATGCCAGCGCAGGGGAAAAGGACAGGAATGTGCCATATCTTCTAGATATGGCGCTTCCTGCCCTTTTCTTTTGACACATGGCAGCTCAGCTGGAAGGCTTGCTGGGTTGCCTTGCGTCAAAATATTGTAAATGAGGCCCAGGGTTTTAAGTCAAAACCTATGGGCTTCTCCGTCCCCTCTTGATGCAGAGAGATTTTTGCTTTGATTATAAGTGAACCTTTCAGTGCAAATACCGCTATCACTGGTTGTTAAATCGCTGCTGCCGCTTCGCATCACAATAGTACAGACGCAAAGCCTTAATAAATCTGGGCCCCAATGTTTTTGCTGAGTGGCAGAAAGCCATTTTCCTAAGCACTAATGGCCTGATTACGAGTTTCACAAACGTGACGGATATCCCGTTGCCATATTATGACTTCCATTATGTTTCATTGGATATAATGGAACTCATAATACAGCGGACGGGATATCTGTCACGTTTGTGACGGAGTATCCCATCTGCCAAACTTGTAATCAGGCCCAAAGTTTCATGAGTCCAAAGACCCGCACAAAACTTACTTTAAAAAAGATCTCCCACAATATGAGTTTGCCATCTATTCCTGTGCATTTCCAGTATAATATCCAATGTAAATATAATCAAAATGCAAGGCCTTTGTCCCCAAAAGCATAGAAAAATTTGGTCTCGATGGGCTGCATAAAGGGGTATTGACCTTCCGCCTTTTCCATCACAATCCCCGTAATGGTGATTCACTGGGCATTCAGCAGATTGTTATATATAAAGTGTACTCTTGTCCTTCTGGGTGTATAACGGTGTTGATATATGTTTGCCAAGGCGGGTGGGGTGGGGTAGTCTGCGTACAGTTCTTAGTGTGTTTTCTTTTGTTTTGTATACAAAGTGTACTCACGGATAACTCCATAGTTGGTACTCCTTTAATACTATGTCGTTTATGTGGATTTTGTCGGGCCTTCGCCCATGGGGTACTCTCAAAACTCAATAAAAAATGTTTTTAAAAAAAAAAATGCAAGGCCTTGCTCGAGAATAAGTTGTGTACATTCTGTGTTTCTTCAGCTCCTGACATCACAGTGGTTCCAAAGTTTTCTACACGGAAATGTCAGTTTCTCTGTGGCAGATTACCCCCAAGGATCCCAGCTCTTTACAGCCTAGTGTATAAGGAGCACATACTTGAAATATTTTCTGAAGGTAAACATACTCCACGCAGGTCACGCAGGGTTCAGCAAAGGAAAGAATCTTATGCATGGTAATGTTCTGCAGATGACTGGCCTGCTACCTTTTAACATGCTTCTTCTTAGTTTTTGTGCCGCCATTATCCTTTCTTGCATAGAAAATGAGGCCTATCACCCTCAAAAGGTTTTTGCACTCGTTTTCCTTGCGCAATTACAGTTCTTTCCTGTGTTTTGCATGGGGCATTAATGCCAGCTGTGTTGTCCGGCCTGTACACTAAACAAAACCAATCGCAATTAGTGCTTTTAAATACTCTGGCTCCTGCAGCAGAAACAAACTGCTTACTTCCGGTTTTGGTACTGCATGGATCTGTAAGTAAAGCCCTAAGCGTATATGACAAGTAATCGCGCACAAGACGTGCAAGTGCGGAACTGCTTTGTGCTCCTGGTTGAGCAAAATTGGACTCCCCACGTGCGCCTGTTTTTGCCAGGAATTTCATAGTTAATATTATATGCTGTGGACAAAGTGAATACATTCAGAAAAGATGCAAAACCCCCATTCTCTGTTTGCGCATACATTCATGATATATATGGCCTCAGGTTTTTTTTGCCTCTTTTCCAATTCCAAGACACGGACAATGAGGCTCCCATCAATTGAAAATGGTGTGTCTGAAGCTGAGCCATTTTTAACAGTTAAGTCAGACCCAAAAATCATTAAGCATTGGCAAAGCCAATAGGTCTGGCGTGGCAAGCTACTGCAATTGCTATTTTATTGCAAGCATATTCCAAAAAAAGAATGGGATAAAAAGTGAAGCATTATGCCACCTAAATATGCCAGCGATATGTACATTTCTGATGATTTTTTGGCTAGGTTCATGGTATGCAAATACCAAATGCATGAATGTATATTTGCAGTAAAAACATTTGCAATGAAAAAACAAATTAACCATCACATGATTTTATTAGATAGGTATATGTGCTTTCATAAAAGGAAGGTGTAACTAGAATACTTATATAAACCATTGTTAGTTTTAATGGACATTACAGAATAATGTGACTCTTGTTGGTGCAAAGAAAAGGTACTTGTGACTTTGAATTGCTGTTACCTGAAGGCATAGTTTAAAGGCACAATGATGAAATAAACAAACTTTGGCAAAGCCAATAAGTCTTGTTTCCATAACGCGAATGCTAAGTTGTTAGCTTTTCCAATCTTGTCTGTAAAGTATTGTTTGAAAAAAGTAGAAGAAAAAACATTTCAAAATACTGGAGTAAAAGGAAATGCACATCTTATGATATCTCAAAAATGTACATTGAATTCAATGTTTTCAATCTTTATAAATGGTTTGATTTATTCTTCAAATAAGTTTAACTCAAGAAATTCTGAAAAGAGTTAAAAAAGCATAGGGAAGTGTCTGAATGTAAAGGGAAACACTTACCAAGGCCTAATTTATCTTCCACAGGATTCAGCCAATTGGTCCTCAACAGTAGCACAGGGAATAGAGTTATGGGTCGAAGTGTCATGCTAAGTACACCTTCTTCATCCGATGCCGGCTAAGTGAGTGCAGCAGATAGTTCGTGTCTCAGCACCATGTGTGCCAAAGCTTGTGCTTTCATGCAATATGTGGGAAGCAGGAGATAAATTAAAAACTGTCTTTAAAGTCTGCTCTTCAGCCATACCCCAGCAAAAACATCCCTGTTGCTGTGCTTTAACAGACAAGTTGGGAGGAGTTGGGGTCAACACAGCATTTGGGTGGTGGCATTTTAAGTTGGGGATGCAGCACACAAAGAAAAGAGCTAGAAAACACATACATTCACACAGAGTACTGAATGAAAATGAAAAAATAAGTTCTCCAAATGTGAGCAGTGGTAGGATACATTGATTGTCAAGAGGCTAAGTGGCGGAGGGGACAAACACAAGAAGAGAAAGGCAACCCATTGAATAAGAAGAAAGCAAATTAAGTGCTAATAAAGCCAACCAACGGTAAGCATGGCGCAGGCTGTAAGCCCACTGTAAGGCCACAATAGGTCTTACGCAACCAGACAGCTTACCCTGTCTGGTAGGCGAGATCTAATTAGAAAGAAGAAAGAAAGAAAAGAGCATTGGCAAAATAAAGCATAGGCCCACCATCTGCACCTGAGACCAGGCAAAACAATGTTATTTCTCACAGTGTAGAAGATTCAGTGGCAGAAGTGAGCTAACCCATTGTCCATTGCTGTATGGTGTGGTGGACGAAAGCAAAATGTGGATGGCTTTTGAGCACCACTTACATTACACAAGGACACATTCCTTCCTTTTTTTGTTTGTTTAGGCATGTGGGATTAAGTGATTTGTCCACAATCACAGGATGTAGAGCCAACGCTGAGACGCAGAGACTCGAAACCTGGTTCCCCATTCCAAAATCAGCAGCTCTGGCCGTTAGGCCACATCCTCTCCAGTCATCAGCCACCAGCAACTTCTTGTGGTTGCTATCTAGGTTTCTCTCTGTCATATCTTTTGGGTCTCTTTCATGCACATTTGAATCATTTCGCTTGTGCAAGGGTTTTTCTGCTTTGGGTTCAGACCTTCTCAGGCAGCTGGGCTGTTGCTGACAAACAGATGGTTATTGCAGATGGAGGATTATTGTAGATTTGCGAGGCTGGCCCTAGCTCCAAAGAAAGTGGTGTCACTCAATTCGGTCCACGCCATGCTCCGTCTGCAAAGTGCACATCATACATTGTTCTGGAAGTAAGAAATCACTTTTCAAACATTTCATGAACGTGCCACAAACATAACCATATTGAGACTTACATCAATGAGAGATCAAGTTGTTTTTATGTTGGATTAGAGCCCATGGTTATCTAAGGTTCATTCACTGGATTGTAATCAGGGTTCCCGATTTTATGGTATTTATTTTATGACATTTCCATCTGTATTTATCCATATTTATTTTGAGCTTGGTGTAAAAAATGAATCTGCTATGGGTATATTTCCACCTTTATTTAACCAACAAATGTTTGCTCATGTTTGAATATCCACTGGGTTTCAGCCATTTACAGTACAATACTGTCATCTGAAATCATTTGCATTGTAGAACAGCTTAAACAGCTGCAGTTATTTAAGCGTTATTAGGAAATCTATTTTTTTAACTCCCCTGTCTATCTGCACATCTATTGACTTAGAAAAACAAATGTGATTAATAACATAACTGTACTAATAAACACACTTTCCAATATGTATTATGACAGTGCAAAGCTTAAATTTGAGTTTATTACCACAGTACAGCAAATTTATATTAGAAACAACTCTTTACAGCTTCAAAGATTGCATTTAACAGTAATTTTACACAGGGAAACAAATAGTCACGGGGTCTCATTAATGTGATTTTACCTCACTGCACAAATTTAATTGCTGGAATCCTGGTTTTGTTTGAATACCTTTTTGTTGAAACAAATACACAAGGAAACATGCCCTGACATAAACCTTAGAATATGGGGGGCGGATAGCTCACCCGCCAAATTAAAAATGCATGCCCATGGCACTGTAATATGGCAGATGGGTTATCTGCCATGTTTGTGATGGAGTGCCCCACCTGCCAAACTCTAAAGAAGACCCTTTTGTGTACAGTCACTACCAGAGACAAAACAGCATGGCATAAATGGTGTGTCAGAATATGATTGGACAACTTTAAGCTTTATCTACTGCACAGTCCAAAGAGTTCTAATCTTACTATAGGTTGTGCCCTCTCCCCAAGCTCAGGGCCCTCAGCCGTATATGCGTTTGGAATTATGAGTACACGAACAGATACATGTACACTATATACTCTGGAATGGCAATCTTGATTATTAGTATGCCAATGGTAATTAAGAGTAGCCTTGAAGAAGCCCTCTTTTGCAGACCGAAACATGTTGGCTGTGATGTCCGTTGAGTAATCTACTATTGAATGAGCAAATAAAGTTCGAATGGGTATAATTTACTCGGGAAGAAGTATTCTTTAACGGCAAATTGGACTATCATGAATTAACTTGCTAGAAACATAAACAGTATATGGAGATGTGCAGGGAGTAATATGCTAATTATTATCCATTGTTGAGGAGGGAGAGGAGCAGTATGACTCACTTGAGGCTTCCCTTCTTGTGAGTAATGATGCTTTTGTACACGTAAAAAAAAGCATTGGCAAAGCCAATACATCTGGCATTGCCTGCCAGCGTTTTGGCTTCGACAATGATTATTGTATTTTATCAGGGTTTTTGTACAATTTTATTTTAGAGGCGCTGCCATGCTCACTTGCCAATATTTAAAAAAAACAGCAGCTAAAAGGAAAAATAGTTTTGCCCTCACAAAGCACAGTTTGCCAATGCAGTCCCTGGTATTGAAGGGAACTACTTTGGATATGCATTTTGTGATAGAACAGAATACTGTCACTCACTGTGAAGTTAGCTCACCCATTGCCTCAAGCTCTATACTTCAGTGAGCTGAAGAAAAACGCTACCGACACAACAACAGACCAATGAATGGTGAGGGCTGGCAGAAAGCCTACATAAATACGTATATGATGTATGTAAGTTTAGTAAAATTCAAAGGCCTTGGTTAGCACCAGTCCTAAAAAGGACTGGCCTCGGGGGCACGGAATCAACCTTTACTCGTGAGTTTATTCAGAAGTACTCCACTTTTACTTTAATACTTTACTTGACTTTGTACAGAAATATATAGCACTGCTTACCCTGGCTCCCACTTTTAACTAACAGAAAATTCTCAGAAAGGGGGCCTGAAAAGGCAGTGCCTTTCTTGTTCCACTGCACGCTTTGCTGGTTTGGAGATGGTTAATATACACATTGTACCTCGCATTCCTAGTGCTTAAGCGTTTGTTGCCAAAAGTCACGACCCAAGAGTAAAATGTTAGTTTAACCTCGGCTGCTTTTTGGTATGTACGAAAATAATGCCAGCAATCTGAGATCCGCGGCTCAGTTCGTGTGCACGTGACTGGTGGAATTGGCTTTGTGATCATTTGTTGGAACGTTGCATCAGAAAAGTGGGTACAATTCTTGATGAATATGGTCACTGCAAAGTGGGAGCCAGCTGTTTAGTTCCTCAGTGGACTAGACACACAAACACAACAGCCTATTTTTCAAAGCTTAGTGCAGTCGATTATGCAACGCAACGTGGTGCAAACGACAGCATCGATCAACCTTTGCATGCAAAATTATGTTTCGCGCAAAAAGTTTATGAAAACGAAGTGTTAAGTGGCGCTACGTCACATAGCACCTGCTGATTTATGCAAAGTTCTCTTAGTGAATTGGGAGCAGCACAAAAACCCTAGCATGCTACACAAAGCCTGGTCAACTACAATCACACATAGTAGCGTAACATAGCTTTGTGTGGTATCTTTACACGAAATGAAAACAGGTGCAACCTACAAAGGGAAAGCCTGTGATTTTCCCACAGGTAAGTCGTGTATTTACCATAAAACCTGAGTACCATCTGGACGATGCGTGCACATGGAGAATTGTACTGGAAGGAGTGCTTTGAGTATTAATCTCATGCAGAATGCTGCTCACTCACCTTTCCATTGGAGCGCAATTTTCAATTTTCAATTGTGTACATTTTTTGCCTGAGCTTCGCAGAAGATGCTATTGTTGAGCAATGCATAGTGAGCGTGGTGCTACACTATTTGCTGTTTGAGCAAAGCGATGCTGAAAAAATGCACTTTCCTAATAATGTTAGTAATTCTTAGCTTACATCTGAAGTAAAGGCACTAAACAAATGACTGAATTAGATGATAGGTCACCTGTTGGCCTAACGGCTAAGGCGTCCGACCTCGAACCTGGGGAACTGGGTTCGAGTCTCGGCAATGACGCTGAACATCCTGTGATTCTGGGCAAATCACTTAATCTCCCCGTGCCTAACAAAAATGAATGTGTGTCCAAATGTAACGTAACTGGTGCTATGTAAAGCGCTCTGATACCCGATTCGGGTCAAGTTCGCGCTATATAAAACTGCAAAAAAAAAAAAAAACGTCACCCCACTTTCTCCTCAACAGCATTGCACTGCAGATTAAAAAGGGTAGGAGTGTTGGTGGACATGGAAATAGCAGCAATGTACCGTGAGTTGAGTCTTCTAACCCCAAAATAATACAGACCGTTCTGAGGAAGCACACACAGGACAGTCATTTCTGGTGCTTAGGCTAAATGTTTATGCCTGAATTATATTTCAGGAGCAGACTTTTTAATTCTTGAGTACGGGTGGGTGAAAAATTCATCGGCGTTTTGCCCATTCCGTGTTCTGCTTAGAATGTGGAGTTCTGCTAAAACTCCACCAACCACCATGTGGCGGTGTTTTTCTTGTGCGCAACTTGCCAACGCTAAGTTGGCGAGCATGAGCGAGAATTTGCGTCCCATAGCATGATTTTCAGGTGCTAGAACACCTCCGGGCAAGATTTTTCAATACAGGCGGTCGTGGAGGGTCGCAACCGTTCGCGTTGAGAAAGCTGCCACTCGCGTAGAAAATCTACGCGAGTGGCAGAAAGAAGCAGCGCCCTCTGGCATGCCACGTGGTGCTGTTCGCGCTGATGTACCAAATTCCACCCACTCTCGGAAGTCTGCAGAATCTGCAAGTTCCCCCACTCGTATTCTTGAGCTGTCATCTTCCTGTGCCTACTGTCTTTCGAGGTCTGTTTCCTTTCTGTGTAGTCTGGGTTTGCAGTGAGTTTCTGAATCTGCCTAGGGAGCAGTGACAAAGAAAAGGGACTAGAAAGGGAGAATTGCTCCAGGCTCCTATTTCTGGGCAAAAGTGGCTCCTGTTTCAGCGTGACAATGTATCAGTTCTCATTGCACAAGATCACCGCGTATGCTTATGCAGATGTGCGATGTGACAAACAGTTTCATGAGATCACTACTTGCTGAATCTTTAAATCTGAAGTGTACTTTAACTGTCTGCCATGTGCTCTGCACATGCAATAGTTTCCCCCTGTTCCATAAAAGCGCTTCCACACCTAAACTAAATGCCCTAATTACTCATTAGTAATTTTCATTATTCCAAGTCCCAGTTTAAGGGGGGAAAGGGGTAGGAAAAAATTAATTTGTACAAGAAAACCCCCAGAAAGTGCTTGATGAAAGGCACAAGAGGTGCACACGTTTATTTTAGTGAGATACGGAAGCTCCTTATAGTGCTGTTGACCAACTCACCTTAGTGGTATCTAAAAAACATTCTTTCTGTGATTTGAAGGCACACAACAGAGAGCAGGGCCGGATTGGCCGTAGCAGGCACCGGGCGTTTCCCCGGTGGGCTGCCAGGGTGGGGGCCGGTTTTTGACCCCTGGAGGGCAGTTTTTGTTACCGGGGGCCGGACTGCAATTTTTGCCCCCTTTAACAAAGCAGCTTCAGTGTTTTTCACACCCTCCCCCCCCCCAACCCCCACGGGGCGGTCCGACTCAATTGCCAGGGCTGGTTTGCATTCCCAGTCCGGCCCTGTCAGAGAGATGCACACGCTTACATCAGTTAGATGTACTAATTCCTTGCGATGAAATGCAGAAGCACCTTTTAGTGAGTCGTATAGGCTTTTTTGATGAGATGTCAAAGGTCCCTGACAAATGCAAGCTTCAGTGAGTGACATGTACAAGTTTAGCTTTCCTGGGCAACAGGCCCATGTTTCATGATGAAATGCTCTTTCTCTCCTTATTATAATGCTCTTTAAAGCAAAAGATGTATATGCTGGCTCAGCAGCAGTGGAAAAAAGATGCAATTAATCTACAAACAACGTAAATCATCTCCTATTATTCAGCTGCTCCATTATATGTTTTTTCAGACTTACACGAAGAATAGAGGAAGGTGAAGCATATATTTTTTGTATTTTTCTAATGTGCATTTTCAATTTCACTGACCTTTTGCAGTGCACCTAACATCTTATCTCCATGCAGGCAGTGCTTAATATGAGCTGGCTGTTGCAGGCAAGGGCTCACCAGAACTCATTTTTGGGACCACCACTTACTTTTCCTCACCAGACTTTAACCCAGAGAAAGAGAGAAAAAACCCAAAAGGAGAAAAGGTAGAGGAAGAGGCGGAAAAGATGGGAAAACAGGTCTAGGAGAAACCAGGGATGTAAAAGAACCTGCAAGAGTGAAATAAAGTAGCATGGAGTATCTGGTGGTGGATGAAAGAGTCATGAGCTGGAATCAAGACTACACAGCCTTAGTATTTGGCAATTCCAGCATTTCTCAGCCCTGGCTGTGGAATGCTGAGGAATACTTTGGGCAGCAGCACTTACTATTTAGCACTGCATTCAGGGCTTGCGCTTGAATGCATTATTACCTGTGACTTGCAGCTGGCACCAATCTCTTTTCAAAGCGTGCTAGAGCGGCCAGAGCGGCTGACTCCGGAGCGCGGGGCTTGGGGTTCAAGCTCCGGCGGCAGCTCAGCTTAGCATCATGTGACTTTGGGCAATAGCTCACTTAATCTCCCCGATGGCCCCCAGGGCCTGCATACCCTTAGGGGAGATAAGTTGCACTTTAAAAATTTGGAATTTTAATATCTGGTGGGAGGAGGGACAGCAAAATCGAGGGATGTATTGACTATTCCCTGGCAGACAAAAAAGTGCTAGCAGGATTCTGGATATAGAGAAGAGGAGGATGCTCGAGGGGGTCGGGCAAAATGTGACGATCAGACCAAGGGCTGCCTTCGTTCACAGTCATAGTAGATGCAGGGTTTTCCTCGGACTTTAAGAGCAATAGGCAATGAACTCTGCTGCTCTGCCTAGGTGAATATGCTGCAGAAAAAAGAAGTAGAATGTGAAAAATGGTTTACCTCCCATTGTAGAGGCCAACGGTGCAGTTCAATTTCATAAAACAGGATCACTGCAGCATGCTTAAACATACGTGCAATATAGCTTGATACACTTTAATAGAAGCTCTCTTAATGTGGAAGTGGAAAATGTGAAGCATACTTTAACTTCCTGCCCCAAGCCTTACTCTTGTTATCCCAATGTAATAAATCCCCCTTATCAGGGTAAAACTGCCACTTTCCGAATGTAAAAGCAAGTATTTTTATGTTTGCTACCCGCAAGCAGCAGTATTTCAGGAACACGTGTTGCTGAAGAACATAATAGTAAGCACCTCAAAACCACTTGCTTTTTTGAACTATTTTAATTTCTGGTGAACAATGCATTTTTCTGACTCACCTTTCCTAGAGCAAACTAGTTCTTGAAAGTTATGAAACTGCATGGTGATTAGAAAAATATAGGCTGTTGAATTCTATTTCCAAAATCATGAAGTTACATAGGGGGTAAAGTAGGACTGAATTCATTGGAGAGGTAAACAAGTTAACAAAAATGTCAGAATGTCTGCCTATTTATCAGTCTTTTGTTTTATTTTAAACCGTTTTGAAGTAAAGAGGTATTGTAGGGTAAGCTACTGAGTGGTGTGATGTGGTATAGCGTGGCAGGGCACACTATGGTATGCCATGCTATGATTTTATATTTTGGATATTTTTGGAGAAAGTTAGTGTTTTCATTACAACTGCTCTTGATCATGGGTATTTTCATATACAGGTTTCTTTTGTTTGTTTGAATTAGGTACCGGGCATTAAAACTTATAGTTTTCTTTCACTCTACAAGGAAATTGCCATTAGAGGCATGCTAGATATGGCCCAATCATTTGGTTTGTTCCCACAGTAGGGGTTCTACAAAGCTATCCATGTT
Source organism: Calotriton arnoldi (assembly GCA_963921515.1). Classification (NCBI taxonomy): domain Eukaryota; kingdom Metazoa; phylum Chordata; class Amphibia; order Caudata; family Salamandridae; genus Calotriton; species Calotriton arnoldi. The sequence continues at coordinate 725,960 of CAWUFW010004777.1, forward strand.
TTAGAACTTCGAAATTGCCTTTTTAGGTCGAGCCTCGAGTAGCGCGCAAGCGCTGCTCTGCGAGACTTATAGTTAGGGAGTTTGAAAAGCTGACCAGACGCTCGTGCGTCATGGCCTTTTCCCTGCGGTTACGCGCGCGGCACACATCTGTTTCCAATTATCGTGCCCGGGCGCGATAATTGGAAACACATGCCGGCCCTGCGGGCAAAAGGCCATGATGCACGAGCGTCTGGTCAGCTCAGCAATACTGCCGCGCTCGCTCGTTTTACTTGGAGGCAAGCGCGTGATCTCGTGCATTGAGTTTCTCCTAACTCAAGCAGGACGACGTACTACGCTTCCATTCAGCAGCCACGCCCACTTTCACTGAGCATGAAACTGGTCCGTTTTGTTCCACCTCCGGCTGCTCGGCTCTCGTGACGCACACACAAGTGTTTTTTGCGCAGTTGCACATTCCTAAGCCATGATTGGTACACACAAGTGTACTTCCAGGTCACCGCCCCTCCAGTCAATGATGAAAGTGAAACAGAAAATTCCCAAGCACGGTGAGCTGAAAGACGGGGGTGCTGGTGATTGACTTTCATGACTCGCTTCTTCCAGGAAAACCGTCAGCGCAGCTTAGCATTGTTCTCGGTTTGTTACCTCTTTCAAAGAAAAAAAAACAAGCGGAAGTTTGCACAAAGTGTGTAGGGTCGTAATGCCTTCTGGTTTCATTATTTTCAGACGGGCAGACATGCTGAGTAGAAACTGAAGAGTCACAAACCCTGCACAGAGGCCAATGGTGCAGCAGGTGCAGTTCGAGTAAAGGTTGGGGTTTTGATTAAGGATCCATTCAAAGTGCCTTGCTCGGGTTTCTTCCTGCTTTATTAATTCACCTTGCTTCAAATTCTTTCATATTGCTGAAACAGACCATCAGCCCCTGACTGTCCAAGTCAACCCGCCCAAAATTCTCTTGACTCCATTCTGGGATAGGCGATTATATCCCACATGGATGATCTGAACCTCATCATGGGGTAATACCGCCCATGCAATTACCGATACCGTTGAGTTTACATTTTCTCCTGGTAAGTATTGGCCCCTTATCAGGAGATTCTGTGGTCCGAAAGGGGGGAACGGGGGTGGGGGTGGGGGAGGGTGACATAGCAATATCATGTTTCTCCCGTTCGAGCTATCAAACTCCGAGTAGTGTGATTTTCCCGCACACAATTTCAGTTTGACTAAATATATACTATGAGACCTAATGTCTGTGTACTGTTTTTGCATAAATTCTAATCCTGATTCAGACCAAACTGGATTCTGGGCCCATCATAAAGAGAGCCTCTCTGTGCTACATTTCCATGTAGACCGCTTGCCTTGTTTTACAAGCAGCCCGTCACTTGTTTATTTAAGCAGCACGGCCGCCTGAGCTGGGTTAATGGCAGACGTGCTTTTCTTTTGTTCATTGTTTATTTTTGACAGTGGGTTGTGTGAACCATCACTGGAACAAAACTCTGGTTCAGTGCTGTTTGACAGAAGCTTCTTTGAAGTTAATGTAGCACAAAGCCTTCGGACTCCTCCAACATGTGGGCCTCGCCGTGTCGAAACGGTCAAACGATTCCATCTGCAACTAAATATGCTACTCGCAGCTTTTACTTCAGCCTCCTACTTGTTTAATGAGTGAACCTGCTGCTTTCTGCTCCTTTTTGGACCCTGTCCTCTCTTACGGACATCACTGATCATGCGGATAGAACAGCAGAAGTGTTCCAAGAATGCACGACTTTCACTTTTGAAACCACACATATTGATGACTGCTCGTTACCATGAATTTACTGCCTTGCTATTGTATCCTATATTGATATCTCATCAAATGAGAAATCGAGAGCACTGCAGTTTCGAATTCGTAATAGTCATTGGTAGTATTATGTTCTACTTTCGAAACGAGAGAAGTACATAGCCATTGTGCATGAACACATATGCCCATATCTCTGAAGCCTTAATTAACGAAGGAAGAGGAGAAAATGTGAATTTCCGAGGAGACTTTATGCATGAATCCGTATACGATTTTTAGTGCATATAGGTGAACATAAGAAAATAAGCTCATATAGATAGGTATATTGAAACTGAGCGTGGGTGTCAGGTTTTGACTTATTTGTGATGACTTTCGTTATTTTTTACAATGACCTTTTCAGTTTTGGAACACACATGTGCTTTGTTGTTCGTAAGAGCAGCTCCTTGGCTTGAACTCAGATTTGTATTTGCCCTTATGGCAAGCCAAACATGCTGTCCACAATAAACCCATCATGCACCATAGTTAAATATTGATTAGGTGGTCACACGAACGCGAGCAAAAACTAAGCATGAACATCTCCTAATCAGTTTTTAGTCGTACACAAAACACAAACTTAAAATTCAAGAAGTGTCCAAAAGTTATATTTTCTCACCAATATTCATACTACTCCAATTGACATCATAGATTAAACGGTCCAACCATTATGCTGTTTCAAATTCCTCCTGTGGAATCTCAATTTCTTCCTTCCAGCACTGTTGTGTATGCATTACAGTGAAATTCCAGAAACTCTCCAGTGTCCAGGGGTCCAAAGTTACTGTCTCAGGGGTGAGCATGCACTCCTCTCCTAGACAAATATGCCTTCCAATGGATTGCCTTGTCACTACTGTAAAATATCAGCAAGGGAATCCCTGAGACTTCTCTTTTGTAGGAAGTGTTTGTGAACACTAGGGAAGGTTATCCAAGGAATTATCATTGTGCCTTTGGGCCTGGGGCATTGAGAGCGGACTCTCATCACCTTTAGGAAATCCCTGCAAATTCCTACACCTTGCATGCATTCTTTGAGCCCCAGTCAGGGAGAGTCAGGGAGAGTGGGAAGGGGCAACTGGCTCTGTGCTCTCCGGCTCCAGTGCTATCTCTTGCCATCCGTCTGTCCCCCAGGCAATTTTAGAAATATTTTCTTAGTTGGTCGGGTTTTGGCGAGGTGCTGGCAATGGCATAGGTGGGGATTTCAGCATTTCAATGGGGTCCTCTCCACTTACAGCATCCCTTTCTAACTGGCGGCTGGGTGACAGGTGGCAGTAAATCAAGGCTCCAAGCTGTAGTTGTCAAAATAACTGATGTGTTCATTAACACATACCCTGGTGTTTTTTAGGTCGAGCCTGAGTCACACATCCATAAATAGAAACCATATTATCACTCATTCACTGAGTATGACTCCACATAGTGCGTTTTTGAAAATCTACGCCGACCTGTAGCATTACAAACATAAATTCTGTGGTTTTTAAAAATCAAAATTTGACAAGAGGTTCTATTTTCTTCAAAGTCATAACAAAACCTTAGTCATCAGCAACACCCGGATTTTACCAAACACAGACCAGTTCAATTCCCACTAACAGTTTGAAAGTTTTATACGATTAGTGCAACCTACTGTACTGCCCAGGTATGTTTCATTGCATGTATCACTGCCTTACCTCGCAGTGGGCACTGCCCTCACTACAATAAGAACCATCACTTCTCCCCAATCATATGCTGTCTATTCTCTCACTTTAATTGACCCACTCTCTTTCTCTTGTATTTTTCCTCCCGTCTTTCGCCCCCTCCTCTCCTATTACACACCTGTCCCCCAGACAACGCCCCCCTGCTCTAACAATGTCTGCCTTTCTCTCAACACTGCAGGGTATGCATGTTAATTTATATAAACGTACACAAACCTCTTTGTAGGCTCCACTTATTATAAATGTAATTAAAGTTTATCAATAATGTAATGTATTAATCTTCAGACCACTCCTAACAGCTCACATACCACGTTCTCTGACTAATCTACAGTCACAGTTATAATCACTGCCACACAGGTCTCGCTTTTGGGACCTTATAAGTATTTAGTTATGCAGCACAATATCCTTGGTGCAACAACATCAACTGTTGCATGGCTAAACACTTATAAGGTCCCAAAAGCGAGACCTATTGGCTATGCCAATGCTTGTTTATTTGGGTGTTTATGTTGGGGGTGTTTTACCACGCTGGTCTTCCTTCGATATACTAATTGTGTTTTAGCCTGATCTAAATGAGTACTCACAAAATTCCTTAACTACCCAGATGTTGTTTGCAAAATTTTACCACTTGCACCTTAATACAGTGGATGTTGGCAATGGAAGCAGGTGTTAGTGTTTCAAGGCAGCCTTTCTGTAACAACTGTCAATATGTTATTCTGACAGAATATACATTGAAATCCTTTTGCAACATGTCACACTTACCTCTGAGGTGGTTCTATATTAAAATCAAGGGGGGCATGGCAAAGATAGCGGACGGGTGAGACGTGTTTCCCAGTCTCTCCATCCTTGGCGCTTCAACAGCCTCACATAGCGGCCTTCCTGCCGTTTCTACCATGCCTCCCTCGACCTCTAGGACCGACGATCACCAGGGTCTGCCCAATTCTGGAGACAGACCTCCCCAGCCGCGTGAAGCAGAGCAGAAACGTGGCTGGGGAAGACACACGGTGGTGCCTGGTAGCACAATGGCGGCTGCCTGAGGGCCTTCAGCGGTGTGAGCTGGAAGCTGCCACATGACACCACCCCTGATGGGACTACGTGGCGGCCTGCCACTACTGTTGAGGAGGTGAGCTGGCGCAGGCGGCTCTGGTGCCCAGGCGCTGTTGTAGCGGTTGTGGTCAGCTGGGCCCAGAGGCTGCTGAGATGTGGACGACCCTGTAGGTCTGAGCGCTGTTCCCTGCATGGGCAAAGGTCACTGCCCAATTGAGTTCCCTTTCCCCACTTCTCCCCAGTCGGCATTGCGGTGAGCCCCTGTGGGCTGGAGGAGGGGAAAGTGCGGTCTGTGGAGGATAGTGCTGTCATTTTCTTGTATTGCAGCGGCCGCGCTGTGCGGCCGCGCTGGGCGGCCGCGTGGCTGGGTCGAGCGTTATCCGGGCCCAACGGCCTGTCTCGGCTCTCCCCCGGCGCTTGCTCCTGTGGAAACTGGTGCTGCCCTGCAACTGTGGCCCCGTGAAGTTTGAATGGGCCCCCGTGCATCCAGACATAGGCCCTGGGTGGCAGACTGTGTGACATTTGCCCCCCCATAAACAGTGACCTTTGCTGGGCATACCAGGGCCGGATGACACTCTGGAGGTTCCCGCTTCCCTGAGCACCCTCAAGATGTTTGGGGGACGGTCCTCTCCGGTGCATGTGGGCACCCCCGGCTTTGCATAAATCGCCCATGCTCATTCAGCTGTAGGCCTCATTTGTGGATCTTGCCTGCTGGCTAAGTAGTGGTCTGCGTGTCCTCCAGCCCAGCACCAGCTGCTGGCCATGCTACCCTGGGCCTTCCCCGCACCTGACGACTACTCCCACTCCTCGGAAAACCTGAACTGAGGGCCTGGGAGGTCTGTGTGGTTGTGATGCTTCCACGGCCCTCTACAAAGCGGGGGCCCTTGGTGGGGGACCCCTTATCCATCACCTGCCTGTCACACTGACCACCCCTCCAAATTTGCAGCCGCAGATCGAGCAGAAGTTCTTTCATAGGGACCCTGCATTGGGTGGCCCCTGACCTCAGCGGTACTCCCTCCGCTAGCCTCTGTGCGCCTCCTTATTGAGTGAGGACCCCATGCGGTTCACCGCTCTGCTTCTGTCCCTGGAGTCCCTGTTGACTGGCAGAGGGGCATCGTCTGGCTAATGCTCTCGTTGGGTGACAGATCATCGCCATGTACTCAACTAGGATGAAAAAAGACCATTTTTTAGAGATATGCTCAGAAGGCCCACTGGGAGTGACATGGGGGACAAGACACCTCGTCTGCTAAGAATCATCCAGCTGAGTCGGATGAGCCAGATGGCCCAGTGACAAAATAATTTCTAGAAGCTCTCTTTGCCTCGCTTCAGGATAATTTCCAAGCAGTGAAAAGAGATCTTTCGGCAGATCTAGGTGAAGTTCGCAGGGACCTGGAGGAGGTTGGCAACAGGGTGTCGGCCCTGGAATAGTGAGACTCGTCACATGATGAGGAGGTAGAATGGCTCTAACAAGATGTTCTCAGATGGAAAGACCAACACCTCAACATCTAGGCCCATGCCAAGGATCTAGAAAATTGCTCTAGGTGAAAAAATATCCGCATTAAGGTGGTCCCTACTCAAGCCGAAGGTTCTGATCTGAGAGAGTATGCTGAGGCCTTGTTCCAGCATGTCTTAGGCACCCCAGACAAAGCTGAAATCAAAATGGATCGAGTCCATCGCGTTGGCCTAACAAAACCAGATGAATCACCGTCTGCGGATATCCTAGTCTGTATGCATGATTTTCAACTGAAAGAGACAATGCTTAATAAGGCGCAGGAGGCCCATCCCCTTCAGTTTCAAGGACACGCACCAGTGCTATATCAAGATCTGGCAGCTATTACTTGCCAGAAGTTCTGGAAATTCCACCCTGTCACTGCCCATCTTAGAGAGGCCTGCATAACATACTCATGGGGCCACCCTTTCCGAATCATTTCCGACATGAGGACAAACTGTATCAACTTAGATCTTTAACGGAAGCATGCAGCGCTCTTGGTATCACCGACCACCCGGAGGACCCCTGCCGCACCAGCTCTCAAGACCTTCGGTGAGCTGGCAACTCCAACTCAACTACAAAACCAGACCCTGCAACTGCTGCTCAAGAAAGGCAATCGGTCCTGAAGACGTTGACAGAGGACACTGATAAGTCCGACATGACCTGAACTGCTGGCACCTCCTATTGTATAACACCACCATGCCCGGCAGTAGGGCACCTTGCTGGCGGAGATGGGGGAATAAGAGCACCTCGAATTGGGTGATATCCCTGCTGTTCTTCTCCTTATCTGGCTCACATTCCTGACTGTGTACTTTGCCATGATGGACTTCTTCTATTGTTCGACGTATAGTTTGAAAGTTTTAGTCTGATGGGTTCTTTCCTTTTTTGGGGTTTTCCTTTCTCTTTTCCTCCTCCATATGGGCCTGCATCTGGGCCCTGGCCTGGGTGACAATAGGACTATCTCTTGCTTTGAAGGACCCATTGCTGTGACCTCTCATCTCTGGAGACATCCGATTTCACAGCTTTTGCCCCGTCTCATATTCCAGGTCCTTAAGATAACCAGCCTCAATGCGTGGGCCTTAACAATCACTTCAAACTGTCTGCTTTGCTTTCATTACTAGAACAGTCCTGCAATGGTATCTGCCTTTTACAGGAGACACACCTTCTCTCAAAAGATACACCCAGAATGCAATCCTGGTGATTCCCACACCAAATTTGGTAATCGGACCTCTCTATGAAGGGTAGGGTGGCCATTCTCTTCTCCTGTGGATTTAAAGGGGAGGTTTTGGACACCGGTGCCGAAGTCAAGGGGCGTCTTCTTGCAATTAGACTTAAATTGGGTTCCTTTCATTTTACCTTAGTGAACATATATGTACCTAATGAATCGCAGGAACTCTTTATCTTAACTCCCTGACTCCTATCCTCGGATCCCCAGACTCAGCTATCTTGATGGTGGGGTCCAAAATTTAGAAATAGACACCGACCTGGATTGATCTGGTCAGCGCTCTGATCAAAATGGAGCTTTTTCTGCTTCAGGATTACAGTGGATGGCAGGTTGCGACTGCAGGATGTCTGGCGCAGTCTCTACCCACTGTCAAGAGACTATTCATTGTACTCAGCAGCCCATAAAACCTAAGCGCACATTGATCACTTCCTTGCAACAACGACTCTACTGATTCTCATCTCAGAGGCAGTCTTTGCTCCCCGATCGCTGTCAGATCATGTCCCTCTCTCCCTAACTCTCCAGATTAATTTGACTCAATCACAGTCTTCTCACTGGTGTCTCAGAGACTTTTTGTTGCAGGCTCCAGCCACAGTGGACTCCCTTTGACATATCATTACCGATTATCTCCGGGCTAATGACACTGGCAAGGTCCCTTTATCATCCATTTGGGGTGACCTGAAACTGGTAATGTGGGGAGAATGCATTGCTATCTCAGCAGCTGAGAACCGTAGCCACTGAGACAAGCAACTGCTTTTAGAAAAATTGGTTTCCGAATTTCAGGCCATTCATAAGCGGATGTGCACCTCCAGGGTTTGGAGGGAGCTTGAGGAACTTGATCTCGACCGGGCAGAATACACCTTAGTGCGCCTCAAACACAAATTGTATCTTGGCAGCAATCGCTGCAGGAGGATGCTAGCTCACCGCCTTCGCAGCAAAACCCACACTGGCATGATTAGGGAGATTTGCTCTGACCCCCACTCAATGGTTCACTCCAATGAGAAGATCGCCTTTGCTTTTCGGGCCTTTTATGGCTCCTTATAATCTACCATGGATAGCTCCCAGGGAGATGCTCTCCCTTACCGTAACAGGCCAATCTCACTGCCCTTCCGGTCGCAGAGCTCGAGGCATTGGACCAGCCCATATGAATTGATGAAGTAATCTCAGCCATTTCCCGCCTCAAGCCTTTGAAACCACCGACGCCTGATGGGTTTGGTATCCTCTGTTACAAGGTCTTCTGTCAGGAGCTTGCGCCCATACTTAGGCAGCTGTATAACTCATTCACAAATTCCAGCTCTCTCACGGCCTCTATGCTGGAAGCTGCTATCTCAGTTATACCGAAACCTGGTAAGGATCCAACTCAATGTGGGTCCTATAGACCCATTTCTTTATTGAAGATGGATGATAAACTGTTTACTGGTATCTTGGCGCACCGCCTAAAACCACTCATGCAGGGCTTAATAGAGCCTTACCAGGTCGAATTTATTTTGGCACGTCATTGCGGCGATATCACCAAGTGCATTTTCCATATTTTGTATAAGATCCATAGAAATAAGAGCAAAGTTTTGCTCCTTTCCATAGATGCCGAAAAGGCATTCGATTGTGTCCACTGGCCCTATCGCTTATCGACTTTACTCTGGTTTGGCTTTTGGGACAAATTCTGCCGATGGATCTGCTGCATCTACAGCGAACCCAGGGTGTCAGTGAGGGTCAACGGCCTCTCTTCCTTCATCTTTCTAATATCTCGGGGCACACGAAAAGGGTGCTCTTAACATGTGTATTTGTAAATCGCACGTTCACCTGTAGGTATCTTGGCGCTGAATAACATATGTTCATTGTTACCCAACTCAATGGTACTCATTTTATCGACCTCAGATGGATGAAAGGCTGAGTGGACCTGCAGGGATTTGAACCTGTGACCATGAGGTCAAACATAGGCCCCTGCAGTTGACGCATTGGTCCACTGAGCCTCCAGACCCAGCTCTTTATCTCCTCTTCTCTTTGCCTTATATATGGAGCCCTTGACGCAGTGGCTTCAGGATAATCCTGACATCGCCGGTGTCTTGTTTGGAGGTGACCAACATCTTATCAGCCTTTATGCTGATGATGTAATCTTGTCCATAACGAACCCTATGTCCTCCCTTCTATGGTTTCTGAGCTTCAACTATTCGTCAAGGTTTCTGGTTCTAAAGTAAATTTACAGAAATCACAGATTTTGAAACTCTCTGTCATCCCTGCACACGAATATGCCCTGCGTGCTCAATTCCCGTTTGAGTGGGCAAAGGACTCCATTGATTATCTCGGTATCAAACTGGCCGGATCTGTTTCCAAGACTCTGTCTTATAACTAATCCGCTCTCATCTCCCAGATATGTGGGGTGCTGGATGCGTAGAGACGGCTCCGCCTATCTTGGACTGGCCAAATAGCAGCCATAAAAATGACTATACTCCTGTGTATTTTATACGTGTTTCAGACACTTTCACTGACCCCTCCTCCTAAGGCTCTGCGATTCTTACAACTAGAGATAAATAAATTCTTGTGAGATGGCAAAAGACCTCGCCTTTATCAAAGGTTACTTTATTGTCAGAAAGGATATGAGGGCCTTGCAGTCCCTGTTTTCTCTGCTACTTCCAAGCGGTGCAACTCCTTTTCTTGTTGGAATGGAATAACCAACTGCCCGAAAATCATTGGTCCTTTATGGACCAAGCTGTTGCGGGCTCTAGCATTTGGAAAGAGGTTTGGTTACCACATAAGCACAGAGCCTGGGGCTTTTACTCCTCTCCGGTCAGAAGCTTAATGCTTAAAGTATAGGATGCGGTGGCGGTGCAATCTGGCCTTACTACATTTCCATCTCTGATGACACTGATCTTATCCAACCCTAATATCCCTCGACGGTGGCAGGAAGGGGGCTGCAAAAGAATAAGATTTATTTTTGACCAGAACGGGCTCATTCCCTTTGACCAATTACAAGCTGACCATTCTCTAACGGATGCAGAACATATTCAATATTAACAGCTACAGCACTGGCTGACCTCCCAGGGATACAGGACAGTAGCAGGGCATCCTCTAACCCCATTCAAGAAATGGCTACTGCTTAAAACGGATGATAAACATCTTATATCTGAATTGTACACCATGCTTGCCAGGGATGCCACCCCGTAAAAACCACTGGTCTGATTCGCTGGGAGGCAGAGCTTGGGCGGGCCCTCACCCCTAGGGAATGGGAAGACATTTCTTATAGAGTTCACCACACAGAGCACAATATGGCCAGTACTGAAACTGCTTATAAAATCATCTCCTACTGGTATCTGACAGCAGCTCAAATCCACAGATGGGACTCCTGGCGGTCCGGAAATTGCTGGTGAGGGTGTGAAAATTCGGGGATCCTCTAGCATCTCTTATGGAACACCCGGAAACTTACCAGATACTGGAACCAAATCCTTTCTGGCATTGACTCCGATTTTCACGCCTCCATCCCTAGGTCTCCTGCATACACTATCTTAGGACTTCCGAACCCTCTGACTTTTCCCTTGGGTTCCACCCGGAGTTGGCAAATGATGTTGACGTTGGGTGCTGCTCACCAAGTAGAACCAGTAGAATCCCCAATCAAACTTCTTAGTTACATAAATTATGGTTTATCCTGGGGATAGAGAAACTGTCCTTAACACTGGACCCCAAATCTTCTTCCTATGCCGACAGATGGGCCCCATTTAAACAAATTGTATTATCTGAATTTAGAGAACTGATATGCCCTTCCTACTTGCGACTACTTCACCTGGTTCCTAATGAGCCCCCCATCTCTTACTAAGGGCTGTTTATAACTACATATAGATCCTTTCCCTTTTGATGGTGACTTTGTATCTCATGCACTTGCATGGGCACTCTTTACAGTGGAGCATGGGTGGGTGGGGGAGGGTATGGATTGTTTTATTTTGTTACAGTTTCGATGTTATAAAACTCTGCCAGACTTACGCTACCGGCCTCAGGGTTATAGGCAAACAGCTGTGTTCATTATACCATATTCTATTCCGCTGCCAGCCACTGGTTGTAGGCCAACAGCTGTGTGCTACTTTTGACAGGCTTAATACACAGACTGGTTCCTATATTGAAATCAACATAGAGGTAAGCTTATTTGCCTCCCTTAAACAAAGAAAGTGCTTCATCTGCCCAAAGTGCACTGTCCCTGACTGTACATGCAGTACCATCTCTGGCCTGAAGAAAGCCCCATGAATAATTCTGAGTTAGGTTAAAACGTGTTGGCTAATATTAATGATACACAATGCGTAAATACATGGATATGTGTAATACGTATTTGACTGTTTGTTTTACTGAGGTTGAAAGCGGTCACCATTGCTAAAATGTATATGGTTATTGCCATTCAGAAAAAAATGAGAGCTATTGAATTAGTGCAGAAGTTGAATTCCACCTGGTATGGGCATCAAAGCAATATCACAAGTGAAATGAGTGTCCGTATACCCTTCCCTGCTCACTATCTTAGCAGTGAGAACATTCTTATTTCACTTTCACTATCAATATTTGTTATTTAGTTGCAATGAAAGGTTTATGTATCATTTGGTCATTGCTCCATTTTTACGAATGTAAATGCCAAATTCACAATTAACCACTTGTTTAAGATTGAAACGATTCTTGCGAAAGAACCAGTACAAAACGACTCTCTACAACTCATTAATTTACAAAAATGGCAGTTCACCCTTACAATTACTGATTCAAAATGTATCACTCCCATATATTTTGCAAACAATTTTAGTTTTGCTGTTTTTCATTATTTAAAAATTAATCAGTTATCATCTATGATAGCAGTTTAACAATACCTTTCTTTTTTATTTCAGAAAAAAAACACTAGAGTATATTTACAATCAAAAGAAAAACATACAGTAGTCCTTAAACCAATGCATATTTACAATAAAAAGTAAAACACACAGTTAGCCTTAAACCAGTGCATTACATATTTGTTTTTAAACGTAAGAATACAAATCAAGAGGTTTACAATGAGTTCTCCATTATCTCCCTTTTCCGCCTTCCTTCTACTGCTCTCCCTTACATCACAAATTAATACATTTGTGTGTTTGTTTTTTAAGAATAAACAATGTGTTTTTCAAGCATGGGGCTCCCCACTTCACCCATGCTCTCTCGTTTGCTCTCTTTCCCACTTCACACCACAAAAATTACAAAATACATTCTTTTTAGATCAAATAGTGAGTGTATCCAAGGGGGAATTCCATCATCCTGTTGCTCCCCTATGCCTTTCTTTACCCATTTCCTCCCAACTCCTATACTACCTAAATTATTAAATTAGTTCTTTTGAGAATAAACAATGAATACTTGAAAAGAGAGGGATGACCTCAGTGGCAGCCAGCACCGATCGGGAGTAGGGGGGCAGGGCGAGGGGGGGGGGAATGCTAAAAAAACAAACAACATCTTACCTTATCACCACCGCGTCTCTCCTCTGCATCAGGACTCCGCTGGCGCCGAACAGGAACCAGGAAGCACTCCGGCTCCCCTGACCAATTACAACGCTGCAATGCAGCATTGTGATTGGTAAGTATCCAGGCTCCCCTGACCAATCAGAACGCTGCAATGCAGCGTTGTGATTGGTCTGAGTGCCGCGGCTCGGCACTTAGATGGGGATTGGGGACCTGGGCATGTTCTCCACACAGGCTGTAATGCAGCCTGTATGGAGAACATTCGAAGTGCGCATGACTGTTTTGGATGGCCCCAGAGGGCCGGCCAAACAGTCACTGCGCACTTGGAGTGGGCAAACCACTCCTCCCCTGCCCTGCTCTGAGAGCAGGGCAGCCCAGCCCACCAGCCCACCCACAAAGCAACACGGAAACATAAAATGATAATAACTTTGTTATTATCATTTTATGCTTCCTTTATTTACACTGCTTAAAAGCAGTGGGGCGACGCTTCTCCACCTTAGTGGAGGAGATGCCTCTGGATGACCTTCCTGTACTCTCCTACTCCTTCCTCTCCCTAGGGTCACAATCTCTTCATTGCTCCCATTCCCCTCAATGCATGAAATTAGTTGTTTTGATGCAGCAAGTAAGCCCTTTTTTTTAGTATGAATTATTCCGAGTATGAGCCGTTTTGGAGCATTTCACAAATATTTTGCTGTGAGAAGGTGTAACATACTCTTGGAGACAGTCACAGCAACATGTTTGTGAATAAGTTCATTATTAGAGATACAGAGTTCAATGAAAGCAATACTTTCCTGTGCAGCACATGATTTCCTTCAAGGGCCTCATTACAATCGCTACGACACTCCAGATTCCGAATCAAACTCCCATTTACCCATCCAACATGAATATAGCATGCTACAACGCATGCTTTTACATCGCGTTCCATTACAACGCGGTCGTTACAACGACCGTGTTGTTAGAACGCGATACCTTTACCACGCAAGTCACTAGATGGCGCTCCAACCTTAGGAATAGTATAATTTACTATTCCAACTCCGCCCTGCGCAACAATAGGGAAGGTGTTGGAATAGTAAATTATACTATTCCTTAGGTTGGTGCGCCATCTAGAGCAAGTCGATCTAATGACTTGCGTGGTAAAGGCATCGCATTGTAACAACGCGGTTGTTGTAACGACCACGTTGTAAAGGTAACGCGATGCAACAGCTGCGTTGTAAAGGCTGTTTCCCATCCAACATTTGCACACTTATGACATATTCGGGCTTTTCCCTGCATAATGTACACCAGATAAACCCAGGCGAAAGTGGTGGAGATAAAACACACAACATTGAAGAGTTTTCACAATTCAAAAAGTAAACAAAAACAAAATGCAGATGGTATTCCAGTTCAAAGGTGTGAAAAGGTGAGGTAAAAATACCACACCCTTTGTTATTTACCTCTTGGGATTATAATGGATTTGTACTGGGGACCTATGTATGAAAAAAACGCATTGCAGGTTGAGTGACATGGGGCCACAACTGTTTTCAATATGTGGAATATATCTATTACTCTGGTACTATGAAGAGGAAGAGATAGTAAAAATAACTAATTCATGCACCTACCCGAAGTAAGCTAATGTACATAAATTATCCTTGCAATAATGGTGTACACATCTTTGGCTGCAAAGGACTTTGTTGGTGATAGATCAGAAAGTTTTCCAAATAAATCATTTTGGTATTCTGCCTGTAGTTAGACAGTACTGTACTTGGGCCTATGAAGCACTAAGTATACTGAACATTTCTTCAGCTTTGTCTAAATCTTAAACATGCTTTTTTGTATTGTGGAACGTAAGTTTTTGCTAAGCCAAAACAATGTGCACATGCCTACTCTCAATCCTCTCTGCTCCAGAATTTCTCCAACACCAACAACATATTCTCTTCAAACCAAAAGCTTCCGGTTGCACAATGCACTCAAAAATCTTATGAATACACTGGTCTGTGGCTACCACTAACCATTCCTGTTTCATCTATTATTTTGGTGTACACTGCTGCATATAACAAAGTAACTATTCCTTTAAATCTTCTGAAAGCCGTTCTAAGGAATCTCCTTACATTTCAATAGCTGGGGAAACTCTAGAGTTTCTTCTAAGTCTGTGGTGCAGAACTGCTGGGCTGTCCATTAATCCTGCTTGTGGCTTGATTCCACAAACCTGTGTAGACTATCATATTAGACTTTTTATTCATTGTCACAGATTCAGGTCCAAGTGTGAAGTCACATTAATCTTTCTATTTCTATCACATAAGTGACTTTGCTCAAGCTACTCCTAACTGCTTTGACTTGAATCTGTCGCTACTCCACTGTTAGCTGCCTGAAATCGGATCTACACCTAGCACCCTCATCAGGAACCTCAGAATAATCATCGACTGCAAATCGGACTTGACCGCACAAGACATTGCATTCACTGCATCCTCCTTCCACATCCTGAAGATGTTGTGGAAGACCTTCAAATAGCTCCCAAGCAACAGTAGAAAAACTGACACCCACGCCATAGTCAACAGCAAGTTCAACTACGGAACAACTTTAATGCTGGGATCAATATGCAACTCAATAGAAAACTACAAACCATCCAGAACTTGGCAGCCAGAATTATATTCAACCTCCTACAAAGAATGTACATTAAACCACACCTCCGGAAGCTCCACTGGCTCCCAATACACAAATGTACTAATTTCAAATGCATCACAAACACATTCAAGGCACTACACAACTTAGGCTCCACTTACCTGAACAGTCACATCTCCTTCCACCTACCTCCCAGTCACACCCTCTCCACACGAATTCTACTTACACACATCCCACGCATACACCGAACCAGATCAGGAGGATGGGCAGTCCCTTACATCACTCCTAAAGTGTGGAATGGCCTCCCACTCCACATCAGAGCCTCCTCTTCGCTTCTTAAATCCCGCAGGAAGCTGAAGACCTGGCTTTTCAATTAAGCAACCTACCATAGACAGGGCTAGCCACACACCTGGTGAAGGCCCAAGCAAACCCTCAATTAACTTATACTCAACCCTCTGGTAGCTTGGCACAGAGCAGTCAGGCTTAACTCAGAGGCAATTTGTAAAGTATTTGTGCAGCACTTCAAAAACTAAATAGTGAAAGCATACTACAAAAGAATCCCACTCCAGATTAGAAAAATAGAGCAATTTTTATTAACTAAAAGAAAACCACAGCTACAAACATCTAATCAGTGGAACCGGAGATATGCAGGTTTACAATTTGCAGTGACAATAGCGCTAAAAATCACAAAGTGCCAACTCTGGATATCTGGTCACACCGGACCAGATATCCACAGACTTTTGGCAAGTTTGAGAGTTTAAGCGATTCATTATTTCTGTGATTTCCACATAAACGTTTGAGTATTACTGGCAGCGGTGATAGCGCTAAATATATTATTTGGTGGGTTAGTGAGTACAGCCCGCTACCACTCATGGGCTATAACTTACCTTCCACAATAAAAAAATATTCTCTTCAAACCAAAAGCTTCCAGTTGCACAATGCACTTCACACATAATGAATACACTGGTCTGTGGCTAACACTAACCATTCCTATTTCATCTATTAATTTGGTGTACACTGCTGCATATGACAAAGTAACTATTCCTCTAATTCTTCTGAAGGTCTTTCTCAGGAATCTTTATTCATTTCAATAGCTGGCGAAATGCTAGAGTTTCTTCTAAGTCTGGGGTGCAGAATTGGTGGGCTGTCCCTTAATCCTGCTTGTGGCTTGATTCCACAAACCAGTGTAGACTACAATATTATACTTTTTATACATTATCACTGATTCAGGTCTAAGAGTGAGGTCACAGTAATCTTTCTATTTCTATCACATAAGTGACTTTGCTCAAGCTACTCCAAATGCTTTGACTTGAATCTGTCGCTATTCCACTTATATACCACTCCAACTGGTGGCATCCCGAACTCGGACCTACACCTAGCACCCTCACCAGGAACCTCAGAATAATCATTGACAGCAAACTGAACTAGACCACACAAGACAGCACCATAACTGCATCCTCCTTCCACATCCTGAAGATGTTGAGGAGGAGCTTCAAATGGCTCCCAAGCAACAGAAGAAAAACTGACACCCACGCCGTAGTCAACAGCAAGTTTGACTATGGGAACAACCTCTATGCTGGTATCAATATGCAACTAACTAGAAGACTACAAACCATTCAGAACTTGGCAGCCAGACTCATCCTCAACCTCCTATAGAGAATTCACATCACACCTCAGGGGGCTCCACTAGCTCCCAATACACAAATGTGCTCATTTGAAACACATCATGGGACGCGCTTAGGCTGACTAAGAGGTTTGATTGCTGCACAGAACGGAACGCCTGGTAAAGGGCTCCCCTCTACTTTTGCTGCATTCTTAAATAGTTAAAAATCTGACAAGGAACTCTGTTCGATGTATTAGAGAGCACCTGGTAAAGGGCTCTGATGTTTTTAAGCTGTGTTAAAAATCGCATCTTTGCACATTGCTTTTAAGCTGCTTTTAGAAATTGTATCTTTGCACATTGCTTTTAAATTACCTGGGTACTGGAAATCTCTCACTCGGTATCCTCCCGGTCCAGCACGGATTGTTCCGGTTGTCTGGAGGGAGGCGCTACTAACCGGAAGTGAGACCTGACCACTTCCCTCCCAATCCCGACGGGAGGTTAGCAGTCTAGATAGCACACTATAAAGCATATGCCTACACAGACGCGCAGCGGACGCGCTTAGGCTGACTAAGAGGTTTGATTGCTGCACAGAACGGAACGCCTGGTAAAGGGCTCCCTCTACTTTTGCTGCATTCTTAAATAGTTAAAAATCTGACAAGGAACTCTGTTCGATGTATTAGAGAGCACCTGGTAAAGGGCTCTGATGTTTTTAAGCTGTGTTAAAAATCGCATCTTTGCACATTGCTTTTAAGCTGCTTTTAGAAATTGTATCTTTGCACATTGCTTTTAAATTACCTGGGTACTGGAAATCTCTCACTCGGTATCCTCCCCGGTCCAGCACGGATTGTTCCGGTTGTCTGGAGGGAGGCGCTACTAACCGGAAGTGAGACCTGACCACTTCCCTCCCAATCCCGACGGGAGGTTAGCAGTCTAGATAGCACACTATAAAGCATATGCCTACACAGACGCGCAGCGGACGCGCTTAGGCTGACTAAGAGGTTTGATTGCTGCACAGAACGGAACGCCTGGTAAAGGGCTCCCCTCTACTTTTGCTGCATTCTTAAATAGTTAAAAATCTGACAAGGAACTCTGTTCGATGTATTAGAGAGCACCTGGTAAAGGGCTCTGATGTTTTTAAGCTGTGTTAAAAATCGCATCTTTGCACATTGCTTTTAAGCTGCTTTTAGAAATTGTATCTTTGCACATTGCTTTTAAATTACCTGGGTACTGGAAATCTCTCACTCGGTATCCTCCCGGTCCAGCACGGATTGTTCCGGTTGTCTGGAGGAGGCGCTACTAACCGGAAGTGAGACCTGACCACTTCCCTCCCAATCCCGACGGGAGGTTAGCAGTCTAGATAGCACACTATAAAGCATATGCCTACACAGACGCGCAGCAGACGCGCAGCAGACGCGCGCAGCGGGCGCGCCTAAGGCAAGCCCGTCTGCGCCCGTCCGCGCTTGGACGTCGCCAGGAGCAGCAACCCCTGCCGGTTTCGTCCACACTCAGCCCAAAAAGGTGAGGCCTCCTTATACGTATACTGGTGGAGAGTTGGTGAAGATCAGGACCGGCAATGCATATAAAGCAACAGCGATTAAGGTCTGCCCCTCTCCTACTGAAGTAATGGGACCTTTCTCCTGTGGCAACTGTCAGTACCAATGTAAACTAGCCCTCTCCAAGAGAACCATTAGAGAACCGATGCAGCACTCCGAACCTGCTCCTTATTTTACCGAAAGTACGTACACAGCCAGATCGGATACTAGCAAGGCCTGGAAATGCTTTCTGGCCAACGTAAGATCTCTGCCCAAACATGCTACCAACATATGGGACCTACTGTCTTCCACTAATCCCCATATAGGGTTCCTAACGGAAACTTGGATTAAACCACACGCCAATCCCGACATAGCAGTAGCACTCCCTGATGGCTACCACATACTAAAACTAGATAGACCGCACAGGACCGGTGGAGGAATAGCCATAATTTACAGAAACCCCATCACTTTCTCCATTTTAGACCAAGTAAGCAACGACCAGCTAGAAATACTGGTTTTTAGTATGAACTTACATCATAGCCTCAGTTGGAAAGGAGCCCTAGTATATCGCCCACCAGGACCACTAACCAACACCACTACACAACTCATGGAACTTATTGCCCACGCTATATCTTCCAGGAATTTTCTACTTCTTGGAGATTTCAACATACACAGTGAAATCCAAGACAACCCTGAGGCTTCATCTTTCTTGACTGAATTGTCTGCACTCAATCTTACTGTAATAAATAAAGCCCCAACGCACCAAGCTGGCCATACGTTAGACATCATCTTAACTAATTCTTCCGATGTTGCTTACGTAGATACTCATTCCCTGACTTGGTCGGACCACTTCATGGTCGAATTTCACATTAACAGCCACAAAGCACACCCTATTCCCAAATGCTATCAAAATAAAAGCTACAGACGCTGGCATTCAATCACACCAGCACTTTTTGAAGCTACATTTTGCCCACCTCAACACTCGGAATTAGAAAATGTTGAAAAACGTCTAATTTCTTTCAATGCCAGTCTATTGGCAACCATAGACAGCTTAGCCCCTCTGAAGCAATGCCCTAGGAACACAAAACGACGTCAGGCTCCGTGGTATTCGACCTCCCTGAGGCTAGAAAAAGGCTTATGCAAAAACTTGAACGCCTTTGGCGGCGCTCACACGATCTAACAGATAGAGAAAAATTCAAAGAGGCATTAATTCAATACCACCGCAACCTGAAAAATGCTAGGAAAACCCACATTGCAACCACTCTTGAACAAGCAGGGAGCTCTCAGAAATGCCTCTATCAAATCTTAAAAACATTCACAAGTCCTACAGCCTGTGACACAGAATCAGTTCCATCGCAAATGCTGTGCGATAACATAGCTAGCCATTTCACTCAGAAAATTGACACGATCTATAACAAAATTACTTCCACAATAAATCCTCAAACTAATTTGGAAATGGAACTCCTACATACCCCGCCATTAACTTGCTTGTTAGAACATTTCCCACTACTTACAATTGAAGGTACAGAAGCATTTTTAAAATGCGCAAAATCAGGTTCTCCACGGGACACTATACCTGCAAACATGTCAGCCATTCTACACAAACAATTAGCTAACCCCATTTGCGATATTCTTAATAGCTCCTTGAGGGAAGGAGTCCTCCCTCTAGATTGGAAAGCCGCGCAAATAATCCCAATAAAAAGAACTCCAAAATCTCAACGGAAGACGTAACAAATTATCGACCAATCTCCCTCCTTCCCCTTCATCCAAAAATCTTGGAGAAGCACATCAACACACACCTCTCTGATTTCATTGAAGCCAATAATATTCTGGACTCCTCACAATCTGGATTCCGCCCCAGATATAGCACGGAATCCACTCTCGTAGCAGTCACAGACAACATTAGGATGCTGCTGGATGAGGGTCAAGCAGTACTTCTGGTGCTGCTTGACCTCTCCGCGGCATTCGACACCATCTCCCACCAAATATTACTCAGTAGATTGGGTGACATAGGCATCACAGGAAATGCTCTAAAATGGCTGTCTAACTTTCTGTCTAACAGAACACAAACAGTTAATCTAGGACCTTACCATTCTAAGACCACCAAGGTGACCAAGGGTTCATGTTTGAGCCCAACCTTGTTCAACATCTATGTGACTCCCTTGGCGAGGCTGCTGAGGAAACTGGGATTCATCCCCATATCCTATGTGGATGACACCCAATTACTCCTCTCATTTGATAAATCCATCCCCAATATTCAAACCACCTTTGGTGAAGGAATGAAGACCATAGCAGAATGGATGAAAATTAATTTTCTACAACTGAACACGGCTAAATCGGAAATAATGTTGTTTGGCGAGGCCACTGTGAAATGGTCCCCTAGCTGGTGGCCAGAGGAACTGGGCCCCACACCTTGTCCAAAACAGGTGGTAAAAAATCTAGGAGTCCGATTGGACCACAAACCTACGCTGGGAGACCACGTCTCTTCTACTATCGGAGCTTGCTTCCACAATCTTAGCATGCTCAGAAGAGTCTTCCCTTTTCTGCCATTATCTTCCAGAAAAACCCTGATGCAGGCACTAACCTTAAGCCGCCTAGATTACTGTAACGCATTGTTCATTTCAGCCAATGAAAGTGCCTTAAACAGATTACAGGTCGTCCAGAATACTGCGGCACGACTGGTAACCAATGCTCCCCCTAGAACGGCCTCCCTTCCCTTACTTCAGAAACTACAATGGCTGCCCATACGAAAAAGGATTAAATTCAAAATATGTTGTATGGCCTATAAAGCCGTCAACAGATTAGGCCCCAGTTATCTAAATGACAAATTTGTCAATTATGTACCTTCCAGACCCCTCCGCTCAGGAGCTAAAGCCCTGATACAAGTCCCGCGTTTCAAAAAATCCCGCCAAGGTGGTAAGGCCTTTTACCATATCGCCCCACTTTACTGAAACAAACTTCCCCTACTTCTGCGACAATACACTGATTACCTGGTTTTCAGGAAACTGCTAAAAACATCGCTGTTCTAAATCATTTCTCCTTGGCACTCTTAGGCGGTCCGTGCGCTGAGATACCCTTATGGGGTGATTCGTGCGCTATATAAAATAAATAAATAAATAAATCAGACACACATTCAAGGCACTATACAACTCAGGTGCCACTTACCTGAACAGTTGCATCTCCTTCCACCAACCTCCCAGGCACACCCTCTCTGCAGGACTTATTCTCGCACACATCCCATGCATACACAGAACCAGATCAGGAGGATGGCCAGTCCATTACATTTCTCCTAAAGTGTGGCATGGCCTCTCACTCCACATCAGAGCCTCCTCCTCTGTTCTTGAATTCCGCAGAAAGCTGAAGACCTGGCCTTTCAATTAACCAACCTACCATAGACAGGGCTAGCCACACACCTGGTGAAGGCCCAAGCAAACCCTAAATTAACCTATGCTCAACCCTCTGGTAGCTTGGCATAGAGCAGTCAGGCTGAACTCAGAGGCAATTTGTAAAGTATTTGTGCAAAACTTGAAATAGTAACACTGTGAAAGCACACTACAAAAGGATCCCACACCAGATTAGAAACAGAGACGAGGGCTTGTGATGTGAATTCCAGCATCGAGGAGTCATCACACAGTCGGGGTGATGCTTCGGTTCCAAGGAGCTGCGAGGCTGTGATGCAGAGTCAGGCATCATCGTCAAGGCTGCAGTCGTTGAAGAATACGAGGGCCTGCACCGAGGATGCATCATGCAGCAGTGGTGCCGGTGAGGCAATGGGCTGCAATCCGATGCTGGTCTTTGTGATGAAACTGATCCATACAGCAGCAGTGAGGCATTGGTTCTGGTCGGGGTTGCGCTTCGCAGCAAAGGAGATGCTTCAGTTCCACATGATTCGCTGAGGCTGGCAGAGCCCATTAGGCCCACCTCCAAGGGTCCAGGACTGGAGTGACACCACTTGGCAGGGTAGGCTCACAGATGGCAGAGTCCATGTGCTGGGGTCAAGGTTGTTGGAGCCTTCTGTCCCTGAAACTCAAGCCAGGAGGCCAGTCAAGTAGCCCTTGGAGTCACTGTGGGGTCCTGGGTTCAACAGATGCAGGTCAAGTCCTTCTCACCCAGGCAAAGGGCAGCAGGTCAGCATAGCAGGGCAGCAGTTCCTTCATAGCAGCAGTCCCAGAGAGTGGCAATCATTTCAGCAGCACAGCAGTCCTTCTTTCAGGAAAAGTATCCACAAGTCTAGAAGTGTACTCAAGAGGTGGTGTCTGACATCCAATATTTATACCTGATGCCCTTTCTCTGGAAGGTGAGAGAAGCTTCTAGAGGTTTTCTTTTGAATTCCCCAGGCATCCTGTCTTGCCTGCCCTGGCTCCAGACTAACTATAGGAGCTACGCAGCCCTTTGTGTGGAGGCAGGACACAGACCATTAAAGTGGTAGTAGTGCTGTGCCCAGCTCAGCCCTCTCATCCTGCCAGTGATGGCCCATCCAGGCAACCTAAGCTCTCTATTGTGTGTGGCTGCCTAGGAGGAATACACAAAGCCCAAATGTCAGCTATACCCCATCATGTGACCCAAAGACAAGCTACAGGCACTAAATGGCTAATGCAGGAAAATACCAACTTTCTAAAAGTGGCATTTTTAAAACTGTAATTTAAAATCCTACTTTACCATGAGAGAGGAGTTGTCATTACAAATCCAAAGACACCAAACATTAACTGATTCCCTGCTCCCATTTGGAAATTACAGCTTATTAAATGCAATAAGGTAACTCCATCTTATGGGAGAGGTAGGCCTTGCAGTAGTGAAAAACAAATTTAAGTGTTTTTCACTACCAGGACATGTAAAACTTTAAATTACATGTCCAACTTTGTTTTAATACATTGCACCTTGCCCTCTGTGCTGTCCAGGGCCCACCCTAGTGGTGATTTATGTGTATTAAAAAGAAGGTTTGTGCCTGGCAAAAGGTTTATTTTGCCAGGTCGAAATGGCAGGTTAGAGCTGCACACACAAGCTGCAATGCCATGCCTGGGACATGCTTAAAGGGCTACTTAAGTGGGTGTCACAATAAGTGCTTCGTGCCCACTAGTACCATGTAATGTAGAGGCCCAGGGTACATGTAGTACCACTTTACTAGGAACTTACAAGTAAATTAAATATGCCAGCTGGGTGTAAGCCAATTCTACCGTATTTAGAGTAGGCAGCACAAGCACGTTAGCACTGGTTATCAATGGTAAAGTGCACAGAGTCCTAAAAGCCAACAAAAAAGGGTTCAGAAAACAGGAGGGTGAAAGCAAAAAGTTTGGGAATTAACATGCAGAAAGGGCCAAGTCCAACACATAACATTAAAAAATTAACAACAGAACAAGGAACAGCACAATAAAACAGTGGCAATATAATTCAATACAACAACTACAGTACAACATAGTAACACAATGCAAAAATGCAGCACACAAATTCAGCACAAAACAACATATTACTGTCACACAAAATGCAACACAACAAAGATACACAAATATTCTTGCCTCTTATTTTTATTGCCACAGCCACAGATCTACTCTTATCATATAGTGGTAAAAGGTGTTTACACCCTGCTCTGCCTAACTTACTACCAAAACCATGTAATAATGTTTTGTGATAGGGCCCTACACCTTCAACATCAGACAGTGTTAACTGTGTGTTTCAGACTTCTGGGGTTGAGAAAACAAATACTGCTGATTTGGGTCAATGATCACATGTTCACAATGCTATGAAATTTCAAAATAGGTCCTACTTACTGCTATATGAAAAAAAGTTTTTATTATGAAGCGACAGGTCTTTTGCTAATGCTGTGTGTGGGATGAGGCTTTTCAGTATAGTGTTTCAGTTCTGAGAAAAGGCATGTGATGCAGTTGCTTGTTCAGTATTGTGAGAAGCTTCTTAGAAGTTCTGTGGTGTAAGATGATCTCACTGTCTGATCCTGCATAGCATTAAGAAATATGGATTCACCCATCTGTATAAGAAAATCAAAGTTAACCACATTGCAAAGCCAGCCAACCTGTCTGAGTAAGGAACATACATTATACTGTGGCCTACTTCTTTTTTACACACTGAGATTATTTCCCAGCACAGTCCAGGAAAAACATAACTCACACCACAGATTTTTAAATTGTAATTTATTACATGCATGGTACAACAGCATGCACTTTATGCTCAAGAAGTGTGCTTATCAATTGAAAACTGAAAAATAGCTTTTAAGGAAGACATACCACTCAAATAAAGTTTGAACTTACATATAATATTCTCAGCTATTTCTGTATTTTTGGACATAACCTCCTTCCATCCACTCATCAGATACAGCTTGCAGTAGAGGGTCATATTTATGGGTGACAGGGCTCCGCCCTATTTGTTTTCTTCCATTTTCTATTATCTCCTATAATTTATTGTTGTTATAATAATAAAAATGCTGACCATTGCTTCAGCCTGAGGCAGTGAATCTGTCTTATGGCTGCTGTAGGTGCATAGAGGCGCTTGTTCCAGCCTTCAGATAGAATGTCCAGGGATGGCAAAGTCTCAACACTGGTATCAGGGGATCTGGAAAGCCCAGATGCCTCCCAATTTGTGACTTGCTTTAGCGTCACCTGTAAAGATTGCCTGATGTGCTTTAGGCTCCAGCCCTGTAAGGTCTAAAGCTACAATTCAATCCGGTTGCCACCTCATCCTCTCCCATTTTGTCAAAGGTGGGGCAGTGTCAGGAGCCTCACTGACCTTGTACTGTGATGTAATAGGAGAGAGTGAGAAGCGGACCAGCCCAGTCAGCTGAAGGTGAGCAAAAGAAATCTATCAGATGTTGAGTGTGGGTGAGAGTCATCTGCTGCTCCTCCGCTGTGGCGGAGGAGCATCACCCCACTGCTTTTAAGCAGTGCGAAGAAGAAGCATTGAATGATAATAACTTTAAGTTATAATCATTTAATGCTTCCTGCTGCTTTTATGGGTGGGCAGGTGGGTGGGGCTGCTCTGCTCTCGGAGCAGGGCAGGGGAGGAGTGGTTTGCCCACTCCTAAGTGCGCAATGACTGTTTGGTCGGCCCTCTCGGGCCGCTAACCAGTCATGCGCAATTTCCCCGTTCTCCATGCAGGCTGTATTACAGCCTGCATGGAGAACAAGCCCAGGCTCCCATTCCCTGGTTGAGCGTTCAACCAGGACACTCAAAACCAATCACAACGCTGCATTGCAGCGTTGTGATTGGCCAGGGGATCCTGGGTGCCTACCAATCACAACGTTGCATTGCAGCATTGTGATTGGTCAGTGGGGCCTGGCTGTGCTTCTGTCTGGAGAAGACCAGGAGCGGAGACGCCGGACCTGGCGATAAGGTAAGTTTATTTAAATTATTTGTAATGTAATTTTCTTTTTTCTTTAAGTATGCGTGACCCCCCTCTACCCCACCCCCCACGCGACCTGCCCGCCCCGCGAGCCATGCCGACCGCTGCTGGTGAGAGTGTCTGTATGTATGTAAGTGTGTTAGCATGTGTGTGCGTGTGTGTTCGTGTGTGTGAAAGTAAGTGACGATGAATGACAGGAGGTTAGTGAGAATAAGAGAAAATGAGTGACAGTGAATGTAACTGTAAATGAGGATAAGTGAGCCACAGTAAGTGAGAATAAGTGAGGCCGTGTGAGAATGAAAGAGTGAAACTTAGACTGTGAGAATAAAAGTGAGCGCAAGTGTTACTGAGTGAATGATAGGGAGTAAGTGGGTGAGTGAGTGAGTCAGTGAGTAAGTGAAGCTGTGCATCGTGGGGATCTCAAATGGCACACTGAACCTATCCACTCTGCGGAAGTTACACTGAATGTCACATTCATCCTAAGAAGCCTGATATTGCTTACAGGGGGCACAAACCCCTTTCATTTAATGTGATCACCACATCCTCCAACATTAATTTAACCTTCCATTCGACCCCAGCCTTCTCCAGAATGTAACACAACATTATCCTACAGGCCATGAAAAATATTTGAACTAAGCCTGTTATAAGAAAAACTCTTTGTTTCCTTCCCTTTTGCGATGAAAATGTCTGTAAAACAGTTTCACTAGTGGATTATTGGAATATACGCAAGACAATTTTTCTCAAAATCAACACCTCTACGACCTGCGAAAGGGCATGCTGGATAGTTCAACTATGGAATAAAACTTCAAAAGACTAAAAACAGATTCCAAGAAAGATTATGGCGGAAGTCATGTAATTCTAATGATAAAAAGTGACTTCAAACGCAGTGCCGAATCGATAGGCCCTAAATCAAAATTATCCCACTGCGTAGACTTCATCATGGAGGCAGTATGCCCCACCAAAGAGTTCTTCAAAATAGTCTATAAGCTCAGTAACCCTAACTATCTCCAAACAAATGTAAAGCACTCTCTTGAACTCTGCAACACCTTAATGGCAAACTTCATCGTAAAGTTGCCATCTGCAAGTCCTACTTCCACTCAAATACATGGAGCAAATACCAGTCACCTCCATCACAGCCAAAACTGGCACCCGTGAATACACAATCACAAATGTGATCATTCAACCTACTGACTGAAAAGGTATCTGTTGACCTATTCAAAAGCATACACTTGGCAGGCTCCTCTGAAAACAATACAATTTCTTACAGAGACCATAAAATCCTCCCTATCAATTTGTGTTATCCATGCAAGTTGAAAACACACATATACTAAGCCAAGCCAAGGAATTTCAGACCAATTGCAAATGGATCTTTCATAGGTAAACTAATAAAAAGGGCATTATTGTCACAGAGCTCATCCT
Source organism: Calotriton arnoldi (assembly GCA_963921515.1). NCBI lineage: Eukaryota > Metazoa > Chordata > Amphibia > Caudata > Salamandridae > Calotriton > Calotriton arnoldi. The sequence continues at coordinate 753,139 of CAWUFW010004777.1, forward strand.
TCGTCAAACAAAGTGGTTTCAGGCTCAGAGGAAGCACTTATTCTCCACATGGAATAACCTCAAGAAATCTGTGGACACTACCAGAGTGGCTGCTCTAATCCTTCTCAATGTATCATCAGCCTTTAGTACAGTTGGCCACCAAATATTAGTCAAACCACTCTATGATACAGGTATCCAAAGCATTGAAAAATCACACCTTAAGGATAAATCCCAAATTGTCACTCTACCACAATTCAAGTCCTCGCCTTACTCTACCAAAGTAGTAGTCCCAAAAAGATCAATAATTGCACCTTTATTTTTTAATAGCTCTCTAGCTCCTCTTATTTATCAATTTGTGAGTTTTATATAGTGTGAACTAGACCTGAAGGTTTCAGAACGCTTTACAGAGTAAGCGCAACAGCAATAACATGAGGTACATCGAGAATAGATACAAATATATAGTAACTGTGAAAAGGGCAAATGGTATACAATAGAATATGTAGGCAAAGCTCCTCTTTAAATGAGCTTTAGCTCCTCTTCCTTACCTCCATAGAGATTATTTTTAGGACCGGACAAAACTTCCTGCAAGGCAAAATGAGGTCATGCAATCAAAAGAGACATTATAGCTCATCTATGGCTCTGTCGTGTTCTCTGCCCAAGGAAACACGCCAGAGTCAGGTAAGGTTACGTTATTCTTTATTCTGTATGGTTCCTGCTGCTGCCCACATACATGTCCGTCCTCGTGCCCTCCTCGTTTCAAGTGTCCCCTCCCCACTCCTTGACCGGATGTGGTATCCAGTTCCTTTCCTTCCTCATGGTCCGGTGCAGGGTCCTAGTGCCCTTCACCCAGGCCACTACATCTCCCCCCTTTGTCACAAAGAAATGATGAGAGAAAGGAGGAAGAGAGAGAGATATAGAGATAGAGAAAAGAAGAAAAAGAGAGATAGGTCAGAGCGAAAATGGAGAGATATGTATGCATCCCCATCACTACATTTCTTCAATGAGTCTTTTCGGCCGTCTGCTCGCTCTTCTTGGGCAAGCCTCTTTCTGTGACTCTTCTGCTTGTCCTTCACCCTTGTCTGTTCCCTTTCCGTTGTGACCCGTCGCTTCATTTTCTTCTGCTGCCGTGTCTTGGCCGTCTTCAGTCATGGTCTTCAGTCCTTTGAAGTGAGAACTGTTCCGTGTTATTCGGTGGTGTTCCGACTCCGCCGTAACCATTGGCCCCTTGATGTTTATGATTGTTAGCGGGTCCTTTGAGAACAGGCTGTCGGACTTTCTTTGTTGTTGCTGACGCACTACCACTGAGTCCCCTTGTTTGAGGTGCGACGGGGTGGCATGTCGCCTTGCGTCTGCATATGCTTTCATCTTCTCTTTGGCCTCTCTGTCTTTGGCAGCAATGCTGCTGTGCTCGGGTGGCATCGTTGCTTCTACCTGTGTTAGCCTCGTCCTGCTTGTCCTTCCCAGCACTAACTCAGCGGGACATCTTCCTGTGGAGCTGTGGGGGGTGTTTCTATAGTCTCGTAGCACTTGACAAAGTGCTTGGCCTATGGAGATCTGCGCCAGCTTTGCTCGTTGGACAGCCTTCTTTATGTTCCCCCTGAACCTCTCCACCATGCCGTTCGCTTGTGGCCACAAAGGTGTTATCTTCCTGTGATGAATGCCTAGGTAGGTCATAAATCTTCGGAATTCTTCCTCTGAGAACGGAGGACCGTTGTCTGTCTTTAGAGTTTCTGGGGAGCCCCAGGCCGCAAATATGTCATCCAGTATTGGTAGCGTCGCTGTTGCTGATGTGGATGAGACGTGGCGCACTATGGGAAATCGTGAGTATTCGTCAATGATCACGAGCAGATAGTTGCCCGTGTCCAGTGGCCCAAAGAAGTCAGCTGCCAATGTTGTCCACACCGCCCTTGGAAGTTCCGACATTTGTAGCGGTTCGGGCTTGGTTGGCGGTCCTGTTGTTTGACAGATGTGACATGTCATGACGGTGTCTTCCACCATTCTGTCTAGGCCAGGGAACCATACTTTGTCCCTTAACAATTTTTTTGTTGCAACCATGCCTCGGTGCAACTCATGTGCCAGATTAACAGTCTGTCGCCTTAGTGAACTTGGTATGACTATCCTTGTTCCTCGCATCATTATTCCTGTTTCTGTCTCCGACAGTTCTTCATGTATCTTCTTTAGCGCTAGCATTTCCTCCTTGTTTACTCCTTCTCCCCAGGTGCAGTTATTGTTGATGTGTCTCCATCTCTGCAGTCTTGTTGTTGCTTTCGCCATTTGCATGGTGGCATCTTTCACTGTCTCCTGCTCTAGCTCTGCTAGTGTTATTGGCGCAGGAGTGTTTTGTTTTAGCACAAAGTTGAGATATTCTTCTGCCATTGATGTGGTCTCTTGTGCCTGCGGTAGAGGGCGTCTTGACATGTAGTCAGCCGGGTTGTGTTCTTTTCCTGGCTTGTGAACAATCTTTAAGTCATAGTCCATCAGCCTTATACCCCAGCGCTCAATGCGAGGGGGCATTTTTGCCGACGGATTGCCGTATATTGTCACCAGAGCCTGATGGTCTGTTATGATGGTGAACGGCTTCCCGTAGATGAACATGTGATAGTGTTCACACGCCCATACCACTGCTAGGCTTTCCTTTTCAGGTTGGGAGTATGCCTTCTCGATGTCAGACAAACCTTTGCTTGCATATGCAACAATTTTTCTTGGTGAATCTCTCCCCGGCAGGTGCTGTGCTAGTATTGCTCCTAGTCCGACTGGGCTGGCGTCCACCGTCAGTTCAGTGCATAGCAGGGGGTCGAAATAGGCAAGATGATCTACAGTCATCACGGCCTGTCTGATAGCCTCAAACGCCCAATTGCATTCCTGTGACGAGAGGAACTTCTGACCTTGCTTTGTTAGCTCTCGGAGCGGTGTGCTCACCGTGGCAAAGTCCTTTATGTAGCGACCACAGTAGCTGGCAAGCCCCAGAAATGACCTTACTTCTGCGACATCTGTCAGAGGACTCGCGTTCCTGAGTGTCTCTACTTTGCTGGGATCCGGCCTCATTCCTTTCTTGGAGAAGATGTGTCCGAAGAATACCAATTCACTCCTCCCCAGCTCGCACTTGTCTGCGTTCAATGTTAGTCCTGCTTGTGCCAGCTGTAGGCATACTTGACGCAGGGCCCTGTCATGTTCCTCATCTGATCGTCCAAACACTAGAATGTCATCACTATAGTTTAAACTGTTCTTCACCGGCCTTATCACCTGCCTTATGGTCTCCTGAAATATCTTTGCAGTCGATGAAATGCCAAAGCTCAGTCGCTTGTATCGAAACAAGCCCATGTGCGTTGAGAACGTGGTAATGTACCTTGACTGTTGGTCCAGTTCCAGTTGGTGGTGCCACTGGAGTCAAGCTATCCTGGCTGATGTGGGATGAAACCCCGAAACCGGTCCTAGGATGCTCGTTTCCAGTCCAGGGAGGACCTGGCCTGGCAGTTCGGGCTGGACTGTTCCCATTGGGTGCAGGGTCAAGACTGATTTGCATATGGCTGGGTCCAAACTGGAATGGCATGGTGAGCAAAAAAACGATGGATTTAGGCCCAGATCTCTGTACTGGGGTGAATGTATGACATTGTTCTGCATTCTGTCCATCAATTGTTCTTTTTGCAACGATCTAGAAATGCAACAGATGAATGCTTAGTAAAACTCTTCTCACTTTATCTGAGGTGTTCCTTTTCAAAGAAAGATGTTCTTGTGTGAGAGCAGAGACCTGCTTCTCACTTCTCTAAAAGGGGTCTTGCTTTTTATATAGCATTTCATTCCCCACTACTACGTTTATATCCCTGTAAATAACATGCATTGTTAAAACATAATATGATGCTACTCAATTTAACGATTTTGGAAGGACAGAAGTCTGAGCTGTCCTTACTACTATTCGAACTCATAACCTTTGGTTAGAGTTAACCCGCTGAAAGAACTGGTAGTTAAAGATGGCTCAACTATCCTGTTTTTTGTCTGGACACTATAGTCAGCATCCCCTAAAAATCAGACTTGTCCTCTGGAGAATATGGCCAGCGGGGTAGTCAAAATGTCGTAAAATGTAGTAGATTGGTCATTCAAAAATGGAGTTATCCTGCAAATATTAAATGTCCTAACTGGCCCCCTTTGTGTTTTACTAAACCTGTTGGCAACAGGCAAGGGCATGGTCACTTTAATGAGAGTTTATATTTGTTTCGAATCTTTGGTTCATTTGTTTTGGCATGTTTACTGACGTTTGCTCTTCCTTAGCCTGAAAATGTAGTAAAACCATGTAGAAAATAACTTTGTGCTTTTCCCTTGCCTTCTTTGAAATCACTGGGTTTGGACCACCATGGCATCATTCGTGAAGATCCTGCTACATTCAGCATGCTCTTAGGATGAGACGCAGATTGAGAGTTTTATCTTTCTTGATAAGTACAACAAAAAAAGAGAATGAGGTATTTAGAGGCCATCAAAGTTGGAAGCCTTCACATCAAGTTACAGACTAAGTACACTGCAGGCATGAACACTGCCACTGGTTGGAGACCGACCTATCCAAGTCAATTATATTGAATTGCAAAATATTAACTCCACAATATTGACTAGCACAGTATCATTAAGAAAAACATATATGTGGAAGTACTGTTCTGTATTGTATGGTATTATACAGTTCATGTAGTATTTTGTTTTCTCTTGCCTAAGCCCCAAAGCACTTACTCGACATTCAGTATGTAATCATTACATCTGTAGGGCATTAATGGGAGAAGGGTGTTGGGAATAGTCAGATCTATTAGTGTTGAGTTTCAGTGTCATATGTGAGGCTTGGAGAAATTTCTCCAGGCTAGGTGTAGCAGCATGTATGTGAGAGATATGTATGTGGTGGTAAGCAAGGAGTGTGAGGATAGGATCAAAAGCAATATTCATAAACCATTCCATGATTGAGTTTTGTCTTTATTTCTCTTTTGAATTCTCAATGCTTTCATGATGGTCCTTATCCTATATGAAAGTTTATTCCAGAGCTTGTATGTCAGTACCTAGAAGGTGCTCCCATCTAGGTGAATTTTTTGGTGCAGTGCGATTATCTGGCCTGGAGCCTGTAGTGGCCTGGGTGAAGGGCACTAGGACCCTGCACCGGACCATGAGGAAGGAAAGGAACTGGACACCACATCCGGTCAAGGAGTGGGGAGGGGACACTTGAAACGAGGAGGGCACGAGGACGGACATGTATGTGGGCAGCAGCAGGAACCATACAGAATAAAGAATAACGTAACCTTACCTGACTCTGGCGTGTTTCCTTGGGCAGAGAACGCGACAACTGGCGACGAGGGTGGGATTTCAAGGCGACACCAGACGCGTGTACCGAGGCCCCTCGTGACCGAAAAACGGAGCCAGGAGCACAGAATAGCGAAGGAAGCACTATTATCACTCTGGTAGCAAACAAAAAAAAAAAAAGGAGAAGAAATAAATAAATAAAGAAATAAATACATAAATAAAAAGAAATTACGTACAAAAAAGGCCTGCACCAGAGCTGCACGTCAGGAAAATGGTTGAACCCGCAGGTGACAAAAACAGTCCACAAGCAATATTTCGCAAACCACTGCCATTCAGCCTATCAGAACCACAGGCCGGCATCAGGTGGGAAAGATGGATTCGGAAATTCGAACGCTACATGCGCGCCACGGACATCGCAGACAGCAAACAGCTGGACCTCTTTCTGAATCTCGTAGGGGATGAAGTGGAGGACCTGCTCATAACATTTCCCAGCGATCAAACAGCGACATACAAGGGAGTGACACAATGCCTCACAGCGAAATTTGACCCACAACGAAATATTGACTTTGAGAGGTACACTTTCAACACTGCATGTCAGCGAGCAGAGGAGTCCCTTGACGACTTCGCAACAAGACTGCGAAAATTGGTCACGTACTGTGAGTTTGACAAGTTTGACAATGAACAAGCGATAAGACTGCGCATGGAGAGCACGGGACCCACGTCTGGGCAAACCCGTCCCACTCGGGGTGACAAATGCAAAAACAACAGTTGATGGACAGAATGCAGAACAATGTCATACATTCACCCCAGTACAGAGATCTGGGCCTAAATCCATCGTTTTTTTGCTCACCATGCCATTCCAGTTTGAACCCAGCCATATGCGAATCAGTCTCGACCCAGCGCCCAATGGGAACAGTCCAGCCCAAATTGCCAGGCCAGGTCCTCCCTGGACTGGAAACGAGCATCCTAGGACCGGTTTCGGGGTTTCATCCCACATCAGCCAGGATAGCTTGACTCCAGTGGCATGGAGAGCACGGGACCCACGTCTGGGCATTCCCGTCCCACTCGGGGTGACAAATGCAAAAACAACAGTTGATGGACAGAATGCAGAACAATGTCATACATTCACCCCAGTACAGAGATCTGGGCCTAAATCCATCGTTTTTTTGCTCACCATGCCATTCCAGTTTGAACCCAGCCATATGCGAATCAGTCTCGACCCAGCGCCCAATGGGAACAGTCCAGCCCAAATTGCCAGGCCAGGTCCTCCCTGGACTGGAAACGAGCATCCTAGGACCGGTTTCGGGGTTTCATCCCACATCAGCCAGGATAGCTTGACTCCAGTGGCATGGAGAGCACGGGACCCACGTCTGGGCTAGATCGTGACTAGTAAAGACAGCTTTATCTGTCTTAGCATACCTTTTGTTTCCAGTACAGACCTTATACTTAGAGTGAGCCTTGGACAAGTCACTTTTTCGTGTTTGGATGTCTGCTCTTGATTCACTGGCTTTCTTACCTTTTCCTATGTTTACCACACACAGAAGCATTTTGGTCTCAGTGAGCTGACTAGAGGAAATGTATCCTCCCACTTCTCACTTTTCTTTTGTATTCAACCCTCAATGGGAGTGCACGTGGTTTCTTGCTCTCGTCCCCATCAGTTACTCACCTCTCAGCTATGTGCTCTATTTTAACTTCATGCACTAAAGTGCCACTCTTGCCACTTATCGTGTTAATTTTGTTTAAGTCTTTACAAGGGTCTGACATCTGAGAAAGGGCTACCAGGCCGCTTGCTTCCTTGTATTGTGCTCTTACACCTTTTTTTCTTGCCTTTAATTTACCATTCTAATATGACCATCTGCATTGCACTGCTATGTGCACGAGACTGTACATAATCCACATTAACGTGGCATTTAAAATATGATATCAAAATGAGCAGTGTCACATGCGACCCAACTACAATACTGCATTTTCGGGACAAAAAGGTAGAACTTGTTGATGAAATGTAAATGATGCAAATCCTGTGAGGCAGTTAGCACAAATGAAGATGTGGAACCATATCACATAAAGTGAGCACCACAAATACAAGCTTGAGACACGGTCTCTGCCACAGTTTTGGGCTGACTGATGTCTTAAATATTTGAAGAGCTGGAGCAGCAGTAAGATATGACCTTAGACAGAGGTAAATGTCTGCTTGTCACAGGAGCTCTAAAGACATACTGCTTTTGTCTGAAAATGTAGATGCATTTGTTGACCTGTTTAGAGAAAATTTAACCTAAAACATAACACAATCAAATGCAAAAAGAAATATGACAGCACAATTAAAACATAACAGGTCACAGCACAACACTTAAAATAGAACACAACACAACAACCACTGTACAACACAGCATAACATTGCAATAATGCAGCACAAAAGCACAAAAGAAGACACAAATATGCTCAATCATTCTTGTCAGCCATTACGACCTCCAGATACGTGCATTGATAAAAGATGATAAAAGGTGCTTGCTCCAAGCACTGCCTGAATGTACCACCAAGGGCATGAAATTATGCCAGCTAAAAAATGTTGTGTCACCCCTCTCGTTGAGGCGGTCACAAACTGTGAACTCCACACTCACTAGGGCTCATGCAACATTTAGCGCTACCGAAATACAGTATTGTTAAGATATCTGTTGCATGGGTCTCCTGCCACAATATCTAATTAGGCAATATTGTCCAACAATAGTGTGTTTTGGAAAAACATAACTCTAAACACGCTTCACAGGAAGCACCTCATTTACTGCCAAGGGGTATTTGTACGATAATTGCACTTGCTTGCATATTTTTCTTGTTACTCAATTTACAAAACTCTGCCAGTTCTGAGAAAAGTATTTTTATGTGCATCTAGGCACATCTGTGAGGAGCTTGGGGTGCATAGAAGCATTCTCAGTCAATCCTGTTGAAGGAAAAGACAATGGAAAGATAACAATTTAACCAGGCAGAAAGCAAGCACATGAGAAAATCTTGGAATGTCTATTGTGTGTGAAAAGTATCTAAGGATCGTTACGTCTTCTAGAAGCAATTCCTTGCATATAGTTATGTAGAAAGCCATAGGCATTTTCAATGTGTAATGCAATCACTCAGCTAGCCCTTGGTGTGCACCTGTAAAAGAAGGGCATGTCACGATCTCCCCACTATCCATGAAAAGCTATTCCAAGCTTGGTGCCATCTTTGTCATACGTTGGAGGCAATGGTAAGTCGGTTTTGCTCCATTACAAAGACTAAAGCAAATACTTTTTGCTTCATTTAGCTGTTATAAGTTAGAAAGGAGTAAAGGGGATCTGCTCCAAAGGTATACTGGTATATATTATATTTGTTGCTTGCTCACAATTAGGACTTTAAATGGGGCCAACCTGCCAGCGCTAAGACCAGCAGTAATTAAGGCGTCAGCAACAATAGGTCTGGCATTGGGTAAACCTGCCTTTTGGCTTTGTCAATGCTTGTTTTGACACGCTTTTGTAAAACATATCGTAGGGAATTTACCAGGCCTTTGCCAATATATATATTTTTAAAAATGCTGAAATTAAAATAGTTCTCTTAATCTAAAAAAGCGCATATTGCTATGGTATTCCTGGGCACTGAAGGAGACCACCTTGTGTGCCTTGTGAAAGATCAGAATACCGACACTCACAGTGAAGTTAGTGAATATATACATACATGTATATATATGTATGTATATATTTGCTAACTTCATATATAATATATATTCACTGAAAAAAACCAAAGGTTACAAGATCGTTATAGTTAGCAAATAGAATTTTAAAAAACTTTAGAAATTCACACAAAAAAACAAAGGTTACAGGGACGTTATAGTTAGGGTCAGATTTTACTCATAGAAAACCAGAGAAATTCAGCCGTTATAGTTACCAGGAACTGTTGGCAGCCATCTTGGGACTCGGCTATTGCCGAGTCCCAAAACAAAAATGTGAAAAAAAAGAAAAGGGGGCAGGGTAAAAATACCCTCACCCCCAAGCCTTGGTCTTTGTTGGGGTCCCCCTGGGCTCAGGCCACAGCATAGAAGTATTTTTTTTTTAAATTGCAGAACATTCTCGACTTTCGCAGCAAAAAAAGAAAATATATATTTTTTAAGAAACCAAGCTCCCGCCCTTGTTTTAGAAATAGCCCCCTGGTGGGCCAGGACCTGGGGTCATGTGCATATATATGAGCATTAAAGGAGGGGGTGTGCGGGCCCCCCTCCTTGGGTATTTTCATGCCCCAGGGACCACCACCTGCCCCTGGGTTATGTTTTTACTAGGGGCTGTGCAGACCCCCGCTGGGCCACGGGGACTGCCACCTCACCAGGGCTAACTACCAAGAAATCGGGGGGGGGGGACTTGCGGACCTCCCGTGCCCCAGGGACCACCACCTCCCCAGAGCTAAATTGATAGTAATGGGGGGCCTTGCATACCCCCCGGCCCCCGGCCCCGGGGACCACCACCTCCCAGGGGCCAAATTAACATTGAAGCCTCGTCGGAGGCCTCGTCGGAGGCCCCGCCCCCTTTCTCAACCACTCTTCAACGCAGTCTCCTGGTGCACTACTGGTTGGGGGATGAAGTCCCCTTGGCTGCTCAAAGTCGTTGGAGGCCAAGAACCTCTATTGTTGCCACAAGTAAGTCCCCTACAGCGGGATTGCTCAGACATTGCCAGAGGCCCCGCCTCCTTTCGCAACCACTCGGCAAAGGGGCCTTCAGGCACTATTTGGGCCGTTAAGAAATGCAAAACAGTCTTTCAGTATGTATGAAAGGCAAAATGCAATTTATACCCAGTATAAATCTCATTTTGTGACTCACAAATAGGCAATTGCAAATAGGGATTTGCGATTTCCAAACCACATGTACATAGCATTTCCTAATTGTGTAATGGGCATTTTGGAAATTATATTACCATTGAATTGGACTTGATGGTAACAATTGTTAGTCCAATCTGGGGGCTGGCCAAAATATTATATTTTGTAGGGACGCACCTCCTCTCTTAGCAACAAGGCCATGTGTTGTTATCTGGTGCCCTCTTGTGGCTAGTGTCAAGCACTGCCCTCTGTAACAATACCGGCCTCCACGGGTCAAAAACCAGCCCCCAACCTTCCGGCCCACTGGGAAAATGCACGCTGCCCGCTACAGCCAGTCAGGCCCTGGTGAAACTCCACCTTTGTTTAAAAATGTCAGAATTACAATTAGAAGTAGCCCCCATAAGTTAACCGATTCTAACAAACATTAGCATTAGGGGTAGTTGCCAAGTGCTTTAAGTCTTCTTTCTGACACGTTGATGCTGAGGTTAGGTTTATTGTAAGGATGACAAGACACGCCTAGTTCTCGCTGCCATGTGCGTCCAAACCCTTCTGCCGCACAGCGAACGTAAACGTCACTGACCTCCTCTTCAGCCTCTACGAGGACTCCAACATCTCTTCCTTCTTTGACAAGCTTGGGGACTTTGAGAACAACAACTATGAGGCCGAGTCCCAGAGCTTCACCGTTACGGCGTTGCTTATTGTGGCCTACTCCGTCACCATCGTCATCTCCCTCTTCAGAACCTTCCTGATCTGTCACATGATGTAGGCCCATGTGTGTATTATGTGCGATTTTCTTTTAGGAAATTGCAATTTAGCGTTTTCCTAAATTTCTATTTCCTAATAGCGATTGTGAATCCATAGGATTCGCTATTAAGAATTCGCAATTTATGTACATTTCAATTTGTGATTCCCAAATAGAGATTTCTTCGGATTCGCTATTTAGGAATCGCAAATGTGAAATTTTGTACATATGGGCCTATATGTTTTACGCAAACTATTTTACTTTGGGATGTAGTGAATACAGTATTAAATAAATTTTGTTCTGTTGCTTTCATGACAGATAAACTGGTTAATTGTGGAGTGAATAGCATTTTCAATATTCTCTGCTGACTACCTACAGTTGCTTAGGAAATGTTGGTGTTTTTATAGCATTGAGAGCTATTTTGAATCAAAATCCAAGAATCTTGCAATATAAAAGTAACTTAACATTAATGCCACAGAATATGCCATATATTTTGTCTCCAATTGCATATTATGGACATAATTTGCCTTTCTTGATGAATAGTACAATAAACCCGCTCTATAATTTGGTCCTGCAATGTCAAAGAAATTCTATTGACTCTAATCATGAGTATAACATTTTGTCTGTGTAGTCCTTTGGACATCTGGTCTGTCATCATGTTTGTTGAATACATATCTTCTGTTTTTGATTAAAATCATTACAAGCTGCAATGCTATTTAACTGAAATACATTATTTCCACCGCAAATGGAGTTTGGATGCATATAACAAGATTGGAGACTTTATACTTTTGATATACTTTGATGAATGAGGACTGTTTCTTTGGATGAGACTGGATACAACATACTTTGATGTTGCAATATTTTTGTATAGCCCTGATGAAATCGGTTTGGTTTATGTACCAATGATGAACCACGTGTTGGCTAAAGTTTTGACTGGAGTGAATACTGAATTCTAAAAGTGACCTAAAACTGGATACTGAATTCCAGAAGTGACTTGTAACTTACTGTGATGATGGAAGAATAAAAAGACAAAGGATTACAACTAAAGAACAAGAACTGTTTTTGTATTGTTGCTTGAATGCTGTGTTGTATAGCTCAGGGGCTGTATATATTTGTTCATGTTGTGGACTTTGTCCACTTCACATTTGAGGGTATAGGTGGCTACCCTTTCCCCTTGGAGCACCGTAAGATTTTTCGTAATTTACATGGGGATACTGATAGTTTTGCGCATTCGAGACCCTTGCCACTGGAATTCTCTCATACATATTTTATATACTTGGTTAATCACCCATAAACTGTGCCTTGTAAGCCAATATGGCTAGGTGCCTAACATACAAAAATGTGCCATACTACATATTGGGAATAGTGTGACCTCACAGTGAAGCTGTTTTCACTGTGAAAGTAAAGCTGAATTTCCAGGAAAAGTTCTAGCTCTAAATAAAATCATTATTTTATATCTCACCCCGAAAAATACTGGAGGAATTATTTAAAGTTTTTTTCACTTAGTTTCAAAAATCTATTTCAGTGGTGAAAGAAGATTTGTGATAACTTTAGTTGTAAAGTAAGTTTGAGAATGAACTTCCTGACAAAAACTGGGTTAGAAACAATTTGCCTCAGCACCACTCGAGAGGCTCAATATGCACAATTGAATGGATATTATTGACTCTGCTCTAGGAAGACAATAGCTTTGCCTCTGGCCCAGGAAGGTAGAGGATTTGTCAACAAGTGATTTCCTAACTGGGATTAGCTATCTGGGATGAGGACAAGAACAGTTTGCAGAACACAAGACGTTCTTTAAAGCTCTTCCTTTAACAGAGAGATGCCATGCGGGACAGGCAGGAATTGCTACCATTCATTTCCAGTGCAATCCTAGACTTTCTGACTTCAGCCTCTTCATGAGGGAAAACCATTTCTGACCCTGACAAAATGGAGAACACTTCTTTCTAATAGGGAAGTGGCTAAGAGAGGGACGAGAGCTCTTCTAGGAGGAGGCTAGGGAAACCATCTTATTTTAGGGATAATGGCTGTAAACTAAGACAAGAAGTTCTGCTAATGGCTATGGGGAATTGGTGAGAAAATAGCCAGGTTTGGCTGGAGTCAATTCTCCATTCACTGTGTAGTAATCCAGTCAGATTCAAATTTAGCTTCTTGATGAAGTTTATTGGAGAATACAATAAACATCCACAACCTTCAGTAATACAGAAAATACTGGTCATTCTTGGAATCTTTGCTGTGATGCTGTTCTATCGCATCACAGCTACATTATAAGATTCCAGCTACCACACATCTCCCCCCCAATATTACCCTAAAACAAGAGAAAAATTGTTAACTTGCAGGGAACAAAGAAACACAAGTAATAGTACAATAACCCCTTCGGTGCGCGGCCGATTTTCGCCCTGTGCGGGGCGTTTCATTGAGTGGGCGGGTTCATGACGAGCTCAGCTCGTCATGCGCACACGAGCACTGCGCAGCATGACGAGCTGAGCTCGTCATGAGCATAGAAGGGGTTAATACTAGATAAAGCAATAAAATAAGAAAAACTAAACAACATAATACAATATTTGTATGTACACTATAAGAATAAGATGCACTACAATATCATTAGACACTACTGGAATGGGATATTTTACACAAATCCCCAAAGCTCCATTTCTTGCCATCGTCCAATTGAGCCACTGATCCCATGACTAGAATGACTTTATGGGGCTGTGAAAACTTACTCTCACCCTTCCTCACAAAACCAGCTTTTCTCACAACTACCCAATCACCCTTATCAATGTCCAACTCCTTAACATTTTTCCGACTGTCAAAGTTAATTTTGTTACGCCACTGACAATCAGAAAACCTTGACCTCATTTCTTCTCTATCAACCCACACTTGATTCTTCTCATGAAGCCACATCGGAGGCTGTAATGTCATTACAGATGTTAGAGAAACATTTTACCCCTAAAGTGAATGTCGTTTTTGAAAGACATAAGTTTTTTTGTAGAGTACAAAACCAAGATGAAGATATATTGACATATGTGGCTTCTTTGCGTGGCCTAGCAGTTACGTGTGAATTTCAGGGTTTATTTGACTCTTTGATAAGGGACCAGATTGTGAGATGTACAAATAATAAAAAAGTGAAAGAAAAGTTACTCTCAAAGGATCCTACTTTGGAAGAAGCTATCCAGATTGCTCGAAGTATGGAAAACACTGCTGTATGGATGAATGAAATTGACAAAGGAAAGGGTGTAAGTGGAAGTGCAGTAGTAACAATGGGATAAGAAATACCTGCTGAAGTGAAGGAAGTTAAAAGAGAAATTGTCAAGAAGCCAGTCAATTAAAACAGTGAATATGTGCCTGTAAAAGTTGGTGAGAGGCGACCCATAATTTGTTATAGATGTGGGTGTCCAGGGCATGTAAGTTCTAGTTTTGCATGTGGAGCGAGAAATTCTACGTGTAGGTCTTGTGGAAAAAGGGGGCATTTGGCAAAAGCCTGCAGATCGAAAGGGAGTGCACAAATTACCAGCGTCAAGGAAATTGAAGATAAAAGCGAGGATCGTGAGGAGATATTTTTGGCTATAGATAGTACGGAATTGGTTCCATCTCAAGTTATTGAATCTGTTTAAAAGTTTAATCTTGACTCAAATAGAGGGAAAATTATCTTCTTTGCAGGCAGCTTACTCATTGAATCAAGCATCCCGAAATTTTGCTGAGCCAATAGATGAGGAGAGGATGATCCCCCAGTCAGGCAGGATGCCATCTATGGTGTCTCTTGTGGCACCCGATGTGGCACCCGATGTGGCACCCGACAAAACAGGAAGACGTGATCTCACACAAGCGATAGCGTCATCTACCAACTTATTGGGCTCTGCTTGTGACTCAGCAAATAAGCTGAGAGTGAGCACACATATTAATAATCATCATGCTCCAACCCAATCTACCATAGCAAAAACTGGCACTGACAGGCCTAATATTGAACCTAAGGGTTCTAATGGGGCTGTAAATACCAACTTTCATGCTAATCCGTACTCTATCCCTTCCCTCTTAGAGGATGGAATTATGGCATCCAGTTTGGGGAGGGGGGCTTCTCAGCACCGAGTAGAAGTAGAGAAATCTAAGGAAAGATTAGATCTTCCTCCAGCAGCCTGTCCGTATGTTATAATTCTAGCTAATGTTCCTGAGCTAAAGATAAATTTAGCAGAATCTACTGAACAGTTAATTCATAAGTCTCAGCATTGGTTATCCAAATGTAAAGGTGTAAACTCTAATGCGCAAAGACATCATTATGGCTAGGAGGGTTAACTGGGTAGGAAGAGCGCCTAAGACTATCAAAGATGACTGCATCGTACTAAACTTTGATAACCAACATATAGTGGGTGAACTATTATCTATGTTACCTAGTATACCATCATTCTATTCTGACATTTGTGTCCTTCCACTGGGTTTCTTTTACAAACCGTATTCTTTACATCACCCTCCACGGTTTGTAGCACCTAACGCTCGGAATCCCTCTTATTATCTGTCAAATCAGTTTCTCCCTCCCTTAGTTTCACCTTTACGTCTTAGCAATAGATTTGCTGCATTGGAAGGCATGCCTATATGTGATTGACTGGTTGAACATAGCTCTATAGTCAATGGTGATGGCGATATTCTAATGTTAAATAGGACATCTGTGACTACTGTCCCAGCTGCAACTTCGCAAGAACAAATAAGTACGCACATAGACAGCCCGAGTCTTTCCCTGACACCGATGCAACATGACAATATTTCAGGGTCTGCTAAGGGAATGTCATGGAACATTGCTGGTTATAACCAAAAAAGATCAAATACTGAATGGTTGTCTTTATTAACATCTAAAGATATAGCATGTTTACAAGAAACTTGGGAACTTGAACCAATACATTTGAATGTGTATCGCTCATTTCAAACTCCTGCTATACCTTCACCAGCTGGACGTGCTAAGGGCGGGTTATTGACCCTACTTTCTAATGTTTTCCCCCTTAAAGTTAAGTCTTTCATAAACTCATCGTCATACTATCACATTATTTTATTAGAGTATCACGGAGATCAGTATTGGCTTCTTATTAACTTTTATAATAATAACTTTGGAAGCAATCAAGCAGCTGTGCTAGCCCCTTTAGAAAGAGATATTGAATATTTGCAAAATAAATGTATTAAACCCTGTAATATAATCTGGCTTGGGGACTTTAATGCTCGCCCTTGTGATAAGATGAATTCCCTAGTATGTGGAATGTTGGATGATGATGGAGAGAGTGTACCCCATTTTAGTCACTCGGAGTACGGTAATGCCCTAAACAGATTATTAATGATAAATAATCTTGTATTTTTAAATGTCTCTGAAATTTTAACTGGTCAGTTAGGATATACTTTTTTAAATCGTTCTGTTTCCTCTACCCTTGACTATGTCTTGGTTTCTGATCCAATAAGAGGATTATTTTCTCATTTTGAGATCAATTTTTATGCTTTTAGTGACCATGCTGCAATAACTTTCCTCATCCCCTCCCTAATGGAAGAAGAATCTACTTTCAAACTTCATGTAAACCCAGTAATCGCAAGGGAGAATGGAATTGCACTAAAGTGGGAGAAAGTAGATACTGGGAGGTTTTTGGTGAACCTAGTTTCCAGTCGATTTGAGGAGATAATGGTTTGTTTAGATTCTATTGCTAATGATAACATGATCTCAGCTTTTGAGCTGATTTTAGCAGAAGCAAAAAATAACTTAATTCGTGTTATACGCAATGGTCATCGCAAGAAATGTAGTTGGTTTGATGAGGACTGCAATAAATCACTAAGAAATCTCCACATTGCCTTGAAATCCAAACCTCGTAACTTACTTTTGGTTAAGCAATTGCGACAGGCATATAAAAAAGCGCGGTTACTAAGGATGAAATCCCTAAAGGAAGAGTGGTGGGAAAACCTGAAAAAGGCTGCTTTATTAAAAAGTTCAGAAGCCTTTTGGTCTGTTATTAATGCACCCTTCTTAAGAGATGAACACTCTATCTCTACAGATACCCATGTTGAGCAGGAGGAATGGGTTACACATTTTGAAAGCGTGTTTGGATCTAATGAGAAGATAATTTCCCATCCTACCTCTGCTACCTTAACTGGAATGGTCAACAAGGTTAGTTTTACACTGGAAGAAACTAAGCATGCTTTAAACCAGTGTAAACGTGCAAAGGCACCGGGACCTGACGGTGTCCCAATTGATCTGTTTTTGGATAATCAGGAACTCTGGGCCCCTCTTTTAACAAATGTTTTTAACAAAATTGTCCAAACAGGTGCTCCCCCATCATGGAAAACGACAGTAATTGTCCCCATTTATAAAAAGGTGGATAGGTTGATTCCGAAAAATTATAGACCTATATCTTTAATAGATTCCACTGCAAAACTAATGGGACATCTGCTTTTAAATAGGCTTGAGGAATGGGCCCTGGAAAAAAATATTATAATCCCATGTCAGTTTGGCTTCAGAAAAGGGAAAGGCACTGTTGATCAGTGCCTGAACCTAAGTTTAATAATTGCAAAATACACTGCAGCCAAAAATGGTCACTTGTATCTTGCCTTCATGGATCTGTCAGCAGCCTTTGAGAGAGTGAACGTCTGACGCCTGACACAAGGAGGAGAGGCCACGGGAGCCACGAACCGCGAACTACAGGAGACGCGGAAAATCTGTGTATCGGCCGAAAACAAGCCTAAAACCGGCCGAAAATCGGCCGAAAATCGAGCCGCGGCAGTCCAATATGCCCCGGGACCAACCGCGACTTTGCTGAAGGCGACTTATTGCTGACTGCTGCACAAGCCTGCTACAACAGACTGCTGACTGCTGACGAGTCTGTGGCAGGAGTGAGTGCCCCTGGGGTGCTGGAACAGTGGAGAAACGTTGTGCTGCGAGATGCTGTGAAAGGCTGAAACAAGGCAGCGAAGTCAGGCAGTGGCAGATGCTGCACGCTGTCCACCGGAGCCAGCATTGAGAGGTGAGCCCGGGGGCCTGGAGCAGGGGGAATCTGATAAGCCTGATAAGTCTGACAAGAGCTGACGAGAGCTGAAGCAGAAAGTCTAAAACTGTGAGGTGGCTAGAGAAGGACTCGGGCGCCTCAAGCTGGGAGTGACCCAAGCAGCCTTGTCGTGTACTGT
Organism: Calotriton arnoldi; assembly: GCA_963921515.1. Taxonomy (NCBI): domain Eukaryota; kingdom Metazoa; phylum Chordata; class Amphibia; order Caudata; family Salamandridae; genus Calotriton; species Calotriton arnoldi. The sequence continues at coordinate 771,093 of CAWUFW010004777.1, forward strand.
CAACCAGCTAAGTTAGTGAATCCTCTGTTGTGCGCTCTGTCATTGCCGTTGCTGACACAGCTGGTCCCCACTAGTTCGAATGTATACTGGACTTATCTTGTAAAAGAAAAAACGAATTAAATAGCTGCCATAAGAACGCGTGCTTGCTATGGCCCCAAGGAAGAGTAAAACCCGCACGGAGCAAAACCTTGCGGCTAGAGAGCTCTCAATGGAACAGAGGGCTTCTGGAGAGAGTCTGGAGAGTCCCAGAGAAAGGGCTAAAAGAGCACCTAAGAAGAGAGCAAATAAGGAAGCTGTGCAGGGGAAAAAAGGGGGCGTGAAAGCCTCAAAGTCAATAAAGTCAATAAAGGACTTTGTGGGAAAACATTTTTAAAAGGTGGCTTCACCAGCGAAGCCCCAGGAATATAGAGGCTATAGAGGCTGAACAGCTGAATGCGAATGGCTCAGTAGATCTTTGTGAGCCAATACTGGAGTCATCGTTTCTGGCAAATCAATCACCCCTAAGCCAAAATGACTTAATAATGGCATCTCGGCTGTCCTCATCCCCGCGCGTCTTCTCTCTGCAGGATCAGGAACTAATGGTCCTAGACCCATTGGAGATTAACAGTGAGGGCTCAAGGACCGACTGGGGGGATGCTTTGGACACAGTAACAAGGCCAAAACTAAATGGGAGCCGAGAGCAGTCTGGTACCCAGAGAACTGAACCAAAAGAAGATGCGGGGCGAAATTCTACACTAGACCTAGACATTTCAGCAACCCCTTCCTCTTCAATGTTGGACATAATGTTGATGCTGCAAAGTACCTTACAAGGGTTATTGGAAGTCACAATGCTAAATAATGACATTCTAAAATCGCAAAAAATGCATCTACATAAGAATGAGGGGGAGCTGCAAGGAATCAGGGGCCAAATGCCAACTATGATAAGAGCAGTCCCAGACCCGCAGCCCCCAGCCTCTACCGAAGTATTAGATCTACCAAAAGACTCACACAATGTTTACATTTCAAGATGCCCGATGTTGATAAAAAGAAGGGGCGAATATTCTAGATATAGGCCCTCTATTTTAGGAGCCTAATAGGAAGGAAGCTACAAAAAAAGGGGAAAGGAAAGGTTGTGAAAAGGGGGAGGGATGATGAGGTTATCCCAGAAATCGCTACTCAAGAGTCGGTGCCCACCAGGACCCCTAGGGAATTAGGCGTGAGCAAGGGACCAAAAAAAGAAATGAAGAAGGGGATTGGAGTGGGATTAAAAAAGGTGCAATTAAAACCACCCCTGCATTTGAATAGAGCAAGCCATATAGAACTTACTCCGAAAAAAAACCTTGATAAAGACCCCCAACAAAGGGATAGAAAAGAAGTAAGTAATAAATTCATGGCAGCAACTAGGAAGAACAACGGGCAGCCACATATAATAACTTCTAAGTTGGGAAAAGAGGCAGTTGGGAATAAATGGTTATATTTTGAACCTGTACAAGCAGAGAAGGGGGGGAAAAGAACAAGGAAGATTTCACCCCTAAACAGGTCTCAACTTTTACACTCATTCTCAAAATGCCCGAGTTTGATAGGAATTGGCACTAAAGACCTGCGGCAGGTGGGTTTTAAAGCTAACTGTAAAGTGAAGGAAATTACCAGGGTGTTAGTTTACTCAGACCTGGTAAAGATGGCAATTGGGAAAGCGGAGAGAGAGGTATTTAAGGAAGGAATACGGATAATCCCTGAGGAAGAAGTAGAGGGGAACGGCCAACTAGGTGGAGGCTTCTTAAAGTGCCATGCAGGACTTGGGAAGAGACAGGTGAGGTTATTGGAGGAAGAGGGAGAAGGTGCTGGAAACCTTAATATAATAGCGAACAACTCTGATATTGGTATATTCTGGGGGAACTGGAGCCAAAGAAGCAGCCTCGCAGGCCCCTCCCAGTGGTATAATGAGGAGCCCGGGGAAGAAGGATATTTAGATGATGTGGAATAGGATAATGGGGTGTCGCACAGCCTTAAGTTTGTATCCTGGAATATAAATGGTCTCGGAGAATTGACAAAACAAGAAATCTTAAAAGAGATAGCTAAAAGTACCGAGATCATATGCTTACAGGAAACTTGGCTATGCGACAAAACCCCAACAATTGAAGGCTTTCTCCAACTCCATCGCCCAGCAAAGAAAAAAAGGTTTGGGCGCCCGGCGGGTGGGATTATGCCCTTTTGTCTACAAAAGTAGTGAAGAATGTGACATCACTTTCCGTAAAATGTAAATGGCTCCTTGCATGCAGGTTACCTCTGTTGGTTACAGACAAAAAGCACGAAAACGTAACCCTCATAAACGTGTATATGCAATGGGGGTGTCCCGAGGAATATGGTGCTGAGTTGGGATATTTTAAAGATGATATAGACATCTTATGTGAAAAATACGGCACGGATATAATTTTAATGATGGGTGATTTCAATCATAAATTAAACCCAAAGAAGGTAGAACATTGGTATACGGAAATCCTGGAGGCTTATGACATAAGATTAGCGACCTTCCCAGAATGTGTTTCCTCAAACCAAGATATAAACTTATTTGGGGACAAAGAGCCTATTTTGCCTAAATGGTAGGTCAGAATTAGACTGTCCAGCTAAGAAAACATTTAAAATAGGCACACAAAACTGTCCTATAGACTACGTGTTTACGTCTGCCTGGAGCTTTGCCTTAATTAAGGAGTTTTGGGTCTGCCATAGGGAAGGTAGCGATCACAACCCCCTGCAGTTTGAAATTTTTGGTGTAAACCCGAGCCCACGAGAAAAAGTAATTTTACAACAAGTGGAGTATCCTAGGTGAGTGACAACTAGGCTAACAAATGAATATATAGCAAAGCTGGCAATACTACAACAGAAGCTAGATTTGGGAAGTGAAAGAGGGCAGAACTTAGAATGGTATGAGGGAAAAATAGAACAGGTTGTGCAATGCCTTCATGTTGAACTAAAAAATGAGAAAATACATGCAACAAATCAAGATAAAATCCCAGTAAGGCAAGTAAAATGGTTCTCTGCGGACTGCTTAAAGATGAAGAGGGAGATAAGGAGAAAAGCACGTAGGCTTAGTGTTAAATATGATTTGAACAGAGCTATATACCTTAAAAAATTGAGAAGAGAATACAAAATGCTAATTAGTAGCTCAAAAAGAGTCTATAAAGAAAAATGCTGGGGAAGACTGTTAGAAACTATCGAAACAAAGAATGTACGCCAGTTTTGGAAGCTGATACAGGCAGCTGCAGAACACCTGGTGGGAGCTATGAATTGTGTGGTAGAAGAGGCCGCATGGGAAGAATATCTGCAGGAATTGTATGACTCTCGTAGGGCATCAGAAGAAGGAGTGATGCAAAACTGGAGTGGGTTAGTAGAAGATCTAAAACCAGATTTCTCAGTATTGAATGTGAAAAATACGATAACCAAATTAAAGCTAACCAGGGCAGCAGGACCCGACAATCTCCCAGCTTCCATAATAAAGTCCCAGCTGATCTGGTGGGCAGAATTTTTGTCCTCCATGTTTTTAGTTATTTTGGATACAGGAAAAATCCCTAAAAATTGGAAGGGAGCAGTAATTAGACCGGTGCATAACAAGGGTGACATGAAAGCTCCGAAAATTATAGATGAATTAACTTGTCGGATATTGGGGAAAAAGTCTTCGTAAAAATAATATTGAGTAGACTTAAGGATTGGGCGGTAGAACAGGGGGGCTTCAAGGAAGGTCACTCTACTGTCGACCACTGTTTTGCCCTATGGGCAGTGGCGCGAAAGTCAATAGAGCAAAAAGGGAAGTTATACTGTTGCTTCGTGGACTTTCGGGCCGCATTTGATTCTGTGGACCGTAAATGCCTTCGGGAGTCTTTGGAAAATTATAATATTCCGGAAGGCTTACTGGCTATAGTAAAAGAGCTACATAGAGGAACTGGGCACAGGTTTTTAAGGATAAGGGGGGGTCCTTGATGCCGAAAATAGCAATTGGAAACGGCCTAAGACAGGGCTGCGTCTTGGCCCCCTTGCTTTTCGCCATATTCCTAGCAGACTTACCTGCAATACTAGAGGTTGATAGAAGTGCCAGTCCCAGAATGAATGGTAACAAAGTGCCATGCTTATTCTATGCAGACGATTTGGTGATTCTCGACCAGACTGAGTTAGGCCTCCAAAGAAAACTAAACGCTTTTAGGGAGTACTGTGAGGCAACGTTTTTAATTGTAAAATATGTAAAAAACAAAAATTTTATGTTTTGGGAAAAGAGATACGAGCTTCAGTTGGTTTTTAGGCCCCATGAAACTGGAGATTGTGAGTGAGTATAGATATCTTGGGGTCTGGTTCGATAGTGCATTAAAGTGGCATACGCACTTAGAAGCGCAGAAAGCAAAAGCCTTTACATCGATCTGTGGGCTGAAAAAATTCAATCGAGAATACGGGGATATGTCCCACAGACCGTTATTAAAGGCATATAGTGCAATGACACCCCCGCAAGTACTGTATGGAGCCGAAGTCCTCTACCTAAGTGGTAAAAGCGGTTGGGACTTAGAAGAAGGGAAGTGTTTAAAAACCTTATTGTCACTACCGAGTTCAGCAATGATCCAGGCCATTAGAATTGAGTTAGGAACAATAGCATGGAGCATACAGACTGAAATGGCTTTAGTAAGGTTTTGGAAACGCCAGGACCCTGGAGTAGTGCAGAAGGTCTCACAATGGTGCAGAGAGGAGATTCAGTCTAGTAACCTAAAATGGGCTAAGGAATTTAGAAAGAAACTGCTTACTGTAGGTAAGAAACTAAAAGTGAGAATCTGTCAACAAACATTGCATGCAGAATTTACTAAGAGTACACTCAGATCCCAAGGGCAGGAATTGTCCAGAAATGTAGATATGGAGTATCTGAGAACGAAAAAACCAGTGCAATGTATGAGAACTCCATGGTTGAATGAAGCCTGGTATCCTTACCTGGATACACTACCCAACTATTGGCTCAGATGTGAAATTTTAAGATTAAGAATTGGCATTAACCCCTGGCTGACAAATGAGAAAATAAAATCAGAAATGATTCAGCCGGACGGAAATTGCAAATGTATGTTGGGAACAAAATGTGATATTTTGCATATTTTAGTAGATTGTGTTTCAGTTTTAGCTCAGCGAAAATTAATTCTACGTCCAATCTTTTTAAAATATGAAACAAAGTCACGAGAACAGGCAGTAGCCCTACTTACAGAGATGCCTAATCTTGAGATCGCTATTGCAATTGGAAACTATATGAAAGCCATAAAAAGTCTCTTTAGGGAGAAACTGAAGATGTTTTAACGATTTTAATGATTTTAAGATTGAGTTTTATTAAAGTGCACTTTGCCCTGTTTTAATTAATATAAAATTGAATTAAATGTTATTATTTTCAGGGGATTGAATTGAACTGGTTATACCGATTAATCATGTTATTGTGTCATATGTGTGAGATATCCGTGCCGTTACCATTCCGCTTATAGGCTATTAATTTTAATGAAAAATGGAGAAGAGTCTGTATCTGTATTGTTTTAATATTCACAATTGGGTTTTATTGTTGTTTAAAGACTATGGTCTAAATAAACATTACTCTTGAACTGAACTGAACTGACTGCGTGGCACAGTCGAGGCTCTGGCAGATCATGGAGGCAATGGGGATTGATTTACAGATGATTAACATTATCCATGATCTGTACTCCGGCGCCTCAGCCTGTGTTCATTATGGAAAGGGAGGTGAATGCACTACTTACTTTAAAATTGCCAGAGGGGTGAGACAGGGGTGCGTTTTGGCCCCCTTTTTATTTGCATTATACACTAATATTGTTGAATCCGCTCTTCTGGGAACTACTCCGGATGTTCCCTATATTAATTCATTACAAGTGCCAATACTACTATATGCGGACGACGCAGTGATTTTAGCCCGTACCAGCAATGCGCTGCGCCGCCTAGTGATGGATTATACCCAATTCATGAACAAGTTGGACATGAAAATTAATTACGCAAAGTCCTTTGTCCTAGTGGCAGGTACGAAGCAGCGGAAACAACCACAAATTAATGTTGAAGGAGGCAAGCTAGGAGTTGTGGACTCTTTTAATTATTTAGGGATTATGTTTGACCGCCAAAACAATTGGCTAAGTATGGTTGTAAATAGAGGGTTGCAGATGGAAAAGAACATTGGAGCACTATTCAAATTTGTTAAAAAAACTGGCTCAAAACCCATTGAAGCAATAAAGACAGTTTATGAGGCAAAAACAGTATCTGCTGCCACTTATGGAGCGGCCGTTTGGGGCATTAGAGACTGCTCTCAACTACAATGTACAGAAGACAATTTTTTAAAAAGTTAGTCTCATTACCAAAGTTATGCTCTAATTTTAACTGCCACATGGAACTTAGTGTCTCTTACATAACTGACAAAATTTGTATGGCACCAATTTTAATGTGGCACTCAGTATGGCGGAAGGAGACTCTCTCTCTCACAAGAGATATTATAAATGATGTTTTGAAACTAGATAGTGTGGGTAATGTCAGTTGGCTACGTTATGTTGAATCTACTCTAAAAGCATCAGGGTTACACCATCTCTTTGTTGACCCTATATCGTGCCAATCTATTTCTAAAAAAGATCTAAAAACTCACTTATTGTCTAGTCTGCAATCAGGAAGGAATTTTACAAATAGCAAGTTATCGACAGTTAGAGCATTCCTGACGGTCCCGAGCATTATGCAAATGGATATGAATTTAACTTATTTATCGTTTGTCACTAATCTACAACACAGGTATATATTGGTGAGATTCCGGTTAAATTACATCCCTTTGATGTTGGGCCTTCCACGAAATACTTATGTAGTTTCCGATCTCCCATTCTGTGCATGTGATGATCGATCTATTCAGAATGATTTGCAATTCCTGTTTTTTTGTAAATATTACTGTGATGAGAGAAAAAGTTTTATTGTCCCCCTGTTGCGCAAAATGAATTTTAAATAGTGTCGTGTAGCCCTCTACTTTTTGCAGTCATTATCCGACCCTTTTACATGTTTTTCAGTAGCGTCTTTTCTTTTATCTGTTTTAAAAAAGAGACGTTTAATCCGATGAATTTTTTATTTAACATAAGAACTGAACTACCGAAATGATCCAATAACTGTGCGTGTTTATGAATTGTATTTTTTCTATCTTTTTAATGAGACTATTGTATTTTAATATGTATTTGATGCTGAAAATTTGTAATTTTTGTATTTTAAGTCTATCGCAATATTGAAATGTTTTATGTGTAGTATACTTTTTATGCCTTCATTGAGATGGCGATAAAAAGTTATTCTGACTGACTGACTCAGTTTTGAATATACATGACAATAGTTTAAATTTGAAGGAGAGTACAGAGAAACTGGAAAAGCCTCATTGTGAAATCACTTTAGATAAAGGTATAGTCAAATTGATGGCTGACTCTGGTAGCCTGTTTACCTTAGTTTCCAAAGAAACTTTCCAAAAGAACTTGGGTGGACAGATCAAGGATTTATTACAAGCGGATGTGAAAGCAGTCGGATATGGTGGAACCAAAATTAACATTTTGGGAATGCAATGGATGAACATTATTTTCAATCAGAATGGTGTTCATGGAAGGGTTTATATCACACATGAAGGATCTGATCTTTTGGGATGGCGGCATCAGAAGGACTTGAACATTATACTTAATCCTAATGCTGCAGAACCGGTTATGGTGGTTGAGCCAGTAATTGAGCATGTATCATCAAAAGTTGATGTGGAGGATGGATGGGCAAAAGCGTTTATGAAAAAGTACTCTCATGTCTTTTCTGATGATTTAGGTGTGTTAAAGGGATTTTCTCATTGTATAATCCTCAAGAAATTTTATCACGTTTTCAGTAGTGACTTGACCCATTGATTTACATGCAAACCATTTACTGTGGTAGTCCACCAACACAACCAAGAAACGATGACTGGTACCCAATTTGTCAATCGGACCTAATACATCCAACGCCAATTTATCCCACCCTCGCCGCCAAAATTTGTAGTAATCCAGTTAGATTCAAATTCAGCTTCTTAATGAAGTTTATTGGAGAATACAATAAACGTCCACAACCTTCAGCAATACAGAAAATACTGGTCAAAGTCAAAAGAAGGCTTTATTCGATTGTTATATCAGACAATCATAAAAGCACAATAAAACAAAGTAAAACATTTGTCATTACATGCAGTAGAAATTTCATATAAAATATTAATTAAAATTAATTGATCTACAGTTCTTTAAAAACATTAAAACTGAATTAAACTGACAAAGCCCTCGTCCATCTAAAAACAATCAAGTAAGCATACATTTTCTTTGGCTCAGCACTTTCTTCAGGAAAGTTACTATCCTAAAGACACTGTGCTCATTATCCAGGTGTTGTAAGGCCAAGAAAGCAGGTCGACACTGTCGGAGCCCGAGCCATTTTAAGATAGGTACTAAACACTTGCTCCTTACGTGGGAATAAAATCTACAAAAAAGGACAACATGATTCGTTGATTGAGCAGAAATATTATCACAAGGGCATGGTTGGAGGTCTTGAGACCAGTCATTCCTCTTAGGAAGGGTGACTAATCTATGAAAACCCCCAACCTAAATCGAGTTAGTAGAAACCTGTCATAAACGCCTGGTACAAAAGTTAAATAGGGTTGAATATTAAAAGAAGTTAAAATCAATTGATTGTGCAGGACTGTGGGTTTTAGTATCTCGGATGACATTCTAATGGTATCCAACAGCAGAACGCCCTCTTTTCTTAGTTTCCTCCTGGTTATTGACCGGATGGTACTGGGATTAGTAAAATACTCTAGATGGCCAAGATCTTTTAAGAAGTTGCGGACATATCTTATCCATGGGATCCTCAAAGCCCCTTCCAATTTCAAGGTATCCAGAAGAATATCTCTGTTTAATTTTGCCTCTTCTTTGGTCCAGAGCCTGTGCCATAATAGCACAGGCTCAAGCTTTATTAAATCAGAGATGAAGGGGAGTCCCAACTCCGCATGGCATATACACGCTGAAGTACCATTAGGAACAGATAAAATGTATCTTAGGAAAGAATTTTCTGCTCGTTGGATAGGAAGCAGATCGGTAAACCCCCAGACCCCTGCCCCGTAAACTACAGCTGAAACACACTTTGCCTTATAAATTGTAATGAGCTCCTCAGGTGGTCTTTTGCCCAGTTTCCTGGCAAAGGTGGTAAGGGCAGATGTTGTTCGTAGGAGTACCAGTTTTTTCGCTGCGACTACTTGTGCCCAGGTATCGTTATGGGCGAAAAGAATGCCCAGATATGAAAACCTCTTGGTTACCCCAATCTTCTGTCCTGACACAAACATATCTTTGGATTTCTTGATGCCATGGCCACAGCGCATAATAAAAGTTTTAGAGGAATTTACTCTTAAACCAAGATCTTTCATAAAATGAGAAAAGCTATCTAATACTCTCTGAAGACCTACTTGTGTGCGGGACATCAGCACCGCATCGTCTGCGTACAGAAGTGCTGGTATTGGGCGTCCGGCCACTTGCGGGAAGTCTTGATTATCTTTAAGAAGAGCCTCCCCCAATCTGTTGATGTAAAGGTTAAAAAGGTACGGGGCCAGGACACAACCTTGCCTGACTCCGCTCCTTATCGGAAAGGCGGCTGAGCACTCGCCCTTCAAGCCGCAGCGCACACGTGCCCTGGCATCACTATAAAAACTTTTTAAAAAATGAATTATCTGAACATCAACCCCCATAACTTCTAAAATCGACCAGAGCTTGCTGTGGACCACACAGTCAAACGCGGCCGTGAGGTCCACAAACGCTAAAAACAGGTTCCCCTTCTTAACCCTCGTGTATTTCCCCACCAGGATAGAGAGATTTAAGCCCTGCTCCACCGTCCCCAAACCGGCTCGAAAGCCGTATTGCAGGTCAGATAGAACAGAGTTCTTCGCAGCCCAATCCTGGAGGCGTTCTAAAATTATTCTGCCCGCTACTTTTGTTATAGCATCCAATAGGGAGATTGGCCTAAAGCACCCCGGGTCCTGTCTGTCCCCCTTTTTGAAAATGGGCACAATCGTGGATTCTACCCAGGTAGGTAAAAAAGTAGTGCTGCAGCTGGCGGTAAGCACCTGAACTATAATAGGCCCCCACAGAGAAATATTTGCTTTAAATAAGTCTACTGGGACTCCGTCTGGTCCGGGGGCCTTGCCACCCTGACTGACAGAAAGTGCCCGCTCCACCTCATCCAGAGTGAACAACAGATCATGATTCTGGGGGAAGGGTTCAAGTTTTGAACCTCCCGTGCATGGTTGTTCGTCACAACAGAATTTCCTCGCCACTATATACTCGTGAGAAGTGGTTAATCCATTGTTCCTCACTGATTGCAATTTCAATGGACGGGCCAACCTCGCTATACAGAAAAGTTGCCTTAACTGCTTTCCAGAATGCTGCACTGTCTTTTACTATAGAGGCCGTGTGTAGTGCCTCCCAAGCCTCCTTTTTCAAAGTGGTTTTTCTATCCCTAATTGCTTGCTTGTATTCCACTCTGGCCAACCTTATCTTGGGCAGATTTCTCAGAATCTTATGTAGCTCTTTTTGTAGGTGGGAATAGGCTTGGGTGCAGCTAGAGTCAAACCATCCCTTCTGGTGCCAAGTACAGCTTTTACGTCTAAGGAGGGACTCTCTTATTGCATTAGAAATCGCTAAGTATGAGGCTAAGATGTTGTCTGGAGCGGCTGTTTCACTCAGACATGTCTCTATAGCATGTTTACAATTGCCCACCACTGTCTTAACTAATGCTGCTTGGTCAATCATAGTCCAGCGCAGAGAATACCCGTTGACACTCCCAATGACTAGATTTTCTAACAACTGATCATTGTTATTAGACCCAAAGGTTTTTCTAGAGGGTAGTATTATTGCTAAGCACAGAGGGAAATGGTCACTAAACGAATTCTCTGAAACATAAAAGGAATGGAGACGATGTGCATAACTGCTTGATATTAAGACATAATCAATAGTGGAGTAAAGACCTCTGCCATTAAATGTCCAGGGCATGCACATAGGTACTGGGCATAGTTCATTAGCAAAGCCCAAATCAAGGCTGAAGATTAGTTCATTGAATTGCTCCCCTAATATTGAGTGCCGAAAGCGGGATAAACATGCCCCTTCTTCGTTTAAGGCTCCACATAAATTGTCCCCGGCATTGGGACATAGCCCACAATTAAAGTCCCCTGCTAATATTCGCATCGTGTCCTTTACCTTGCTTTTCCCCACAGATTTTAGCGATTGCAACCTATTTTTTACAACAGTTCCTACTTGCTCTGGGGGAATGTTATTGTAGAAGTTAGTCAGGACTATAGAGTGTTTAGCATCTATATCCAATCTAACCAGTTGGTAATAGTGGTCATTAGCAAGCATTCATACTGCTCGATATATATGTACACAAGCCACCCTTAGCCCTACCACTCAGTCCGTCAAATGCTGGGGTGTGAAACGTCCTAAACCCATTCAAGTGAGTAGCCTCCTTAGTCCAAGTTTCCCGGAAGCACAAAACCTCAGGTTGTAAGATGAAATCCCACCACAAATTACTGCCTAACTTAGAGCAAATACCCGCGATGTTCCAAGAAACGATATTACAAAGACTGTGTTTACCATTATCTGAAGAATTAGTGGGGAATACGATCCCGGGTGGATCCTCAATTACACTGCTGTATTGGAGGGAAGCATTTAAAGGACCCTGGGGATCGGCAAAGACTTCCAGCTCCGGGTCTGCAGTCTTAAGGACCACGTCTCTATCTCTTCTGCTATTATATGTAGGCAGGGGATCATCTTTTCCAGTTGAGGTCAAGCCAGAGTTGCCCCCGTCATTAGACCTACTGGCTTTAGGATGGGGGCAAACAGGGATCCCCAAGTTCAGTCAATCGATGTCTTCCATAGAGTTCAGAGCATCAAAGCGATTGCGCACCGGGACAGAAAATCTGAGCTCCCTGGTCTCCATGGGATTGCCTCCTGTATGCATAAAGCCTCGAAAGTTGGGGGGATTAGGTGGTTGATAAAAATAACCAAGTGGTAGTATATTAATATCATTAAGGTTAATAGACCCATTATTTCCCCTCTCTAGGATTTCGTGCACCAGAAAAGGCGAACTAAAGGATAACACAACGCAATCTCGACGTAGTGATTTGGGTGAGGGACCCACCCACCCTATTCTCCGTGCCATTTTAAATTCTGAAAAAAGGGAGTTTTTAATACCAGTCCTTGAACTCAAAAAGTGTAGTGACTTGTTCCTTAAAGTCGACCAATGTTCAAAGACATTGTGGGGTAAGGAAGGGACGTTAGCCAAGACAACCGTATACGGGGTTGCTTCTGGGGGCAGGTTTAAATGTCGTGTGGGGTTAGAAGATTTAGCTTGATGTTCTTGGAGGTTTGTGCCTCTCTCCACCTCCTCGTTTCTGCCATGTGTTCTAACCCCTGAGGCTCCTCTCTCAAAACTAGCTGAACTGTTAGTTGCTACTATAGAAAGTCCTGCTCTAGGAGGAATCTGACCAGTACAAGCAGGGGTATTAACTGCACTAGGTGCGGTGTTATTAAGACTGCTCTTATCTTGTGCCTGTCCGTTTGCAATGGTGCTAGCAGACTGGCCAGCCCCCGTACCTGTCCCCATAATATTTGGCGGGCCTGTACTTGGCTTAGAGGTGACTGCCGGTATAGCCGAAGAATTACAACTAACCAGCTCCTCCACCTTAATTAGTCTGGCTTCTACAGTGCTTATTTTTAGCAGAATTGGTTCCAATAAGGTTGACATCATAGTTTCAAGTCTTCCCCAGAAGTTCCCCTCTTGTGTGCTATCGACTGGCTTCCCTGACATGATATGAGCAGTGGAGTTAGGGGGACCCTCATTGGGTTCACTTACACTTATAGTGGGTTTCGCTTTCTTCCCAATTAATCTTTGGACGGGTTTACTCTGTTTCTGTATACCTCGACTCTTCGTTTTGTTTGGGGGGGATTCAGTAATACGATCCGACCTAAGTTTGGCTTTCTGCCCTCTGGTGGTGACTTTAGGTCTCACAGGGCTAGATTCTGAGTCAATAGATGAAAAAGAGACAATATCTGTCACTGGATCTATTACGGCATGTGGTGACGGGCTAATCCGAGGTGGAGGTACATCATGGTTGATCACCACAGGGGATTCAATAAGTGCAGGAGTCAAGGAAAGTCTATTCTGAGAAGGTAAGGGCTCAAGGGATAACCTTCGCTCTGTAAGCTTGATCTCGTTAATGAGGGCCGATTCTGCCCTCAGTAAAAAAGCATCTAGGGTCCCTACAACACCCTTGCCTGTACTAAAGTTACGCTTGCTCATGATAACAGTGGGTAATCAACACAATATAATATTAGCCAAACAATACCGAACTGAACACAAATTGTCACCCTGACCAAGTTCTTAGGGAAGTGGCCCAGCCCGGCCTCTTACGGTCTCGGACGGGCCCAGACGGGCCCGCCCTTGTCCCGGGCAAGGCCCGCGCGCGTCCCGCGCCGCGGTGGTAGAGCCAGCGCTTTATAGCGCGATGGTCACGCCTCCCCCCACGGCAGCTGATGCTGATTGGGATGGTGTAGTGCACCCTGGGACTCCGAGTCCCACCAGGGTGAGGCGATGGCGTGGGCACAAAGAGAGTCACTCCAGGCAGCAGGAACAAAGCAGGGCAGCCCGCAACCCAGACGGGAAAAGTTAAGATGAAGAGAAATGACTCTGATGCAAAGGAATTCACCAGCGCGTCATTCTTGGAATCTTTGCTGTGATGCTGTTCTATCGCAGCACAGCTACATCATAAGATTCCAGCTACCACACACTGCTTAGTGTGCATTACACGACAGGCACTTCACCACCATCTCCTCTGAACACTGCTGAGTCCTGGGCAAGGGAAGGAAACATCCTGAAAGAAGTCTCTTCCTGGCTGCTGAAAAAAAAGACTTGATGACTCCTGACTCCTGCTGGCAACCAGGTACTTGAGCAGCTCTAGACACACAATTGATGGACGGAATGCAGAACAAATCAAAACATTCACCCCCAGTCAAGAGATCTGGGTTAAATCCATCATTCTTTTGTTCACCATGCCACCCCAGTTTAGACCTGGCCATATGCAAATCAGTCTTTACCCTGTGCCTCATGGGAACAGTCCAGCCCGAACTGCCAAGCCAGGTCCTCCCTGGACCGGAAACAAGCATCCTAGGACCGGTTTCGGGGTTTCACCCTCTTCAGCCAGGATAGCTTGATTCCAGTGGCACAGTGAGCCCGGGACCCACGTCTGGGCATACCCGGCGCACTTAGGGCGAGGAAGCAAAAGACACACAATTGATGGACGGAATGCAGAACAAATGAAAACATTCACCCCCCAGTCAAGAGATCTGGGTTAAATCCATCATTCTTTTGCTCACCATGCCACCCCAGTTTAGACCTGGCCATATGTAAATCAGTCTTGACCCTGTGCCTCATGGGAACAGTCCAGCCCGAACTGCCAAGCCAGGTCCTCCCTGGACCGGAAACAAGCATCCTAGGACCGGTTTCGGGGTTTCACCCTCTTCAGCCAGGATAGCTTGATTCCAGTGGCACAGTGAGCCCGGGACCCACGTCTGGGCATACCCGGCGCACTTAGGGCGAGGAAGCAAAAGACACACAATTGATGGACGGAATGCAGAACAAATCAAAACATTCACCCCCAGTCAAGAGATCTGGGTTAAATCCATCATTCTTTTGCTCACCATGCCACCCCAGTTTAGACCTGGCCATATGCAAACCAGTCTTGACCCTGTGCCTCATGGAAACAGTCCAGCCCGAACTGCCAAGCCAGGTCCTCCCTGGACCGGAAACAAGCATCCTAGGACCGGTTTCGGGTTTCACCCCTCTTCAGCCAGGATAGCTTGATTCCAGTGGCACAGTGAGCCCGGGACCCACGTCTGGGCATACCCGGCGCACTTAGGGCGAGGAAGCAAAAGACACACAATTGGAGGTGAATGTTTTGATTTGTTCTGCATTCCGTCCATCAATTGTGTGTCTTTGCTTCCTCGCCCTAAGTGCGCCGGGTATGCCCAGACGTGGGTCCCGGGCTCACTGTGCCACTGGAATCAAGCTATCCTGGCTGAAGAGGGGTGAAACTCGAAACCGGTCCTAGGATGCTTGTTCCGGTCCAGGAGGACCTGGCTTGGCAGTTCGGGCTGGACTGTTCCCATGAGGCACAGGGTCAAGACTGATTTGCATATGGCCAGGTCTAAACTGGGGTGGCATGGTGAGCAAAAGAATGATGGATTTAACCCAGATCTCTTGACTGGAGGTGAATGTTTTGATTTGTTCTGCATTCCGTCCATCAGTTAAGAGATCTGGGTTAAATCCATCATTCTTTTGCTCACCATGCCACCCCAGTTTAGACCTGGCCATATGCAAATCAGTCTTGACCCTGTGCCTCATGGGAACAGTCCAGCCCGAACTGCCAAGCCAGGTCCTCCCTGGACCGGAAACAAGCATCCTAGGACCGGTTTCGAGGTTTCACCCTCTTCAGCCAGGATAGCTTGATTCCAGTGGCACAGTGAGCCCGGGACCCACGTCTGGGCATACCCGGCGCACTTAGGGCGAGGAAGCAAAAGACACACAATTGATGGACGGAATGCAGAACAAATCAAAACATTCACCCCCAGTCAAGAGCTCTGGGTTAAATCCATCATTCTTTTGCTCACCATGCCACCCCAGTTTAGACCTGGCCATATGCAAATCTGTCTTGACACTGTGCCTCATGGGAACAGTCCAGCCCGAACTGCCAAGCCAGGTCCTCCCTGGACCGGAAACAAGCATCCTAGGACCGGTTTCGGGGTTTCACCCCTCTTCAGACAGGATAGCTTGATTCCAGTGGCACAGTGAGCCCGGGACCCACGTCTGGGCATACCCGGCGCACTTAGGGCGAGGAAGCAAAAGACACACAATTGATGGACGGAATGCAGAACAAATCAAAACATTCACCCCCAGTCAAGAGATCTGGGTTAAATCCATAATTCTTTTGCTCACCATGCCACCCCAGTTTAGACCTGGCCATATGCAAATCAGTCTTGACCCTGTGCCTCATGGGAACAGTCCAGCCCGAACTGCCAAGCCAGGTCCTCCTGCGTCCCGTGCTCTCCATGCCACTGGAATCAAGCTATCCTGGCTGAAGAGGGGTGAAACCCCGAAACCGGTCCTAGGATGCTCGTTTCCAGTCCAGGGAGGACCTGGCTTGGCAGTTCGGGCTGGACTGTTCCCATGAGGCACAGGGTCAAGACTGATTTGCATATGGCTGGGTTCAAACTGGAATGGCATGGTGAGCAAAAACGATGGATTTAGGCCCAGATCTCTGTACTGGGCTGAATGTATGACATTGTTCTGCATTCTGTCCATCAACCGTTGTTTTTGCATTTGTCACCCCGAGTGGGACGGGTATGCCCAGACGTGGGTCCCGTGCTCTCCATGCCACTGGAATCAAGCTATCCTGGCTGAAGAGGGTGAAACCCGAAACCGGTCCTAGGATGCTTGTTTCCAGTCCAGGGAGGACCTGGCTTGGCAGTTTGGGCTGGACTGTTCCCATGAGGCACGGGGTCAAGACTGATTTGCATATGGCTGGGTTCAAACTGGAATGGCATGGTGAGCAAAAACGATGGATTTAGGCCCAGATCTCTGTACTGGGGTGAATGTATGACATTGTTCTGCATTCTGTCCGTCAACCGTTGTTTTTGCATTTGTCACCCCGAGTGGGACGGGTATGCCCAGACGTGGGTCCCGTGCTCTCCATGCCACTGGAATCAAGCTATCCTGGCTGAAGAGGGTGAAACCCAGAAGCCGGTCCTAGGATGCTTGTTTCCAGTCCAGGGAGGACCTGGCTTGGCAGTTCGGGCTGGACTGTTCCCATGAGGCACAGGGTCAAGACTGATTTGCATATGGCTGGGTTCAAACTGGAATGGCATGGTGAGCAAAAAAATGATGGATTTAGGCCCAGATCTCTGTACTGGGGTGAATGTATGACATTGTTCTGCATTCTGTCCATCAACCGTTGTTTTTGCATTTGTCACCCCGAATGGGACGGGTATGCCCAGACGTGGGTCCCGTGCTCTCCATGCCACTGGAATCAAGCTATCCTGGCTGAAGAGGGGTGAAACCGTTGTTTTTGCACTTGAGCAGCTCTCCCATGGTCAAGTGATTGATCTCTTTTTTTGTGTGCTCCAGAGACCCAAAAAACAGAAGGACTTCTGACTCCGAGAGGATCAAGATGACCGCCAAGGCCTGTGTGCTGCAGGAGCCTTGGCTGGAGACAGGCAAGGTGCCTAGAAGTCTGGCCTGAGTATCTGAGGTTTGCCGGAGTAACCAGGATGAACTTTCTAAATAGCTGGAGAAAAGGAGGACTTTTTCAGAAAATTCAGACCGCCAAAGGATTGCTGAGATCCCTTGCGGTGGCGCAGCAGTCTGAGGCCTGCAATATGCTTGGCGGTGCCGCTGCAGCACTGCCAATCATATTCTGAGTTTCCTCGCTGCCACAGTTTTCATGGTGGTGAGCCTCAGTCCCGGGAATGCATACAGGGGGGCACATGATGTGCCCCCCTTATGCATAGACCCCCATTTCCAGCACGGCCTGGACTTCACAGTCCATGCCATGCTGGTTCGAGCTGCAGCGGTCCCACGGTGCTGCCTTTCTAAGGCTCACATATGAGCCTTTGATAGGCACCACCCTAGGGACTGCGTCGCATGACCACCAGACCAGGAAAAAACTTCTAATCTGGCGGGCTGGCGGCGGAGGGCTTTGGTGGTCTCGCAGTGGGGTGCTGGCCTTGCAGCCCGCTTCGAGATCACCAATGTCGTAATCAGGCCCCAAGTCTTAAGGTAAAACGTTGGGTCGGAATGAGGATGAAAATCTATTCCAGTTGTGACGTGACCTTGGGGGCTTTGAAATGCAGCTTTGTTCTTCTCTGAGCTTTTGGTGCCAAATCAATGGCTTCATTGGCAGATAGACATATGCTTCAGGTTTGGACCATGGCCTGTTGAAAAACTTTGAGCTAAGTCCCAAGGTAAGATCTTTGATTGATTTCACCAGCTGGACTTACACAGCCTCGGATCCATTGCGATTGGCCTGAAATCGCTCCTAGGTTCCAGTCATTTGTGAACTAAACATTGACATTGACGCTTTACATTTTAGGTACTTTTCTGCATTAAAACTATGACAATTCATATCTCTAGTTCTCCCTATCTGATTATGATTGTGTGATTATGATTGTGTTGTTATGATTGTGTTGTGATCAAGAAATGCTGAACCATGTTCTTTGCACTTGTATTACTTTTCTGCATGAACGTAGCCTCTAGAGATGTGGCACTTTTAATCAATACAGCATCCGCACATATAACCATTCTATAATTTTTTGTATGTGGGATGAATTCACCCATGTGGTGTCCAAGTTCATCAAATTTATTATAGACAAGGCAGAAAAGCTATTGAAGAGATAATGCAAGAATTGACCGATTGCCTCTTACGAGGGAAACTAATTCACAATCTCCCCAGGCATATGTAACAGGTGAGGGCCTTGGATATCTCTCCTGCTCTTTCTGACGCTATGATCGGCGACAAGAACTGGACATAGGATCAATAGCCCATCTCACTTTATAGTCTCCAGGATGAAAAGTTACCTTAGAATTAAAAGTAATTAAGCCCATGCTGCTAGAGCGCTGTACTTTATATTGTTTATTTAATAATTGTGTGTTTTAATAAGAATATGTAACTTTGCGCAGTGCATTTTATCTCTGAGAAAAGATTATTTTCTAATTTCCATAATATTTTACTGATTTTGAAAAACGAAATGGTTTTAATTAACTGAAAAATATACAAAATATAATTATCAGGAATGTGCAAATGTGAAATTCCAGTAGCAAATTTTATTGCTTCTGCCTACTATAAATGCTAAGATACCATTCCCAGGAGCGGCTCCTTCGTTTGAGCGGAGGAGCGTCGCCCCACAGGCCAGAGCTGAAAAATAAAATTGTAATAAAGTTTATTTATTACCATTTTATTTTTCAGCAACCGACCCGTCCTGAACTGAGCGATAGAATGGGGTGGGGCCAGTGCTGCCAGTAAAAGCAGAGAGGTATGCGCTTTAAAATGCGCATGTTTCTTTGGCCGGCCGTCTTGGGAAGGCCAGCCAGAAATGTGCATTTTAAAGTTCTCTAACCTAGCTGTTTTACACAGCTGGGTTAGAGAAAGCGCAGGCGTCCAGTGCTCTTGGGAGGACTGAGTGAGGCTGCTCCAACCAATCCTGGTGCTGCTTTCATGCTATGAGAGTAGCACCAGCATTGGTTAGAGCAGTTTACCGGATCCCGGAGCCTGCCTGGAAAAGAGATGACGGTGGAGGAGGGTGTCGCGCCGCAAGGTAAGCATTTTTTTTTTTTTGCATTCCCCTATTCTCCCCCCGCCCCACCACCCTCAGTGAATGGCAGTCGCCACTGGCCATACCATTATCCTCTTAAAATCATGGTTTTATCAGACACTTGCCAATTAAAGCATTATTCAGCATTAAAATCCTAGTAAAATATACAATTCCTAGCAATCCAAAAATATTTAAATGGTTAAACGGAGACAAAAGACTCCTTCAGCGGTACTCAGACCACTGAAGTGCAAATGAGCAAAAAAGGAAAAGACTTTCCCTCAGCCATTCCTGGTGTAGCTCAAATGCATACATACTGCTGAATCAAATAAACTGTTAGATTCAGAGATCTTTTTTATCGAAATGTTTCGTTTGCGAACCTCGCCCTCCATACGTCTTTATCTAATGCATATTCAGTGCTACTGTTTATGGCAAACGTTAGTTCAGTAAACACAACAAGGCATAACATTGCAAGGAGGTACAAAGGTTGCATTCGGTTGGCAAAGTTCAGCAAATTTGAAAAAATCTGTAACTTGATAAAATTGCAAACTTTGTCAGCTTCACAAAACCCCCCTACTGGTGAAATCCATGGAGCTTATTTAGAGGTGAGGGGGAAGAGAGAGTGTGTGTATGTGTGAGAATATCTGTCTGTATGTGTAAGCATAGGTGTGTGTGTGTGTGTGAAAGTGAATGAGAGTCAGTGACAGGTAGTGAGTGAGATTGTGTGGGACTGAGGCCCACATTTACTATTCTTTGACGAAAGGCAATGCTGCACCAAAGTTGCTGTGCTGCCTTGCGTCAGAGGGAGAGAGAACAAATGCACCACATCTACTATGATAAGGTGCATTTTTTCTCGGCCTGTGTGTTGGCACACTTTTAGTAGTCATACACCAAAGCACACACTCACAAAGCACACTTTCTTGCACCATAGTGCAAGAGTGTGTGCGTTCTCTGTAGCCAAGGTTTAGTACTGGAAAGGGTCCCTACAAACACTAAACTTTAAGGTTTTCCCCCTTTGTACATGGGCTGTACAATGTAGCACACATGCAAAGTTGGAAAAAGAAGGAGGAATGAAAACATTTCCCCTCGTTACATCTGCCACGAGGAAGTGTAAGACTTTGGTGCTAATTCCTTTCTACCAATGTTTGTAGATAGGGATCATGCAGGTATTATGAAACTTTAGCCATGTATATTATTGTGAAGCTAGGGTCATGTAGCATACATTCCTGGAAAAAAAATCAGGGTCCTATGATGTCACGTCCTGTGATGTCATTAAGGTCAAAGTGTATGTGATGCCACTTCTGCTACAAATGGCGGTGACGCCCATGGTGAAGTCTCTCACAAAAAGGGGGCATTTTCCCCCCACAATCTTTTACTCACCTGAGAATTGTAATGCACCAAGTATGTTTTTTCAGTATGGGTTTTCTGTAAAACCTACATTTTGTTATGTTTAACTTCTGTATGATTTAAATGCTCAGCAACGTTTTGAAATTTGGCAACATTTTTAAACAAAGTGCATGAAGCTGGTTTGCTTCATTTTCTGTCACCTTTACACATATTTACATATGTCTTATTGCTGCAATGGTATAGGCAGTGCTTTCCATCTAGCAGCCTTAAAACTGAAATGAAAAGTGAAGTAGTCATTCTGCCCATGCATTCCTGATGGGGTACAGTGCAAGCCGAATTTCATAACAGTGCCATTCTGTTTACCGTAATGACGCAGAAAGTGGGTCATTGATGTCATTGCACTGTCCATGGAAGTCGTGGGATTGACGCACTGTTTACCTGAGCGTAGCAAGTCTAAGTGCTCATAAAAACTGCTGGCACTCTTACCAATAACGACAGAGTTTTTTGCTCCGAATTTCTCGTAAATGTTCCTTAATGAAACACAACATAAGCATTGCATTGACGCTTGGAGCACTTTGGCATCCTTTTTTTAAACACATCAATAATATGTGCAATATATTGCTCAAGGGTGGAAACGTTGCAGCCGAGGATTCAGCCATCAATTTTGTAACAAGCATTGGCACTGTCAGTAGGTATGACTTTAATGTGCTGCACCCTGCACTCACAAAATCATGTAGCTTTGTAGCAACATTTTGGTTCAGGCGCAGCGCCTGGTCTGGGGACTGCACAGCACCTGATGCACACATATTTAAAACCTTTTTGAAGAGGTTTGCCCCCTTTTTTTTTAAAATCTAGAACATATTTACACAGGCTGTGACTGAGCTGCTCCAAATAGCATTGCCTTACTATATAACAGCTACTTCTCAGTACATGGAAAATCAAAGCATCAACCTAAACCGTAGATCTCTGAGTTACAGCAGCAGGACTTTCAGGATGCTGACATGTAATATCACCTAAGTGAAGAGTGGTGAGTTAAGTCACATATTTCCTCACTCATCCATCTAAACATTCCTCTCATTGAGTTAAGCACCCACTCCATAGATCGGTCTGTGACTTAAATATCACTCATGCCTTAACTGCACATGTTCTGTGATCGATGCAAGCTTGTACTATTCTGCCCTGCTGAATCTCTTCTCTAGGAAATTGAAAGTTGCACTTGCTGCCTTCTATAGGATAGGAAGCTTCCTTTGCTGCCTCCCTGCTTTACCTGTTCTTTGAGGAAGCAAAGTTTGCAAATGCTGGTGGGTGATTTGAGTGTGTGTTGTGCAGCCGCAGCCCGTGCAAGTAAGAGCGGTGAGGCCGGGTGGGGGGCGGGGGGGAGGGGTCAACGAACGATGATGAGGGAAAATTGGTTATTCATTTAATTTCCCCTCGTCATCGTCCGTCGAAATCCCCCCCACCCAGCCCCACCGCCCCACCGCTCTTACCTGCACGGGCCGCGGCTGGTGTTGTGATGTGGGAAGCTTGTGAGGCTGCTGCGCCAGCTGTACCTGTCTTTGGAAGAACGGAAGCTTGCACTGTGTCTGTCCAAGGTGTACCATATCTATAAAATAAAGGGTGTTTCCACTGTTATTGCTCCATCCTATGTAAAAAAAAAAAACAAAGGATATATTGAATGCACCTGCCTAACATGCCCTATGAACCAAGGACTGTTTCACAATATTAAATGTGAGATGCCAAGACCTATAAACCTGAGGAAGGCAGCTGACCCCATAAGAGTAATATTCAAGCACCAAAACAATCGGCCGAAAAGAGAAGAAGCGTCTATTGTTTAAGCCTCTTGCTTTTAACCCGTTTGCTGCTGCTGTCGGCCAACGGCCGTCGCGAGCACTACCTCGGTAGTGCTGCGCACGTCCGTTGGCCGACGCGGCCCCGCCCGTTTAATAGAACGTTCCGCACTGGCGCGGAACGTTCGAAGCAGCAAACAGGTTAATCTTGTGGTAGGGAAACAGCAGTAAAAACATTTTTTGGTCACTCACATGCCATTTTGTAATAGGACTGGCAGTTTAATAAAAGGAGAAGATAAATCTGGATGTAAAGGACATAACCTCATCCAAACTAGGGAACCCATAAGTAGAAGACTCTACAGTGAGCTAACAGCAGTACTCTCAGATGCAGATGTTTCGCAGTGCAAGATGAGGAATCCACAAAGGAAGGTAGGTAGGTGAGAGTTCATCATTCTAATTGTGTACATGAATGTTTGGTAATTCCAAAAGAAGTTTGGATGTTTGTTGTATCTTTACGTCTCTTTACAGAGAGCATACAACAGTCCTCTTACTCACTCTTTAGTGTATTAGTTCCGGTGTTGTATCTGTCCTGATACTGCCAGCTGTTCCTTTATTTGCTCTTTCTGTTACGTAAAGTTGCGTTTCTTCTGTCCATGTTGTGCCTTTGTTGTGCTGCCAAGTTTGGAATAAAACTTTCAACTACACAAAAGACAAAACGATTCATATTTCCAATGCCTGTTTCAATGCCTGATCTGAATAAAAGAGGGAACCATACACAAAAACAACAGTTGATGGACAGAATGCAGAACAATGTCATACATTCACCCCAGTACAGAGATCTGGGCCTAAATCCATCGTTTTTTTGCTCACCATGCCATTCCAGTTTGAACCCAGCCATATGCAAATCAGTCTTGACCCTGTGCCTCATGGGAACAGTCCAGCCCGAACTGCCAAGCCAGGTCCTCCCTGGACTGGAAACAAGCATCCTAGGACCGGTTTCGGGGTTTCACCCCTCTTCAGCCAGGATAGCTTGATTCCAGTGGCATGGAGAGCACTGGGGGTGAGTGTTTGATTAGCTCAAGCGCTCCGTCCATCATCCCCTTTGGTATCGCTTTGTTCGCCCTAAGTTGGCAGGGTATGCCCAGACGTGGGTCCCTTGCTCACTTTGCCACTGGATTCAAGCTAGCCTGGCTGATGACGGCTGAATAGCCAGAAACCGGTCCCAGGATGCTTGTTTCCGGTCCAGGGAAGACATGGCTTGGCAGTTCGGGCTGGACTGTTCCCATGAGGCACAGGGTCAGACTGATTTGCATATGGCCATGTCTGAACTGGGGTGGTGGAGTGAGCTAAAGAATGATGATGGATTAAACCCAGATCAGTTGACTGGGGGTGAGTGTTTGATTAGCTCAAGCGCTCCGTCCATCATCCCCTTTGGTATCGCTTTGTTCGCCCTAAGTTGGCAGGGTATGCCCAGACGTGGGTCCCTTGCTCACTTTGCCACTGGATTCAAGCTAGCCTGGCTGATGACGGCTGAATAGCCAGAAACCGGTCCCAGGATGCTTGTTTCCGGTCCAGGGAAGACATGGCTTGGCAGTTCGGGCTGGACTGTTCCCATGAGGCACAGGGTCAGACTGATTTGCATATGGCCATGTCTGAACTGGGGTGGTGGAGTGAGCTAAAGAATGATGACGGATTAAACCCAGATCAGTTGACTGGGGTGAGTGTTTGATTAGCTCAAGCGCTCCGTCCATCATCCCCTTTGGTATCGCTTTGTTCGCCCTAAGTTGGCAGGGTATGCCCAGACGTGGGTCCCTTGCTCACTTTGCCACTGGATTCAAGCTAGCCTGGCTGATGACGGCTGAATAGCCAGAAACCGGTCCCAGGATGCTTGTTTCCGGTCCAGGGAAGACATGGCTTGGCAGTTCGGGCTGGACTGTTCCCATGAGGCACAGGGTCAGACTGATTTGCAAATGGCCATGTCTGAACTGGGGTGGTGGAGTGAGCTAAAGAATGATGATGGATTAAACCCAGATCAGTTGACTGGGGGTGAGTGTTTGATTAGCTCAAGCGCTCCGTCCATCATCCCCTTTGGTATCGCTTTAAAAGAGGGAACCCTCACAAATTATGTGAGCAGGTTTTAGTTTAGTTTGATGTGTGAAAAAGCAGTTTTTGAAATGGACTAAACCACTTTGTAAAATGTTAAAACTCAGCAGACAATTATACATGTCATGTATACCCCTATCAGCTAATATTAGCCAATATAACTTTTCATCCAGTGGCTTGAGGCCATAATGGCACTGTTCAAAGCAAAACTCCAAGCTGCACAATGCAAAATAGTGATGGCTGAAAAGCCAAGAAGTCATGATGGTATCATATGTCATAGTGCCTCTTGGCAGACTTGTGAAATGCAAAATAAAATTTACTTCCGGACTATATGCCTTTTTATTGAAGGCAATCAAGTGTTAAACAGTCCAGTGGGAGAGAGGACAGAGATAGCCTTTCAAATGCAGATGCAGCATCTCACTGCTAACATAATTTACCAGACAAAGCGAGCAGTGTCTAAAGAGACACTGAGAAATGAAAAACAATCTGCTTGTATCCCTCTTCGCTTGCACAAGCTCGCCTGGAGGTAGGTGGAATTTAGGTGAAGCGCCTGCCTTGAACAGATGCAACACATGCTGCAGGTGCTACCCCACAAGGGCAGCCAGTGATGCAGCTCACCCTGCATTCACATGAGCACATTTCTCACCCTGCACTTTAACAGACTCACTGCACACCCTGCAATCACAAAGGCACACCACTGACTCTGAACTTACAAACTGTCCACCTTAAACTCATACACCTCTCACCCACCACTCATCCTGAACTTACCTTGTATTCACAAGCCACGTTTCCTGCACCACACATTCTACACGCATGCACCACTCAACCACCAGTCACCCTGCACTCACCCACTCCTCAACCTGCACCCATCCACCATTGAACCTCCACCCAACGCTGATCACTCTGAACCCTGACATTGCTCACTCTGCACTCACACACCACTCACCCATCTCACCCAAGCATCACTTAGGGTTACCGCTCAACCTTCACTGCCCCAGCTCTCACCTTCAATGCTCATAATCTTCTCACTCTGCCCTCACACATCTCTCATCCTACATGCCCACACTGCTTAGCTTGCACACCCACATACCTCTCAAATTGCACTCATACACCTCATCCACCTCTCACCCTGCACTCACCCACCACTCACACATCTCTCATCTGCGCTCATACAGCACTCACACACCCCTCACATGCTGCTTACCTTACTTTTTATTTATTTTATTTTTTGCAATTTTATATAGCACAGACATGGCTCGAAGTCATCAGAGCGCTTTACAACAGTAGCATGATACAAGGGTACAGCAAATTACAGTTATAATAATTACATTCCGACATATTGCATCAGTATCTGCGACCAGGTCAAAAGCAGCCACTGGACAGGGACGTAAATGGTTCAAGCATTAATTAAGATGGTGGGGACATACAATGAAGATATGGATAGAGTACTTAGATATGGTCGAGGGTGACTAACCCAAGTGTCTGTCAAATAGGAGGAGCTTGAGGTCCTTATTGAAGGTGACTCTGCAGGTTGTTGGGCGAAGGGAGGGAGGTAAGGAGTTCTAGATTCTTGTGGCACTACCAGAGAATGACTGGCTCATGTACCATTCTCGGCTGAAGGTGGGGGGTTCCTTGATCAGGGATTGGGCATTTCTGGAACCCCTATTTGCTCCAGAGATTTTCAGTTTATCACTTAGACAGGAGGGTGAAGAGGAGTGCACTGCTCTGTGGGTAATGCGGGCTGTTTTGAATTGGGTCCGAGCTTCAGTGGGAATCCATTGGAGGGTTAGCAGGGCCGGGGAAATGTGGTCACATTTCTTGAGACCCAGTATGAAGCACATTGCTGCTGCATGTAGAGTTGCTCTCAGTGGGTCTAGAAGAACTTTGGAAATGATGGAGAGAAGGGCAATTCCGTAGTCTAGTCTGGAGAGGACGAGAGACTGCACCACTGTTTTGAGGTCTTGTTCCAGGATCAGTTGTCTGACGCCCCATAGCTGCCTGAGTTGGTGTTGTGCACTTTTGGCCTTTGCTGGGATGTGGTTGTGGAGATTTAGATGATTGTCAAGGGTGATAACAAGGGATCTAGCACTCTGGACAATGGCAGGACAGCCATCCAGTACGGGAAAATTGGCCATCCATTCCTGCACTGAGGTTTTTGCTTTCAGAGGTGAGATCAAAAGAAATTCTCTTTTAGTTGGGTTGAGTTTTAGGTGATGGCTAGACATCCAGTTCTGAATCTTGAGGAGCGTGATGGAAAGGAGGGCAAGGTCTTGAGGGGAAGTGATTGTTATGTATATTTGAGTGTCGTCAGCATAGAGGAGGAAGAGAATACCAGCGTTTCTGAGAATCACACATAGTGGTTCTAGGTACAGGTTAAAGAGGGTTGGGGAGAGGATTGAGCCTTGAGGCACCGTTGATGTACATTGACTGGTCTTGAGAACGTGTTGCCCATTTTCACAATTTGAGAGTGGTTGGTTAGGTAAAAGGAGAACCAATGGAGGACTGTGCCTCCACAGCCCATGCGTAGTTCAAGAGTGTGAAGGAGGTGCAGATGGTTGACCGTGTCAAATGCAGCGGACAGATCCAGTAGGACCAAGAGGCAGGAGTTCCCGGAGTCGAGGATTCTAAGGGAGTCATCGACTATTTGTAGGATCGCTGTTTCTGTACTGTGGCCCTGGCAGAAACCAGATTGGAGAGAGTCTCGGAGGCTGTTCATATGTGTGAAGTGATTTGGGAAGAAACGCAACTTTCAATCACTTTGCCTAAAAATGGAAGCATAGAGACTGGGTGGTAGTTGTTCATGTTTTGTGGGTCGATAGATTGTTTATTTAAGAGAGGAGAGGCTTGACCCACTTTTAGTTGTTCTGGAAATAGGCCCTGTTGAAGAGAGGAGTTGACCATGTTGGTCCATATGGGTGGTAAGAGATTTACTGATAGACCCTGGAATGGCGTCCTGAAGGTGATTCAAGGGTTTAACTTTGCAGATTGTTCGCTGTAGGTCTCGTTCAGAAATGAGGGAGAAAGAGGACCATGATTGGATTGCCTTGCATGGTAAAGTCTCAGTTTCTGAAGGTTTATTGGTGTGTAACGAGGTATGCATGTCTCTGACTTTTCTGTCAAAGAAATCCACGAAGTTGTTGCAGCGGACCCCTGAAGGCTCGAGAGCTGAAGTAGTGGAGGGGTTTGTAGCTTGTGCTAGAACCTCGAACATGCACTTTGGTCTGTTCTTTGCAGAATTCACAAGTGCTCTGAAGTGAAAGGATTTGGCTCTAAAGATTCGGTCTTTGTACTGTTTTCACGCTAAGCGAAGCTTATTCACTCAAGTGAGAGGGCGCTGATCTCCATTCTTTCTTGCTCTTTCTGATAAGCTTTCTTTCTTCGTAGAGTTCTTTTGAGAACTGGGGGTTGGAAGGTTTTGGTCTAGATAATTTGTACTTCAGGGTTGCAAATTTGTCGATCAGGGATTCATGCAGGAGTTGTATTTGTTGGTGGTCTCATTAATATCAAGGTGGGGTGTAATCGAGATTAGGGTAAAAAGGGCCATGTGGCCATGGCTTCAGTGTCAAGGTTGGATGTGTCCCTGAAATATATTTTCTCTTTATTGGGTGAGCAGCAGTTTTGGTGCAAGAGCCGGAGAGGGAGAATGGGATCTACATGTGGTCAGACCAGTCGACTGGAAGGGGGTCGTATGACTGTAGATTGGGGCAATTTGAGATTATCAGGTCAAGGATGGCACCTTTGAGGTGTGTGGATTTAAGGCAGTGTTGCTGGAGATCGTTGCCTTTGAGAAAGGCTGTAAGGGTGTCCACCAGGCTGTCAACCTCGATTCCCCAGTAGATGTTGAAGGCTCCAAGGAAGATCGTGTTTTTTTGAGCTGATGAGTTAAGAGGTGAGGAGATCCATACATTCCTCGATGAAGGATTTGTTATTATCTGGTGGATGGTAAATCACTTTCAGTCTGATGTTGGAGGTAGTGGATGTGGGCATTTCCACCGACATACATTCAATAGACTGAAACTGAGGCGTTTGGAGGATCCTGCCTCTCAGTGAGTTTCTATGAATGAGTGTGAGTTCGCCGCCTCATCTATCTTACCGGTCTCTACGTAAGATGGAGTAATTGGGAGGAAGCAGAAGTTCTAGAGCGTGATTAGATGAGTCTTTGAGACACATTTCGGTGGGGATCAGGATATTAAGATTATGGTCTAGGATCGAGGCCGAGGCTAGACAGTGTTTGATTGCAGATCGACAATTGTGCAGCATGCAGTTCAGGGAGTAGCTGTTGACTTTCTGGCCCGTCTGTTCAGGGAGGGAGGTTGGGATTTGTATCAAGTTAAGATGGGGTGAACGTACACCGGGATGGTGTGTGTTAGATTGCCTGCGGTCTGAGATAATGATGGGGATCAAGTCTCCCACTGCGGGAATAGAGGGTGGGGGGGTAGAACTTAAAGCTGCATAACACTCTAGGAGATAGGATAGTTCTGAGATGTCTATGGGGGATTGTGTCCGTTTGGGTCTGGGTAGACGACTGTCTCTTGGTATGTAGGATGGTGTGGGGTGGAGGGACGTAGGGGGGTGTAGGAGGGAGCAGCAACAGGAGGATATAGAGATATATAGATGGGAAACAGCCGATGAGAGGATGTTGATTCTTCGAGAGAGGTGTGAGAACGAGGAAAGGCACTTGTTGAGCAGAGGCCAGTTATGTTCATCAATTATGATTGGGGGAGATGTTAGGAGAAGTTATGGCAATGGGCGATGAGGGAGGGTTGGGGAGGCTTATGGGTCGACTGAAGGGAGGGGCAGAGGGTGGGAGGGTGATCGGAGGGGGAGATACGGGTGTGTGGGAGGTTGGACATGGGCGGTGCGAATATGGTCTGAGGGGGGTGTGTTCACGATTTGGTGTTGACTGCGAGCAATGGGCTGAGAGGGGCATATCGGGCTGCAGGGGAGTCCAGGAAGAGAGTGATTGTCTGGGTGGACCATAAGGGGTAGGGAGAAGGTGAGGGCTGTTAGAGATGAATGGAGAGGGGGAGTGTGAAGGATCATCGGCGGGCTTGAGGGAGGGATAAATAAATGTGTCTGTCGCCAGGATTGTGTCATTGGCTTGAAACGTGATTTTCCCGTTATTGTAGATGGAACCACACACTGCTCACCCTGCACTCAGATAACACTCACCCTGCACTTGTAAACCACTCATGTACCTCTCGCGAAGCACACACTCACCGCTCAATCTGCACTCACCCTGCACTCACGCATTGTTCACTTGCAGTCATCCACTGTTCATAATTCACTCACCTACTGATCACACTGTACTCACCTACCTCTTACTCTGCACTCACAAAGCACTCCCCATGCATGCATATACCACTCTCACACCTCTCACTGCTCTCATACCTCTCACTCTGCACTCACACACACAATTCTCCCTGCACACAGATATATTTCTCACCTTGCTCACTGACGAATGCTTCACCCTGCACACACACACACATGGCTCATCCTCAATAAAACACACACAGGTCTCCCTGCACTCTCATACACTGCTCATTCTCTACTAACACACCACTCCCTTTATACACTAGCACACTGCTCACACTGCACCATCCCACATGGCTCACCATGCACACTGATCCTCTTCTAATCAGACACAACTCACTTTGAACATTCATTCACTGTGCTCACTCACTCTGCACAGGTATTGCTCCCCTGCATTCAGGCACTGTTCATTCTGCACACAGGCACCACTCATGCTGCACTCACACACCTCTCCCCCTGCACTCAGGTACAGCTCATTCTGCACACAGACACCACTCATGCTGCACTCACACACCTCTTATCCTGCACTCACACACCTCTTATCCTGTACTCATACACACCTCTCACCCTAGACTCGCACCACTCATCCTAAACTCACACTGCTGACTGCACTGATCACTCACATACCTCTCATATTGCACTCACACACACCTAACACATCGTGCACGTTGATACCTCAACCTCCACTCTCACACCTCTCACCCTGCACACGCATGCACTGCTCACCCTGCAAATTCACACTTTGCTTGCCTTGGACATCCACACAAAGCTAACGCTGCAGCAAAAGACTTTTACCCTGCACTCAGGCACCTTTCATCTGGCACACTCACTGTGCTCTCAGTCATGGCTCACTAAGCACTCATGCCCGCTCACCATACATAGACGGCACTCACACTGTACTCACACTACTCACCCTGCACTCACATACTGCTCACAAATCTCTCACCTTTCACTCCACCGCTCACCCAGGACTCACACACTTCTCACCCAGCACTCGTACACTTCGCACTCTGCACCATCACACCTTTCAACTTGTAATGTGAGGTTGGATCATCTCAGGCACTCTCAAAGCTATCAGTCATTCACAGGTCACAGATGAACTCAATTTGGCATCAATCTTACCTCTTTCTAATTGTCAGACTGTACAGGGGAGCACCAGGCACCTTGTGGCGCTCCAGTGCTCTATCAAGACATGTTGGATTTTTGTCAATTTAACCACCCTTGCAAAAACGTTAAAGATCCTTACCCTTGGATTTGACACAATTCACATGGTCTTTAAAGACCAAAATTAAAATTGCCTTCATGAAAATAAATTCACTCCAACCTTAGCCTTCAGCTTGAAAACACTACAAGATTAATGTATTCGTTTACGAGAATGAATGTTTTAGATGTCTTGTAGAAATATACATGAATGACACATTTTGACGATGGATTTAAATAAAAAGTGCTGTATTGTTTATATGTGCTATTTATGTTACACTTCGATTTTGAAATCAACTAATAGTAAACAGACCAGTTTGTTAAAAAACGAAACACTCAAGCCTCAAGCAGCAGATTGCTGGGAAAAAGCACGTTTTGACCGTATGATTGCTATCCCATAAGGAACATGCCTTCTATATCTATAATTATTTATTACTTAGAGTGTCCTATCTGGCCCTTTATATTAAAAGTTATTATTGATTTGGGTGATTAATGTGATAACATGCTATGGAAAGTAATCTATAGAAAGTATCACAGTGCAACGTAACGTCTGACATGCATACGCAATTCTCCATTTTCATGTGTCATTTCGTGATATATTACAAATAAATATTATTTTAACAATGCTGTAGGATCTGATTACAACATGCATTATTTTCAAATCTTTATTAAAATTATGTTTGTTGCAATAATTGTTGGAAGACAAAAGCATCAATAGCTCACAATTTAAGATGCATGTTGTAACAAAAATAGCGATCTAGCAAGACAAAAGCTAATTTGCAATCAAGTATTTTGAAAAAAAGATCTAAGAAGTTAAATGCATGCAGCATCCATTTTACTTGTGTGTGTCTGTCCATGGCAAAGACACAAAGCAGTGATAAATTGAAGTTAGTGTGCCAAGCACACAAGAAGGTATTTGGGGCCCGATTTGCTAACATTTTGTATCGTGGCACCACTGTTGTGGCGCAACCACAAGTGTAAAATGCTAGTAGATGTTTACAAAGACACACAAGGGTGATCTGCACCATCTTGCATGGCTTAAGAAATGTGAAGTAATGCAGCGGCTCGCGCTGCATTGCACTTGATTTCATTCTGGGAGGGAACCATGGGTGGAGCGCCGGTGTTCCCCGGCATCCACCCATGGATTTCACGAATTCTGATATTCACAAAGGTTTGAAAACCTGAGATTGTGTGAATCACTACATCTCCCAGTGGATGGAGTACCAAGGAGAAAAATATTTACATTGTGCAGCACACATTAGGAAAAAGAAAATGCCTCGAGGGATTGTTTTTGTGCAGGAAGGTATCCCTGCACCATGGTGCAAGGGTGCCTGTGTTGGCGCTAGGTTGCCTGAAGTGCACCAGCGCTATGACAGAGCATAAGTGTGCCATATTTTAGTAGATATGGCGTAGTTCTGCTCTCTCCTTTTCATGCAACACAGCGCAGCATGTTACCTTGCTGCACTGCGTTGCATAAAAGGTTAGTAAGTCTGGCCCTTGGTGTACTTCGGCACGCACTAAGATACCTGTTCACTTATCAGGAACCTTACCTTGACTAATGTGCGAGATACTGGTGAGCTTGAGAGTATTATACATACTGTACTCTAAAGGCACATTCTATGTTTCCAGTAAAACTTGGAATTGGTGGTATATGGGACAATTTCAATTAAGCTTTACACTTTCTCAGCGATCATGGAAACTTTATCAGTAGTCCCAAGCAATCAGCGGTTGCTGGGCTCATGTTATGTTAATCATAGACGTATACTACTAATGTCCATGGGCTTAATCTTACTGTTGGACACAAAACTGAGCACCAAGTGCACCCATAGGACTTGATACCAAGGGTAGTGAAGTCGAGCATTTCAAGGCTTACTCAGAAATTTGGTGTAGGGTTCCAAGTGCAGAACTGAAAAGAGCATTTAAGTTGCATTTATATAGCGCCTACTACCCCTGATGAGACATCGAAGTGCTTTACAGAGAGTAGCCCAAAGTTAGTGGTCAATCCATTAGTTCATGATCATCATCATCATCAAAATACTTTGTTCGGCTCTATTGAGCCAAAAAGTTCAGGTAAAAACATGTAATTACGCAAAGATATAAAATATGTATAAATAAATACATTAAAATATATGCCTCATGATTACAATTTCTTCAATTAAAAACAGAACATATAAAACCATTTCCCAGTATTTGCTACAAATTAGAAAGGCACATACTATAAAATTCAGCACAGTGTGGATTTTATCTAAACTTCCCAAACTTTGTAAGTGTGCAAATGCCAGCTCGTGGGACCTAACCTCTGATATTCTCAGTACTGGGCATAGAAACTGTCTTCTCTGTGAGTTATAGAGTGAACAGAATAAGGTAAAGTGCCTTGTGCTATGTGCTGTGGTACCAACCACATGGGCAAGCGGGAAGTGAAAAAAAACATGTGCCTTGGGTGGGGAAAGCCATAAAAAAAAAGTGAATAGTTTTGAGGCAAAATCAGTCGGTTTGGAAAAAAGCTCTGGGAGCAGTGGCGTAGCCATGGGGGGTGGACCCACCACTTACCAGCGGCCGTTGCAGGGCGGCAAACACCAGAATATCGCCAGCACACCCCCCTGCTTTTACAAGCGCCGACGCGGGGCGGCAAACTCAGGGACCGCCACGGCAGCCAAACATCTAACTAGGCCACTGTCTGGGAGGCCGAGCTCAATAAAGCTCTGCTTTATATATTGGAGCCAGAGAATGTCTAGTGATTTGTCAAGAGCCAGACAATCAGCCAAAATTGTTCTACTAAAGTTTGCCTCCGGCTTTCTCCACACTCTAAGCCAGAGTAGAAGGGTTTTGATTTAATATAATCTTCAATAAAACCAAGCCTTACTTCTTCACGACAAAATTTAGTGGGAGTAGATTGTGGGACAACCTTCTTAAACATTTTTTTTTCACTTTTTGTAAACAGTTGCTATTGGCATATCCCCACACACCAGCACCAAAAGTGTCAATATATACACATTTACTAGTATATACTAGTTTTTGTACGAAAGGGAAGGCGCACCAAAAACAGAGTCAATGTCCTCCAAATGTATCCAAACAGTATCCTTGTCAGGATTTTGGATGATTCTTATTTACTTCCTTTGGATATACTCTGATCTAAAGTGCGAACATATTATCTCTCTTATTGTTATATGAGCCCTGATGAAGTTCCCTCAGTGGAACGAAACGCGTTGGCTGATGTCCATGTTTTACTATCAAGAACAATAAAAGGATACTGTTTGGATACATTTGGAGGACATTGACTCTGTTTTTGGTGCACCTTCCCTTTCGTACAAAGATTGCATTTCTGATTTCCAGTAGAGCTTAACTGCGGCAAGCTCTGGAAGTGGTTGCACAAGACTCTTCATGTTTATGAAATCTTGGGATTTGATGTGCTGAACCTGTGGTCAGCCGTTGATGGGAGCGCTGTTTTTGTTGTCACTAGTATATACTAGTTCACTCACCGATTTGTGCCCTAATCTTTTGGGCAAATCTTAAAACAGCCTCAATAGACCTTTGAAATTGGGATAATCTGATATTCAATAAAAATATAAAAATTTCCACTCAAAAGCAATGTTAACTGGTATACTCAGGTTCATAAAGTGGGAAACTTAAACAATTTCTGAGCCGCCAAGCATGAATTTCTGAGTTTTAGATACCTTTAGTCCACATTTCATTACAAAGTATTTAGTAATATTCATCCTTAGTCCCAAATTGCCCATGAAATTAAAGGCATCTAAAAGCGATTGGAGACCATTTCGCATCATCTGTGTATAATAATACAGGAAATAAACGTGAACCCATCTTCAGGATATACTTTCTAGTTGAGTGGGTGTGAGTGGGTGTATTGGAGAGTGAATGTCTGTATGAGAGGCTGTATGGATGTGTGAATGGGTATGTAAGTGGTTCTGTGGGTGTGTGAATGGTTGTATGGGTGAGTAAGTGGGTGTGTGAGTGGCTGTATTGGTGAGTGAGCTGCAGTGTGAATGGCTGTCAGTTTCTGTATGGGTGATTAAGTGGGTGTTTAAGTGTCTATATGACTGGATATGTGAGCGCCTGTATTGGTGAGGGAGTGGGTGCATGAGTGGCTGTGTCAGTGAGTGAGTGGATGTGTGAGTGGCTTTATGGATGAATGATTGGCTGTGTGAGTACTGGTATGGGTCTGTGAATGGTTGTGTGGGAGTAGGTATATGAGAGATTCTATAGGGATGTGAGTGGTTCTGTGGATGATGTCATTTGAGATGTCATGATAGATGTGAATTTCATTGTTTTAAAAAAAAATTATATTTCCTAACTATAACATCCCTGTAACCTTTGGTTTATATATATATATATATATATACCGTCCTCAGTGCCAGGATCCAACAGCCATGGTGCGTGCCAGGGTATGAGGGAACTCTGTATCATATCCTTCTCACCAACAAGCACCGAAGCACGCACTCCCTTCACGACAAAATTTCCAGACAAATCAGGTGCAAGTTCATGAATGATTTATTCTCATAGCCGAACAATGAGAATAAATCACTCAAACTTGCACCCTGATTTGTTGAAGGGAGTGAGTGCTTCGTAGTGCTTCAGCGCGCTTGTTGGTGAGAGTGTATATATACACACACACACATTTATTTGTGATTTTATATGAACAAGTTACTTACCTTCAGTTACACCTTATCTGCTAGAGTATCTAGCCATAGATTTCTTACCTTAGAATTATCCCAGGCATCAGACTGGATCCGGAAATGTATTACACAAGTAATCCTCAAGACCATTTATGTACAGTAAAAAGAGGAATGGGGCTAATGCACGGCCTTGTCTAACCACTACTGCAGAAGAAATTGCTTCCGAAAGATCCCCTTCCCTACTATACCGAATTTTAGCTGTAGTCTTCGAATGGAATCTGTGGAGTAGATTTATAATTGCACTATCTAGCCCCATTTCTGTCATAATCAGCCATAGTTTGGGCTGCTTAACTGAGTCAAAAGCTCATGTTAAATCCATGAAAGCCAAATGGACACAGACTTTTTTTGCCTCCATGTATTTTTGTGTGATAAGATACAGATTCAAGCTTTGCTCAGTAGTACCCAAACCAGGATGGAATCCAAACTGAGCATCCAATAGCTCCCGAATCTCAACTGCCCAATCTTCTAATTTAGCCAAAATTACCATGCCCAAAATTTTGACTGTGATTTAATAACGAAAAGGGGCGATAACAATGGGGCAAGTATCCCCCTTTTTAAATATTGGCACAATGACAGGCTATTGTCAAGTATGGACTAGGGGGCTACATTTGCAGGCCTTATTACATTTGTGATCAGTGGGCCCCAGAATTGTAGTAGCGATTTATAGAGATCAGAAGGGATTTTGTCTGGTCCTGGGGCTTTATCAGAAGGGCTGCCCTCTAGAGCTAGTATAATATCTGATACCTCAATTGATTTGCTGAGGGCAACAGTAGGCTCCTGATCATAATATACTTCTTCACCCAAATCCATATGAGGAATTACATCACTGGACCAAAAACGTTTGGAGAAATTCTCTACCCATGCCTCCGCCAATATAATTGTCAGCCTTTGGAATGACATCACCTGTGAGATAAGAGGCATTAACAACCTTCCAGAAGGCACGAGTCCTTCAAGCTACTTGCTCCCTTGAGGTCTTCCCAGGCTGTCTCCCGTATCTCGGTCTTTCGAGTCACAATAGCTTTTTATATGCTCTCCTGGCAAGAGCTACACCTGGCTAATCACAGGGTTGCTTGCTAAGGGCTAATTTTAAAGATTTATGAGCTTGTGTCCAGGCATGATTAAACCATCTCGGGCTATTGCTGGTCTTTGGGGCATTTTAAGCTGATTTTGCTGCCACGTACATATTCTGAGTGAAATATGCCTGAATAATATCTACAGGGCTAGCATCATCTTGAAAGACTGTAACAATCTGAGCCTAATTGTTCACTAAAAGATCTTTAAAAAAATGATCTTCATCAATTTTCAGCCACTTAATACTTAGCCCATCTATTCTTTCTATATTCAAGCTTACTGTGGGGAGGGGGTTTTTTTGGGCAGAAGAAGACACCAGGTGCGACTGGGGTATTGGCTAAACTTTCACTTTATTTTATAATCCTTTTGGTGGAGACTGGGAAGAAAAAAACCCAAGAAAAGAAACAGTCAGGAAATTTTATCCTTGGGTTCCCTTCTTGTCCCACGACGGTATGCCCAGAGACTTCCACTAGGTTGCCTCTACGTCTTGGGGTTCAGGGGGAAGCGGCACGTCTCTTGAGCCACGAAGCGGGGGTAGGAAAAACAAACAAACAAAGGCTTTGTTTTAATACAGGGTCCTAGACCTCACATCTACTGCGCTACCTCCACCGGTTTCGGAGTGTGAGGGAGGGGAAAAGTGAGGGTAATGCCCGTAGTGCATGAAACAAGACACTTCTGTCGGAGGAATACGTGCTCAACCTCCTCGTGCCTCTCCACCACCCCCACCAAAACGATCCCCTCAAAGGCACTTGCCTTGAGTCACGACCCGTGTCCAGGGACTTGGCATTGGGACCCGGTGCGTCCACTCCTCTCTGTTGGCCGCCGGGCGCAGTCAGTGTATACACACTGCTCCGTTCATCTACTTCTCTTCCGTTGTGCTCAGCTCTCCCTCCCGACTTCAGATGACTCCTCTCACTCCTCATCTCGTCCTGTTCGTGGCCGGCTTTCATCCCTGAAATGAAATGAAATGAAATGAAAATGAAATTTGTACTTGTAAAGCGCACCCATACCCCCAAAGGGGTGTCCAGGCGCTGTACGCATACCGCTGTGGAACCCTTCCTGGCTTTTCCCTGTGAAATGTCCACTCCTGGGCACCCCCAGGGTGAAGCCAGGCATCCCAGCGCTGTTGGGGCCGTTGTGGAGATTAAGCAAGCTATTGCCCAGAGTTGCAGAGTGGGACCCATGATTAGAATAGGCACCGAGGCGAGAATTATCAGGTCCGAGGAAATTGAGCCCAAGACCCGCCGAGGCGGGAATTGAACCCTGGTCCCGGGCCAGATCTCTGCATCAGGGTCTGCCGCTCTAACCATTGAGCCACACTTCTCCTGCATCCTCCTCCTCCGGGCCGGCCCCCGGCGGTGACATCATGGCATCTCCTTCGTCTTTCCCCGGCGAAACTAGACCACTGAGCTTTTCCGGTCCGGGCGGTGTATCGGCACCATTTGCATTATGCTTCCGGTGTGCCTCGTCCTCCTCACACTTACATTTTGAAATGTTAGGGCTATTACTGCCAAGATCTAAATTTAATTCCAAGATTAGGGGATTACGATAATTTAAGCAACTAATCTGTACCTCAAATTTATTGAGGATTTGGCATCAATTCTTTTGACATTAATATAAAGTCAATAATAGAACTTGAGTTTGGGCCTATGAACGTCGGAACTTGGCTCAAATCGGAGTTAAGATCTTTCAAAAATATAACATTCCCGGCAGCAACTACTCTATTCATTGCCTCCCCTTGTGGGGGTATGCCTGAAATGTATAACCTCCTGGTCAGCATCGTCACAAATGTCACAGGACATCGTAATTTTAGGGCCCCATGCACAAATGTTAAAATCCCCCTCCCAAATTGTTAAAAGTTCCCTGCAATGGTCATTCTGAACTTTATACAAATGCTTCTCCAGGTCATCCACAAGCTTTGACATAGTTGTATCAAAAATATTATAATAAAAGTTAACCAATAACAAATCAAAGGATTTCTGCTATTTCAATAAAAGCATTTGATAATATGGAGTATTGATAACCTCCCAAACAGTCATACCAACAAGAGTCACAGAAATTAAAGTGGTCAGGCCCCTCTTTGCCCGACCTGACTTGGATGGAAAAGCTGGAACTTGGAATATTAGATCATTTATTTGGAGGGGGTTGTGCCACAATGTCTCTTGACAACAGAGGAATTGGTGCTTCTACACTGTTTTAGCCCAATCTGGGTTTTTTATTATCTTGGAGTGTAGGCCTGCCACATTCCATGAAATCAAATCCCATGTTTTTATATGGGCAACATTGTTGTTAATCATCAAGGTCTCAGCTGGGAGAGGAGGATTGGACCCATTGTCAACTGCTATATTTCCAGGTATTTGTAGTTGTCAATCCAATTGATCTATTGATGACAAAACCTCAAATCTGTTAAAGAGTGGAACACTGCCATGCTGAAAATAGGTTGCTGCTCGATCTCTTGCTGCCGCACTCTGTTGTGCCCTACTGTTGGTGCATTGTAGTTGATTTGATATTGATCCATAAATGAAGACGGGTGGTTGTGCTCTGATACCATCCTTAAGGGTGTCTGGTTGAGAGTGGCCCACACAAGATGTGGTCTTCTAAAGTTTATTATGATTCAGTCACCTGGCTAGGTTTTAAATGTAGGGACAACCCATGAGACTCTTCTAACTAAAACAATCTCTTTTGACAGATTACAGGTCCAGCCTAAGTGCTTCCTAAGCCAATATGCCACTTTGTTCAATAAAGATGTGCGTGTTCCAGAGTATGAAGTGTCTTTCTTTGGTGCGTTCTCAAGGACAATTATATATAGGGCATGCACTCTGGATGGATATGGGACAAACATCATGGGCCTCAGTTGTACTATTGTCAAATTTATTTAGGACAGTGTCATTGTTTTGGGCGTCCACTTTTTGACAACCGCTCTTCTCAGAGTCCACGGTTTTCTTTGGGGGCAGTGATTTAGATGTAACCAATTGATCACAGGGAGGCTCATAGTTTTTATAACTCCCCCAATTCGGTTTTCCAGAGTGAGTTCAATTAAGGGAGTGAGTTGATTGCACCTGGGTGCTGTGTTCATTCATGAGTTCTGAGTTCTGTTCATGTGTATCCCTTTCAATCACTCTGCCTTCTAGCTTACTTTGAGCTTGGTGGATATTATCTAACTTCCCATCTAGGACATTTACTTTTGTCAAAACCATGGAGCAAAAGTTGCTCCTTTCTCTTCTCTGAATTGGCTACCCAGGTGATCTAATCTATCTAAACGTTTGATAATAAGGTCTTTAAAATCAGTTTCTCCAGCATCCACCTTCATTGCTAGCTTCCTCTTCACTGGGTTCATGACTCTAGTTCCTTGCTTCACTGGGAGAATAAGCTTAGTCAGTAAGGGGATAGTGCTGGCGCTACCTGCATCAACCGTTTCCCGCCTGATTTTCTTCAGGTAGACCTTTCATACAGGACTATTGCTTCAAGCACTGTCAGAGTTTGTGAGCCCTGACAACACATGGATTTGACTGAATAGGTGTGGCTAAGGCGCCCACATGAGATAACGCTGGATCCCTTACAATTGGGTTATCTGGGGGAGTTTGACGGGATAACACACTTTGAGAAGTCTGAGTGAGTTCATCAACCTCTATTAATCTGCTCCCAGAAAAACCTTCACTCTCTAGGGTAAGGTCCATACTTGCTTCTACACGGCCAATTTCCATCTCAATAGCCCCCATGACTGAAGACAAGTAACTGGTGATGGAGTTTGAAGCCACTTCCCTTTTTTTAGAGCAAGCGGTCAGTTGACTGCTCTTCTGTTACCCCATGTTGAGCCTTTTTAGTCCATATCAATCAGGGTCCAAAGTTAAAAAGAAGCCTCCCGTCTTCTTTATGACCCAATACCTATTTCCAGTCCATTAGTTATTGGGATTAGCCTTATAATCGCAGACCATTACATGCATTTACTCCAGTTTCTTCATGATACATTAATGACTTCAGTGTGATCATTGGAGGCAATTATGTGAGAAGCAAATGGTTAGTATAATAAATAGATATTGGAGGTTGCATAGACATGGTTTCGGAGAAAGAGAGAATAAGATAGGCATGTAAATTGGAGTATTCTTTATATTCAAGAAGTATGCAGAATGCAGAAGGGAAGGACAAGGGTATTCAAGATAATTATGGGAGGGAAAAATTGAAATTTTAAATCACATCAATTTTTCTTGCAGGGTTTTAGGTGTATTGCAGGGAGCAAAATGGAAAAGTACTTTGTTCTACACAGAACTGAATACTGCACATAACCTCAAAGGATAATAATCATGATATTGTTCTGAATGTCTAAACAGTAGTTCTCATAGCACTACGCATAGGCATCCATTCTGCTAGACATGGGAGGATTTTCCCTTGGGAATCCAAGGCAAACGAGTGTGAAGGCGTGCTTGTGTGTGTTTTCTCTTTCTCCCCCTACTTCTCACTATTGGGTAGCGAGTCTTCCTCAGCCCCAAGCATGCATTGTACCTTGTGTGTCTGCGTTAAGCCTTTAATTGACAAGCAGTGCCTGCAACCATTGATGATCAGTGAAGGGGCACCCTCAAGGTGGTGCATGGCCCACCAACAGGCAGCATCGCTTCAAAGACCCTGGCAGTGCCCCAACCAGCTCTATCTGCCTTAGACCTGTATGGGCTTGTGGTGCACATGGTCCCGGGGGTCCTGCAGCTTGGGTTCTTCCTTGGGACCAGTTGCAAAACTCACCAGTCAAATAAGCTTGATGCCCACACAAGGCCACAGTGGTGAATCTGATGCAGTTTCCTCACTTGTTGGCAACCTTCTCTCGGTGCTTGTACTTTCTTTGTGGTGTGACTGCAACAGCAGTTGGAAGTCCTTTAGCTCTCAACACTTAGTTGAGTCCCAAGACAACCTCTGTCTAAGGTGTCTCTGTGGCCTCCGATGCTCTGGGAAAACCCCCGGCCCGCAAATCTCATCCGTGGCACAGACGTGTACATTGATCTCCTTGTTACAGAGACAGCATTGATTCATCTTGCATTGGCTCCTCTCCTTCAGAATAGCATCGCCCTTGTGGATCAAGGGCTTCTATAAAGCTCCTTAGGAGCAGACTGTCAGCCAGCTCTTTCACTCTAAGCAGGGTCTATGCAGCCTCTCCTAATAGACTGATTGAATTTTCTGTAGCCTACTGATCCCAAACCTGACAATACAAGTTGGCAGTTGGTAGCACGCTCCCTCGTGCTGAAAGAGTTTCTTGATCCCATTGGTGTGGAGAATCTGAATTCAGAAAAGAAATCTTGGCATCCGGATGGGAAGTTTGTGCCCATCTTTCTAACAAAGTTGCATTAGATTGTTGTGTATCCCAGCTTTCACATCTGGGTCTGGTTCTAGGCAGTTCTGCCCTTTTGCTTATTGCAATCAGACTGGTCCAGCCAAAGTCTTTCAAACACACAAAAAGTGAATTTAGGAATGCTTCAAATAGTCTAACCACTGGCAATCGCTTGGCATAGCATTCAAACCCATCGTTCTTTTGCCCACTAAGCCACCTCAGATTGGACCCAGCCATTTGCAAATCAATCTTGATCTTTCTCCAATAAGAACACTTCAACCCAAACTGCAAAGGCAAGTCCTCTCTGAAACAGAACACAAGGAACCCAAGACCAGTTTCGGCCTAGTTGGTCCGCTTCAGTCAGATGCAGCCGGGTTCCAGTGGCACAGGGAACAAGGGACACACTTCTGGGTATAACCATGGCCACTTATGGCGTTGCATCAAACACTCAAAAAGGGATGGGAGGAATGCTTGCAAGTAGTCTAACCACTGGCAATCACTCAGGGTAGCATTGCAACCCATCATTCTTTTGTCCTTTATGCCTCTTCAGATTATATCCAGCCATATGCAAATCAGGGTTGATCATCCACCAATAAGAACAATCCTGCCCAAACTGCCAAATCTGTTCCTCTCTGAACCCAAACATAAACAACCTAAGCTTAGTGGGCCCTTTCAGTTGTGGTGCAGTTTGGTTCCAGTGGCACATTGAGAACAGATTTTGTCATGAAGTGCAAGTAGGAAGGTGAGTTGGAGCTGTGAGTCTTCTGTCTGGAGCCACCAAAAAAAGAGCACAAAGTGAAGGGAGGCTGCCATCTACTCTCTGGGCTCTCCCTCCAACTATCCAGCCACAACTGTATTACACACTCGATATGCATCCTTTACAAACACAAGTAACATGCACACACACAACATTCATGTTCCACATGGATGGACAAGGACCTGGTTTCAGGAAACCTCCAGACCAATTCCCTATTTAATTGCTCTGTTTAATTTTGTCCCATTGTTTGTGTCTATATCATGATTTCATTGTACCTCTGGGTATGTGTTTCTCTGTCCAGTGTCCATGTCTCTGTTGTTCCATCCTGGTGGCAATGTCTTCCAGTTTCTTCGGTTGTATATTGAAATGCTCATGTCTACCCGTTACAGTGCCTATGCCTTCCTATTTCCTGTCTATGTCTCAATGTACCTAGGTTGTTTTATCTTTTCCCTCTCCTTGTCTTTGCATGTTTCTGTCCTAAAGTCCATGTTTTGTTTTCTAATCTTTGTGACCTTATATCATTGCCCCCGAGTTTGTGTCTAAATATCCAGGCACCTGTTTTTCCTTTTCCATTCGCCTTGTTTCTAGGCCCCTGTGTTTTGGCCTCCCTGTTCCACTGTCTATGTCTCCCTGCCTTCATTTGCAAACCTGTATGTATATTGTCCATGTCATATTGTCCCAGGGTCATGAGTCCCAATTGCAGTGTTCATGTCTCCCTTTTTCAGTCTCCATGTTTCCTAGTCCCAGTGACCATGTCTCAGTTTTCCCTGTGTGTCTCTCTATGTCTTTGCTCGTATCTCCCTGTCCTGGCATCCCTGTCTC
The DNA here is from genome assembly GCA_963921515.1 of Calotriton arnoldi. Classification (NCBI taxonomy): domain Eukaryota; kingdom Metazoa; phylum Chordata; class Amphibia; order Caudata; family Salamandridae; genus Calotriton; species Calotriton arnoldi. The sequence continues at coordinate 814,898 of CAWUFW010004777.1, forward strand.
CATGTTACTATCTTCTTGTCTCATAGTACAGAAACTCTAACTCTCTCGGTAGTCAGTGATCTTCTCCTAATCACTGACAAGAATGACCCATGTCTCCTGATCCTACTCTCCCCAGACTTTGAAACAGTTGACCACCAAACACTGCTTCAAACTCTGAAAGCAAGTATGGGTTTCTATAACACACTCATGCAATGTTTCCCCTTCTATTCTCCAACAGCCACCAGATCCCAAAAACTCCTAATTTGTTATCGTGTACCCCAGGGCAACAACCCATCTCCATCATCTGCAACTTCTAAATGGAGTCTTCTTGGAAGTCTACTCAAGGATAACTTCATCCATAAATATGCTGACAGCATTCAATATACCTGAAAATTCACATCACACAAGGCAAAAACTGCATCAAACTCATCCAAATTTGGAGGCCAGTTGCCTACCTAAAGCTCAAGCCAACCAAAAGAGAGTTCCTCATTCTTGGCAAAACAGCCACGTATTTAAGCCAAGCTCTCTGAAATGAACCTGGCTGCTTCACCAAAGCTGACAGCAAATGCCAAATCACTTGGATTCAACTTTGACAAAGATCTCTGTGTGCTATCTTGGTAACTAGGGAATGTTATGCTATCTTGGTAACTAAGGAAAATTATGCTGTGTAGGTTCCACAAGTCTTGTGAGATGGTTAGTAGAATGTTACTTAGGCAGTTGGAGCTTGGAAATTGTGGAGGTGGAGCTGTGGGTAGAGCTTTCATATGGACGCAAACTTATACTAACAAGAATCCACTCTTGTGTGCTTATTGGAGTAGCATACTCTACTTCAAGGAACACATCATCAAGAATGCAAGAATCAGAGGATCAGCTCTCCCAAAAAAGTGCTTTCCTCTTGAAAACAATTTCAAAATAACCATTGAAGCCATAGCCCTGTCTCACCTTGATGGATGCAACGCTCTGTTCAACGGCCTCTCAAATGCCACACTGGTTTTCGTGAAAGGCATCCCTACGTTCCCCCCATGATGCAGCATTTTTCATCAAAGGCCTAAAGATGTTTGATAACATCACCACAACACTGAAAGTGCTGCATTAGCTCCCATTTGAAACCTGCATCATCTTCAAGACCAGCTGGATTACGTACAATGTCACCAGAAATGGCATGCCTGCTTTTGTGGCCAAGACAATAACCACCTAAGGCAGACAGTACTAAACCCAGAGCCAAGACATTGCTAGACTGGAAAGAAACCAATGTGAAAAAGCAGCAGGTCGATGTTTTTGAATTTATGCACCCAGGATCTGGAACACCATCTCCATCCTATGAGTCCTGTGTCAGTGTGGCCATGTTCATGTGCCCATCTTTCTGTGCTCCCACTGCTCATATTTGTGTCTTCTTGTCCTAGTGCCCCTGTTTTCTGAGTGTATGTATCTCACTATTCCCTTGTTCACTTGTACCCGCCTTGCTGCACATGTCTCTCTGCCCCAACAGCCCAATAGCCATAACTCCGTGCCCCACTATCCATGTCTCTCTGCCATAGTATGTGGGCCTGCCTGTTCCAGTGTCCATGTCCGACTGTTTCTGAATTCAGATCTACACAAACGTTTGCCCATGTTATCTTGTCCTAGGCTCTTTAATCTTGGCTCCATGTCATAGAGGCCTGATTTAGATTTCGGTGAAAGGGTTATTCCATCACAATGGTGACAGATATTCCGTCCGGCAAAATATAAATCCAATAATATCCTATGGGATTTATATTTCATCAGACTGGATATCTGTCACCGTTGTGAGGGAGTTACTCGTCCACGGAAATCTAAATCAGGCCCTTAGCTTGTGATAGTGAATTAAATTGTCCCTGCATCCCTTTTCTAGCATCTGTGTCTAAATGTTCCAGTGTTTATGTCTCCTATTCATAGTGCCAAGTTCATTTCCTCCTGTCCCCAGTTTTAATGTTCCCTGCTCCAATTCCTGGGTGTTCTTGCTAGTGCAAGTGTCCTAACCTAATGATGCACTAATGCAGATCTGAGCAATGGTATCATAGCAGGCACCTATGAGAGGGCTCATGTGGGCATGATTACAATATATTTGTTGGCGATTAGTACCTGTGTGCATAAGGCTGGTGAGCTGTATTCTCCAGGTGAGGAAAGCTGGCAACTTGGTTGCTCTGTGTGGGTATCTCTATGCGTGATTACAATACCTCTAACGTGGTGAAGGTGCCCAATATAAACTCTTTGTCTAAAGATGTCTCACCTCTAGGACAGTAATATCTGATCAATACCTTTACAAGCCCTATTTAGTGTTATGTTCAATGTATGAAACAGTCTTCATTCTTCGCCTATGTCCAAGGGGCGAACTTCTAAATTTAATGAAAAAATTATCACAAACATTTGCTGGAGGCAAAGTTTGTATGTGGATATTTGCATGTGAACATGTATATCAAACAACAAATAATATCAAACTCTATATGTAACATCTGGAAGCCTATGAATCATAAAGACTCCAGGTTTCTTACTGGTTTATTCATAATGACCAAAAAATATAATGAAATCTCCGCTCCTAGAAAGACACTATGCTCATTTCCTCCTAATGGAAAAAAAGACTTAGGGGAAAAAGCCCCTCTAAAGAAGGTATGGGACTGTCTTCCATCCTACTGTAAAAATGCCTTAACACTACAGAGCTTTAAAGCTGTTGTGAAAAAAATCTTTTAAAGAATTGCTCTCCAGATGCCTAGTGAATATTTTCTCCACCCTTTCTGCCCCAAACTCATCCCACCTTGCACGCCTTCCAGTTGAATTAAATGCTGGTACATGCTGCGCATAATAAATAAATATAACAATAAATATATTGTTAACCTAGCTACAATTCAATGGAGCACAGCACAACCTTTGTAATATATAATGCAAAGGTGCTAGATGAGTAAAACTGACAAAAAGACATCCCTGCAGGACGTAGATTGTAGAGGATCAAATGCCAGTTGGGATTATGAATGGGCTCAGAAAACAGAGCAGGGAGTGTAATGTTTGGCAATTACCTGAATAATATGAGTTTTTAAAATTATTTTCAAGATCGGTGGAGTTACGAATGGTTCATAGGAGAACATAGCAAACACTAGGCATCACTGTATATTTATTAGCTACCATTAAAAGCTCTCATTAAGAGCGGCCAGGTTAATTGTGGTATTTGTGGGAGTGTAGTATGGACTAGTAAGGTAGAATGTTCTCTATGTTCTTTAGAGGCATTCCATGCTCTGTATTCTTCATATATATTGCAGTGTTAAGAATGTTGCCAGCATTCTTTGCTGGCTGGGATGGTGTTGCCACATCTGCTCTGCTGGGGTTGGAATAAAGGAAGATTAACCTAAACTCCTTACGTGTTAGAGCCTATACAGTCACTCACACATCCACTCGCACAGCAACACACCTACTCGCACACCCATACAACCACTGAGACAACTGCTCGCTCACCAACACAGCCACTCTCTCTCCCACATAGTTACTCTACAACCACTCACTCACCCTTACAGCACACAACACACCCACTCACTCACCCATACAACTACTCACACACCCACTTACACACCTATCCATCTACTCACACAGCCCCTCACCCATGCAGCTACTCACACATCCACTCATTCACTGATACAGCCACTCACACACCCACTCATTCACCAATACAGTCACTGATACAGCCACTTACTCTCCCATACAGCTGTACACTCACCCATACAGCTATACACACACCGACTTATTCACCTATACAGCCGCTCACACACCCACTCACTCACCGATACATGTACTCACACACCCACAAAACCACTCACACACCCACAAAACCACTCAGACACCCACTCACTCGCCAATACATCCACTCACACATCCACTCACTCACCCATACAGCTACTCACACATCTACTTGCACAGCCACTTACACACCCATAAAGCCACTCACATACGGATACACACCATCACACAACCACTCACATAATATATGTTAGAAGTAATAGCACTCATTAGTAGTACACCTAGCATACTAATTTAACTTTTGTAGTAGCTTAGTATATATGTTTAACATTTATAAACTCTTAGAAAGCACTTACACTCATGTGATGATGTCATCAGTGATGACATGTGAGATGCCATCAGTGATGTCACTGACCATATCAGGAGTAATGTAATATGTGAGGTCATAAGCAGTGCCTTGCGGGGGCGTAAGTTATAGTTAGCTGAGATAACAATAACTGCTGAATTTCTCTGCTTTTGTACGAGTAAAATCTGAGCCTAAGTATAACATCCCTGTAACCTTTGTTTTTCTTCAGTAAATATATATAATAGGGTTTCACTTACCTGATATATACTTGCAACACCGCTGTAAAGGCATGTGTGGTAAAAGTATACATGGTAAAAACTTGCTTGGTAACAAGGCATTTTGTTGTAAAGGATGCGTGGTAAAGGAATTTGCTGTCTATGTACCTACTTGTAGCTGCAATTTACAGTATGTTGGCAGCACTACTCTTCAGGTGCAGAGGCGCCTACTACAGCACATGAGAGCTCATGGGAGACCACTTCGGCATGTTGGCAAAATGGAATTATGCGTGCACAGTGCCATGAACATTCAGGCAGAAATAGGATCACGGTTGGAAGGAACTCATGCCGACCATGTGATTTGTTTTAATGGGCGGTTTGTTATTGTACAACAGCCCACAACTCTAGGTAATGATTTCACATGACACGTGTTTTTCGCTGGCAGGCAGCCCCTGCAGATGTGGTTCAATATCATCATTATAGGATTACGCCACCATTTTTCTTGGCTAGATGCATGTCTTTGTGTTTGCTGCATTCCTTTGTCCTGCATATGTTTCTAATTATGTTTAGTTTCAATTATGGCTTGTAGCATTTGATTTGCTTTAGTTGTGTTAAAGTTGTGAAGTTTCTGCCTCATTTGCCAAATCATGACATGCTCTAAGAAACAATATCCGTCAGTGCCCATGGGTTTTAGAGGTTTCATTTTATGTTCAGTGTATTAAATTTACATTGAACCCCTCAAAGTCCCAAAAATTCCTAAAGTCAGCCACGTCCTAAAACAATACTGGTACCCTGTTGTACATTCTTGCTTGCACGTGATACTTTACTCACTTGTAACCACATATCGTTAACATCACATATGAAGAGTTTGTGAAAAATAATAGAGCATGCATGAAAATAGTGTAAGACCAAGGGCCAGATGTATGACCATTTTTGCATGCGCAAACGGGTTTCCGAACCCGTTTGCGCATGCAAAAACAGCATGGGGAATGTACAAACCCTATTTTGCGAGTCGCAATTTTTTGCGAGTCGCAAAATAGGGTTTTGCGACTCGCTATTAGGAAGGGCCATTCCCTTTCTAATAGCGAGCGCAACCCTATGTAAGAATGGTTTGCGTCCGCAATTGCGGGCGCAAAACACTCGCAATTACCACCCTCTTCAAGAGGGTGGTAATGGGGTCGCAAAAGGGAAGGGGTCCCCAGGGGACCCCTTCTCCTTTGCAAATGCAGGGGAGAATAATTTTTAAGGGCAGGCAGTGGTCCCAGGGACCACTACCTGCCCTTAAAAAATGAAACGAAAACGTTTCATTTTTTTTATTTTTTAAATGCTTCCCGTTTTCCTTTAAGGAAAACGGGCTCCATTAAAAAAAAAAACTGCTTTATTTAAAAGCAGTTCCAGACATGGTGGTCTGCTGAGCCCAGCAGGCCACCATACCTGGGAGGGCCTGCCATTCCTAATGGGGTCGCAAATTGCGAGAGGCTCATTAATATTCATGAGCCTCTCTATTTGCGACCCCATTGGGAATTGCTAACAGTGTGAAAAACACTGTTATACATTGGAAAAAGTGCCTCGCAAATTGCGAGTCGCAAAAAACTCGCAATTTGCGAGGCGCTATTTCCACGGTTGTACATCTGGCCCCAAATGAAGACAGACAGCCGTGTTTGTAAGAGAGTTCCATACAAAGGGACTCGTTACGAGCACCCCGCGGTCTGGCACTGATACAGCATGGTGTGGCATTTACTAGGTCGGCAAACTGGGTATCACTCCTAGCTTCGAGCGATGCGAATAACGAGTTAATAACATGTCCCCCCCGTTCTGAGGTGCGCAAAATCAAAATGTAAGCATCTTGACTGCACAATTTGAACCAGGATTTACAGATGCTAAAATCATGCGGGAAGAAACCAGAAGGGTGAACTTTAGCACACCAGTTAGAATACTCATGTGGGAACAGAGAGGAGTCTGCACTCGAATGGAGATTTGCGAGGACCAAAATGCTGTGGATTGTGAGGGTGGGTCATTGTGAACTTCCTCCACAAATCATGTGTTCACCACAACGAGATCAGCAAAGTGGTAGGCTGTCAATTTAGGTACTGATTATGAGTGGGTCCGAACTGCGAGTTGAGTGGTATATAGTGCACCAAATAGTTGCAAGGGCATTAATTTCCTAACCATTCGTTACATTTTGGCAGGCCAAACCTGTCGGAATTGAAGGCAGTAGAGTCCAAAATCCGCATTCCCGAAAACTCAGTTTATGGCACCTGAAAAGTTCAGAACCCCACAGTGTCAGATTTTAGTGGGTGCGATAACACCCACTCATCTGACACACTCAGAATCAGGCCCTAAGCATCTCATTTATAGATGAGTGGAAAGCTGGCGGAGTTAAAGTCAGGTCACCTGACTCTTTTCCGCTCTTTGATTTGCACATTTACAATAATTACTGTGACATTTGAGTGTCACACAGGGTTGGATTGGGATTAAAAATCGCCCGGGCACGCAAAAAAAAAGTGGCCACATTTGCATAGTGCCTTTCCGCAAAACACTGCTTCGGCGAAATTTAATTTAAAAAAGGGGGTGGGGGGGTTAAAAAAAATGCACAGATTAGTTTACACTGGTGAAACACACCTGAAAACAAGTGAGGCTACTTTTGCTCAGGCCCCCTGCCCCCCCTCAAAATGCATATATTAATGGGCCAGCCCAGCGAGAGAAAGGGAGTGACACCTCTGCGGTTGACAAAAGGGAGTGATACCTCCGCCCATCTGCCTCCAGAAAGGCCTCTCAGGCACCCACTGGGCCGCTGGCGGCATCGAACAACGCAGAAACCGCCCAAATCGGCCCCCAGGCTGCTCAAAAAAGCAGCCCACAGCTGGAATTCAGATACCGGCCCCTCGGGCATTGCCCGAGTGCCCGCGTTACCAATCCGACGCTGGTGTCACACCTCGTGAAATCTAGGACAAATGCTATCGGCAACTAAAGACTGTGTAAACGATCGAAGGGCCCAGTGTTGCCACTGATGTTCTCCATATTTACCCAATATCCTTTGAATACAGTTGTAATGACATCCAGTAATCAGTGCTAAATTTTAACGGTGGTTTCCAGTGCTCAGCACCGACACTTAATTGTCAACACCAGCACCTGTGACAGTTATGTTATGTTATCACCGATTTGTAACGCGCACAGCTACTCAGAAGAGTGTCCCGGCGCGAGCCCAAGAGAGACAAAACAAGGAAAGAGACAGTGGAACCAATAGAACCAACTCAGTTGAATAGAAAGGTTTTGAGTTTGCCATATGGCGGCGCTGTTTATCTTATTTAGACATGAGCACAAAAAACAGTTGTTTATAAATTCAATATACTTTAAACATGACTATTACCCATCTCCCAAGCCATTCTAATAGCTTTGGGGGCCTGGAATAGTCTGAATAGTCACCCTCGTAGGATTGTAATGATTAGTAGTTGTGTTTCTATTGTCATTGGCTGTGTTGGCTAGGGCAATGGGATGGTAAGCTGAGTGCCTCCTGATGAGGGCCCTGGCACTTATATTTTTCACAAATTAAGAGCTGGCAGTAATGCTATTGCCACCACAGCTATATTTGCTAGCATGTGGAGTGAACAAACAGAATGATGATAGCTTTAGTCCTGTAGTGTACCAAATAAGAGTGTTAAGTCTTTACCAATTCTTTCTTTGAAAGGCAATGGTCATAGAAGAGAGCTGGTGGGGTAAATGTATTGGCTATGTTTAAAGAAGGTCAGATGTGTCTTTCTATATCCTAGAGGAAGAATTCCATTACAGAAGAAGAATTCATCATTTGCAGAAGTCCTATCCGAATGGGGCAGTACAGGCAACTATTGCACTGGAACAGATCAGCATTGACTGTTTATCCAGGGGCTGCCTTATGCAGATGCCTTGAGGGTGTTGCGTACTTGCGTAGCAGCTTCAATGAAGGGGGCCACCAGGGTGGGGGTCGGTTTTGGACCCCAGGGGGGTCGATTTGGTTACCAGGGGCCGGTTTTGCAGCATAGCTGCAATATCGGCCCCCTGTAACAAAAGTGGCAGGGGTGAGACGGGGGTGGTGCTTCCAACTAGCACCCTCCCCCCCCCCCAAGCTGTTTGCCAGGTCCGGTTTTGGTTCCCAGTCCGGCTTGAGGTCTTGTCTAACTTCCATCCCATATCTCTGCTGCCTGCCGCCTCTAAACTTATGGAAAAATTAGTTAATGCTCACCTGTCCTCTTATCTGGAAGATAATTTCCTCTTACATTACACTCAGGCTTCCGTCAGTGTCACAGCACGAAAACAGCTCTTCTGGAGATAACAGAGACAATTACAATCACATTGGACAATGGGGAAAGTGTTGCCCTCAGTTTACTTGATCCTCCATTTTATTACAACGTCTCTTTGAGGTTGGCATAGACGGGACTGCTTTAAGATGGCAAAAATCTTTTCTAGACGGGAGGGAAGAAGTGGGGCTTGCCCCTTGTTTGTCATCAGCAAAGAATCTTGTCATTGGGGTTCCCCAGGACTCATCTTTGAGCCACACACTATTTAATATTAACTTAGCACCCAAGGCCAAATTAATAGACTCATACAATTTAAGACTTTTTCTGATGATTTTGATGACAGTTGCGTTTGACAGTCGATCCCTCTTCATCCATTACAGATGAGGCGTTTAAAGCTTGCCTCTGTGCTACTCTGCATTGGCTGAGCGAGCGCCCTCTGCTACGTAATGCTGATAAAACTGTGATTCTCCTGTTTGGTTATGTGAAAGAGAAATGACTGCGAAGCTGCTGGCCGAAGGACCTGCCTCCTTTTCCTGATCCCTCTTTACTAGCCATGAATCTAAGTGTAAAAATAGACGACAGTCTGTCTTTTTCACCTCAATTCACCTCAGTGGCTGGAGCCGTTCTTCTTTACTCAGGGCCCTCAGAAAATTCCCAGATCTCCTGCCCTTAAAAATGCTTAAGACAGTGGTCCATGCTCTTATAACTTTGGGACTGGACTCAGGGCCGGACTGGCTACCGGGCGTTTTGCTGTGCTGCCGAGCTGGGGGCTGATTTCGTTGATGGGGACCTGCGAGTGCTTAAAAACATTTGTTTTGAAATGTTTATTTAAAAGCACATGCAGGTCCCCATCAACGAAATCAGCCCCCACCTCAGCAAAATCAGCCCCCAGCTTGGCAGCACAGCAAAACGCCCGGTAGCCAGTCCGGCCCTGACTGGACTACACTAAAAGTCTATATTTGGGTTTCACTGACAAATTGACCCAGAAACTTCAATTGATCCAAAATGCGGCTGCTCATCTTGACTTGAATATTTCTCAGAGGAAGCATAGCTCACCTTATCTCTGAGAGCTATGCTGGCTACCAGTCAAGATGAGGATAAAGGACACACCCTGCCAAGGGTCCCTCCCTGAAGTATGGGGAGGCTATTGGGAGGCTCACAGGACAGGATGTTGGGAAGACTGCGTAATTTAGGCGTTGGTGCAGGGGCTGATGTTAAGAATGAGCTGACTGTAGTATGGGCAGGTTGTGTTGTTTCTGAAGACGTCCCTGGTGTTGAAGTTTGACCTCCGCCTATTCCATTTGGGACCATTGTGTCATTGTGCCCCTCGTCAGTTATTATTTCCCTGTCTCCATGGGTTAGTGGGGCTTTGCTGCTTGGACTATCAGGAGGTACAAAGGGAAAAATGTAAGACCCTTCAGTAATTCAGATTCCGTATTTTAACTCTGCTAATGTGCATTTCATGTAGGGCTTCATAACAGGACTCCATGTATAATTCTCAGATTTTTGTTTATTTTAAAAGGGGTCCCATTTATTTTATTTGTGCGACGCTTTAGAAATTAATAGAGAATACAAACTTTGATGGGTGGCCATGTTGTACATGGTGGAGCATTTAATTCTAGTCTACTCTAGACATGTATGCTGCTGGGATGACATGACACTGATAAATGACTACACAATATCTATGTGTGATATTAAGTGTGTATTTCACATCTCTACAGGTCTCCTACACTTGCTTACATCAGATGATGTATTACAACACGTTTCATGTTTAGATGCTAGGTTATAGACTTTGCGAACTACAAGTCCCATTAAGCAATGTGCCTGTGTGTAAGAATCTATCAAGCAACAAGCACTGGCAAAGCCAATAGGTCTTGCTTTTTGCAAGAACTATTGGCTTTGGCCATGTGTTTTAGCCATGTTGTACACCAGTGTGGCTGCTGTTTGGCATGCCTAAAAGTTAGTGGTGTGGAAAGGTGTTGGGTAGTTGGAGTAGATTGGGGTAGAGTAGAGTGGGGTAGATTGAGGTGGAGTGGCGTAGAATGAGGTAGAGTGGAGTGGGGTAGATTGAGGTAGAGTGAGGTAGACTGGAGTGAGGTAGATTGAGGTAGATCGTAGTGTAGTAGAGTGGGGTAGATTGGAGTATGGCATATTGGAGTGGAGTAGATTAGAGTAGATTGGATTTGAGTGGGGTAGAGTGGAGTGGAGTTGAGTGGTTGGGTGAAGTGGGGTATATTGGAGTGGGGTATATTTGAGTGGGATAGTTAGAAGTGGGGTAGAGGGGCAGATTAGCATGGTAGTTTGGAGTGGGGTACATTGCATAGGGGTAGATTGGGGATTAGGGTAGACTGCGGTGGAGTGGAGTAGATTGGAGTGAAGTGGGGTAGGTTGGAGTGGAGTGGGATGGGGTAGATTGAAGTGGGATAGATTGGAATGGGGTACTTTGGAGTGGGATATATTAGAGCGGGTGGAGTGTGTTCGATTGGAGTGGAGTGGGTTGGTTTTGAGTGGGGTAGATTGGAGTGGAGTGGGGTAGATTGAGGAGGAGTGGGGTAGACTGGAGTGGAGAGGGGTTGATTGGAGTAAATTAGGATGGAGCGGAGTAGATTAGGGAGAGTGGAGTGGGGTAGATAGGAGTGGCGTGGATTGGAGTGGAGTTGGGGTTAATTGAGTTAGATTGAGAGGAGAGGGATAGATTGGGGTATATTGGAGTGGAGTGGGGTAGATTGGGGTGGGGTGGGGTAAATTGGAGTGGAGTGTAGAGGGGTAGATTGGAATTGGGTAGATTGGGCTAGAGTGGGGTAGATTGGAGTGGAGTGGGGTAGATTGAAGTGGATTGGGATAGATTGGGCAGTAGTGGAGTGTGGTAGATTGGAGTAGAGTGGAGTGGGTAGACTGGAGTGGAGTGGGGTAGATTTCAGTGGAGTACAGTAAAATGGGGTAGAGTGGAGTGCAGTAGATTGAAGTGGGGTGGGGTTGATAGGGTTATATTGAATCATGGGGTAGATTGGAGAGGAGTGGAGTGGGGTAGAATGGAGTAGAGTAGACTGGGTTGGAGTGGGGTAGATTGGAATGTGGTAGATTGGTGTGGAGTGAGGTAGATTGGGATAGACTGGAGGGGGGTAGATTGGAGTGGATTGGGGTAGGTTGGATCATAGAGGAGTGGATTGAGGAAGATTGCAATGGAGTGGGGTAGACTGGGGTAGAGTGGAGCAGGGTAGATTGAGGTACAGTAGAGTGCAGCAGATTGGGGTGGGGTGGGTGAGGTAGATTGCAGTGGAGGATTGGAGTGTCGTAGAATGGAGTGGCATGGTGTAGAGAGGAGTACATTGTTGTAGAGTGGAGTGGTGTAAAGTGGAGAGGCATAGTGTGGCGTATGCATGGTGTGGTAGCTCACTGTCATTACAGACAACACATTTTCAATTGAAATGACCATTACATTTGTGCCAACATACAGTTTTACTGCTAACAAACCATAATGTGTGGAAATGTTATCCCCTAGTGTATTGATGTGTTTTGATTGTATTCAATATTTGTCTCCACCACATTTTAGAATTAACAAAATAATGTGCTTCATTTTTACTCATTAAAAAGGGGAAAATTAGGAGAAATAAAGATATTCCTCCTCATTACACCTCACCTGATGAGGTGTAGCAGTTGTGACGCATTCCCAGGTCTACCACTTATGGTAAATCTGGAAATGCGTCAAAATCCATGAGTCTTGTGTGGTAACACACACGCACTACCCATGGAACTCCTCCCTTGGGCAGAGTAACGCAACACAGTGATTTGTGCTGTGTTGCGTTACTCTGGATCTTTCAAGCCACTCAGGGCCACGCAAGGTGGCCTTGCATGGCTTGATAAATTGCATCTCAAGGGTTGCCCCGCATTTGCACCCCGTTGCATGGTGCAAAAGCAACCGTTTGATAAATATGGCCCAGGGTGTATTGGTGCAAGTGACAAAGGAGGAGGATTCCTTTCGGCATTATATTACAATACCTCTTTTATTCATATTTTATCACTTGCGGAACCACGAAAATTATTCTGCAGTACGTTGTAGCAAAGGAGGGACTATAAACATAGCAAAAAACTATTTTATTGTTATACACCTTTCAGAGGTGTTTGCCTTGAGCCGACAATGTCCTTTTTCATGCAGACACTGCCTGAATTTATGACATTATTGTGTCGAAAAATAAAGCCAGGGGGTCAAGGTGAAAGAATTCCCACAAAAAGACCCAATTCTGTGAGTTTAAGGTCTAACCATGGTCAGTCAGTTTGCGAACCTATAAAATTGTTATTTGACCCTTTTAGTGAACCCTGCAATTTTCTCCTTTCAGTTAATTAGGCCAATTCCTAATATAAGTCTTCCCCTCTAAGTGATTTATGTCACACTTGACGGTTATGGTTCACGTCACAATGTGAGCCAGTACATAAGGCAGACACTTTGTTTTAGTAATCCCACGATCAAGGGGCATATACACAATATTTGCATGTCAAACCCTTAATTTAGGGAATAGTCAGCAGAAACACTGTTCTGTCTGTCAATACTGATTGCTTTGTATGGGAGCAAAACATTCCAGAGGCATCTCCAATAATTACTGGGAATAGGCCCGGAAATTACTGCTGCAGCATCCCCTACTTACGGATATGTTTGCAATTATGCAGAGTCCAAAAATGTCTGATAACTCGATTTAGGAACATTTTCCACTATGCCCCTTAATGCCATTGTTACATTAAGGTGAACGAAGACTGCCGTAGGGTGCCACCACAAGATAGTAAGAGATCTCAACAAATGGCTCGAGGATAAGGAGCACCAAAATAGCAAAATATAATTTTTCTTGGTTCTCTAAATACTTTCACCAGAGCCTTAAACGTATTTTGCCTTCCTAGGTATAATACTGTTTATGAATTTTAGCAGGCACTGTAGATGCTGCTGCTTACCAAGAGTTTTTATAATTTGGGACCAATGAACTTTGCCATTCTTGTCTTTTTTTAATCGGTTTTATTGAGTTTGTAATATGTGGCAATCTCTGCCAGTGCTACACAACAGTCATTCAGGCATCTTCTGTACATTTTTAAAAGGGCATGGGGCTTAAATTCCCTCTCACGAGAGAGTGTCCCATTGCATCCTATACAACCCTTTCAGATTATTTCTACTTCCTATTCATTGCCCGCATATTTCCCCCTTAGGGCAGGCGACACGGGTCTCACAAACACCATTTTCAACATTACCACTTCAAACAGTTGAACAAAAATCATCTACCATTTCTTAGGCTCTAACTATACACGCTTCTTAGAATACAGTTTCCATCTTCCCACCTTCACCATCCAGCCTCTATTACCATTAAGTTTGGGTAACCTCCTCCCTGCTTCAATCCCCGTGCTAGTTGAAAATAGTCGAAAATTCCTGAATCTGATCCATGTGTTCAAAGTCCATCAGACTCTTATCCCATATATATGCATGATTAGATATTTCCTGCCCCCCCCGCTCTTCACGTTTTAACACAATACTTCCACTTTTTGCCCATTTGATCACATCCCTGATCCTTGCCATCCTTGCCTTTCTGAAAATAAATACGTATATGTTAGAAATGGGGTTTCTGGTTGGCTAAGGCATGCGCCTAAGCCAGGCAGAAGCCACCACTCTAGTCAGGGCAAGGGAGTTACACGCTGAAGATAACCCCTGCTCACCCCCTTGGTAGCTTGGCACGAGCAGTCAGGCTTATCCCAGAGGAAATGTGTAAAGCGTTTGCGCAACACACACACACAGCAGCGACACACTAGGCACCTCACAAAAGAAACTCCACACAAGGTTATATAAAAATAGCCTGTGTATTATCCATAAAAACACATTAGAACACAATTACATATAATACACTGTGCCACTAGGCACTTGTCATGACTTCACAAGGATTACATAAATCAATAGGCCAATCGGGCCACTGTCATCACATCACAAGGTTCATGAATTACTTGTCCAATCGGGCCACGGTCATGGCAACACAAGCCGTGAAACCAAGTGAATGCAGGCTGGTTGTACACTATGAAAACACCCCAACAATACACATTAGGTCATTCAGGGACTGACATGCAGTAATAACCTCCCTCAGCCAGAATCACAGTTGGCAATACAAGCCACACGATAAAGGTCACCATAACCTGTCGGTAACATTCGCAGAATGCCCACCTTGTCTTGTGAGGCAGTAATTCTCCACTCCGTGTGGAGCACAGGAGCCTCTGCTCCCCTGCTCCCCCCCTCCTTTGGGAAAATGCGGTAATGTACTCGGGGCCCCGTCCTGGGCTCGCCCCACAATGCCCTTTCCAAAAGTGAGGGCTCATACAAATGGGGTCGGCCGTGCCTTTAGCAAAAGCAGTGCCACTCTCCTCAAGAGAATGCCCAGAGGGCAGGGAGACGTCACGTGGTCCCCCCCGCAACAGCGACTCTTGCAATGACAGCTGCCCACTACCACATGGGGCAGCTGCTCTACTTGGCCAAATAATGCCCCCGATGCTGTGAGAGAAGCGGCGGCTGCCCGCAATCAGGCAGTGCAGCCCCGACAACGCCAGGAGAGGAAAAGCGATCCGGACTCGGGGGCCTCCATCTAGGTCTCACCCCGTGCTCCCCTACTCGCATTGTGGGGAAGACCCCTCCCTGGGTACCCACGGAGCCCGTGAGGCTCCGGCTCGATCTCGCCTCCAGCCCCGCCTATCACCAAGCTTAGCAAACACACGGTGCTCCCCTCTTCCTTACAGTAGCCCCGCCCACAACCAGGCGTCCTTCGCCTGACTTCCTGTTTCTTCGTCTGGCTACGGAGCAGAGTCTCCGTCAGCTTCCTCACTACGGCAACCACCAGCAGGGAGAGGGAGAGCACTTCTTTCCCTCAGCTCTCCCCTCCTATTCCTCCCGGACCTTCTCGAGAGAGCGCAGTACTGCCCGAGCCTGCGGGATGCCGAAAGCGCTACTCTGACACTTTGGCCAGAGCACTCGCTGGTGCCTCACCACAATAGCTCTGCCAGAATCCTGCAAGCTGCCAATGACAAAAAGAACCCGCAGGCAGGGTAGGGCTGCGCGCACTGTCGCACCCAAGAACACTCCAGGGCATCAGAGGTAGAGAGCTCACCATGCACTCTGTGCCAAAACAAAGCACTTTTCCTCGCAGTCAGGCACACAAGGTACTTCGCCTGTACCCCACCTTGAGTGAATCCAGGACACATGAAGCGCTCCCCAGCGCTATGGACCCTCCTGCAGAGGACCAGGGGACAGGGCACAGGTAGGCCAGCACGCAGGGCCTCCCAGCAGAGGGCAGTCCCTTCAACCACCCAGCAGGCAGTAGCTGAGTCCCATGGCGGCTCCTCCTGGCAGAGTGTTCTTCCTTCAGATCCAAGCAAGCTCCAAAATTTTAACGAACATGGGGTCACCCCCCTAGTACTTATAGCACTGCAGTCTTTGTTCTCCCCCTGGCACGGGCTCTGAGCCCAGTCCAAACCAGTTCTGGGGGGCACTTTGCAAGTGCACAACAACCTCCATTGAAAGTGTAATGCTTGGCTCCAGACACACCACAGGGGGGCAGAGCCATCATTGTGGAAGGTAGGCACAGCCCTATTCAGGTGCAGGTGCTACTTCTCCCACCACTCCAAATGCAGACCAGGCCTATTCAGCATAGCGCAGATTCATCCAGACTCTCTGGAGCCACTGCACCTCCCCAGACCCTGTCACTCCAAAGTCAGACAGTCAATACACAACGGGCACGCACAAAGACACATAGCACTGTGAAAGGCAGCGAGTCTTCTAAGACCCTCAATGCTGCCCGGTGCAGGGTTCCACCTCTAATTCACTTTGGGTTCGCTATCAAAATAATGAGGCAAGCGCTGGAAACTGGAAGAGAAGAAAATGGTTTATTTCTCATGAGGAGATCACGTCAACTGAGACACCGGGATGTCTGAGGGAAGTGTTCTGCTGACAACTCCCTTGGCTCTTCCTTTTATACAGGTTTGACACAATGCATTTGTTTGATCAACATGATTACAAAAGCTTGGGGTCCCCGCCCGGGCAGGTTGTCACACAAGCCCAACAGTAATTCTCTTCCCACCCAGGTCAAACAG
This sequence comes from Calotriton arnoldi, assembly GCA_963921515.1. NCBI lineage: Eukaryota > Metazoa > Chordata > Amphibia > Caudata > Salamandridae > Calotriton > Calotriton arnoldi. The sequence goes on from CAWUFW010004777.1 coordinate 831,556, forward strand.
ACAATCTTATCTTGCAGCTGGACCTTGCTTCAGGGTCTAAAACATGTGAGACCGGTCAGATCTAAGAGTCCGTTCTGTTGATAAAAACAGGTCCCATTGTTGGTAACAACAAGTCTTGCTGTTTGCAGTGCAATAAATCATTTTGCAAGAGTCTTTTTGGTGTTTGGAACCTGTTTGTGTAACTAGGTGTAGTGAAGGGTAGAGCGTCCAAAGGCTTGTCTGAAAACAGGGATGAGAGGAAAAACGAGTTTGTGGCAGCAAGTGGCGCTGAGGTTTGTTGTGGCAATAGAGTTTATAGCCCCCAGCACACATACCAGGTCGGTCAGAGGGTCAGAGGGATGCTAGTAAGGGCAGGGTGAAACAAAGGTGACCAACAGAGTACAAAATGGCTGTGATAGATCAAAATGACTGCAACTTATGTGCACATAGAATTCCACCAGACAAGATGGCGCAGGTAATGTTCATAATTGCCATTTTGCTTTTAACAGTGGCCCCTTTGAACATAACTAGCCAGCTTGTCAGTCTATTTCGATCTCCATAATGTCCTGTATCTCTTGATCATACATCACTCTCATTTTTGTTAGCTGAGTGTCCATAGTCTTAGGGTGTAAGGTAGTTATGCAAAGAGAACACAAAGGTGGTATACAGTGTATATCCAAACAACAACCACATATTGTCAATACTGGGACCAAGAGAATCATTGATATTTTCCAACCCCACTCCTTTAAGATGCCCCAAAGCCAACTTCCAATTGTCCAAGTCTCTGATCCTTGATGAATTTCTGAAGATAGTCTATGGAGATGTTCGATTGCTTCATAGACAGAAGGTGAATTATCAGGAATGTATACACAGCAGCTGGCACCGATGATGCGGCATGCTCCTCCACGGTCCGCTAGTACCACGTCCAGGACCATGCGATTTTGCAGGGTAACCAGACGGACCGCTTGGAGCTTAGCAGTGTTGTTGGTGAGGATGCCAGCAGTGACGTTCAGGGCGGTCTCTACCGCTTGGGACAGATGTCTGATGGCTCGTCTGTTTGCCATCGGACCCCATAGCGGGACGAGCCCTTTTGCTGCGTCGAGGAACTGTGATGAGGCAGAGTCTGCTTGATCAATGTCTTTAGAACGCTTTTCTCGATGATGCTCTGCAGGGGCTGTGTAGGTTGGTGGCAAAACAAAGGCGATGTAGCATGTGCCCCCAGTTTCTTGGGAGCCAGGTGTAGGCTTTGGTTCCACAAACAAAGTACATATTGGGTGATGCAACAAGCGCTGGGGGTTGGCAGTGTTCAAAGTCCTTACAATGCTACAGCTGCTGTGACCCACATTCTTAGTCCCACGGCCTTCAATGCATACAAGGCCAGAGACGTTCACCACAGATAGGGCCACAGTCAGTGTTGCAGCAGTTCTTTTCTTCAGGTAGGAAAATGTGGCTCTGTTAGGATTATTGAACACTTGCATTTCCACTCGTTCTTTGGCGGGGACATCAATCTGGAATGTCGCATTGAAGGTGTGAGGGCAGAAGGGGGCGGCTGTCGTTCCTGTTTTGTTTCGCCAGAACTCGTTGTAGAACTGGGCGATTGTTCCGTCGGAAGTGGCATTGTCTTTGTAACTTTCTTGTAGGAGCATCATCCAGGCAAGGCAAGATCCGTGAATAGAAAAGGGCGAAGGGATGAAAGGGATGGAATGTTCAGTGGCATGTGGTAACAGCCCACAGACCCAACAGTTGGTAGCATTGGTGGCAAGATTGTGTTGGTGCAACATCTGCACGAAAGAATTATTCAGAATTCTTTGCGTCATTCTCGGAGATGTGGCGGTAGTGATACCAGGTAGTGTTCTTTCTTGGTGGTTCGTTGCATGGTGGGTGACAATGTTCTGTATGCAGGTGCATTCTCTTCAATGATCCAGAGTGCGACCATTAGCAGGAGACAGGTGAGAAATGCGGCTACAAGTGCAATTGTCTTTGTGCTGTGCAGGTTAGCAGCCTTGGTGTCTTTGCGGTGGTTTTGCAGGTGTTCAGTTTCTTCCATCATCTTCGAGGAGCTCAACAACTGTTAGGACCACAGACTTTTGTCTGGTGCTTTCCTGGTAGCGTTGTTTGACTGTGCTACCGATCTGAGACCTTGACTCAGTTAGTGGCCTGGTCGTTGGAGCTCCCTCCTTTCGTCGATCTTAGGTTGTACCCTTTCCTGGATGGCACCGTGGGGTCGGGAAATTCTGATAGTTCGAGGGTGTCTTCTTGTGGGTAGCAACTCAGAGCTGGTCGGTCTCTCGCAAGTACTTCTTTGCACCTCCAACCCTTCACAGGTTGCCAGGGTTGGAGGGACTCGTTTGCAGTGATGGGCGTGCAGCCAGTTTCGTTTTCCTTGCACTCGGAGGGCAGTTCGGGTGGTGATCAGGACTTGCCAGGGGCCCGTCCACCTAGGCTCCAGATTCTTCGTTCTTTGGAAGTTGCGAATTAATATATGGTCGCCTGGCTTTATTTCATGTCTTGGGCCCCTGGATACGTCAGGCAAGGCTTGCTGCACCTGTTGGTGGATAATTGTTAGCTCGTTTGTCAATTTATGCAAGTAATCCGACATTAATATGTTCGGGACATCGTTAATGGAGGTGGGTCTTGGTGCCGCCCAAATGCTCATAGGCCTGCCGAAGACCACCTCATACGGGTTCAGTCGGTGTTTGGTTGGGGTGGAGCGCATCGATAACAATGCCAATGGGAGGGCGTCGGGCCATTTCAACCCGGTCGTGGCAACTATTTTGGCTAGTTTTAGTTTCAACGTTGCATTGTGTCTCTCTACCAGGCCCGCTGATTGGGGGTGGAAGACAGCATGGAACTTTTGTTTTACCCCAACCCTCTCCGTATGTTCTGTATCACCTCGGCTACGAAGTGGGGGCCGTTGTCGCTCCATAAAATTCTGCAAAGGCCGTATCGGGGAAGAATTCTTTCAGCAATACTTTTGCAGTGGCTAAGGCGGTATTGTCGCGGGTGGGATAGGCCTCCACCCATTTGCTAAAAGCCCACACAACCACCAGGACATATTTTAGACCAAGGCATCTCTCTAGTTGAATGTAATCCATTTGAAGGATTTCAAAGGGGTGGTCAGGGACTCCAAACCCTCCCCGTGGTACTACTGTCCCCTTCCCTGGGTTGTGTTGTAGGCAGACTATACATTGTTGTACTAGGCGTTTTGCAGATTCTGCTATCTTGACGTTATGCCATACTCTGGTGATTAGTTCAATCATGGGGTGGAGCCTATGTGTGCGGGTAAATGTGCCATGGTCAATATGGGGATGAGGTAGGCATTGGGTAACAGCCATTTATTTCCGTCTTTAGTTCTCCAGCAATCTTCCTCGTCTTTTAGTCCCACCTTTTCCCACTCGGTCAATTCGTCTTGTGTGCCTGTAGTCTGTATGTCCCTTACAGTGGTCCTAGCGTCAGTCCATCGTTCAGCTTGTGACCTGGTCACATACATTCGTGTCGTAGTTCTGTCTCCTGGCGTGGCTCGGGCAGTAACGTCTGCTAGTGCATTTCCCTGTCCAATGAGATCAGTCACTTTCCTATGTGTTTGGCATTTTATCACTGCTAACTTCTTGGGGAGGAGGACTGCTTGCGTCAAGGCGGAGACTAAATCTCCATGCAGGATGGGTGTACCGTGTGAAGTTAGGAACCCTCTTTCTTTCCATAAGATCCCTAAATGGTGAACCACCCCGAAGGCATATTGGCTGTCGGTGTATATGTTAACTGTCGTGTCAGTCGCTAAGATACATGCTCGTGTGAGGGCAATGAGTTCTGCAGCCTGGGCTGAACATTGGGGAATACGGGCTGTTTCCAGAACGGTTCGGGCTGTGGTGACAGCGTATGCAGCTGAGGTGGTGCCGTCGGGAGTTTGATGCACGAACCATCCACCCATAGTTCTCCATCTGGTTCTAGAAAGGCGGTGTCTCTGAGATCTATTCTACTCTTTGTTTGTTCATCGGTTAGTGTCACACAGTCGTGTAGTGGAGTCACGCTAGGATCATTTTCGGGTAGGGGTAACAGTGTGGCTGGATTGAGGGTGGTGCATCGCTTTAGGGTAATGTGCGGTGCTAGCAGGGTCAACTCATATCCTGTCAGTCGGGCGCTAGTCAAGTGTTGGGTTTTGGTCTGGTTTAGTAGTGTGTCGACTGCATGGGGTACTAAAACAGTGACTGGATTGGAGAGTACTATTCCTTCGCTCTGGCGTATCGATACTGCTGCAGCTGCCACAGCGCGCAGGCACGCTGGCAGTGCTCTGGCTACTGGATCGAGGGTGGCAGAGAAATATGCACAAGGGCGTTGTTTTTGACCAATTGATTGTGTTAGGACAGACAATGCACATCTCCCTCTCGTGCGTGTAGAGGAAGAATGGTTTGGAGTAATCCGGGGTTCCTAGGACTGGTGCTGAACAAAGGGCATTGCGTAGTTCTTTAAAGGCTGACTGGCATTCGGGGGTCCAGGGGAGAGGTGAGGGGATGTCTTTAGCTAGGAGGGAGAGAAGGGGTTTGACAATGAGGCTAAAGTTCGGTAACCACTGTCGGCAAAATGAGGTGAAACCTATCAAAGAGCGGACTTGTTTCTGATCTTTGGGGACAGGGGTGTCTAGAATTGTCTGGATCCTGTCAGGCGTGAGTTTCCTCCCTTCTTTGGATAAAAGGTGACCCAAATAGGTCACTTGTGATTTACAGAACTGCAATTTCTTTCGGGAGACCTTGTGACCATTCTCAGCAAGAAAATGGAGTAGTTTGATGGTGGCTGTGACGGCTATTGGTATGGTGTCCGCTGCTAGAAGGATGTCGTCTACATATTGTATTAGTGCCACTCCATCTGGCAATTGTATGGCGTCCAACTGTCTTTTAAGCGCCTGGCTATAGATGCTTGGGCTCTCAGTGTACCCCTGAGGTGCTCTGCAAAATCTGTACGAACAGGAGTTTAGGGTGAATCCAAATAGATAGCGGCTGTCCTTGTGTATAGGTATGGAAAAGAATGCGTTTTTGAGGTCAATTACAGTGAAGGTGGTGGCAGTGGAGGGGATTAAGGTCAAAATTGTCGTGATGTCGGAAACTACTGGGTATTGTGGCACTACGATTTTGTTTATCTCCCGCAGGTCAATGATGAAGCGGTAGGCTTTTCCGTCTCCCTCTCCCTGTCTCTTTACAATCGGTAGTATGGGACTATTACAAACGTTGCTCACTACTTCCTCTACCACCCCTGCCTCTACCAAAGAGTGTATGATCTCTGTCAGTGCCTTCTCACCCTCTGGCGATATTTTGTACTGCGGTACTTTTGGTAGGGTTGCGTCCTGTCGTATTGTTACGTGTACTGGGTCAATCATCATTCGTCCTACGTCTGAATCAGCCCTAGCCCATAAGTGTGATGGCAAAGTGTCCAGTAGGGATGCGTCAGCCTCGGAGATGGGAAACATGTGTTGATTAGGGTTCTCTCTATGGCGCTGGGGGTTGTCATACAGGACGACACGCACTCCGTCTGGTGAGCATCTGATAGTCGCATGGAAGTGTTTCAAAAGGTCGAGACCCATAATGGCGTCTGGGGTGTTGGAAGAGAGGAGGAATGTTGTTTCAACGCTATTGTTGTCAAGGTTAAAAGGGATCGGTCGGGACAAAGGGTTGGTGGAGGGCGTACCGTCAAATCCTATTGAGGTCACATGTGAGCCTGACAAGGGTGCCCTTGGAATCAGTCGTTTGGATAGTGCACTACGTGTTGCTCCCGTGTCTACCAGAAATGGTGACTTTGTGCCCAGGACCTCAGCGGTAACATAAGGGCCTTGCTGATCAACATAGAGCTCGACTGGATCCCTCCCTTGCCTCTGGCTGTCCTATGCAAAGTCGTACGCATTGTCATAATCTGTCTGTTGGTACTGATTCTGTTTGGGATGGTCAAATGTGTTCACTCTTCCTGGCCTTTCCTCGCTTGCTTCACTCTGCGTACCCTCTCCCACGTCCTCTTCCTCTCTGTCCACTTGCTATTTCCTCGCCCTCTGCCCCTACCAGCTCCTAGCAAAGCCGGGCATTGGGTTTTCCAGTGTCCATATTCTTTGCAAAATGCACATTGATCCTGTCCTAGGTCTTGGCGTCCGACATATGATGTCGATGAATTGTTTCTAGGTGGCTGTACTCTAGGGGTATTCTGCTGGTATCCTCCCCTATATTGCTCCCTTCCTGTATTCGCCCCTGGAGTTGTGCTACCATTACCCTCTCCTTCAAGTCCTTCTTTTTCCTTTCTGTAGCCCTGTCATTTTCGTTTCTCTGATGCTCATAGTACTGGGCCATTTGGAGAATGGCCGCCGGTTTAGATGCTGCCCAACTTCTTTCGCTGGCTTGTAATTTCTGGGATACATCTGGTAGTAGTCCTTTGACATAGTTCTGCACAAATAAGTGGTGTCCGGTTGCGGTGGACATGTCTTGTCCACTGTAATCGGAGAACACCGTTTCAAATCTGGAGAAATACTCTGAGACATCCTCTTGTGGTTTCTGGCGGCACGCGGTTACTATGGACCAGTCTATCTTTTTCTCTGGGATCAGCGTTTTCACTTTCTGCACTATTTTGTCAGGGAGGTCCAATATTGCTTTAACCGGTTTTTGACCAGGGTTCCGCTGTTTATCTAGTGTGTTAAGTTGTTCCCAGGTATGACCAAGCAGTTCGGTATGGTCTATTTTCCTAATCTGTTTCCACACATCTGCTGGCAAACATAACCCGAAGAACAAGTCTATGTCGGCAAGTGTCATTATTGTTGATCCCAGAGCGGTACCTAGCTCGGTGTAAAAGGCGGTGGGGTTCTTTCGCAAATCCGGTAAAGATTTACGGAACGTCAAAATGTCCTGTCTGTCCCATGGTTGATACACCCAATTGTAGACCACCCTTCCTCTAGCGTCTTGATGGTTCATATCGTCATGAGTCCCTTGTCCTCTAGGAGGTACCCAATAAGGGGCAGCTTCTTTTATCGGCATCATGCTATCTGGTTTTTCCACCGGGGTCCTGCTATCTTAGATGTCCTGTGCTTATCTATCCGTCCTTGTTCCACGAGGTGACGGAATACCTCCAGTGTGGATGAAAAGAGTTCTGTAACATCGTTGTCGCCTTCATCTCCGGTGTCTACCTTCCTATAGAGAGCCACTAGTCGCTCGGGCCCTACATCTTGGTACTTCTCTTCATATGCAGTAAGAGTGTGGTAACAGAGACGTACAATAAAGTATCGTTTGCGGTTTTCAACATAGGAGTTGCATATGTCAGTTACATGCTCTTCTGTCTCCTTCCTATCTATGAGGGATTTAACTACTTTATCAATGCCTGCTCGCTCATTTTTACTTAATCGCGGGTCCCTGGGCGCTCCTGTTTCTTTTGATCCTACCTCTACTACTGTATCCTTTGATGAGGCATTTGGTGTGGGTGACTCGGTGGGAGCAGAGGCGGTGGAGACTGAGGCGATCGTGCCATCTCCGGCTATACTTTGGTGGTCCTGTCGTTGTACTACGGGATGAGTAGGGGCGTAAGGGGGTGGCATGTATATGATTGGGGGACCTAACAATAAATCATCATCTACCCTTTGTTTTGCTGGTAACTTGGGGTAAAGAGTCGAGGCGTTCTAACAGGGCATTGATCTGATATTTTTGATTCCTGTTCCTTTTTATCGATTTCCTTTTCTTTTAGTTTTTCTTCTAATCTTTTACAGGCTTGGTAAGCTGATTTTCGCGTTTCTTTATCTTGTCTAGCTTCGTCCCTTTTCTTTCTTTGAGCTGCCTCTTTTCGCCATAAGCCAAAACTGTCAAACATGGCTGGTCTAGTTTTCTTTTTGTGGAGAGCTAATTCTAACGTTTCTATTTTAGCGGGATCGAAAGATCCCATCAGTGGCCACTGATTTACCCGGTCCTTCCTAGTGTATTTATGCCATAGTTTGCTATAAGCTACGCTGGCTAATCCATACTTTACGTACATGTCCTTGTTAGGGGTGCCTTCCGGCGGTGCCGGCTGACTGACCTCTAACGAACGGTCTGGTCCAAAACAATTACAATCAAACAATCTAGAGAAAACAGGCATGACGTATTTATCGGTCAAAATGAATATCTCAATCAATCAATTTAGACAAAAAGTCTGCACTACCTGTCCTTCGCTGCCTGCAAAGAGAGAGAATATTCCTATTCTTTGTTGTTTGCAAGCAGGGAAATGTCGCAAATAACTCAATATCAAAAAAGGAATACTAGTATTTCAATCAACTATTCAATCAATCAATCAATTTAAGTCGTTTTTTCACGACCTTACCCGGACCGTATGGACAGTTCTTCATCTTCCCCTTCCAGCGCCTGGTTGTCCTCTCACTCCAACAATCAATGCGGCGTTCCTCTAAGGTCCCAGTCAGGACCGCAGGTCACTCGAGAGAGGTCCGTTCGGAACCGGTGAAGTTCAGTCGATCGGCAGCCAGACAAGGGTCTTCTCAGGCAGGTATACCCCAATCGCTTAGTTGTTCACTCCGTCGTTAGGACCTCTCTACCGGACCCACGCGTCGCTGATGGGCCCCTACGCTTGGGCGCCAATTTGTGAAAGGCAGCGAGTCTTCTAAGACCCTCAATGCTGCCCGGTGCAGGGTTCCACCTCTAATTCACTTTGGGTTCACTATCAAAATAATGAGGCAAGCGCTGGAAACTGGAAGAGAAGAAAATGGTTTATTTCTCATGAGGAGATCACGTCAACTGAGACACCGGGATGTCTGAGGGAAGTGTTCTGCTGACAACTCCCTTGGCTCTTCCTTTTATACAGGTTTGACACAATGCATTTGTTTGATCAACATGGTTACAAAAGCTTGGGGTCCCCGCCCGGGCAGGTTGTCACACAAGCCCAACAGTAATTCTCTTCCCACCCAGGTCAAACAGACAATCTTATCTTGCAGCTGGACCTTGCTTCAGGGTCTAAAACATGTGAGACCGGTCAGATCTAAGAGTCCGTTCTGTTGATAAAAACAGGTCCCATTGTTGGTAAACAAGTCTTGCTGTTTGCAGTGCAATAAATCATTTTGCAAGAGTCTTTTTGGTGTTTGGAACCTGTTTGTGTAACTAGGTGTAGTGAAGGGTAGAGCATCCAAAGGCTTGTCTGAAAACAGGGATGAGAGGAAAAACGAGTTTGTGGCAGCAAGTGGCGCTGAGGTTTGTTGTGGCAATAGAGTTTATAGCCCCCAGCACACATACCAGGTCGGTCAGAGGGTCAGAGGGATGCTAGTAAGGGCAGGGTGAAACAAAGGTGACCAACAGAGTACAAAATGGCTGTGATAGATCAAAATGACTGCAACTTATGTGCACATAGAATTCCACCAGACAAGATGGCGCAGGTAATGTTCATAATTGTCATTTTGCTTTTAACAGCACACAGCAATGCCCACTTCTAAAAGTGGCATTTCTAAAATAGTAATAATAAATCCGCTTTCACCAGTATCAGCATTTATCACCACTATTCCAAACATACCAAACTTGATCACGCTACCCCTCTCATGTCAGGAATTACCACTGAAGCACATATCAGGGAATCCCCAATGCATCCCTATGAGAGGGCAGCCTCACAGCAGTGAGAAACCAAATAGGCAGTCCAGGACATGCCACACAGTTAAGGCACATGTCCTACCTTTTACCTACACCGCACCCTGCCCATAGGGCTACATAGGGCCTACCTTAGGGGTGACTGATATGTAGTAAAAGGGGAGTCATAGACGTGGCAACCACTTTATGTGCCACGTCACAGCAGCAGTAAACTGTGCATGCAGGCCCTGCAGTGGCTGAGGCCTGAGACAGGTTTGAAAGGCTACTTTGGTGGGTGGCGCAAACAGCGCTGCAAGCCCACCAGTAGCATTTAATTTACTGGCTCTGGGTATATGGGATACCACTGTACAAGGGACTGATAGGTAAATTAAATATGCCAAACAGGTCTAGACCAATCTTACCACGTTTACCATAGAGAGCACATGCAATTTAGCACTGAACAGCAGTGATAAAGTGCTCAGAGTCCTAAAACCACCAATAACAGGTCAGAAAAAATACAGGAGGAAGGCAAAAAGGTCTGGGATGACCCTGCAAAAAGGGCCAAGTCCAACAGTATACAATTGATAAACTGAGTATTGCAGAGACTGATGGAAACGTTTGTTGATTTCATGGAGACTAGATAATTAATGCTTAATAAAGCCAAGACATTTACTGTGTCATGTGGGAAAAACACTCAAAAGTGCAGGACTTTTTCATCAGGGGTTCCCCAATTCTGAGGGTAAATTCATTTAACTACTTGGTTATCCTCTTTACCAACAATGGCTCATTGTCCCAACACATTCAAAATACAAGATCTAAAATGAAAAGAGTCTGTGTGGGAATCTTTAGACTCTTCCATAAACTAGGCCATATCCGTGTTAAAGAAATGATTAACATCTATGAGGCAAAAGCATTGTCTGCTGTTCTCTATGGAGAGGGCCTGTGGAAATTTTCATGTGGTGGTCCTCGTCAGGACGAGAAGAATGCCTTTCTTAAGCATTTGTTATGCACCCCCGCCTCTGTTCCATCTTAAATTCTTCAGAAAGAGGTTGTGCTAACCCACCTGGAGGACTTGCTTTCGCTCAAGCCGATTATGTTATGGTGCTCAATTTGGTCTAAACCTGAAATGGCTTTCACGAAAGCCATTATTTTTGATTGCCTAGAACTTGATCACATTTTTTTAAATCCCCTGGCTTTCCCATATTAATGTAATTTTTCAATTACAATTTGATATCCCTGTGCTTCAAGACCCACATAGCGTGTTAGTATTCCACAAGAGCACGGTCAAGGCCCATATTTTAGGTGACAGATCTGAAAATAGGGGGTTCACTGAATCTAAGAAATCCACTGTTGTTTCTTATAAGTCACTTACTTCTCAGAAGGACCTCCAACCATATTTGTGTTTAGTATGTAGCACCCAACACCGTTTTATTTTATTAGGCTACGACTGGGTATAGCATATTTTCTTGTCACTTTCCCCACTATGAAGCAGCGGCCGAGAGATTTGGTACCAAGCCCATGTGATGGTATCTCGAAAGAGCACATAGCATTTTATTCTGTTTTGTAAATATTATGATGGTCTATGGGAACATTATTTGAAACCGATTTTCATTGCACATAACGTTAGGGTTACCATGTTGCATTAGGATTATTGTGTGCATTGGTGGATGCCTTTTTATGTTTCAGTATTGCTTCATATATTTGGGGAGCAATTCGAATTAGGAAAAGTATTATATTTTAACCGTCGTACAAAAGATAATGCGGGGGGTTTTAGTACATTGGTTTATATATTGTATGGGTGAATTTTGTTTTTATCAGTCTTTTAATTGTTTCCTGTTGTAGTTTATCCTTGTTCTTTTATGGCTAAGGTTAATTTTGCTGAATAAAGATAATGAATTGAATTGATAAATTGAGTATACAACATGAATTATGAGGCATTACAAATAAAGATGATTAATGAATTGCTAGGTAATGTTCCCAATCAAATGGAAATAACTAAAAGTGCCTAATACACTTGACTTAACTTGACATTATTCTGAGCTAGTGCTTAAAATTATTGAAAAAAATAGCATTGGCAAAGCCAATAGGTCTTGCATTTGGGACCAATAGGCTCTGCCTATGTTTTTAGACATTCTGTACAGCAGCCCCGATACTGTGCATGATGGCTAAAAAACATAAGAAAAAATGACAATGACCGAGCAGGCCTCAAAGGTTTGGAATCACATAGAATGGGTGTGGGAGAGCAACAGGAAGAGAGTAGAAGCAACACGGGCCAAGCGGAAACAAACATCAGGTGTGGGTTGGAGGAAGTAACATGACGGGTGTGAGGAAGGAAGCAAGCTGAAAGAGTGGCACATGGAGGGGAAAGCAAATGGTTGAGAGAACGCAAGGTGGAGCTGGTGAGGATAAGGACATGGGTGAGAAAGGGAGGGACGAATGCAGTGCTTAATTTGTAAAATATGAAGTCCAGGTGCTCAAATGTTTGTCGGAGGCCACACCTACTTTCCCCCGGCTCCACCCACTTCCTTCACTAGCGCCACCCACTTCCTCTATTGGCTCCACCCACATCCTCAACTGGCACTGCTGAAGGTCAGATGTAATACACCGAGGGTCCAGCTGATCAACTCACTTTATTGTCAATGCTGAACTGTTTAACAGTGCAGGTGCATCGGCGTGGGGACGAGGTCAGTTTACACCAATCATCAAATGCAGAAGGGGGTCAGATGAAACTGGGGGCTCAAGCTCAATTTATAGTCAATGTGAATCTGTGGAGAGGGTGTAACAGTCATACATTTGATTATCACTGCCTCCCCCTATTTTTCCATTGCATCTGCTGTTGGGGGTTGGGTGGGTGTTTAATCCTGCGTGCGCCTCATCCCCGTTTTCAAGATGTTTGTTGCAGGACAGGTCCACTGACTAACCCCAACAGGAGAGAAGACCAGCCCATGTGCGCGTTGGCCTATATGGAACATCTACTCAAGCGAATTGAGCACAATATAGGTACACCTTTCTCAGACCTCATCACCGACTCATTTTGCTTATGTTTAATGGTACTAGTCCATTAAAACTCTTCATAAGAGCACCAGCTGAGCTGGTCCGGCCCAGCCCTGGGTAAACCCCACAATCAAATCTCAGGGGCAGAAAGACTGTTTGCCCCATTCTGGGGTGGAGGCTGAGCCCGATGCCTGGGCGGGACACCCCAAACCCTCCTTTTTTTTAATATTTGGTGTCTGGCGGGGTTTCTTACCCTCCGTCCCCCAGACTGGGAGTCTGTCCTATCTTTTTATGTGTAGAGTTCGCCGTCCCAACTGTGGATTCACCTCAGTCGTAAGCATAGTATTAACTCCTAGTTTGTGAATGCCAAAAAAAAGTAAACTTACACAGAAGTGTAAGTTTACCTCTGTGAATCAGGCCTCCTGGGCCTAATTTCTATCCCACCCCCATCAATCATACGATGTGTTGGTTAAATATTCAGTAAGGCATTTTATAGATAAAGACTGAACAATCGGTATCTTCCTTTTCTATAGCTACCGTGAGGTGCCTTCTCCATACAGCTTCTACATGTCTCTTTCCCGATTCATCCTTCTACAGGTCAGAAAATCCAACAGGAAGCGGTGAAAGTGTGCTGCATGCTAATGACTTAAAAGCTATAATTTTGCATTTCTACAGGTATTTACCTTAAACAGGAGGTAATCAACTGCTAACATCTCAGCCCACACATGCACAAAGAGGAAGTAAAGCCCACTGGCTAACGAATATGAAGCAAGTAAATGAGACTGACAGTGCAACCAAGGCTAAGCAATGGCGAGCTCTAAGCCCACTGTAAACTGACAGTACACCTCACGACAGCGTATGCACAATCTAGTAGGCGAGAACTAAAAAGTGCTGTTTTTCAAAGATGACTGCTTTTTTGCATCCTAGCTTGGGTGAAAACATTTGAAAAATGCAAGAGGTTGGGGTAAGATAATTTGGTTGCTCGTTGAAAAAAAAATCCTCAGTCATAAAAATCTTGCCCTAAAATGGTTTTAAAAGAATAACCGTTGGGTATATATTTTCTATTAACTCCATTGAAGTAACATGTTTGTAATACTACTAGCCGATATTTTGGTCAAACAATCTTTAGTCCATCATAATCTGGTACCATATATTTTTTCTGAGAAGATTCCCACCGGCCTAGTGTTTGACTGTTGCAGCACAATAGGTCAAAACTAAACACCTTGTGACTGTTTTTGCCTTAGTGTGTATCTGGTTGACAAGTATGGTAGTTGCCCTCGACCAAAACATGTTTTTGTTGATTTCTGATGTTTCCTGTTGCAGAATGAGACCTAAATTAATTGTGAGCACAAAGCTTAGCTTGTCCTAATTCTAGGAATGTGCTGAATGCCACTTTCGGTCAAGTGACCACAAATGGTGACTGGCGGGCTTCTGCATCCGTACACAAAGGCAGTCTAACTAATACAGCTTTTCAGGCTGTGGCTGTTTTCTTCTTTGAGAAGGGTTGTCTCCTGAAGAGTGCCATGCCTTGTGAATAGTCATTAACCATTTTTGGACTCAAACGCTTTCACCCATGATACTATTCAGAATTCGTAAAAACATTGCCCACTTTTTCTTTTCCTGTGTCTGAACATTGTGATTTTGTATTCTGTGCACACCATGAGCTGACCTAGAAAAGCACACAACTAAGCATGTACGCCATGTACTTGGCAAAGAGATTTTCAGTTTTTTCAGACATTGAACGTTGATATGAGACATGAGGAGAATAATTGTTAGGTAGTAAAAATGTTGATGTTAAAGCTGAGGAAATCAATTAAGGTAATGGTAACCAATTCCTAGAACTGCTCGGATGGCGCTAGCTCTGGGACTGTAGGATTTCTTATGGAAGAGACGTTATAAACAATTATTAGGAATGCACTCAACCAAGCACTCTTGCACGTATTAATCAGAACAATAATATCCATCTACAAATTGTGTCCTGAAAAATATTTTAATATGGATTCCAGTTGCACGTGTTTCCCTCAAAAACCATTCACCCATGAGCTTTTTCAAGGCAAGGCATAGAGTCCACATCGGTCGCTCTATCATAGGGCAAAGAGTTCTAGTCAAATAAGTAAGTAAAAGAATACGCGCCCACTATATTGGTTGCGGTCCTGGGTTAAAATGTCTGCTGTCATGTCATTGTGGTGTTCATGCTTGATATTAAAGCTACAACAAATGAGTTATATTTTTAACTCTCTTTGTAGCAGGGGCATGTTACAATTTTATGTTCTATTAGACAGCATTAAATATAACATTGAGAGTTTTTATTCTGTCCACATTGCAATGTTTTGCAGTTTCAAGTTTATTTAATGCAGAATAGAATTTGGTGGAGAGGTAAGCATGGCCATATTACAGTGCCTGCTCTAGTGCTCATAAAACCATGGCAAATCCATTTTGCACTAAATTTCCTTCGGTTTAATAAGCAATGGAGAAAACTGTATTTTCACCAGCCCTGAGGTTATCTTATCAGATAGATGGCTCAACAACTTCAAGACCGCAGTTTAGTAAAAAAAAAGAAATCAATCAATGCTGGTGAATTTTGATTGTTCCAATTGAACTAACACACTTGAAAGCAATGATTTATAAAAGAAAGGTCCAGGAATGTGGCGTTGTGTCCAGACATTAGTAATCTAGTACCCATAATCAATGGCACAAATGACACCTACTGATTTCACCATGTTTTCAGTGGGTGCAATTTCTCGACTTTTTAATTCTGAATCAACAACAAAAGAGATTTACCCTATCATTTGGCACCATTGCAAAGCGTCAATAATAAGAAAGCTGCTATTGCAGATGCATGTAATTGATTGTAGGTAGGCAATGATGGGTCATCCAGTAAAGAGAAATAGTAACACAGACACTCTTGGTCAGCGTCGTCAGCTGGTCTACATAATCAGTGTAGTCTGTTCCTGCTTAATAAGTAGCATCTCAAAATACAAGTTAAGCAATGGTTCTTCCATCGGTTTCACCCATGGTGAAAAAACCTGGACAAAATATCAAAGAAAAATATCCTGTGGACAAAATATTGTGTCAAGAATAACAAGGACAAGGATATCATGAAGGTAAGCTAAGTTTTACTATACTAAAATCCACATATATGTACCCTGATGATATATATATCTCCAAGGTACGTAGATGTGGAGTTAAGAATAGTAAGTCTTTACTTACCTATTTGCACATAGGGCCTTAATATAAGGTTTTGGTCCATAAGACCGCCGAACCCGTGGCGGCGGTCCAACTGCCCCAACACTGCGGGCCCGCCAGCAGTATTAGGAGTGTGGCAGTTGGACTGCCACAGGTCCGCTGCGACCGCCGGGGATCAAGGATCCCGTGGTGGTTGTGCATCAGCCAGGAGCCCTAATATGCTGGCAGTGCCACTGCAGCACCACCAAGCATATTAGAAGTTGCCTGTCCACCTCCCTTTCATGACGGTGAGCCCGCCATGAAAAGGGCAGTGGAGAGGCAACAGGGCCCCCTGCTGCTCTTGGGCCTGGGAGTGCATGCAGGGGGGCACGTGTAGTGCCCACCTGGTTATGCACCTCCTGTTCCTGCATGGTGTGGCATGTATGCCATCCAATTTTCAGCTCTGGTGCCTTTACAGATGAAAACTAACCATAAGTAAATCAGTCTTGGGACCAACAGTCCAGACCACACTGCCTGTCCAGGTCCACTCTGAACAGGAGAGCAGCAACCCTAAACTGGCTTTGGTTCTGCTAGGCCTCCTAAGTAAGATGCAGCATGAGTAAAATGACACAGCAAGCTCACACTCACCTAAAGCCATACTTCTCCTATGAAGGTAGGCCCTCTCAGACAGTATAATAAGTGACTGATGACAAGTTTAAACTAATGTCAGTCACAGGTCATTACTATTGTCCCAGGAAATTCCATCATTTTAGCTCAACTATGCTTTTTCTGATAAGGACCTACCATAAGCTAACCAGTCATGTTTCCATCCTACAAGGGACAGTCCATTAATAGACCAAGTCTTCTTTGAATCCAAGAAGACCAAAACCAGTCTGGGGAATTTTATATTCAAGTTCAGATAGGATGTGGACTGACATTTTGGACTGGACAGTACCTATTGGAGCAGGACCAGGCTCAATTTGCATAAGGTTGGATCCTGTCTGAAGTGTCACAGTGTGAAAGAAAACAATGCTCTAGAATGCAGCCCAGAGTAATGACAGGTGGCTGAGTGTAATTCAAGTATTCAACCTATCACTTATTTTCCTCACTGAGATGCCAAAAGTGTGATTGGTATGAGCAGTCTTAGATCTTATGCTGCTGTGCCACAAGCAGAAAACAGGAACAGATTTGGAGAACAATATTCAGTCACCGCCGGGCTCAGCATTTCAGCTTGCAAGCAACTGTTTTCTGCCCATGGTTTACTGGTAGGCTTCCACCTGGTACTCACATGGTCCAGTGCACTTAATGGTGGAATGGGGTCCCCGTGCCATGAAGAATTTGCCAGAAAGTGAAATGGCAATGAAACATGTCAGCCGTTCTGCTTAAAATGATCTAAACATGGTATTTGTTTTTTAACAATGAATGCTTGCACAAGAAATTAAAGACATATGCAGTTTGCTATTCGCCACTCATTTTTAACTTTTTTCTGCTAGTGAGGAAGAAGCATCTCCTCCCTTCACAGGGATCCATATGGAGCGGTTGAGGTGTCCACACATAATAGAGGTTTTTAGGTCTCATACACACACACACACACACAGCATTCTTCTGCACTTGCTTGGATGTCGGTTTCATTCCTTACATAGGAAAGGTTCAGATGATGAAAGAGTGAGCAAGTTGACGAGAACCTGCCAATCGCTCTTTGGTGGCTGCTTACATGAGGCACTTCCTATGTTTACACTCTTTTCTTACATGTAGTATTCACCATGAGGCATGGGACCTGGCTTTTAGTAAATAGACACAATGGGGTTGTTCAGAGAAATGTACTAGAACATTTTTCCCTGCTTGAAATTTAACAAGACAAGGGGAACCCTGAATGTACCTATTGGATGTGTGATGCATAACAAGGACTTTGTTGTGGCTGCTGCCTCTGCACCCGGGACCGCTACAGAGGGGGGAATACAATCCCCGGAGTGCCCTGCGGCCGGTGAGCTGCAAACGGCGCTTCCCTCACGCACCAGGAGGCGCTTATAATCCCCGGAGGCCTCCCGCAGCGCAGGAGACCGGACTGCTGCCTCTGCACCCGGGACCGCTACAGAGGGGGGAATACAATCCCCAGAGTGCCCTGTGGTGGCGAGCTGCAAACGACGCTGCCCTCACGCGCCAGGAGGCGCTTTTAATCCCCGGAAACCTCCCGCAGCGCGGGACGAGCGCGGGCGTGCCCGGGCCACGCCCAGGCAAAGCCCGGGCCAAGGGCGGGCCAGTCTGTGCCCCTCAGCGGCCGGAGGTGGCCGGGCTGGGCCAGGTCTCTTGGTTTGTCCCATTTGGAAGTTGTTGATTGTTTATGGAGTATAGGGTAAGAATCCCTTTTCATCAATAAGGTACTTTTTATTTGCTTAAAAAAAAGGGAAAAAAAAGTGTGTCAGTGTTCTCCTGCGTCCACCCGTTTTGGCCAATCAGTCTCTATTGTGCCTTACACAAGGGTACCGAAATTAACGTTGTAACATGGGCAAAAGGAAAACGGCCGCCTCGCAAGGGGGGCCCTCGGGCGGCTGCATGGTTGGAACTATTGATTCATTTTTAACTAGAGCAGCACATGTGATCACACAGGAGATAGCCCTGACGGAGAGACGGCTTTCATTGGAGGCAGTAAAACGTATCCAGGAGCTTACCCTGGACAGGGATGGTGAGGCGCAGGCAAAAATAGGGGACACTGTGGGATTTTCAGAGGGACTTCTAGGCTCCATTGAAACTGCGCCCATACACCCAGTGGCCCCCCTCGATGATTTAGCAATGTCTCCAAATACCTTGACCATTACACTAACAGAGGGAGATGATTTAGTCTCAGACTTTCCTCCGTCCAAGAGAAAACGTACAGTCTGTAATAAGACCACGAGGAAGTCTCCACGGACAAAAACCTCATTACCTGCCGGCCCCAATTTCGAACAGTTGCTGGATGTTCTTTTTGTGAGACTGGAGTCAATGACGAAAGCCCTCTTAGCACCAATAATGTCGAAGTTGGAAGAGGTTGAGAGGCAAATTCATGTTCCTACTGTTACATGTAATAAATGTATTACAATGTCAATGTCAAATCTAGTGGGGCGGGGGGGAAGTTACATGTTCAATGATTTCGAATCCGAATCAAATTTTACATGGATCACGTTCCAGAGACCCAGTGATCGAGGAAGTGCCTAGTGGTCCTAAACAGAACAACTTGTTTGGGGAGCAAACTACAGCAGCCCAGAGAGCCCAGGTAGCCCAGAAGAGCAGGCCCCCAAACCTTGAGAAAGGCCTGCGATCTACATGCACCCCGCCCCAATTTGTTTTGTCTAAGGATGAGAATCAATGTATTCTCGACTCGCCTCCCGCATCTGCTCCACTAGTAGCAGTATTACTAGGGGCCCCCTCCCTTTCTCAAAAATCTAGAGAAACGTCCCTGGATCTTATACATAAGGTTACTCACTGGTGTAGTAAAAATGTGGTAAATGGCTTGAACATATCCTCTGATATTATTATGGCCAGAAGAGTGGGGTGGATAGGCCATCGGACAAAAAAAAATGGTTTGGGAGACTGTATAGTTGTCAACTTTAAGAACGCTGCGCAAGCCAAGTTGTTAGTGGGCTGTGCTTATAAGAGTAGTTTGACTTCTACAATTAGAACAGTCCCCCTACAATACTTCTATCCCCCCAGGCAGCTGCCAGGTTCTGCCCAATGGCAGCTACCTCCTAATCCAGTTAGGCCTGGCAACATAATTAATATAGATATAATTCTACCCATGAGTAACCGTTTTCAACCCCTAGCTAGTCTCCAGGGTCTGGATGAAAATGACTGACTTAGGCGAGAGGATAAAATAACCCAGGATATAAATTTAGTCAACACGGTCCAAAATACTCCCATTTTCCCAGCTCCTGAGCCCGTCGAAATAGGTGATAAATCTCCTGGTACTTCTCCTATCTCAACCTTCTCTGCTGCTCCTTATGAGAAGGTCCTCTCGTGAAACATTGCGGGACTTAGGTCAAAAAGGGTCAACTTATTTTGGGAAAACTCTCTTTCTACGTACCATGTCATCGCCCTACAAGAAACATGGGAGGTTAATAACTGTTTTTATCTAGATGGTTTTATTTCATTTTGTAAACATGCTATTCCATCAAATATGGGAAGAGCCAGCTGGGGTCTGCTTTCAATGTTTTCACTCAAACCTTCTTGTAAGACCCGAATGATTGAATGCCAATCACACCATGTGTTAGCAGTAGAGTTGTCCTTTAAGAATCGTCCTACTCTGCTAGTGGTACATTTTTACAATTCCTTTTCCAGAAAGCATGAGTTAGAACACCTCCTAGACTTAGAGGATCTTTTGGAACGCTATGAGGAGGATAAATCATTTGATTATGACCTGATAATCCTAGGGGATTTTAACATTCACCAGTGTCATTCAAATTGCATTTTAATGTCGGACCAGGGGGACTCTTTTTCTTCATCTAATCACTTTGAGCACACACCCTCAGGTATTTTTTTAGAAGGCCTTCTCTCAGCCCATAATCTACACTGCCTTCAGTGAAATTGATAGGTCGGCTTCAGTACCTACCTATGCAGGGAATGGAAGGCCCAGTACCATTGATTACATACTGCTGTCTGCACCACTAGCCTTGGCCATAGAGGAATTAACTGTCTCTTGGTCATGTTTCAGTGATCATAATCCTCTCACACTTGTAATATCACTTTCTGCCATTGAAACTGAGGAGGCGACTACCTGCATTGCAAATAAAAATATTAGTACTAAAGATCAAGCCCGTAGGCTAAAGTGGGAAAGGATTGCCCAGATAGTTTCCTGGACAATCTATATACTGTTTGTGCTCCTGAGATCCAAGCATGCCTAGATCCCACTACACATGGCAGAGTCCCCTTGGAGGCTTTTGGGAAAATAACTAACCAAATATCATCTAACCTTACCACTGTAAGTAGAGTAAGATGCCCTAAGGCCAAAAGATGATTCGATGGCATATGTTCTACGACCCACAGGGAGCTTTTGCAGGCCCTAAAACTCATCCCTAGGGACGAGACGGGAATCAGGTGTAAAAGAAAGGCATATAAATTAGCAGCCCAGGAGAGGAATAAGCAGATAAGAGAGCAGGCTTGGGAGGCTCTGGGGTAAGCTAGTGTGTTGGCAGATAGTTCTAATTTTTGGTCGGTAGTCAACAGCCCTTTTTTTTCTGAAACTCCAAATTCTAACACTGACTGTACAATTCCGGCTGACCAATGGGTACAGCACTTCGATCATATTTTCAGCTGTACTAATTTAGGAGAAACTGAGGAGCATAGGGACGGTGGGCAAATCAGCGTACCCCTTTATTTTAGTATAGACGAGGTCTATAATGCAATTACCTCCACATCTGGAGAAACGGCTCTCGGCCCAGACGGGGCCCAGCAGACTTATATAAGGCTGACCCAAAGGTTTGGGCCAAGATTTTAGCACACGTTTTTAATGCAGCATGTTCACATGGTTTTCCACCATCCTGGTATAGGGCAGTCATTGTTCCCATTTTTAAAAAGGGTGCACGGGATGACCCTGCATGTAATAGGCCGATCTCACTTTTAGACTCCGCTGCTAAAATTATGGGCAAAGTGATCCTAGATCGCCTAACGGCATGGCTTGATCACCTAAATGTCATCTCCGATTTGCAATATGGCTTTAGGCCGGGCAAAGGGACCTTGGACCAATGTCTAAATTTACATTTAGTGATAGGAAAATATACCATTGCCAAGAAGGGAATTTTACATTTGGCTTTTATGGATCTGACACAAGCTTTCGACTGCGTAAATAGATCTAAATTATGGTTGATTTTAAGTGACATGGGCCTTGATGCAGAGCTGGTGGGTTTTTTACATACTACCCACGAAAACAACAGAGCTGCGGTCAGATACAATAGAAACGGCGGTTTGATGAATTCTTGGGCAGTGAGGAGAGGGGTACGTCAGGGTTGCATCTTGGCCCCCCTGTTGTTCACGCTTTATATAATCAAGTTAGGGGACTCTTTAATCGCTAGCTGTAAAGATATCCCCAGGGTTGTTGCCAAGATGATCCCTGCACTCCTATATGCAGATGATACGGTCCTGCTTGCTCGAACCGCCGTGGGCCTCCAATTACTTTTAGATGGTTTTATAGTATTTATGGACTCTCTAGACCTGACCACAAAGTTTACCAAATCACACACCATGTCCATAGGCCCTCGAAAGTCCTTAAAGGCCAAATTTTATTGCAAGGGGGCCGAACTAACCAAAGTCCCAACCTTCCCCTATTTGGGGGTACTTTTTGATGAGCGTGGTTCTTGGTGTGCACAAATTACACAAAAAAAGAACACTCTAATTAGAGCGACGGGGGCTACACTGAATTTTGCTAAAGGATTAGGGTCAAAACCCTTCCCCGCCCTGAAGAAGATCTATAAAGAAAAGTGCATCCCTATG
This sequence comes from Calotriton arnoldi, assembly GCA_963921515.1. NCBI lineage: Eukaryota > Metazoa > Chordata > Amphibia > Caudata > Salamandridae > Calotriton > Calotriton arnoldi. Next base: position 853,707 of record CAWUFW010004777.1, read on the forward strand.
GCAACCTATGGTTGTGATATATGGGGTTACAAGGAAGGAAAGGACATTCAGGGAGCTGAGGACAAGTTTATGCGTAAGCTTTTGGTGGTCCCGCCCACTACCCCGGCATTTATATTACATGAAGAATTAGGGGTGGGCTATATTTCGGATTTGATAGCGGTAGTCCCCTTGTTGCGTTGGCTGAGAGTTTGGGCTTGTCCCATTACTAATTTAAACCAATTGATAATCACTGATTGTGTAGCGCTGGAGGGGGCTGTGCACATCCCTTGGTTAAAATATGTAATGGATCTGACCTATACCGTAGCCCTAAATCCTTGGGTAAATCAATAATCAGAACCATTAAACAACAGTCCCTGGACAAGCGCCAGGGGCTTAGGGAGGAAGAGGAGCTAGCAAAACCCACAGTGAGAAGATATGTTACATTGCCCCTGTGCAATCAAGTTCAACCGTATCTGCTAGTCATTAGTAATGCCTTTCATCGCTTTGCGTTGACCAGATTCCAATTGCATTTGGTTCCCTGGCTTTTGGCTGTCCCCCAAGGTTTTACAAAACCTGGTACCTTAAAACCTTGTTCTTGTGACCACTTCCCTGAGCAAGATACCTTACATTTCACTTTTTTCTGTGACTATTATCTCTCATTGCGTAAAAGGTTTATACTTCCATTACTCAGAGATTGTCATTTCACCCAAGTCAGGCCCGCTTTGTTGTACCTCCAAATGCTACCTTTCCCTATGGTCTGTTTCGGGGTTGCAAGTTTTTTAACAGGAGCCATTAGGCGTAGGAAAAAGTTGTTTTTATAGTAGCCACCTGTCTTTGTCTGTTTTGATCCCAGGGGCCATCTTATGCTAATATTGGTATTTTATGATATACTGTCTATTGCACTTGGCCTTGGCCTTAGCACTTTGCACTTTATATGATGCTTTCCGTCTCATTTTATAACCTGAATTTTGCTCTTTTATTGATATCAAGAATGTCCCTATTCTAATCTTTTTAAAGATTTTAAAACTTGTTGATGAAATGTATCTTTTTAACATGTTTGCTTTTATGTCCTTAAATTGCTGAATAAAGTACCTTTTGACTTTGACTTGTGTAAGTAACAAATAATTTGCATTATCAATCTGAGATGCCCCTTGACTGTCAGTTGAATGCTCTTGAGTTGTTTGCCACCTACTGCTTTCAAGAGAGGAATTGTTGCCATCATAGCCTCGCACAGCTTGAGTTTTGACTGCTTGCATCTGGGTAATCTTGACCAGATCTCTTAATCCACCAGCCTTTGTCCTTTATAAGTACTGAGCCTTTAGACACTCTTTCAATACAAACTGGGTTTAAAAAGTTCGATAAACCCTTCTTGACCTTAGTTTGATTTCTGATCAAAACCCAATACCCTGCTTTCAATGCTAATTTGTTGACATGGTATGTTTTGTCAAAATGTTCTTTGGCCTGACTTTGCATTGCTTCAACTCTGGATGCAATATTCTGCAAGTCAGGTGTGCTCTTTTTGCTTACCTCTCTCACCCAGTCAGGATAAACTGAAGCCTTTGGAAATCTTTTGCATAACACCATAAATGGGGACATACTTGTTGTACTGTGTGGAGTTACTAGATATGACCAAACTTTCTCCCTTAGAAAAGTTTTGACCTCAAGACCCATGGTCAAGGATGTTTGCACATCCTCTTTTAAGAACGTATGTATGCGTTCAACAAACCATTGGCAGAAGGTAAGCGCAACTCTGAGATGAAAAAGTGAAAACTCTCAATGAAGTCCTTCATGCGCCCCAATGTGAAGTGGGTGCCATTGACTGTAACAATTTCTTTGAGTGCTCCTTCTACGTCAAAATTTTTTTTTTTACATTTGATTATAGCATCAATGTTAGGAACAGAGGTAAAACCAAAATGCACCCTTTTTGAAAAATCAGCAATTTAAATTTGTCAATTATCTTTTGTTAATAGACAATTACTCAAATGAACCTGCAAAATGTAGTGCCACTTTTTCCCAAGCTTCCTCTGGTAGAGGGTCCATATAAATAGGTGACTCGTATACCATCCAGTATTTATCAGATACCAAGCAAGTGGTGCAATTATCAGAAAACTTAGAAAATTGAGGTTCCAATGCAGGCCAACAGTAAAACTGTTTTATATATTTGCATGTGCTACTGACCCTTAAATGGCCCGTGTGAGTCTTGTTAATAAAATCCTCTCTGATAGTCACAGGAGGCACACACACATCATTAAGTACTAGCACCCCTTCAACAACTGATAGGTCCTCTGAAATCTGTACAAAAGGTCTCAAAGAGGCCTCAACATTTCTTACCTTGGACTGACCTCCTTTCATGAATTTGAAAACAGACGGTAACATGGCATCCTGTTTGGAAGCTTCTAACTACTGTTTTTGTGTGATCACCCCTTTGTTCCGCGGTATATCCACCACAAAAGCTATCACATTCTCATTATCTTAAAGTGTGTTGGATTCTTCACCTCTGATGGGTAACCTGGAGAGGCAGTCCGCTCTTATGTTTTTCTCACCAGATATGTATTTTACAGTAAAATTAAATTCTTGCAACTTTGATAAAACACTGACCAGTCGTGATGATGCTTTCCCTGAACCATTTCCACTTAACAGGTGGAGCAATGGTTTGTGGTCTGTGAATAAATCAAAATGGGAACTCCAATTGAAAGTCTTGAACCTTTCCACTGCACAACAGCATGCCAATGCCTCTCGCTCAATGGTGCTGTAATTGGCTTCCACACTACTGAAAGAGCGAGAGGCAAAGGCAATGGTGTTTTCTTTGTCCTGACATAACTGTGAAAACACAGCCCCCAAGGCAACTTGACTACCATCAATAGTTATGATACACTTTCTGCCTGCTGCAAATGCAGTTAAAGTTGGGGCTGAAATAATGAAAGTCTTCACTTTCTGAAAAGCTTCTTACACATCATCAAACCAGATATACTTCACTCCTTTCTTGAGCAAATTCCTCAAGGGCTGCCCAATAAAACCATACCCTTGCACAAACCTTGAATAGTATTCGCTTAGTCCGAGAAAGGAGCTAAGTGTATCTTTGCCACTGGGTAGATGTCTTCAATATCTTCAGTATCTTTAATCAATGAACATTACGGAGAAATACCATTGGGTGCGATAGAGTGTTCTAAGTAGTCAATGTTTTCTGCTAAAAATGTCATTTATCTGTGCAAAGAGTGATACCAAACTCTTTCAATTTAGTGAAAACTGTTTCAAGAGTGTGATTATGTTCAGGTAACAATTTTGCAAAAATCAGCACATCATCTTGAAATGCCTTAATTTCACTCAAACCACCGGAAACAGCCTTTACTACGCAGCCAGAACGCGCAGTACCATTATAACGGGGGCAATACAACGAACGTGTTGTTACTACGTGTTCCATTACCACGCGTTCCATTACCACGCAAGTCGTTACAACGACTTGCATTAGGGAACGTTTTGTTGGACAGGGAAAGTGTTTCCTGAGCAAAATGTGGGCCAGTAGCATTGGAAGCACACTGCTGCTGCCATGGGCAAAAGCACTGTGAGTAGGTGAGAAAGCAAGGCTCTGACGCACCGCTAGTCTGCAGGCCAGTGCACCCGTGGAGAAATTGGCCAGACACATGCTGTGTGGGCCCTTTTATCTGACACCAGTGGAGATGCATAGCAGAGAATGCGTACCCCACAGCATAAACTCCAAACAAGAATCCTCTCTAAACAGGATTTTGACAAATACATGACTATATGTGTGGGCGTCCTGCACCACATGTCTGGTTATCTAGACTACTTTTCCTTAAAGAAAAAGAAACATCTTACAGTGAAAGATGAGTCTTACCTCATCTTCAACATGATGAGAAGGGTGACCAAGCATCCCTGACTGAAAAACTGAAAGCTCCCCTGCTGCCCTCCTCTCAATCGTGGAATGATAAAGGGCAAAAAACGAAACAGGAGCCTGGGTGGGGTGGCAGGAGGTTTTCTGGAGCAAGCTCCCTTCCTACTATAAAAACTGAAGAATGCTTTGTGACGGATGACATAGGCTCAGTAATGCTGGCACATTATTCATTAGTAAGGATTAGTAAAAGCAAGGTGGAAAGGAGCCAATAATTCTATTTTCTTGCTATATTAGTGTTTTTGGAAAAATTAAATTAATTTACAAGCTTCTATAATCTAAACATTACATCAAGAGACACTGCACTCCAACTCCCTTGGTGACCTTGTGCACGCTTTATAAAACCATGTAAAATAAAATGTAAACCCATGACTGCTGAGAAGAATATCATGTTTTTCCTAAATTTATCACGTAGGCTAAAGGAATGTTATCTAACCAAAAGGATTATTGTATTTCATTATCACTCCCTATTAATTTCCCAAGGTTTATGAAATCTTATTACAAAGAGTAATCTAATACCGTTCCCTGGCTGTATTAATTATAATGAAATAGGAGTCCAGCTGCTGCTAATTCTAAACCAACATTGGGATTAGCCCAGCCTGAGGCTTTATATTTTCTCTGAAGGTTTGACGCTGAAGTTGTGTATTTTGAAAGACTTCCAAATCCCTCAAGTAGAAATCCCTTGTCTGACACAGCATTCTTTTCACTTCTCTGCTCATTTAGCTTTCATGTGATGGGTCTGCTCGATTTCATGCATAGTGCACAGATGATGTCATCTCATGAAATGCAAAGAGGTAATCCTACAGTGGTCAAATGATACCCCTTGTCTCAAGAAGATATTTCTGAAAGGGCAGTGAGGTAACTATAATATACAATTTAAATCAATGATAGGTGGGAAAATGCATGCGCTGCTCTTTCGTGAGTGGAACAGTTAACTCGACTGAAAGTGTCGTAAAACAACGTTGCCATGTTTTTCCATACACACACTCCTGAGCGCACACAAGACTATTACTGTATTGAGGCTTCTGTTGTTGTTCCTCAAGCTCTGAGTTGATAACACCTGATTGGTCATGTCAAAGAATTCTACACTGTCTCGAAGGGATGACAGCCTATGGGACCTGGAATGTATGGAGGACATATCAGAATTGTATGGCATTGTACTCAAGGAAGAGATTAGATGAGATTAATGGGGTCATCACACTGGTTGGTAGAGGGTTTTCTTGTGAAAGATGGCCAGCAAAGTCTTTTTGGATTCAATTGACAAACAGTATAGAAGGTGTTCGCATTGCTGTGGCAGTAATGAAAGGAAGGCGGGAAAGACTTACACACCCCTTCAAATTTGCCCACAAACTCCTTTTTGCAGCTCAATATGGATTTTGATTTGACCACTAATTAATTATACATGCCAAGGGGTTTTGCCTGCACAATTTTGCCAGGCAATTCTGGTCTAAATTATGCAGGCAAGCAACAGACATTACAAGTCTGCTCACTGCAGGACATAGAAAAGCGATTAGGGTTTTATCACCCATTTCCAAGCTCCTAAAATCAGAATAATACCACATTATGAACCCGGTAAAGACTGAACCTTACATTATCAGCATTTACAGGGTGAGCAACTTGCACCTGAATGCAATGAGGGCCTTAATGTGGTAGAGACCCAAGTTCTCAATAGTGTGAAAGGGTTGAAGTTCTTCTTCATCACTTCATGAAATATGATCTTATACCCGAATACCACATTTTTGCCCGAGTCTTGCGGAAGGCGTGTTGTACATCTAAGAAGCATAAAGTACTCATCAAAAATTTGCAATTGGGCCTTTGTGATTTTGGCCTCAAAATGTTGAGTTTTTTCTCCTGTGCAATAGACAACATCACATTGTATTATTCCATCTCCTTTACATCTCTGAAGTGATTTCAAGGTAGCATACAAGCAATCGCAATTCTCCACAGTAAATAAGGAGAAATCAAAAATGTATTTTTTAACATTTTATTTAGAGTTTTTATAAAGCGGTACAAACCTCAGTAAAAGTAAGCAATGAAAATAGATATTTAAATTGGTGGTATTTTTTAAAATCAAGATAGGATCAACTTGAGAATTAACTAGGTCACCTCACCAGTCCGTTAATTGTCAGTTAGGAATTTTGAGAGACAAAAATGCAGCTAAAGAACCATACAGCACTGTTACACTGAAAATCAACTGATTTATTCAATTTTTTAGTCAAGAAAATAACATAAAACATGCCTGAAATGAATATGTGTCTATTGAATTCGTTTTACAGATCACTTGTCCAGTTCTGTTTTCTTTTAAAAAGTGGGCGACACACATTTAGAAAAGGATGGGAACTGTGATCCTGGGTGCTATCGCTCATCTGTTTTGCATTTTCTTCTTTGTCACCTTAAAGCTTTAAATTATTCCGACAATGATAACACTACACTGGCCAGCAGGAAGCCTTTAAATTTCGCTAATTACCCTATTTCAGGCATTTACATTTCTGTTAGGAAGCAGATCCCTGCAGGACAGGCTTGTTCTTTTTTTCTTTAGCTACCTATCCCTCCCCTGGCTTCAAAGGGCTGGAGACCCACTTCTCCTCCCCTTCACTCCCAGGCAACTCAAGGTCAGTATTAACCGTTCAGGAACGGTTGTTTTTAAATAAAAAAAAAAATTTAAAACTGTTTCTGCAAAATTAAAAAGCTTCAGGACATCATTCCTAAGAGTTCTTGCACACTTTGACTTCACATGCTACAGCCAGCACTTCTATTACTTCAAGAGAAGCTATGTCCGATTAACAAGCCAATAAGAGGGGTTCCCATGCACCGCTTCCCTCCCACCTTGAACGAACAATGCTCGGGGTGAAGTAAAGGGGGCTGAAATTAAATAACGTACCTCACTCAGCAGGCCTCGATTGTGTGTGAACACCCTTGTGTCCCGTCGGTGCTTCATCTATCCAGGCCTTTCTTTCGGTAAACGTTGTAAAAGTCTTTCCACGAAAGCTCTCGTAGACATAAAATTGAATTCCACATTCTCCCCTTTCTGTGTACATTTTACGAGTTCTTACGGCTTTGTCGTCACTCTTAATGTTTTCAGACATCACTGCGTGTCGTCTGTAATCAACTATTACATCCTGTAATTATTGCATTCCTTTTCAAAAGTAAATAAAACAATATTTAATAAAAAAAGACTAAACATGTTATAATCGTGGTGGTATGTGTTTTTAGGTATTTTGACCTTGAGCAAAGAGTCAATACTATCACATTAAACCATGGTTGTAAAAGTTGCTATCTGGTTTTAAAATCCGTGCGTTTACCAGACAGTGCCCAATTGCAATATGTGTAAATGTCCATGTGTATTGATTGACAACAAGACACATATTTTTCGTTCCGAAAACACATGGCAGACTTTGAACCCATACTTGCCTGACTGCTGAGTGTAGCAACAAAGGGTGCGTCTGAATTATATATGTTGTGGTATTTTCATTGGTTTCTCCAGTAGCCCCAAAGTTACCTTAAAGCACAGGGAAAGGGGGCCGGTGGGGGCCGGGTAAAGGATGAATTAGGGAAGGAGGTTTTAGAAAATATTTCTCAAGTTCAGTATCAGCAAGCAGGGCGGACTGGCCGTAGCGGGCACCGGGCATTTCCCTGGTGGGCCGGTGTTGTGTTACAGGGGGGCGGTTTTGCTGCAGCCCTGCAATATCGGCCCCTTGTAACAAAAGTGGGAGCGGTGTGTTTCGCTAGCACCCCCCAGGTTCCCCCCCCTCCCAGGGCCAGCAGGGCAGCAATCGCCAGGACTGGTTGGTTGCTGTTCCCAGTCTGGCCCTGTCAGCAAGGTAGGATGTGAAACTCTGCGGAGGACACCTGGGTGAATTGTTAACAGGATCGGGGCGGCCTATAGCGCAATCTGGCAGTGCCAGAAATGCTGGTATGACAGGTCAGTGTCACAGACAGTTTGACTGTTTGTGGATCCGTTTCATGGTCTGTTGGGCCAGTTTTTACTGTTAATTTCACTAATAGAACGGCAAACATTTCCTGCTACAAGCACAAATGCATCCAGTCTCCCATACCTTGCAAAACACCCTTACAGCGTGTCTGCAAGCTCGAAACTGCCCCAATTTCTAAATGTGGGCCACTTTTTTAGCTACCTGATTCACTATTGAGGGCCAATTTTACTATAGTGCCCAGTCCGACCCTTATTGTTAAACACGTGAAACCTGAAAGTTCCCCTTATATTTCACCTGAAAATGTGAACTCACACCCTGTTTGCACCATGGTGATGAATGACTGTAAATTTAGGAAACAAAAGGAAAGATACAGTTATGTTTTTCAGAGCAGTGATTATAGAAGTAATACAGGTGCAACTCAGAGATGCATATTTCTTGCTGCCACACTATTCTATATTTTACTACCACTAGCAGTCCTTCTTAATTTTCCCTTCCACAAACTTGCAGATTCTGTTTCACCAGCATTTCTTGTAGCTAGCTTGAGCCTGCGACAGCGCAAGCGCTGCATGCGCTGTAGCTCGCAAGATGTTTTGTTTCCAATGAAGGGCTAGGATTCCGCCCATTGCTTTCCATTTGTTGGCTTCAGTGCCACTCTTCTTTGCTGCCTCCCAACTGGCCATTGCAGGAAACTTCTATTCCATTCTGTGGAGCATGGATCAAGCGCAGATTTATTCAATTTAATTTGCACCCTGCTGCTCCTCACACTGTGATTGAGGTACTGTTTCTTCTTTCTCCTACCACCCACTGTGTTGCTGCCCCACCTGCTCCTCCGCACCTCCCTCGTGTTGCTTTTCCCCTCTCCCGTTGTTGCTGCTCCCACCCTCCTCCACCGCACCTCTCTTGTCTTGCTTCCTACCCGCCACTTTTTTTAACATATTGCATAGCAGTGCGGGCTGCTGTGCAGCATGGCTTAAAAAACAACACTATGACGCTGTCAACTCTGGCAGCGTCATAGTGCTTTTTTTATTGACTAAAAGCCATGTTGCACAGCAGCTCATGCTGCTGTGCAACATGTCTAAAAAAACATTAACAAAGTCAATAGAATTTGCATAAGCAAGACCTATTGGCTTTGCCAATGCTTGTGTTTTATTTGCTGCTATGTGCTAAACTAGTGCTTCATCTATTTCTGTCATTTAGGCCAATTGTCATCACTAGTCCAATCCCTCTTTAGGATGACCTAAACACTGCTTTAGCTGTTTCATCACGCTCATAGAATCGAACAATAGATAAATAAAAAGACTAGATATATGCATACATAGAATTCAGCCCTCTTCATCAATTGGTCTGTTCAACTGCCATTCTCAATTTGCTTCCACCCACCACAGCATGCTGCATGGGCCAATTGATCAGCCCACTTCAGTCATTAACTCTCTTGCACTGTGAGTGACACATTTTGCCTGGTCTCATGTGCACAACAGCCTAAAAGTAAGTGAACTCAATGCTAGAGCTAGTGGGCCAAGACTTTGATTTGCTCATGCTTTTTTTACTTTCCATTCATATCTTTATTTTTACTCATCCATGTGGGTTTAAGGCAGCTATGTGTTCGCATGACTGTAATTCAAAGCCAAAAACAAGCCACGCGACGTGGGTGTGCACCTGTATTTTTGCACCCAGGGGGCACTGTAGTATTACAGAAGGGGTTGCAGATGCTTTTGTTGCCCCATCTGTAAATCAGATAGTGCCTCCACACATTCAGAGCTAGTGCTATCTTAAGAGGGTATTCCCCTTGGAAGAACAGTGTTGATGACAGTGGAACTCATTGTTTCTACCTGTGGGTATCAGCAATGTTCACCTACCATGAGCAGCGTTGATCATCAGGTCATGCAAATTGCAAAAGTCCGTACTCAATTTTCAAAGGGATTCTGAATCTGAAACAATACCAATATTTGTAAGAGTATTTCCCTTAGCCCTGTATAATGACCAAAAACACATGATGTTGTTTCCACTTCCACCATCACACCCAATCTGGGCAATCACATATTTTTGCCAAATTTTAGCCTTTTCTTTTCACCCCATCCAGATGTCCTTCAGGAGCAGGAGGACTAACCATAAACATACCGTTCACTGACCCAGTGATCTGAACATGGTAGAAGGTCCCCAATAAAGTAAGCCATGTCTGAGATCAACATTACTTGTCGGATGTTGATGAATGCTTATAGTGTTCTTATGCCTCTGATCTTCCCACTAGCCCCGACACCCGTTGCCCTTGTGAACTCAAACAACAGCCTGCAAGCACTTATCAAACTGAGTATCTCCTGCCCGTTGACAGCCTTTAATGTGGACCCGCCATATACCTTAACACGTTTTAGTATTGTGTGTGATTCTTGACACTCCAGTGAGCTAGCTACTCCTGTACGCCATAAATATTCTGCTGGGGACTCTGCATCAGGGATGAACACTAATTCATAGGAATACAACTGTAACTAGAACATACCTTTCTTCATTTGTACTGTTGTACCATAAGGCAATCACTGGTTTGTGATCAGTCTCATACTTCAACAAGTACCCACACATATACAGCTCGAGGTGCATCACACCAATAACTTTACTTTGATTTAGAGAGTAAATGTGTTCAGGCTTGACATGCATACCCTATCGGGATCCAACATCCTACTTCCTCGTCATGCTATGGTACGGCCTCTAGCCTATGAACTGGCATCAGCTCTATGGTTCATCGTTCATGAGCCCTCATTAGGTTCAATATGTTGCCCAGTTTTTTTAACTCCATAGCTTGACTGATCAACATCCTTGGATTACTTGCTCTCTGCCCTTCTTGCCACTTAACAATGTCTGCATGCTGGCAGCTATCTGTGTAGCATGGATGTTCTTTTTTCCCTTCTTGGAGTACATTGTTCTCATACTCACTGACCCTGGAATAGGTTGTGAATACTCTGACCCAGAAAAATAAAACAGTAATGATCTCTTGACTGTCAGTCTCTTTTGTTGCCAGAAAGTATTTTATCAATTTCACCAAACACATCACTCAACAGCCCAGACATCTTTGTGCCACATACACCAGAAACCTGCAGACAGACTGACTGCCTCATGAATTGATCAGGGTTATCACAATCACTTCCCCTGCACCTACAACTTAGCCTTGATGCACTCTTCAGACATCCACCTTGGCAACAGATTTTGGATTCACCAAGGTAAATGTAATGAGTCTTTGCACAGAAATAGAATGACTCTCTGGATTTGCGTAGTACTTAGGGCTCACGTGTGCATGGGAGCGGACCATCACGCTCACAGTGCCAACTCGCATGTGTGTTTTTGTGTATGCAGAATTCATAAAGAAGAGACAACAGAGGGTGATGGAAGAAGAAGCCTGGACCAAAAGAGAGAGAGGGAAAACAGTGAGGCATATAGTGTCAGCAACTTCAGGAAATGCTCAGAGTAGATTTATGAGGACGTGCTTCTGGTTCTGGGGTTGAAAATATTTCGCATATCACTGTCCCCAGCAACCTGTAGACATGTGAGAGTGAAACAATATTCAGTGTATCTACAGTTATCATGAAACATTGTTTCATAAAAACAGCTACAATGCATTTAGTACTTTTTGTTCAATGCATATTTCTAATCCTGAATTATAAGCATGCACTGAGATTTGGCGGTTTCTCCACTTGATTGCCCTGCAGGAAGCCTTTGAGTATCTATGTGAGCAAATTACATTTACTCTATAACCACAATAATTCTAGTGGATTGTCAAACATGCTTCTCTGCAGAAACATCTATGCAAAATTCCTAAAAATACCAGAAACTGAAGTATATTCTATTGTGATGGAATATCACTCTTACCTAGAACTATCCACACTGTGGAGAATTAATGCAGCCAAGAACAAATTCTTAGGTAAACCGTAGGAGCTGAAATAGCCATCATGCCCTGCAGAAATCCATGAAAACTCTCCATAAATACAATGGTCCTAGGCAGAGGATGATATTGCTAAAAGAGGGAAGTCATGCACTGGTACTCACAGCTCGAAGAAGGGGCCCAAAAGGCATATATTTAAATACGTTTTTGGGTTTGTTCTTTTGGGTTCTGAGTAAAGGACCAGTTGAGACAGCTTGACACAGTGAAATTGTATCAGGGTACATGCGGCCCAGTAGTAGGGTATATGCAGCTCAGTATCAGGGTATATGTGACTCAAGAGCAATTATGCAATCCTTGAGACAAACATTGCTGCTGTCCATAGAAACACAGACGCCAGACACTATGGTGAGCTAACTAAATCATGAAGTTGCTCCTTGACTTCAGGGGGTGGTAATGTCTAACAGTAAAGGCTTACTACTGTTGGAGAGCGATGTGGAGTAGAAGGTCTAGTTCAGCAAGTACATGTGTCTCTCACAACAAATAGAATTTCCAAGCAGTGCTCTTCCTTTAAGAAAAAGATATGACTTTAATACTATTTAGGAAACATGCTCAGTAATTTTATAAAGTTTATAGTATAAATGATATGATAGCAATTTCTAACGTGCACAGCTACTCCAAGGAGTGTCCTGGCGTAAATAATACTTCTGAATGATGTTCCTGCTTACTTTGTAATATTTCTGTGCCTTTACAAGAGCTGTAGGGATGCCGTTACATTTCCAAGATGTAGTAATAGCCAAGGGCAGAGACTGCTTTTGTCAGTTTCACAATTCGATACTTGATTCATTCTTTGTGATGTACACTGCCAGTAGCGGCCGGTGGTGGGAGTGCTGCCGGGCGCTGACGTGGGGCGGGGGAGGGGCAGGGTGGGGGGTAGTAAACTACAGATTACGGCCCATTAGAGGTAAGTAAACATATAAATAAATAAATGGGCCGTAATCCGTAGTTTACTACCCCCTACCCTGCCCCTCCCCACGTCAGCGCCCGGCAGCACTCCCACCACCGGCCGCTACTGTACACTGCTACTTTTAACCACAGGGGGGCCGTGCTGCTCAGTAATGTGCAGAGCCAGCAGTGATTGCACCAGGAACTTAGCTTGGGCCGTAAGACTTGCGGGGTGTGACCTTCAGATTTTCCGACAATCACGCTGGCATATCAATCATTATGTGAGAAGCATCGCTTGAGGGGAGTTTAAAGGCCAGTGGAAAGGGAAAGGAGTTCGGATTGTGCGGGGGTACTTGAAACACAGTATTTTGTAAAATATAACCATGTTTTAAGACCTTCAAAACAGAGAAGAGTGTGTCTAGTGTTTTTGTGTGAGTGAGTATTTGAAAATCCAAGGTGAAATTCGACAGACACCTTACCATACCCAACTGAAAGCTCCTGTATGCAACTATTTATTAAATAATACATTTATTAGCCGGGTGTACCACCCCAAAGACTCCTCCCCCCCTCCCCCCGAAGCTACGCCCCGGGTCACACAGCCTCTTAGCTGACAACTGTGCAGGAGAAAGAAGCAGTCGCAGGAGTCACAGTTCAGGAGATTCAAATGTGGGCAGCAGTTGCAAAGGCACACACACTGGCAGCAACTCGATGGGGATTTCAATACAAATGATGGTGGTGCACCACAAGGGCCTCACAAAGAGGTCAAGGGGTCAGTTCTATGAAACCAGTTTGCATTTGCAAACCCTACAGTACGCAAAATCACAGGTTTGCAAACAAAAAAATGTTTTTTACAATGTATTAAGCCCATTTTGCAAGTCGGAAATACATTTCCGACTCCCAAAATGGGTTAAGCCACCCATATCGAATTGCAATTAGGAAGGGCGTGTAAAATGGGCATTCCTTCCTAATTGCTAATCAGTATGGTGTGTCAACGATAGCAGTCACAAACCATTGGACACTTGCCAATACCTGCAAGGAGGTGGTAACTGATTCCCAAAAGAAGGAGTCCCTAGGGAATTTAGTTGGGTGATCACCAGGTGGGAGCAGCAGTCGTCCCCTGGATGGCTTCCAAAACTGAAAACTGCTTTTTCAAAGCAGCACTGGTTCCATTAAGGAACACAGGCTGCTTTTAAAAGCTTACCATTTGGGAACATTAACACAGTGATGGTGGTCTGCACTTCCCTGGAGACCATATCCCTGTTTTTGTAGCCAACCACAGCAGGTCGCAATTAGCTACCTGCCTGATTATTATTGATTAGGGAAGTCACTCTGTGACCACATGCAATGGGAGAGATTTTTCAAAGCAACATATTAATGCGTAGGTCTTATCACAAAATCAGAGACAAGTCACAAAAAGTAGGTGCACAGTTTGCTATCACTCTTTTGTGACCTTACACGTGGCCCAAGTTCACTTGAAGGAGAAGATGTAAATGGAAATGTTACGAAGAGCACACAGGGCACACATAGGCATCAACATTGTTGAAGGAAAGGATGCGCAGCATTGCAGGAGGCCAGGAGCATGCCCCTTATAAACCTATCACCATCTTTTCAGAAAGACTGATCAAGAAATAAGCATTTTTTTCATTCCATTATAATCTAAAGCTGATCTTAGAAGGAATCTCTTAATTCCACTGACCTGCTTGTGCTTTCCACTGGTGAAAACAACGTGAAAGCAGGCAATATCTTACAGTGAACCGTGAACTGCTGCAGAGTTACTGACCACCTGCCCATCCCGTCCTTTACCAAATCGTCTGTGAAGGGCTGGATAGGTGTGCATGGCTGCTGCCACCTATAATAGAAGAGTTGCCTCTATCGGTGGACCTCTACCATCCTAAGGGGTTAACACTCTGTTGGTGGGCAAAGTATCACAATCATGTACAGAACCTGACATGAGTCTTCTGCGCATGAAAAGGTACTGGATCTTTCAGAAGCAAAAAATAAGCAGACCCTTCACCATGGAATTTTGACCCTACACTCATACTTGCCAAGTCTCCATAACCCAGTCTGGGTTTATTAGGCTGGTACCCTTGGCAAACCATAGATGTGGCTGCATCCCATGTCTTCAATGTGATGCGCCTAAATTATGCAAATGCTCAACCAATGAGGGCTTAGCACACAAAATATTAACCAAATATGAGCCAAGATAATAATCATAATGAAGAGGGGCTTTAAAAAGTAAATTTCCAATTGCATGTTTTGTATTCTGGGATTGATTCTCGGTTTTCTTGTTTCTGGAACTTCAAGAGGCTTTACAACTTTGAGAAGGCTTTTTGTATTCCTGCACGTGTGGGAGGATTAACTTGAACGGGAACTTTACCCTACAGTCTGGAAGACTAAGCAAGACCTTTCCTCATCCTGATTCTCTTCACTGAATCTTCTCAGTTCTCTGAACTGATACCTACTCTGTAAATACTTTTTTGCTCGTATATTTAACCTATTCTTTTATCAATTCACATTGCGTTGGCCGTATTTATGCTGAGATCTCTCTGTTACATTTCACCTTTCAGAATGCCTAGGCCCGGGACTGCGGTCCGAATTATAGTAGGTCTTTCCATGTATATACCAGGGGAGAGGATGTAGCCTTAGGGTTAGAGCGGGCGACCTCAAAGCTGGGGAACCGGGTTCGAGTCTCGGCAACGACGCTCAACATCCTGTGATTCTGGGCAAATCACTTAATCTCCCCATGCGTAACAAAAATGAATGTGTCCATCTGTAGCGAAACTGGTTCTATGTAAAGCGTTCGGATACCCGATGTCAAGGGTCTAGTTCGCGCTATATAAAACTCTAAAAAAATAAAAAAAATACCAGGTGGTAACCTCTCGCAGAGAGGGATTACATAAAGTAATCCCACTCTGTTGGAAGGTCCAGGTATAAGGCCTGAGCAGGTCACCCATGTCTACCCATTGCCTCCCAGTAGTCCATGGGACCACCAGGTGTAAATGTCTCCCTTGGGCAGAAGGGGGTTGTTTGGTGGTCACCAAAGTGTGGGGCCCTTATGAGCCGCTCAAAGTGGATGAGGTCCCGTGGGATTCCCAAAACACTTGGGGGTTTTGAGGGGGGACCCACTGGGACCTCCAACATGAAACACACAGGATTAGAAGGGAAAAGGGCTGGTTTCATCCAGGGCATTGCATTCTCTGCCACTGCTTGCTGCATATTGAATCATTACGAGCTGGCTGGTAAAAAGGGGTGGTAATACCTGGCCTGATATTTGTGCTAACGGAAAGTATTACCACTGCATTTACCTCCCTTTTAATACTGAGGACCAAAATGATGAATCAAATGTGGGTCCAGAAAACCAAGACAGTCACTGTATATTTTCCCAAAGTCTGGGCCATTTTCCACTCACAATTTCCACCTACTTTTAGCAGGTGGAAACAGTGAGTGTGTGTGCAGGTGATATTGCCAGGATTAATTCTTCATCCGGTAGTACTCGAGTAATGTATGGCCACTCAGTACTGTCTACACAGGGACTCCTTACAAGCTGGGTAATGAGGTGGTAATAACCCAGCATTAAAGATATAGAGTGGTATTACTACCCCATTCACCGCAGCCACTACACGTTTGAGGTCTGGAAGTGAGAAAAAAATGTAGTTCTTGTATTAAAATGTGGGTCCAGGATTTACAGGGCTGTTTATTGCATGCTTTTCAAAAATTCTGAGCATTTTACCTCTTTTAGCAGTTGGAATATGTGAGTGGCCTTGCAGATTATATTACTGGATGCAATTTCTTGCTGAGCAACAATTCCAAGAAACCTGCAGAATTACCAATCCAGACAACTTGTAGTGAGGTCCATATTTCTCAATCAACATCAGTGACAACAGGTGGCAATTTATGTGACTGCGCACACACCTAAGACACTATGGCATAGACTCTCAGCTGCGATTACAGTTGTAGGTTCCCCCTGCCTGGGATGGTTGGAAATATGGGCATCACGGCTTGCCCAACGGTAGTCATTTATAATGTTAAGCAGAAGGGAACGCCCTATACATGCTAGAGAGTCTAACATTTATCATCTAGTGAATTAATTGATGTGTGTAGCTCCAGTAGTTATTGGTTTCACATATACCCACCTTCCCCTCTGAACACATTGTTTGACCATGGCAAATAGATTAACTCCACTGTGGCTCTGTATATTTCAGTTTAAAATGTGAATGTGGGGTGCTTAGACGCGTTTAAATGCTAGAATTAAAGTGCTATATAAATAAAAATAAATGTATATGAATAACTGGGTATTTTTGATTATTCCTTTTTCTTTGAATCAATTTTCTCTGCTAAAACAACTGAAACGGGAAGGTATAAACTTGGAAACTATCATTCAAATATGTGGCCCTCAATGGAAACTTTTGAAAATGTTGCATTTTATGAAATTACGAATGTTTGTAATGTTTAGCCAATAAACTCTGAAAGCTGTTTATTGCCTATTTAAATATTTGGATTAAAAAGATTTTTCCACTGTGACTCACACAGCTCTTGCTTGTTCCAGAGGCATTATTTGTCTTAGAGCTGTTAAAATGTTTGTAAGTCAAGTAGTGAGTGAAATGAAATCTGGTGCTTCACAGAGGGAGAGAATGAACCATAAGCTGCCCAGGTACTGCTGGTACTATGTACTCATCCCAAATACACAATCTACAAATTAAATCAGCAACACCATTCGTCACCCACTACTTTAGCTGTACACTACTACCTACACAGTCACTTACAAGACCTACATCTATTGTACTATTGAACCAAGCGCCTGGATACCTTATGAGGTCATTAGCTGCGCTTTATAAATCCTGTTTGATTGATTGACGTACTTGTTTTGCACAAAGCACTTATAAGCACTTATAAGGGAGCGATCGGAGTGATAGCAAAACGCAAAGGCCTTGATTACGAGTTGCATGGTACTGACAGGGTGCAAATTCCACGTACGAAATGTATGCTATGGTATGGACACACCACACCGTTACTGTGCATTTACACGTTAAACCACATAAAATGGAGAATAACTGCATGGGATTGGATTTTCTGGCGGTAAAACCACATGGAATTACCAATGCCCTTGGGCTTTAATGAATACAGTTACCTCCTGCTCTAAACAGGTGGCAAATGTATGCTGCGGCCTCTGTCTGGGGTGGGGTGGAGGAAGTGTGGTGTGGGGAACACGAAAAGCAAAGGGGAAATTAAGTTCTGGTGAGGGGAGCATTGTATGCTTCCTCCTGGAGGAAAAAAACATGGAAAAGTCTTTGCTGCTGCTGTAGTCAAAGCTGCATGTGATTTTTCCTGGCAGAATTACCAGATACAGTGGTCCAATGCCCCTAACAGGGTGCATATACAGTGGCCAAGTCAGAATCAGGTGGAGCAAAATTCTATATGGTAATTCTGCTCCACTTGGCTCATAATCAAGGACACGCTGTGCTATTTTACATTGTAAGAGACCATGAGAATAACATTTTTTACTTGTTGGTATTGCTTCAAATTGAAATTTCATTCATATATATGCCTTAAATTCTTTACGGAAACTGTGGAGCTTCAGCATTGAGCATCATTGGTTTGTAAAACCAGCATAGCGCCTCATTCTCACCACGTGCTAATCACAATTCGGGCACAAAATCCTGTCAGGACTTCAAATTGGGTGATAATTGCACACTATGCAGGGGTTTGCCTGAACAATGTACACTAGGTAAAATGTGGAATAAATCGGGAAAGAAAACTGAGTAAATTACAAGTTTGTGCATCTCACAATATGGGAACACAGCAATATGGCAGAGTTAACTCCCATCCTGAGGCCTACAACTCGAAATTATGTTTTAAGTGCCCACTGGGTAAGTTCTGGATCGCGTGGTATTGGTACGTACTGGGGTGAACAAGTACCACCAGTAATCGCGTAAGTGTCAGAGTGAGGCCCATACGGCGAAGGAGCAAACTTTTCTTTTCAGCAGAGTAGTTTTGCAAAGCATGAAACACTCTTAACAAATCCTAATGTCCATTTTAATTTTTAACCTTGCGTTACAAATGCTTGCATTCTGTTTGCTACTGGCAACTCTGCCCTCCAGGATAATTGAAGCAGTGTCATGAGGGTTTATTATGAAAGGTTACACTGTATCAAACCAGCCTGTGGTTACCGATGGTTCTCAGCAGGAATTTAACGGGTCAACAAGTCGCAGTAAAAGCACTTCCTTATTGCTTGTCACCAGCTAATCTGAGTCATGTCCACCTCCTCCAAGCCCTTAGATCCTATAATCTATTTGGCACTCTGGCCTGTGGCGTGACCACATCTATTGATGGGACACAAACATGCACATATGTAGGTATGTATGTAGGTAGCATTAAATTTGGTAATGGTGACACCTGTTATTTTCAGCGCTTAGAAATTGCAGAAATACAGAATGAAGAGCTGTATAAAACAAGCATTTGCAATGCAATAGGTCTTGCATGTGCGAGAGTTTAAGCTATTGGCATTGTAAATTACAATGCCTTTTACCTATCTGTTTTGATAATTAACACATAAATAAATGGCATTGTCATTTACAATGCTAATAGCTCAAACTCTGTCCTCTGTTCGCACTTCCTGGACGCCTTACTCACACACCGCAGCTGTCCCATCTTCTCCCCTACAAGTGTCTCATCTCTGGAAATCCATTTTCCTTCACTCAAGTATCCTAGGGACGAGGAACCGAATGTGCACACTATAAATTTCGGAGAACTTCGGCCAGTCACAGTCTGTAAATGAAATGGACTGGTAGGGATGTTGAAGGATGCCAAGAGGTGATTATCAAATGGAATTAAATTAATAAACAGAGATCAAGAGTCAAGCTAGCTTTGCAGAGGGCTCAAGAACCAGAGGATTGCTTCCTGGGGTTGCAGGCAGGGTCACACAAGAAGGAACAGAACCACGTAAACATCAGGCCTAACACCCCTCCTAGGATCACACGCAGTGCAAAGCAGAGAGGCTACAAGAAGGGTCCGAAACCCACCATAGATAGGTACATACTCTTGAGATACACACACTAAAAACAGAAAACATGCATACTGGTGAAGGGCAACATGAAAGTAGCAAACAGAAAGCAAAAATGATTTTGGGGTTATTTTACATGGGGTGGGTATGTAAGCGCAAAAACATCTCACAGTGAAATACAAAGTGGTCATTGCTGTAAAGTCAATGCAGCAAAGTGCGACTTTAGACTACGGCATATGCTGTCGTGACCAATGATCTCCATCCTTGGACATTATAAGGCTACAAACCAAACATTAAAGAAGCCCCATCACACTTGGATATTCTGTTGGGTTTTTGTCTAGCAGGAGCTAATGAAAAGCTTCTTTCTGAATGAGCACAGCTGACACACTTTAATCCCATGGCACCAGCACACTGAACGTGCACAGTCAACGCCTCCTTATATCCTAATGGGAGCAAGCAGCCACGGGTGAGCTAGGCTGGCAACAGATCGAGAACTTTCTGACATCAGAGCGCGAGGTCTTTTGATTTTGCCTGCACGACTGTGTGATATAGGAAAAACAATGGTTCCTGTGGAATAATATACTATGAGGTTATGATACATAAGCACAATCGCGATATAGAGGGTCAGATAATGGCAGAGCGCGAAGGAACCACTAACACACCGATTCCAGTGTAATATATTTTATGGATTTTTTAAACAATAAACTTAGGAGTAAACATTATACATCAAAACAACATTTGTGCATAGTGTCCCAAGTGACAAAGGGAACCTAAACCTAAGTGACAACGTGAATATTAAATACAAGGTTTCCACAGTTTGTACAAGTCGACCATTATCAAAATGATTCCATGTGAACAGCAGCTATATACAATGATATGTGCTGGGGAAATGGTTCGCTTCTTCTGTTTGTCGACGGCGTTTCGACCCTCAAAACAATGTGGGGTCTCTTCAGGACTATTGATGAAGGGACATCTAAATGGGATTGAAATAAAAAGAGCATAAGGCCCATATACCGGCACAAATGCGAAAAATAGGAAAAATAAAGGCCGTTGGATAAAAGGTACCTGAATATATGGTTGCGAAGCCTTGTGAAAATGATGTGCCACACGTGAAGAAAAGAGGAAAAGGTTTACTCACATGAGGACCCGTCCGGGTACTGTGATTGTGAGAAAAGAAGTAAAGAAGAATATTGCAATTACTGATATATGGACAATGCGCTATGTATAATCAATTACAATTTACACCGAGGTTCTTACCTCAATGTGAGGACAGGCTGTCAATCCAATGGGGTATGTAGGTGGGCCAGAGGGGCTCAATTAGTTATACGCCACAGCCGTAGCATTGTAGAATCCCTTTGTGGATTAACAGTGACAATGCACTGAGAGTATTTCTGGAAATTAAAATAATGTAGGGGTCAGATTACTGAATTAAGGGCTGAGCGCAAGGGCTAAGCGGCCTGGATGTGAGAATTCCTACCTCAGTAGAAGAATGGAAAAGCGGGACAGCGCTCCGCGTGTAAATTCAGAAAAAGCCGCGTCAGTCAGCTTGATCGGGTACAATGACAGAGATCCTCATCCAGAGAGGATTGTTATATACAGGGTTTCCCGCTCTTTTTGCCAAGGGAAACCGGCAGACCTAGCTTGGGAAAACCTCTGCACCGAGCAATCCAGTGCTCCGTTTCCGTGATCGGTAAAGAGTGAAAAAAGACCTCAGTGGGAGGTGAAGAAATAAAATTTGTGGCACAAGGTGGGTCTGTTGCGCTAATGACAGTGGTAAATACTCTGTTAATAGGTGGGAATTAGGGCACAATACCGGTGATGGGTACTAAATAGGGAAGAGCAGGTAAAATGACATATATACTTTATATATTTACAAAATCCGAATTTCGCCAGTGTTTATAATATGCAAACGCATGCTGGCACTTCATGGAGTGTGAACATTGTATGTGGGCAGACATTTCACAATTGTAATTCTTAGTTAGTGAACACATATTGCATAAGAGTGAATCTAATATATACAGTTCAAGTGTCACAGCGAGAATGAAGTAAATAAAGCTGTTAGAGCAAGCATAGTCGGATGTCAGATGACATACAGGTGTATTCAGGCCACAATTGTTATATCACATGCAGTTGTTTAGCGAAGGGTAGTGACATATCCTCTCCATTCCTCAGCAGAGTTAAGCCCTTCATT
This sequence comes from Calotriton arnoldi, assembly GCA_963921515.1. Lineage (NCBI taxonomy): Eukaryota > Metazoa > Chordata > Amphibia > Caudata > Salamandridae > Calotriton > Calotriton arnoldi. The sequence continues at coordinate 875,526 of CAWUFW010004777.1, forward strand.
TATTGAATTCACCTTATCTATCCAGCGGCATTCATTCCGTTGGAGTATCTGAAGGATGTCACCTCCTCTTTCTGGAAGAGTGGCGATCTCAATTACTTGCCACTTTATTTCATCAGCAGTATGACCTTTTACATTGTAATGAGACACAAGTGGTGCGTTTTCAACTGATCTGCGTATACGGCTGCGATGTTGGCCAATGCGAGCCTTGACCGGTTGCTGTGTTTGTCCAATATAGGGAGGCCACACGGACACCATATGCAATAAACAACATTCTTTGTATTGCAGTTAGAGAATGATTGTAAATCGTGTTTTACACTACCATGTTCAAATGTGTTGGCATTGAACGTGAAATTGCAGGAAACACAGTTGCCACATTTGTGGTGTCCTTTCATTTTGAGTAGGCCCCATGCAGTAATCAATGTGTTTGTCCTGTTGGTGATTAAGTCTGTAGATGACCTGACCAGATGATCTTTTATATTTTTTCCTCGTTTGTAGGCAAACAGAGGTGTGTCTATTGTGGGATCAATACTCTGGATAATATTCCAATTTTTGGTGATCAGGTTGCGGACTTGATTGGTGTGTGTGCCAAAGGTGGTGACACATACAATCTTGTTGAGATTAGGTTTCTCTTTTGTTTTGAGAAGTTCTTCCCTGGGGCAGTGCCAGGCGCATTTGAGAGACTTTTTTTACAAGCCTGTTGGGGTACCCTCTCGTGACTAGTTTGGTCCTTAGTATCTCCGCCTCTCGCATGTAGTCTGTTTTAAGGGTGCAATTGCGGCGTATCCTTCTTGCAGCGCTTCTAAATAAGCAATGCAAAAACAAATGGTTTTAACTTACTTACTTATTGCCCATTAGGCCATCTGGCATAACATAGGACCTCCACTTCTGTCTGTCTTGGGCAAGTTTCTGTACGGTGCCCCAGCTGTGGTTCTGGGTTCTTCATTTCTGTTTTCACAGTTTTCTTCCAGGTGTTCTTTGGCCTGCCTCTGTTCCGCTTGCTTTCTGGGGTCCACTATAAAACTACTATTGAAATGATGTACAAAGAGGTCTTAGACTCCATACCGCACTTGTTATACGTTTAGGAGACCACTCGAGGGAGACGTTTGTCTTGAGTTCGGCGAGGGAAAGATGCTGTGGCCGACACTGGCATGAAATACTGTGACAAGAAAAACACTTTTTATTTTGAAGCTTTGGACTTGATAGTCAACAATTTATTGAAACAAGATTTTAATCTCTTCGCCCATCGGAGATAATATACTACTATAAGAAATTAACAGGTGTCTGAGCCATGAAGATGTCCCGTGAGGGGACGAAACGCGTTGGCTACACCGTGCAGATTCAAAAGAATAAAGGATCATAGAAAATTTGATTACATGTCTCCATGATATTTCTTATATTTGAGAATCATGATTATTGTGACTTAATCCGTGTCTGGAAGTATAGTGTGTGCTGATCATTTTGTTGCAATAAAACTACTCTTGGGCTGAATTGTTGTCCTCTTCTGATGGTGTCCTATCCATCTCCATCTTTTTCTCATACTGATAGTGTCCATGCTCTCTTGCTTGCATCTGGTGACCAGTTTGTAGTGGGAGAAGGTTTGCACCCATAAAATACGTAAGATTCTTCTCTGGTTACTGGTGTGGAAGGCTGACAGTTTGGTGATGGCGATTTTTGTCATCCGCCATCATTCTGATCCATACAAATGTGTGGACAGAACGCAGCTCTGGTAAAGCCTCAGCTTGGTGTTGATGCTGTACTGCTTAAGCACCCGTTAAAACCATTTGTTTTTGCATTGTTTATTTAGAAGCACTGCAAGGAGAAACGTGACCAGCAGGTCCCCACAACAAAATCACCCCCCCCTCGGCAGTAAAGCAGTCCCTCACACTGCCAGCCTAAGAAAACACCCTGTAGCCAGTCCAGCCCTGGTGTTTATAATTAGGGCTCCCGGTTGTATGGTATTTATTTTTTTGCCATTTCCGTCTGTATTTATCCATATTTATTTTTTGGGCATTTTTTCTGTATTTAGCCACATTTATTTTTGCCACAAGCAAAAGACGACGCTACAGCTAGTATTTTTCCACATTTATTTAAATTGACAATGCATGATTATTTTCAGTAATATATATAAATAAGCTGCTGCTGTGTTACAACAATATTGAAAACACACCTCACTATCCCAGAATAATCGATGTAAACACATTTAGAATTTGAAGGAGTGTTCCTGTGCGCGCTAATGACCTGGCAAAAGAGGGCACGAAAAGCTGAAACACATGCTGGTTCCATATTAAAAAGAAATTACATGAAAACTGTAGTTAAGCACTCTTTTAAAGACATATTCAAGGTCATTAGGGCAAGACTGCAGAACAGAGCTGGCTCTATCAGGGGGCCCATGAAAGATTAAAGTAAGGCAACATTTCAAATTGCTGTTTGACTGCAGGGTAAGTAAGAGGCCACAGGGGTGAATGGGCATGCGCAAGATGTCGGGTGGTCTGGAACTAGGGTGCTGACCACGAGCAACCGAGGCCAATGAAAATGATAGAATGAGGAAATACTGTGCCCAAGAAAATTAGTATAATGTTGATGTATAATGGTACCACTGTTCTCTTTTATTAACATCTTTATTTTCCAATTTCTTTCCACAACTATATACACAATGCCTCTAAAATCAACTCAGCAGTCAAAACATTAATGTATCCCGTGGGGAGTACCAGAGGCACAACTAGAGTGAAATTTCGGGAAGGTCTAATCATACCAGCTTCCCACCGTGTCAAGGGGTGTTGCCTTCAACCATAGGTCCCCCACCGACACATTCAGTTGCCGTTAATATACCGCGTCTACCTGACTGGTGAACCTTTTCTCATTCCGGCGCCGGAAGATGGTATGATTGCCCTTGGCTACCACTTGTCACTCTTGGTATAAAAGTTGGAGTCCAGTAAGGTGATTTTCGACCTCGAGCCCTGACGAAATTGCCGCAACAGAAGACAGGCAATGGAACATGTTGGCCCATCTTTAAGTGGTTTGCAACGTGCAGTTCGTTTTTAAACTTTGAGTAGGCTCACAGTCTTGAATAAAATTGGAACCTGGTACATGTGAGTCCTAACTCAATTTTATCTGGAGAAATACTTTATCCTTATGCACATTACGGGTCTTTTTTAGACATACACATACTATTGTCTGCAACTCCTTTTCTTAGACTGGACACTTTTTCCTCCTTTTTTCTTCTTTTTTCACTGGTGAGAGAGTTACCGATGATGAGAAACGTGGGCAAACTGGTGAGAACCTACCAGCAGCTCCTCTGGTGAAGCGCACGTGAGGGACTCTCTCGCCTTCTCACACTTTTTTGTTTGTTTATATACACCTTTTCAGTAGGGGGTATGTTTGTAGGGAGTGGACTGATAAACATATGTTTATAAATATATAAATATAATTTTTTGGGGCATTTGGGACTGAATAAGACTGGTAATTGTTTGTAACCAGCAAGTGGGTTGAGGTTGTAGCCCCCCACCACCAGTTTTACAAAGGAAATTGGACTTTGCCCTCTTCAATCAGGTCTTTTTGTTTATGGCCATTGCGACTGTGCCAAGCACTCTGCACACGGCTTTCATTAAACCCAGAGTCTTAAACTCTCTAGGGGCCTGTTAAAGAAGTTTGAGGGGCCCCTCACAGATTCGTCCTAACATTGCTGCGCTGCGATTTCATCCAGAGGCTCCCGTTTGATGCTCTGAATGCACCAGAGCTGGCTGGCATCGAGATCAGCTGGTTCAGCCCTACGGGTATCTGGTGTGAGAGGTCTGCTCTCCACAGGAGCTTCTAGGACTGACAGCCAGCTAAGGGTAAGTGTTTTAAATAACAAAGCCTCCCCAAAATGGTTGCTAATTCTGCAGGCTTCGGTTTCTTCTCTAAAGACCCCTCAGTTCCACAAGACCAATCCCTCCGTGTAGGGTAACTCGCCTGCATCTCAGCGCCTCCAAATGCTCATCCTGCACCTTTGTGGGGTGGGGGTGAGACCAACTCACTCATAAGTTACAGAAGCCCATGAGGGGTGGTTGCTAGCCGCAGGGACTTCTCTGCTTGTGTATGTGTCAGTAAGACTGGATCATTCGATTTAGGGACCAGTGGCCATGAATATGTGTCGCCTTTCTGCTGGCTCGGAAAGTTTTATTTTACTTTGTTTTCCAAGTCAGAGGGTTAGTTTGATTTCTCTGTGTAGTTCTTTGCTCTGAAATACATTCAGTCTGGCAGACATTTCTAACCTCCAGGCAGGCAAATGTCCGACTTGTATGGCCTGGATTGTGTGTGCTCTGACCTCTGGCAGCAGTCAGTGCTTGAAACTTAACTCTGAAAAGACCGAGGTACTCCTTCCTGTTCAGCATCAACACCTCTGTTTGGAGTACCGCCCGTGGCCTCTGAATCTTGGTGCACTAGCTTCCGCCACCAGTCCAAAAAGCCATAAATCTAGGGGTCTTTCTGTCGTTCGCAGACCACATTAACCAGGTGACACTCCTGCTTTCTCACATTAAGATATCTGAAACAAATTATTCCTTTTATCCCTACAGAGCTGCAGAAAACAGTCTTTGTAGCCTTAGTAATCACAAAGCTAGACCACTGTAACACTCTGTGGGGGGGCACCCAGCAACGTCTACTAAACAAGCATTTGTAATGCAATAGGTCTCGCATTTGCGAGAGTTTAAACTATTAGCATTGTAAATGACAATGCCTTTTATTTATTTGTTTTAACCCCTTCGCTGCGTTCGTCGGCCAACGGCCGTCGCGAGCACTACCTCGGTAGTGCTGCGCACGTCCGTTGGCCGACGCGGTCCCGCCCACTCCTTTGAAGTGCCGCACCGGCGTGGAATGTTCGCCACGGTAAAGGGGTTAAAAACCAAAACATAAATAAAAGACATTGTCATTTACAACGCCAATAGCTCAAACTTGTGTAAATGTGAGACCTACTGCATTGCAAATGCTTGTTTTTTTTAATTTCCCTTATATTACCAGAAACATTGCATGCAGCAAACAAGCACGTGCTGTCTCCCACACCTTGCAAAACACCTATACAGCATGTCTTTACAGGTTCAAAACTGCCCCGTTTTGCAAATGTGGGACACTTCTTTAGTTACCTAATTTGCTAATGGGGGCCATTTTTATTTTGATTCCCGGGCCTATTTCTGTCCCAATCCGACTCTGTTCTTGTGTTGCTGAGACCTTCTTAGGATGATATCTTTTTCCACAAGGTAAAAAATTGTGTTGGTTATTACAGCCTAGCAAGTGAAGCAGTAGGTCTTGCTGGTGATATAGGTCCCTAAACAAGGGTAACCTATATATCATCATAGACTCATCAGGGCAACAATTACGGCACCTTAATATAGCACTCCTTTCTCGTGGAAATTCACCCTTCAGTGGCCCGAAAAGTGGCACACCAGATTTATAAGCACTGCTTTTTATTTTTACCCCCAATTCTGATTGGCAGTATTGTTGATCTTGCTAACTAGGTTGACCCGAAAATCTAGTTTGCATTTAAGATACATGGGCATGTATTCTCTGGGTAAAACTCTTTGGTACCACTACGAACAAGAACAACAATGAACTGTTAATCTAGAATAAAACAAAGGTAGTTCTTCTAACAAAACAGAGTTCTCAATAGAAAACACAGAGCATGTGTACCAGAACATCCACAGTATGAAACACTGTGAGAAAAAATATAGGCTTCAGAGCTGAATTATGCCAGAGAACTGAAGACAAAGATAGGAATCTGCACACACTCTTCAAAATATATATACTTCTAAAATTTAAGAAACTGAAGGAAGAAAAACAAAAAAAAAAAACTGACTGCTAAGAGTGCATTTTATTTAACAAGAATGCATAATTTGGATTTTAAGAAATTATTTTGCAGAACACATTTTCAATCCAGTTAAAACAATACACTGAACATATCAGGACAAACATCACACAATTTCACCACCAGACCAAATATTTATTAATATTAAATTTCTAATTAAGGTAAGACTAAATGGCTTTAACTGTTTTCCTCTTCATTGGTGGGCTTAAAGGGTGGGATAAAACATGCCTCAAACTCTTTAATAAAATATTTTCCAGTTACTCGAGGCAGGTAGGAAAATTGTCGTATGTTTAACTTGTCTGGCAATTGTAAGAGGTGTAGCCAGTTTATGAGGCTTTATTTAAGACATCGTAACTTGCTCTGCTCCCACCGGCTTCCCTCCAGTGTTTTAAATTGATGTGTTCTCCTGCATTTTACAACACACTGATTAGGGGTCGCCAGCGGTAACAGTTTCTGCCTCTGACTTACCCTTTGGTACCACTGGCACTGCATTTGCTGCCCCTTGTCTTAATTGTCAAGACAGCAGCAGCAAGACCAGAAAGTAAACAGATCTATCACAGTCTGCTAACTAGTGGCAGCTTGTGAACTTTGGATGTGGTGGGCGTGAATATACATCATCAAGCGAGCACAGACACCCCAAAAAATATTTTGGCGATGTTGGGCTCTCGCCCAGAAAAAACCTTTTTATAATGTAGATTAAATGGTGCATTTCCTTCATAATTTATTTAAATAATTGACTAACAATCAATATCTTTTACAGTAATTTTCAAGGGAAAAAAACACTTCATTTGATCGAACTTCAGGTTTGCCAAGCAAGCTTGACCTTCCTAAGAGTACAGGCAGGGCCGACTTTAGGGCAGTGCGACTGGTGCGGCCGCACTGGGCGCTGACCTGTGGAGGGGGGCGCTGTGACCTCAGGGGGGCGCTGTGCTTAGCAATATCTTATGATAGGATAGATGAGGGGCACTTTTGCAGGTGGTTGTGATCGAATCTGAGGAGGCGGTCATGGGACGTGGGGGCGCCAAAAGTGATTGTTGCACTGGGCGCTACCAGCACTAAAGCCGGCCCTGAGTACAGGCACCGGGCAAGAAGCATAGGGGTTGGGCTATCCCACATGATACTTTTGGTTAAACGCGTTCTTTACCTCATTGTACACGTATGCCTGACTGACAGACTGTCAAATTGAGGGTAATGGTAAGGGATCATATAAGCCAGAGCTGCTGAATTTGCCAGGGCAGATAAGAGATAAATATTAGTTTCAGATTGGGCCTAAAGATTCAGGGCACAATTATTCCACATATTACAGTTATTCCAATGGCAAGTCTACCGATGTTCACATCAGCCATGGCCCGTCCATTGGGACTGAGGGGCCACGCTCTCCCACCTTTTGCCCCTCACAAACAGTGTCAGTCAGGCTGAACAAAGGTCAGCCTGACAGACACTGTTAATTTTCAGGTCAGGCAGCCAGGAGTCAGACATGCGCTAAATGTGCAGGCTCTTGGCTGCCTGAGCTGAAATCTGTGCTGAGAAAGCCAGAGCTCCTGTGGGCGTGACCTCCTCAGCTCAGCAAAGGTCCTTGAGGCCCTCCCCTCAGTGACGAGGGATAGCGTCACTGATTGCCTCGCACCTGGGAGCTTCAGTTTTAAGCCTTGAAGCGCCCAGGGTCGAGTGTCAATCAGCGACACTTCATCACAGAGTGGAGTGGAGTCAGCAGTCTCACTGATCCCATCCCACTCTGTGATGCCGTTGGGACTGCTGCCTTCCCTCATTGGCTGACCAAAGGCAGCAGTCCCAAGGCTCCTGGGACCACCGAGGCAGAGCTGTAGGTAAGTGTGTGTTTTTTTTAAGATTAATGTTTGGTGCGTGTGTGTATGTATGAATGTTTGGTAATGAGTGTTGTGAATGGATATGTTTGTGTGTGTGTGTGTGAATGCATGGCTGTGAGTGTGTATGTATGCATGTGTGTCCAGTCCGCCCCCTCCCTCCCAAAATTACCGGCCGCCACTGGTTCACATTGCACAAAAAACTTGCATTGATATACCAGTGTATTATTTGTTGCTTGGGACAAATGCAGTTAAATCAAAAAGTTCCCATAAAATCTTTTCATAAATATCCAGTCACACTATACAATAGTAGCAATAATGCCCCAGAAAAATATATTGTTTGCTTTAAAGAGATTTTTCATTCAGCATTTAACACACAGCGTATCCAGAATAACATCTCCACTCAGGTGCACACCGAAAACTGAATTTGTTCAAGGTGGTCTCAGATATGATGCTCAATTAAAATGAGGCAGGTGAAGTGCAGTGGTTTGCATAGGATCACACAGTTTGGTGAATTGGGGGAAGTCAGGATTCTAGTGACTAATACCCAGTTCAAGCCATCGAATAGGCTTTCCTCATTTTCCCCTGAACTGCAAGTTTCCCCTAAAATAGAGGAGTGGCCTAATAAAGTTGGCACAATGAAGACCAAAGGTCCAAAGGATCCAGTCCCTGATGCTCCTTTGCTCTCACTCCTGATCTCATCTCTCTGCTCTTCCCTATATTTCTCTGGTAATTTCCCCGTTGTCACTTAATTACTTTTACATTCGCTCCTTTAATGACTTCACTGTACTTCGTCTGCATGTAATAATTTCATCACGTCTCCCTCGCCAACTCCCTCTATGTAATCAATCTCTGCACCCAAAGTCAGGGTCGGACTGGCCTATCGGGCAATCAGGCAGTGCCCGAAGGGCAGGTCAGTGTTTTGGGCTGTTTGAGGGCTTGTTTTATGGTCTGCTAGACCGTTTTTTGTTGTTGATTTTCCCGATGTTACCTCAATCATCGCCTACAGTAAGTATAAACGCATGCCTCTCCTATACTTTGCCAAACACTTTTACAGTGTAGGGCTTATTTATGAAAGGGTTTGCTTCACATTTGCACCACGCAATGTTGTACATGCATGACTTTGTGGCTCCAAAAATCTGGAGTAATGCAACGCAGCGCAAATTGGAAGGCATTCCATGGGTGTTGCACGAGTGTTCCCACTCAACTCCCATGGGTTTGGCTGCATCCCCAGATTTTCAAGAACTTGTAAACCTGGGGATGCGTCAAAATTTTACACCTTCCCAGGGGAGGCGTAACGAAGAGAAATATCTCTATTTCTCCTTGTTTCTTCCTCTTTCTATGTTTGCTGTATTCTACAGCACACATAGAAAGAGGAATTTGCCTCCCAGGATTGTTTTCATGCAGGAGGGTGTCCCTTCCTGCACAAAGTAATTCTGCATGCAACGCAGGCACCCTTGCACCATGCTGCAAGGGTGCCTGCCTTGGCGTTAGGCTGCCAAAAGGGTGCCAGCCCAAGGGAAAGCGTAATAGCAACTAGGGGTTTGGCCCTAGGCGGCTGTACGGGGCCGTAATAAACTAAGAAAAAGAGGTGTCCTAGCCGTCACGTTCAAATGCTGCTAAACCAATTTAACAGACTAAAGGCCATCAATTCAATTGATATGGACTTGAAGCATTTATTTGCTACTTCATTCTGTACACTTTACTCCACATTTAATCATGGGTCAGATAAGTGCGGATACGTTTCAGTCAAGAACAAATTATACATATTAATATGTATAATTTGTTCTTGACTGAACAATAGGAGTTAGAAATGGGAAATGGTCTGGCACTCCTTGTGCATTTGCCCACACCCAAGATTTAACAGACGCTCAACATTTTCCTGCAAACGGAGGGGCACATTTTCATAAATGGTCTTTTATGTGAGTAATTGTGCTTTCCTCTCTTAACGCAATCCCCCACCTGTGGCTAACTTCTCAGTAAGTAACCCTTCTTGTAGCGCTCCGAGGAGAAGCTCTGTGCCCAGTTTCCAGTGTACAACTACTAAGCTGCCTGGACCATTGACAGCAGAGAATATTATGGGGGTCAAAATGGTCCCCAATATTCAACTACCAATGCTACGAAGCCAGCCACCAATTGCCGGATGACCTTTCCTATTGCCTCCCAAGCACTTGTTGCTTCCAACTCCTTGAAATCCCTCCAGTAGTGTTATTTGCAAGCTGGCTAAACTGGACATGTTATTGACAGATTGCTGAAATGTGGTTGGTTCCCATCTCCTGGAAACGGTGGGATTTGTTGCATATGCTTTAATTGTGCATTTCTAAGTTAGTCAGATTCAGATTGCCCATGTCCACCTCTGAATGCTGAAACTCCTAGCTATTCTTCCAAGAGCAGATGCCCCTTTTTATTTCTCTTGAGACCCTATTCTCACTATGCCCTGCTCACAGAGGTAATCTCTGAGCAAACCACTCTCTGAACCCTCATTTGGTTCTGCTGTTAGAGGCTTTACTTACTGACACCTGCTGCTGAATTTTTCCCAAACTCTCTTGAAACTTTAGTTAGCTTTCATGAATTTTCCTTCAGGAGAACTGAATCTTATCCAGTTTGCATATCATTGTCTTTAAATAACTTGTCCTTGCATTTGCTATTTTGACCTGATTTGGATTATATCAAACTTTGTTGTAATCAGGTGATTATTGATTTATGACTACGGATTGCTATTTTTAACTTGATTGTGTTATTATGGTCGTATTGTGTTTTCTGCTTGTGATACTTTAATGGCCGCAATGGCCGAAATAAAGTTATTGACTGACTGATTTATGACTAATCTTACTGATTTGAGTTTGTAATTATGCTAATCTGCTAATAAACCTTCATGGTTTGCAAATCAACTACTCTCTGTCATCCTTGTGGGGTAAAATGTGCTTCACTGTCATTGATAATTTGTTGAACTGTTGATGTTAAGCCTCAATTCCAGAAAAGACAAAGGCCCATCAACTCGAGTGCAGTTTGTATTTGGAATTTGCACCAAGGGTTTGCCCCATCCCCCCACTCCATCAGTTTCGCAGCACAAGTTGGGACCTTGCAAGCTGGAGACTGTGCAATGGGTTGGGAGAAATTGCTCTGATGCACTGCTGTGCGCAGACTGCAAAACTTGGCTTCGTGGCTGCAGCCCCTCTCATCACAGGGAATGGTGCGGTGACAGTGATTTTTTAATACTACCTCGACACTTTGTGAGGAGTCGCAAATGGGTGGGGGATAATGAGGGCTTCGAACATCAAACAATGAATTGAGATTGATAGAGAAGAAGAATTTAGCTTAAATAAATGCCATAATTTACACTAGACATTAACACAAAAATGCTTAATAGAATGAAACGTAGGAAAATTTGCCTTTTCTTATACATGCAAAATTTACGTGTAGCATGAGTTTTGCAGTAAGCACTCTTCCATGTTCTACCTTTCAGTTAATTTTCTTCTTTAATAAATAAATGCTTTTAGGAAATCCTGAACTATGCAATATGATTTGATAAATGATTCACACTTGACTTGTTTAAACGTGTCATTTCTGTAGAATGTGGTGACTTTAAAAATGCATTTCTTTTTTTCCTAAGCTACATGTTCTCACCGTATTTAGTTAGTTTTCTAGCTGCCACATATCCACAATGCTGATTAGTGTATTAAAACAATAATGCTTACATGAAGACATGAATCTCATAACTTAATATTATAGGTTACAAGTAGAATGGTTCTGCCTTTAGAATAGTTCATTGTTCTGCAGCGGAATACTAAATTGCTAATAGTTTATACTTCAGGGTTCTTGTGTGAACTCAGAGTGAAGTTAACACACATGAATGTTTAGCAACTAAGTTAACACTTGTAGATAGCATAGTGCTGACTTTGTACGTTTACCGTGGTAATAAAGGAAGAAGCAGCAGACCATCGGACAATCTTTCCTCATAGGCTTAAGATGACCTAACACCATTGTGGATTGTTACAAATCCTTTGTGTTTTCTAATATATGTGTTCCTAGTTAGAATTAAGGCAGTCCAGTCCAGCCCGGTACAGCCATTCTTCTGCGACCATCTCTTTCTCCCGTAGCACTTTTTACCCTATACGCTGTGAGCTACTGCTGATGGTGATCTCTGTTGCCTACTACTTTGTAGGTTTTCGTTAAGGCTACTGCTGTGACTATTTTCTTAGCTTAACTGTGAACAGTTGTTACTGTGACTGTTTGCTGAAGCTGATTTGAGAGGAGAGACTCAGACGAATTTCTGGAACTACCTTCATGATGAGTTTGGCTTCAATCTGATTCTATTTCAATGCTCCTTTAAGTCTTGCTCTTTTCCAAAAGGACTCTTTATAATTTCTGGTAGGTTAGAATCCACTTAGAGTAGAATAGCAATTAATTTCTTTTATGTAACACACTGTAATTTACTTGATTGATTCTAACTATGACTTTTCTTTTTTTTTTTTTCAAAATTCTTTTTATTAACATACATCGACATAAAAGAAACCATACAGAGAGATCAGTATTATTGTGGGACGTGACAAGATCAAGCAATCAGTGTTTACAGTTGTACACAGTGTGCACAACTACTATGACTTTTCTTGATATTTCTGTAAATAGATGTATCTTATTTACTAATTTGAATAAAAAGACAAAACAAATACTAAACTCTTATCAATAAATAAAGGTTTTCGAACTGATTCCAAACTCTCATAATTGACTGAACTAAATGACTAAATTGTTGATATTTATTGAGATTTTTTTATTGATGCTCCATTCTAAAACAGTGGAAAAGATCCACTGCAAGATGAAGATTTGGTGCAGAGATGGAGACCTCAATTGTAAGTTACGGGTTCAATAAAACTTTATTAAATATTTTTTAAGTCATTATTGAAATATGCATTTGATTCAAATTATTGGTACTTTTTGGAGAAAGATGATAGATCTGCTTTATATATAGGGTTGGTGGGTAGTTGGGGGGGCTTTGTTGCCTGCGGCCAACCCTCCGCCACACACAGGCGAAGGCCGAACGTGGCGGGAGGTTCGCTTTACATGGGGTAATAAACATACTTTTTAAAAAAACCTAGATAGTCACAGGAAAAACAAAGGTTCAAGTAATATTATAGTTAGGTGAAATGTTCAGTAGCAACGTAATGCTTTAAACTCTAAAAACCCAAAAAATTCACCAGTTTGAGTTATCTCAAGTAACTATAACTCATGCCTTAAAGTAATTATAACTTGTGCCCTCACCTTGCACTGCTAATTACTGCAAATAATACATCACTCATGACATCTTCTATGACATCATTAATAATATCACTGCAACATTTGCAATGAAATTATTGATGAGAAAACTATGCATGGCGGGGCGCAAGTTATAGTTACCTTAGGGCACGAGTAAAAAATTAAATGGCGGCTGCCATTTCATAATGTATATATGGGAAGGGCTTCATCAGTAGGGCCCCATCCCCAGCCCATTAGGGTCCCAGGGACCCCATCTCCCGTGGCCGGGTATATTTTAGGGGAGGGGGAGAGCATCCCCCTTCCCTGAGCCATATTCAGCCACAGGAACCCCATACCCTGGGCCTAATCTATTTATGAAGGGGAGGGTGAGGGTGCGGCCCCACTCCAACAGCCATTTTCAGCCCCAGAGACCCCATCTCCCTGTGCCTAATTTCATTATTTTGGGGAGAGGGCATACTGCCCCCCACCGTGAGCCGTATTCAACCCAGGGACCCCATCTCCCACGGGGCCCAATGTATTTAATAAGTGGACTGGGCCGCATGGCTCCCCTTCCTGAGCTTTAAAAAGGCCCTGGCGACCCAATCTCCCACGGTCATCATTTTAGATAAAGGGCCCCCTCCCTGAGCCTTTAATGGCCCCGGGGACCACATTCCCCGGGGCCGACTCACTTGCTTTGTCCAGGGGAGCCCACCTCCAGGACACAGTAGTTTCCCTAGCTGCACTATTGAGGGCAGGGAAACATGTGTTTGCTCCCGCCTAGGGAGAGCATTTTCTAATCTCCCGCCAAACTGGAGCAAACACTAGCAGCCAGTGACCTTGCTGTGCTGCACTGCGTGACAGGGAAAAGGCAGGAACCCCTAGCGCCTTGAGACCCTTACGGGTGAGTAGTCGCGCTTTAACAAACCCCTGATTGATTGATATATCTAAGGCAATACAGTGCATTCATGCCTATTCCACTGCACTCGCGCCCTTTTGGCAGCCTAGCACCATCGCAGGTACCCTTGTTCCATGGTGTAAGGGTGCCCGTGTTGCATGCAGGATTGTTTTTGTGCAGGAAGAGACACCTTCCTGTACAAAAATAATCCTGAGAGGCATTTTCCTCTTTGTATATGTGCAGCAGAATGCAGCACTCATAGAAAGAGGAAGTAACAAGGAGAAATGAAGATGTTTCTCTCCTTGTTATGCCTCTCCTGGGAGGGCATATCTTTTTGTCGCATTCCCAGGTTTACCAATTCTGGTAAATCTGGAAAAGCATCAAAATCCACTGGAGTTGAGTGGGAGCACCCATGCAAAGCCCATGGAATGCCTTCCCACTGCAGATTAAGGCAAGGCTGCGATTTGTGCTGCGTTGCCTTACTGCAGATTTTGGGAGCAACTCAGGGGCCACACAAGTGGCCTTGCGTGGCTTCATAAATCATACTTTAGGTCTGGGTCGCACATGTACCACGTTGCATGGTACAAACACGACGCAAATCATCTTTGAAATAGGCCCCGTAGTCTGCTCCCAGCAGGCAGGAGATGTTAAAAATACTCCCGCTGGCTGGGAGCAGACTTGTGATCTATTTTCCTGCCCGCACTGATGAGGGTAGGGAAACAGATCAATAGATTGCTCCCGCCTGCAGGAAGCAGCATAAATTGCTGCCTTTGGTTGGGTGCAATGCTGGCTCCTCCACCATGCGGGGAACTGGCTGGGGCCTCGGTGGCACTGGGCCTCCACCCACGACCACCCAACATGTTGGTCAGTGGGTGCCCCGGGTGGGCACCGGGGCACCCACCTATAACTGAAATGGGCCCCTGTGGATGGGGTCACCAGAGTCAATATAGGCTCAGGGAGGGGGCCGCTTGGGCTCCCTCCCCTTTTGAAAAGAGACGGCCCCCGAGGATTGGGTCCCCAAAGCCTATAAAGACTCAGGGAGGGGGGGTTGTGCTCACATCTCCCATTATTGTTTACTCAGCCCCAGGGGAGTCTAATATGGCTCGGGAGGGGGCCACAGGCCCAATCCCCTTTTTTATTAAGTTTGGTCCAGGGGGATGGGGTGACTGGGGCCCAAGAATGCTTGGCGAGGGAAGTCACAAGAGACACTCTTCTTTTTAGTTAGCTTTGGCCCCAGGGGATTGGGTTCCCTGGGCCTGATAAGGCTCAGGGAGGTTGACCGTGCAGCCCCCTCCACCTTTTAATCAACAAAAGGCCCTGGGGTGGGTTCCCCGGAGTCTTTGAAGACTCAGGGAGTGGGCTGTGTGGCCCATCCCCTTTTTTTATTATATTTGGCCTGGGGGGATGGGTCCCCGGGGTCTAATAAGGCTCAGGGATTGGGGCTGCACACTGGGGGGTTGCTCCATTTAGTGAACACTGTTTACAGTACCCACTTTTCTACTTATATCAACTTCATTTCACAATGTAGGTTTGGTGACTGTGAAGGATTTGATACAGATAAAAGCTGACCGTAGTAGGGCATTCATTTTGGAACAAACGTTGAAAAGGTTCAGGAACTTGGCTTTCTCTGAACAGTTGTATACATACTGAACACCGTGTGCAATGAGGGCTTCCCATATATCTGTGGCTGATTGTTAATGTGAACTAGGCTACCCTTGAAGTGTATGGTATAGGCTCATTGTTGCATATAACACATGCTTGCTACACCTAAGCGAGTTGTATCTGTGATGGCATTAATGATGCTTTATATTATTCAGAGCCATTTTGTACTTACTTTCAAGCCTCTAATGCCAAACCACTTTATAGAGTAATGTGTACAATAGAAGATTGGAGGATTTCATCAGTGATGTTATTAGTGATGACATCAATTATGTCATTTGAGATGTCATCAGTGGCATCATAAATGAAAGCAGAAAACCTGTGTGATTCTCTCCGTGCTTATTGGATGATTGCTACCAGGCATTGCACTGACGCAGATTCTCTTGAGGGCTCGCTTTTGCGTATCATGAATGTCTACATGGCTACATGACCATCATATTTGGAATACTTATAAAGATATAGGTTTTTGAACATACTCTAGAAGGCAGCACTTGTGGGGGACTACAGTTACCAGCAGCACTGGGACCCCAGGAGACGATCCTATTCACTTCCAGCACCTGTGTTAGGCGGTGCTATATAGCGCACTTGTGATCCCTGCTGCATGGGACTCTGCAGGCAGCACTCATGGGGGCAGTTACCAACAGCACTAGGACCCAAGAAGGCATTCCTAGTGACTACCAGCACCTGTGTTCTGCACTATATAGCTCACTTGTGATCCCTGTGGCGCGAGACACACCCGGGCAGCATCCGACAGAGGCCGGGCTGGGCCTCCTCCCTTGGCTCCAACTTTATCATCTTATATCGCTAGTTTGATGAGGTTCTAAAGCAGAGATGCTGCAGTAAGGATTTGGTCTCCCTTCACGTTGCTACCTTGAGGCCCTTTCTACTGACTCAATCTCTGTGTTATTTACCTCCTGGCCTCCTAACTAGTAAGTTGTCAGCACACTCCCCTGCAAGTGTACTACAAGACATTGAGAGCATTGAAGCATTGAGCATTGAGGCATTGAGGTATCTTTCCGATTTTTGCTCATATACTTCTTCTGGTCTTTAAGTTTGGAGTAGCTCATGATTATATGGTGGAGTATGCTTTACGTTCATATCTATATAACGTTGAACACCTATAATCGTTTAAAGTGCTGTGTCTTGTGTTGACGTCTTTTACACTTTTAAACCATGAGTAGCATTGTGGTGATAGGAAAACGTAAAAACACTGGGCAAGTCACTACGAAAAGTGAGAGGACTGTCCCTATACCTCAACCAGAGAAATCCAGTATTCTGTCCTTCTTATCCTCGGCGGTGGGCACCCTTGAAAAGGAGATAACCAATGTGGAGGATGAGTTGGCTCAACCGGGAGGGGAGGCCCCACAGGTAGAGCCCTTAGGGGGTTCTTTGTCAAAAGCTGCATCCCCCTTAAAGACACACTAGCTACTGAGGCTCAGATCCACTGTGGGTCTGCTTCAATGTGCTTAAGTATATCAGTTTTGAAGAACTCTCTCAGAGACTCTCGCTCCCTTCACACAAACGGACAAAGCAGGACGGGATGGATTCAATGGGAAGCCACAGTCCCTCAATATATACAAAGGATGTTTCCGCTGATAAAGTAATTAAGGAGTCTGCTCGTTCCAAACTTCAAGCATATGTGGACACTCTATATGCAAAGCTAGAACTCTTAATTAGGGGTTTAATTTCTTCTTTGGAACTACATTGTGGCAATATTGAGCAGGCACTGTTGGGTATGAAGGGTGCCGCTCGGCAAGTTGTATCCCATTCTCCTCCAGCTCCTTTAGTTGTTGGTCCAACGATTAGCTTGAAACCTAAGGAAACACCTTGTGTAGCTTAGCCTCAACCTAGAGGGTTTTCAGAGGTTATTGTTGGGGGACCAATAGGACGTGATAATACTTTAGATTATCTGGGACAGCCCCCCTGCGGGGATAACACTAGAACGGTGCCTTAGGCCATAACACTACTTATGCCCTGACTGAACTGCCTTGGCCACCTATTCCATCCAGTGCCCCCACAATAGATCTTCCCACGGAGGCCACCCCCTATGTGGTGGTCCTCAGTTACGTACCTCTACTAAATGACCATACTTCAGAATCATTTGCCCAGATAAAAAACAAGGTACCCCATTGGTTGGGCCCAAATCTGATTTCGGGCCCAGCAATTTATGATTGTATTAATATGGTCAGATGGGTTAGATGGCTGGATAGGAGCATAAACCAAACAAGGGAAGATTGTATAGTTATTAACTCTACTAGGCCTAATGTGGCGGTGCAGGTGCTTGCAGTAGCTAACTCCCACAGGCCTGTCATGCTCTCTATCATTCAAGTTCTCCCTTTGGGTTTCTTTTTTTAACCCGAAATGGTCTGCTCCATCCCATGGACCTTGGTTGGTCCATCCCAGGTGACTCAAATCTGTAAGCCATCTTCCCCCTTCTTAGTAGAGACCAAAACTAGGTTCGCCCCTTTGAGTCAGTTGGATTCTTGTGACTGACTCGACGGCCCTGAAGAAGCATCAGTGTCTACCCCAGCCTTCCCCAATGCAGAAAGTTCTGAATCCCCAGCGGTGGTAGTTGTACCAGATATAGCCCTTTCTAGAGTAGAGAGTCACAGTGCATACCCTCAAGGAAACTTCACAAATGCATGTAGTGATGGCCTACATATGATAAATTGGAATGTCACTGGGCTTTCAGCTAAATTTAGGGATGTTACTGTTTAAGATATAGCAAGGGTTTCCACTTTATCTGCCTTCAAGAAACATGGGCGACCACAGATGTTTTCTTTCTGAGGGTTATAAAACATTTTTAATCCTGCAATCCAATCCCCTGCCGGTAGGGCTAAAGAGGCATGGTTATTTTATGCCATTGGAGATAAAGGGTCAAGATATTGAACTACACACTGGGGCTCCAATTTTACAAGCTATTAAAATCACACTTTCTGGATCTGTAGCTTTTTATTTGTTCAACTTTTATAAGGTGAAAACATGGTCCCTGCCTACTTCCTGCATTGATAGCCTGAGATTGTATATACATTCAATTGTTAATTGCTGGAGGGGGCAGGTAAATGTAATAATTTCGGAGATTTCAATACACATTTGTGTGAAATGTCTACCGTTGATCCTAATATCCCCGAAAAGTGTTTGTCCTTAGCTGGGTCCCACTTAGAGCTTATAACTGATGGGGCAGAATTAGGGTCTCTGTTAAATTACTTTAATCTTGTTTTCACCTTGGACATGATGATAGATACTCATGGTATGCGGCTCACTCCCACGTTTGTTGGAAGGAGGTGTGCTACCACTATTGATTATATTTTTCTGTCAGCACCGTTCTAGCCTCTGATCACCAAATTTAGTATTTCTAATCAAGTGTTTAGTGACCGTAACCCTCTTATTCTAGTATTAGAGGTATCTTGTATACAATCTAGGGGTCCCTTGAGGGCCCCCCCTCACAGGAAAGACAATTAAGATACATTCACAGCCAAGGCGATTAAGATGGGCAAAGTGGAACCCGAGCTGTTCCTTCATTCTTTGTTCGATCATTGTGCTGAAGAAATATCAATTTGTCTTGATTCTTATGGTGCAGATCCAAAGCTACTACAAGCTTTTGGTTGCATTGCTGAAAAGGTTGCTGAGCTTTTACAAATACTAAACTTAAAAACAAACACTTCTGCTCCAAAGTGGTCCGATACTGGTTACTTTAAGGCTTTGCGCAAGTTAAAAAGTGCGCTTAAAACTTCCCCAAGAGATGCAGGGCAGGTAGCACTCTGTAGACGTACCTACAAGAGAAGGACAGGGTCATTGAGGGACATGGCTGGGATGAGTTTGCCCAAGCGACCATAGTGAGAAATAGCTCAGCTTTCTGGCACATTGTAAATCAGCCCTGTTTTGCTCAAGAGAATGCGCCTGCCCTTTGCCATCATATCACCTCAAGGGAATGGGTGACCCATTTTGAGGGGGTTTATAATCATGTAGGCCTGCCATCTCAGACTGAGGGGGAGGGCACTGTGTTGGCAAAATCTAGTCTGGTCTTTACCTTGGATGAGATAACACAAGGCATAACGGGTCTTACTGGATAAAAGGCCCCGGGACCGGACAGTATTCCACCTGACTTATATCTCAGCTGTCCAGATTTTGGGTCCCACTGTTGACATTGGTCCTGAACTCTGCAGTAAAAGCAGGCCCATTACCCTCCTGGTCATCATCAGCCATAGTTCTAGTCTTTAAGAAAGGTGATAAAAATAACCTGCAGTGCTATAGACCCATATCTCTCCTAGATTCAATCGTCAAGGTACTGGGGCAGGTGCTTCTAGATAGACTGAGAAGCTGGACGAAAGATAACAACATTATTTCTGATTCCCAATATGGTTTTCAGCCGGGTAAATACACCATTGGCCAGTGCATGAATCTTTACATGGTGGTAAACAAATATACAGTTTTGTAATCAGAAACAATTCACCTGAGACATAGGCACCAGCATCACGGATAAGCAGTGGTCCTTTTGCTGTAATCAGTTGGAGCAGTTATCGCCAAACTACCGCTTACGGCTCATACACTTTAACTATCTGCATCGACTATATCGTACACCTCTGCAGCTCCATCGCATGGGCCTTCACCCTGATGCAAGGTGTTGGAGATGTGGATCCCCGCAGGCCACCTTCGTACATCTCGCCTGGGAGTGTCGATCAATTGCGACATTCTGGCACACAGCACTCACTCACATAGAGAAAATGACAGGTCAGTCAATACCGAGATCCCCCCTTGTGGCATTATTAGGACACGTCCATGCCTCACCGAAAGCAGTAAGGAAACTCACGGCACTATTGCTGCTCCTGGCGAAGAGGCAGGTTGCAGTGCACTGGAAGAAGCCCACTCCTCCAACGATCAGAGCATGGGTGAACGATGTTGCTTATTGTAAAAACCAATTGTCACACTATTGGGAACTCATGCCTTGCAGATCACGCCCCAAGGATATATGGGAACCTTTCACTAATTGGCTCGAAGCGGGAGGTGACAGGGGGGGCTGAGGTGATGGCTGGACCACACTGCACCTAGAAACTCATACAAATGTATTCAATGGGTATAAGAGACTATCATGTTCTGTGAGAATAATAGTAGTACTAGCGGTGTATCGCAATTAACAACGGTCACCATTCAAAATGCTGTAATAACGTCTGTTCAAAAACGATGTTTGTAATGTTTTCTACTGTGACACATACTGTCCTGGAACTAAAAAGCAAAAAGGCGTTTTTTTTTTAACTTGTTTAATTTTTTCCTTTGTTTCCCCTACATGTATCCCCTTCCTCTTTTGTATCCCTTGTTTCGGTAACAAGTTGTAAAGTGTTGCCTAACTATTGCAAAACTTCAATAAAAAAAAAAAAAAAAAAAAAGAAGAAGAAACAATCCACCTGGCCTATATGGATCATACAGCGGTGTTTGATCGCATAAATCACGATAAGCTGTGGAAGTTCCTTTTAGATCTGGGTGACTATCCTAATATAGTGTGTTTCCTCCGTGAGCTACATGAAGAGACATCCGCTAAAGTTAAGTACACGAGCAACTCTCTATACACATATAGTTTTAAAACTAGTGGTGGGGTCTGTCAAGGATGCATCCTTGCTCCTTTTTTATTTTCCCTATTTTTACATGGATTGGAAGAGTCTCTAATTGTCGCAATTGCAGATTGTCCACTCATTGGTACACGCTTCCTGCCAGCACTATTATATGCGAATGACGCGGTGCTGATAGCGAGAACGGCCAATGGTTTACAAACCCTCGTGAAAACTTTAGACTCCTTTATTAGGAATTTAGTCCTATCAGTTATCCTCACTAAATCTTATGTTTTGGTGATGGGGTGTTAGGATCTGGTCAAAGGAGGAGCTGGGCCTGAATCGATTAATTATGAGGGATTGCATGGTACTTAATCAGGCCCATAAAATACGATGGCTCAGGTACGTGAGGGACTCTCTCCCCCATCTGGGAACAAGGGAGATGTTTCTTAGCCAAGAGGACATTAGTAGTGGAGATTATAAACGGGTAAGGGAACATTTCATGGAAATGGGGAGACTTTATAGGGAAGAGGTTGAGCTGTGGAAACCCTCAGTCAGGAAATATGTCTTGACAACTATTACGTTGGGCATGGAGCCATACCTAACTTTTGTTAAGACAATAGGGATAGATTTCTGCTCGTAAGATAAAGATTTTACTTATTGAACCTGACAATTGGTACCCCAAAAGGATGTTTTGATTTGAAATCCTTGGGCCCATGTGATTGTGATAAAAAATCCTTTCAGGACTCCTTGCACTTTATGATGTTTTGTAGTTTTTACACGGAACCCAGCAGAGCTTTTATTGTACCTATTTTAAAAGGAAGAGGCTTTTTACAAGTCCGCCCTGCCTTCTTATATTTATATTGTTATCAGATTCATTCATTATAGCAAATGTTGTAAGTTTTTTAAAAGCTGCTGTTTTTTTTACAGAGCACCCAGGAAGAGTAAATGTATATTTTAGAACGTGGATATTCATTTATTTGTGCGTATTGTATTTTTATGTAAGTTTTATGGATTTTGTATTATGTATTGTTTTTATATATTGTTGATGTCTTTTATGGTTTTTCTAATACATAATACAACCGAATAAAGAAATTGAATTACATTGATATCATAAAACATGTCATGAGTGATGTAATATGTGAGGTCATCAGCAGTGCATGGCAGGGGCCGAAGTTATAGTTAGCTATGCTAACTATAACTGATGAATTTTTGTGTTTTTATTAGTTCAAAAAGTCAATGTTGTTACGGACATATTCACCAGTTATAGTTATCTCAAGTAACTATAACTCGTGCCCTAAAGTAACTATAACTTGCTCCACCGCCATGCACAGTGTTGCCATGAACTATGTAATTTCATATGTTGCAGTGATGCTATCAATGTTGTCGTAGAGCAGAGGTCTTCAAACTTTTTGATGCTGAGGCCCCCTGTCAAAATGTTTTAGGCGTAAGACCTCCTCCTGACAAAAATTTCTAGAACCTAAAAATCTCTAGCACCTGGTACTCGTCATCATTGACAACCATAAACTTCCCCAATTCCCATGGCAAATCATTTTTACAGTGGGGAAATAATATTACAGAGTGTTTAGCAAATCAAAGGTTTGTGGGTTACTGTGGTTCAGTGTCAGAGGCTTACCACAAGGTTAAGCAAAAAGTCTACAAAAAAATTCCTCAAAAATGCACAATGGTACTTTCTTTTTCACAAACAAAACATAATTTGGCAAAACTTATTTGGATGATAACACCTTTTTGAACTAATGTGATGGGTGGACCTGTTTCTCCACAGAGACACGGTCAATTTGTGGTTGCACCTCATTAGTACCAGTTTAACACCCAAATATAGCAATAAGCAACAGAAAGGTGACCAGTCCAGCTCTGCAAAGGGCCCTCTACTGCACAGAAACGTGTTGCTGCTTTTTAGTAACTTTTGAACCGTTTGAGCTATAAACAAATATTTTTTTGTTAAAATCAGCAGATTATGTGGCAGATGAGGGATTATGTGACAAATGTAGCAAATCTATAAATTTGCGAAAATTGCCGCAGGCGCACAGTCACATAATTCCAGTGGCTCTGGGTATGATGGCCGTAATGCATAGGCTGCAACTTTAGTGCACGACATCCGAGGAGAACCATACTATATTTCATGGGATGCTGACGGCTTGGCTTTTACAGCTGCATAGAACTGGAGATTGCTGAGCATCATTCATCATAATTAAAACATAACATTTACAATCATTAATGATGAACTGCAAGGTCCAAGTAGGATGTCTTCTTTAATTCCAGGGGAGGAAGTGATCCCTTAATTTTCTTTCACACTGTTTTTATAAAAAGATTTTTATTTTTAACATTATGTAAAAAGACACTTCTATTTTTGCAAAAACTAACTACTGGTTACATTAGTTTGCTGGTGGTAGGCATATAACCTGGCCCCCCAAGTCCCTACGGGTGTGCACAGCTGACCCGTAGGGAATTTATAGTGTGTTATTTAAGCAAGCCCGACTTCTGACTTTGTCAAAGTATCCGAACACCAAAGTATAAAAGGTGAGCCTGTTGGCTTTATGAAGGGGTCATCATATCAACATATAAAAAACAGACCTATTGTCTTTGTCAAAAAAACACCAATAATTATATTTAAATGTATACTTCATTAATTCACATTGTATAATGTATAATAAAAGTTATTTTCATAAAAAAGTTTAATAATGTTTTACTAACAAAAAACACATCTACATGTCTTTGAGACTTTCTTTCAACATTATTCATCCCACAAAATGCAATTATAAAAACAACCACAAAAGGTCCCTGTGCTCCAGCTGAAGAGCATAGAGCTCGTGGTAGTAGTGCCTTAAAAACGTATGTTATTCTAAAACCTGGCGGCTCAATCCTAAGCTGCTTTCAAGCAGCCCAGATGTCGAGGAGGTCCGGGGGGTGATAAAGGACTACCTCACTATCAATGACACATCCCAGGTATCGATCTCAACGCTATGGGATCCGCTCAAGGTGGTCATGTGGGAACCCTATATAGCAATAGCAGCAAAGCGTAACAAGGAGCGCAGGGCCAAGCGATGGGAGTTGGAGGGGGCGGTGGCAGCATTGAGGGAAACGCACAGACATAAGGGGACGTATAATATAAGGCGACAATTGACCATCGCTTGGAAACAACTTCAGGCCTTAGACATGGACGCAACCGAGTATGCACTACTCTGCACACGGCAGAGATATTAAGCGGGAGGTAATAAGGCAAGTAAATTGCTGGTGCATAGATTACGCACACAGGCACAGGCTCGCCGCGTACAGGCCCTGACGGACCACTCCCTGAACACCTTGACGAGAGATGCCGACATTGCGCGGAGTTCGGTCAGTTTTATGCACACCTCTATGAAGCGGAAACACAGCAGCACATGCACCACATCACATATATAGAGCAGGCTCCCTTGACCAAACTGACGGAACAAGTAGCCGCATCCCTAGAATCAGACATTACATTACAGGAGGTCCTTGACGCGATCAGGAGACTTCAGGTTGACAAGGCCCCGGGTCAGAATGGGTACACGGCTGCCTTCTATAAAGTATTTGCGGAGCAACTGTCCCCAGTGCCGGTACGGCTGTACAATTCCTTCAGCTCCACAGGCACTCTGACAGAGAGTATGAGAACATCTATAATATCAGTATTACCGACACCCGGGAAAAGACCCGCAACAATGTGCCTCATACCGCCCATATCCCTCCAAACTGTTTGCAGGAATGTTGGCCACCAGGCTGGGGAAGTATATGCCTGGCCTTATTGATCTAGACCAATCGGGCTTCATTCCGGGGCGCACATGTGGGGACAATACCAAGCGAATACTCCACCTCATTGATAAAACCAATCGGTCACAGACGCCCACTCTACTCCTATCCATAGACGCTGAGAAAGTGTTTGACCGGGTGCACTGGCCCTTTTTGCTTGAGGTGCTGGTGTCAGTGGGTTTGGGTCGCCGTTTCTGCTAGTGGATATGGGCCAGCTATGCCGACCCTAAGGCTCTTGTCCGAGTTCACAATGCCATTTCCCCAGTGTTTCCAATTTCGAGAGGAACGCAGCAGGGGTGCCCCCTCTCCTATTCGCGCTCTATATGGAGCCACTGGCGGAGCAAATACGAGGGCACCCTCTTGTGGAGGGAATGCGGATGGGTGGTCAGATGCACAAAATAGCATTATATGCGGATGACGTTCTGCTAACATTCACTAAACCTCATCAATCATTACCCCTGCTTCTTCAGGAACTGGCAGAGTTCGGGGAGGCATCCGGATTCAAGATGAATGCCACCAAGTTATAGGCCCTTAGCATCACTATCCCGCCGAAGAACAGACTTATTTGACAGACACCTTCCCCTTCTCCTGGGCTGCACAGGGTATCTCCTATCTGGGTATCCAGTTATTCTCCACCACCAATAGGGTGGTATCACACAACTACGCCACCTTGCTGGCTACGGTACGCTCTCTCATACAATCATGGCATGGAGGTCCCATCTCGTGGTCGGGGCGAATTGCGGCAGCCAAAATGACTCTTCTGCCAAAAATTCAGTATTTAATGCAAGCAATATCGCTGCAGCCCTCCCCCGTAGTGATTAGGAAATTGCAACTGGCGTTGGAATCCTTTATATGGGACGGTAAAAAAGCCAGGATGGCCAGAGAGAGGGCCTATCTCCCGGTAGCTAAGGGAGGCTTGGGGATTCCCCACTCGGTATGCTACTACCAGGCATCACAATTGGAGTGGCTACGCCTTGATGTTTTTTAGACCAGGCTGTGGCCACATTCAAATCTGGAAAGTGCCCAGGCTGCCGCGTAAGAATCGCCCAGCGGGAGGGTATATTGCCCCGGTGGTCCGGGCTACAATGGGTACATGGGACAAACTGAGCGTTTCTAAGGGTCTTTCCTCCCCAATGTCTCCACTCACCCCGATCATAGGAAATGCGGATTTCCCCCCCGCCATGAGCGGCACAGCATTCTCCCGGTGGCAGGATGCCAACTGAAAACGAATAGGCGATCTCTTCGATGAACGGGGACTCCAAGACTTCTCAGCGCTTCAAAAAGACTATGGCCTCCCGGACTCAGAGAAAATGGCGATATGCAGCTGTTCGCCACTGGGTGACTCAACCTGACATGCGACCCCCATGCTAGCAGACCCCTAATGCAATTTGAGCGCTGGCTCCTCACGTGAAGCGAGGACCGACATTTGCTCTCTGACATTTACTCCTTTCTGAACACCTCAAACGCTCCTTTACTATCCCCAGCGAGATCCAGGTGAGAATTGGAATGTGATCACACATTTACAGATAAGGAATGGACAGACATCCTGCAGTGTGCTCGTACATCGGCGTGCAGTGCAGCAGGGAGGGAGACTCTCCTTAAATTGGCGCATTACTGGTACTATACACCCACTCTCCTGTCCAGGTGGAAGCATGGTTGCAGTGACAAATGCTGGTGTCACTGTGGCAGCACAGGTACACTAACACACCTTCTATGGTACTGCCCAAAAATGCACTGCTACTGGGAGGAGATATTGGCGGCTATAGATCAGATATTTGGGACGGAGTTACCTCGCTTCCCTAGATACGTCCTTTTGGGTCTTCCCAACGCTTTGACATATCCCCTCCGTTCACTTAGTGGGAGGGCCATTACCCTAGCATTGTGTGCAGCGAAACAAAGTTTTGCTATCACACTGGGGGACTGATTCCATACCTACACATTTAGACTGGTTACACAAGCTCTGGGACCTATTAAGTATGGAGAAGTTAACTGCGGTTGTGGATCACACACTCCCTAAATTCGACTTGGGGCCCTTGCCTCAAATACTTGTCCAATACATTCCGAGAACTCACGCGCCTGAGATATTTACGCATTTTTCGCCTGACAGCTGGCACGCAGCCTGACACTTACATAATGCTGGGTTGGAAATTGGACCATACTGACATCAGCACAGTACAGGTGGGCTAGGCTGGGATGGGTATTTTGTTTATTTGAATTATTAATGTATATTGTTGGTTATTGTCCTCCCTTATTGTTTTTTTTCTCTCCCCCCTCCCTCATTTTGTTTGCCTTTTCTCCGCCGGCCACTGATTGTTGGTTGTAGGCGGAAGATTTGCATAATTTAATTTCTCTGTTCAAAAAATGAATAAAAAATCGATACAATCCTAAAAAAGTATGTTAAGCTATCCTGGGGTCACACATTTAATGACTCAGGAAACTTTCTGTTATTTTTCTTATGTTTCTAGAAGGCTGCTGCCTTATTGCAGCTCCCACAACATTTAAAGAAAAATGCTTGATGGTGCCCCTTTCCCTTCTAAGGACACCACCAGGATCTAAAAAATGGGAAATTAGATGCCCTAGCAGAGACTTATGGGCGCTCCTTGCTTGAAGCAGTAATTGATAAATTTGTGGCTCCTGCAAATTAGCGGTAACATTTTTAAAAATGTTTTGGCCCAGTGAGGGGAGGGGTGTCCCTGTATGTTTTTTTTGTAGGACAGGGGACTGAGTCCTCAAACCCTGAACTCGTCTGCGGCGTGAAATATGCAACGTTTTTGAGCCTACATTTCTCAAGAACTACTGAACGGATTTACACCAAATCACAAAAAGCCTACTTTCTGGACCAAGATCTAACTTTCTGTTTTGGCTGTTGCTGTGTCTATTTTCCTAAGGAAAAATTAATGAAGGAAATGTGTTTTGGGCCCCCCCTTGTTTTCTCAGCCCCCTCTTGATGGATTACCCAGAAACTTTCCTGAAAGGAGATGAGGTGGATGAGACTTTCTTTTTAAAAGTTTTGTGAAGATTCGTTAAATGGCACCAAAGTTATAAGCAAACAAAAACATCTTTTCTGAGGGAAACGTGTTCCTAACTACCTAACTATAACTCTACCCAGTGGCAACTGCCACTGGGTAATATATATATTACCTACTGGCGTTTGCCAGTAGGTAGTTATAGTTAAGACCTAGTTTCAATAGTAAAAGTGTTTTTGACTTGCCTATATCTTTGGCGGCGGTTGACAAATCTTCACGACATTTTCCCAAAAAAGTGTCATAGTACATTTTGTTGTGCATGCAAAGTTTCAGGGGGTCAAGAAAAAGGGGGCTCACAAAAAGTGTGTTTTCTCATGTTAACTCCCATAGGACACATAGTCGAACCTACAGCCCGAACCGCTGGATGGAATCACACCAAATTTGGCAGAAAGGTAGATGTTGTTACGTCGATTGTACCTTTTCTTTATTTGCTGCAAATCCGTTCAGTAGTTCTTGAGAAATTTAAGTTGAAATTTATAGTGATATCTGTGGCCGTGGATATTTCACGGTGACGTCGCTGATAATCGCAAATGTGCGCACCAACAGGAATGCTGTGATTGGCTGGCCACAACCCGAACAGAAAGTTGCGGTTGCCATTTTATGGAATGGAGAGAAGTTCCTGGGGATCAAAATTTCTGTGACAGCTGGCATAAAGGGTCAGGGTGGCGGTACTCTGACCCCATGTTTGACAAATGGGGGTGTTAGTGACACAAGTTACATGCCCAAAATTAATTTTTTTAATCACGCATGATATTCCCGATGATGGCGCGACAGTCAGTGTGGCCCCCCCATGTATCGTCACGGAGACTTCGCCACTATCGGCGTTGTAGTGAATATTAGTGAAAATATTTTTAAAAATCTATGTCTCTCTCTCTCATTATATATATATATATATACACGCACGCTTGCCAACAGTTTTACTTTTACATTCACACACCCAATCAGAGATGCACTCAGACACTGATGCTCCAACTCCCAGACTCCCTCAAACACTGATACACCCAGTCAGAGACCTACTCAGAGACTCAGGTACCCACTCACAGACCCACTCAGAGACTCATGCACCCACTCACAGAGCCACTCAGAGACTCATTCACCCACTGACAGACCCACTCAGAGACTCATGTAGCCACTCACAGACCCACTGAGAGACTCATTTACCCACTTGCATACTCACACAGAGACTCATGCACCCACTCACATACCCACTTAGACACTCAGGCACCCACTCACATACCCACTCAGACACTTATGCACTCAGTCACAGACCCACTCAGAGACTCATTCATCTGCTCACAGACCACTCAGACTCTCACATACCCAGTCACAGACCCACTAAGAGACTCATGCACCCACTTACATACCAACTCAAAGACTCATGCACCCACATGCCTACCCACTTAGAGACTCATACACCCACTCACAGACCCCACTCAGAGACTTATGTACCCACTCACAGACCCACTCAGAGACTCATGTGCCCACTCACATACCCACTCAGAGACTCATGCACCCACTCACATACCCATACAGAGATTCATGCTCCCACTCACATACCCACTCAGACACCCATGCACCCACTCACATACCCACTCAGATACTTATGCACCCAGTCACAGACCCACTGAGAGATTCATCCACCCACTCACAGACCCACTCAGACACTCATGCACCCAGTCACAGACCCACTGAGAGACTCATGCACCTACTTACATACCCACTCAGTCACTTATACTCCCTGTCACAGACCCACTCAGAGACTCATACACCCACTCACAGACCCACTCTGAGATGTAGACATTCACTTAAATAAGCAAAGTTTACAGGGATGTTATAGTTAGGAAATAGAGTTTAAAAAAACCTTAGAAATTCACTGAAAAAACAAAGGTTACAGGGACATTATACTTAGGAAATGGAATGAAAAAAAATGTTTGAAATTCAATGAACAAAACAAAGGTCACAAGGATGTTATAGTTAGGCTGACATTTCACTTGTACAAAACCAGAGAAATTCAGCAGTTATAGTTACCTGAGCCAAGTATAACTCATGCCCCGCAATGCGCTGCTTATCACCTCACATATCAAATCACTCATGACATGGTCATTGACATCACTGATGACATCACTGATGACATCATCTAGTGAGTGTAAGTATTTTCTAAGAGTTTATGATTGTTAGACAAATATACTAACCTACTGCAAAAGTTAAATTAGTATACTAGGTGCACTACTACTGAGTGATACTATTTCTAACATATATAATGTGAGTGGCTGTGTGACTGTATGTATCTTTGTTTGTATGGGTGTGTGAGTACCTGTGTGG
Organism: Calotriton arnoldi; assembly: GCA_963921515.1. Classification (NCBI taxonomy): domain Eukaryota; kingdom Metazoa; phylum Chordata; class Amphibia; order Caudata; family Salamandridae; genus Calotriton; species Calotriton arnoldi. Next base: position 905,654 of record CAWUFW010004777.1, read on the forward strand.
GTGTGTGAGTTGCTGTGTGAGCGGCTGTATTGGTGAGTGAGTGGGTGTGTCAGTGGCTGTATGGATGAATGAGTGGCAGTGTGAGTGGCTCTATGGGTGGGTAAGTGGTTGGGTAGTGACTGTATGGATGAGGGAGCAGGTGCATAAATAGCTGTATGAGTGAGTGACTGGGTGTGTAAGTGGCTGTATGGGTGAGTTGCTGTTTGAGTGGGTGTTTGGTTAAGTGAGTTGGTGTGTGAGTGGCTGTATTGGAGACTGAGCGGATGTGTGAGTGCTTATACGGATGTGTGAATGGATATGTAACTGGTTGTGTGGATGTGTAAGTGACTGGCTTTGTTGTGAGACTGTCTGGGTGAGTAAGTGGGTGTGTGAGTGACTGTGTAGGTAACAGTGGGTTTGTTATTAGATGTATGGGTGAGAGTGTGGCTATGTGACTGGCTGCACAGGCGATTGACTAGTTGTATGAGTTGCTGCATGGGGAGTTAATGGTTGTGTGAGTGGCTGTTCAAGTGAGAGACTGTGTGTATGAGTGGCTCTATGGAGGAGTGAGTGGATTTGTGAGTACAGGTGTGGGTCTGTGAATGCACATGTGAGTGGTTGTGTCGTTGTCTAACTGGGCATACAAGAGGTTATCTGGGGATATAAGTGGGTGTGCGAGTGGTTCTTTGGATGATAGATAGATAGATGGATAGATAGATAGATAGATGGATAGATAGATAGATAGATAGATAGATGGATAGATAGATGTATAGATAGATAGATAGATAACCCAGTGGCAGTCACCACTGGTTAGTTATAGTTAACAGTTAGGTCAGCTTTTCCCTGGGAATTTTGTTTTTTGTGATGCTGAAAACATTGGCACCATTTGACAAGTCTCCACAAAACCTTTTAAAGTAGTGTTCTTTTTTGCCTAATTTGTGCATGGTAAGGTCCCAAAACACAAAATCCCCATGCATTTTCCATAGACTTCTTTAGGCAGGGCTGTAGAAAAACCTGCTGAATGGAACTACACCAAATTTGTCTTGGTACGCAGGCTAGGCATTTTGTGATTTGGTGTAAATCTGTTCAGTAGTTTTTGAGAAATTAAGGTTAAAAAAAGTTTGTATACCTGGATGGTTGGGTCCGCAAGAGTCTCTTGACTGTCTCACGTGAGCGCCAATTTAAAAATGGAGCGTTCTGATTGGCCCAGGGAGCTTTTTTCCCTTGGGCCAATTTGCTCCAGTGGTAGTTAGACTCCCACAGGAGTGAGCGCTCTGATTGGCTGCTCAGTGATGTCATCAGTGATGTCATTTGAGATGTCATCAGTGATGTCACTGACCATGTCATGAGTGATGTAATATGTGACATCATCAGCAGTGCATTACGGTGTCGTGAGTTAAAATAAGCTCAGCTAACTATAACGGCTGAATTTCTCTGGTTTTGTACGAGTGAAATGTCAGCCTAAGTATAACGTCCATGAAACCTGTGGTTTTTTCAGTGAATAGCCAAGATTTTTCAAATGCTAATTCCTAACTATAACGTTCCTGAAACCTGTGGTTTTTTGAGTGAATATATATATATATTCTGCCGTTATAGTTAGCTGAGCTAACTATAACTCGCGCCCCCGCAATGCACTGCTGTTGACGTCACATATTGCATCACTCATGACATGGTCAGTGACATCACTGATGACATCACTGATGACATCTCAAATGACATCACTGATGACATCATCCTGTGAGTGTGAGTGTTTCTAAAAAGTTTAAGAATGTTATATATATATACGCCAAGCTGTATTCGAAGAATGAGTGGGTGTATGAGTGTCTGAATTGATGATTTGTTGGGCGCATGACTGACTGTATGAGTGAGTGATTAAACGTCTCTTAGTGAATGTATGGGTGAGTGAATAATCTGTGTAAATGTGTGTATCAGTCTGTCAGTTGGTGTGTAAGTGGCTGCATGGGTTGGTGGATAGGTACATGAGTGTCTATATGGGTTATTGATTAGTTGTCTGAGTACCTGTATGGGTGCCTGAGTGTCTGTGAGGGTGGGTGAGGGGCTGTGTGACTCCCTGCATGGATGTATGAGTGAGTGAATCCCTGGGTGTATGGGTTCATGAGTGCATTTGTGAGGAATTGTATGGTTGAGTGAGTGTATGTATGGCTGTGTCGGTGAGTGTATGGATGTCTCAGTGGTATATGGGCGAGTAACTGCTTATGTGAAAGGCAGTATATGTGAGTGTTTGAGTATTTAAGTGACTGTATGTGTGAGTGAGTGTGAGAGTGGCTGTATGGATAAGTGTGTGCTTGTGTCAGTGATTGTAGAAGAGAGTAAGTATGTGTTACTATCTGTATGAATAAGTGAGGTGGTGAGTGTATATCTGAATAGGTGAGTAAATGGCAGTGTGATTTATTATTTGGGTGACTGACTAGGTGTGTGAGAAATTCTATGGGTGAGTGGTGGTGTGTGAGTGTCTGTATGGGTGCATATATCAGTGGCTGTATTGATGAGTGACTGCGTGTATGAGTGACTGTATAGGTGAATGAGTGGATGTGTGTGTAGACCTAGAAATCAGTGAGTAGGTATATACCAAGTGGTATTGGTGTGCCTATGGTTTCAAAAATGCTAGTCTGTATTTTAGACTGGGTATAAGAAAGGTTATATTAGAGTTTGAGGACGTGCATGAAATATTAAGTGGGTGATGTCATCAGTGTTGTAATCAGTGATGTCATTTTAGATGTCATCAGTGATGTCACTGACCATGTCATGAGTGATTTAATATGTGACATCATCAGCAGTGCATTGCGGGGGCGCAAGTTATATCGGCCGAATTTCTCTGGTTTTGTACGAGTGAAAGCCTAACTATAACTTCCCTGAAACCTGTGTTTTTTTCAGTGAATGTCTAAGGTTTTTTAAATGCTAATCCCTAACTGTAATGTCCCTGAAACCTGTGTTTTTTTCAATTAATTTCTAAGGTTTTTTTAAATGCTAATCCCTAACTATAATGTCCCTGAAACCTGTGTTTTTTTCAATTAATTTCTAAGGTTTATTTAAATGCTAACCCCTAACTATAAGGTCCCTGAAACCTGTGTTTTTTTCAGTGAATTTCTAAGCTTTTTTAAATGCTAATCCCTAACTATAATGTCCCTGAAACCTGTGTTTTTTTCAATTAATTTCTAACGTTTTTTAAATGCTAATCCCTAACTATAATGTCCCTGAAACCTGTGTTTTTTTCAATTAATGTCTAAGGTTTTTTAAATGCTAATCCCTAACTATAACGTCCCTGAAACCTGTGTTTTTTTCAGTGAATTTCTAAGGTTTTTTAAATGCTAATCCCTAACTATAATGTCCCTGAAACCTGTGTTTTTTTCAATTAATTTCTAAGGTTTTTTAAATGCTAATCCCTAACTATAACGTCCCTGAAACCTGTGTTTTTTTCAGTGAATTTCTAAGTTTTTTTTAAATGCTAATCCCTAACTATAACGTCTCTGAAACCTGTGATTTTTTTCAGTGAATTTCTAAGGTTTTTAAATGCTAATTTCTAACTATAATGTAGTAGTCGCGTTTGCAGAGTGGTGCAGAAAGGGGGCTGAGCCTCCGACCAGTGGTCAGGAATTCCGCTGCGTAGGCTTCTTGGCTCCCAAAGTCCCTCAGGAGTAAAGGGGTCTTCATCCCCAACCAGTAGTTTGCCAGGAGGTGCGTTTGCAGAGTGGTGGAGAAAGGGGGGGCGTGGCCTCTGAAGACCTCTTAGCAATCCCACTGTGTGGCACTTACTGGAGGTAACAGGATGTCCTTGGGGGCCAACTACCCCTCCTATTACATCCAGTAAGTCCCACCCAGCAGGATTGCTAAGTTCTCATTGCAGGCCACACCCCCTTTGCCCACCACTCTGCAAACGCGCTGCCTGGCACGCTCTTGGATGAGGATTAAAGTCCCCTTTGCTTCTGGGTGTCCTTAGGGGCCAAGGAGGTTACCTGATACATCCAGTAAACCCCAGATAGTGTGATTGCTGAGCTATGGACACAGGCCACGCCCCCTTTATCCACCACTCTGCAAATGCGCCTCCTGGCACGCTCTTGGTTGGGGGATGAAGTCCCCTTGCCTCCTGAGGGTCCCTGGGGGCCAACTAGCCCTCCTGTTACCTCCAGTAAGCCCCACACAGCTGGATTGCTGAGAGTGGTCAGAGGCCATGCCCCCTTTTTACACCACTCTGCAAACGCGCGTCCTGGCGCACTGCTGCTTGGGGGATGAAGTCCACTTTAGTCCTGAAGTCCTCAGGACACAAGGGGACCTCATCGCCCCACCAGCAGTACGCCAAGAGGCGCATTTGCAGAGTGGTGTAAAAAGGGGAGTGGCCTCGGACCACCTGTCAGCAATCCCACTGTGTGGGGCTTACTGGAGGTACCTGGTGGCCTAGTTGGCCCCTAAGGACCCTTAGGATTCAAGGGGACTTAATCCCCCAACCCAGAACGCGTCAGTAGGTGCGTTTGCATAGTGGTGCAGGGAGGGGGCGGGGCCTCTGGTGAGATGCCGGCTTCTCTTTTTTGTTTTCTTTCTGGAAGGGAGGCTGTGTGGCCCCTGTTCCCTTAATACTTTTTGGGCCCTGAGGACCCCATCCCCCAGGGCCTGAGCTATTTTTTAATAAAAAAAATTAAAAACGGGAAGGGGGCCATGCGGCCCCCCTCCCGAGGCCGATTTCGGCCCCGGGGACCCCATCCCCCGGGGCATGGCTACTTTTTTTTTTTTATTTAAACCATTATTTAAAGGCGGGGGCCGCGCGGCCCCCCTCCTGAGGCCATTTTCGGCCCCGGGGACCCCATCCCCCGGGGCTTTGCCTCTTTTTATTTTTTTTATTTTTTTATTTTATGGGAGGCTGGCTGCGTGGCCCCCCCTTCTCTGGGGCTCTTTTGGCCCCGGGGACTCCATCCCCTGGGGCATGACCTGCCTTTTCTTAAAAAACATTTTGGAGGGGGGCCCCCTCCTGAGGCCGTTTTTGGCCCCGGGTACCCCCTCCCCCGGGGCTTGGCCTCTCGTTGGAGACCGTGGGGGAAGCCAGAATGCCCCCGCAGTCGCAGCCGGCTTCCCGCCTCCTGCGGGAGCCGGCATTGCTTTTGGGTAAAGGGAGCTGCATTGCCCAAAAGCAACTCTGCTTTGCTTAATGGAAGCGAGAGCAGTGTTTGCTATGACAGCCCTGTCATAGCAAACTGCAATGTCCCGGGGGTGTGCACCCCGGGACATTGCTGGAGTCGGCCCTGGGGGATGGCGGTCCCCAGAGCCAAGGAGAGCTCCACGAGGGGGGCCGCGCAGCCCCATCCAACATATGTTTAAAGCCCTGTGGAGGTGGTTGTCCCCGGGGCCGGGGGGCCGGTACGGACCCCCGTATTTAAATTACTATATGCCCAGGGAGGTGGTGGTCCCCGGGGCAGTGTGGGGGGCAGGAGCCCCCCCACACCATTTTAATTTAAACAAAGCCCCGGGGAGGTGGGGGTCCCCGGGGCTGCAGGGGGGGTGCGAGGCCCCCCACATTTTAAAGTTGAAAGCCCCGGGGAGGTGGTGGTCCCCGGGGCAGCATGGGGGGGCAGGAGCCCCCCCACGCATTTTATTTAAACACATCCCCTGGGAGGTGGCGGTCCCCGGGGCTGCGGGTGAGCCGCGTGCCCATCATTGGAGACTGAAGCGTGCAGTGACACTAGAAGACAAGAGAAGCCATTTTTGCCCATTCAGGGCATGGCTGTTATATCGCACAAGGCCACACAGGACTAATATGGGAAGATAGACACCACTCTTGGATATACTTATGAGCCCATTTAATATACTATACAATGATACATTAATTTTTGAGTTATTAGGTGTAGTGATCACACAATATGGGTGTGTAATAAACAACGCAATCAAAGACTTATTTCAGGCGATCACATTTAGGGCATTGTAACTGTATTTTTTTGTTATGTCGAAATTACATTTTTTTTTACAAGATAATCTGTTATACAAAGTACTTTGATAACTAGTTGTGGCTCTGATGATCAAAATAGAAATTAAAAAAATGTGAGTTGTGAAATAACCAGAGTGAGATAAGATGTAAACCGTCATAAGATTAATGTGTTTTTACTTTAGTAAGAGCTCGACCCTTTTCTATATTTATGATTGATCTGTTTCGATGACATTGATTCAGGACTTTGATTTCGTATTTTAGGTGGCGGGGAACACTTTGAGGAAACACAGTGAACAAGGCAATTTGCCGAAACATGTCTGTGTTGTTAACGAAGGTATCGACAAAATAAACTATACTACAAACACCCCGCGAGGACCCGTCACACTATTTGTCTGGGAGAAACATATATGCATACACATATATAATATATATACACATATATACAAACACACACACGTATACATACACACACACATACACATATATATTGTCTATGTTTGTATTTGAGGCATACTCAATGCATACTAGGACGTGATGAGATGCAGGAAACACGGAAAACACGACTCGGATAAAACTGGGTTTACCTGTAAATTATATTTCAAGACGTTCATTTCTTTTGATTTATAAAGGCATAAATTGTGAATATAGTGCATGAAGCAATGTTTTTAATTGGAAAGCCACAATCAATACAGAGATGTTACACGTTTTATGAGAGTTTCGCCATCACCACACGGACTCGAAGTTCCCCGTTGCTTTTTTATGGCATGGGAAACATTTAAACAGGCCATGCATACAAAAGCACGCCTTCCCAAGCACAGCATTTTCCCTCTCTGATAGTGTGGACTTTCACATTAAAAAAAGAATCCATGTGCTTCAGGCCTGAGAAGTAACAAAACGATATTCTGTTTTCCTGTCACTATTTTTGAGTTACTGCTTTAAGATGCCTTAAATTCTGCAAAGCTTGGCAGTAAGAAAGGAAATGCGAGTTTCATCATAACTGAAAATTAGAAAGACTGCTTGATGGTATGGTAGAATTGTAATGTGGCTGGGTTCAAAACATGTACTTCAATGGTGATGAGATGCACACCGGTGAACTCCATATTTTGCTGTACTCATTGCTTCAAAACTATCAAGGCGTGCTCGCTTGCTTCGCGCTCCGCCCAATTGCGCTGCAATGTAGAATGAACACGAAGGAATCTTGTCTGATCCCCATTCAAGCTGCACAGCCACGTCCTATCACGAATGAATCCAATGAATCAAATTAATATTTTAACTCTTCATTAATTCCATATTTTACTCCATTACTTTTCACCTTTGTTTTCTTTCTCTTTCATCAATTCATTGTACTCATTCCCATACTTATTCACGAATATTCATGAAGACACAGGAGAATTAAATGTTTCCACATGTCACGATTTTATTTAAAATCACCCAATGCATTTCGGGGTATTCCCTTCGTCAGGGGTATCTAAAATGCAAAACAATAAACAATCATCAGCTTAGTTATTGCCTTTTCTAATACATAAAACAAACTACAAACATCCGTTTGACTTAAACTCCATAGAATTGTCGAACGCGGCAGAATCATACCTACCCTGCTGCTCTGATTTAATAGTGGTAACCTTAAACAGCACCTCATGTTCACCACCCGCACTGTTCAAACCACCACGTCTCCCATCCACAAATCCAATGATTCTAAAATACTTGTAAACCCATGATCACCCATAGAGCCGTTATTTTACAACTATTACAGAAATAATCATAACCGCGCTTACCGTGACATGAGTTCATCTGTATATAAAAAGAGAAAGCGTTATTTATTTCTACTGGCCTCAGCAGCACTATTCCATTACACCCGAGGATTTCCCGAGGTGTGCCCCCGCACATTATCGGTGGTAACTGCATCAACTGTTCCAAACCTTCTCTAACATTCCTCACCCTTTTAAATCTACCCAGGTAATTTGTCACGTGCCTATGTGCACTCACTAAACTCAGAAGTGAACTTTTAGTCTTGCGCGCTGGCCCTGGATTCTGTTGATTAACTATAGAAACTTCATTTCCCAGAGTACCTTGGAAATTGTTACAAGATCTTTCACTCCCCAATACTATAGCTACGCATTAACCATGCTCTCACTGATAAACTTGCAGAATATTTAAAAAGTCAAAGAACGGAGGTTAAACATTGCCGCAACGATTATTCAAACAAACGATATTTGCTTCGAGGGTTACAACATCACAGTCAATTCAAATCCTCATTCTGTTACATGCTAGTGGTGATCGTGCATGCCCGCAAACATAACTCCTGTGTTTTTGTCATAATTCACACTGTTATTCATGTCCCATTATTAGTATCAGTTTTACTTAGTTCAACAATCCACTTTAATCCTGGGTGCAATCTTGCCGTTTTTGGCTGGAAATCAGACAATGTACTTCAATGGTGATGAGATGCACACCGGTGTACTCCATATTTTGCTGTACTCATTGCTTCAAATCTATCAAGGCGTGCTCGCTTGCTTCGCGCTCCGCCCAATTGCTCTGCAATGTAGAATGAACACGAAGGAACCTTGTCTGATCCCCATTCAAGCTGCACAGCCACAACCATCACGAATGAATCCAGTGAATCAAATTAATATTTTAACTCTTCATTAATTCCATATTTTACTCCATTACTTTTCACCTTTGTTTTCTTTTTCTTTCATCAATTCATTGTACTCATTCCCATACTTATTCACGAAATCCATGAAGACACAGGAGAATTAAATGTTTCCACATGTCACGATTTTATTTAAAATCACCCAGTGCATTTCGGGTTATTCCCTTCGTCAGGGGTATCCAAAATACAAAACATTAATAAACTATCGTCAGCTTAGTTATTGCCTTTTCTAATACATAAAACAAACTACAAACATCCGTTTGACTTAAACCATAGAATTGTCGAACGCGGCAGAATCATACCTACCCTGCTGCTCTGATTTATTAGTGGTAACCTTAAACAGCACCTCATGTTCACCACCCGCACTGTTCAAACCACCACATGTCTCCCATCCACAAATCAAATGATTCCAAAATACTTGTAAACCCATGATCACCCATAGAGCCATTATTTTACAACTATTACAGAAATAATCATAACCGCGCTTACCGTGACATGAGTTCATCTGTATTTAAAAAGAGAAAGCGTTATTTATTTCTACTGGCCTCAGCAGCACTATTCCACTACACCCCGAGGATTTCCCGAGGTGTGCCCCCGCACATTATCGGCGGTAACTGCATCAACTGTTCCAAACCTTCTCTAACGTTCCTCACCCTTTCAAATCTACCCAGGTAATTCGTCACGTGCCTATGTGCACTCACTAAACTCAGAAGTGAACTTTGAGTCTTGCGCGCTGGCCCTGGATTCTGTTGATTAACTATAGAAACTTCATTTCCCAGAGTACCTTGGAAATTGTTACAAGATCTTTCACTCCCCAATACTATAGCTACGCATTAACCATGCTCTCACTGATAAACTTGCAGAATATTTAAAAAGTCAAAGAACGGAGGTTAAACATTGCCGCAACGATTGTTCAAACAAACGATATTTGCTTCGAGGGTTACCACATCACAATCAATTCAAATCCTCATTCTGTTACATGCTAGTGGTGATCGTGCATGCCCGAAAACATAACTCCTGTGTTTTTTATAATTCACACTGTTATTCATGTCCCATTATTAGTATCAGTTTTACTTATTTCAACACTCCACTTTAATCCTGGGTGCAATCTCGCCGTTTTTGGACGGAAATCATACAATGTACTTTAATGGTGATGAGATGCACACCGGTGTACTCCATATTTTGCTGTACTCATTGCTTCAAAACTATCAAGGCTTGCTTCGCGCTCCGCCCAATTGCGCTGCAATGTAGAATGAACACGAAGGAACCTTGTCTGATCCCCATTCAAGCTGCACAGCCACGTCCATCACGAATGAATCCAATGAATCAAATGAATACACCGGTGTGCATCTCATCACCATTGAAGTACATTGTATGATTTCCATCCAAAAACGGCGAGATTGCACCCAGGATTAAAGTGGAGTGTTGAACTAAGTATATGTTTTCGGGCATGTACGATCACCACTAGCATGTAACAGAATGAGGATTTGAATTGATTGTGATGTTGTAACCCTCGAAGCAAATATCGTTTGTTTGAACAATCGTTGCGGCAATGTTTAACCTCCGTTCTTTGACTTTTTAAATATTCTGCATGTTTATCAGTGAGAGCATGGTTAATGCGTAGCTATAGTATTGGGGAGTGAAAGATCTTGTAACAATTTCCAAGGTACTCTGGGAAATGAAGTTTTTATAGTTAATCAACAGAATCCAGGGCCAGCGTGCAAGACTCAAAGTTCACTTCTGAGTTTAGTTAGTGCACATAGCCACGTGACAAATTACCTGGGTAGATTTAAAAGGGTGAGAAACGTTAGAGAAGGTTTGGAACAGTTGATGCAGTTACCACCGATAATGTGCGGGGGCACACCTCGGGAAATCCTCGGGTGTAATGGAATAGTGCTGCTGAGGCCAGTAGAAATAAATAACGCTTTCTCTTTTTAAATACAGATGAACTCATGTCACTGATCCAGCGCGATATTAGCAAACTGCAGTCATACACAAAATACTCACTTGGGCCCATACATTCATACTACACTAATACTTACGCTGGGGTATCAGTTATACTCTTTATCAAAATCCCTGCTACCAATTACCTTCTGATTGAAGAGTAATGACTTACCAATGAATCCTTTGCTAATTGGGAAGTTTAAAATGAGTGACATTCATTATAATACATAATCCTGAAATAACCACTGAGTCAGGAAGTTTTAAAATGTTTATCTAAAGATTTAGCAGAGTAAAATTACAGAACCACATGATACTTTGATCGAATTTCAAGGATGAAGCATAGAATAATAATTTTAGATCAATGACGGTCCCTCAGAAAGGAGAAGATAGAGACAGCAGCGCAACTAAAGGTTGCATTTATATTTACCTAAAGTGCGAGAACCAAACCCCTTGGCCAAGGAGTTGGAAAGAATAGGACCCAGGAAGGATGAAGAGCAAAGACCTCCTCCAGGATCAGGACAGGACCGGTGACCTCTCTACAGCGACGCCTGCGTCGTTCCCCTCTCTGATACTCGGCTTCTCCTCGATTCTCCCGTGTCTTCCTTCTAATGGACTCCGCGGCCCCCTCCTCAGGACCTCTCTGGACAGCGATTCAGTCTGCAATCGATCAGCTTGACGGTCTGGAGCTCTTCTTGTCAGCATGAACGCCTGATCTGACCAATTAACTAATGCTATATTCTATTATACCCTTCTACGCCCATGTACCTCCCCTTAATGTTGCCAAAATATGGGACCACTACTTCTGATTGGACAGGGACAGGGGGTTGATCCTCACACCATATGATTTTTATTCATTTTCTAAAGACCCTTTGTTTTTAAAATACCGCCCATCAATTTTAATACATTGGCTTTATTTCCCACCCGTCTCACGACAAAGTTTATTCAATTTTCATATAAAATGTTGCATTTCCGCAAGAACATCTAGGAATGTAGTGGTGTCGGCCAGCAGGTCACGGCCTTGGATGATGTCCAAGTTGACTTCATCTCTTTCTTTCTCGTCAGCCACTCAGGGCGCATGAGCAAAATCTTTGTCACACGAGTTTTCAGATCACCAACCCCAGGCCCAAGTTTACAAACTAATAAAAGTACAAGAGGAAAATATTAAAATCACAAATAAAATGTTTCACTGTATACCCACTCTTTCTACTCTATCCCCATTTACTTATAAATCTATCCCGCATTAGTAGCGTTAAGAAAACGACAATTTAATAATAACACAAGAGCAAGCTGAAGCATGTGAAAACATCAAGCAGCCATTTTAATGCAAACTGCGCAGAAGCAGAAGTTTCCCACCAAGCAAAGAAAGACGTCACAACACGTTGAGACATGCGCAGTAAAGTTCCCGCGCTTTAGCGGCCATTTTAGAATACAGACAAGCGTTATTCGTTAGTTAAACACATAGGCAAGCTTCCTAACTATTCGTGTAGTGTATGCAAGGATTAATATAGACAATACGAGATTAATAAATTAATACTGTGAGGAGATTGCATTCGAGCAAGTCTCATTTGTGAGTCCTTGCTCCATCATCACGGTAAGCGCGGTTATGATTATTTCTGTAATAGTTGCAAAATAATGGCTCTATGGGTGATCATGGGTTTACAAGTATTTTGGAATCATTGGATTTGTGGATGGGAGACATGTGGGGGTTTGAACAGTGTGGGTGGTGAACATGAGGTGCTGTTTAAGGTTACCACTATTAAATCAGAGCAGCAGGGTAGGTATGATTCTGCCGCGTTCGACAATTCTATGGAGTTTAAGTCAAACGGATGTTTGTAGTTTGTTTTATGTATTAGAAAGGGCAATAACTAAGCTGACGATTGTTTATTAAGGTTTTGTATTTTAGATACCCCTGACGAAGGGAATACCCCGAAATGCATTGGGTGATTTTAAATAAAATCGTGACATGTGGAAACATTTAATTCTGCTGTGTCTTCATGAATATTCGTGAATAAGTATGGGAATGAGTACAATGAATTGATGAAAGAGAAAGAAAACAAAGGTGAAAAGTAATGGAGTAAAATATGGAATTAATGAAGAGTTAAAATATTAATTTGATTCATTGGATTCATTCGTGATGGACGTGGCTGTGCAGCTTGAATGGGGATCAGACAAGGTTCCTTCGTGTTCATTCTACATGGGTTCAAAACATGCCAACTGAAACCACAGACAGGTAGCAAACTATACAGCAGTATTTATACCCTACAAAAGTTCTCATGCAGGTCTCTAAAGTGACTGTGCTAAAATGACTTTTGTGGTTTTTTTTTATCACTGTTTACATCCAAGATGTTGTGTTTAGGCTGGACACATTTTAGTTCCAAAGGCAAGATCAACTTAAACATGTGTTTGTATATTTTAAGAGTTGTAATTATAGGTGCTTATTCACAAGCCCCTTGCGCTGCCGATACATCACTTTTTCCCATATTAAAAGTATGCAGTATTGCAATATGCTACTTGTTAACATTGGTTAGTGTGTAGAGGGTTCGTTACTCGCAAGAGCCAAAGCCTCCAGAGAGCCATGTTGCTCCTCGCTTACCTCAACAACGGTGATAAGTAACATATTACACTGTACATACCTTGCATGTATCCTTTGTCACACCAGTAAAATTAAATGTGACCCTAAAAAAAAGATTATTGGATCCAATCTTACTAATAAACATCAATTTAGGCACGTATTACTAAAATGAAAAGGTGGCATTGAATATGTTTACCATTATGCAGCCTAACTAGTCACTTTTTGTCTTTCCGTCTTTCTTGAAGACAAGAGCATGGCTCCACGCTCAATAAACATATTTTACACGATGCTGTATCTTGCAATCTGTTGGATGGCTCTGGTTAAATATTGATTCTTGTTAATACTACTCCCAAAAAAAGCAGGAAAAGAGCTGTAAATGTAGCCCCAAAAGAATTCATATGCTATTTAAAGCACCAATATTGAGGGACGGGCATCATAACCGACTTAAGGGTTAGTCTTTCATGAGTCAAGCATATAAGTATGGTTGTGTTCTAAAAACAGAAGTAAATTGACATCTGTTATTAAAAAGAAAGAAATACCACTGAAAATCTTGAGTCAAAGGGATGTTATGGTCACCATGCAAATCACTTAAATTTGCCAGTTATGGAAAGCAATGCAACCATACCTTTCCATATTCCATTCACATGACTTTACACATGATGTCATAGATCACGCCACATATAAAAACAGCGATAACATCACTTTGTGGCATCACATATCATATCACCATTGGCATCATCAGTAACATCAACAGAAATATTCAATACCCCTTCCCCTGAGAGTCTACTAATCTCAATCTTCAAATGTCCCCAGTTTGGTCTGAACGCAGGGACTAATTTTACATGGTCAAAGTTAGTGTGGAAGGCTAGAGACCGACGACCACACAATAATGGGCCAGAGGACTTTGGGTCAGGGCCCGGCCTTTGGATTTACACTCAACAACCCTACCCTGATTAGTCATTTGTCAGGTCACCAGACCCTATAGCCCTTAAAAGACCCAGCAGATTTTAAACTTGGAGAAAGCGGAGAGCAGACCAATGGAAAACACAGACCTGCATTGTAATTTTAGAGTCAGGCTGGTCAGTAGAGCTGCATCAGACACATTAGGACTAGCGTGTGTAGGTTGGGAATAACTAATCCGGAATATTGAGGAGACAAAATGTTGCAACAATATTGAGGGACAAAATATCAAAGGGTAAGTTTCTATACCTAACTCCACATGCATGTATCTTGGTGATATATATACCTTCAAATTACATAGACATGAAGTTAAGGATAGTAAATCCTCATCTCCCGCTGTGCACTTACATTTCAATATCTTGTTCATTGATATTATTGTAATGATATTCTGTCTCATTGATATTCGGGATTCAATATTTCCAGGCACAATCGGACTAGCCCTGGCTGTAGAACTTCTGTGTCAGTAGAGGCAAACGTGGTATAAAGGCTCTCCACGCGAAGAAGCAAGTTTCCAGTAACAGCAGTTGTTACAACTACTTCTCTTACACTTCAGTTTCCATTTAATGAGTTTGTTCGCTCATCTTGCTTTCCTCGGTTCTTAAGCTTTTATTGTTTCCCCTGACTTGTCAATGTCCTATGTTTGTCAGTTTTTTTCTCTTCACTCCTGGGCTCCATCCTTCCCGGTGCGGCAGTAGGTGTTATAATTTGTTTCAGCTCTGGAGCGGGGTTCCAGGTGTGCTTCGGTGCTAGTTACAGTCTGCATCAGAAAGTCCAAATCCTATTCCTGTGATACCTTTATTCATATTCCTTTAGTGTGTTGTCTTTTCAATGACTTGTGCTATCTCTAAAATCCATGGAGAACTGCAGACCTTTTGAATCATGGTCAAAGATGGTGAACCATTCAGTCCAGGTTTTCCAATAACCAACCTGTAGGAGTGTGCAAGAGTGTGTCTCTCTTTCTCCTGCTTCAGACCCCCTTTACCTCTCATACTCAGGTCTTCTTCAAAGACCTTGTGATAAGCACAGAGTGTGGGGAGTGGACCCATAGGGGAAAGAGGAGGGATTGGCCTTGACATATCAGAGCCTAGGTCGTGACACCACTTGAGCTTCGCTTCACATAGACTCAGTGACTTCTCCTTTGGCATCATAAACATTTATTCCCTTCAAATTGATTTTTTCAGGGAATTCTTTATGTTTTTGTTCATAGCAAGCTTTATTTTCTCTTTCAAATAAAGAAACATAAGATCCCATTAATTGAGAATTATTCGTGAATTTATTTTTTTAGTGAATTTTCAAAGCAAGAACCCAATAGTGAAGTAGTTGTATCATGGGCCTGAGTGAAAGGAACGAAATGGGTCCTTGGCTTCTGTCTGAATTATAAAATACAGCAATAATCAGGGTTCAGTGGCCCCTCAGGTCTCTGGGCTCCGGTGCCACTGCACCTGCAGCATGAATGTAAGCTATGCCCCTTCAAGAACCCGCCTTTAGCTAAATGCAGGAGCCTCTGGTTTTAGAGCATTTCCTCTGTCCTTGCCCTGTTCCTAAACCGCCTGCCTACAAAACCCACTGCACAAACACGAGAGATGTGTATATAATATGGTTAAGGAATGCTACCTGAAGAGTGAGCCTGTGAAGTCACTGTAAGACTAGGATCATCAGTGATGCCTCTGCTTAGAAGAACATTTAAACTAAGCATTTGCTACCAGTGCCTGTAAATTTGAGGGATAATCTTGCTGTTCTAAGCCCGAGCCTTGGTGATGCCTGATGGATATCTTACAAAATCTGTGTGAGCCTTTATCCTGTGGGATAGGTCTGTTATCCACAGTCTGAAAGATCTGTATAAGGTGGGGTGACTGCTGTCTCAACATTGGCCTATGCAATTTCTGTAATCTGAGAGCCTACTTTATAGGCTGGGTCTCTTCTTTGTCTGTAAATAGAAGGATATATGGCTGACCATATGAGATATGTGTAATTGGAGAGATACCTTTCATGAACCAAGCTTGAGCTGAGTAACCTAAGAAATTGCTCTCTGTCTGCAGCTTAAATCTCAGTAACTTGTGCACCAATCTGTTATAAACCCAATTATCTGTAATACAACAGCCATCATCTCTGAGGTGGAAATTGGGTAGCGGTGCCATGCAGGCAACTAGTTTAACTTCAACTATTAAGAACGGCTCGGCCTCTTACCATTGTGACTTCCATACAGTCACTGTATGGATTGCAATTCACATTCTCTTTTAAAACTTTTGAATTCAATGTAGTTCTTACACACATTAATACAATTCAATCCACGCCACTGTAACCAGTAGGCTTCTATTGCTGTAGCTCCAAGTTCTATGCTGCATACTCTACAAAAAAATAAGCACCACTACCTGAGAAAGGTTTAGACTATTTAGTATGTCCATAAAATGCAGAGTTAGCATAAAGTGTTCTAAAACACCTGAAATACTGCTTCATTTTGATTAAATGAAATAACTATTCTCCTAAGGATCGGCCATTCTGGTCTTTCTTTTATTCTATGTGTGTTGACAGCAAGCCAGTTTGTCTAAGAGAGTTCAATTTCTAAAGAGGAAAGTGGTTGCAAAAGAAGCCGAACAGCTGTGGAAGCAACTGCAGCTCGTGCATGTGCACACCTCCACAGGGTATTGTGGTAGCTGCCTATGTTCTCCATTTTAAGCATCTCTGCTTTGGCTCCTTTTAGGTGCTTGAAGTCGGAGTAAACATTTAGCGCTTTTTACCACAATGCTTTAAAGACCTGTGGCAGCCCCTGGACATACACCAAAGTACATCTTACCTATGATAATGCCTCTCCTGCTGACATTGAAATTGAGGGTCAAAGGGGGTGATGCAGGGAAGAGGAGCCCTGCAGTTGTATCAAGTGGCAGGTGCACGCGCAATTTCTTCCACTTCTTTTAGGATCGCCCAGGAATTAAGTCCTCCACACTTGACTCCTTTTCTTTCTTTTCAGCGTGTCCCCTGAGAGAGCGTGTTTGTGCCCTATGTCTTGGGTGGGGTCCAAAAGAAAGACTCATACCTCTGATAACCTTTGCCATATGGAGGACTGGTTAGTGCCCACTGTTTCCCTAGATCTCATGCCTTCTTTCTTCCTTTTGTTTGCACTCAGGAAGAGGGTTGCAGTAGAAGTTGGAGGACTCAAGTAGGTAGATGGGTGAGCACTTCTCCTGTGCCCTCACAGATCGTTCAGCTTCAGGTACTGTACCACGCCACAGCAAAAGCAAATGGCAAAACATGGCAAGATGATCCAGTAAATGGAGACCAAAATGCAACCAGTCTGCCATGTTTCTCCAAAGCCTGAGATAGAGTGTTTCTTTTGATTTGAGGGGTAGCTATTGTTCACTTTGGACGCTTAGCAGTGCAAGTTTAATGCCTACTTTTCTCAAATTGTGAAAAGCCCATGCCGACCTTATGGTTATTGACCTTTTAATACGTAATCCTGCCTTTGAGGTCCACAGGCCATTTTAAGGTATCTAATGGTGTTTTATTGGCGAGCACACCTACCAGTTCTTGGTAAGACATAATTATACTTACCTTTTTTTTATTTTATTTTTGTTAAAAGAGGGGGGTCGTGCTGATCTCAGTCAACTAATCTCACTGTTGGACATTCCTAGTTAACTTTATGTGAAAATGTATGTCACTTCTCAGAGTATATTTGCCCAGATCAATATGAGCTTAAGATATAAGTTGGTACCATGGGGCAGTTTGTACTTAATGTTGCAGAATTATTTATCTTTTAAATCAGCGTACCATCACTGTTATTACATTTCCAACAATTTGTATAGCTTACTAGTTTCGGTTTATACAGCCTATTTTACAACACATCATGTAACAGGAAATAATAAATAATAATAGTCTAAAGTACAGATGACGGGAGGAAACTCCCAATACTGGATTTCAAAATTATTTGGCAATCTGTATTAGGAAATGTTTAACTAGTGAAATCAGACCATTTAAAGTGTATAAAAGAATTATCATTAATAACATGATTTTGGAATAGCTTATAAACTTTATATGCCAAATGACCAGTAATCAGAAATTATTTAGATTTGTTCATAATCATGGGTAATTTGAAAATTACTGGGACTTACAAATAGTTGATTTTTACTGTAGATAATGTACACATTTTTCTTTAGTGAGATGGTAAGCATCCATAGGTTTTTTCGAAAGGTACCATAGAGTTATTAGTAATAGTATCACCAAAGAAATACTTCTTAAATACCAGTCTTACCAACAAATAGATTACTCTGAACTTTAGACCTTTAGATTATACCTTAAAGAGGCCAAAATTGATTTTTTGGTGTAGATTCGAGTCTCCATAAAAATAAAAAAAATAAAAAAGATAGATGTGATCAGCATCTTGAATATGCATCTCTTCTGGATGGGTGGCCAGTGAAACTTTCTGAGGTGGGGGGTGATGTGCGTTTGTCTGGGGAGGTCAAGGATGAGTAGGGCCGCTGAGTTCTCTATGCTTCGACGGGGAGCCATTTGAAAATCTTACGGAGCATGTGAAGGGTGTGGAAACAGGTGGCAGAGACTGCGTTGATTTGGTTTTTAATGGTGAGCTTGCTGTCAAGGATGATGCCAAGGTTTCAGGGATGGTCAGTTGGCGAGGGTCCAAGTTCGGAACGCCACCGGGAGTGTTCCACGACGAGGCCACCAGGAGTCGTTCCATGACGAGGCATTGTTCACGAAGATCAGTACTTCTGTCTTGTCTATGTTGAGTTTGAGGTAGTTATCTTTCATCCAGTCTGTAATGCAAGTCATGCAGCTGTGGAAGTTGGCCCTGGTTGAGGATGGGTCTTTGAATAGCTAGAAGATGAGCTGTGTGTCGTCAGCGTAGATGATGTTGAATCCATGGGTTCTAGCAATGTTGGCCAGAGGGGTCATGTAGGCATTGAACAGTCTAGGGATGAGGGATGAGCCTTGAGGGACACCGCAGATAATGCTCTTGGGTTCTGAGGTGAAAGGAGATAGGCAGGGTCTCAGAGTTCTTCCTGTGAGGAAGGAGGCAATCCATTTGAGGGTGTTTCCTTGAATTCTGATGTGGTGAAGTTGCTTGATGAGGATGTGGTGAGATACGGTATCGAATGCAGCTGAGAGGTCGAGGAGGATCAGGGCTGCTGTTTCTCCCTGGTCCAGGAGGTTTCTGATGTCATCGGTTGGAGCAACCTTGGTGGTCTTGGTGCTGTGGTTGATGCGGAATCTTGATTGGGAGGTTTCCAGAATACTGAAGTTCACAGGTGTTTCGTGAGTTGGCGGTTGATGGTCTTTTCGAGGAATTTGGCTGGAAAGGGGAGCAGAGAGATGGGATGGTAGTTCTTGAGGTCGCTTGGGTTCGCTGAAGGCTTCTTGAATAGGGGTTTGACTTCTGTGTGTTTCCATTCATCGGAGAAGATGGCTGTGGAGAAGGATGCGTTGAAGATGGTGGTGAGCTCATTTCTGATTATCTTGCTCCCAAGGTTGAAAATGTGATGGGGACAAGGGTCTAATGGTGCACCAGAAAGGATGCAGTTCATGACGGCAGTGGTGTCTTGAGTTTTGAGCAGGTCCTAGGTGGTGAGTAGGTGGGTGGGGATGTCACTGGAAGAGGAGAGGTGGTTGAGGGTGTCGGAGGCCGTAGGGTGTGGTTCGAAGTGTTTGCAGATGGTGGCGATCTTGTCAATGAAGAAGTTTGCAAGGGTGTCACAGAGTACCTGGGAGGGGGTGATGACGTTTTCGGTGTCTGAGGTGTTGGAGAACTCTCAGACAATGTTGAGGAGTTCTTTGCTGTGGTGAAGCTGGCTTCAATGCGATTGGCGAGGGCATTTCTTTTCATCTTTTTCAGGAGTTGGTGATAGTGGTTGAGGGATTTCTTGAAGGTGGCTCGGTCCGTGGGCTCCTTGGTGGTGCGCCATCTCCTTTCAAGACGCTTGCATGTACTTTGGTGGTTCTTAGCTCCGTTGTTTGGAAGGTTTATTGAGTTTGGTGGGCTTGACGGGGGTGACCTTCTCAACGCAGTTGGTGATCCAGGTGGAGAGGTTCCTGATAGCTTGTTCTAGGTTGGTGGGGGTGGAGGGGTGGGAGGTGGTGAGGGCATAGGTCCACAGGGTCTCAGATACTTTGTTCCAGCTGCGGTGATGAGTGCTGGGTGTCTTGGTGGTGGAGCAGGGGTGTCCTATGATGGTGAAGTGTACAATGGCGTGGTCAGTCCAGGTGAGCTCGGTGACATGGCTGTACTTACCTATGTTGCTAGCTGTGAAGATGGGGTCAAGTGTATGCCCTGCGATATGCATGGGGTCGGTGACAATCTGGGACAGGCCAATGTTGTTCATGCTCTCCAGGAGGTTTGGGTTGTTGATGTTCTTGTGGTCATCGAGGTGAAAGTTTAGATCTTCAAGGAGGATGTAGTGTTTGAAGTCGATGGCGAGTGAGGCGATGAGTTTGGGGATGGCATCACAGAAACTGGGGTGAGTTCATGGAGGTCGGTAGGCAAAGGTACCTTTGAAGGTGGTTTTGCCGAAAGTTTGGAGCTGGAATTTGAGGTGTTCCATGACTGGGGTGGCATCGTCTACAGTGGTGGTGCAGAGGATGGTTTCTTTGTGTATGATGCTGATCCCACCTCCGTGTTTGTTGATGCGGTTTCAGTGTGTGATTTTTTAGCTGTCAGCTGTTGCTGCGCGATGTCTGAAACAGAGGCGGAGTTAAACCAGATCTCGTGAGGAATATGACGTTGGGGTGAGGGAGGTGATGGTATCCCAGACCTCTGTGGCATGCTTGCAGAGCGAACATACTTTGAGCAGGATGCAGCAGAGTGGAATCAGCATGGTCGGGGTGGTGGTGTCCCCACGTGCGTGTGATTTGGTGTTGCAGCACAAGAGGAAGTATCAGCAGGTAAACGGTCCAGCCAAGAAACGAGGCGAGGTGCAGCAGCAGTTTTTGTTGTGGAGGCCAGGGTCCAGGGTTCGGAGCTCGGTCGCGGTGTATCTTTGGGTGGTGAGAGATCCAGGGTTCCTAGCACGGTCCAGGGACGGATGGGTGCAGACAGACTTGTCTCTGGTGAGCCTTCGGTGCGCCGGTGGCGCGGCCTTGCTGTGCCCTCCATTAAGAAGGTAGGGAAGAGGGAGGGGCACTGAGGTGGTGGGTGGGGCGGCAGGAGGGAAAATGGCGGGGAAAAAACAGTAAGTGAGCAGCGTGTGGCAAACCCACTACAGAGAGATACAAAGTATTGGAAAAACTAATGCACTTAAACAGCGCTAAACGTAACTAGCTAAGCACAGGTGTGCTAAACTGAACTAATCAAAGCAGATGTAAGGTACCATTAAGTGATACGTTAACAGAGCGGGTCATGCAGTGAAATTACACAGTAAGAAATTGGCAGAACTATGGCAGAGCAGAGAAAACAAAACTCGGGAGGTCAGCGTGGTGCGAATGGGTGTTCGTGAGGGAGCTGGTCCGAGGAGCCTGCTTAATGGAGCTGCGCTGCGGCCTCCATTTAGTAGGTAGGGAGGATGGAGGGGCACTGAGGCAGTGGGCGGGGCAGCGGGAGGCAGGAGGGAAATCAATAGGAGAAAAATGACCAATGAGTGGCATGCGACAAAGCCGCTACAGAGATACAAAATATTGGAAAAACAAATGCAGGTAAACAGCGCTAAATGTAATGAGCTAAACAGAGGAGTGCTAAACTGAATAAATCAAGACCGATATAAGCTGTAATTAAGTGATATGTTAACAGAGTGGGTTATGCATTAGATTTACACAGCAAGCTATTAGCAGAACTACGGTAGATCAAAGAAAACGAAACACTGGAGGTCAGTGCGATGCGAATGGGATAGATAGCAAGTAACCAAATTTCAAAAATGCCTTCAATAGTACAAAATAAAGTTATATTGTCAAAACATATTTTAGTAACGGACATAGCAAAAGAGGCTGTCAAAGAGAAAGGATATAAAATAGCTCCTTCAATTAATAACCATTCTGGAGTTATAAAATTAGATTTATAAATAGCCAGGAAGTTTCCTTTATCATTAAGAAAGTGTTATGATACAAATGAATATAAAGGAACTTGAAACCACCTTTAAGTGTAGGCGCTTAAAGTTTTAAAGGCAATTCTCGTTTTTTATTGCTCCAAACAAAATTAAATACAAAACTGTATTAGTAGAAGAAACAAGATGGAAAATTTACAGGAAGCATAGTTATTTTATAAAATATTTAAGGGGCATTTACCGTTTTGAAAGTTCCCAGACATCCAACCATGAAAGACACAAAGCAGACCATCTATACATCATCTTCTATTGATTTCAAAGTATTGTCACAGTTTATAGAAATGGTTTCAGTAAAATGGTTGGCAAAATACATTTCCAAATATTTAATAGAAGTTGTGGCCCATGCAATAATGAAATTATTTAACAAATCATAAATTATTAAAAGGAAACATTTTGATTTGAAGCAATTTAACAAAGAACCGGATACCTTAGAATAGTCAGAATAATATTCAAAATACATGGTATAGAAATAATAGGATGAGAAACAAATAATGAACTATCATCTAACTTGTACATTACAGCTTCTTACACATTGGAAATCAATATTAGTACAAAAATTACATAGTAAAGTTTCTAACACCTATAACAAAAAGATAAAGGAGAATGGGGGCAACCCTGTTGAGTACCATGACATAATATAATAGAGAGGCTATATAACTAATTAGAACATTGGAATGTTGGGAGCGCCATTGTAGACAATGGAGTGCTCCATGCTTCTACGGGCCGGTAAAGGCCCGCAGAGCAACATTCCAATGCCTTACAAAGGCCTCTCGGAGCTCGAGGGATTTAAATCCCTCGAGCTTCGAGCGCCTTTGTTTTATTTGTTAGAACATTCTGCCCTCTAGTGGCAGAATGTTCTAATAGCCTTATAGCCCTTCGTAGCAGGGCTATACCGGCTATTAAAGTCCCACTACCTTGTTAAAGTCCCTCGCCTTCGGCTCGGGCCTTTAACGCGGTAGCGGGCCTTTAATAGCCGGTATAGCCCGCTACGGCGGGCTATAAGGCTATATTACAAAAAAAGAAGCAGCAACATATAAGCATTTAACTATATTATGAAATATGGCACCAAAATGAAATGCCTTCATAACACAAAATAAGAAGTCCCACAATTTAGGGTCAAAGGTTTTCTCAGCATCCGAAGCTAAAAGACCACAAGGATCCTTCCGCTTTGGAAAAACAGAAAGAACATACTAGTTCAACTCTACCAAATGAGTAGCCGATTTTTTTTAAAACTCTAAAGTCAATATTCATTTGTGATATAGGCCTATAATCGGTGACTAATGATTGATCGATTCCAGGTTTAAGAATAAAAGCAATAATGGCTTTCTTAAAGGAACTAATACTTTGCCATCTGATATAAATGTATCAAATAAATGTTTAAGATGAGAAAGTAAAGTATCATAAAAGATCTTTAAAATACAGCAGGTAATCCATGAGACCCTGAACGTTTAGGTGATTTCAGGGTCTTGAAAGCAGCTTCATTGTCTAAATTAGAGATCTCATAGTCTACAAAACATTTGTCAGTTCAAGAAAGTTTTGGAAGATCTAATATGCACAAGACTGTTAATATCACCCATTTATGGCTTTCCCAAATCAATATAGAGAGATGAACAAAAACGTATAATAATAATAATAAAAGTCATTTATAAAGCGCGCAGCTACCCCGAATGGGGTATCCTGGTGCTGGGACCGACAGCACCCGAGGGGGTGGAAAGCACATATCTATTCTTTACGACTAAAGAGCCAGGTCTTCAAGGCCTTTCTAAATTCCTGTTCGGACTGCATCATGCGTAGGTGTGCAGGAAGGTTGTTCCAGCACTTGGTAGCGCCCACCTCGAAGGTCCTACCCCCCATTCTTGCCTTCGCAAAGTGGGGGGTGGTAAGGTATCGTTTATGATTGGACCTTAGGGATAGAATTATATATTTTGTGGGAAGTTGACGTTACACCACTACAAATAAACATTTAGACATATTTCAACATGAAATCCTTTCATACATGAACTCCAAAACCCCGTAAAGATTTTCAAATAAAGTAAACATTTACTTAATTAAACATTGCATATTTTAAGGTCTGACCTAGAGACAGCATTAGCTGCCACCATAGCCTCTTAGAATTAAAATATTCATAAATAAAAAATATTTACAGCAACTTCAACCACTAGCCCTCTTGTACTTTGAGTGACAAGATTTCCCAGGTCACGTGCACATTTGTCTAAAAAGAAGTGCACATCTGTGCCATCGCTGGTGGGTAAATACTGTACATATACTTTAAGCTTGCCTGAGGATATTGTGAACTCCAAGAAGGTCAAGTCCCATAATGACCAGCTGGAGGGTGCGGAGCTTGTCATCAACGCTATATAGCAAGGACCCATATCCCCAGTAAGGGACGCTTAACCGAAGACTTTGTGGATACCAAGGACTTCGAGTCCATTAATCACCGGCTGGAGGAGCAGAACTTGCCTTCAGCGCTATATAGTCCAGCACCATATCAAGCTTCATCCGGTAAGGCTTGCCTGTAATTTATATTTTGATACTGTATTGTCTGTGCCTCTGAGTTTCCCTGGCCATAAGGATACGATCTGGGAGCTGTCAGGGAGGATTTCGCAACCCTCAAATGGTGGTGTTTGCTTTTTACCTTGTTTAAAAGCACATTCTCACATCATGGGTAATCGCAAAATGGGCTGGGTTAACTAAAAAAAAAAGAACAATTTCACGCTGGCCAGATTTATTGAGTTAGCTGTAGGGGTTATAGCCAAGGAGAAACAGTTGGTTGGAAGACGGATCTCCAGGGGCGTAACACAGGCCCCCGCAGCTGACGGGGCCCCGAACTGCAGGGGGCCCCGTCAGCGCAGTACTCTGGTTGCATTAAGTATATTATACAAATAGTGCAATATTTATAGCCCATGTGTCGGGATGCATTGGTTGCATAATGCATGTTAGAACTGGGGGTCTCTAGTTGGCAATGGTATACACCTTTGACCAAATAGGGACCCTTGCTTCTAGTCAGGGTAAGGGGGATACACTACTAAAATAACCCCTGCTCACCCCCTTGGTAGCTTGGCACGAGCAGACAGGCTTATCTCAGAGGCAGTGTGTTAAGCATTTGTGAACACATACAGTAATACAGTGAAAACACTACAGATGGACACTACACAGGTTTTATAAAAATAAGTATTCTTTATATAGACTTAACACAAGACCACAAACGACAAAAATCCACAATACTGTACTCAAAATAGACTTAAAAGAAGGTAGAAGTAACTTAGTTCAAGTTGATGGTAAATGCGACACATTTCTCTCAAAAGTACCTGGGATGCGTAACGCAAAACAAACAAAGGGTCCGCAGGGAGGACGATGCGGCGAGCAGGCGCCTCGATGCGGTGTGACGATCCGGTGCGATGCGATGAAAGTGCGCCCTTGATGCGATGCGACGATGTGAAGATGATGCGTGCACGCCCGACGGCCGTGCGGCGAACTCTGTATCTTTGGAGCCGCAACAGGCCCTGCAACATGCTTCTCCGGTGATGCGACGGCAGGCAGCTGCGACGGCGACACGCTTCTCGGAGGATGCGACAGTGACCCCTGCGGTAGACACGCTTCCCTGGTGATGCGACGGCAGGCAGTTGCGATGGCGACACGCTTCTCCGGTGATGCGACGGCAGGCAGCTGCGACGAAGGCACGCTTCTCTGGTGATGCGGCGGCGGCCTCTGCGGCGGCGACACGCTTCTCCGGCGATGCGACGGCAGCAGCTGCAACAGCGACACGCTTCTTCTCGTTGCGTCGCGCTCCCAGCGACACGCAGGCTTCTGCAGACAGAATCCCCAGCAAGGGAATTCAGGAGGGAGCTGGTGGTGAAGTCTTGTAGTTTCCAGAAGTGATCTAAAGTTCTGGGGTCAGGGCCCCAATATTTATACCAGCAAATCCTTTGTCCTCTGAAGGCAGAGGGTCCTGTACCTAGTCCAAACCAGTTCTGGGTGCATCCTGACAGTGCACACCCTCTTCCTTTGTCAGTGTGGGCCAGGGACATCAGACACACCACAGGAGGTGGAGCCAGCATTGTGGAAGGCAGGCACAGCCCTATTCAGGCCCAGGTGCTACTCCTCCCACCACTCTACATGCAGATAGGTCTATTCAGCCCTGTGCTGACTCACCCTGTCTCCTGGAGCCCCCCAGACCCTGTCACTCACAAAACCAGACATACAATACACAAGCTAGCAGAGGCAGGCTGGATGGTTTAGGCAAGAAAATACCTACTTTCTAAAAGTGGTATTTTCAAACACAGAATGTTAAAACCAACTTCACTAAAAGATGTATTTTATCATATTGAGTTCAGGCATACTAAATTCGTTTTTCTACCATGTTCCCTGGGTCAGTTAGGATTATAAGATGTTATAATCAAACTGCCCATTCTGGCCTATGGGGACAGGTAGCCTTGCAATAGTGAAAAACGAAATTGGCTGTAATTCACTATTAGGACATGCTACACACACCAGGGCATGTCCTACCTTTTACATACAATGCACCCTGCCCTTGGGCCTACCTTAGGGGTGACTGATATGCAGAAAACGGAATGTTTAGGGACTGGCAAGTGGGTGCACTTACCAAGTCGACATGGCAGTCACAGACTGCATACAGGCTCTGCCATGGCAGGCCTGAGACACACTTTACAAGCTGCTTCTGTGGGTGGCACAACCAGTGCTGCAAGCCCACCAGCAGCATTTGATTTACAGGCCCTGGGCACACCTGGTGCACTATACTAGGGTCTGACAAGTAAATCAAATGATCCAATCATGGAGTCACTAATCAATACATCAATTTACCATAGGGAGCACTTGCACTGTGGCACTGAACAGCAGTGGCACAGTGCCCAAGCTATCTAAACCGGCAAAACATATCAAAAACAGAGGAGGCAATCAGTAAAAAATGGAAGGGAGACTCACGCCAATGGTATCAGGTCTAACACGTGTCCCCTCCAGCTGAAATGTGGGGAGAACTACCCAACCCCTTGGGAGTTCTCTTCACTAAGGCAGAAAAATCTGGACAGACCATCAGCATTGGCGTGTTCTGTACCAGGGCGGTGTTCCACCATGAAGTCCATCCCCTGTAGGGAAATGGACCACCTCAACAGCTTTGGATTCTCGCCTCTCATCTGCATTAACCATCTGAGGGGCCTGTGGTCTGTCTGAACCCAGAAGTGAGTCCCAAACAGGTATGGTCTCAACTTCTTCAGTGCCCAGACCACAGCAAATGCCTCACGCTCAATTGCACTCCACCTCTGTTCCCGTGGAAGTAACCTCCTACTGATGAAGGCTACAGGTTGGTCTAGGCCCTCCTCATTAATCTGTGATAGAACAGCCCCCACACCATGCTCTGAAGCGTCTCTTTGGACAATGAATTCCTTTGAGAAGGTGGGCGCCTGAAGCATGGGTGCTGTGCACATGGCAGTCTTCAGGGCGTCAAAAGCCTTCTGACAGGTGTCAGTCGAGTTCACTTTCTTGGGCTGCTTCCTGGAAGTCAGCTCCGTCAAGGGTGCAACAATGATGCCATACCCCTTGACAAACCTCCTGTAGTACCCTGTGAGTCCTAAAAGGCTCTCACCTCTGTCTGGGTTTTGGGGGTTCCCAAGCCAGGATGGTCTCCAATCTTGGGCTATAGGGCGCCACCTGGCCGCTCCCAACCTGGTGCCCCAAGTACACCACGGAACCCTGCCCGATCTGGCACTTACTCGCCTTGATCGTGAGGCCTGCCTTGCGCAGTGCCATCAACACTTCCCAGAGGTGGCGCAGATGTTCTTCCCAACTGGCGCTGAACACTGCGATGTCATCCAGGTAGGCGGCACTGAAATTCTCCAGTCCAGCCAACACCTGGTTGACCAACCTCTGAAAGGTGGCAGGGGCATTCTTCATCCCAAAGGGCATAACTCGGAATTGGTAGTGCCCATCTGGCGTGGTGAATGCTGACCTCTCTTTGGCCCCATCAGTTAAGGCGATCTGCCAGTACCCAGATGTTAAATCAAACGTGCTGAGGTACCGGGCAACTCCCAACCGATCAATGAGCTCATCAGCTCTGGGGATGGGGTACGCGTCAGTCCTGGTGACTGAATTGAGTCCTCGGTAGTCCACACAGAACCGGAGTTCGGGTGTGGCACCAGGCGCGGCAGCCTTTGGGACCAAGACCACTGGGCTGGCCCAAGAGCTGTGAGAAGACTCAATCACCCCTAATGCAAACATCTTGGAGACCTCCTC
Source organism: Calotriton arnoldi (assembly GCA_963921515.1). NCBI lineage: Eukaryota > Metazoa > Chordata > Amphibia > Caudata > Salamandridae > Calotriton > Calotriton arnoldi. The sequence goes on from CAWUFW010004777.1 coordinate 933,979, forward strand.
CTTGATGTGAGCTCTGACCCTGTCAGTCACTCTGTAAGCCTTGTGCTTCACAGGAGGACTGTCCCCAGTGTCCACGTCATGGACGCACCACTCAGTGACACCAGGAACCAGGGAGAACAGATCATAGAATTGTCCCAACAGTTGGCGACAATCTTGCTGCTGTTCAGGGGTCAGTGTGGCAGAGAGGCTGACACCATCCACTGACCCATCTTGCTCTGTTGCAGACAGGAGGTCAGGAAGAGGCTCGGTCTCCTCCTCCATTCCATCATCCATTGCTAGGAGCATGCCCACTTCGGACCTTTCTAAGTGGGGCTTCAGGAGGTTAACATGCAGGACCCGCAAAGGGTTCCTAGGAGACCGCAAGTTCACCAGGTAGGTGACATCACTCTTGCGCTCTACCACCTCAAATGGTCTGGTCCACCTGTCCTGGAGCGCACAGGGCTCTACAGGGGCCATGACCCAAACTTTCTGCCCAGGCTGAAGCTCAATCAGAGTGGCATTCTGATCGTACCACTGCTTCATCTCTTCCTGGCTGGCTTCCAGATTCACCTCAGCGAGTTGCCTGAATCGCCTGGTCTGGTTCCTGAAGGCCAGCATGTAACTGTATACATCCTGGGGAGGTTTCCTGGGAGATTGCTCCCAGCCTTCCTTGACCAGACTCAAAGGTCCTCTCACCGGGTGACCATACAGCAGTTCAAAGGGAATGAACCCTAGGGACTTCTGTGGCACCTCACGGTAAGCAAAAAGAAGGCATGGCAAGAGGACGTCCCACTTACGCCTCATAGGTTCCTCAAGACCCATTATCATGCCTTTGAGGGTCCGGTTGAATCTCTCAATCAGCCCATTACCTTGGGGGTGGTAAGGAGTGGTGAACTTATAGGTAACACCGCACTCCTGCCACAGGGACTTCATATAGTGACATATGAAGTTTGTATCACGGTCTGACACCACGTCTCTGGGGAACCCCACACGGGAGAATATCCCCATCAGTGCACGTCCCACCACAGGGGCCGTCACTGTCCTGAGCGGGATGGCTTCCGGGTACCGGGTAGCATGGTCCACCAAGACCAGGATAAACCTGTTGCCCATGGCTGTCTTGGGGTCCAGTGGCCCCACAATGTCAATGCTCACCCGTTCAAAGGGGGTACTGACTACAGGGAAAGGTTGGAGAGGAGCCTTGTGCTTCCTTCCACTTTTCCCACTTGCCTGGCAAGTTTGACAAGTCTTACAATGAGTGTCTGAACTCTTCCGCATCTGGGGCCAATGAAAGTGGGTGACAAGCCTTTCAAAGGACTTGTTCTGCCCCAGATGTCCAGCTAAAGGCACGTCATGAGCCAAACCCAGTAGGAAGGCTCTGAAGCGCTGGGGTACCACCAGCACACGGGCTGACCCAGGCTCAGCAACCTTAGGCTCACTATACAGGAGACCATTCTCCCAGTAGATCCAATGTGATCCAGACTGATCATCTGCTGCCTGGGCTGTGGCCTGTTGCCGCAAACCCTCAAGAGAAGGGCACTTCCTCTGCTCCTCACAAAATTCATCCCTGGAGGGGCCTCCTTCTTGCTGCCAATGGGTCAGCTCAGGCAGGTCCCCCAGTTCGGCCACTTGTTCCCCTGTAGGTTCCAGGGCATCCCCCTCAAGGTCTGCCTCCTCCTGGACCGTGGAAACTATAGGGGGCGGTTTCCCGCGCCCCCCACCTCTTCTCTTTAAGGCAGGGGTCTGGGCCATATTTTCAGGTTCCAGAACCGCTTCAACACCCTTAATGGCTGCCATAGACCGAGTGGTCACACACGCCCACTCAGGCAGACCCAACATCTCCAAATGAGACCTTCTCTCCACCTTAGCCCAAGGGGAGCTCTCCAAATCATTTCCCAACAGACAATCAACAGGCATGGCTGGCCTCAGAGCTACTTGAAGAGTACCTGAGACCCCCACTCAAAGGGAACTTGAGCCACCTCACACTGGCTCTGTGAGTTGTCCATGGCAACTACAGGGAAGAATGCATGGGGGATAACCTGCTCTCTGGACACCAGCCGGCAATTGACAGCTGTCACACTAGCCCCAGTGTCTCTGAGAGCTTCCAGCCTATGGCCATTGATGGTCACCCACTGCCTGTACTTCTTAGTGTTATCAGGCAGCTGGGTCTCAGGGACCAACTCAAAGTCTCCTAGCGAGACAAGGGACATTTCTGCGGGACTCCACCCACCTTGGGCACCCATCTCCTCCCCCCCCAGGGCTACACTCGCCATCTGACGGGGTGGTGCACGTGGTGGTGCTTTAGAAACCCTCATGGGACACTGTGCATCATACCAACGGTGGCCCATCTGACGACACGTGAAGCACTTAGTGGGCCCCTGTGAACAGGTTTACCTGTCGGGCCTCTTGCTTTTTCTCAGGGGGAGGCTGGGAACCCTCCCCTTGGTTCCCTTGGGAATTACTTTGGGGCCCTTTCTGGAACTCCCTCTGTTTAACCCTTGTCCCCCCACTCTTCTGCTGGGGACCCTGCCCACCTTTGGCGGAGTCTCCCACATGATCCTTGTGGACCCGGGTGCTGACCCAGCGGTCCGCCTCCTCAGCAAGCTTCCTAGGGTTAGTTAACTTGCTATCAATAAGGTGCTGGCGTAGCTCTGGAAAAAAATTACTATACAAGTGCTCCCATGCAAACAAATCATAGAGCTCCTCAAAAGTATTCACTTTGCTACCCTTCACCCAACCATCCATAGCTCTGCAAAAGAAAGACTGATACTCCACTCAGGTGGTTGCCTCCAGCTTCTTACAATTCCTGAACCTCTGTCTATAGAGTTCTGGGGTCAAACCATACCTTGTCATCAGGGCTTCCTTCATATGGGCATAAGACATCCTATTCTCACTGGGTAGGTCTAACAATGTATCCCTCCCCTCACTCACAAAGCGGCCCCACAACCCCGCTCCCCAATCCTTCTCAGGGACCCGGTGGGCCAACATTGCAATCTCATAGGCTGCAAACCACTGCCCAATATCTTCATGCTTATGGAAATCTTTGATGACATCCTTTGGGATATATACCCTGCCTTCTGCAGGCACAGACGGTGTGCTGCCACCAGAGGGATTAATTTCTAAGCTTTTAGCTTTGATCTCCAACTCCCTCCACATTCTCTCATGCTCTAATCTCATTCTCTCTCTCTCTCCAAGGCTAACTTGTTATTTTCACCCTCCATCTTGAGCCTGGCCAGCTCCATTCTATACCTTCTATTTCTCTCCCTATCCTCCAGCTCTCCTGGGGACAGGTCTTTGGAAGAAACACTGCTGCCTGGCGGGGTAGGTACTTTCTCCCCCCCTGGACGCACTGGCCCATCCAGCTGCTCTTCTGCCTCCTCCACAGGGTGCTCCACATTTTCAGATGCATTTCTTGCTTCCACCCAGGCCCTCAGCGCCTTGTGGAACTCATCCTTCTTTGTGAGGCCTGGAATAGCAACTTTAAATTTTTTACAGAAGGCTTTCAGCTGTTTGGCATTATAGGTATCCAACCTCTCTTCCTCAAACTCTGGATCCATAGATGCAACAGATGCTGGTGGACTCATGGCAATAAGAATTGGTAGTTCTCAGAAAATAACAGTCCAAGGAGATAAACTTCTACCAAAAAGGTATGTGGTTGCGTTTGGTCTGCACTCACTAGTAGTGTACACCAATCACTGTATATGAGTCACAAATGCAAGTCCAGAATCCCACCGCTGCCACCAATGTTAGAACTGGGGGTCTCTAGTTGGCAATGGTATACACCTTTGACCAAATAGGGACCCTTGCTTCTAGTCAGGGTAAGGGGGATACACTACTAAAATAACCCCTGCTCACCCCCTTGGTAGCTTGGCACGAGCAGACAGGCTTATCTCAGAGGCAGTGTGTTAAGCATTTGTGAACACATACAGTAATACAGTGAAAACACTACAGATGAACACTACACAGGTTTTATAAAAATAAGTATTCTTTATATAGACTTAACACAAGACCACAAATGACAAAAATCCACAATACTGTACTCAAAATAGACTTAAAAGATGGTAGAAGTAACTTAGTTCAAGTTGATGGTAAATGCGACACGTTTCTCTCAAAAGTACCTGGGATGCGTAACACAAAACAAACAAAGGGTCCGCAGGGAGGACGATGCGGCGAGCAGGCGCCTCGATGCGGTGCGACGATCCGGTGCGATGCGATGAAAGTGCGCCCTTGATGCGATGCGACGATGTGAAGACGATGCGTGCCCGCCCGATGGCCGTGCGGTGAACTCTGTATCTTTGGAGCCGCAACAGGCCCTGCGACACGCTTCTCCGGTGATGCGACGGCAGGCAGCTGCGACGGCAACACGCTTCTCGGGGATGCGACGGCGACCCTTGCGGTAGCGACACGCTTCCCTGGTGATGCGACGGCAGGCAGTTGCAACACTCTTCTCCGGTGATGCGACGGCAGGCAGCTGCGACGAAGGCACGCTTCTCTGGTGATGCGGCGGCGGCCTCTGCGGCGGCGACACGCTTCTCCGGTGATGCGACGGCAGCGGCTGCGACAGAGACATGCTTCTTCTCGTTGCGTCGCGCTTCCAGCTCCCAGCGACACGCAGGCTTCTGCAGACAGAATCCCCAGCAAGGGAATTCAGGAGGGAGCTGGTGGTGAAGTCTTGTAGTTTCCAGAAGTGATCTAAAGTTCTGGGGTCAGGGCCCCAATATTTATACCAGCAAATCCTTTGTCCTCTGAAGGCAGAGGGTCCTGTACCTAGTCCAAACCAGTTCTGGGTGCATCCTGACAGTGCACACCCTCTTCCTTTGTCAGTGTGGGCCAGGGACATCAGACACACCACAGGAGGTGGAGCCAGCATTGTGGAAGGCAGGCACAGCCCTATTCAGGCCCAGGTGCTACTCCTCCCACCACTCTACATGCAGATAGGTCTATTCAGCCCTGTGCTGACTCACCCTGTCTCCTGGAGCCCCCAGACCCTGTCACTCACAAAACCAGACATACAATACACAAGCTAGCAGAGGCAGGCTTGATGGTTTAGAGCAAGAAAATACCTACTTTCTAAAAGTGGTATTTTCAAACAAAAATGTTAAAACCAACTTCACTAAAAGATGTATTTTATCATTCTGAGTTCAGGCATACTAAATTCGTTTTTCTACCATGTTCCCTGGGTCAGTTAGGATTATAAGATGTTAAAACTGCCCATTCTGGCCTATGGGGCCAGGTAGCCTTGCAATAGTGAAAAATAAAATTGGCTGTAATTCACTATTAGGACATGCTACACACAACAGGGTATGTCCTACCTTTTACATACAATGCACCCTGCCCTTGGGCCTACCTTAGGGGTGACTGATATGCAGAAAAGGGAAGGTTTAGGGACTGGCAAGTGGGTGCACTTACCAAGTCGACATGGCAGTCACAGACTGCACACAGGCTCTGCAATGGCAGGCCTGAGACACACTTTACAAGCTGCTTCTGTGGGTGGCACAACCAGTGCTGCAAGCCCACCAGCCGCATTTGATTTACAGGCCCTGGACACACCTGGTGCACTATACTAGGGTCTGACAAGTAAATCAAATGATCCAATCATGGAGTCACTAATCAATACATCAATTTACTATAGGGAGCACTTTCACTGTGGCACTGAATAGCAGTGGCACAGTGCCCAATGCATCTAAACCAGCAAAACATATCAAAAACAGAGGAGGCAATCAGTAAAAAATGGAAGGGAGACTCACGCCAATGGTACCAGGTCTAACAATGCAGATAGTGCACACTCTTGCAAAGTGCCTTCTACCTAAACTTAATTTTGTACTATCTGTACACCTGTTCTATGCCAAAATACCGAACTAATGATAAGAAGCCTGGCACATTTTTTGACCCTTTTTGTTTATGTAGTTATAGTTTGTTTTGTCAAAAACCACCCTGTAAAATGCTCTGGAGTCAAGACTATACAAAACTATCCCAAAAACATTTTTTTTAAATCTATCTCTTCTTAAACCTTTGTGATATTGGACCGTTTTTATTATAGTTCTTAAAGGAATCACAAGGTTCCCTGCCATGAGTTCTTGATATTCTCCTGAAGATAACCTCATGGTTGAGTGCGCATGCAAGAGCATGCGAAAAATTGTTGTGTGTGCGCTGCAATCTTACTGTAAGCACCCAATTTACCAAACGCATGACCTGATTCAAACAACAAAACGATGACATAATACTGTCATCAAAGCAATTCTGGGTTCTTAAATGTAGTCCATCAACACCCCTGCATTCCACATGAAAAAAAATTTGCTTTAGAGACATCCCTTCCAGGTACCAGAATGCCAGCGAGAGAGTCAGCCAGAGATGATAAAAGACTGCCTTCCGTGCAAACCAAATAGGTGTGCTTCACAAAAGCAAACTCTGTTTTTTACAGTTCAGTGTGGCTCCCTTGATTGAAAACAGGGCTCCATGGTATGTTTATGTACTGCAACAATTTGAAGAAAGGTCAGCATAACAATCAGCACACACATGTGGTTCTGTGCATAGCCAAACAAATAACTGTAATGAGACGGGTTCTTTCTCCAGAACAAGACGATCGCGCTGCATAAGCAGCTTAGGGAGTCTAGTTGCCAGTCAGCAGTGTATTGTGGGGCTGGCCTCAGACCTGGGCACTGACTCGTTTGGACAATGTAGGGTGGGAGGTAACTTTTGGAGATAAGCAACAACACGGGCATGAAAGGGTGGGTGGGGGCCAGCAACCACGTGAAAAGTGCTTAAACCCAAAATAAACTAGCAGCTGGGAGCAGCACCATAATAGCAGCGCCGGGCAGGAGGTAGCGCAATCACAGAACAATGATGCTGCAAATAACAAGCGTCGAGGGGCGGGAGGTGGTGTTGGGGAAATGACACAGGGAGATTGAGTGAACTGGGAGCAGCGCAGTGTGCCAGCAAGCGGCAAGCAGAGAACGGAAAGAAAAAGCATTGCACTGAAATTAAACATATGGTCAATAGTGAAAGGATCCATGTAGCAGGGGCAGTCTGCAGGGTGAAGCAAAACAGCCAAAAGGTGGAACACATGTATACTATTCGCCAATGAAAATGAAGGAATTTGTAAAGGTAGATGAAAGACTTTTACATCAGGTGGCTGAGAGCCCGGAACAATTCAAGAACAAGGTTATCCACTGGCTGCATTCCAACATTCAGTATAAAGAACCGCATTTTCAGGATATATTGTCTGTTCGACAAGTGGATTGTTTTTTTTTTTTAGTTTTCTGTAGCGCAAACTTGACCTGAAGGTATCAGAGCACTTTACATGAGCACCAGTTGTGTTACAGACGGACACATTCATTTTTTTATTAGGCACGGGGAGATTAAGTGATTTGCCCAGAATCAGAGGATGTTGAGCGTCCCTGCCGAGACTCAAACCCGGTTTCCCAGCTTCGAGGTCAACCGCTTTAGCCGTTAGGCCAGATCCTCTCTGCCCAATGAATATGGAATTTGAGGGGAGACTGCATTATTGTCAATTTTGCTAATTCAATTATTGCAGAGAATTGATCCAGTCATCTTATCTGGGTCTTGTTATACAAAGCTGTGTCAATTTTTATAGGGATCTTGTTAAGAAGTCTGTGGCTACTATGCGTATCTCTGCCACTGGACCTTCTTAGGTAGAGCCCTTTCCTTTGTTTACCAATAATTGCTTCTCAGTCATAGCTGGGGAGTGTGGTAATTATTGACGAGAGGGATTAACTGCCTTCAACCTAGTTGAAGCTAACAAAAGTGTCTCACCACCAAATAAGTCGAATATAATACGATCTAATGGCTGTGCAGTGCCACCCTCCTATAACCAAGGCCCTGTCTGTCTATTGTCGATCCGGTGAAATATTTAAACTGTTGAGATGGAACAATGTGGGGCTCACAACTAAATTATGTATGAAGGAATGGATTGATTTTGTTGTAGGGGACCTGGGCCTATAGAGAACTTATCTGCAATTGTTTTAGTTGTTTCTTCTGTCCCAGCTTCTCCCTCCGTGGCCAGGCATGCTTGTACAGGATTAATAGTCTGGTTTAAAACTACACTTGACAGTCAGCGTCAAAAGACCGTATGTGCAGCGGATTATCGAACGGAGCAGTGCCCGTCCTCAAACACTCAATGCAGTGACTGGCCACGTTGGAATTTTAAATATTACCTTTTTGGTGGACCGCTGGAGGAGCAATTGCCCCCGTGTGCTTTCCACCCCCCCGAAACGAATTCAATGAACCAAACTACATCTAACAATCAACCATTATAGTCACCTACGTAGCTTCCCTAGGGTCATTCAACATATGAAACTACCATCCTGAAGATGGTCTAGCAGATGCCTTCACTACCTAGACCGAAACGTCGACAACTGCACCCATTTTCTTTGTGATTTCTCACCAGAGGAATTGTTTTCTGTATGATCAGTTACATTTTCCTTATGTACATAGTGTATGGAATGGGTGACCACATAAGTGACAATGAGATAAGAGCGGCAACAAAAAACTTCGAAATCTCGGTCACTGTGTGTTTATATGTGCAGTACTTTATGTACCCTTTAATATGTTTATTTTTCAATATAAATTTTTGTTTCAAGAAGTATACACCCGTTTGTGTTTTGTTCCTTTGCAGTATTTCATAGATCTGGTTATGTTAAAATAAGTAATGAATTTTTTAAACATCTCAATGTAAGCTACTGCCCAGAGCTTATTGCAGATGATTTCTAAAAAACATGAGAATAATGAGAAGAAAGAATCCCTTGTAGGCACTCTTACCTGTTGATATTTATTAAGTGACGCATCTAGGCAGATACGTCCTTTCGTAAACCCCTCCGCTACATTATACCTGCGTCAGGTATAATGTATGCACGGTGGGCGTTCCCCTGCATCAAAGCCTCGTAGAAGTGGCGCATTGAAATACATAAGATTTCAGTGTGCCACTTCTAGGACGCCATTGCGTCAAAACCTTACGCATGCCTCATGGCAGGTGTAAGGGTGACGCAGGCCCTTTCACATGGGGCTTGCCCCATTTGAAAGGACACATTGCTGGAGTTGTGTCTGTTTTCAGACACACCCCAGCAATGCGGAAAACTTACCTTCCACTGTCTCTTCTCCGTCCTCACTCGGACTGCAGCAGGAATGGAAGCACCAAGGCTCCCAGAATCTCACAGCGAACCACGATGCTGCAGCCAGGTGGAGAACATGCTAAGTGCGCATGGCTCTTTGGCCGGCCCAAGAGGGCCAGCCATACAGTCATGCACACTTAAGAAGTGCAAACCACTCCTTACTCTGGCGAGCTCAGCCTGCCCGACCCGACCTGACTCCGAGTGCCGCAAGGAGAAATAAAATGATAATAACGCCTTGTTATTGTTATTTTATTTTTATTTTCTGCACTGCTCAAAGAGCAGTGGGGCGCCGCTCCTCCACCTTAGCGGAGGAGCCGCCACTGCATACTTACCAATGGCAGTGATATGCCAACAGTCAATGGCCAGGCTGTTCCCGTTTTGTTATACGCGGACAGTGCCATTTTAATATCCAGAACGTCCAATGGACTTCAACTTCTTTTAGATGCTTTTGTCAGTTTAATGGACAATTTGGGTTTGGCCGCTAATTTAACTAAAACGTTTGTAATGGCCTGCCGCTACAAAAACCTCAAGTCACTATGTATTTCCCTACATAGTACTCCTATTGCAAGAACACAAAAATTCTCATACCTGGGGGTCACATTTGACTCCCAGGGGTCCTGAGCTCCTTGTTTGGCTCAGAGGACATTGAAGTTTGGTAACTCAACTCTGTTGGTTTTTTATTTAATTGGGAAAAACCCATAGCGCCACTTATTGAAATATATAAAAGTAAATCTTAACCTACGGTGCAGCGAGATGGGGCTATAAAGCTGTTAAATGCCTGCAGGGTGAGGAAAATTGAGTATGCAGGCGTATTCTTGGTGTTCCATTGAGGCTCCCAACATTCGCTGTTCATGAAGAACTGGGGTTGCCCTATGACGAGGACCATATTAATATGGCTTCCTAAAATTGTGGTACTCCGTCTTGGTTAAGCCGGAGGACACTTTTAATAAAGAGATTATAATGGATGGCCTATCATGTTAAAGGGGCCTGCGCATTCCATTGCTACGGTATATTAAGGGTATGTGTAATAAGATAGAAAGACCTATTTTTTCAAACCCTGCTACTATATCAGCAATGGAAAAATGTAGGGTGAAATCAAATTTTATGGACGCTAGGAGAGCGGAAATAGAGACAGCTAAACTGTACAAACCTGCCAACAGAGATTATATACTGGATCAAACTGTGCAAGGGCTGGACTCTATCTTGAAATGGTGACCAACACCTGGGACAGGCTACTTCTAACCAGATTTAGATTTGGTCTAATTAGAAGCCAGCTTTGTCTCCCGAGACAGTTTGACCTCTGCCCTTGTGAATATCACTCCCTGCAAACCTGGCAGATTTTGTTTTCGTCTGTAGATTTTATCGTACCTACACAAAAACGTTTTCAATCCCATTATTTAGCAGTATCTCAGTGGCTAGACGTGCCCCTGCACTTTAATACTTACAGATGCTCCTGACATTTAATGCCTGTGGACGTGTTTCTACTTTTCTTAAATTTGCCCTCTGGCAAAGGCAGTCTCGAACCTTTTAGTCTGTTAATATCTCTTTTAGATCTATTGATTATGTTTTTTGCCTAATCTGGATTTGTAAATTGTGTCTTATTTAAATGTTGATGTTGAGAAAGTGTTTTTATGATTTATCCTTTTAATGATCAAATAAAGCTGAAAGCAAGCAGAATTCTTTACTTTTCCATAGTTTTTTTTCTTTCCCATTTATATTTTGTTATCTATCCTTGTGTGTTTAAACTTTGTCTTCTGGTTATAATGATTCAAGCCAATAGTATATTTTCTTTGCACCCTTAAGAATCATAATTTTCTGTGAATTATATTAAAACTAAACATTTCATTACACATTCTAACTAGCCCTGCATGATAGTAAGCACCTAAATTGTTCTATAAAAAAGAATACGCAAATGTTTTCATAACCTAAATTTCTATTGCAAGCTCATGGCCACCACGCCTCTGTAGTAGAGGCTTGTTTTCTCTATTTTTTCCCTTAGAAATATTTTGTGTCATGTGCTTCTAGTAAAAAAAACTTGCAAATAAATAACGGTTGTACCAACTTGCCAAGGACAGACCTAGTAGCATCATGGCTGTTGCCAGGGGTAATAGCCATGACCCTAACTTTCATTCATTAAATACTTGATTTCGATCTACAGGATTATAAAAGCATGACATAAAAACAATATCAATAATTCCTTCCTCACAGAGGCATACAAACATGTCATCATAGATCAAATAAGTATTTCATAACAGCCTCGTCAGAAAGCCGCTCTAAACCTATTTCAGCCTGAATACTATTTTCCCTATAAAGATTACTAAAATGGCTAACCCACTGCTGGGGGTGTACGCAAAATTCCCCACTCCAGTTTGTACCCCTCTCAAACAGTGCAATGGAGTTTAAAAAGGTTTCGGTATCCCTAGTTGCCAAAGCATCTTGTAGGGAGGCTCACAAGGATTTTTCCTACTCTAGCTCATCCCTCACTAGTTACCTCCTAAAAAGTTGTCTACATTTCACAAGTGAATCTCTGCTGCCAGTTTTGTCTGCGGAAAGGAGATTGGCTTTGAATTCCTTGCAGGATTTAGTATACGAGGGTGTCCCTGTAGGGTCTTGCTTGACAGCCTTTTTCCTAGTGGCTAGAAGGCCCCTAAAATTGTTAAATGACAGGTTGTGCTCCTCTAAGAGTATATCTGATCTTTTTGCCACAGCACTATCAGTGAGTTTCTCTGTCGCCTCTCTAATCAATTCAATAGCTCTATCAAGCACCTCAGGGTTTCTCTCTACCCACTTCCATCTGATTGCTTTACCATTATTGGGGTAAGTCACCTCCCCCATGCCCTTCGACAAGTAAGGAAAGTGCATTATGGCCGCTGTCTTTCCTCTCCAACTTCCATATCCCCAATAAATGGCCAAAAAACTGCTTTAACCAAGAAATAGTCATTTTTACTGGAGTGGCCTTCTCAGTTAAAAGTAGGCTTACCCCTTCGATCGGATGGAGTCCTGCGACTGGCAGCTCTAAGATCGAAGTTGAGAGCCACTGCCATTGCTTGTGCTGCTCGTGACTTCCACTTGGCGTAGGGAAGATCAATTTGGGAAATCTGCCACCAGGAATCTATCTTGGAGGTCAGCTCGGGTACATATGCTAATAAAGGTTCCATCGTAGTATTTACATCCCTGGCTACAATTACATAGGAATTACTCGGAAGATCAGCTAATAGGGATTCCAACTTTGTTAGTGTACTCGTGTCGCCTGACTGACCTACCACCCGGGTACATACATTAAATATGGTCACATCTGGTGAGAATTTCACGTTAACTGCCATTAGATCTAAAGAATCTGTCTGAATAGTTAAAATTATGCATTGGAGAGTTACCTTGACCCAAATTGCTAGGCCCCCAGAAGGTCTCCCCCTTTTTGACAGAACTGCATTTTTGCAAAAGCACGAATGGCCATTTCTGTGATTGGCATCAGTGCCCCAGGTCTCTTAAAAGAGACATATATTGTGAGCCTCTGTAAGCTGACACCAATTATCCTCAGACAAATTACTTCTAATCCCTGTGATGGAGCAAGGTTTCATAAATGAAACTTGCTTGTATTCAATCCTCATCACAGTATTAATTTATTAAAACTTGTATTGTTAATACTAACCTTTGCATACACTACACGAAAGGGAAGGATGCTTGCCTATGTGTTTTACTAATGAATAACGCTTGTCTGTAATCTAAAATGGCCGCTAAAGCGTGGGAAACTATCTGTGCATGTCTCAACCATAGCACGTGTTGTGACGTCTCTCTTTGCTTGGTGGGAAATTTCTGCTTCTGCGCAGTGTGTATTAAAATGGCTGCTTGATGCTTTCACATCCTTCAGCTTGCTCTCATGTCATTACTAAATTGTCGTTTCCTAATGCTACTAACGCGGGATAGAATTTATAATTAAATGGGAATAGAGTAGAAAAAGTGGGCATACAGTGAAACATTTTATTCTGTGATTTTAATATTTGCTTCTTGCACTTTTATTAGTTCGTAAACTTGGGCCTGGGTTGGTGACCTGAAACTCGAGCGGCAAATGGTTCTGCGCATGTGTCCTGTGTGCCTGCCAAATGAAGTCAATCTGGACGTCTTCCAAGGCCGCGACCCGATGGCCGAAGATGCTGTACTCTTGCCTTTCCTGTTGCACATTGATACATTGTCTATAAAAATTGGTTTACATTTGTCATGAGACGGGTGGGAAATAAAGCGAATGTATTAATTTGAAGGGGTGGGAATTTAAAGACAATAGGCTTTACAATTTAGGCCAAATCGATATGGTGCGACAATCCACCCCCTGTCCCTGTCCAATCAGAAGTAGTGGCCCCATATTTTAGTAACATTAGGGGAGGTACATGGGCGTAGAAGGGTATAATAGAATATAGCATTAGTTAATTAGTTAGAAGGAGATGCTGCAGAGAACAGGCGTCCAAGCTTCTAGCTTCAGGCTTCTAGCAGAGACCACAGCACGCACAAGAAGAGCTCCAGACCGCTAAGCTGATCGATTGCAGACTGAATCCCTGTCCAGAAGAGATCCTGAGAAGGGGGCGGCGGAGTCCATTAGAAGGAAGGCACGGGAGAATCGAGGAGAAGCCGAGTATCAGAGAGGGGAACGACGCAGGCGTCGTTGTAGAGAGGTCACCGGTCCTGTCCTGATCCTGGAGGAAGTCTTTGCTCTCCAACCTCCCTGGGTCCTATTCTTTCAACTCCTTGGCTAAGGGGTTTGGTTCTCGCACTTAGGTAAATAATGCAACCTTTAGTTGCGCTGCTGTCTCTATTCTCTCCTTTTCTTTAAACACCGTCATTGATTAGCAATAATCATTTTTATGCTTAATCTTGGGTATTGCGATTAAGTACCATGTGGCTCTGTATTTTACTCTGCTAAATTTTTAGATAAACATTTTAAAACTTCCTGACTCAGTGGTTATTTCAGGATTATGTACTATAATGAATGTCACTCATTTTAAATTTCCCAATTAGCAAAGGATTCATTGGTAAGTCATTACTCTTCAATCAGAAGGTAATTGGTAGCAGGGATTTTGATAGAGAGTAACAACTGATAAAACCCAGCGTAAGTATTAGCGTAGTATGAATGTATGGGCCCAAGTGAGTGTTTTGTGTAAGAATGCTGTTTGCTAATATCGCGCTGGATCACCTGCTTCGTTCCAATGACAAGATTTGGATCTTATTCAGGGCTTCTTCAGAGCGCCCTGCTGCGAGTGAGATAGTCTTGCTGTCATACTGCGGAGCTCCCCTCATAGAGCCTACACCAGTGAGGGCATTGTTCAGGTCTAACACCCTACCATTACCCCTGCAGCTTCCTATCCTATCTCTAGGGGGACGACCAGTCAGTTGTGACCTGTAGGAGCCACAGAGTCAGTATTGGGGATCTTTTTTGTAGTAGGAGAAGTGTGCGAATCATTGCGCATCCTATAGCCAATTGTAATCTTGGTGTTTGCATTGGAAATTTGGCGTGCATCTGTTGCCGTAAGGCCATCCACCATGGTTCTAATGTGGAATGATACTTTAAGAACATCTGCCGGAGCCCCTGCCATATTCAACCTCTCAACTTTACTAACATTACTTCTAATGGTAGAGTGACAGTGTTTTACTTCCTGGAACCAAAGAGTCACTTTATTTATAAAGCTCTCTTCATCTTCTCTAAAATCCACATTCAATTTGGGGACCTAGTTTAGAAAGACAGCATTGTGACTGATGGGCTGCTGGGATCGCGTTAAAACCCCACCAGTCACCCCACTACCCAAGCTTAGGCCGTAGCAAGACAGCCGTTATCGAGCATTACTGGCGGACAAACTAACTTGGGGGCAAAGTGCTTAATTTCTTCCCTTTAACATTCTCGCTCTCCCCATCTGTTGAGTCTCATTCTGGCTCCTGGTGGGCACTGTAAAATTGCTGAGGGAAAAATGCTGTTGGGCGGAGCACATTTGGGCAGGGTAGGCAGTGGTAGATAGGAAACTGAGGTCTGGGCAGTCGAGAGCCCTCTTTATCCTCCCACCCCCAGGCTCTCTGAAACATTTGCCCACCTAAAATCCAGTGTCCCCCCACCCTCGTTTCCTGCCCTTGCACCAAGTTTTGAGAGCAGAAACTTTCTCCTTAAGGCTAATAATTACATCAAAAAGACTCTGAATAGTTTTAGATGCCCTCTCCTCTGCATCCGCTGGCCTACCACACCTCCCCCCTCAGACCTTGCTTCATCTCCACCGAAGGCCGCAAATCCATTGTGGCATTCCACTCCCAGGATGCGGCTTCCTATCAATGTGGCTTCCTATCAATTTTAGGCTGGGATGCTACTGCTGTTTGCACTAGTGATTTATCAAACATCTGCGGAATGCGTTTTGTACTAATTTCACGAGATGGTGGACTAACACCTCCTGGTGGCGAGGAATTAATAATGTCAGTACATTCCTCTATCAGCAAGACAATTTTATCGAGGACACAGTTGGCACCGGCTGATTTCAGTGATATTTTTGCTCTGCTCGGACCTTTAGGCCCTTTCGTTGATTTCTTTTTGCCCATAGTCTCTTAGTTGTTCCTGAGGTGGGAGTGCTTTCAAATGTTTCAAATAAACAGAGGCAGAGCATGCAGATAATTGGCGGTAGCGCATCACCCAGGACAGTCAATAGAGGCATGCCACGACCTCACTGCCGCAAAACACATCCTAAAAAGGGGTATAAGTCCCACCTGGAACACAAAAAAGAGAGAGGCAGTTTTAAAAGGAGCACATAGCATCCATTGAAGACGTATTGCCTATAAACATTTCCCAGGGAAAACGGCAGGGGAGGTGGCTCAGTCCAGCTACCTCAGGGCTCTGACGGGCGTGGAAAGGCCCTCCCTAAGCAGAAACGTTTTAAGGCATGGGCAAAGTGGGCTCTGGCCCAGGGCCCCAGCCTTTCAGGGGGCCCCCTGATAGAGACAGCTCTGTTCTTTAGAGAGTCTTGCCCTGATGACCTTGAATAATTCTTCAATGGATTGTTTTAAATAACGATTTCCTTTAATTTATATTCAATGTGAGTGATATGTGAGAGTCTATTACAGACATTTTGTAGACATCCATAAAAAAGTTTCTTTTTAATCAAAACAAGACCTCACATATGAGAAATGGAAGGATGTCACAGAGATTATTTGCAGTAATATTAGTAAGCTGCTGCTGTGTTACAATATTGAAAACACACATCATTATCCCAGAATATTAGAAGTAAACACATTGAGGGGCATATTTATGACCCGATTTCCATCGCGTTTGCACCATGCAACATGGTACATGTGCAATGCAAAACTTAAGTGAGATTTATGAAGCCATGCAAGGACACTTTGGGTGGCTCCATAAACCTGGAGTAAAGCAACGCAGCACAAATCACTGGTTTGCCTTACTCCACCCTGAGAAGGCATTCCATGGGTGTTGCATTGGTGATCCCATGCAACTTCCATAGATTCTGGTGCATTTCCAGGTTTACCAGAATTGGTAAACCTGGGAATGTGCCAAAAAAGATTCGCCTTCCCATGGGTGGCGTAACGAGGAGACAGCTTTATTTCTCCTAGTTACTTCCTCCTTCTGTGTGTGCAGCACACATAGAAAAAGGAATATGCCTCAGGGAATTGTTTTTGTGCAGGAAGGTGCCCCTTCCTGCGCAAAAGAAATCCTGTATGCAAAGGAGGCACCCTTTGCACCATGGTGCAAGTATGCCTGCGTTGGTGCTAGGCTGCAAAAAGGGTGCCAACACAGGAGAAAAGGCAGGATTGCGCCATATTGACTTTAAATACGGTGCATTCCTGCCCTTTCCCTGTCATGCAGAGCAGCACAGCAGGGTGACTTGCTGCGCTGCGCTGCACTGCGTGACAATTTATAAATATGCCCCTTAGTATCTGGATGAGTGTGTCTGTGCACTGTCAGTGACCTGGCCAAAGAGTACATGAAAGAGCTGAAATTGGATTATAAATTCAAAGCTGTTCCGAACAGGGGCCCCCAAAATACATTTGGCCCAGGGCCCCCAAAATCCTTAAGATGTCCCTGTCCCTAAGCCCGAGCGTGCCCTGCACTGCTGCAGGATTGCTGAGAGCGCTTTTCAGCACATCAATGGATGGCTCCGCCCCACCCGGGCTGTCTCTGCATGCGCGCCACCTGGAGATTGTTGGCGGGGGAAGGAGTCCCCTGTGGCCTGAGGAGTCCGTGGGGGTCAGAGACCCCTTTGCTGGTGAAAGATGTGTCCCACGCTGCAGGATTGCTGAGGGCGTTTTTCAGCACGTCGGCAGATAGCCCCGCCCTCTCCTGGGTTGTCTCTGCATGCGCATCTCCTGGCACATGTTCAGGTGTGGGAAGGAGTCTGTGGCCTGAGGAGTCTGTGGGGGCCAGAGACCCCTTTGCTGGTAAAAGATATTTCCTGTGCTGCGGGATGGCTGAGGGCACTTTTCAGCTCACCGACAGACGGCCCCACCCACTCCCGGGCTGTCTCTGCATGTGCGCCACCTGGCATGTGTTGAGATGGAGGAAGGAGTGCCCTGTGGCCTGAGGATTCCATGGGGACCAGAGACCCCTTTCCTGGTAAAAGATGTGTCCCACCCCTGACTTTTTTCTTGTGAACACTGGACTTCCTTTATGATCCCTGTCCACGGAGGTGGCAAAATCAATGACAAGAAAACAAGGGTGTCTCACACTAATGGGATTCTCCTCCTTATATTCTGCCCATTTTAATATACTAATAGTGAATATTGCTCTGTTATTCATTGTTAGTGTAATAAAAATGGAATGGGGTACAATTTGCTAGAACAGGGTCTTCATGGGCAACTGTGGTATGTCAAAATATGCTTTTAAATGTAAGTTGGATGTGTGCTTGAGGTAAGAGTGTGTTTCTGTGGGAGAGAGAGAGAGCAGGCGTGGTGTGTTTGTATGTGTAAGCTTGTGTGAGAGTGAGAGCCAGTGATAGGTAGTGAGGGAGAATTGGTGAGATTGAGTGTAGGTGAGTATGAGTGACTGAAAGTGAGTGAGAATCAATGAGTAATGAGTGTGAGGGAGTATTGGAGAGTTTGAGTGAGAATGGGTGTGAGTGAGTGACAGTGTGTAACTGTAACTGTGAGTGCGTGAGTCAGATAGGGTGAGAATAAGTGAGGGTGAGTGAGAATGAGGGAGTGATAATAAGAATGAGTGCGAGTGAAAAAGTATGACTGAAACTGAATGAGTGGAAATGAGTCAGAACGATTGAAAGTAAGAGTGAGTGCAAGAGAGTGAGTGGAAATAATAAGTGCAAGCGAGCATGAATGAGAATGAGGATAAGTGAATGAATGTAAGTGAGCATGAGTGAGACTGTGTTGTTAGACTTGTGAGTTTGCCATTGGCTGTGGCATACTGGAGGTAATTCTTGACTTCCAAAAGCACCCATGCCTAAATACTGAAGGCAATTTGTAATCTCACAGGCACCTGTGTCAAAATACGGGCACTTGCATACTGGTGGCAATTCTTGGCATGATGGGCACCCATGTTAAAATACTGATACTGTCATGTTGAAGGTAACTCTTGGCATATGGGGCACCCATGGAAAATTGCTGGCGTACTTGAGGAAATTCTTGGCTTAGATGCCCCAGTGGCAAAATGCTGGTGCTACATATTAGAGGTAATTCTTAGCATAAAGGAGGACAACCGTGGCCTATGGCAGGGGGTAACATGACAAAAGGCTGGACCTGTCATGATAAGGTCATTTTTGACATAAGGGACATCAGTGGTATGTTGAAGGCATTATTGGCGAAATTCTCCCCCTGGCATATTGTATGTCATTTATGGCAAATGGGAAAACCCATGACATATGGGGGCACCAATGACAAAATGTTGGCCCTGGAACCCATAGCACATTTTGAAAAAGTGTGGACATTTTTGTTGGTTGTATCAGGTTTCTTTGGCTTGGTACACAATGAAAGTACTTGACTATTTAATGAGTGTTCTTTTAGGGCCTGAGGCTTTTTAGCGAGCGTGTGCAACAATTGTACCTTAAAAGCACTATTTGACTCAGTTTTTTTTCAAACTTTCTCAGGGAAGAACTCCCTCACGCACAAACCCTCCTAAGAGAGATTTAGCTCACTCTGTTCACTCACTCGCTACACTTCGGGGCACATTTACACCCCAACACTTTCAACAATCATGTCAGCAGTCCTAGTATATGTGGTATTTAAAATGAACATTTGTTTGGAGTTATATTATGGAACTTCAGTGATGTCAATCATTATGATGTCATCAGGGTTAAGGTCATTTGATATGACTTCCTGGGAAGATTCAAAGTCAAGGGTCATATGATGTCACTTTCTGTGCTGACATTAAGGTCAAAGGGTGTTTGATGTCAATTCCACTACCCTGGCATTTTGGTAAATCCATGTTTATGATTCGCATTTGCCAGTCCTTTTTAAAGACTGAGGTCAGCACTTAAGTTACACTGATTTTCTTTTCTTAATTACACTATAATATTTCAGCATGGTTAGCTGTGTGAACACATCTATGTAAAGGAAAGAGCTACAGTTGCTAAGCACGCTTTTCTGAATAAAATATTGTTAATTAAGCAACTAGAACATAAGCGAGCTCTGAATTTAACATAATCTGGGTACTGCTGCTTTACTAAGTGGCAGTTGGCAACAAGGAATTTGTTGTGTTGAACATGCTTAAGGATGTAATGAGTGTTTTATCATGCTGTGAAAGGATAACAGCCCCTCAGAGGCACCTGCATTAGTAAAACATTGATCTTGTCTAAAACTGCTGGCTCGCGCAGCAAGATAACTTCATGAGTCTGGGGACAAATGAACTATCAACACTCCAATAAACAAAATGTCCACTTTTATTGACGCTCTTCCAACAGCAGTGTACTCGGAAAGAGGTAAACCGTTTTATGAGAGTCCAGTATACAGGGCTAGCATGGAAAATATGTCACAGTTATTTAATGGAAAACTGAACAGGCCTGTTAACAGAAACAGCGAGTAGGCCTAAACATTTGGGAAAGTGGGGGCCTCGGAAACCGTTGCTCAGGAGACAAGGTTAGCAAAGTTCAACAGGCAACTCAAGTTACAGCTGTAATATCTGTGAGAAAGGAAGGGGGGAAGACACAAAAGAGGAATAAAGGGAAGGAAAGGGAAAAGAAGAGAAGGGGCTGTATGAGAATGAAATACCATAGTCTCCACTAAGGCAAATGAATACGTTTTAATCGGTGATAAAATTGACCAGTAGCTGTAATAATATGCAGTTCAAATAAAATAATGCAGTAAGGAGCTAAATAACCCAACAAGAAATACAATGTGATCAGTGAAAAGGATGCTTTCAAAAACTGTGCCCAAAAAAAAAAATGAAAAACAATTCTTTTCTTTAGGTAGGAAGTACCACTGAAGAAAACAATTAGAGCAACAAAAAAAAGTAAAACATAGAATGAAGCAAACACGGTCAAGTGAAAAAGCAACATAGAGTAAGGGACGTTCCAAGGCAGGGCTAGAGAGGAGGGTGTTTTTTGCGTGGCTAAAAAAGTCTAAATACCTACTTATAGATTTATGAAGAAAGTTTGTCATTTTTTAATTAATGATAAGGCAGCTAAAAAGGATACACCACTTGATGGCACAAGATGCTGCAATTTGCACATTTTCTCTTGCAGTCATTTTTTACACTCGTATATACCAATAATCAGGCACTCATGGCACACGGCATAAACGGAAGAAGGGGACCCTGCATCTAGTTTTTTTTTTAAACCAGGATCTACAACAACTTCTGACATGCATAGAAGTTGAATCTGGTGGGAATCCCAACAGTCCAAAGTTGGTCCTGCAATCAATTACTCGTTAGTGGTACTGACCAAGGGTCTTGCTTACTAGGACTTCACCCAGTAAATTCAAAGTAAAACGTCCAAATACTAACTGGTAAATTAGCATCACATAAACAATACAAACCCTGTGTTATGACTAGAATTTGTGAGGTAGTATCCTGGAACCTAGATGCGGTGTCTGTAAAGCCTCTGGTTGACTCGACACCATCTGCTGAGTAAAAGCCCTGCGCTGGCTCTACATTCAACAAATGTCTGTTGTAATCTGTATTTTCTCATTTCCGTGCTTTACTGTAATATGGCACATAATATTGTTATTATATTCTTTTGTGGTATTCCCATACTACACGTGTGTCCCCTCTATACCTGTTCCCTTTCCCCTTTTCTCCCCGAGCCTTCCTCGCACTTGGTACATTCCAGGTTGAAGTTTGACAGTTGGACCTGAAGCTTTGAGGTGTTCATGAGTGGCCTAGAAGTTGTCGTGTTACTATTCACCTAAAATAAAGTACTCTTTCTTCATATCCTTCGTGAAGCGTCAATCTTTACATCACTGGCGACAAGGATAGGATTATGAGCTGTGCAGGGGGCAGCCAACGACAACTTCTCCCCTGACGTGTGCTGTGAGTTGAGCCACTACTATGAGGTTGAGACTGTGACAGTCAAGAGTCATGAATTTACCATAACCATCAAGTTGATGACTCTTTCTTCAGCGAAGCTGCGTGTATTGTGAAAGTGTGCAGTGGTCCCTGAGGTAACTGCAGAGACTTTGTCAGTACCACAGAGTGGATTATGTCACCCTTAACCCTATATGCTTCACCAGGTTCATGATGCTGTAACTGTCATTCCAAATGTGGGGTCCAATATCTTGATCAGTCTATACCGGCAATTGGCATCTCTGTTGCTCACAAAGTACAGAGTCCTATTGAGGTTGGCATTGGAATGAGGAGTGGAGAAGTGCTACGAGGTATCCAAACTTCGCACTTTTGTGCTGCTTCGTTACTGCGTGGTGGTGAGTCCCCTGAGAGGCCACGGTGAGCACTTCTTAGAGAGTGCACAGGAGGGGAAGCCCACAGTTGAACAAGGCCAGGACTTGGACATTCCCTGCCACATGCGCTACTTCGACGTGACTCTATCTGCCCAACCTTTCAATGGCACTCCATATTATCCAGCAGCAGACTGGGCCATTGGCAGAGGAACGCCCGGCTCTAGTCAGAGAGTCAGGTGCATCAGTAACTGGTATCAGCTGGGGCAGTTGCAGTTTCTTTCCGTCAGGTACCACCCGCTCTTCCAGCTTTCCCGTCTTCTAGGGCAGGCCAACTATGCTTTTGCCTCAGACTGTCTCATCCCCACTTGTCATTGTCTGTTGGAGAAAGGAAAACAACAGGACTGCAAGCATAATAAAGGAAGGAGAAAGAACAAAATAATAATAATATATTTGTATTTCTTTTGACAGAGTCCCGTTGACAGTTATAGGGGGTCATCTTTGATATATTTTGGTGCTTTTATTATCTTATGGGAATTTGCTGTGTTAAGAGGCTGTGGTGATATTATTAACTCTACTTCTTTTTCTAGTCATATATATTACTGGTGTGTTTAAAGTTATAGCAGATTGACTACTGTTAGAACAAGTTAATGTCTTCTCTTCTAGTTCTTTCTCAACCAGGTGCTTCCTTTGAACTATATATAGATATCCGGCACCATTCACCTTATTATAATGGCAGCTGCAAGTATGACCCAACACCATCTTTTTTTGACAAAGTAGGAGACCCTGTTCTACCCCGGAAGGAGTGGGTGAAATTGAAAATATTTTAATCATACTTGATAGCGATTGGAGGGGAGAAATTCTCCCCGCTAAGGAAACAGCACATTCCTTCACATAATTTAGGAATTCAGGGAAGAAAGGTGCATGATAAGTGGCAGTTGGCAACAAGGGATTTGTTGTGTTGAACATGCTTAAGGATGTAATGAGTGTTTTATCATGCTGTGAAAGGATAACAGCCCCTCAGAGGCACCTGCATTAGTAAAACATTGATCTTGACTAAAACTGCTGGCTCGCGCAGCAACATAACTTCATGAGTCTGGGGACAAATGAACGATCAACACTCCAATAAACAAAATGTCCACTTTTATTGACGCTCTTCCAACAGCAGTGTACTCGGAAAGAGGTAAAACGTTTTATGAGAGTCCAGTATATAGGGCTAGCATGGAAAATATGTCACAGTTATTTAATGGAAAACTGAACAGGCCTGTTAACAGAAACAGCCAGTAGGCCTAAACATTTGGGAAAGTGGGGGCCTCGGAAACCGTTGCTCAGGAGACAAGGTTAGCAAAGTTCAACAGGCAACTCAAGTTACAGCTGTAATATCTGTGAGAAAGGAAGGGGGGAAGACACAAAAGAGGAATAAAGGGAAGGAAAGGGAAAAGAAGAGAAGGGGCTGTATGAGAATGAAATGCCATAGTCTCCACTAAGGCAAATGAATACGTTTTAATCGGTGATAAAATTGACCAGTAGCTGTAATAATATGCAGTTCAAATAAAATAATGCAGTAAGGAGCTAAATAACCCAACAAGAAATACAATGTGATCAGTGAGAAGGATGCTTTCAAAAACTGTGCCCAAAAAAAAAAATGAAAAACAATTCTTTTCTTTAGGTAGGAAGTACCACTGAAGAAAACAATTAGAGCAAAAAAAAAAAGTAAAACATAGTATGAAGCAAACACGGTCAAGTGAAAAAGCAACATAGAGTAAGGGACGTTCCAAGGCAGGGCTAGAGAGGAGGGTGTTTTTGCGTGGCTAAAAAAGTCTAAATACCTACTTATAGATTTATGAAGAAAGTTTGACATTTTTTAATTAATGATGAGGCAGCTAAAAAGGATACACCACTTGATGGCACAAGATGCTGCAATTTGCACATTTTCTCTTGCAGTCATTTTTTACACTCGTATATACCAATAATCAGGCACTCATGGCACATGGCATAAACGGAAGAAGGGGACCCTGCATCTAGTTTTTTTTTTAAACCAGGATCTACAACAACTTCTGACATGCATAGAAGTTGAATCTGGTGGGAATCCCAACAGTCCAAAGTTGGTCCTGCAATCAATTACTCGTTAGTGGTACTGACCAAGGGTCTTGCTTACTAGGACTTCACCCAGTAAATTCAAAGTAAAACGTCCAATTACTAACTGGTAAATTAGCATCACATAAACAATACAAACCCTGTGTTATGACTAGAATTTGTGAGGTAGTATCCTGGAACCTAGATGCGGTGTCTGTAAAGCCTCTGGTTGACTCGACACCATCTGCTGAGTAAAAGCCCTGCGCTGGCTCTACATTCAACAAATGTCTGTTGTAATCTGTATTTTCTCATTTCCGTGCTTTACTGTAATATGGCACATAATATTGCTATTATATTCTTTTGTGGTATTCCCATACTACACGTGTGTCCCCTCTATACCTGTTCCCTTTCCCTTTTCTCCCCGAGCCTTCCTCGCACTTGGTACATTCCAGGTTGAGGTTTGACAGTTGGACCTGAAGCTTTGAGGTGTTCATGAGTGGCCTAGAAGTTGTCGTGTTACTATTCACCTAAAATAAAGTACTCTTTCTTCATATCCTTCGTGAAGCGTCAATCTTTACATCACTGGCGACAAGGATAGGATTATGAGCTGTGCAGGGGCAGCCAACGACAACTTCTCCCCTGACGTGTGCTGTGAGTTGAGCCACTACTATGAGGTTGAGACTGTGACAGTCAAGAGTCATGAATTTACCGTAACCATCAAGTTGATGACTCTTTCTTCAGCGAAGCTGCGTGTATTGTGAAAGTGTGCAGTGGTCCCTGAGGTAACTGCAGAGACTTTGTCAGTACCACAGAGTGGATTATGTCACCCTTAACCCTATATGCTTCACCAGGTTCGTGATGCTGTAACTGTCATTCCAAATGTGGGGTCCAATATCTTGATCAGTCTATACCGGCAATTGGCATCTCTGTTGCTCACAAAGTACAGAGTCCTATTGAGGTTGGCATTGGAATGAGGAGTGGAGAAGTGCTACGAGGTATCCAAACTTCGCACTTTTGTGCTGCTTCGTTACTGCGTGGTGGTGAGTCCCCTGAGAGGCCACGGTGAGCACTTCTTAGAGAGTGCACAGGAGGGAAGCCCACAGTTGAACAAGGCCAGGACTTGGACATTCCCTGCCACATGCGCTACTTCGACGTGACTCTATCTGCCCAACCTTTCAATGGCACTCCATATTATCCAGCAGCAGACTGGGCCATTGGCAGAGGAACGCCCGGCTCTAGTCAGAGAGTCAGGTGCATCAGTAACTGGTATCAGCTGGGGCAGTTGCAGTTTCTTTCCGTCAGGTACCACCCGCTCTTCCAGCTTTCCCGTCTTCTAGGGCAGGCCAACTATGCTTTTGCCTCAGACTGTCTCATCCCCACTTGTCATTGTCTGTTGGAGAAAGGAAAACAACAGGACTGCAAGCATAATAAAGGAAGGAGAAAGAACAAAATAATAATAATATATTTGTATTTCTTTTGACAGAGTCCCGTTGACAGTTATAGGGGGTCATCTTTGATATATTTTTGGTGCTTTTATTATCTTATGGGGAATTTGCTGTGGTGATATTATTAACTCTACTTCTTTTTCTAGTCATATATATTACTGGTGTGTTTAAAGTTATAGCAGATTGACTACTGTTAGGACAAGTTAATGTCTTCTCTTCTAGTTCTTTCTCAACCAGGTGCTTCCTTTGAACTATATATAGATATCCGGCACCATTCACCTTATTATAATGGCAGCTGCAAGTATGACCCAACACCATCTTTTTTTGACAAAGTAGGAGACCCTGTTCTACCCCGGAAGGAGTGGGTGAAATTGAAAATATTTTAATCATACTTGATAGCGTATTGGAGGAGAAATTCTCCCCGCTAAGGAAACAGCACATTCCTTCACATAATTTAGGAATTCAGGGAAGAAAGGTGCATGAGAACTTGATAGAGCCTAAGTTGAATGAAGAAGATGAGGATTCTCAAATAAACATATATCAAATGACATATGGTAAGCTGAAAGAATACTTTGGACAAAAGTAAACATAGTTCTAAAAAAACACAAATTCTTTTGCAGAACACAAAGGAAAAATGAGAAAGTGACAAGTTATGTTGCCTGTCTTAGAGGCTTGTCCAAAACGTGCAAGTTCGGCTCTTCGTGGGACTCCTTAATTAGGGACTAGTTGGTTCGATGCACCAACAATCCAAGAATCCAGGAGAAGTTGCTGGCATGCAATCTGGATTTATAGGAGGCTGTAGATATAGCAAAAAGTGTAGAGCACACAGCAGACAGCTTTAAAGAGATCAAACAAAGGAGTTCTTCTGGAACAGTTCATGTAGTAAAGGATCACCTTCCTCAGAAGGAACATGGAAGGAATGTAGAAGCTGAAAGAAAAATATATAGGAAGTACAAACCAGGAAGAAACAGGACAATGAAAGGGAAAAGGATAAAAGCAAGTGTTATCATTATAGGAATGATAACCATCTGGCAATCAGCCCATATTTTCCGGCACGCACAAGTGTATGTAGGAGGTGTAATAAGAAGGGATCTGCTTAAATGTTAATGCATAAATGTTAATACAGAGGATGAGCAGTGCATGTGGTGGAAAGTATGAATGACAGTGTGAGAAAATTTGTATTTCACTTAGAGGCAAAATAAGAGGAAGGTGAAAGTAATTGTCCCATCTGTGTTATATTGTTAGATGGGGAACAAGTAACTGTTTTTGCTAACTCTTGCTTACCCTTATACCTTCATTGATATGAAAATGTTTAAGGAAAAGTTCAGGGACAAAGGTTATATTTTTCAGCGAGCAGATATTAAGCCGGGATGGTTTAACAAAGACCCCATTCTATTGGTAGGCATGTTAATTATGTGCATTTATTTCAGGGGCCGTTCAACTGTAGCGAATGTATATATGGCTAAGAAAGGGTCATATTTATTGGGCTGGAGGCATCAAAAGGAACTAGGTATGATATTAGATCCTAACAATGTAGAGCAGCTTATGGTGGTGGGAAGGTCGTTCAAAGGCATGGATGTATGTAAGGAATTCCCTTAATTGTTTACAGAGGAACTGGGTCATCTAAAATAATTTCAACATAAGATTAAGCTAAAGGACAGGGCTGCGCCAGTAGTGCATAAAGCAAGATCCATTCCTCATTTAATGCAATTATATGACTTCTGTGGAAAACTTTAGTTTTCTGATCCCTTTGGACCTCCATCAACTTTGGGCCATGAAGTTTCCTCCTTCCACAGCGCCAGGAGGCTCGGCTGCAGTGTGTTGAGCAGAGGGGGCAGGGCCTTCTCCAACATGCTGAAAAGTGCCTGTACAATCTCTTTGTGTGGGTGACTTGCATGAAAAGCTCTGGGGTGTCTGATCCCTTTGGACTTCCATCAATGCTGGAGACTGCATTTACCTCCTCCCACAGTGCCAGGAGGCTCACCTGTAGTGTGTTGAGGAGAGGGGGCAGGGCCTTCTCCAACATGCTGAAAAGGGCCTGTGCAATCCCGCTGTGTGGGTGACTTTCATGAAAAGCTGTGGGGTGCCTGATCCCTTTGGACCTCCATCAACGCTGGGGCCTGCATTTCCTTCCTCCCACAGTACCAGGAGGCTCACCTGCAGTGTGTTGGGCAGAGGGGTGCGGGGCCTTCTCCACCGTGCTGAAAAGCACCTGTGCAATCCTGCTGTGTGGATGACTTTCGTGAAAAGCTCTGGGGTGCTTGATCCCTTTGGACATCCATCAATGTTGGGGACTGCAAATCCCTCCACCCACAGTGCCAGGAGGTTCACCTGTAGTGTGTTGAGCAGAGGGGGCGGGGCCTCCTCCAACATGCTGGAAAGCACTTAAGCAATCTTGCTGCGTAGGACATGTGTGGCTGTGCCCAGGCGAAGCCTGAGCCAAGAGCGGGCCTTTCCTGCACCTGTCAGTGCCAGGAAGAGGCGGGCGGGGCCACCCCCCTGGTTTTGGTTTCCTCTGTGGGTCTGCTGCCAGAACGTCATGTGGCCAACCACCCGGACACCTAAGGTACTGGTTGAACTGTGGCCTGGCTGGTTTGGCTGAATATTTCCCTGGCATGTGGGTGAAAACCTTAGGGCCCCATTGGACTGGCTCCCAGTAGGTGGCTATCGCTCCATTCAGGACCGTTTAGTTAGTGCCCACACCAAAGTGTTGTTATATTTCTGACTGGTGACTGCTCAGGGTGGACTAGTTTGTACACAAGGGCGAGTGGGGGAGGGGGATTGTTTTACCACTGAGTTTGATCTGTTTTGGCCTATCTGACAAAGGGGATCCCATGGGGGTCCGGTTAGTGTTTGTGTGCTGTAGTCAGGAGGGGCTGTGTTGTCTTAACAGTTCACTCATGGGGAAGAGTAAAGCTCCTATGGTTAAAGAACCATCGGTGCCCCAACCATCGCGTGTCACTACCGTTGAAGGATTTTTATCTCAGGTAGTATCAGTGGTGTCTAAAGAAACTGAGTTAGCGGAAAGGACATTATCGCTATCTAGGGGCAGCCCGCCTCAGTCCTCACCTGGTCATCCCTTATCCTCAGAGGTCTCCACAAGTGTGGAAGCGACATGTGCCACAAGGGTCTGGGGCCTGGAGATGGGCTTGGAGAGTGATCGGGGGGTCCCTGGAAGCCAGAAGGTTGTCATCTGCGGGGCCTTACGGGCTCGAGACTCTGACTCAATTTCCCCATGCCCCATCAGTCTGAGTAGTAAACTAAGGAAATGGGGGTGCATGCAGAGTCACGGAGCCCTGGGGCCCACATAGCCTCCTGTCTGACTCCAATTTACCTCAACCTGGAGGGGTGGACTAATTTAGTAAGGATATCATCTCTGAGCTTGCGGCTGTCTTAAACGCCAAATTTGAACCGTTCTTGTCTAGGTTAAACGCCATTGAGGCTAAAGTGAGTGAAATTCTGCTCAACTTAATGAAGAGACAGACAGGCAGACAAGGCAGCCTATATCCCTGGAGCCAGTTGTTTCTACGGCTCATGCTGCCGTGGGCAGTTCCACCTCTACTCATGGTGTATTTGGTAATACAGCTTGTTCCACTAGGCCCAGGAGGGATCCCAAGGACATCCCCAGGGCCTCCCCGACCCAAGCTGCCCTTACAAGGGAGAGCCCCCACAGAACCAAAGCCTCACCCCGGTTATTGAGCTGGGGATATACTCAATTTTCCCCCTGAGGTACTCCTTATTTTGTGGACGTGGGGAACATCCCAGTTCGATCTAACCCTGCAGCTGAGCCCTTCCAGGAGTTACAAAATAAGGTGGTGCATTGACTCCACCTGCAAGCTCATGTAGGGGTAGGGGATGCTATTATCATGCCTCACAGAGTTAGCTGGATGGGTACGGATCATAAATGTTGGACAGGGGATTGCGTGGTGGTAAACTTCAATAAACCCTCAAATGTGGCCCATGTTCTGGTTGTGGAGAGGATGTGGCGTACAGGGAGAGGATGTGGCATAAGCGCCAGAGCTGCCCACTTTGGAGCTAGGGATTCAGGTTTGAGTCTTGGTGTTGTCTCAACATCCTGTGATTCTGGGCAAATCACGTAATCTCCTCATGCCTTTGAATAGCGCCTGGATACCCTCACAGGTGATTTACCGCGCTCTACAAATCCAAGATTTATTATTTTTCTGGCTACTTTATCCTCCTCAAGGCCTCCTGACCCTCATGACATTGTAACCCGCCCATTGTTTTTTTTTTATAAACCAGAGACGGTTTAACGCTCTTATGGGCTGGCAAAAAGAGGGCCATCATGGTTGTACTCACCAGCATATCAGGCAGCCTCCGCTGCTGAACCTTTCCAATCGATTTGCTCCCTTGAGTAGACTTGAGATGAGCAATTGACTGGGAGTCACTGACCCATCTTCCTCACCCCCCCTGGTGTGTTAAACTATTAGAAGTCGCCCCCCAACCCATCAAGCCTACGATCTGTCCCCCAAGTCTGCCATTTCACCTTTGGTCACCCCGGCTGTAAACCCAAAGGGCTCAAATGTATTGTCTTGCAACACTGCAGGCTTTCAGCTAAGTTCACTGACACAAATAGGGTGGAATTTGTTCAATCCTTTGAGATTAATTGCCTGCAGAAAACATGGGAGGAGAAGAATGTCTTATTTTTGAAAGGTTACAAGACATATTTCACACCAGCAGTGCCCTCAGTGGCAGGGAGGGCAAACGGGGGTTTGATTATCTTTGTGGCAGTGGAGTTGAGCGGGCATGTTGTCAATCTGTTGTGGGACATGTCGATGTTACAGGGGCTAATGCTATCTGTGCCAAGCTTGTCCCCTATTCAACTGGTGAATTTTTACAATGCCAGATGTGGGTCTGATGGGGTATCTAGCATTCAAAGTTTGTCTGTCCTTTAACTCTTTGTTGGAACACGGGTTAGGGGTGGGACGGGAGTTGATAATGTTGGTGGGGGATTTTAACTGCCATTTATGTGACTGCCCTTTATCGAATGATGCTCCAAAGCCCAGGTGAATGGTTGCAGAGGGGTTCCACTTTACTCACTTCAAGGAAGGTATGGAGCTTGGTGCAATTTTAGAATCCCACAACCTTGTGTTTGCCCTCAAAAAGTTGGTTAATTCTCCCAACTTCATTTTTGCTGCACCTCGATTATTGATTTTATTTTTGTTTCTGCACCCCTATTTTTGTGCATCGCCAACTTCAACATCATTCACAGCCCATTAAGTGATCATAATCCTTTGCTCGTTGAACTGGAGGATTCCATGGACCCCACTCAATCACGGGTGGGGTTCTTAGTGGGCTCTCCCTTGTTGACCAAGGTAGGTGACTAAAATGGTCCCAAGTGGAACCGGCCCAGATTAAAGCCTCCCGATTAACTAATGCGGCCCAAGAGATATCCATCTGTTTAGACATACACACCCCTGAGACAGATGTCTTGCAAGCATTCAAGGGTATTGCCGGTAAAGTCAAGGAAATACTGTCTGTGCCCTCAACCTACCTGTAAGGGGGGCAAGAGCCAAAATGGTTTTATAGGGCAGCTCCAAGTGCCTCCAGCAGTTTAAGGTGGCCCTGAAGCAGGTCTCTAGAGATAGGAGCCTTGTGACAGCCCGGAGGCAGGCCTACACACAGGGAATAATTAACCACAAACACACCTTGCAAGAACTAGCTTGGGAGGAACAAACCCAGGCTACTGAGATGAGAGATAGCGCTCTTTTATGGAGGGTAGTGAATAGGCCCTGTTTTTCAGAAGGCATAGCCCCTGTCATATGCACCCACATTCCTGAGCGACAGTGGGTAGACCATTTTGCAGGGGTCTACAACTATGGGGAGACGGCAGAGGGTGAGGTCATGGTAGTGAGACAGTGGGGGCAGGTTCCTGTGGGTTTTACCTTGGAGGAAGTAACTAAGGACTTTAACATGCTAACCATGAATAAGGCTCCGGGCCCTGATGGGATTCATCCGCACCTGTTGAGGATGGATGATGAGCTCTGGGGTCCTCTTTTGATGCAGGTCTTGAATGCAGCAGCTCGCCTGTGGGGTACCAGCCTCTTGGTCAATGGCGGTAATCGTGCCTGTGTTCAAGAAGGGTGACAAGGTTAACCCCCAATGCTACCGCCGTATCTCATTGATTGATGCGATAGTAAAGGTCCTTGGGAGGGTTATACTCAATAGGTTGATGGCTTGGTAGGATGCCAATGATATTCTTACAGACGTCCATTATGGCTTTCAGCCAAGGAGGTAAACATCTGGCCAACGCCTGAACCTTTACCAAATTGTAAATAAGTATACGGGGCTCATGCTGGTACCCTTCATTTGGCATTTATGTACCTCATGTCCGCATTTGACAAGGTAAATTGTGCTAAATTGTGGGCCCTGCTGCTTGAGTTAGGGGTGGAGGTTAATATTGTGGCTTTGTTGACAGATTTGTACTCTGACAATTCAGACTCCGTGCGCTTTTGGCAAAGTGCTGCATGCACTTGGCCCTTTTCAACTAGTAGGGGGTGCAGCAGGGGTGCATCCTTGCTCCTTTTTTGTTCACCTTATATGTATATGGGCTTGAGCATGCCCTTCTTTAGGCTCAGACTGATTTTCCCATGGTAGGTTTGATGTCTCTCCCGGTGTTGTTATACGCGGATGATGCAGTCCTGATAGCCCGTACGGCCCGGGGCCTGCAGCTCCTCCTGGGCAAATTTATTACCTTAATGTGTAGCCTGGACCTGGCTGTAAACTTCACTAAATCGTATGTCATGGTAGTGGGCCCAAGCTCTACTAGCTCCAAGACCTTCAAGGTGGGCCACCACACCCTGGGTTAAAGTCTCAGCCTTTCCCTATTTAGGGGTGCTATTTGATGCTAAGAACAATTGACAGCCTCTGTTGGAGGGGAAGAGAGCTGAGCTCATTAAAAGTACTGGGGCTGTGGTTAGCTTCACTCGTAGGTTGGGTTCTTGGTCTCCGCAAATCCTGCTTAAGATTTCTAATGCTAAGTGTGTGTCCCTGTCTTGGTACAGTAGTGAGGTTTGGGGGTATGTGAATACTAACAAAATTCAAGCGGCTGAAAACAAATTTCCAAGGCAACTAGTCCAGCTTCCGCAATGTACTCCTGCCTTCTCAGTGCATGCTGAACTTGGAATTAGGTTCCTTGCCAATACAGTCGCTCTTAGTCCCCTTTCTCTGCTGGATAACGGCCTGGACCAGGGAGGATCTTAAGCTCAATAGATTGATCCTCTCAGACTGTTTGTCCCTGGATGGCGCACTCAGAATCCCCTGGTTAGCCCATGTTAAGGCTGCATTTGCTACACTCATGTGGACAGATGCCTTTTTGACTCACTACTCTTTGGTGGCCTTGGACCTGCATTCCATAAAAGAGCTGTATTTTGAGCAGACATCATCCCTCAAAGACGGGGCTGAACTGATGAAACACTTTGTGAGGGTACACTTGTTCGAAAGTCTGTTCAGGGTATGGAGCATTATTTAGTCCAGGTGTCTAGTAGGGAAGACCGGTTTCATTTGGCCAGGTTTCGTTTTAATCAACTACACCATCTCCTGGTCACACCCTGTGGATAGGCTAGTCTGGTAATAGGATGCCCTGCAGCTGCTACAATAGGTCTCAGCAGCATACTCTACATTTTGTAATGTTTTGAAATAACTATAGTTGGCCCAGAAAGCAAATCCTGATTCCATTGTTGAAGACAATGAATTTTACTCGAGTACGACCCGCTCTTATGTACTTACAACTGCTCCCATATAAACATGTTTGATTTGCTGTGGACAGTTTTTCACGTGTAGCTCTGGAGTTTAGGCGCTCAAGACTGGACTGAGCATCACATTAATGTATTAGGTGTTTCTTTGTTTCAAGCTGTTTTTATCGTATCTTGGCTTGTATGCTGTATTTTATGTACATGTGTCATATTTGCATGGTTTTATGGATATTTATTGCATCTTTTTATGGTTGCTTGTACAGCTAAATAAAGATTTTCTACTACTACTACTACTAATGCAAGAACCCTTGAGGGAAGAACTCAGAAAACTGTTAAGACAATGGGTCATAGAACCCATTGAGGGTTCGTTATGGCTTTCTCCTATTGTTGTTACAAGAAGTCTGGAGGAAGAGGTATACGCCTATCTGTTGACATAAGAGACCTAAATGCAAACATTTGGTCGACAGATTCCCCTTACCTAGGATAAATGAAATGATAAGTCTGATAGGGAAAGCTTGTTGTTTCAGTGTCATTGCCCTTTCTTCCAAATACCACCAAATAGTTACATCAGGAATCAAAATCCATCACGTCCTTTATCACCCCATTTGGCGCTTTTTGGTTTTGTAGGATGGCTTTTGACCTAGCATCTTTGGCCACTGAGTGAGCAGCATGTATTGAGAATGTGTTATGCTTCCAGGACTTCATCCTGGTGAATGGGGCCTCCGAGGAAAAACACAACAACACTTTAAGAAAAGTTTTCATGGCTCTTAGAGATGCTGATTTAACAATTAAGCTTGAAAAATGCCAAATAGGGGTGTGCTCTGTGGATTATTTGGGTCACACTATCTCCAGGAATTGTGTCAAACCAAAGATTGACCTTGTGATAGTGGTCAAGGAAGCCCCTCCACCGACAACTAAAGAAGAATTAAAGTCCTTTCTGGGCTTAGTCGAGTATATGGAGAAGTTCGTGAAAAGCTTTGCTGACCACACTGCACCTATGAGAAATTTACTCAAGAATGGGGTTCATTTTGACTGGGATAAAAATTGCAAAAAATATTTTGACCTAGCCAAACAAGCCATTGTGGAAATTCCTTCTTTAGGAAAGTTTGAAACCAGATGTAAGACAATACTGACCACAGATGTTAGGGGGAAAGATATTGGAGCCACTTTAGTGCAAGTGGTGGATGGGAAGGAATAAAATGTGGCCTTTGCTTCTACTGCTTTGAAAGATTCAGAATGCTATTATTTCACCTTAGAAAGAGAGGCCTTGTGGAAGCTCCGTCTTTAGGAAATTTTGATACCAGATATAAGACTATCCTGACCACAGATGCTAGTAGGAAAGAAGTTGGTGCCACTTTAGCATAAGTGGTGGATGGGAAGGAAAATATGGTGGCCTTTGCTCTAGACCTTTGAAAGATTCGGAATGCAATTATTTCACCAAAGAAAGAGAGGTCCTGGCGTGCTACTGTGCCATTTCCCATTTTAGATTTTTCTTATGGGGGTTGCCTTTCACAATATATACTGATCATAAATCCCTCATCTTTATCTTTAACTCAAAAAGAAGGGATTGGACCACCACTCAGATAGCCAAATGGATCCTAGGATTGGAAGGATATAATTTAAAAATCAAATATGTCCCAGATACCAAAAATGTTGTTGCAGACTGTTTGTACAGATTACATTTGGGCTGGAGCTTCACCATGTCCAACGTCAGGGCTGCTTACTGGTGCCCAGGCATGGATTGAGTAGTAGAAAATAAAGTCAATGAGTGTCTTAAATGTGTCATGAGTTAAATGAAACAAAAGAACAAAGAAGGCATCATTGTCTCCAGTGGGCGTACCCCACAAACCTTGGGATAAACTTGGTTTAGATATTATTGCCCCATTCAAACACTCTACGTGGGCAGAGAAATCTTTGCTCATACTGGTGGACTACCACTCCCATTGGATTGACACCAAGGTAGTGGAGCACATTACTACCCATGGTCTTATAGATTTTCTGACTGACACATTTATGATGGAAGGTATACTCAGCGCATTTATAATGGATAATGGGGTCCAATTTGCCTCAGACAAAATGAAAGAGTTTCTATCCAAGATGTCCATTCATGATTTAAAAACAGCCTTGTACTGCCCCAGTGCGAATGGGTTGGTGGAGTGAGTTAACAGAATGATTAAGGAGGGTGTTTAGCTTGCGTACACCTCAGGCAAACCTGCTGACAAAGCTCTTCAAAAAATGTTGTAGCCATACCACACAGCACCCAATTCAGTCGATAACATATCTCTGTTCCTATCAATCAAAGTCAGACTTCCAGGCACAAAGTTAACACCTAATTAGCTGAGTGGAGGAACTCCTGAGATGGGTGCATAGAGAAACGGTTTGTGAACAAGTTTGCCATCATCAAACTAAATACAAAAGTTGTTATGATTTGAAACATGGTACCAAAACCAGGTAATAGGAAGTAGGTGATTGGGTTGTGGTTAAACTCCCTGACTCCTGCAGAAAGTGAAACAGTAGTTTTTCTAAATCCTTGAGAGTGATTAAAGTAAACACAAAGGTTGTGACTTTGGAAGATAGAAGAGTATGGAGCATGGATAGAGTATCAAAGTGTAGTAATTTTCAGATTGTGGAAAACCCATTTTCACACAACATAACTTCACTGAAGGTGGATCTCAGGGAGACGAATGCAAAAACAACAATTGATGGACAGAATGCAGAACAATGTCATACATTCACCCCAGTACAGAGATCTGGGCCTAAATCCATCATTTTTTTGCTCACCATGCCATTCCAGTTTGAACCCAACCTTATGCAAATCAGTCTTGACCCTGTGCCCAATGGAAACAGTCCAGCCCGAACTGCCAGGCCAGGTCCTCCCTGGACTGGAAACAAGCATCCTAGGACCGGTTTCGGGGTTTCACCCCTCATCAGCCAGGATAGCTTGACTCTAGTGGCATGGAGAGCACGGGACCCACGTCTGGGCATACCCGTTCCACTCGGGTGACAAATGCAAAAACAACAATTGATGGACAGAATGCAGAACAATGTCAGACATTCACCCCAGTACAGAGATCTGGGCCTAAATCCATCATTTTTTTGCTCACCATGCCATTCCAGTTTGAACCCAACCATAGGCAAATCAGTCATGACCCTGTGCCCACAATGGGAACAGTCCAGCCCGAACTGCCAGGCCAGGTCCTCCCTGGACTGGAAACAAGTATCCTAGGACCGGTTTTGGGGTTTCACCCCTCATCATCCAGGATAGCTTGACTCCAGTGGCATGGAGAGCACGGGACCCATGTCTGGGCATACCCGTCCCACTCGGGGTGACAAATGCAAAAACAACAATTGATGGACAGAATGCAGAACAATGTCATACATTCACCCCAGTACGGAGATCTGGGCCTAAATCCATAATTTTTTTGCTCACCATGCCATTCCAGTTTGAACCCAACCATATGCAAAGCAGTCTTGACCCTGTGCCCAATGGGAACAGTCCAGCCCGAACTGCCAGGCCAGGTCCTCCCTGGACTGGAAACAAGCATCCTAGGAACGGTTTTGGGGTTTCACCCCTCATCAGCCAGGATAGCTTGACTCCAGTGGCATGGAGAGCACGGGACCCACATCTGGGCATACCCGTCCCACTCGGGGTGACAAATGCAAAAACAACAATTGATGGACAGAATGCAGAACAATGTCATACATTCATCCCAGTACAGAGATCTGGGCCTAAATCCATCATTTTTGTGCTCACCATGCCATTCCAGTTTGAACCCAACCATATGCAAATCAATCTTGACCCTGTGCCCAATGGGAACAGTCCAGCCCGAACTGCCAGGCCAGGTCCTCCCTGGACTGGAAACAAGCATCCTAGGACCGGTTTCGGGGTTTCAGCCCTCGTCAGCCAGGATAGCTTGACTCCAGTGGCATGGAGAGCACAGTGGATCTCAGGGAGCCATTCAGTGAGCTCAGGAACACAGGAGTACCCTCCAGGCATACAGACTATATCTTTTCTTAGTTTATGGGTGGGAGAAGTGTTGTAATCTGTATTTTCTTTATTTCCTTGCTTAATGTAATATGATACATAACATTGGGCCAGATGTACAAAATCCATTTTTGCATTTCCCAAATAGTGAATCCTAAGAAATCGCTATTTAGGAAATGCAAAATCAAATGTACAAAAATAGAGATTTCCTAATAGCGATTCCTACAGAGTAGGAATCACTCTTAGGGAATCGCTATTTAGGAAATACCAAACCATTTGTACCTATGGGCCTAAAGGCTCATAGGTACAAAAGGTTTTGCATTTCCTAATTTGCGATTTCCTAATAGGAAATCGCAAATTAGGAAATGCTAAACCAAGGGCCTAAGGCCCCCCATGATGCACCCTGAAAAAAGTGGTGCACATGTAAAGTGCACACATGCCCTAGGGACATGTGTGCACTTTATAGCACTAAAAAAAACTTTTTGGAGTGCTTTTTTTTAATTTGCACATGGTCACCATTGACTTGGAGTTGATGGTAATTGCATTTCCTAAATGCCCATTTTGCATATAGGAAATTCTTTTTACATTCTATGGGGTAGAAATCGCATTTTGTGATTTTTTTAAACAACCTTTGTGCATGTGGAAAGGCCGTTCAGCAGTTCTTAACAGCCTGAAATAGCGATTCGGTCCATTAAAAAATGCAAAATGCTTTTGTACATCTGGCCCATTGTTATTATATTCTTTTGTGGTATTCCCATACTACACTCATGTCCCCTCAGTACCTGTTCCCTCTCCCATTTTCTCCCCTAGCTTTCCCTATAGTTGGGACATTCCAAGTACAGGTTTGACATTTGGACCTGAAGCCATGAGGTGTTCGTGAGTGGCCTGGAAGTAGTTGTGTTACTATTCACCTAAAATAAAGCACTCTATCTTCATATCCTTCTTGAAGCTTTAATCTTTACATCAATGTCCCTATAGATTCTGTCAATAAAAGTCACAGGTTGAGACTACTGAATCAGTATTGAAAACGTTTTACAAACAACAAGCCTTATTAGTGTCCATAGACAGCTGTCTGAGCACATACCTTCCTCTGGAGTCGTATACCCTCCAATAACTTCATGGTCTTAATCCTGTGGCAGGAATCAGTAATGTTTTGTTATGAATTTGTCTCCCCAGTCTCCTGACAGAAACAAATCAAGAAATAGAAAAGTGTAGACATATGTCTAGAGAGAACAAAGAACCAGAACTAGACCGGAAAAGACCAGCAGACAATGAAATAATGAAAGGAAAAGCATGAGAGAGGAAGAGAGAATGAGAAAAATATGTACATGTAAAAAGCAAAGAATGAATAAGGAAATATTTGAAGCAAAGGCAACAAGAAAAAAGATAGCAAAAACTGTTTATGTGAATCAAAAAACAATATATATTTCATCAAAAAGGGGGGAGGAGGAAGGAGCTGTGATCCATTCAGCTTCCTTGTCGTAACCAAATAATCAGAGGGGAATGGATCACTTGTACCTGTGTAATCAGGGTTCGATGTTCTTGCCGTCTGTAAAAAACCCTCATTCACGTACAAAGGTCGTGAGGCGGTATATCTTGACTCTCCGCCTTATTAAAAACGTGACAGCATCATCATTGGGTTTCTTTTTTGTTGTATGCTATCCTCCACCCGGAGGAGAAACCGCTGGTTATAGCAGTAGTGATCAGGGATATAAAAAGTGGGGGTGCTCAAGTGAGGTGAGTTAAAAGGACCTCACATTGCCTGAACTGTATCTTTATTCAGTTCGGAATGGAGGGAAATAAAAACAGTGGGGTGCGTGGGAAGACAAATTATTTGTCTAATGCACTGAATTGTCCATGTGATCGGTCGACATGTTTCAGCCCCATACAATTGCCCGGACGGGTCGGGGGGCCTTCTTCAGGTCCTAAAGAATGTGGAGGCTGAATATTGTCACAGCCTGGGTGAGTATAGTTTTAGCTCACCAGTTTACTTGTTAGTCATTGGCCATAGAGTACCTATAACTTAATTCCCTAACTGCGGGCTTCCTCGGGGTGCCGGCGGGCGTATTGACCTGCTGGCGTAGCTGGTCTAAGCGACTTGTGCTCGCTCTCCTTACGGTGCACCACGGCAGCTTCTTCATCGCGGGGAGGGCTCCCGCTCAACTCTTACACCCCTGCGGCTCTTCTCACGCTCGCGGACTGTCGGGCACATCCATCGCTTCGGCACAGGGGACACAGTACAGTCTATGCAGGCACTGCAGGATCGGGGTGGGCTCCCGACCTCCTCACCTTCACCCCGGGGCACTTCACACTCCCCCGTGGGTCTTCACTTCGGTGCGGGGTGGGCTCCCGAACACCGTCTTCACGCCTGGGGCTCTTCACATGCCCCGCAGGCGATCAGGCGCTTCTCTCACCTGCTCCAGGGGGTGCCCTCGACACGGGCCACACTCTCCCCCTCACCACCTTCCAAAAAGGCGGCTGCACACGCGGGCAGTTCCCGCTCGTCGCCAATGTGGTGGTCTCATGCTGGGCCCTAGGCCCACATGCAGATCTGAATAACGGACACTGACACCAAGGGTTACTGGGTAGCAATGGCCACAAGCACGTGCGCTCGGCCCCTTTTATTGTCAGGGTCACCTGACTGGTGACGCCTGTGAGGGGTGGGTGTACAGTGTGGTTGAGGCACAATGCAAACACTAGACCGGTGATCAGGCGATCACTACACTAGGAAACATTGCACGGCTGTCAGAAAGACGCTCGATCACGTTAGACTTGTAAACAATAACTGGTGCTAATGTTATAAAAATAATTTGCCAGCTCGCTGTGAACTGCAGCTTCTGAGTGAAACAATCATCCTTTTACAGTAAGTAAAGTGTGCATTTGCCAGCTGCGATGAACAGCCCCACCGGGTTGTTTTCTTTGCCGTGCTAGGCACAGCCGCATTCTGACTGCGCCTGAAACTGTTGTTTAATGGTCCTGCCTGCCCACCTCTAGCTGAACTCCGCATGTCCCTTTTATACCTGAAGTAAACTTGCCTGCGGCCTGTCCATAGGGGCTATAGCGGGGCGTTCCTTGGAATGCGCCTGTAAGTGTCGGGTGACTTAAGAGGTGTATAATGAACTCCCTGGATATGTATATGCCTCCCGGTCAACCAAATAAAAATAAACAGGAAACACTATATGTGCGCCTACCGTCCACCTTCTGTCCCGAACGACTGGCATGGACTGGTTGGGGGAGGGAGTGGAAATGTAAGATGAAAGGGTGGGGTAGCGAGATAAAACAGCGACGGGACGTGTGGGAGATTGAGGTAAAGCCAAGTGCCATGCTGAGCGAGGGAAACGATTGTTTTAATGAATAAATGCGGATTACATACTGCGTGTGGCGCCCAGACTAAAGGTGTCTACGTGTTTCAGGAAGGTCGCATGCAAGCACGGAGGGTGCTTATGGGGACAGGGCAGAAACACGGAGAAGTGCTGTTTGACGTTTAATAGAAGCAACAGACTGGTTGGGGGAGGGACTGGAAAAGCAAGATGAAAGGGTGGGGTAGCGAGATAAAAAGTCACACATTCTCAGACTGCAATCAATTCACAGACGAACCTGCCCCCAGCAGATGTTCCCAGTTATATTTTTTGTAATTAGTAACAACAGAACAAGCAGATTTTGAAATAATAGAAGCGCCCACGGTTGCTCTTGGAGAGCTCTTGGCGTTTTAAAATGCGTCCAAATGTAAAAGACCGCCAGACTGGAAAATAAGGGCAGCAGGCACCACGCTTTAATGGTCGCGGGAAGCCTCGCGCCAGCTCCTGGGGTCGAGCGGTGGCTGCGCGTGCAACGGCGGATTCCTCAGCACTGCCGCCGGGCCCTTCAGCCTGTCTGGGAAAGCGGAAGCACGCCGCCATGCACGCATAGGGACAAAAAAATGCGCCTGCGTGTGCACATCCCTACGCTAATGAAAGTAAACCAAGATGGCGTCGGGCTGTCCACATGCGCGTGCATTTTTTGTCCCTACGCGTGCATGTTTAGCTTTGCGGATGGCGAGAGCAGCCATCTTTGTCCATCTGGACGCGCGTGCATTCAGCTTTGGCTGGATCGATTCCAAAAGGTGCACTCCATGGCGAGAGCAGCGCATGCGCTGCTTTCGCTAGGCGAGACCTAAAAAGATCTAAAGTGAGACACCAAGAGCATTTTTAATGCAATTAATTCATTTGGCTCAATTCGCTTAACAGGGGAAATCTATCTTTCTTGTAAACTAGGGAGGTCGTTAGGCCTACTGCTGTAATCTGCTTAAGCTGCACCTCCAGAACTTCCTGTCTTAAAAGTGACAACTAAACTTATCATCCTACCAAGGTCAATAAAATGTATATATACCACTGAGGTTAGAAATAGTAGCATTGTTAATAACTTCCTCAAGGTTATTCACTTTAAGTGTGCTGTACAAAGGGGTTCTAATCCATTTGCATAACCAAAGCTCCTATATAAACCGTATCTGATCAGTGGATTGCTTTGCAGGGAATATATTTATGTCAGATAGAGCATTTCAAGTTTGAGGATGTGCAAATAGATCATTATTTTGGATGTCAAGTCTAGTTGAAACCAGAACTACGTAGAACAGAATATCATTACATGTAATTGAGTCAATACTGGACATCGCACTGTACAGTTCATTTTTACATCACACTTTTCACACCTTTTTCCTTACATGACTCATGTTTATACTTTGAGGTTTAGACAGAGACAGTGATTTGCCCACAAACACTCAATTTTTGCTCATATGCTAAAATCAAGGTTAGAATTTGGTTTGCAGGCTCCATTCCTACAATTAGCAGATCTGGATATGATAATAATAAAAGATGGATCCCAAATTGGTAGGTAGTACTCAGACCTCCCCCCCCATAGAAAAAAATGTTATCCATCATTCAGCAAAACGAATTTTTAAGATTATTACAATAAGAAAAAATTGTTCAACAGTTGTTCATATGAGCTTTTGTGAGTATTTGCGGTACAGCTGGGAAGTAAAAATAGAAAGACGGAGGGCTCTAAGCACATACAAACATAGGCGGGATGCAGTGTATTTTTGTTCTGGGCTGCCGAATACCAAACATATTTCTTTATCTTGCCTTTTTCCTATCACAGCAATTGCATGTTGACATTGTAGTTCTGTGAACGTCCAAGCAGCTGATAGATAAATAAGTAAGTGAAAACTTCATTTCACAGGGCTGCAAAAGTGTGAACATAGTTTTAAACTGTGGAAGGGGTCTCTGGTGCGACTCAGTAGTGATCCATCTGCACACGCCTACAGCATGTCAGTCACTGCCTATATTTTCCTTTGTCTTGTGGTCTGTGGAAGTGGGAGGATTGGTTGGTCAAAACAAAATGGGCGTAAATGTAACTATGTCCAAGATGATACCTGTGCACAGACACTTCCATGCCTGACTCGTAGACGTAGACACGACTACTAACCAGAGAATACACATCTGGCGAGAAGGGGTTGTCTCCCTTGTAGAGATGTCCTAGAAGATAAAATGTAATAAAAATTGTTGGTGTTCTTTCACATGATTTGATCAAATCTAAGTCCTGATTTAGAGTTTGGCGGACAGGGTACGCCGTCGAATTTGTTGGTATTCACAGACCTATATTCCCAACCATTCCCACCCTAGAAATGGTCAGAGATTGAAGGCCAGATTTGGAGTCTGGTGGACAGAGTACTGCACCGCAAATGTGATGAATTCCTGGCCTGCCAAACACTCAGTCCATCTGCATCATTTAGGTATGGGTGGACTTTAAAAATTGTGTCAACAGAGCCCCCTTTGGCTCTGTCAAATGAATACTTCTTCCGATGGCCCAGCAGGTTAGGGGCGTTGGGAGGAAGGACATTATGTCGCCCTCCATATTTAGGGTGGAAGGTGTAATGCCTTTTTTTCCTGTCCATCACCACAAGGAAAAGCCTGGTGGTGAGGAACAGAAAAAAAACATATTGACCCCCAACATCCTGGGAGGTAACTCCCAAAGTGTGGGGCTCATTATTATTTAGTTGTTCAAAAACAAACTACTGCTGAGCGAATGGAGAATGGACTGGTCCTTATTACTTGTGACCACCTACGACGTGCAGTACATTTTTCGTATTATCCCTCAGTTTTCTCAGTTTAATGAATTCTGAGTGACCCAATTCTATTTAAATTGGCAGAAGGGTGTGCAATCTGCTAGTGAGTACTTTAGTAAACATTTTTACATCTGTGCTTGCTAAACAGATGCAGCTATAGAACTACATTCCTCCAGATGTTTTCTTGGCTTCAATATCACAGCCATTGTTTTCACTGTAATTAAGATTGTGATTGTCTGTGTTTCTACAAGTATAATGATAATCTTGGTCAAGGTCTCCAACATAGATGGGCAAACCTGTTTTTAAAATGCAGGCTTAAAGCTCTCCCCCAGGGCCTCTCATTCTTCAGGTTTTTCAGTACTATTAGAAGCTACCCTTAGACAATGGGTCTACCCAGCCATTACACTTTCTCTGAGGTGATCTTGCTTAGGTGGAAGATCACAATATAAGCGCATATTTTGCCTAAGTACACCTGGTTCCCACAAACTCAGTCACATTTGCTGGTCTAAAATGTAGGAACTTGCTTGATGAGCAGCGAAGAGTCTACCAAC
Source organism: Calotriton arnoldi (assembly GCA_963921515.1). Classification (NCBI taxonomy): domain Eukaryota; kingdom Metazoa; phylum Chordata; class Amphibia; order Caudata; family Salamandridae; genus Calotriton; species Calotriton arnoldi. Next base: position 977,759 of record CAWUFW010004777.1, read on the forward strand.
AGTGTTACTCTCTTCATAACATTTCAGTTGGTCCCTGTCAATTGCATAGTCTGCTACATTGAAGTATAGCGTTCTAATATGACCGCTTAATGCAAAGTCCTGCAAATTTGTTGTGATTGAGATATCATGTGCTGTTCATCACCCACTTTGAATTCAATCTGTGACTGTTTGTACTTTCCTTTCCTCATCTTTATTAGTCCCACTGAATCTACTATGAGGCAGCACCTGACAAATGCTTTCAGTGCATCTCTGACTATACAATTACCATCCCCACCCCATTTTATTATTATTAGGACTAGCCAGTGATCTTGTCAGGTGTATAAAGAGCTTACATTGTGGAGGAACTGGAGGCGACACTTTTTGCCTTGTTTTGTGTAGTATAGAAGATTTCAATATGCATGGTTGTGGTGGAATATATGAGGAACTGCACATACCAGCAGCCGTCAGACAAAGACAACATTTTTTACGTGCATCACGCATCGGCAGTTGCGCCAACTCTGGCAGATGGATGTTCCTCAGTGCCATATAGATTTCTAATGCATTTCTAATGCAACTTAGATTCCTTAAATCTTGTGTTGATTTGGCGCCTTCTGACAGGACAGGGAAAGTTAGCATCTATTTTGTTAACTTGAACTCAGAAATAGTTTTGTTTTGCTCAAAGACTGCAATTTTGTTCCCAAAGGGCTATTCTTTGTGTTTGCCTATTTTGATTTGATTTGGAGCAATGAACTATTATTCTTGGTAAAGTCAACCAAGTGTATTCTGTTCCATAGTGATTGGAATCTATATTTTTCTTGTGATATTCTGCTGTTGCTACCATATTGGATTACTTTTGGGCTGTTATTTACTTGGTGCTATAACCAAGGTCTTCCAGTACACTTCAGAGAGCACATCTTTCACATTAGGTACTTAAAATTCAACATTATTCATACACTGAATGTTTAGTCCATGGTAACATTCTCAACATAGTACATTATCTTTCAGATGTGAAACATCAAATCATTATGAATGAAAATCAACCACAGTGGGGCAATCTATACTTTTTATGTTATCCTGATACTCTACCCTCATTCTGCAGATATTGATAGGCTGTATTCTGCATCAGTAGTTGCAAAATAGGGTCTCATGGGTCATTGTGTCTGTATTCAGAACAAACATCATGAAGAAGAATTTTTACAGATCTGCTGTCTGGTGTTCTCCCTCAAGATTGAGTCCTTCAGGAACCAATAATTGGGACACGATCAAACACGTAGTGGGGCCCACTGTTGTTCTTTAATTAACCCTTCCTGTCTCCTGTCCACTAGTAAGTAGATTCTAGCATATGTTTTGTGCCCTGTGGAGTAATGTGAGTAAACTGTTTCCATTGGGTGTTTACTCACCCTTCCACTAGTGCCATATTTTCCAGCCAGGCCATCGCTTGCAAGGACTTAATACTATGCCCCTAAACTGGAGGCCTGACTTATCTTTGTCCCTCTTATTTAAGTGCCTGAAATCTCCTTCTAATATCATATATAAAGCAGATTACCTCAAGATTTATTGACCCTAGTCAAGAGCATAGTTCACTACAAATGACTAAGCTTTTTCACCCAAGATGGATGTTCATAAACAGCCCTTCTAGGTTTTCAAAGAATCCGTTATGAAACACAGTTACTTGGCCAGAGGAATAAGCTACCAGTGCAGTCTTGCTTTCTGTCATTGAGAAATACTGTAGTTGGAAATACCTAGACTGTAGTATAAGTGTGTCTTGCCTTAACATATGTGCCTCTTGCATTTGTTGTCGGACAGTTTCTGCATGTGCTTCAGAATACCAATTCTTTTGTTCGGTGCATTCAAATCTCTAACATTAACATGGAAATAATTTAATCAAAGCCTATTAAGAGTGTCACTGAGCTTTAAGGGATCTGCACCTCTGAGGGCTTAATATATTTTTTTAACTTATATGCCTGCGTGGATTTGGTTCCTTACAGTAGTGTCTGCTTAGTTGATAAACCTCACTCGCTCCAGCCCTCCTTACCCAACCCTGAAATCATCTCTACAACAGAAGCGTTGTAAACCAAAGGAAGATAAACAGAGCGCAAACACACAATACAGTCCAATCTACCATATTGTACGCTATTCTGCTCCTTTTCAGACCATAAACTCATTTTGGACTAGACATGTAACACAGTAATTGGTGAAAGGCAAAAGTCACCTCTACATTTCATTCCTGTCTCATTCCCATGTGTTTCTTCTACCTGGTATTCGGAAAAATAGGGTAGAGTTTTGCCATCTTGAAAAAGGCCCAATTGCAGCACATTGAATAGGGGCCGTTATGCTTCATCTTTTAAGGGCCTTACTTGGATGCTTTCCATCACTACTTCGATCCCACTTGTGAATGTGCCTCAGTTTCTTTATGGTTTTCGTTCTCCTCTAATTGTCCCTGAAAAGGCTTTCAAACCATTGTGCTTCTAGGAATTTTCAGTAGATGGGGCTTGTTCACCTTTACTTCCTTTTTCACTCACATTCATGCTAAGAGTTTTCTTTTCTTCCAAGGAGTTTACAGTGGGATGTAAACCTTTCCATTGAAAGATGAGTCTGATCAAGACTTTTAAAAATCTTAACTGGTCAGTAATGGACTTGACTCTTTTGTATTTCTGTAGCGATCACAGTTCTATCTTGGTAAAGATGTTTTCATTGATCTTTTTAGTTAAATTTGCCTTCTGATCTCGCCTTTTTCATTATATTTTCCTTAATGTTGAAGTTATGAGCCAGGGTCAAAATATCTGAAAACTATGAAGATAAAGGACCAGAAATGCAACTGTTTAGCTACTGTGGAACTCAATCAGGTGAGCATCATACTATTTCATCAGGACTCCAAACATGTCTTGGACCTGTATCAGCACAGCATATCCATCCACTCTCTCGGGGCTCCCTTACATGGATCATGTTCCTTCATGAGTGAATTTCGAGATTCTCTTGCACTTTTGACCTGTTGGCAACTGCTTCTACCAGGTCATTACTCTCTGCCAGGGCAACTACTTTTCTGCATGTTGCCTGCACTTCTGTCCAGAGATGTGATCTTATAGAACTACTTTCCTGCTTCAAGTCATTAAATAACACTACTATGAATTCTTTGGTCACTAACTCCCTCTTCATATGTGCACCAATGTCACCTTTGATGAGCAGTGTATTTGGCAGCATGTCAGCCTTTAATGCCTGTTATGTGATCCTTATTGAAGTGTGGTTCAATAAGTCATTGAATGAAGGGTTGTTATCCCTTTTTCCACTCTATTTGCTGGCATGTTCAATTTTCATTCGGTCTCCACGGGGTTGTGATGAACTAAGCAGGTAACTTAGTCATGCCTTCTTATTGTCAAAGGTTTTTATTCCCTGACAGCTTCCAAAAAGAAGCAAGTTATGGCCCACCTCCCTTTGCTGTGGCCTACACTGGCCCTGAGGACAGTATATAATCCTTGTGTTTGAAACCCAGGAACAGTTCCTGTTATAATTAGGCCTGGGGAACATTCTAATTACACTGGCATATCTTTTGTAGTTTTGCCGAATTAAATGTATGCAAAATTACTGAGATGACACCATTACGCCACATTGCATAATTTTATGGCAAAATGTTAATGTGAGATGTACCATTTGGGTAATATTTTAATGTGAATAGCATTTCAAGTAGATTTTTTCCCCAAATGGACCATTCGGGAAACTTTTGAGTGCAAAACTACAAATCCGAATGCAAGCAGCAGTGTTTAGAACGTGAGCTGCAGTTTTTGTAATGGGGGCAATCAACAATTTTTTTTACCTAAACGGACAGGTTGGGAAGTTCTGGGGGGTGATATGCATTTCACGTAATTGCATGCAATTTTGTGGTAATTTCGTGCAATTCCGCTACAGCAAATAACACAAGTTCTGCACACCCCTTATAATGACCAGGCTTTTCTGAGATGCGTTTCCTCACCTTCCTGGCTCGAACCGTTGTATGGACTGAGTTGTGACCAAGTGTTAGCGTTCGAAAAAGAGAGTTTCTCGATTTAGCAGAAGTGGACTATCTAGATCTCTAAGTATGTCAGTGTGTGCTATTTGATTGTCCTTCTGCATCCTCTCTGCAAATCACTGTCCAGGTGTGTAAAAGAACAAAAAGAGCCCTGCTTTGTAAATGATCTATAAAATTAGATGTAGACAGTTGTAGATAGTATCGACTTTGCTTAACTGTAAATGTGCACACATGAATACATTTCAGATTTCATTTTTTCACTATAAATTGGCTTTCCTATTTTCAGTTTCTATTTTCAATGAATTCCTGTAGGGTTTTTTCAGTGCTTTCTAGTATTTCCAAAATTTGTAATAATCAATGGCTATCGACATTTATGGTTTTTGCTCTGCAGAAAAATCATAGGGGAGCTATTTTTTTCCATTGCTTATAGAGATTTATGGGTTCATTACTGTTTGCCATGTGCACATCCATGCATGACATATATATTTGTCTGTGTATCTTTCTGTCTGTGTGTGTGTGTGTGTGTGTACAGATCTTCTCAGGGGTTTTCAGGCACCCCAAACAAATAGAGAATCCCAGGTAGTCCTACACCAATGACACAAATACATACAGTACCAGTAAGATAAGCCCTGACATTCATCTTTTGTCTGGGTTCAGAGGGATGCCCCTCAAGGCACAAAAGCAACCTCTGGGATTACCTCCCCAGAGTTTCGATGTAACTTATGGTTTGTGAGATCATATATATTATAACACATTCACTTGGATGTGTCCCCACTCGAAATTTTATTTTATTCCCGGGCCATCTGGCTAGGTTTGAAAACGTGAAGGATGGTGGTGATAGGAGAAGATTAGGATTCCTTCACCCCTCCTTACTGCCAAGGTGTCAACATGTTTCTGCCGCTTAAATTGTGCCCACAGTGTCGGGTCACTCCGGCATTCATCAGGACCCTCCGGATCCCAAAACGTAATACCCTCTGATCCTGACTTGGGTATCTGTGCAATATATGTTCTTTCCAACAAATTTCGAGTGGGGACCCATCCGAGCTAGTTTTAGCCTTCACTGGCTGCACTTTTCTTCGGTGATCCCAAAATCTTATTGTTTGTATTGTTTTCCCCTCCCTTTTGCTCCACCCCAGGCGTTGATCGAGGCAGGGGTGTTAGTAAGCAAGCCCAATGATGAAGCATGTCACAATTTTGTGAGTGAGGGCAGTTTTTTTTTCACTGAACACGCGCCACCTTTAAATATACACTTTCCTACTCCTTTCTGTGTGTTATAGTTACTGATTGGGGAGGTCGGAGTAGGGATGTTACCTCTCCCCCCTTCGGGTTGTGTGAATTTCAGATCATATATATTCACTGAAAGTGATGCACCTGATTTGTTTAAGGCACTCCAGCATTTACAGACCAGAGAATGCAGGAAACTAACGACATGTCAGAGATAACAGGCAATTCCCATCTACCACAAGAGACCACAAGACACTGCACACCCAGAAGAGGCTGCTATAATTTTGTAGGGCAGAGTGGGACAAATAAGTACACCAGTATGTAGTTTTTATTTATGGTCCACCATGAGAGAATGCATAGGACTGGAGAAGCTGTCTCTACAATTGCCAAAGGGTAGGTCGGGTCCATCATTAGAAGCTGCTCCAACAGGGGCACCTGCAGAAAGCATGGCAGAGTATCACTCTCACAGACAGTGATTTGAAGGTGTAACAGAGTACTTCACTTGCAGGGGCACTAAGAGATGAAGATCTGTGCAATGATCTTATAGGAATGGAAGTAGGCGGGGTGTAGAGGATTTGGAGCATGGTATAGATAGTCTATAAATATTCACACTTAATGAAAACAAACATTAAACATGAATACTGAAGTACAAATAAATTCTCATGAGTGGCATGTACTATAGTTAGACAGAGCAATGACACACTAAAATGTTTATGCGATTAAGCGGTATTGTAATTACCAACACTCAATTGTGTTACCATCACATGAAAAGATCAGAAAAAAAAATTAGGACGATCAAAACCTGAGATACAGTGCTCCTTGAGTCTAGATTTTGCAGTTCAGAAAGTAGGATGTAGCAAAAGATGAGAAACAGCTATTTATTACAAAGTGTAGGGAGGTCTAATTCACTTAAAGATGTGCGAGTAGCTCAAAACACCCTAAAATGGAATCCTGTGAGATTCATTGTCACTCATTCTGCCCCCATTTTCCCTTTGTATGTTGGGCTCGTCTCCCTTCCTGGGAGTGTTGATGCATTTCTTCCATTAGGAAAGAATTTGGAGGGCGTCTCCTGAGGACATGGAATGGGCATATAGTTTTTTAATCTATCAGCGCATTCACTGCTACGCACAGTTGACACTGCCTGTGATTGTTCCTACAATAGATCGTCTACCAACCACTCTTGGCGGCCCACTCAAGGTCCCCTTGTGGGCCGCTATGTATCCTCTCTATGGCAGCTTGTGCTCTTAGGCAGTCCTGCAGTCTAACCTACTCTGGGTGGCCTCGCTGCGCACTTGCTGCTGGAGCACTGCCACTTCTCCCAATTCCTTACCATTATGCATCTTTTTTTAACTTGTTTGCTTGGGCACCACCTCCTGGAAAGACTGTAATTTTGGAACCAACGCTGACTTCCATGCAGTCATTTCCATACAGGGAAATGGGCTGCTCCGACATTCCATAAGATAGACAGTGGGGAAGATCCTATATTTCATAACTCCATGATTTTTCTTGGTGACTGCTTCATTTCCCCTTACCCTTTTTTGGAGCAATGTTTGGAGGAAAAGCAACTGTCCAACACGGTTTTTCATCTGATTTCGGCCAAGGCCGGATAGAAGCGAAAGAAAGCACGTCCAGTACACCATCTTCATCCTAGCCACACAATGTTCCACTTTTTATGGTCATACAACTTCCCGTTTTACCATACAGGTGGACACATTGACCTGACTTCAGACTTCATTAGAATAGAGGCAAGGGAACAAAGTATTTTATAAGTCTGTGTAAATTATTTGCACAGAATCTCAAGCGTCTTTTCTCTTGCTGTTAACAGAGAGGAAAGTTCAGCCAAACGTTTAAATATTTTCCAGCTGTTTTCTGCAACTTCAGTATTTTTTAATTTCATAGAAATTGCATGAAAATACTCCAACTTCTGGCGGCCAAGCGACTGGAAGACATTTTTCGAGACTTTTCTTCTTGTGGAAGAGATTTCACCAATTGATTCTGGTTCCAATTGAGCAATTCCTACAAAAACCAGTAGATTTTATATTTCAACCCTAATGTAATAAACGCCTAAAGTGTTTTGCTCATTTGAATCACCATTTTAATTGTGTCCTTTTTTAAGCAGGGTAGGATAGCTCAGTGAGTGAAGCTGTGGTTGCTGAAATCTGTGTGATCTTAAGGTCATGTATATTAAATAAGAGGCTTGTCTTTATAAATCTGTGCCTGAATGATTTAAGTTATTCTATGAATGTTTCGAATACAGTCCTGTAGCCTGGAGTGTGTTAAATAATTCAGGAAAAAAAGTAAAGCAAGTTCTGCTTTCATTCAAAACAACAAGGCATATGCTTTTGTGCTCAACTTCCTCAGAAACGTTTCGTGGGCCACCCTAAAAGCTGTGTGCCAAAGCCCTTATCCAATAAGTATATAGAGTGGTGTCCTGAAAACGAATGATGGCAGTTTTCATACCATGTTATGGATTAAGGGACTAATGGCTGTGTCTGTGAGGAAGAGAAATTGACGACCACAAATATACTTATTTATTCAAACAGTTCACACATTGTATGTGTGCTGCACTGTACAGCACACATCCAATGTGTGATTTTCTACAAAATTGTATCAGAATAAGATTTTGTAGTCGAAAGGTGTACTTCCAGAACAAAACCTATGCTAGACTTCATGCATAAACCTTTGCATTAAGGTACACAGGTGTGTGCGTGGTACTGGGCTGCCTGTTTGTTTGGCAGTGTAGGGGAGGAGAGCAGCGGTGGGCCATATTTAGTAACCGTCTCTTCTCTGCTGTCTTTCACTTGTGCAACACAGCACAGCAGTTTTAGTTGCTGCTCTGTCTTGCACTATATTTTAGATAATTTATAGAAACACAACACAGAGCATTCAATAAACACATGTTGGAGGCCATATAATGCAATATGTAATAAAAAATCTGATTTCTAATCAAGTTATTGGTTTAAGGTCTTGGGATGATGAAAAATGTTCTAAAGCAAAAGTTGTTTGTTAACAGTCACGTCAAGAGAGGGATGAGAAAAAAATAATAAGATGGTTAGATTGCTAAGAATACTAGAGACTTCGAATTTATGACTTACTTGAGGTTGACTGATAGTAGCAATCAGGCATGGAAAGGAAAATATTTACTCAAATATGGATGCATATATTGTAGACTTTTAGTTAACGCAAGCAATGGAATTAAGCTCTTGTAAGGTGAGCCATATGTAAAGTAGCCACGAGAACCTTCACAGATTTCGCCACGTTTCACTTCTGATGTGAATGTGGCACAAACAAAAAGTGGGTGAGGTGTGGTTTAACGTTGAAGATATGTAAGTGTGGAAGGAGCAAAATCCATGATAATTTCCAGGATTTACTTTCTTTTGCAAGTTCTTGTCCTTCAAAGATTTTCTGGTAGGGTCCAATCTCACATTCAATAATGAAGCAGTACTTTGTTATTTTTCATATATCTTTGTTATTGAAATTTTGGTTTGAATATTTTTTCTGCAGCTCACTTGGAGCTTTAAGCATGGGCTTGTGATTGCATGGAAACCATGCACACACAAATATTATAGGGCCACATGCATCAAAGTAAAGAATTGGGATTCCTAAATAGCGATTTTTAAGAAATCGCTATTTAGGAATCGCAATTACTTATGCATGTACGAATCGCAGAAAAAATTGCGATTCCTACATATTCCTTAATAGCGACTCGCAAATTGCGACTCGCTTTTAAGGAATGCCTTCCCATTCATCCCTAAGGGCCTAGAGGCCCATAGGATTGAATGGGAAGTCATTCGCAATTTGCGAGTACCAAATAGGTACTCGCAAATTGCGAATGCAATTTGAAAGTGCTAGGGGCCTTAAAGGCCACCCTGCTGCACCCCCAAATTTGGCATGTGTGAACATGTGGCACACACATATGCCCTAAGGGCATATGTGTGCGCCACATGGCACTTTGAAAAATGCACTTTTGTGCATTTTTCAAAGTTTTTGCAAATTATCATCAACTTGCAGTTGATGGTAATTAGCGTTTCCTAAATGCGAAGTCGCATTTAGGAAAGGCTTGATGCATCCCAAATAGGGAATCGCATTTGCGATTCCCTAAAAGCATTCGCAATTTAGGTAATCGCAAAATTTGCAATTACCTATATTACGAATGGGTTTTGGGTTGAAGCATCCCAATTGCCTAAATACCATTCTGTGAATCGGCCCGTTTGCGACCGGTATTTAGGTTGATGCATGTGCCCCATAGTGTTTCCATCTTTGCCAGAAGAAGTGACTATGGGCTATATGTCATGTGAATCTAAATGTCAGTCATGGTTTTACATGTAGGCTGGAACCTTTCCTGAGGTTCTACAAACATGAAAGAGAATGAGGCTTAGTGTGAGGGCATGTTGACTTCATATTTCATTAGGACCGGGACATTATTGGCTGAGAAGAGTAGATTGTCAGCAAAATTGGTTTAAAATGTGCATTATTTGCCTGTCTAGCTTTGTGCTCCTCCTGTTTCTCTTGTGGCATTGCCAGAGTCACTAGTTCCTCCTATGTCCCCTTAACTGACTTTTGAAGTATCTCTCTGATGATTCTTAACTATTAATCCCTCTAAGATGTTTGCCTTTGAGGGACCGTAGAAGATGTGGTTTCTACTAAACTGTGTAATAGAACCCTATGCTTTCCCATCTCCACTAGAATGCAGGTCTACTTTGAACTTTCACTTTAAACACTGACATTGAACAATCTTTAAACACTTGGTCGACTTAGTATGAGTGGACCTCTGCCACCTCTTCTTGTAGCGTTGCTCTGCCCTACTTTTCTCCTGCTCATGTCCAACATGAATATAATTTGATGCTCATACTTACCCACTGGACTTGCCCAACGGCTGCCTTCAAGTCACCATCATTTTATTATCACAAAACCCTATTCAAGATCATGGATTTCAAAAGTACCTGACTTGCTTTGCATTCCACTTGGTTCCAGTGGAAGTTCAGAGGCAGTGACTCCTAATCCTTAGGATATTAATGAGAATGGAGAGCGGCATTGACTGATGAAAATACTTTGACTTTCACCTCGTCCTGAAAGAGCATGGGGGCTTGGGTAGCATCCAAGGTTCAAATAATTTCTATCCCACTGGAACCAATGAGTTAGGTTGTATCCTTTTCTTTCAGGAGGTGCCTCACCACAATGTGATGTTCCACAAAGACACCCTTCGTCTCGCTCTTTTCTCAATATCTGGCTTGGCTCACTTTTTCAAATTTTATCACATCATCAGTTCCATTGGAGTGCCTTCAATCATTCACACTAGTCTGCATCAAACTTTCCCATGATGATCATTCCATGACTACCTTGCAAAATAACCTGTCTTAGGCCAGGTTTCAATAAATTTGTCTCCAGCTTAACAGTTCCAAAGCCAAACTAATCCTTTTCAGGAACACAGAAAGCAAACTCTTCGATCCACTAAAACACTTGCTACCTCATTTAGAGGTCGGCAGAGCAGAAGCTTCAGTATGAATTGGAGAAACTCCCGTTCCACCAAACTCATAGTTCCCCTCTCTGATTTAGAGTCGGGGCAATCACTAGGTTTCCAGTATTTGAGTCTCAGCTTGCTCCACTATATGAAACATTTGTTTGACGCATCCGTCACAGAGCCACAGTGGCGCCAGTCTCACCCTATTTATGGCAGGACTGCCACCACTGATTTACCCTGCCCTTGATTCGATGTAGGGCTGGCTGCCCCAGAGAGGGTATAAAAACACACAAACTTTGTGATTGTTTCTTTCATGTTTTAAAGATTTGAGTTTGATGTGCACTGTTTGATATGTTGGTCGTTAGGTGTAATGTTTCCAATTATTTTATTTCTTTCTCAATTTTGATGAGTTGTTCTTTCCATTTTAATAAAATATATAAGAGTGTGATGGGGACTGAATGGGTGGGTTAAATATGTTTGTTTCCTTTAGTTGTTTGCTAAAGTTAATGCCACATGAGATAGTCCTGAGCAAAGTGAGCAAGCTGCATAAAGAATTAAAACTAATAACAAACATCTGTTTTTGGCGTTCTATGACTTTTCGGAATATTGATAAGCATTTGAAATTTTGAAACTGTATTTTCAAAGGAAGCTCCCAGGGGTAGGCAAGATATTTTGCTGACGTGCTGTCTGTTATGAGGAAAAATGTGCTTACATTTAAGATATCAACAAACTATAAAAACCGAAAAGAGTGACCTCAGAGAAGGCAGTGTTAGAGTACAGAAGGTGCCGTGGCAGCTCAGTAAAACGTGCTCCATTTTGTCTAGTAGATATTTAACAATGTGGAGAAATATTTTATGATGAATGGAAAATCTAACGAAAACCTTACCAAATGAGGTATGGGTTTGGCCATCATGCAGGCTCAGTTTTTGAAGGTAGCAGCAGTGCTGCTGCGTGAGATCCAAAGGGGGGGTGATCATCATAGCGCTCATTATGAGTTCAGGGCTAAATTCTGGTCCCTGTGCAATGTGAAGATAAATATCACACCCACTAATTTTCCCTGATATGTTCTGCCTAGTCAAACCTGCTAAAATTTATCAGGGTACTGGGCCAAGAAAAAGGCAAAACATGGATTTTAATGTGTTACAAACTTTTTCTGCATGTTATGCCTCATTTTCAGGTTGAAAACTCAGAACAGGAGAATTTTGCCACAGCTGGTTAAATACCTCGCCATAGCGTAACGGTATTTTCCTGGCGTGGAAAACACCGTATTGCACCCAACTTGTAAGGAGGGCCCTAATGTCACATTTGTTATGTAGCTACCACAAGTCCTCAGACCTTCATTCCATTGTGTTCTCTCTGAGACATGAGCTGTGGTGCAGTGGCGGCTCGCAGAGGGAGTGCTGCGAGGCTGCCGAGTTGGCGATGCAGCGAGCGCAAGGTAAATAGTTTTATTTATTTAATTACTTACTTTACTCCTGTCTGTCGTATGTCTGAGTCCACTACCCCCCCCACCCTGCCCCTCCCCCGCCCCACCACCCCGCAGCACTCCCTCGGCGAGCCGCCCCTGCTGTGGTGCTGTATCCTTAGTTTAATCGACACTCAAACGTGAAAGGTCTTGTTTTTCCTTTTCAAAAAGGTCTTCGGTGGACACAGAGAAAATGTAGTTGTGCAAAAGAAGCAAAAGCACAGTAGTAACCAGCTTAGAGTTTGTATGTCAGGGCAGCATTGATCAGTCTGGATGGACATGGTGGCCATTTTTCCTTGTTAGGTCCGGCAACAGACAGCTTTGCCAGTTGGAAAACACTGTGTCATCAATTTCTCAAAAAGGTACAGCAAGAAGTAAAGATTGATAGGGCTTTAGTAAGTCCAGTTTAGTTATTGACTTTCATGTTTATGTCATGGTTTGCCATTGCTTGATTGGGTGTCCATCAAGGCCATGGATTCAAGGGATGTTACGTTGTCCGCTCTGTGATTATATTAGGTTTTGGTGATGGTAACTCAAATAGTCCTTTTGCTGAAAGGCAAATGTGACATGAAGTATATTTTGTCATAGTAAAGCTTATCTATTTGCTTTGTTGACTCAATTACATTTTAATTGCTGACTTGCACTATTTAATTTAGGAAGCATGTGTTGCTTGGAGGCCTAAGCCTGTCATAAAACACAGTGGTAATATCCTTTGTATGCTCATTTGTTGTATTTTGCTGTCATGATAAAATGTTGCAGGATTTACAGCTGTTTTTATTCACAAAGAAAAGAGATGCGCACATTTGGGTCTTCTTAAAGATGCAAAGAAAGTACTGACCCTTTGCCAAAAGGATATTCTAAGCAATATTTTACTGTGTATGCCTTTGACATTCATCTCTTACAATGCAAATGTCACCTTTTGACTCCTTTCAATAACACTTTACTTTGAGGGTACAGGTAACTTCCTTAGTTCACTATTGTTGTAAATCAAGTTGTTGCTTCATAATGGTATTTTTGTTTTATTACAGTTGGGGCAACACAAACAAAATGCACCCAACAAATACCAATAACTTTAAGTCGCAAAATGATAGTCCTTTTGATTTTACCATTGCTTGTGTCTTATTTCTCGCTGCACATATTACAGAAACTTGGCAAATTACTTTTGCGCTATTTTCTCCAGTTTATGTTACATGGTCTTGGGCAAATATTGAAGGAAACTGTGTAGGAAACCTTTGCAAGACACATTTATTCCTGTAAATCATATTACATATTTTAGACATATTAGCATCGAAATCTTATTTCATGAATAACAATTTTTATAAACTGGAGGGCATATTTACAAGATAACGATGCAGCTCCTCTGTAAGCCATCTTGCTGCGCAAAGCTGCATCATTAGGAAAGTGCAGGGATACGTTGTATTTACAAGAATACCACACATCCCTGTGCTTTCTTCTGCGCTGGGGCAAAATAGGTTTCCTAGCGCCAATGTAGGCATCCTTGCACCATAGTGCAAGGGTGCCTGCGTTGCAGGAATGATTGTTTTTGTGCTGGAAGGGACGCCTTCTTCTACAAAAACAATAATTGATGATCTTTTCCTCCTTCTATGTATGCTGCAAATCGCACCACACATAGAAAGAGGGAAAACGAGGAGCAATAAAGGTATTTCACTGCGCCACTTTTATACCGCCGCTGGGGAGGCGTTAGAATCTGACGCATTCCCAGGTTTGCGGAACCTTGTACATCTGAGAATGCATCAGAATCCATGGGTGTTGCTTGGGAACACCCACAGCAACATCCATAGAACGCCCCTTTTACCCAGAGTAATGTATGAATGGGGGCCATGTTTACAAGGCCATGAACAGCCATGCAGGAAGCTTGCTCTGTATCTACTATACCAAAATGAGGTATAGTGTGTACAGAGTCCAGTGGAACCCCAAAGGTAGGCATAGTTAAAGTAGATAGCACCTTACTCTCTATTTGTGGTAGTGTGGGTGAGCAGTAAGGCTTTATCAGAGGGTAGTGTTAAGCATTTGTTGTACACACTCAATCAGCAAATTATGTCACACACTCAAAGACTGAACTCAGACCAATTTGATTTGTATAAAAATATTATTTAGTTGTATTTAGTTCCTAGAACCAAGCAAGCCTGGGACAGGTAAGTGTATATGAGAAGTTTCAAGGCAGGTTGAACAATACAAGCAAGCTGAATGAAAATGACTTTGTTACAGGTTGCTAAATGCTTTCAATACAGTGGAAATTACTGTTAGATTACTTTGAATTACTTTGCAGATTACTTTCCGGATTACTTTTTCTACTCAGTATGATACACCTAGATATCACACTGGGACATTTCCTAGAGAAGAGGTAAGTAAGCAATTTTTAGTTCTTTGAAGTTTTTCAAAGTTCAATACAAAAACCAACTCCACGAAACATTTTTCAAGGAAAACCAGTCAATGTATTCCTATGGAGAGAAATGAAGTTATTGGTTAACTGGTAAGTACTTTGTTGTGGGAGTTGGTATTCTGGGGTTAGAACCAGGGTTCCCCCAGGGTCAAGGATGCACTCTTGTTACATCCTCAGCAGCACTTGGGCCGCCGGGTGCAGAGTGCTGAGGCCCAATGTTATCCAATGGGGGGTAGGGGGCCTCCGGTTGGTGGCTGCTCATGAGCAGGCCCCAGCTCCGGGGTTCAGCTCAGGGTACAGGGGATCCGATTTAGCACCCAAGGTACACCCACTGCAGCGCAGGGGCGGCTGGGTGCAGGGTGCTGGTTTGGTGTTGGGTGCCCTGTTGATTTCAATTGGGATTCTCCGGTTTCAACAAAGACTTGCTGGCTCGGGACGAAGATCTTCTGGAGGTGACCACTGGTTGGAGAGGTAAGTTGGGATGCCTGGGGATGCTGGGACACCGTCGGTTGGGCCACCCAAGGTCGTGGGACTTCGGGCGCAGGGGTGTCTTTAGGCATCGGGTTTTCCTTACCAGCTACGGTCGCGGTCGGGGGGGATCCTCCAGAAAGAGGCTGCAGGCTTCTCTGGGAGATTCGAGGCAGGTCAGAGATCACCAGATCTCAGGTCAGGATCTCCTCGTGGTGTTGGGCCACTCGAACTCGGGCCGTGGGCGTCGGGTGCAGAGTGGTGCAGACTCGCAGATTTGGCCGGAGCCAGAGTCTGTGAGTGAGCAAATCCAGTGCTCACGGGAGACAGAGTCTTTTCTGTGGAAGGCAGGGCAGGTCCTCTGGGTTTTTGAGGATGCTGGCTGCAGGACACACTGGGATTTCACTTCTGCAGGTTCGAGGTGGGGACAGGCCGGTAGGGCTGGGGCCAAGTCAGTGGGCGTCCTCCTTTTCTTATCTTTTGCACAGCTTCTTTGGTCTTTCTTCTTAGTCGGTTCTTGTCTGAGGAGGCATGGTTCAGGGTTAGCCCTAAATACTAGATTTAGGGGCGTTAAGGTAGGTAAAGGTTGGGACCAATGGGTCCCTTCCTTGGGGTGGGTACACCCCCTATTATGCCACCCTCCAGTGGGTGCGGGGCATATCCCTCACTCTGGTTGGCTGGGTCCCCCCCATCTGCAAGATGGCGAGGACTGAGAGTTGTGCTTCACCTCGCCTCCCCCACCTGAGGGGTGGGGTTGGCAAAGGTGGGCACACCGCCCTTCCTCACTTGGTTTTCCCGCCGATTCTCCCGCCCAAAGTGGGGGTCTGAACCGGTGGGGGCCAGTTGTTGGAAGCAGCAAAAGGCCTGGGGAAGCTCACAAAGGCGGCAAGCCTTTGAAGCTTCCCCTTCGTGGACCCTGCCCATCCTGGGGGAGGAGGCTTGGCACCCCATCCCATGATGTGCATTGTTTCAGACCCCCGAGAGCAGCAGGCTCTCGACCCAGGGGTCCAGAAACATGTCTGGTGGTGGCAACTGACATGCAGCCACTCAGCCTGGACACTAGTGTTAGGTCGTTTTTCAAGGGGCATCTCTAAAATACCCTCTGTGTGCATTTTTCTTTAAATCCCACTTTTCATCAGTGTGGGTTTAATGTGCTGAGAAGTTTGATACCAAACTTCCCAGTTTTCAGTAAAGCCATTATGGTGCTGTGGAGTTCGTAATGACAAACTCCCAGTACCATATACTCTTAATGGCATTACTGCACTTACAATGTCTAAGAATTGGCTTAGACACTGTAGGGGTACAGGGCTCATGCACCTGTACCCTCACCACTCGTTTGGTGCACCCAGCTAGAGGGGTGGCTGACCTATGCCAGGGCAGTGGGTTGTAGGCATGGCACACAGGGATGTGTGCCATGTCGACTCTTCACTTTGTTCTGCACCAAAATACGCAGCCTGCAAAGGCAGTGTGTGTGTGTAAAGGTACAGGGCCTCTAAGGGTGGCACAATAAGTGCTGCAGCCCTTAGAGGCCTTCCCTGGCTACAGTGCCCTTGGTACATGTGGTACCATGTACAAGGGACTGACCTGTGGCCAAAGAGTGCCAATTGGGTTTGGTTTTCAATGCAGTTTTAGGGAAAGAACATCGGCCCTGGGTACCTGGTTGGCAGGAACCCAGGGCACACTCAGTCAAAGCACATCAGCAGTTTAGCAAAAAGTGGGTGCATCCATGCAAAAAGAGGGCACTTTCTTACAGGTGTCCATCAAGGCCATGAATTCATGGGATGTTACATTGTCCCCTCTGTGATTATATTAGGTTTTGGTGATGGTAACTCAAATAGTCCTTTTGCTAAACGGCAAATGTGACATGAAGTATAATTTGTCATAGCAAAGCTTATCTATTTGCTTTTTTGACTCAATTACATTTTAATTGCTTCCTTGGACTATGTAATTTAGGAAGCGTGTGCTGCTTGGAGACCTTAGCCTGTCAAAAACACAGTGGTAATATCCTTTGTATGCTCATTTGTTGT
This sequence comes from Calotriton arnoldi, assembly GCA_963921515.1. Classification (NCBI taxonomy): domain Eukaryota; kingdom Metazoa; phylum Chordata; class Amphibia; order Caudata; family Salamandridae; genus Calotriton; species Calotriton arnoldi. The sequence continues at coordinate 994,790 of CAWUFW010004777.1, forward strand.
ATTTTGCTGTCATGACAAAATGTTGCTTCATAATGGTATTTTTGTTTTATTACAGTTGGGGCAACACAAACAAAATGCACCCAACAAATACCAATAACTTTAAGTCGCAAAATGATAGTCCTTTTGACTTTACCATTGCTTGTGTCTTCTTTCTCACTGCACATATTACAGAAACTTGGCAAATTAATTGTGCACTATTTTCTCCAGTTTGTATTACATGGTCTTGGGCAAATATTGAAGAAAACTGTGTAGGAAACCTTTGCTAGACACATTTATTCCTGTAAATCATATTACATATTTTGGACATATTAACAACGAAATCTTATTCCATGAGTAACAGTTTTTATAAACTTGAGGGCATATTAACAAGATAATGTTGCAGCGCCTCTGTAAGCCATCTTGCTGTGCCAAGCTGCATCATTAAGAAGTGCAGGGATACGTTTTACAACAATGCAACACATCCCTGTGCTTTCTTCTGCGCTGGGAAAGAATAGGCTTCCTAGCGCCAATGCAGGCATCTCTGCACTAGTAGCGCTCGTGGTGGAGTGTGCGAGGTGACGTGGGCGGGGAGTAGGTGGGGGTAGTAAAGTACAGAATACGGCCGAATAGAGGTAAGTAAACAAATAAATAAATAAAACGAATTTGCTGCGCGCGCTGCATCGCATTTGGCGATGCAGCGCGCGCAACGAAATTCGTTTTATTTATTTATAGGTTTACTTACCTCTATTCGGCTGTATTCCATACTTTACTACCCCCACCCTGCCCTCCCCTGCCCCACGTCACCGCCCGGCAGCACTCCCACCACGGGCCGCTACTGCCTTGCACCATGGTGAAGGGTGCCTGCGTTGCAGGAATTATTGTTTTGTGCAGGAAGGGACACCTTCTTCCACAAAAACAATAATTGATGACCTTTTCCTCATTCTATGTGTGCTGCAGATCGCACCACACATAGAAAGAGGGAAAACTAGGAGAAATAAAGGTATTTCTCCTCACTGCACCACTTTTACACCGCCTGTGGGGAGGCGTTAGGATCTGACGCATTCCCAGGTTTGTGGAACCTTGTACATCTGAGAATGCATCAGAATCCATGGGTGTTGCTTGGGAACACCCACAGCAACACACATAGAACACCCCTTTTACGCAGAGTAATGTATGAATGGGGGCCATATTTACAAGGCCATGAAAAGCCATGCAGGATGTGTTTGCATGACCTTCTAAATATGGGCCAGCACACTGGGCCACCGGAGCATCAAAAAAAGTGATGCTCCGGTGGCGCAAGGGACTTTTAAATATTCCCCCAAAGCCTTCAAACTTACATTGCCTCAAACATTGTCCCATATCAGAAATGTGGAAAATGTTTTCTCCTTCTCTTAATTTGGAAAAAGTGCACAACAGAACAAATGTGAAATCAGTTTGCCCCATGTTTTGCCCTCATACAGAACTTTAATTTGGAGCTCCATTCAGTATTAGATGTAAAGCAAACATTGTGTTAAAGGATCTTTTCTGCTAATTTTGTGGCACAAGGGAAAAGTTCCTCAAACAAAGGGCTCATATTACAGAAACCTTTAATTTTAGCAAAAATAAAAAGAGCCAACATGTATGCAGCATTTTAACTGCTTAAACATAGCGAATGGTAACAATGTATTTCCTCTTATACTGACGATTTCTACTAGGACAAAGGAAAAAATATTTTATCCTTTTATTGCTGTGTTACGTGACATTAAATGTGGTAGACAGATTGAGACAAACATAGGGGCCTATTCAAAAACTGCATTTTGTAATAGGTGAGTAGTACTTCAGTAGTACTGTTCACGTATTACAAATTATTCAAAACTTAAATAAATATATTTGAATTACTTATTTAATTCACATTTAATTTCGTGTGTTAACATTTTATTTTGTTAATTCTAGGTTTAAAATACATATATAAAATGATGCTAAATTCATATATATATATTTTTTTTTAAACTTTATTTATTCTTTTTCGTTTGCATGATCAAGAATAAGCATTGTATTTGTGTCTTAGTTCGCTATTGCATCAGTACAAATTGTCAATTCACATTTACATCATTAACATTACATTTGGCAGCATGTGGGACTTGAAACAGAAATTGTAAAATCGATGCATGCACAGGTTATCATAATTAGCATTAATAGGGAGGGGTCCCGTACTGGACACTGATCCCAGGAGAAATCTGTTGGGGCGCAATCTGCACCCAGGAGACAAGCATTCCTGCAATTTACCATTGACCTCACTGCGGCAATAGGGCGAAGGTGTTCTGCAGAGGACTGCCTACCCCACCCCCTCTGGCACCAAACCCCGCTGCAGTGATTGGTCAGGCTCCTGACGTACTGCCTCAATGTAAGACCGGTAAGGGTCCCATATGTCCTTGGGACGGGACGAACTGGGCAACGTAGTGGCATATATTTCACTGTTGACGTTGCAATAAGCTAAACTCCTTAACCAACTCTGTGCAGTTGGGACCGACCTGCGACCCCAATGAATAGCTATCTCACGCTTAGCCAGGACGAGTCCCAGTGCAGCGAACCGTCTGACTTTTTTAGGGAAGTTAACTGTATAACCCAGTAGGGCCACCTCCGGGTTAGGAGTCAGGGCAAGATTGGTTATCTTCCCTAATATGAGGTGTATGTGCTCCCAGTAGTGTTGTAGTTTTGGACACGTCCAGGTAAGGTGTGCAAAATCCGCATTAGGAGCGGAGCATTTACGACAGTTATGCGGTTGGGTAGGGTCAATCTTGTGTGCTAATGCCGGTGCGGCGTAAAAATTTAAAATGTAGGAGCTTGTGTCCAGGGGCGTAGCTAGGCCTTAGGCTGCCCGTGGCGGTCCCTGCGTTTGCCGCCCTCGGCAAAATGATAGAAGAGCGGGGGGGTGGGGTGGTGGTAGCGGCCGATTCTTGCGGCCGCGATGGCCGCAGGTAAGAGCGGGTGAAGGGGGGCCGGCTGCCGCCCCAAAACTCGTGCCGCCTGGGGCGCTCCGCCCCCATCGCCCCCCCCTAGCTACGCCACTGCTTGTGTCTGCTGTTTAACGAAACGTCCCGTGTGACCGCGCAACATGCAAGCCATTGCTCGTCCGTTATCGTGAGTCCCAAGTCGGCATCCCATGCCCCGCGAATCTTACTGTCGTCCACTGGCTTCAGTGTCATGCATGCCTTATAGAGTTTTGAGATGAGATGTGTGTTGTCCTTGTGTTCAACAACCCTGGTGAGAGGTGAAAAGGAGACAGGCTCTAGCGGAAAGAAAGGGAAGGTGGAACATAGGGCAGAGCGGAGGCGTCCCATGATGAATCTGTCCATAGTGGTGCCTGACTGGAACCGATCATCTTCTGCGAGGGAGAATATGTGGCCGTCAGGGTATAGGTCGCCTACTCGTGTGATTTCAAATTTGGTGAGAGTGCGTTGCACCAGTCGCTCTTCCGTGATTGGTATTAAGCGTGGGTTTATAATGGGCAAAGCGGAGGAATACAGGGCTGCCGTGCCTGTATACCGGCATAACTTCTTCCACGCCCAGCTGGTGGTGGAAACGGTTTGGATGTCCAGTGGGTCTCTGGGAAAGCCCGTAGGGAGTATGGCTGCAAGTTGCTCTGGGAGTACCAAGTCAGCCTCCGGGCGGAGGTAAGGAATCCGGGCATCCGGGTGGTACCATGCGTGAGCGTAGCTGCACTGGGACACTAAGTAATAGAGCTGCAAGTCTGGGACATTGTAACCCCCTCTCTCGTATGGTAATGTGAGGACTTCCCACCGGACACGTGCCCGCCCCCCTCCCCATATCAATCGGGTTAACAGGGTGCTGAGTGTGTGAAAAAATGTGTTGGTGAGTGGGATAGGTATATTATTAAACAGATATAGAAATTTAGGGAGAATTATCATTTTTAGAAGCGATACCCGACCGGCTAGGGATAAGGGTAGCCGCAGCCATTTCTCTATTTGAGTTGTGAGTGCGTCGATGGCTCGTCCATAATTGAGGTTTATCATCTGGGCAGTCTCTAAGTGAATGTGAATTCCTAGATATTTCACTGATTCCGCACACCATTCTAAGGGGAATTCCCATTCCCATTGTTTCGTGCTGGCTGTCAGCGGAAATATAACAGATTTATGCCAGTTTATCCCTAATCCTGAGTAGCGGCCAAATCGAATAATTTCTCTAATTAGTTTGTGCAAATTATCCTGCGGGTGGCGAACATAAAGGATCGTGTCGTCCGCGTACAGGGACACCAAAAGAGGGCCAGTGTTGAATTGTAGGCCCCTGTGTAAATGTCGTTCCTGAAAGTGCCGTATCAATGGGTCCATGGCCAGTATAAATAACAATGGAGACAGTGGGCAACCCTGCCTGGTGCCCCGGGACAATTGAAAGGGAGCGGAAAGCGTTCCGCTTAACCGCAACCGCGCAGTTGGTTTGGTGTACAGTAATGTGGTTGTGTCGATGAAGCCCATGGGCATGCCCATGCGCCTCATAACCGAGAGAAAGAAGGGCCATTCCAAAGTGTCGAAGGCCTTCTCCGTGTCCAAGAGCACGGCAGCCGCCGGGGTGTCAGGATTAATCCTGTGCAGGACCGAGAAAAGCGTTCTGAGATTTAGGGATGTTGATCGATGTGGCACAAAACCAGATTGAGCCGGAGAGATAATAAATTCCATTAATTGGGACAGCCTATTAGCGAACACTTTGGCAAGGATTTTGTAGTCTAAATTCAATAGGGATAGTGGCCGATACGAACCACATTGTGTAGGATCCTTACCCGGTTTGGGAAGGAGGACTATGACAGCTTCCCTGAGTGTAGGAGGAAGTGATTGTGTCTCCAGTGCCTCGGCATACACCTCAATGAGCTGTGGGGCTAGTAATTCTTTGTATTCTTTGTAAAAATCCCCAGAGAGACCATCCAATCCGGGTGCGGACGAGCCGAGAATGGTCTCTATGGCCAAAAGCACATCCGCGACCGAGATGGGCTCCGCCAGGAAGTCCTGCATGTGTTTTTCAAGATACACCAGGGATATCTCGTTCAGATAGGCCTCTTGGGCCTTGTGGTCGCTCCCAATAGTGGAGGAGTACAGAGCAGTAAAATATTCCAGGAACCGGGACTGAATGTCCGCCGTAGAGGTGTACACGTGTGCTTCTGGGGAATGTAGTTCAGTGATATAGGTTTTATGATATGGGGGGCGTAGGAGTTGGGCCAGCACCCTGCCCGGTCTGTCGCCCTCACCGTAGCGCCGGGCTGTTTGATATTTTCCTAGGTATAAGATCTCCCTGTCGGCTGTTTCCCTATACTCCTCCATTAACACCAGTCGTCTGCTCTCATAGTTAGAATGTGCGTGGCTTGTGGTGTCACTGTCTAAGGCCAGGAGGTCGCGCTCTAAACGCGCCAATGTGTTACGGAGATCCCGAAGGACTCCTGCATGCTTCGCTATACACGTGCCCCTTATGACAGCCTTAAAACCCTCCCACAGTGTCGCCCTCGTGGCCACCGAGCCCGTGTTTATGGCAAAATAGTCCTCTATGGCCTCCCGAATTTCTTCCTTAAACACCTCATCGAGCAATGCATGGCTGGGGAAGCGCCACTGGCGTTCGAAGCCCTCTAGGCAGGGGATCCGAAGGCGCAGCGTCACTGGGGAGTGGTCAGAGTAGGTTCTGGGAAGGGTCCCGACTGTCTCGCACCAGCCATAAATGTCTGGGGTGAGTAGCCAATAGTCAATCCTCGTCCAGGTATTATGTTGACCTGAATAGTGGGTGTACGCGGTAGAGCTGGGATTTCGTTTGTGCCAAACATCCAACAGCGTGAATCGGGCACAGAGCTCCAGGAGTGCTCGACGGGATCGTGGCTTAGTGTCAGGGGCCTTTGAAGTGCTGTCTAGTTCAGGGTTAGGTAGGAGGTTAAAGTCTCCGCCTACAATTAATGTCTGCGGGGGCAGTCGCATGAGCTGTGCCTGCAGGGAATGATAAAAGTCGGGGGAATCACTGTTGGGTGCATAAAGACAAAGTAGTGTAATGTTCCTGCCCGATAGGGTCCCAGACACTGCGATATATCTACCCCCGTCGTCCTGGAACGTCGAGCTAAAATGAAAGGGAACTCGCTTATGTATTAGGATGGCGGTGCCCCGAGCGTAGGAACTGTAATTGGCGAAATATCGATGTGCCCCCCAGCTGGTGCCAAAGTGTGCTGAGTCCGTTTTGGGGAGATGGGTCTCCTGCAAGTAAGCAACATCTACTTTGTGTCTAACTAAGTACTGCAGCACCTGTCTACGTTTTCGTGTATCGTTAAGACCCCGTACATTCCAGGACATTAGTGAAAGGTCAGAGGGACCTGCGATATTACCAAACCTGGCCATCAATGCAAAAGAACAGTGTCAATGCTGTAGTGGAAATAAAACTGCCAATTATGTGCAATAGTGAATGACTAATAACAATACTTGAGACCCAATTTCCAAAGTGAAGTATCCCCCCGCCTCCCCCCACCCAACCCCACCCCAACCAGGGAAGGGCCATTTCCCAATTAACAAAGAACAGAAGGTACCAAATTGCCACACAGTAGAATGCTAGACCCAAAAAGAGGTACCCTAGATCAAACCGAACCATTCTCGATGGATACACCAAGGGGGGCGGTAACGCCCCGGCTAGCTGTCAGCTAAATTGCAATGTCTTGTAAAAGTATCAAAAACATATTCCCAACACAAAAAAAACCACAAAACAACCACAGTTGAACCTGTGAGGGTGAGACGTCACCCGGTCCCAGCGCTGGAGAAGAGATCAGCACTGGCGTCGGATCCGCTATGCGGAGGGGAAGGGCCGGCCACTGCTCTGTCGGAAGGTAGATTGTTCTTTTTGTACATACGACAGAACTCTTGTGCTTCAGTCGGAGTATCAAAGATTCGAGCGCTGCCGTCCACATCGACCCTCAACCGGGCCGGGTAGAGCATGCCATAACGCAACCCCATATTTCTCAAAGCAGCCTTGACCCCATTGAATTTACGCCGTGCGTCTTGCACCATGATTGTGAAATCCGGGTAGAAGGAGAGTTTTGAGCCCTGCCAGTCAATGTCGCCTTTTTCTCGGGCCATACGAAGTGTCGTGTCTCGGTCCCGGAAGTTCATGACCCGGGCCACTATGGGTCTGGGAGGCATACCAGGCCTGGGGCGTGGGCCTAGGGATCTGTCCGCCCTCTCGATCACAAAGCCGGCCGTGAAGGAGTCCTTACCAAAAAGTCCGAGCAGCAGTGTTTCCACAAACTGGTCCATGCGGCCAGTGGGGGTTGTCTCCGGGACCCCAATAATGCGGAGGTTGTTGCGGCGGCTGCGGGCTTCAAGGTCCTCATTTTTGATGGCCACTTCCTTCAGGATACGCTCAACCCTTTCCAGACGCTTCACCGACTGCGCGGTCCCATCATCTATATCGGATATGCGTGCCTCAGCCACATCGAGGCGCCTGTCGTGGACTTGGATTTTAGCGCCCATACTGGAGATATTTTTATCCAGCAGATCGAAGCGGGTATCCAGTGCTTTAAAGCCCGCTCTCATCTCCCGGAGCAGGGACGTGGTTGTGTCCGCTGGAGCGGCCTCCTGGTCTGGTTGGTGTGCCGAATCGGCCATGGGTAAGTCCTGTGGAGGTGCAGGCTCAGTAAGCTTTTCAAAAGGCAAAGTTTTTTGCCTCGGATCTTTGCGGCCCATGCCGCGTCAAAGTTGCGTTGCAGGAACCTGCCCGGCGTGGTATATGCACAGGATCACAGGGCGGCAAAGTCCGACGTGCCGGGGTCGTGGACACCCGGGTCGACAGCTGGAGCCGGCGGAGCCCGCCAGAGGCCGAGGGGGTGGCAGCCTGAATCTGGAATGCTGTGGGCGCGGTGGAAGGCAGCACCCCAGAGGGGGCCAGGACGGGAGATCGGGGAGCCCCACACGTGTGTGGGAGCCCCAAGCGGCTCCAACGTCGGCCACCGGTCACCTGCAGCCAACCACCCCTCGGTAATGTAGAGAGCCGGCCGGAGGGGCAGGCCGCTGGTCCCGAGCGGGGGAGGCGCACCAATCTGGAAGGGCCGCAGCGGCAGCACCAAAGAGCAGCGCGGCTCTGTCTGTCGCGCTGCGGGGGAGGGCAGCAGGTCTCGTCCCTCGGCAAGGCCCCCAGTCGGGTAGAGTCAAATCGCCGCGCACAGGCCCCACAGCGTCAGCGCAGAGTCCCCCAGCCCCGTCCCTCGATCCAGACGTGAGGGCAGCAGTGGCGGTGGGCAGGGGGACTGCGCGCCTCACAAGTGATCCCAGGCCGCCAAAGGCCGTCTGCAGCTCGGCAGTCCTCGGCCGCGCGTTGGTGGCAGCTCCGCCCAGCGGAGAGGAAGTCGGGCACGAGGCCTGCTGCCAAGCCGGTCGTCACTCCTCAGCCCGCCGCCACCGCCGATTGCATGTACCGATCAAGGCCACAGTTGCACCGATGGGGTCCGTGCATCTTGCGCTGCGTTCCGCATCGGGGTTCCAGGTTCGAAAGCTGTTGCAAGTGGGGGAATATGTTAGGAAGCTGACTGCGCCAGACGGAGCTTCAGTGCCAGGCAGCCATCTTCGTCGCCGGCTTGGCCACGCCCCATGCTAAATTCATATTTCATATGAAAAATATTTGTATTGTTTTGTTTAAATATTAATAACTTCAATATTTTTTCTTATACTTTCCCATAGGGAGAGCTCTACCTCAGTGGCCGAAGTCTTCACCTAGGTGTGAAAAATTTCCAGTAGTAATTTTACATTCCTAAATCCTGGTATAGGAGGATCCTTCAGGAGGTGGAGGCATGTAAGATTGCACCTGGGAGTAACTTAACGCTCAGAAATGGTAAATAGAAAAAAGTGTACGGTTCCTGCAAGATATAATAGCAGATTTACACATGGTTGAATTTTAACTTGTACATTTACCTTTGTGAATAGGCCCCATAGGTTTTTACATGTCTCTTCATATGAATAGCAGAACTAGGGCAATGTCTGGCTCTCTGTTGTGTAATAAAGCTGCTATTTGTGGACTAGGATGTCTCAATTTAAGACTGACTCATACTCATAAAATGGTTCACAAACAGTAGATTTGTAGATCCATTTCCTCCATATTCCATCAGGTGCAAAATATCTTTCTGTGATAAAGACTGGGTCAATATTGGTTTGCACTTTCCCCTGTTGTACAACCAGTAAAATAATGCAAAATGAGTTTGCCTTGCTTTTTGTGTAAGTACAGAGTTTCTGTAATGTGGGAAAAGGTTATTTGATAGACAGCTCAGAATATTCTTCTGAGGCTATTATTTTGCCTTACTCTATGCAGTTGAGTGTCCAATTAATGTTCTGAGCATAGAGGAAGAAGAAAGAAATTGTCTAAAAATGAATCAGGCCAAAACTGCCTTTGGTTTACTCCACTGAAGAGCAAAATTGAATTAAATAATGAGCTGTAGGCAAACTAGAAATAGCAATGGCAAATCAATAGGTCTCGCCTTTGGGACATATTGGCTTTGCAAATGGTTTCAGCCATGCTGCACAGCATCCCTGAAGCTGTGCAGCATGGGTAATAACCAGAAAAAAGTCTATGAAGCTGGTTGCTTCATTTTGTAGGAATGCACATCAAGCATGTGCACGCCTGCAAAATGATGCAAGTCAAATTGAATGGGTAAATAAAAAAAGTAGCACGAGCGGGTTGGTGAAAGAACGTAGGTGGGGAAGCAACACGAAGGGTAGAATCATGAGGGTGGAGAAGCAACAGGAGGGCACAGGCAGGGGAAACAAAATGGAGGGCTCGGAGACTGAAGCAAACAGAGACAGAGCGATGTGGAGAGGGTGGGAAGGAAATGAACAAGAAAAAGTGCAACATGGACTTAAAATGCACTGGAGAGAATCTCAAAGAGCAAACCAGAATAAAAGTGAATGCATACATAAGATAGGCTCAAAGAACAAAGTTGTGGATAAGGAATTTTTTATAATGTTATGAAAAGAAATGTGCTGCAAGAACTGGGCAAACACAATGAATGTTAAATCTGCATGCAGTCTCATGGAACTTATAAGAACAATTATGATAGTGTTAACAGCAAGAAATTAAATGTGGATGCAGAAGTATAGGAAAGGCCCTATATTAAATGGTTTGAAACTGTAAGTGCAGAGGAGAGCAAGTGGAAGGGCAAACCTGTATAAAACTGTAAACACATTGGAGCAGGTCAAAGGAAAAAGGTGTTGAAAGTAAAACATATATAATGTTATGAAAAGAAATGCGCTGGGAAATATTGAAAAACACAGAGATTGTGTCAAATGCATGCACTCTCAAAAAATAAAAGCGTTCCAGAAAAGCAGACATTTGTGGATGGATAAAAGGAGCCAATCAGAGAGATGGTAAACAGGCTATGCTCCACAGCAGGGTCAAAAGCTAGATGAATGGGCTAAAACCAACAAAAGCATCAAAGAGAAAGCTGGATAATAAGAGTGATAAAACAAAAATCGAATGGAAAGCAATAGATAAAACTGTTTTCCAAGCCCGCTATCAGCATGTCCCTAACAAGTCTTTCTGAACCTGACAGCTGCTGTGCCTGGAAGGCTTCAACCTAAAAACTAGAATTAGCCGATGTTTTGACTGAACACAGAAAACCATCTGTGTTACCTCTGCTTGTGCCTCTCTGCACCACAAAATGGGACTTCTTCTGATTAGGTACCATTTCAATCAATCAGAATAGGGCCATGTTTGAGGACCACTGTTTTTGGCTGGTGGTGGAAGCCAGTCAGAACAGCACTTATGTGAACTTCCTGACCCGCTGCAACTGGCTGGCATAATGAGTCATTTTGAAGTGGGCCATTGACTGCTGCAAAATTAACCCCTGCAGGTCACGTCCTCCTAGTTTCCATTGTCAGCCGAAGTAGATCGTGTGAAAATTGAAAATCTCCAACTGGATTCAATTCTGCTGGTCCATCCAATCTGAACATATCATATAACGTGTGCAGTTGTTGTTTTGGTTTTGGGCCACTTTGTTGTGTGTACTGTGTCAGACACATTTTAAATGGCAGGCTGACTTTACCACTAGGATTAGCTGTGGTCTTTGGCCCCATTGGCACTGCCTTTTTAAATGAAAGAGGCACAGATCTATCGCTGTAACCATATGGTAAATGTGGCTGGTAGGTGTCAGATATTACCTAAGTATTACCCAGTAGAGTGCTAAAATGACTTCACTGACTAGATTACTTTGGGTCTGCCTATCAGGATGGGATAGAGAAGAAATTGCGTAAATATTCTTCCCTTGATGCGGCATGTTCCTAGCTGCAAGGTACCACGAACACCGTACAGAGAAACTCAGTACATCAGAAGCTTTTCAAACATTATGTGCTATACATAGAGAGTGTGTGTGTGTGTGTGTGTGTGTGTGTGTGTGTGTGTGTGTGTGTGTGGTGTGTGTGGTGTGTGTGTGTGTGTGTGTGTGTGAGATTTGGGGGAACGGGATCTACAATTGGGACAGCACACTCCGCAGTTGGCTTGTACATGACATTATGGGTATGTGCACAATTGTACTGATTTACGTAAGATACAATTATGGTATGATGCACAGAAATATGACCTGATTTTAGCAGAATCACACAGTTGTCTGTTGTGTGTCAAAGTCATGATTATGAACCAGGTCCCTAAGCACTAAAGTCATCAGTCTGGTCACTGGACCACTTTTGCTCTCCGTTTTATGCAGAACTGGGGTGTGCAATACCTTTCTTTATCCAAATATGTGTGGTTCTAATATAACCAAATTAAATGAGCAGTAACTGGGCAATAGTGTAGGTGGTGCTGACTGACTATATTTCTAAGTAGGCATGGGTGTAATAAAGCAGAATGAGCTCCAGAGCCACTTTACCTTAAGGAGAGGTTAATTTATATAACTCAGAGCATGCACCAAATCTGTGCAGTTATCATCGAAGTGCAGCGCCATCTGCAAGTAGGTGGTAACTTAATTAGTAGCACCATGCACACCCACCCCACCATTGATGCTGTAGCAGCACAAAGCCCGACATTCAAGGTAAGCCCCCATTGCCCTGCATTCCAGAAAGTCAGGAAATGAAGAAACAGCAGCAGTTCCAAGCAAACAGCAACAAGAGTAAACATTATTGATAAAAAAGCAATATGTTGAGTTCCACAGATTAATAAGAGGCATCATGGTAAAGTGAGAGTTTTTAATGAACTCTAAGAACATGTCCGGGAGACCCGGGCCAACTGACATTCTCTGGACTCTAGGTGTGGAACTCCGGGTTGGCAGACGTGCACCAATCTTACAGATAGAATATCATACAATGATAGTGTCTCATATACTACAAATACATACGTAAAATGAGGCTATATCTGGGTTAGTGATGTAAGAAATATTAACTGAAGCACCGTAGAAGAAAGGGGGGCGGTCGACAATACATGTGCACATACACACTCACAAACACCCATGCATTCAAACACACGCACACTCTTACCCATTCAAAACACTCACTCACAAATTCATCCATTCACACATACACACACGCACCAAACATTCAAAAACATAAAACTTACATGTGCTGCAGCTCGGGAGGGAATCCTTGGAGGTCCTGGGGAGGCTGGGACTGCTGCCACCTCTCAAAGGCTGACCTTAGGTTAGCCAATGAGAAGAGGCAGCAGTCCCTCATTCGTCGCAGACTGGGATGCGTTCAGTGAGACTGCTGACCGCACCCCACCCCACCCCAATCTCTGACAAGGTGTCACTGATTGACACTTGGCCCTGGGTACTTCACGGCTTAAAACTGAAGCGCCTAGGTCCAAGTCCATCATTGACACCCCTCTCGTCACGAGGCACTTTTGCCAGGCTGAGGATGTCACACTGTGAAACCCTCTACCTGGCTAAGTTTAGCCCAGGCAGCCAGGCACCTGCGCATTTAGCGCATGTACAGTTCCTGGCTGTCTGACCTGAAGAAGAAGAGCGTCAGTCAGGGAGACCTTTGCTCAGCCTGACAGACACTCTTCTTTTTGGGGGAAAAAAGGTGGGGGGGGGTGGCCCCTCTGCCTGTATGGACGGGCCGCGACTGCTGTTCGTATTACACTTGTGGTGGGTAAAACAAAATTGAAGTTTGACATCATTATTTTTAAATGCCTTCCAATATGTATGAGAAGGGAGACCTCAAGGATATTAGAGATAAATTGCCCCGGATGTAAGCACTATAACCACAAAGGAAACTAGTCCCCTAGGGTCAATGGGACTGCCTCAATGTCCCCATAAACAGTCCATATTTCCGTTCTTAAATTTCTCATAAAATAAAAAGAGTTTGCTTCCTGTAAAGATGTCCTTGCAGATGTTTTAAGGCATGGGCAAAGTGGGAAATTGCCCAGTGCTCCAACTCAACAACAGTCCTCTTGAGAGCATGAACTTTCTCTCTATTTGACTATCTGTGTATTCTATTCCCTTTCTAGATCTCTCTAACCATCTGCCTATGTCTCTACTCCATGACATCCTGTCCGATTTCTGGGGTCCCAGGCAAAACATATTTCAACTGTGCAGTGTGACCCTGTTGAACTTTAGCACATAATTTAACATTGTTTGGCTTCATGGGGGCTTGAGGTAACAAGAAACAGGTAATAAAATTAAAATGTATCCCTTACAGGGGTCCCCAAAATATGTATTGCTCAGGGCCGCAAAATCCTTAAGATTGCACTGCCTTCCATACAAATAGTGAACAATCTAAATAGCAGTTTAAAATGATTGACCTAGAGCTTTGGAAAGAAGGAAAAAGTGATGTCACTTAATCAAGGGGTCATTCAAAACCTCGATGCGCCTCAGGCAGATCCCTCAACATGACAATAAGGCCCAGATTTACTGACGATTGCACCGGCTTGCCTAACATTTTGTAATGCAAACCCAGTGTGAGGCGTTGTGATGGTATTTACTTTCCAGTCCAAATCAGGATTTGCTTTGAAAAGCTGGTCAAAGTAAGGCAAAGCAGCGGAGGCAAAGCAAGTGCATGCACTACTTCACACTACTTTGCTTCAAGGGGGAGTTCCATGAATGGTACATGGGCGTTCCATGCACCCACCCATGGATTTCACATCCCGATCTATTACCAATTGTAGACAGGGATTTTCACCAAAACCTTGTACCTCCTGGAGGCAGGCAAAATGGAGGAGACATATTTTGATTTCTTCATACTTTTCAAACTTTGCATGTGTGCTACATCGTACAGCACACATACAAAATGTGAAAGTATTAAAGCATAGCTTTTGTACTTAAAGGCTCTCCTCCCAGTAGAAAACCCTTGCTTGACAGGCTCCTGGTAAAAGAAAGAGCACAATATAAGACTGCTAGAATAATTCTCACGGCACTCCACATCTTTAGCTATCTAGCCAAGATTCTCCCTCCCCGCAACAGGAAATATGGTGCCTTTTTATGCAAAGTGCCCCACGGGTGCAACAGGAATATTGGCCTGCTTTCTGCATCCCTGGGGCATTTAGGTATTAAAGAAGGGGCTTCAGACGTTTGCATGACCCTTTCTCTATCTGAACCTAAGGGGTGGTCAAATGAGGTTTCACATAAGCAGACACACAGATGGAACCTGATTGACCCCACGTACCTTTGTAGTATGGTAATGAGGCTGATTTGTTGTGAGTTCCTTCTATTACCTCCTTCACCATCAGAAAAAGTTCACTACGAGATTCCAATTCACCTAAAAGCATTGAAGACATGTAAGATTGCTATTGCAATTATTTTAGTAATGGTATATAGTCAGGACTTAACTTCTTGAGATACGCTAGATGCTCCTCCTTGCTGTTCAATAAACCTTTTTTGTCTGCTCTACCCGTGTAAGGGCCACAGCGTCTGTGGTTTCTTTTCATCTTCATAAGCCTCTCACCTTCCTTGAGTCTTCATTTACCCCCTCATCTTCAACTGCCACCCCTCCTTGATTTCTTTCCCCATTGCAATCTGTCTGGCTTCCCTCCTTCTTTTCTGGTTCCAGGGTTCTCTCGGTGGGGGTGCATCAGAGCTTCTCCCTCAGTCCAACTCTCTTTAATATTTATCTTGCTCCCTTGGCAGTCTTGGTAGAATCATTTGGTGCTGAAGTTATATCCTACACTGGTGTCACCCAGCTTCTCTTTTCAGGAAGAGGTGGACGCAGATGGGGACCCTGTGAAGTCCTGCCTTTCTGCTGTGTTTGATTGACTTCACTGGAATCATTTGAAGTGCAATATGGACAAAATGGCGCTCCTCTTATTTGGTGCTTATCAATCCATTGGGTGGTCTAGTTGTTGGCCGGTTAGTGCTCCCACTCCTCCTTCCCCTCAATGGTGGTCAAAAATCTTGGGGTGAAATGTGTTAATCAGAGTGCTTTCCTCCCTCAGAGATCCACGCTTGTCATACTGATCCCCCTGCCACCATAGCTTTGAATTTCATTAAGGCAGCAAAAGCCACTGCATTCAACCATCTTATGCTGATGCCAGAATCGCCAATGTTTTCCTCCGGGATAACCTCTGGCCTGCAAAACTTAACACACATAGCTCTATCCTAAAGCTGCTAGTTATTCCCACTTGGCCTCCAAAGTTAATGATTAAATAGACTGCCCACCCCTATTTCTCAGCAACCAATATGTACCCAAGTGACAAATCCTTTGAGGAGAACTGCTTACATTTTTCTCCAGGATGCATCTTCCTTTCAACAGTGTGTGGAGATGCTTCACTGTCTTTCACCTACCCTTCTTCACCATTAAATTGATATGTACGCACCCAGGCCTCAATCCAGGGCATAGATTTATTTTACTTTTTTAACGCAAACCCAATGTATAGTGTTATGGTGGATTTTACAATCCAACACAAATTGCAATTTATGTTGGATTGTATTCCAAAGTAATATAGAGCTGCATAATGGATTGTCTTGCGTTACTTTGTGTCAAGGGGGTATTTCATGGGTGGTGCATGGGTGTTCCCATGCAACCCCCAATGGGCTTTTACACAAATGCCCATCTGCAAAAAACTGTAGACAGGTTGTTCCTTAAAAGCAGCTGCGGTGATGCTTGACGCGGCTAAAGCCTTCGACTCCATAGAGTGGGGCTATTTATTCCATATTCTCAGGAGGATGGGTTTCCCCTTCAGTTTTATTTTTTGGATCCGACTACTGTATACAGACCCCACTGCTCGTGTTCGGGTAGAAGGAAACACCTCCGACCCAATACAAATTGGGAGAGGCACCAGACAGGGCTGCCCTCTCTCACCGCTCTTGTTTGCGGTGGTGCTCGAGCCACTAGCCTGTATCATCCGGCAACGCCATGGGGCAGCTGCACTACGGTTTGTTCACCGCCCCGTGAGCATATCTCTATATGCAGACGATATGCTGCTGTTCATAAGGGAACCCCAGGATTTTATGGAACCTATACTGAGGGAATATATTTGTTTTGGGCGGTTTTCTGGCCTTACTATTAATTGGTCTAAGTCAGTGGTTGTACCACTGACGGACTCCACTTCTCCCCACGAGTTGGAATTCCCACTGATGTGGTCCTCAGACCCTGTGAAATATCTTGGAATATGGGTGCACCGGGACCTGAAATCGTTATTCGGGAGAACTACGGGATGGCAATTGCGAAGCTGGAGCAACAGGTGGACAGATGGATAAAGCTGCCTTTGTCACTTGCGGACCGCATAGCCCTAATAAAAATGGTCGTGCTGCCCAAATTCCTCTATTTATTTAGCAATATCCCTATCATGCTAACCACATCCTTTTTTAAAATGCTTCGATCGACTCTGATACGTTTGATATGGGGCTGAAAACAGGCCCATGTGAGCCTCTCGACATTGACACTAGACTATAACAAGGGGGGATTCAGTGTACCGGATCTATACCTTTATTACCTCTGTGCGCAGGCCCAATACGCTCACTACTGGTACTCTAACCACAACTTTATCCCTCATATAGCGGTAGAGGATGGGGATGCCCACCCCATCCCCCTGAGATCCATCCTTACACACACTCGGAGGGGTACCCCAAAGGCCGAAATTAACCCCATAGATGTCACGATAGCAGCCTGGCAGGCACTAGGCCGCTCGGCGGCGAAGCTACCACTGTATTCCCCTCTGTTGCCTCTTGCTCACCACGCGGCAGCTTCAGTCACACAGGAGTCGGGCGCTATGCACACACTTACTCTGGCTGGGATTGATAAGATGAAAGATATCTTCCCTGATGGCACTTGTATTACGGTAGAGGATTTAAATTATATACAAAACAAAACGCCACTGTTCATCTTCACTTTCTACAGACTGCTCAACGCAATGCAAGCATACTATCCCACGTGCCCATCAGAGCCCTTGATATTGAAATCCCTGCACACACTACTGGTCAGCCCCACGAGGCATAAGCTAATAACCAAATTGTACAGGGCTGCTAGAGAGGAGAGGGTCTCAACGCACAATAAGAGCCTAGAAAAATGGAATACACATCTAACCCCGCAGATCTCGCAGGAAGAATGGGAACACTGTAGCAAACTTACGGGCGCACTAACTTCTAACGGCAACCTGTGTATAATTCATTTTAAGTTCCTCCATCAGGTCTACCACACGCCGTACAAATTATTTAAATATGGTCTCAGAGACAACGATACATGCAAACGATGCGGACAACAAGGTGCTGACTTCTGGCACTTGGCTTGGGAATGTGAGAAAGTAGCGATATACTGGGCCACCATAACACGTCAATTACACGAAATAACTCACACTGAGGTGCAATGCTCACCACATATATGCCTACTGGGCCTGCTGACATCCTTCAAGGGCCTCACAGGTAGACTAGTGCGTGTTGCACTTTTACCAGCCAAACGGCGAGTAGCAATGACTTGGGAGAGTAAATCTAGCCCCACCGCAGCTAAATGGCTTGAAGACCTGATTTATTGTCAAGAAAATCTAAAACTATATGCAGAAGAACTACCCACCACGTCCCACCCTAAAGACATATGGTAACCTCTATTACAATACCTCCGCTCTACTACACGAACATCCCCCTCGGCGCCGGAGGCAGATTAATGCGATGTACCGTGATTATTGTATACATGACACAATACTACATATGTTCACTGTAATACCTGGACACATGATGTTAATATCTCTTTGGTTTATTCTTCTTACTAGTATTGTACTGTATAGCCATGGGGTGTTGAAGGTTTTTCGATGTTGCAACTGTGTATCTTATGTATAACGACTGTGATATCATTCACTATTGTAAACGTGAGATGACTAATGTTTTTCTAAAATGCTAATAAAAAAAAAACTGTAGACAGGTTGTTGCTCCAAAATCCTTCACCTCCTTGAGGCAGGCATAACCAGGAGAAATGTTTTCATTTCTCCCTGTTTTTCCCATTTTGCATGTGTGCTACATTGAACAGCACACATACAATGCGAGAAGTGCCTTAAAGCTTAGTTTTTGTACTGGAAAGGACCCCGTCCAGCACAAAATTCATGCCTCCCATAACACAGACACCTTTACACTATGGCGCAAGGGTGTCTGTTGTGGCGTGTGGCAGCCAAAGTGTCCCACCATAGGGAGAGAGCAGAGCAGCTCCACATCTTAGTAGATATAGCCCTGTTTTGCTCTCTCCCTTTCGTGCAGGTTTGCGTGACTTCTACATAATTTGGAACCCAGGGGCCCGAATCACAAAGGTAAAATGAGACGAAAGTTTAAGTTTACGAATTTCGGTATTCACAAAGGGCATTTGCTACTCGTAAATGCCCTTTGTGAATACTGAAAGTCATAAAGTTCAACTTTTGGTATTCACAAAGGGCATTTACGAGTAGTAAATGCCCTTTGTGAATACCAAAAGTCGTAAAGTTAGAGTTTCGTCTCAGTTTACTTTTGGGAATCGGGCCCTATATATTTTAACCTTCTTAATGTGGGTTCTGCATCACTGTATGTCCGACTGAACCTATATCCATCCTTAAAAATGCATAAACTGCACTGTCCAAAAATTGGATTGAGATGTTTTCAGATTTTCTTTTCACTTGAACATTTACAATATTTCATTGTGCGTCTTTTTAGGACTTGAGTTGCCTTGTGTCCAAATCAATGTTCTTCATTTGTACCTTATATGGCAACACTGATCCTTTGATTTCTGTACATTTTACATAAATATATGTAGATGAGAATAATATGTGGAGCACACTGTTCAGGCCCGGATGAAATTTAAATGACACTGGTGTAATTTGCATAATTTCAGGAAATTTACGTTCTGCATCCATTGTCCAGATCATTAGATATCATGTTGTGGCATAGATTCAGTTTTGCGCTATATTTTACTGTAACAATAAGTGCTTTGGGAGTATAGGCATGCAAATAATCCCATAAAAGGCTACGATTGATTGCATCTTAAATTCTACTGGTAATGTTTTACAAGCTGTACTTCAATAGTATTTGACTTTTGAAGTATTAGTGCATTTATGGTCAATTATGTTCTTCTAGAAAACAGCGATTGACACTTAAAATGTTAAATTATACAGCAGCTTCCCTAACCACTGCAGTCTTTGAATAAGGCAATGGAGAGTATATTTTACAAACAGAATGTTAAAAAAAAAAAACGAGAGGTGTTATTATTCACATTTGGCTAACTACTCAACCAACTTTTGAAATAAACGTTTTTAGAACTGCTTCTCTATATTGGTGAGAGCTTCGGCCTCTTGCAACAAATTAAGCAAAAATTCATGAAAACATGCAATTGCTGATGGGCACGTTTTTGGGCGTGCACTTAAAAACAGGATATTTGGTCATAGCATTGGAATTAAATGTTTCTTTCTATCCCCAGACTCCCCGTTTGCCAAAGGAGAACAGGAATGCATCCGCATTAATCACAAATCCGTATTTAAACTTCCTCTCATGTAAGGGTCATAAATTCATTCGCAACAATAAATATGTCATTTTTTAACTGAGGCTTGAAACTCTTCAAAAAGAGGCCACAAGGCTGCAGTGCATGACAAATGAGAAGCGTGCAGGGGGAATGCGACCCTTGGAAGAGCTGTGTATTTCAAGCTGTCCTCTATGTTTATAAAAAGGTTCTATCTGAAAAAACCAGACAGCTGGGTGGACATTTAGGCCACAAAACCTTCACAATGCAAATAACATTTGCGGGTGGGGTGCAAGTGTTTTTATTTTTCTCCGAGGTGCACATTCAGCACATGGCATCATAGCGCTAGGACGCAAGATAGTACCAAAAACTAAAGAAAGAAGCATATGAAAAAAATGTAGGCGTCACACTACAACTCTTTACCAAGTGAGACCCTTGATAGTGTAAGGAAGTGTATTCCAGAGCTGGGGGGCAAGCAGAGCTGAGCAGGGGCATAGCTTCAAGAGGGGTGTTTGGGGTGTTACATGATTATTATTATTTGGGGATTTATACAGCGCAACAGCTACTCAAAGAGTGTCTCGGCGCAACAGTTAAATCTAACCCAACAAATAAAAGAACTAAAAGGCTGACCCAAAGAGCCAAGTCTTGAGACATTGCTTGAAGGGCAAAATGTCCCCAGTGGCACGGAGTTGTAGTGGAAGACCATTCTACTCCTTGGCAGCCAAGTAGGAATAAGTGCTGCCGCCCCATTTTTTCCTACTAAATTGAGGGATGACCGCAAGCAAGGAATTAGAAGACCGAAGTGACCTAACCGGTTGATACAAAATAAATCTGTGGGACAGGTACTGAGGGCCTTTACAATATATAAAGCTGTATGAGTTAGAACTAGGCCTATGAACCTCACACGTTCTTTCACAGGCAGCCAGTGCAGATGTTTTAGAGCTGGCTGGCTGTGAGCTCTCCTGGGGAGACGCAACAAGAGTTGAGCGGTGGCATTCTGCACTAGTTGCAATCTCCTCAGGAGGTAGGCAGGCAGCCCCAGTAGAGTGAGTTGCCATAGTCCAAACTAGAGGTGGTCAAAGCCTGGATCACTGTTTTTTGCTGCTTGAGGGGGAGCAGATGCAGAAATTGTTTTTAGCATTTTTAGCAGGGCAAAACAGGGACCTACTACCCCTGCCACCTGAGGAGCAAAAGGCGCTGTATCAATTTTCACCCCCAGATTACACGCTACCGTGGCAGGGGAAGGTGGAGGGGGGACATCCTGTGGCCAAAGGCCATTGTCCCAGGTGGGGGGGCCCGAAGAGTAATATTTCTGTCTTGCTGGCATTACATTGGAGGCTGCTGTCACACATCGATTGAAACAAGGCAGTCATACATGCCTTCAATTACTCAGAGCATATGGGGTTTTATAGTCTAAAGTGAGGAGAAGTTGCGTATCGTCAGCGTACAAAACAATTTGTATGCCAAACGATTCTATCAGAGTTGTTAAGGGGGTCATATACACATTGAACAGTGTCGGGCTTAATGCAGACCCCTGAGGAAATCTACAGCCCAATGACTTAGGTTCTGAGGTGAAAGGGGCCATCCAAACTGATAGAGATCTCTCTGCCAAGAAGGAACGCAACCACACCAAGGCTGGCCGACCAACGCCTACTGCACAGAGATGCTACAGGAGAGTAGAATGCAAGACCGTATCAAAAGCTGCGGAAAGATCTAGAAGAGCCAATGCAACCTGCTTCCCCTATTCCACCGCTAGCCTGATTGTGTCTGCCACCTCCAACAAAGTAGTCTCAGTGCTGACGCCCGGGCAAAAGCCTGACTGAAAGGGATGGAGTAGCTTATTCTGCTCTAAAAAAGGCAGAGAGCTGTTTGTTGATAAGCTTCTCCAATATCTTGGCGAAGGCTAGAAGCAGAGAGATAGGGCAATAGTTGGCAAGAATGTATTTTCGGCTAATGGTTTGTTTAGAAGTGGAATGCGGTTAGCTTGTTTCCAACCACTAAGCACTGTGGCTAGTCAAATCAACTGATTTAGAAGCTGATTTAGAAATGGCTTGATAGCAGCGCAGTTGGAAACCAAGATGTGAGGGGGACACAGGTTATCCGGTGACCCGGATTTGCAAGTTCTTAAGGCAGAGGCAGAGTCCTCTAGCGAGATGGGAGAAAATTCCTGCAATAATTGGCCATCTTGCTTAGATGAAGAGCTGTCAGTACACATTGGATCATTATTTGAAAGGAATAGGGAGTCCACAATGGTTTTAATTTGGGGTATTAAAAAAAATAGAAAGTTGAGTGCAGAGTTTGAAAGAAGGTGTTAAGGGTTGAAGCAGGCCATCTGGATGGGTAAATGTCTTTACAATTTTAAAGACCTCACCAGGTTTGTTATCTGATGAGTCAATCTGAGATGTAAGAAAATCAGATTGAACTTTTTTAATTGCTTTAAGATAATCATTTAAGTCCATATTGAATATAGATTTATCAGTAAGGAGGTACTGCCGCCTCGAGCTACTTTCTAATTTCTTGCAAGTTTTCCGCAGTTCCTTAAGCTCCTCATTAAACCAAGGGGCTGACTGTCATTTTATAGAGGAATTGGCCTTTCTGGGTTTGATGGGAGCAATGCCATCAGTTGCCTGAACAAGCCAGGAATTAGCCAACCTGATATTGGCCTCCATGTCAACACTCGTATGAGTGGCACTGAACTCATTTAAAGAGACACTAGCCCAGTTTCAGCACAATAATGCAGAATGTGTCCTGTGAGCCTGGGAGCCATGATCCAGAAACCAATGGAAATAAATGAGGGCATGATCAGACAGGGTCAAGGATTTTATGTCAGATACAGAGACTTCGTAATTGGAAAATATAGTGTCTAGGATGTGACCCGCTATATGCGTCGGTTGGGAAACAAACTGCTGCATGTCCCAAGAAGACACATTTTCCAGGAGGAGCTGTCCATATGCATCAGATCATGAGTCTGCATGAATAATAAGGTCCCCAAGTACCGTAAAATTTGAATATTTTTAACATATATTTTAAAGGTAACTCGTCGAACGAGGACAGAAATTCCAGATTAGCAGAGAGTGATATATAAAAGCCATGGAATTTGCTCCCACAGGTTCCTTTGTATCAAACGTAGTGCAGTTGAGTGAGTATTTAGAATAATAGCAATCCCACCATAATTTTTCCCCATTCTATCAAGATGCAGGATGGTATAGCCATCTGGAAGAGCCAGTGCAACATTAGGCACAGAATTATCTGACATCCAGGTTTCAATCAAGAAAAATATGTCGCCTTTATCCTCCCGCAAAACATCGTGAATATGCAAGGCATTTTTATGCAATGACCGAATATTGCAAAGTAAGGCGCATGTTCCATGACCACTTAAGGGGCATTGTGAGTTGCAAGGAGAGCAGACTTTGAGGGTAGTTCCCTGTGCTTGTAAAGTAACAAGGCAATGCTGACAGGTTTGAGATAGGGGACAGCCCAGGGAGTTAGACCTACTAGGGCAAGATGGCTCCAGTCTCAGGGAGAGAAGTTCAGCTGCCGTGTAGGTGATGAGCTGACCATGGGTAGCCAAACAGGCTGCGTGGCTGTCGCTGAGCATGGGCCAAGCATGGTTGAATGCAGACGGGCTTGCCTTAGGCGCTCCAAATGCGCACCAGTGTTTCATCCGCGCACCAACCCACTTTATATTGAATGCTGGCATTGGCAACAAGCTCAGGCACTAGGCCGCTAACTGGCCCAAAATGGCGGCTGGAACGCTATCCCTCCACCCACATCTGATAAAGTGAAAATGCAGTTAACAAAATACCGGGAAAAACAATTCCTCAAATAGTTTTCCCCATTTCTAAACTCGTAATTGTGTAAATGCGGCAAAACAGCAATTGTGCTTTAGTTCAGTGCAACAATCGCAGCAGAAGTTTCTAAAAATATTAAAACAGAGCACTTGAAATAGCATTTCAAGTGTTTAAAGATTTTGTAAGATACATTGGTTGTTCTAGGTATTTTTATTCTAGGAAGACTCTGGTCTCAATTTATATCAAAAGTGCTCCCTGGAATATAGTCGAGCCCATCCTGTTTTTTTGGGGCCAGGATGAGACCCAAAGATGAAGCATGTCACTACTAGAGTGGGTGAGGGTCTAACAAAAAAATATTTGGTTTGTCCATTGCATAGGGTGAAACTCACAGATTTCTAAGCCAATGTGATTATATAGCGGGGTGGGATAGCTTCAGGGGATTGATGATTTAGTGATAGGGAGAACGCTATCGCATTCCTTTATAAAGTTCTCTCTCCCCTTCCCTGTGGGACGGCCTCCATCCTTCTGGGTCCTGGGGTTATAAATACTATAATATTAATACACGTTGTTTTGAACAAATTTGAAGTATTGACAAATTATCCCAAACAAAAAGACATATTTATCAAAACATTGACAGACATAGATGCAGTCTCAGGTTAGACAACGAAAACTAAACTGATGACATTCAAATGCTTAAAATCTTCCTAAACTGTACTAAATTCAATTAATCAACCATCTAAAAAGAATACACAATGAGTAACATCTGTAATATTGGCCTTTATTGCCACCTTGGGGTTCAGGTGACACTTCTAGTGTTATACTCCACCATTCCAAGAGGTCCGCCAGGCAAGGTAAGTTAAATCTGGGGCTTGCTGCTTCAGTCTTTCCTCTGTGTTTCTACCACAGTGGGCTGTCCATTATGTAGTGCAATCTCTCCTTGTACGAAGTGGAAGAAAATGAGAGTAGGCTTAAAGATTTCTGGTCCAAAGGAAACAGTCAGAGGCAGTTGTCTGCAGAAGAGGCTGTGGTGCAATTACTTGCAAACAGGTTGGGTCATGACATGAACTTTACCCATGATGGTAAACTGGTCTGGACACTCTACCGACTCCTATGTGTCAAGGCTTGTGACCAGATTCCTTCTTCTGGATGTAGCAGCTACCCTGAGTGTGAGAACAAATGGCAGCTGAAACAAGACTGGTTTCTGCTTTACACAGGCAGGATGCTGCAAGAGGTAAAAGCTATTTACCCTCCTCGTGCGGTTTCGGCTTAGACAAGGAATTTAGGGATTGTGGAAAAATCCAGCCCTCTGATTTAAACTTCAATAATTTTACCTGGGGGAAGGATGAATGAGTTGAAAGTTTGGAGATGATTGGGAAGCACAGTAGACCTCTGCGCTGAGTATTTTGAAGTGGAGGAATGATGGCATGTTGAAGTTAAGCAGGTGGCCGTTTATTCACTTATGTGGTTGATGAGATTGTGAGAGCTTTATTTATGTGCAATTTCAACTGACAAATTATTTTTGAATACTAAGGATTTTTATAATGAATATACTCGTAACTGATGAGTTATTAATGTTGCACTTGAAATAATTTTATTTAGAGGTTTAGAAGTGTGTTTATTAACTAGTTTACTTATGCCCCATTTTCGTAGGTTTGGACCCTATTTTATTTAAATGGATGCTGTTTTGTTGTTCTGTTCATCTTGTTCCTGCTCATTACCTCTCCAAATCAGGGCCGGACTGGCCGTAGCAGGCACCGGGCGTTTCCCCGGTGGGCTGTCAGGGTGGGTGCCAGTTTTGGGCACCTGGGTGGCCATTTTTGTGACTGGGGGCCGGCAATATCGGCCCCCTGTAACAAAATCGGCCGGTCCTAGCATACAACTCAGCGGCACACCAAGACCCCCCCCGGGGGCCGGCCGAGCAGTTTGCCGGGGACGGTTATGGTTCCCAGTCCAGCCCTGCCCCCAATCAATGTCCCCCTGCATGTCTTCTCCCTTCATAGTTTTCACGCAGCACAGTATGTAGTGTAGTTCCTATTTCCCTAATAGGCTCTGCGCATTGGAATAATATACCCTATAGATTCGACATAGGACTGAGGTCAGTATGTCCCTATCGAGTATATTAAACTTAATTACTTTGTGCCAGCTAACTCAGAGGCCACTAGAAACTCCTTGTAAACAAGAAGGGAGTAGTTTCTGGCAACCGCATAAACATGACAACTTTGTTTCCCTTTAGAATCGGAACACTCTCAGAATCGTGGAAACAATAGATAACAGTTTCACTCAGCTAATCGTGCATGCTTAGTTTCTTCAGAGTTACACAGAAAGAATAGACGGGCGTTTCAATAAAAAGGATTTATTGAACAGTCTTGTTTCTCGTGTAAGAGATATGAGCTGTTATGATCACAAGACAGTATGCGAGATATATAATGTACAGCGTAAGCAGTAGAAAGAAATAATACTGCGCTAGCATTATCTTTTAGCTATGACACATATATTCATATACATAAATAACATAATCTAAAAATGCGAGTACTCATACGATGCTTCTCTAAGCTAGTTCTACCCCAGTGTACCTAACCTAGCCTAGGTGCAGGGCAAGGTAAGAAGTAGGTGAAGTATTCTATAGTATGGTATACTAAGAGTCTGGTATGCCAAGAGTCCCTCTAGGTTCTAGTCAGCTCCATACCTTGAGAATGAGAGAGGTGGGAATCTCCTTCCGGGTCTCAAACTCTAACACCCCGCGAAGGGAGTCAGAACACTGGGAGCTGGATTCTCTGCGAGCAGGGATGACAGCGTCTCTTCTCATTGCGTCAGGCCGGGACACGGGCTCTTCGGAAGTCGACGTCTCCTCTAACTTGCTTGGGCAAGGGAAGGTATATTTATAACTGGTAGGTGCCTTGGAATGTTAGCATTGACGTGAAGTCGGACAGAGGAAGACGTCAGGAATGAACCCTTAAGGAATAGTGGTTCATGCATAATAGATGAGTTCTTGGAAAAATCAATAATCCTGTGCTGGGCTTAGGGTTTGGTATCTAAGAACTCGTTGTGACGTTGGGGTGGACGGATGTCGGTGACCATGCCTGTATTTGGACTGCATGGCTAATGCCTAAATAAGGACTGGGATATTATGCCGATATAAGGGCAATGCGAATTGTGCCTATAAAAGGACATGTTTCAGGAAAACCTATATACGGACACCTAAAGCGGAATACAACACCCGCTCCACTTTCGAATGAACGATAATACTAAATGCTAAACATGAAATGCTAAACATTAAACTGAGTACCACAAGTTGCTAAAAACATTTCTAAAAGCATATTAAAAGAAGTTTTAAAAGAACTGTTGCTAAACATGTAATGCAATAGGTACTGTACATTTTAAAGCATTTTTTCATTCTAGGCATATATTGGAAATAAATGCAACATGAATGAATAAACAGAAATATATACATATGATGAAAATGGTTGACAAGTTTTCAAAAATCAAAGCCATTGCATATCATGGTACTAAATGAAATTATGGTAAATAAGGTGACAATGTGTCCCTGGAAGTATTCAAAGAAGTCCGTTTTATATGAATAGTTCTACTGTAAGCAGATTGAATTGCCATGTGTTTTCAAAAAATAGAGAAAAAGAAAAAAAGTCAATTTTTAGGAAGAGTTCCAAGTTTTGTTCTGTTTTGAAAATATGGAGGCCAAATTTCATTGCTTCCCTGGTACACTGTGAGCCGAATCAAAGACAGTGTAAGTAAACATGAAATCATCTATTTCTGTAGACAAAAGATCATCTACCGATGTCGGTGACAGTTGGAACACCTCGTTTAGAAGGTTAACTGCACAGAGATGTGAAGCGTCGCCCTCAGCATAGGATGCCGCAGCAATGTTCGCGACCGTTGTTACCTGTGTGCCTGTTGATCCATCTCGTACCTCAGCAGCAGCAGGAAGCGTCTGTGAGATCTCAAGGAATGCCGTCATCAGGATTGGTAGCCTCTGGGGACAACACAGAGCATGGGCCGTTATCGGGTCCAGCAGAGTATCGATATCCGTTGGCATGACTGATGGGAGTGTTAGACAGGTGACTAGCACGCATTCTTCACCGCAAAGCAGGCAGCGTAGAACAGGTAAGATGCAATCTTGCCAGATTGGTCTAAATGACAGGAACCATGTTGTATTAAGTTCCCGTAGACGAGGCATGCCCAAAAGTTGCACTATGCGCTCACGACACTTCCGTTCTAGGAGAGCTTTCTCCACATCGCTCGGAGTGACGTCGGTGGATAGGTTTGCCATAGCGTAGTAGTAGGAATAGGAACAGGATTCCTGCAACAAGTGCTAGAATTAATGGCACACCACCAAACACCGAATGTGCGAAGTTTGGGATGATTCCGAGGACTGCCTGGAAAGGTGTTAACAGTCCTGAACAGATGGTCTTAAATACATGTACAATCCCGCTCGTATCAGACATATTTAAGATACGTCCCATCATTTCTATGAAATGTATAGGGCAGTTTGTACGAATTAGAGCCTGTATCTCAGCCGAAGTCCTTGCAATTTGTAAATCATAGATTTCTTTGGCCGAGGTCAAAGGCACGGTTTGTTGTAAAAGCATGGCTTTCATTCTGCTTAAAGTATCAAAACGTATAAAAGAAACATTCAATGAAGGCCATAGAGGTGACTCCCTGACTGTGTCTATTGGGGGAAACAATACTTTCATACAACAAGTAACCCTGGAGCTAACCGTTACCAGATATGGGATGCCTGGCAACATGCCACAGCAACTCTGATCATTCAACATGAGGTAACTCCCGTTAGAAAGTTGGCCAAACGTTGGATTAATCACAGTAGCTGGTGTACCCTGCTGGTGGCAGGACAAATTTGCCACAGAACCATTACAAGCCCCAAGTAAAGAAATGTCCTGACATATGAGTGAACCGCTTAGTGCATTTTCACAGTGTGTACCGCTTAGAAACACTTCACGATCCCCACTCCAACATCTGTATTCGTAAGGTAAATCCCAGGATGTCTTAATGTATTCTTTACCCAACCTTTCATATTTGCCTGCTTGCATTTGTTTGAGGCAATACTGAAACTGAAAAGTAGTGACAGGCAGAGTTATTTTGCCATGGATAAGCCCTTCTGTAGCTGGTTTTTCTGCTACCGTAAATGGTAATTTTTTCAGTTTTTCAATGCTCAGCACTGTATACTTTGCTCCCCTTTGTGC
Source organism: Calotriton arnoldi (assembly GCA_963921515.1). Taxonomy (NCBI): domain Eukaryota; kingdom Metazoa; phylum Chordata; class Amphibia; order Caudata; family Salamandridae; genus Calotriton; species Calotriton arnoldi. The sequence continues at coordinate 1,023,599 of CAWUFW010004777.1, forward strand.
CAGTTCGATCTGTTTATCCGTTAGATTGTATTCTGCAAACAGAGACGACGTGTTGATAAAACGTCAAGGCACATAGCCCGCACGCAAAGATTGCAGCGTCCAGCCTAATAACATAATAGAACGTAACTGAGATTGGCCTTGTTGTAACATGGCTAAATCTTGTTCCAGTATGTCAATAGCAGAGGATACAATGTTGTCCAATGAATACATTCTGGATGACAAAGTTGTTAACCCATTGTCGACCACAGAGAGAGATTTCTCTAAGTTAATACGATCAAGCTCACGTATTCTTTCTGCGGCCTCTGCCTGTGAAACCTTCCATACTTCATTATAAGCAGCATAAATGCCGGCATATATGAAACATTTTTGACGCGGTTTTCTTGGTCCTAGCAAGAATTTCCTAAGGTCTGCGTCTTCTTTAAGTAAAGATAAGTGTTGTTTCACATCCTCGAGTGTAGATTTTTGTAACCAGTCGAGGCACAATTTTCCTACACTGTATGTTGTTACTACCCCTGGATGTTGTCGTTGAACATAACGTGGGTCTGGCCTATGGATAGTAAAGCCCTGTCTTCTATTCAGGAATCTTTCTTGACAGATGTTTGTGTCTGTGGGCCAGAGTAACCATTTTTTCCAATCAGGATCTGTTCTGTTGTTTTGTAGTATTGTGTCTACTGTGACCGCTCCCTGTGTAGTGTTATTACTTGCAGGTGTTGGTACAGAAGGTGTCTTCATGTCTTTGATCTTGGCTAAACCAAGGCAAGACGTTTGTTGCACAGTGTCATTCAAAAACATTATTTGCTGAGGGATGATACATGCTCTAAACAAAGCTTCTATCCCCTGTACTTGCCAATCTTTAGAACCCCAGACAGATTTTGTGTCTATTGTGTCTTTCCACAAGTCAAATCCATGTCTAGACAGTTGGGTAATAAATGCTGCATAATAAATCTGTTTTGTATTAGTTAACATAATTTTCTGTCCTTTTTTGTTTACATTTTTATAGTAAAATGTTTCTGGATCAGATGTATTGTACCCTGAAAAATATGGAAACTTTTTAGCAAACGTTTTTGAACTACCCTTTGGTGGTGTAGGACAATGTTCCCATTGGTTAAACATAAACACATTTCTAGGTGTTGCAGATTTATGCAAGAAATGATGACCATAGTGGTTGTAACAATAAAGCTGTTCGTAGTCTGATGAACCCTCTAAGTATTCATTGTTAGAGAATGCAGCAGACCTTTCTAGATCAGACATCATGTCATTAACAGTCTCAAAGTCCCAATCCTCAGAATAGGTACTGGAGGTAATAAAATCACTTAATGAAATTTTAAATAAATGTGGAATGTTCAAAAGTTCCGTAGGGCCGAAGATATCGAAATCGGTTTTGTCCCAAACTATACCATCCTGTATAGGAACGGCTGTGATGTTCACTGCTGACAAGTCTCTTGCTTCACGATGGGATGATTTATGTGGTTTCAAAAGTAAGTTCACATTTTTACTTTCAGTGTCCATATGGATGTATCTGCCATTTATAAGCATGCTAAGAGTCATAACCAAAGCTAGCCAAAGCAGAAAGAAAAATATTCCAGAAATAATCCATAGTTCAATCCATGGTGAAACCAGATAAGTCTCTTTCAGGAAATGAAAAAGGATTCGAAAAAATCGCTGGAACCAGTTGATCACTTTTTACGTTGGTGTAGACAGGTGTATCTGGATGAACTGTTACTTGAGTTTCAAGAGGGATGAGTTCCATAGCATTGTTGCTTAGTCCTTCATCTGTTACTGCTGAATTCTCGATGGTTATGAGTCTTTCAGTCTGAACCTCCTGGATAGTAGCGAGAGGAGTGCGTCTGCTACTAGGTCGGAGTCCACGAGTCCTACTATTTATTATTGGCCACATACTGTGGTTTGATGAGGTCGATTGACACAAATCTTTTCTCCTTTTTTCCAGCAAGGGGCGGCAGAAGTACTGTTCTTGTTCCGTGTACGGCTAGGACAGGTACTGGTTGTCTGTAAGAAGGTCCAAATTCCTTCTTGTCCGCAATCTTCTCTCTGACTAGATCCCCAACTTTTGGGATCCAGACAGGCCTTGCTGGGACTGCCGGTGTTTCCCCATTGGTGGTTGGCTTCAGGAACACGTTGCTTTGTTTCGATCTTAGTTCATTTAGATCCTGTAAAACAGCCAAACGATCTTTGATATCAAAGGGTTTATTTTCCACCACTGTGCCTTTACATTCGAGATCAGGAACCCACATTCTTGTCCCAAATAGGACCTCATATGGAGTGACCCCCTAGAGAACTTCTTGGCAAATTATTTAATGAGCGTTGGACCCCATAAAGATGTTTGACCCACTCATCACCCGAACCTAATACCCTAGCTGTTATAGACTGCTTTATGTCCTGGTTTTTCCTTTCCACAACAGAATTTCCCTCAGGATGAAACGGAGAGGAGTACTGCAATGCTACACCCAAACTGGCCATGGCTTCTTTGTAAGCCTGAGAGCTAAACGCAGGGCCCTGGTCAGAATGTAGTGTGCCAATTGCGTATGTGCCGATAAAGACTCGCAAATCTTTTATAACAGTTCGAGCGTCAGCCGAGCGCTGAGGCCATATCCATAGGAACCTTGACTTAGTATTTGTGGGATTGCATTTGTCCAAAAGGACGCCTGCGCGTAGATAGTCTAATGCTGTCTAACAATGGTGTCTGTACTGGGCAGGCTACTTGGTAGCATGGTGTCTGGTGGCGTTCTGCACTAGTCTGTATATCGGTCTCTGCAGTCATTGATGAAGATGTGAATCTGTGTATTCATTCGAGGCCACCAGTACATCTCTTTTAATGTTAATATTGTTTTAGAGATCCCTTGATGTGACAGACCCTCCCCTAGATGTGCTTCATAAATCAAAGCTGCTCTACGTTCCATGTTTGGAATTACCTTATCCCCCGCTCCAGGGATTCGAGCAAAAGGAACGTTGTTCGCATCAATTACATAAGAGTACTTGAGTGGAAATTTCTTTGGTAACGCTGCACCACTGCCTTTGCTTGAAGCATTGACAGCCAACAATATCTCACTGTCTATTCTCGTTTTTGAATGAGTGATCGCAGCTACGGAAGCCGTCTGAACAGCCCCCTTTGCGGCTTCGTCAGTCAATGAATTCCCTGCAACGTGAACGCCATCACGTTGATGTCTCAGCGTGTGTATCACGTGAGCCTTTGGTAGTTCGTTTCTCAACTGAACTACTTATTCCCAAAGCGTTTTATGCTTTATTGTGCCACCTTTTGCATCTTTGAACCAGTTTTCAAGCCAATTCTGTATATATTCATTATACGACTGAACACAGTAAAAAGAATCGCACACTATGAGTGTGGGGAATTCGCGATCTGTACTTTCAAGTGCCAGTTTGAATGCTTGTAGTTCAGCTTGCTGAGCTGTACAATCTCCTAGAGATTGAGTTTTAGTGACCATTGGTCTGAAGTTACCATCTTGCATGCGACATTTAACGATTGCGCACGCTGCACTGTAAGCTTGCTTACTCCCTGTAGCGGGTTGTGCGGATCCGTCAGTGTAAATTATAAATTCATACTGATCGAGAGGCAAAATTTCAGTGGGCAGAGGACATTCATGTTCATATTGCAGGAACGCTTGTGTTTTTAAATCAGGATCAAAAACATATTCAACATCTGTTGCAGCTAGAGAATTAACCCATTGTATCCATCTAGGATGTAAAGCTTTTGCATTTGGAATGCTCGCTTTTGTAACCGCCTCTAAGGCTGGTACTGGAGTTACGACAATAATGCGTTTCCCTTGGGCTAGAGCTCTTTCTTTTGCTACAGCGGTTTGAACTGCTGTCAGTATTTTTCTGTTGAAGTGAAGCGCATTTCTGCTTGTGTATACAAATGTGATTTGTATGCTATTGGTACTTTTTCACCCTCATTAAATGTTAGATAGGTGAATCCGCATTGACCCGAAATTATTCGGATCACTAAATTGCGTATATTTACGCGTGTTTGTAAGTTATTTGTTGCTAACATGTTAGCTTGGAGTGAACGCAGGATTTCTGTGTGTTCCTGTGTTCAATGTTTTGTTGAAAAATCAGGTTTGATTAATTCGTAGAGAGGTTTAACCCTTTCTGCGTAATTTAGAATGTAAGTTCTTCCAAAATTTAGGAAACCCAAGATGGATTGTAAGTTTTTCAGTGTTTTTGGAGGTTGGAGCAGCGCGCACTTTTCTAAAAGTTAGCTGCCAGGCTCTTGCCTTCACTTGAAAGCTCATATCCTAGGAAAAGGACATTGAGATGGGCAATTCTGGATTTTTTAAAGTTGAATTTGTAGCCCTCAGAGGCGAAGCCCAATATAATGGTACTCACCCTGTTCAAGTGCCTATCTAGGTCATCGTCTGTCAGATAGATGTCATTGACATATGACAATGCCTCATTATCATAAATTTGTATCAACTCTGTTACTCTTGCTGAGAATAACCCCGGGCTGTTTTTGAACCCTTGTGGGAGTCTACAAAATTGACCCTGGGTCCCCATTATTGAGAAAGCTGTTAAGTACCTGCTTTCAGGTGCTATGTTTTGACAAAAGAAACCATTTGAAATGTCCAATGTGGTTTTATATTTTTACGCACAATATTATTCATTAATGCTCTACTATGTGCATTTTGCACTGCAAATGTTTTTGAACAAGTGTTCAAGTGTCTGTAATCCAAAACTAGACGATATGTATTGTCTGGTTTGGATACAGGAAACAAAGGATTGTTCATTGAGGAGGTGCATGTTTCAATCGCCCCTTAATATTCAAGTTGATCTAAGATCTCCCTGACCTGTTTTTTAGCTTCTTGCTTTATTGGGTACTGCCTTTGTGCAGTAGGTTCATTTTTAGATGTATTTTGTGGTGAGGTGAGTCCTCATCCCATCCTACATGATTTTTGTATAATGCTGGGGCCTGGGCAACTGCCCATTTCCTGGCATAAGTATATTTTAGGTGAATTGGAATATGGTTGGAGAAGGCTGGCATAATAATGTCCTCGCCATGTGGGCACTCCCTGACAAAGTGTGGTGGCCAGTCTTTTTCTGCTAGAAGTATATCATAACCCCTTGAAAGTTTCTCCCAAAAGAGTATTTTCACTTTTCTTGGTATGTCTCCCTCCATTCGGAGTGTTATTTCATATAACTTTTGTGGAGTACTAACCCTGGTGTCTACAGTCTCTACTGTGATGTACTCATTCAAGTCCACTGTCTCCAGAAGTTCCTTCAGGTTCTGGCGAGCTATTGTTACTTCTGCTGCACTGTCCAGCATTGTCTGAGCCCATTCTCCATTCTTGAGCTGTGTTCTCAGTATTCTCGGCATGTCTGATCTTCAGACCTGCTACCTTCTTTTTTATGAATTGAGGTTTTGATTTATTTTTCTGAACGTGTTTGTCGTCTTTGGATTTCACGCGTTCTTCTCTGTGTTCTGACCGTCCTCTTCTTTCTGATGTCTGTGACGATATCTGAAAGGTACGAGAGGAACGTGTATCAGTATCTTGATACCTGTCAGGTTTTCTTAAATTATCCCTATTCCTGAGGTTATACCTCCTTTCAGAGGGCTCCTTTTGAGGAGACCTACCTCGGGATTGAGAACGTCTCTCTTTTGAATTTTGTTTATTAGTTTCCCACTTCTTCTTAGAAGATGTAGGATTTTGTTTAATTGAGTCCTTCTCAGGACTTTCAGATAGTTTTGGCTTCAAAGCTTTTCCACCCAAACTATCTCTGCCTAATTCTGCATAAGATTGTTCTATTATTCTGGGTAGTTCATGTTGATGTTCTGTTACATCAAATTCCCTTAAGCGCTGGCGGGATCGCCACTGATGCTGCCTCCCCTTTAATATTAGATAATATTATTGTTGACACCTGGTCGAAGTTTTTCAGTAATTTCATACCTAAATTCAGAGCAGGTTCTGCCCTGTATTCGTTTTGAATTTGTTTCAGGACATCTGGTATTACTGCAATTGACGGAACACCATGTGTTTTAGTATAGATGGCAGCAAAGACTGTGCCCCAAGTGGTGCAGTCTTCCAGTTGTGGTGTGATCCCCATTGGTAAACAGATTGTTAGGATTCTGTGTTTCTCATAAGGGCTAGTATTTGGAAATACTGCTTCGATTTGAGTAATTTTTTGAACTATCCAGAATGGAATTTGCTCACGTTTTGTGGGCTATTTACCCATGACTGCGTGTAAAGTCTGTGGAGTAATTTTTAGTGTATTCCCCTGATGAGGTGTTTGATTTGGAATGGTCATTGGTGGTTGGACTGTGAAAGTCCGCATGACATATTGGACTAATTGTCCGTAAATTTTTATTAACTCTTGTAGTTGAGTAAGTAATTCCTCGTCTGACATTACATCGATGTCAGGATGAGGTGTGTAGCCGGCTAGAATCGGCCATGTTGCTCCTGGTCTACCTAGTGGACCGAGCCTGGTAATGTTTTTGTGATGTTTTAGGGTGCCTTTAAACCAGAGATGATGCTCCTGGTATGTGAGTGGAATTTCAATATCCTCGAAAGGAATATATTCCTCTGGTGGTTCATCTTCTTTAAAGAAGTGAAACACTTTTGTTATTGGATTTGATTCTGGGAATATTATCCATGAATAGAATACCTCTGTCCGAAAGGATTCGTGTGCCTCTATCACGAAAACTGCTCTACCACCTCTTGGTGGTAGGCCGTGTTTTATAAGTTTTAGAGTGATGGCTCTCCTTAAGTTTGGATGGATGTTTATAACACCCTCATCGGTTTCATTTAAACCGGTAAAGTTAAAAGCTGTTACGACTGGGTCAACCGTAGCTACACCGTTCTCGGTGTCATTGTCCCCGTGTATGGACATTTGTTTTTTGAAAAATGTAGAACAAGTTTCAAGGAAACAAAAGATAAGGTGCACAATATTTTGGAACACTGTATCCTTCAATGTTGAACAAACCAAACAGCTAATCTATAGGTTTTTTGTCCTATTTAGCTTTGGCGGATATTTAACCCTACCCACTCCAGACGTCTTATGGAGTATGTGAGTAGGGGTCTCTGAGAGAAAAGCACGACTGAGATACTCAGTATCTAGCATTAAATTACTGCCTTACCAAACCGTTGGGCGCCATGTAGTGTAGTTCCTATTTCCCTAGTAGGCTCTCCGCATTGGAATAATATACCCTATAGATTCGACATAGGACTGAGGTCAGTATGTCCCTATCGAGTATATTAAACTTAATTACTTTGTGCCAGCTAACTCAGAGGCGACTAGAAACTCCTTGTAAACAAGAAGGGAGTAATTTCTGGCAACCGCATAAACATGACAACTTTGTTTCCCTTTAGAATCGGAACACTCTCAGAATCGTGGAAACAATAGATAACAGTTTCACTCAGCTAATCGTGCATGCTTAGTTTCTTCAGAGTTACACAGAAAGAATAGACGGGCGTATCAATAAAAAAAGGATTTATTGAACAGTCTTGTTTCTCGTGTAAGAGATATGAGCTGTTATGATCACAAGACAGTATGCAAGATATATAATGTACAGCGTAAGCAGTAGAAAGAAATAATACTGCGCTAGCATTATCTTTTAGCTATGACACATATATTCATATACATAAATCACATAATCTAAAAATGCGAGTACTCATACTATGCTTCTCTAAGCTAGTTCTACCCCAGTGTACCTAACCTAGCCTAGGTGCAGGGCAAGGTAAGAAGTAGGTGAAGTATTCTATAGTATGGTATACTAAGAGTCTGGTATGCCAAGAGTCCCTCTAGGTTCTAGTTAGCTCCATACCTTGAGAATGAGAGAGGTGGGAATCTCCTTCCGGGTCTCGAACTCTAACACCCCGCGAAGGGAGTCAGAACACTGGGAGCTGGATTCTCTGCGAGCAGGGATGACAGCGTCTCTTCTCAGTGCGTCAGGCCGGGACACGGGCTCCTCTGAAGTCGACGTCTCCTCTAACTTGCTTGGGCAAGGGAAGGTATATTTATACCTGGTAGGTGCCTTGGAATGTTAGCATTGACGTGAAGTCGGACAGAGGAAGACGTCAGGAATGAACCCTTAAGGAATAGTGGTTCATGCATAATAGATGAGTTCTTGGAGAAATCAATAATCCTGTGCTGGGCTTAGGGTTTGGTTTCTAAGAACTCGTTGTGACGTTGGGGTGGACGGATGTCGGTGACCATGCCTGTATTTGGACTGCATGGCTAATGCCTAAATAAGGACTGGGATATTATGCCGATATAAGGGCAATGCGAATTGTGCCTATATAAGGACATGTTTCAGGAAAACCTATATACGGACACCTAAAGCGGAATACAACACCCGCTCCACTTTCGAATGAACGATAATACTAAATGCTAAACATGAAATGCTAAACATTAAACTGAGTACCACAAGTTGCTAAAAACATTTCTAAAAGCATATTAAAAGAAGTTTTAAAAGAACTGTTGCTAAACATGTAATGCAATAGGTACTGTACATTTTAAAGCATTTTTTCATTCTAGGCATATATTGGAAATAAATGCAACATGAATGAATAAACAGAAATATATACATATGATGAAAATGGTTGACAAGTTTTCAAAAATCAAAGCCATTGCATATCATGGTACTAAATGAAATTATGGTAAATAAGGTGACAATGTGTCCCTGGAAGTATTCAAAGAAGTCCGTTTTATATGAATAGTTCTACTGTAAGCAGATTGAATTGCCATGTGTTTTCAAAAAATAGAGAAAAAGAAAAAAAAGTCAATTTTTAGGAAGAGTTCCAAGTTTTGTTCTGTTTTGAAAATATGGAGGCCAAATTTCATTGCTTCCCTGGTACACTGTGAGCCGAATCAAACACAGTGTAAGTAAACATGAAATCATCTATTTCTGTAGACAAAAGATCGTCTACCGATGTCGGTGACAGTTGGAACACCTCGTTTAGAAGGTTAACTGCACAGAGATGTGAAGCGTCGCCCTCAGCATAGAATGCCGCAGCAATGTTCGCGTCCATTGTTACCTGTGTGCCTGTTGATCCATCTCGTACCTCAGCAGCAGCAGGAAGCGTCTGTGAGATCTCAAGGAATGCCGTCATCAGGATTGGTAGCCTCTGGGGACAACACAGAGCATGGGCCGTTATCGGGTCCAGCAGAGTATCGATATCCGTTGGCATGACTGATGGGAGTGTTAGACAGGTGACTAGCACGCATTCTTCACCGCAAAGCAGGCAGCGTAGAACAGGTAAGATGCAATCTTGCCAGATTGGTCTAAATGACAGGAACCATGTTGTATTAAGTTCCCGTAGACGAGGCATGCCCAAAAGTTGCACTATGCGCTCACGACACTTCCGTTCTAGGAGAGCTTTCTCCACATCGCTCGGAGTGACGTCGGTGGATAGGTTTGCCATAGCGTAGTAGTAGGAATAGGAACAGGATTCCTGCAACAAGTGCTAGAATTAATGGCACACCACCAAACACCGAATGTGCGAAGTTTGGGATGATTCCGAGGACTGCCTGGAAAGGTGTTAACAGTCCTGAACAGATGGTCTTAAAAACATGTACAATCCCGCTCGTATCAGACATATTTAAGATACGTCCCATCATTTCTATGAAATGTATAGGGCAGTTTGTACGAATTAGAGCCTGTATCTCAGCCGAAGTCCTTGCAATTTGTAAATCATAGATTTCTTTGGCCGAGGTCAAAGGCACGGTTTGTTGTAAAAGCATGGCTTTCATTCTGCTTAAAGTATCAAAACGTATAAAAGAAACATTCAATGAAGGCCATAGAGGTGACTCCCTGACTGTGTCTATTGGGGGAAACAATACTTGCATACAACAAGTAACCCTGGAGCTAACCGTTACCAGATATGGGATGCCTGGCAACATGCCACAGCAACTCTGATCATTCAACATGAGGTAACTCCCGTTAGAAAGTTGGCCAAACGTTGGATTAATCACAGTAGCTGGTGTACCCTGCTGGTGGCAGGACAAATTTGCCACAGAACCATTACAAGCCCCAAGTAAAGAAATGTCCTGACATATGAGTGAACCGCTTAGTGCATTTTCACTGTGTGTACCGCTTAGAAACACTTCACGATCCCCACTCCAACATCTGTATTCGTAAGGTAAATCCCAGGATGTCTTAATGTATTCTTTACCCAACCTTTCATATTTGCCTGCTTGCATTTGTTTGAGGCAATACTGAAACTGAAAAGTAGTGACAGGCAGAGTTATTTTGCCATGGATAAGCCCTTCTGTAGCTGGTTTTTCTGCTACCGTAAATGGTAATTTTTCCAGTTTTTCAATGCTCAGCACTGTATACTTTGCTCCCCTTTGTGCCAGTTCGATCTGTTTATCCGTTAGATTGTATTCTGCAAACAGAGACGACGTGTTGATAAAACGCCAAGGCACATAGCCCGCACGCAAAGATTGCAGCGTCCAGCCTAATAACATAATAGAACGTAACTGAGATTGGCCTTGTTGTAACATGGCTAAATCTTGTTCCAGTATGTCAATAGCAGAGGATACAATGTTGTCCAATGAATAAATTCTGGATGACAAAGTTGTTAACCCATTGTCGACCACAGAGAGAGATTTCTCTAAGTTAATACGATCAAGCTCACGTATTCTTTCTGCGGCCTCTGCCTGTGAAACCTTCCATACTTCATTACAAGCAGCATAAATGCCGGCATATATGAAACATTTTTGACGCGGTTTTCTTGGTCCTAGCAAGAATTTCCTAAGGTCTGCGTCTTCTTTAAGTAAAGATAAGTGTTGTTTCACATCCTCGAGTGTAGATTTTTGTAACCAGTCGAGGCACAATTTTCCTACACTGTATGTTGTTACTACCCCTGGATGTTGTCGTTGAACATAACGTGGGTCTGGCCTATGGATAGTAAAGCCCTGTCTTCTATTCAGGAATCTTTCTTGACAGATGTTTGTGTCTGTGGGCCAGAGTAACCATTTTTCCAATCAGGATCTGTTCTGTTGTTTTGTAGTATTGTGTCTACTGTGACCGCTCCCTGTGTAGTGTTATTACTTGCAGGTGTTGGTACAGAAGGTGTCTTCATGTCTTTGATCTTGGCTAAACCAAGGCAAGACGTTTGTTGCACAGTGTCATTCAAAAACATTATTTGCTGAGGGATGATACATGCTCTAAACAAAGCTTCTATCCCCTGTACTTGCCAATCTTTAGAACCCCAGACAGATTTTGTGTCTATTGTGTCTTTCCACAAGTCAAATCCATGTCTAGACAGTTGGGTAATAAATGCTGCATAATAAATCTGTTTTGTATTAGTTAACATAATTTTCTGTCCTTTTTTGTTTACATTTTTATAGTAAAATGTTTCTGGATCAGATGTATTGTACCCTGAAAAATATGGAAACTTTTTAGCAAACGTTTTTGAACTACCCTTTGGTGGTGTAGGACAATGTTCCCATTGGTTAAACATAAACACATTTCTAGGTGTTGCAGATTTATGCAAGAAATGATGACCATAGTGGTTGTAACAATAAAGCTGTTCGTAGTCTGATGAACCTTCTAAGTATTCATTGTTAGAGAATGCAGCAGACCTTTCTAGATCAGACATCATGTCATTAACAGTCTCAAAGTCCCAATCATCAGAATAGGTACTGGAGGTAATAAAATCACTTAATGAAATTTTAAATAAATGTGGAATGTTCAAAAGTTCCGTAGGGCCGAAGATATCGAAATAGGTTTTGTCCCAAACTATACCATCCTGTATAGGAACGGCTGTGATGTTCACTGCTGACAAGTCTCTTGCTTCACGATGGGATGATTTGTGTGGTTTCAAAAGTAAGTTCACATTTTTACTTTCAGTGTCCATATGGATGTATCTGCCATTTATAAGCATGCTAAGAGTCATAACCAAAGCTAGCCAAAGCAGAAAGAAAAATATTCCAGAAATAATCCATAGTTCAATCCATGGTGAAACCAGATAAGTCTCTTTCAGGAAATGAAAAAGGATTCGTAAAAATCGCTGGAACCAGTTGATCACTTGTTACGTTGGTGTAGACAGGTGTATCTGGACGAACTGTTACTTGAGTTTCAAGAGGAATGAGTTCCATAGCATTGTTGCTTAGTCCTTCATCTGTTACTGCTGAATTCTCGATGGTTATGAGTCTTTCAGTCTGAACCTCCTGGATAGTAGCGAGAGGAGTGCGTCTGCTACTAGGTCGGAGTCCACGAGGCCTACTATTTATTATTGGCCACATACTGTGGTTTGATGAGGTCGATTGACACAAATCTTTTCTCCTTTTTTCCAGCAAGGGGCGGCAGAAGTACTGTTCTTGTTCCGTGTACGGCTAGGACAGGTACTGGTTGTCTGTAAGAAGGTCCAAATTCCTTCTTGTCCGCAATCTTCTCTCTGACTAGATCCCCAACTTTTGGGATCCAGACAGGCCTTGCTGGGACTGCCGGTGTTTCCCCATTGGTGGTTGGCTTCAGGAACACGTTGCTTTGTTTCGATCTTAGTTCATTTAGATCCTGTAAAACAGCCAAACGATCTTTGATATCAAAGGGTTTATTTTCCACCACTGTGCCTTTACATTCGAGATCAGGAACCCACATTCTTGTCCCAAATAGGACCTCATATGGAGTGACCCCCCCCTAGAGAACTTCTTGGCAAATTATTTAATGAGCGTTGGACCCCATAAAGATGTTTGACCCACCCATCACCCGAACCTAATACCCTAGCTGTTATAGACTGCTTTATGTCCCGGTTTTTCCTTTCCACAACAGAATTTCCCTCAGGATGAAACAGAGAGGAGTACTGCAATGCTACATCCAAACTGGCCATGGCTTCTTTGTAAGCCCGAGAGCTAAACGCAGGGCCCTGGTCAGAATGTAGTGTGCCAATTGCGTATGTGCCGATAAAGACTCGCAAATCTTTTATATCAGTTCGAGCGTCAGCCGAGCGCTGAGGCCATATCCATAGGAACCTTGACTTAGTATTTGTGGGATTGCATTTGTCCAAAAGGACGCCTGCGCGTAGATAGTCTAATGCTGTCTAACAATGGTGTCTGTACTGGGCAGGCTACTTGGTAGCATGGTGTCTGGTGGCGTTCTGCACTAGTCTGTATATCGGTCTCTGCAGTCATTGATGAAGATGTGAATCTGTGTATTCATTCGAGGCCACCAGTACATCTCTTTTAATGTTAATATTGTTTTAGAGATCCCTTGATGTGACAGACCCTCCCCTAGATGTGCTTCATAAATCAAAGCTGCTCTACGTTCCATGTTTGGAATTACCTTATCCCCCGCTCCAGGGATTCGAGCAAAAGGAACGTTGTTCGCATCAATTACATAAGAGTACTTGAGTGGAAATTTCTTTGGTAACGCTGCACCACTGCCTTTGCTTGAAGCATTGACAGCCAACAATATCTCACTGTCTATTCTCGTTTTTGAATGAGTGATCGCAGCTACGGAAGCCGTCTGAACAGCCCCCTTTGTGGCTTCGTCAGTCAATGAATTCCCTGCAACGTGAACGCCATCACGTTGATGTCTCAGCGTGTGTATCACGTGAGCCTTTGGTAGTTCGTTTCTCAACTGAACTACTTGTTCCCAAAGCGTTTTATGCTTTATTGTGCCACCTTTTGCATCTTTGAACCAGTTTTCAAGCCAATTCTGTATATATTCATTATACGACTGAACACAGTAAAAAGAATCGCACACTATGAGTGTGGGGAATTCGCGATCTGTACTTTCAAGTGCCAGTTTGAATGCTTGTAGTTCAGCTCGCTGAGCTGTACAATCTCCTAGAGATTGAGTTTTAGTGACCATTGGTCTGAAGTTACCATCTTGCATGCGACATTTAACGATTGCGCACGCTGCACTGTAAGCTTGCTTACTCCCTGTAGCGGGTTGTGCGGATCCGTCAGTGTAAATTATAAATTCATACTGATCGAGAGGCAAAATTTCAGTGGGCAGAGGACATTCATGTTCATATTGCAGGAACGCTTGTGTTTTTAAATCAGGATCAAAAACATATTCAACATCTGTTGCAGCTAGAGAATTAACCCATTGTATCCATCTAGGAAGTAAAGCTTTTGCATTTGGAATGCTCGCTTTTGTAACCGCCTCTAAGGCTGGTACTGGAGTTACGACAATAATGCGTTTCCCTTGGGCTAGAGCTCTTTCTTTTGCTACAGCGGTTTGAACTGCTGTCAGTATTTTTTCTGTTGAAGTGAAGCGCATTTCTGCTTGTGTATACAAATGTGATTTGTATGCTATTGGTACTTTTTCACCCTCATTAAATGTTAGATAGGTGAATCCGCATTGACCCGAAATTATTCGGATCACTAAATTGCGTATATTTACGCGTGTTTGTAAGTGATTTGTTGCTAACATGTTAGCTTGGAGTGAACGCAGGATTTCTGTGTGTTCCTGTGTCCAATGTTTTGTTGAAAAATCAGGTTTGATTAATCCGTAGAGAGGTTTAACCCTTTCTGCGTAATTTAGAATGTAAGTTCTTCCAAAATTTAGGAAACCCAAGATGGATTGTAAGTTTTTCAGTGTTTTTGGAGGTTGGAGCAGCGCGCACTTTTCTAAAAAGTTAGCTGCCAGGCTCTTGCCTTCACTTGAAAGCTCATATCCTAGGAAAAGGACATTGAGATGGGCAATTCTGGATTTTTTAAAGTTGAATTTGTAGCCCTCAGAGGCGAAGCCCAATATAATGGTACTCACCCTGTTCAAGTGCCTATCTAGGTCATCGTCTGTCAGATAGATGTCATTGACATATGACAATGCCTCATTATCATAAATTTGTATCAACTCTGTTACTCTTGCTGAGAATAACCCCGGGCTGTTTTTGAACCCTTGTGGGAGTCTACAAAATTGACCCTGGGTCCCCATTATTGAGAAAGCTGTTAAGTACCTGCTTTCAGGTGCTATGTTTTGACAAAAGAAACCATTTGAAATGTCCAATGTGGTTTTATATTTTTTACGCACAATATTATTCATTAATGCTCTACTATGTGCATTTTGCACTGCAAATGTTTTTGAACAAGTGTTCAAGTGTCTGTAATCCAAAACTAGACGATATGTATTGTCTGGTTTGGATACAGGAAACAAAGGATTGTTCATTGAGGAGGTGCATGTTTCAATCGCCCCTTGGTATTCAAGTTGATCTAAGATCTCCCTGACCTGTTTTTTAGCTTCTTGCTTTATTGGGTACTGCCTTTGTGCAGTAGGTTCATTTTTAGATGTATTTTGTGGTGAGGTGAGTCCTCATCCCATCCTACATGATTTTTGTATAATGCTGGGGCCTGGGCCACTGCCCATTTCCTGGCATAAGTATATTTTAGGTGAATTGGAATATGGTTGGAGAAGGCTGGCATAATAATGTCCTCGCCATGTGGGCACTCCCTGACAAAGTGTGTGTGGTGGCCAGTCTTTTTCTGCTAGAAGTATATCATAACCCCTTGAAAGTTTCTCACAAAAGAGTATTTTCACTTTTCTTGGTATGTCTCCCTCCATTCGGAGTGTTATTTCATATAACTTTTGTGGAGTACTAACCCTGGTGTCTACAGTCTCTACTGTGATGTACTCATTCAAGTCCACTGCTCCAGAAGTTCCTTCAGGTTCTGGCGAGCTATTGTTACTTCTGCTGCACTGTCCAGCATTGTCTGAGCCCATTCTCCGTTCTTGAGCTGTGTTCTCAGTATTCTCGGCATGTCTGATCTTCAGACCTGCTACCTTCTTTTTTGTGAATTGAGGTTTTGATTTATTTTTCTGAACGTGTTTATCGTCTTTGGATTTCACGCGTTCTTCTCTGTGTTCTGACCGTCCTCTTCTTTCTGATGTCTGTGATGATATCTAAAGGTACGAGAGGAACGTCTATCAGTATCTTGATACCTGTCAGGTTTTCTTAAATTATCCCTATTCCTGAGGTTATACCTCCTTTCAGAGGGCTCCTTTTGAGGAGACCTACCTCGGGATTGAAAACGTCTCTCTTTTGAATTTTGTTTATTAGTTTCCCACTTCTTTTTAGAAGATGTAGGATTTTGTTTAATAGAGTCCTTCTTAGGATTTTCAGATAGTTTTGGCTTCAAAGCTTTTCCACCCAAACTATCTCTGCCTAATTCTGCATAAGATTGTTCTATTATTCTGGGTAGTTCATGTTGATGTTCTATTACATCAAATTCCCTTAAGCGTTGGCAGATCGCCACCGATGCTGCCTCCCCTTTAATATTAGATAATATTATTGTTGAGACCTGGTCGAAGTTTTTCAGTAATTTCATACCTAAATTCAGAGCAGGTTCTGCCCCGTATTCGTTTTGAATTTGTTTCAGGACATCTGGTATTACTGCAATTGACGGAACACCATGTGTTTTAGTATAGATGGCAGCAATGACTGTGCCCCAAGTGGTGCAGTCTTCCAGTTGTGGTGTGATCCCCATTGGAAAACAGATTGTTAGGATTCTGTGTTTCTCATAAGGGCTAGTATTTGGAAATACTGCTTCGATTTGAGTAATTTTTTGAGCTATCCAGAATGGAATTTGCTCACGTTTTGTGGGCATTTTACCCATGACTGCGTGTAAAGTCTGTGGAGTAATTTTTAGTGTATTCCCCTGATGAGGTGTTTGATTTGGAATGGTCATTGGTGGTTGGACTGTGAAAGTCCGCATGACATATTGGACTAATTGTCTGTAAATTTTTATTAACTCTTGTAGTTGAGTAAGTAATTCCTCGTCTGACATTACATCGATGTCAGGATGAGGTGTGTAGCCGGCTAGAATCGGCCATGTTGCTCCTGGTCTACCTAGTGGACCGAGCCTGGTAATGTTTTTGTGATGTTTTCGGGCGCCTTTAAACCAGAGATGATGCTCCTGGTATGTGAGTGGAATTTCAATATCCTCGAAAGGAATATATTCCTCTGGTGGTTCATCTTCTTTAAAGAAGTAAAACACTTTTGTTATTGGATTTGATTCTGGGAATATTATCCATGAATAGAATACCTCTGTCTGAAAGGATTCGTGTGCCTCTATCACGAAAACTGCTCTACCACCTCTTGGTGGTAGGCCGTGTTTTATAAGTTTTAGAGTGATGGCTCTCCTTAAGTTTGGATGGATGTTTATAACACCCTCATCGGTTTCATTTAAACCGGTAAAGTTAAAAGCTGTTACGACTGGGTCAGCCATAGCTACACCGTTCTCGGTGTCATTGTCCCCGTGTATGGACATTTGTTTTTTGAAAAATGTAGAACAAGTTTCAAGGAAACAAAAGATAAGGTGCACAATATTTTGGAGCACTGTATCCTTCAACGTTGAACAAACCAAACAGCTAATCTATAGGTTTTTTGTCCTATTTAGCTTTGGCGGATATTTAACCCTACCCACTCCAGACGTCTTATGGAGTGTGTGAGTAGGGGTCTCTGAGAGAAAAGCACGACTGAGTTACTCAGTATCTAGCGTTAAATTAGTGCCTTACCAAACCATTGGGCGCCATGTAGTGTAGTTCCTATTTCCCTTATAGGCTCTGCGCATTGGAATAATATACCCTATAGATTCGACATAGGACTGAGGTCAGTATGTCCCTATCGAGTATATTAAACTTAATTACTTTGTGCCAGCTAACTCAGAGGCCACTAGAAACTCCTTGTAAACAAGAAGGGAGTCGTTTCTGGCAATCGCATAAATATGACAACTTTGTTTCCCTTTAGAATCGGAACACTCTCAGAATCATGGAAACAATAGATAACAGTTTCACTCAGCTAATCGTGCATGCTTAGTTTCTTCAGAGTTACACAGAAAGAATAGACGGGCCTTTCAATAAAAAAGGATTTATTGAACAGTCTTGTTTCTCGTGTAAGAGATATGAGCTGTTATGATGACAAGACAGTATGCGAGATATATAATGTACAGCGTAAGCAATAGAAAGAAATAATACTGCGCTAGCATTATCTTTTAGCTATGACACATATATTCATATACATAAATAACATAAGCTAAAAATGCGAGTACTCATACGATGCTTCTCTAAGCTAGTTCTACCCCAGTGTCCCTAACCTAGCCTAGGTGTAGGGCAAGGTAAGAAGTAGGTGAAGTATTCTATAGTATGGTATACTAAGAGTCTGGTATGCCAAGAGTCCCTCTAGGTTCTAGTCAGCTCCATACCTTGAGAATGAGAGAGGTGGGAATCTCCTTCCGGGTCTCGAACTCTAACACCCCGCGAAGGGAGTCAGAACACTGGGAGCTGGATTCTCTGCGAGCAGGGAAGACAGCGTCTCTTCTCAGTGCGTCAGGCCGGGACACGGGCTCCTCTGAAGTCGAGGTCTTCTCTAACTTGCTTGGGCAAGGGAAGGTATATTTATACCTGGTAGGTGCCTTGGAATGTTAGCATTGACGTGAAGTCGGACAGAGGAAGACGTCAGGAATGAACCCTTAAGGAATAGTGGTTCATGCATAATAGATGAGTTCTTGGAGAAATCAATAATCCTGTGCTGGGCTTAGGGTTTGGTTTCTAAGAACTCGTTGTGACGTTGGGGTGGACGGATGTCGGTGACCATGCCTGTATTTGGACTGCATGGCTAATGCCTAAATAAGGACTGGGATCTTATGCCTATATAAGGGCAATGCGAATTGTGCCTATATAAGGACATGTTTCAGGAAAACCTATATACGGACACCTAAAGCGGAATACAACAAGGACACTGTGACACAATTGGTTATTTTCCTTAGAAAGCATGCATTGTGAATGGAACTTTCTCCATGTTTCTAATGTAACTTTCTGCAGGACACTTCTACTGGAGGCTCCAATGAAGGCTTGCTAGCACACTGATGTATGAGTCTTTGTTTGAAAATATTTCATAATGTGTTGTACATCTCCAGATTGCGCTGTGGCTGTGGAAGCTAATGGAAGATTTCCACTACCTTAGGAATGGGTCAGTGCCATAATTATTTGTGTGACGATCATCATTATGATTTGCCCAGTGTGGGTTATCGCTAGTCATGCTATGTTGAGTTTGCTGTTTTTGCTTACCTATGCGTAAAATGTGCATTAGAAAACCCTGGTTTTGTGGGTGAGTCAGAGTCGAAGACTTTTCGTTTTCCTCATAGGACTCTGTCCATTTAGAGAGACTTTTCATTTTTTTACTATGGTCGTATTGGGTTCTTTTGTGATCCTGACAGTTAGATCTTACAGAGAGCTTTTCCTTTCTAACAGAGATGCTGTCTTTATGACTTTTTGTTGTTTATTGGGACTTAGAATACTCCTGATTTCTGACTATGTGCTCTGTATCTTAGCCTTCATTGCATTTGTTTTGCGTTTCTCTGTAATCCTATTTTAAGATTTTGTAATAAATCCCTTTTCATCAATCCAGAACTTAGGGCCTGATTTCGAGTTTGGCGGTTCGACCGCCATACCGCTGCGGCGGTGGTCTAAAGAAGACCCACTAAATTACGATGTCTCCGATGGGCCGGCGGCGGTCTTTCTGACGGCGATTAATGTTTTTTCATATTTGTCGATGCATGTGTGTATATTCTGACTGCACAAGTGTTGGATGTACACATATGCATGACACACATGAAAAAATACCAACAAACCATTGCTTGAGTCTGGACCATATGTGTCCAGCCCAGTCCATGGGTAAATACTTCAAAATGGACTTATCTGGATATTGGCACCAAAAGGGTCATTTTCTTCGGAGTCAAGATGCTGCTGTGAAGGGGGGACCTGGAGAAAGGGATCCAAATCAGAGACTGAACGGGAGAAAAGGAAATAGGTGAGGAGGCACCGCAAATCCTTCATTTCCGATGACTCAAAGCAGTCGGTCCCACCGCCTCTGTCGGCTCGTCGGAAAGCCAACTCGTAATTCGGACAGCAGAGAAACCACTCTGTACCGCCCTATGGCGGCTGCTTTCCCCCGACTGTCGCCAAGGCAATCGGCAAATGGCTGGCGGTGGCTGGGGTGCTCCAGCGGTCTTTCGTTCTGAAATCCAACAACAGCGTAATACGGCTGGCGGACCGCTTAGTCACCGGTGGTGCATCCAACGCAACCGTGGTGGTGGGACTGCCAAACTTCTAATCAGGCCCTTAGTTACTGAGTGGTTCCAGTCACTATTTTTAATACTCTGCTAAGTCAATTTTGTGGGACTGATGTCGAGGAGGGTGGTGACTCTTATCACTAGATCAAGGATGCAAGAGCTAAGCTGCCAAAGGTAAATTTTGAGGGGATCAACATATTGGGGTGCAGTAAAATATTGGGTAGCAGAGCATGGTTGTGTAAGAGTACCTTCTCTTCTGTAAGGGTTCCCCAAAATATTTTTGGGTGATTTTGAGTCTTTAATACCCAGACCAAGGGAGAAAGGAGTTTTTGGATCTCTGCTGAATGTCCGGCATCAGAGACTCTCCAGAAATGATTTACTGAGCGTTCCTGAACTATTTGGAGTGTAAGTGCGAATAGGGTGAACTGATTTGTGTGTGTGGTATGCATTTGTGATGTATGTTGGAGTATGTGTTTGAAAGATGGATTTTTGTTTCTGTTGTGAGTTATTTGGATATGTGATGATGATTATGGATTCAATCGGTGACTTGATAACTGTTGTACTGATGTATTATTCATATTTGCAAACGCATTTGGAGATTCTTTGAAGTTTTATTTATTTTACTGGTTGGTTTGGTTTGGTTATCGGATTCTGCAAAATTCAAGCTCTCGAGATATATCGGTTTTATTTGTCTGTAATTGTGGTGTGTAGAGTTAGGCACCGCTTACACATTGAAAGGGACCTGAACTAATGAGTTTTCTTTTCTAGGTTGCATGCTTAATTTGGGTTGGGATTCTTGCACTTAGTGCACGAGAACAAGCATACTGACTAGGGTGTATTACCGCTGGCCGGGAGACTGCCTAGTTTGAATTGTAGTACTTTGTGAATCATTTTCTATATTTTGTTCTTGATTTTGAATTTTGTTCTTGTGTCTGAAGTCTTATGGATTGCAATTAAATTGTCTTACTTGATTTACTGGCTTTTCCTTCCTTTCTAAGGTAAACAGACAAGGGTTTATTTAGTTTATAGGCTTAAAATGACAGAGGTGTTGCAATCATTTTCCAGTTTACGAATAAGTTGGGCTATGATTGGTTAGTCAGCCAGGGAGCCGCACTGGGATTGTGCCCTGATTAGTTTGCTGCTGATGAATCCATGCTGTGATAGGTTGACCTTTCACAGAGACGCACTGTGATTGATGGTTGTTCACTAGTTTGTTTGTTGTGATTTTTTGTTAGAATTTTTTTTAGACTGGTCTTGAGCAAGGAGAACTGAAACCTGAAATGTAATTTAAAATGAGCTTTTGAAATGGACTGTTAAAATGAAACTGAGAAAAATATTTAGTTTTTTGTTTTTATTATTGTTTTAATAAAATAGAAGGAAAAGAAGAAAAATATTATTCTTTTAAAAAAATGTTGAATTTTGAATTTCTTCCACGATTTGAGGTTTTGTCTCAATAGAAGATGAAATGTAGAAGCTCCAGTAAAATTGTAGGGTTAGTATTCATAATAATAATATAAATAGTTTTAGTGGTACTTTTGTTGTGCTTACTGACTCCTAGGAGATATACTTTAGATCGTGTTCCTGAAGCTAATCTTGAAATTACTACTAAAAGAAAAAGAAATGAGTTAAAAATGAGAAATTAGTTAAAACATGATGTACTAGTGCACAGATAACATTTAGTTAGTAGATTTAAAGATAATGATTATACTAAAATGATTAAAAAATATGTGGGTATAACGATGGTTGGTGGGTGATACATGTGGGCCTACCTTCCTATTTCTTCTCGGGAGGGTTCTTCTTACGTTCGGCTTCCTATTTCATCCTCATTGTCTTGCAACATATATGTTGCGAATTTTAATCAAGATGAATTTCTTTACCCTTAGTTGACTGATTTTAATTTGTCTTTAGAGAATTTGCCTTTTAGAGAACATAATAGAGAATTTAAATGTAGTACTTTTTTAGACTGATTGCACAAATCAAGTATGATACTAACTAACCCTGGGCGGAGTTCGCGGAGTTGCACTACGCTGCACTTAGGAAAGTGCAAAAAAACCTCAGCCGCACTACGCGGAGCTACGCGAGCGGCAGAGTAAAATAGAAAAATGCAGTTCGTGATGATTGCACAGTGCCGGATGCTTGTCCGCACTGTGCAATCATTGCGAACGGCACCATGCACAGTGCAAGCGGTCCCTGCTTTCCTTTTCTGCTGCTCGAGTAGATTTTTACTCGAGCAGCAGCTTTCTCAACGCGAACGGGCAGTTTCTCAACGCGAGCTGTCGCGAACATACGCGACCACTCGCAATGAGAAACCTGACCCCCCCGCGTTGAGAAATCTCGCCGGGATGTTGATTTTCCACGCTCGCCAACTTGATGTTGACGATCGCGAACAAGGAAAAATCTCGCCAGGAGGTTGATTTTCCTCGCTTGCGGTCACCAACTTGACGTTGACGAACCCAAGCGAGGAAAAAACTCCGCTACGCAACGCGAAGCGGAGTTTTTTAGAACTCCGCGATCTCCGCGTAACGCGGAGTGCAGGAAACTCCGCAAACTCCGCGAGCGGAGCGGAGTTCACCGCCCAGGGTTAATACTAACACTGCTCAAGGTTATGTATGTCTTTTGAGTAGTGAATAGCATCATTTCATTAGATAATACAATAAGAGAGGAGTAAAGGTGGTGAGAAGCTGTGAAGAGCAGCAGGTTACATTAGATCAAATGAAAGAAGAGGAGGAATTTAGATTGCCTGGTTTACATCCTAGATTGAGAATGGAACAGAAGAGTATAGTGATATGTGTATAGTAAGGCATAGTTGTTTAATGAGAGATATGGTAGAATTTGCAGGAGAGAGAGTTAGAATTTATGAAATTCGTGGAGACTATCTACTTGGAGGAGAACATATTCTGAGTGGAATTTATTATGTCTGTAGGAAAACAACTTATTTCAATTTACCAAGAAATTGGGCTGGGTCATTTATTTTGCTTTAGAATTTCCTTGAGTTTATTATATGGATGAATTAGAAAATGAGCTTTGTTTGAGAAGAATGAGGCAAGTAGTTTTAGATATAATAGGTGCTATTATTTCTTTTATATGAGAGGCAATGAATCATGTGAAAATTAGGCTTTTATCTACAGTTGCAGATAGGCTTGCAGTAGATACAACAGGGTCTTTTAAGCTAGTAAAAGTAGAAATGGTAGCTATTTGGGCTATGGTGATGTAAAAGCGTCTTGCCTTAGATATTCAATCGGCGACAGAGGGCGGAGTCTGTAAGGTGATTAAAGCTAAGAGGTGCTGTACGTTTATTGTTGACGATAGTAGAGTTAATTATTCTTTTATGACTGATGTAACTAACCTTTCGCATGAGAGTAAGTCGTTTGAAGAACCTGGCTTATGGGAAACTGTAGGTTCATGGGTTAAAGAGTTAAAGAAGAGTTTTGGTAAGGTTGGTGAGTGTTCAGGTAATTTAGGTTGAAATGCTTTTCTGGCTACATTAACTCCTGTAATGATCATAATGATTTGTGCAATTGTTCTGTTTCTTTTGCTAAAGGTTTCCGAGTGTAAGATTAGTGAATATAAAATCAAAGGGAAAGGTGAAAATAGGTTCAAGAAAAGGAATAGATCAATAAAAATGGGATTGAAGGGTTTTAAGGATCATGTCTACAACCAGATAAAGACTGTAAAGGGAAATTCCCAAAGACAAGTAAAGATAATGACGGCTTCTACTGATTAATGGCTGTTTAATAAAGTTTACTGGTGGGTTTTAAGTGATTATTAAAAAATAATCAGAGGGGAGAGGTTGATAGAGCTTTTTCTAAATGTGCAATTCATGAGAAAAATTATTTTGAATACTAAGAATTGTTATAATGAATATAGATGTAACTGATGAATTATTAATGTTGCAATTGAAGCCATTTTGTTTAGAGGTTTAGAAGTGTGTTTATTAACGTAGTTCAGTCATGCCACATTTTCACGAGACACCATTCTATTAAAATGGATGCTGTTGTCTTGTTCTGTTCATCTTACTCCTGTTCATTACCCTTCCCAATCAATTTACCTCTGCATGTCTTCTCTCCTCACAGTTTTTGCGGAGCAGAGGACACTGTGAGGCAATTGATTATTTTTCATAGAGAGCATGTTTTGTGAATGAAACTTTCTTTGTGTTTCTAATGTACCATTCTGAAGGACACTGGTGTATGATCCTTTGTTTGAAAATGTTTCATATTCTGTTGTACATTCCCAGGCTGTGCTGTTTCTGTGGAATATAATGAAATAATTTCTCTACCTTAGAGATGAGTTAGAGTTATAATTATTTGTGTGACGATCATCATTCTGATTTGCCCAATGTGGGATAGCGATAGTCATGCCATGCCGAATTTACAGTTTTTGCTTATTACCTATGAGTAAAATATTTTTGTTTTCCTCACAGGACTCTGTCTATTTAGAGCAAGAACTTTCCTTTTTACTAGGGATGCTGTTGGTTTTGTTTGTGATTCTGAGGGTTAGACATTATAGAGAGCTTTTCCTTTTTGATAGAGATGCTGTCTTTATGACTTTTTGTAGTTTATTGAGACAGAATAACTCTGATTTATGAGTATGTATTCTGTAGCTGAGCCTTCATGGTATTTATTTGCATACTCTGTAATGCCCATTTTGAGATTTTGTAATAAAACTGTTTAACTTTTCATCAATCTAGAACTCAGTTATTGAGTGTCACAGTCACTGTTTTTATTACTCTGTTAAGCTGATTATGTGGGCCTGATGTCGAGGAGGCTGGTGACTCTATCACTAGATCAAGGGTGCTGGTACCAAACTGCCAAAGGTCAATTTTGGGGCGATCAAAATATTTTGGTGCAGTAAAATTTGGCAGTTCGGCTCCCATAGAGTTACCAGGTAACAAGAAGTGAATGAGGGTTCTTGAGCTGAACGACAGGAGTGTCTGCCATTTCTCTACTGCTCCTGGTACCAGTTCATGTTTTTACCATGTCAACATTTTCAACAATTGTTCCTCTGAATGTTTCCTGTATTTACTTGGTTATCTCTGCAAAAGCTGTTGCTGAGTCAACGAGCAAAGGGTGCCAGAAACCCGTTCTATTTGTAATATTTACCTGTGGGGCTCGTTCCACCAATCAAAAGTCTTTTTTCTAATGTCCCATAGTTTGTCTTCTTAGAGCAGAACAACTGGGCAGAAAGCCGTATTACACATGCCTTTGTCATTTCTAATGTGGGTTTCCAAAACACACAAGCTCTGGGATCTAAATCTCGCCAGGCAGCCACTCATTAATATCAGAGCCATCTTGGAATATCTACTGTGGTTCATCTCAGCAGTCCTGCAGTAATGTTTAGTCTCATTCCTTAGCTGTGTGCTCACCCAAAGCCTAGCTTTTTACTGGAATATAGCTATTAATGTGTGGCAAGCAAGAAAAGTGCAGCTCTGCTCCCTGTGACATGTGCAATCTCATGTCTTCGTTACAGATGGGCCAACAGGGGCCAGGCGTTCTTTCACAGGTTAGCTTGACACAAATATGCCACTCGATTTATTAGGATTTCATCTTCGCTAGTGCTGTTTTCTCACTTTAGCCAGTGTGAACTGAGAGTTTTTAGTTTTGATAAATTAAATTTCAATAAACCTCAAACAAATAAATACAGTTCTGCACTTCCTAGTTTGGAGGAACCCTTACATCATGTGTTTTAATTATTGCGGTGTTCTTTACAAGGCAGCATCTGTCTATAGGGAGCAGGAGAGAAAGAGAGTTGTAAAAGCTCTTGGCTTACAAAGGCCTGTTCAAATTGAAACAGCCTGGGTAAAGGCAAACACTATGGGGGTAATTTACACCCATGTCTGCCTATTCATTAGATCCCAGAGGGAAAAAAAGAGATTGACCCGTTTTAGCTACACAAGTGGTTGGGCCCAATATACACGAATTTAATGAAGAATAGCCCTTTGTAGTCCTAATTATAAAGTTGATTCCCTTAAGAAACTACATCAGCCGAGGAAAGGTTCATAATTTGAGTGTATATTTCACATACAAACTTTGAATAGACTTTGAGTTTCCTCCTACATTCAGCATAATAATTTATTCATGAACTTATGATTTGAAACATATTTGGTAATGAATTGCTCATATTTAAACACCTTATTTAGCCAGTAAATTGTTCATATCTGTACATTTTTAGGTTGAGCCTGAGTCAGCGCACGTGCGCAGCTCTGCGAGACTTGTTGTTGTGGAGTATGAAAGAGAAGCCCTGCCCACTCTCCGCCGATATCTGTCATTGGCTTGTGTCATTGTCTTTCATAAATGCTGCCTTCTGTTTCTTTAATAGGCTTGTTAGTCACTCCTTGTCTTCAATTGTACCCTCCCATGGCGACTGGCCGCTTTACTTCGGTTGTTACAGGCACCGTGTTCTTAAGTTTGTGAGCACTCTTTTCTTTAAGGAGTTTCTCTTCGTGCAGGCACGATGTGCGCTGCTTCAGCTGGTTATAACTTTCTTTCTGGTGCGTGAGGTACATAGCGGGTTGTTGCCTATTGAAGACCCCCACACCCCTCCTCCCGGTATGTGGAGTAGAAGGTTCTGAGAAGCGCTTGATTTTGTGAATACCAGTGGCTTGTGGCAGGGGTGGGTACCCTTTAAATACGCACCCTCTGGATTGGAGGATAAAACAGCTTTATTCCTCGGGGGTCTGCAGCGGAGCGGAGGGAGGGGGGGGTGGCGGAAGCAGGCCGAGACGTCTCGTTTTGAGGGACGTCCCTGTCACTAAATTCATTCTGTAGCCCTGCAGCGTACCCTCCACATGAGCCTCATTTAAAGGGTCCAGCTGCCACCCTAATCTCGTTATTACACAAAGAGACGACGTTCCTGCCTGTGACTCTCTAAATAAGCCTTTCACTCTGATGAGTTCAAACAACGTGGTGGATGCGGGCAGCGATAGCACCTCGAAGTCAGTGGACCTTCATTAAACCGCAGGAATAAGGAACGTGAAAGCTCTGCTCCACACGTACAAACAATCGTGGGCAGAATACAGCGCCCCTCAGAGTGGGGATGTGCGAATTGGGGTATTTAGAGAGGGGTATTTGATGAGAATTGGGTATTTTAAGAGGGGTGTTTTATGAGAGAGGAAGGGAAACTTGGTGTAGAAGCAGCAGACGTAAGAACAGCGGAATCCTCTCTGCTGAGTAAAGGCGGGTTAACTCCTGTCAGTGATGGCCCATCAAAGCACTCATCAGTATAATGCATCTTTTGGACAGGGACTGACCTCCCCCTCCCCGGGATCACTTGAGGCGCCCCTAAGGGTGCCCGCCCCCTAGTTTGAAGACACCTGCTTCTAGGCTCACTCCCTCGCCTCTCCGGATCCCGCCACCCGCTGTGAGTTTCGCCCCTGGTGTCTGAGTGAGGCGCCCTCCTCCCAGCTAATCACAAGCTGGCATCTTCCTTGGCTGAGACTTCACGCCTCAACCCTCATTTAGCTCAGTTATTCAAATGACTTCCGCTGGCATGGAACTAGGGGCACTAGTGGAAATTCCAGTTGGCTAGTCACAGACGGTTTCAGCTGATCTTAAATGGGTCATATAGGTTAATCAATTTAAAGGTGCACCGCTGAATAAACAGGGACAGTCCAACTATTGCATAATACAGGCCCTGCCTGATACCTAGAAAAAACATATATCGTGGCTTGTTCTGTTGTGAAGCCCTTGGGACAGGCTCATACTGCAAAAAACAGAAATAAAAAATAGCTGTGCAAGTTACATTTATCACATTACTAGAAACCTTAAATCTAAGCACCAACGACTTTTAGAAACCCATGGAGTCGATAAAGCTGTAGCTGGTGGCAGCTGCGTTTGACATTGTTGAGCAAGTTATGAAACTCGCTTCCGGTTGCAGTTTGCATACTCTTTTAAAAACCTCCATTTTGAAAGGCGCTTAAGCGTTGCTGTTCTCATCCCTTCAAATGTGACTGTCTCACCCGTGCTTGGACGCCCATGTGTAGGTTGCCTTGGCGCGTTATATAAAGCCTGATAATGAATATGGAGTGTGCATTCACAAGAGCTGTGTGTGCTTAACTTACTCCCACTTTAACTCCAAACGAGGGTGAGAAGGAGTATTCAAGTATTGGCCAATGGCATGCAATGCAAATGTTGGGAGCAGTAGAGGCTCCTCGAGGGAGCGCTGCGGGGCGGTGAGGCGGGGCGGGGGTGGGGCAGGGTGGGGGGTAGTAAACTCCAGAATTGGGCCGAACAAAGTTGAGTAAAGAAATAAATAAACAAAACGAATTACATTGTGCGCGCTGCAACGCCAAATCGGCGATGCAGCGCGCAATGTAATTTGTTTCATTTATTTATTTCTTTACTCAACTCCGTTCGGCCCAATTCCGGAGTTTACTACCCCCCACCCTGCCCCTCCCCCGCCCCACCACCCCGCAGCACTCCCTCGAGGAGCCGCTACTGGTTGGGAGGCATCCTCAAGGGAGCAAACGCCAAAGCAGATTCCATGATTCATTAGGCAGGGCCATGGCATGTGCTCCTGTTTGTCCTGCTGGTTCTCCCATGTCACAGCGTGAATCATTCACTGGTAATCATGGGGACGTGAATGAACATTCTTTACAGGTGGTTGCAGAAATAGAAACACTTCTCTTTAAACGATCCACAGTTGTAACAGCAGGTAGTATTGCGGTCTTTTTCACTTCCCATTTGGCAAAGTAAAATAAAAACATGTTCTCTGCACATACACAAGCGGACATTTTACAATGATAGGAGTTTGAGGGGCATCATTCCCTTTCAGGGAAATCTAATAAAATAATCCATATTAGCTCCTATATCTTTCTTTATACAAGTTCCCTGCTGTAGGCCGTCTGTCCAAAAAGCTATTGCCTTGTGTTAATCACATATATTTGACTGAGCACTTCACAACATCTACAATTTATTCACGTGATGCAAGGTAGAACAGGCATATTTACATCAAACATTTAAAATGCAATATATTTTGCTGTGCTCGATCCTCTCTGTAAAGGCCATGCTTAGGCCAAGAAACCTATCCTGGTGTGCATGTAACATAAGTTCAGTTGCATGATAATTCTTTTCTCTGAGCTTAAACTTTAATGAATTAAAACATATGCAAAAATTGATTATTAGTTGAGAAGGGTAAGTACTCACCTCAAGAAATAATCGTATTCCTTGTCAGGGTGAACCACCAAAGTAACTAATTAAACATGGGCTCAATCCCCTCGTAGCTATGGCACAGAGCAGACAGGCTCAAAGATGTCATTATTGTTGGGCTCAAAAGGGTATCCGTGCCAGTTTTGGTACTAGAGTAGGGTGACCAGGCGTCCCGGATTTGCCCCGACCGTCCCGGTTTTTCAGCAGTTGTCCCGGCAGATTTCGGTAAAAGTGGCTCCTGTCCCGGTTTTTTGAGAGGGTAAACTGAAAACAGTGCGAGTCACTTTTTTAGGTGTTCCAAAGCAGGGCTAGTAAACAGCTGTTATCAGTAAGCAATGTAATTAACAGGTATGATGCTGGTTTTAACCATTACTTTTTATTTATTTTCTTAGTGCCTCTTCTGTGTTTCTATGAGGATGAGGGCTGTCATTCTTTGCCACTTTATTGATGTACATTTGTAGTCCTTCCTCTATTTTAGTGAAATGTCCCGGTTTTTGGGTCACACGATCTGGTCACCCTATACTAGAGCCTACTAGCGAATGAACACAAACTGCACTTCCTGCCGTTGATGCATAGGCACTTACCACCAGCTTTGAACTGGTGTAACTGCTTGCACAACAAAGTGAGATCCGGAGTATTAACACAAAAAACTGGTATAAAAGAAGCATGTGCGTATTTGCAAACCTTTTTTCTGGAAAACTTCACAAAGTTCTAGAGGAAGTTTTGCAAAAGTCAGAAAGTTGCAAAGTCTTACACTTGCCAGATTTGAGGGGAAAATCATGAATTTTGTGACAATTTATGCTCTAAAAGGTAAGCTTCAGAATCTTCACACATTTGCCATTGTGCATAAATAACTCTGCCAACTGCAGTGAAAAGGTCTGCATGTGTTTTCCATCTTGGCTGAGCTTAATTCGAGTGAAAATTATCTTGCAACATGTTCAAAATGGCCTTGCAATGAACAGAAAAACTTTCTATGGTGTGGAAGCAAACAACTGGGAAAATGCAAGATTATATTACAATGAAATTTGGGACACCCTACTGTCATGCCACACTCTTCCATGGAGCACACTGATCAATTTATTTTAAAAAATCAGTGCAGGAGATCAGAGTTTCTCTATGGAGTCTACTGCTAGTGCTCATGAATGCAGTGCTTCCCGAACACAAATATTGGCTATCTTGACTTCATCTCATACCTTTTTCTTCCACTACCCTGCACTTCCTGTCATCTTACCTCACTCTTGCAATTAACTTTTCCCTCTTTCCCTTCTCGGTTGCTGTTTTCTTGTCCTTCTCTCATTCCTTCTTTCTCTTTTTTAGGGCGAGCCTAGGCAGCGAATGCACTGCTGCGAGTCATGCAGTATTAGTGTACGGCTTTGAAGCCTCGCCCACTCTCCGCCCATATTTTTAATTGGCTTGCATCATTGTCCTTCGTAAACGCTGGCTTCCGAGTCGGTATTTAGGCTTGTTAGTCCCTCCTTAGTACCGCCTTGTCTTCATTTGTAACCTCCCATGAGGACTGGCCCTTTTACTTCTGTTGCAACACGGTATGTCTTATTTAGTCTGTAAGCACTATTTTTTCAATGAGTTTCTCCTAATGCAGGCACGACATGCTTTCCTTACATTCAGCATTCAGCGCACCATGCGCGCTTTCACTTTCAAGCAGCCCCGAAAAAATGTCGGCCGCTTCTTTGAAGTGAAATAGGTCTCGCATTTACAAGAGTTTGAGCTATTGCCATTGTAAATGACAATAGCTTAAACTCTCGTAAATGCGAGACCTATTGTATTGCAGATGCTTGTTCACTTAGTTTGCAGAATATGATAAATCAACACACATTTCATTGCAACCACCACAATCATGTACACGTGCTGCTAATGGAGAAAGTGGGAGAAGAGATCCAAAGGTTAAAAACGATAAATTAGGAGCAGCATTGGGATAATAAAGAATTCGAAAATATCTTCTTAGGGACCAATGTTGAGTACAATGTCTTCGTACAGAAGTCACTTTGGTTAACATACCACAGGGGTTAAAATGAGTGTTGAAAGTAGAGATAAATCGAGTCCTTGGATTTTCTTGTGCGACACAAATGAATAAGTATCTTTTACAATTCTATATCCCCTGGTTTGGTTGTTGACGTGTTCCACTCTAGTTAATGATTGCAGTGTGTCTCAGGGCAGGTACTATGCAGCCCTGTTAAATTAAAAAGGGGATAAAGCTGAGACTCTTCCTGTGAGGTCATTTGCTATTATGTCATCGGGGTCAAAGATCAAGTCATGGAGAGCCCGCAGGAGTGAGGGGAGGAGGTGGAGGGGGCAGCATGATTTACCTTGGCAAAAGGCAGTGGAATTCTTTACAATTACTTGCACAAAAGACAGGGCAGTGTGCATGCAAGAGCAGAAACCGAGCACATGTGTTTAGTGCCTCAAAGGAGCAGTGCAGGGGGAAGAAAGATGGTACAAGAGATCTATAGGGCCCTGGAGTTGCAGGGACCTCATGGGTGAAGAATGAGGATTAGGAGTGGGAAGGGGGCCATATCCAGGAAACAGAATGGGACATGCGCTTGGGGAAGTGGAAGGGCCTTCAGAGGGCCCCCCCAAGAGCTCCAGTCACAATGGGCAGCGGGAGGTCCTTGGGTAGAGTGCAGGGGGAGACCGGTCAGTTTCAGCTATGGGGTCTTCTCAGGATAGACTTGCCAACATGAAGGGAGGGTAGACAAGGCAGGTCAGGGGCCCCGCATCCATGTTACTGGTGGCCATGATAGAATGGAGTGGGGATGAGGAGGACCAGGAGGTGGGGGATCAAGTGGTGGGGGCATATAGTTGCGTGGAAGTGCAGCTGGGGGTGGGAGACGTTGAGGGGGGCTGGGATGCAAGGGGAGATGTCCCAGCGGAGACAGGAGGCAGCAATTGGTCATGAGGCCCAGTAGGCGGCAGGAATCAGTCATAGGCAGTCCCAGGTAACCAATACACCAGTTCTGTCATCTTTTTCACAGGTACGTGAGAAGCACAGATTTCTAGACTCCATAGAGCTGGGGGCGCTTCGCGAGCACCGAGGTGAAGAGATGGCTGGGCCCAGTGCGGTTCACCAGATGTCATTGGGTAATCCCTTTGCGGCTGACAGGAGAAGGTCCTGAACGGCCTCATCGGTCCCACCGGCTGCAAGGTCAAGGACGGCCTCCAGCCATGGCAGCACTATGGAAAGGCGGGTGGCATTGGCAGAGCGGTAGGGAGGGGTTAAGTCACCTGCCAGGATGCTGCGTGTCGCCCCACGATGGTTAAACATGTTGCAGTATACAGATGGGATGCGGACCCCAGTTGGGCCAGTGTGGAGGACCCGCTAGGGGTCACGCTGGTGGATTATGATGACGAAAGCCTTGAGGAAGGCGAGGTGAGGGGCAAAAGGGTGCCGGAGTGGGCACAGGGTGACAGGAGGGGGTACAACTAATCTGTCTGGTGTGTTGCAGACAAACAGAATGAGTAGGGTGGCAGAGGTTCAGAGGCCCCTGGAAAGGTGGCAAGCATCAGTCCGTGCACCGACCTTGGAGTCAGGTAAGGGCTAGGCCTCTGGAGGAGGTCTGGTTATGGTATCCACGAGTGTGGATATGGGGGGACCAATGGGGGTTAAGGGAGCTGCTGCACAACGGGAGGTATGTAACGGATGCGGGCATAGGTGCAAAGGAAATAGTGGACAGTGCGAAGAGTGCCCAAGGATCAGCAAAAGAGGCTGGCGAGGGTGGCAGTACAGGGGTAGGCAGTGTGGGGTCAGAGGAGAAAGGAGAGCAGAAAGCGGGTTTAGAGAGCAAAGAGCTTAACATTTTAAGATCATCCTATGTGGGGGTCATGAATCCGCTGCGTGGCCATTTCATGTTTACCACCAATGAAAGAATCTGGAAGTGGGAGTATATTGAAATGATCAAACTCCTGCATAGAGAGGTGCTCTCCAAGAAGAGTTCGAAGGAAGAGGAGTATGAGCTGGCCAAGTGGCTGAAAGTGCCCTGGACAATTGAAAATTGGACCGCAGAATTTTTAATTTATGCCTGCATTTCCTGTGAGAAGTTTCCAGAGCCTTGCGTGGCCATGTTTATGGACATGGACGTAATACAGAAGGCTCAAATCACGGGGAGGATACGCATGGGTTCAATATGATGAGGAATTCCGGCTGCGTTTGGCATGGAACCATGAAGTGCAGTGGGGGGAGCTGGATTCCAATCTTTGGCAACACAACATGGGTGTCGCAAAGTTGGGAAAAACCATTTTTGCGGCAAGTGGATTGCATCTAGTGTACCGCTCCTTTCAGGGCTGCCCCACCCGGAGGGGGGGCATTGCATCCAAAGGCCAGAGGGGGACAAGAGGCACATGCTGGGACTTCAACAAAGCAATGTGTATGCAGGAGTACTGTAAGTTTCGCCATGAGGGCACCAAGTGCTTAGGCAGGCATGCCCTTATGCATTGTTTCAGTGCAGGAAGCGGGTATCAGGGCAGTGGCAGCCACACGCTAGTGGCAGGAGTCACAGCAGCAGTAACAATCCTATGGCAACAGAGGGGGCATGCAGATCTGGTGCAAAAGGCTCGTACTCCTGTTAAATACGACAGGTTGGAGTACTGGCTGGGTTTTTACGATCGTCCGGAGGAGGCAAGGGTTCTACGGGACGGTTTCAGGTGTGGTTTTCATCTGGGATATGATCCTTGGGTTCAGAGGTGGGCAGACAATCTACGGTCTCCAAAGGAACACAAACAGGCAGTGCAGGACAAGTTGGATTAGGAGATTTCGGAAGGCAGGATGGTGGGCCTCTTTGATGACTGGCCTATGGAGGCTTTGATCATATCACCAATCGGGGTGGTCCCTAAAATGGAACATGGTCAGTTTTGTTTAATTCAGCATCTGTCCTGGCCAGGGGGAGGGGGGTGGTGAATGATTTCATTTCTGAGGAGGTGGCCTCTATGTCATATTCCTCGGTGGAAGTGGCCATGTCACTGGTGGTGACAGTGGGACCAAGGGTGTTGATGGCAAAGTGTGACATAAAGTCAGCTTTTCTGCTGCTTCCGGTGCATCCAGATGATTTTCAGCTCAGGCTTACATTTTGAAGGGCAGTAGTATGTGGATAAGGCACTGCTGATGGGATGTGCATTGTTTGAATGCTTCAGCTTGTTTTTGCAGTGGTTGTCCACATGGCATACGGGCCATCAGCTGGTGACTCACTATCTGGATGATTTCTTTTTCACGGGAACGCAACACTCAGCAGACTGCCAGGAGCTAATGGTAAGATCCCAAGATCTCATGGGTGACATAGGGGTTCCTTTGGCAGCAGAGAAAAGCGTGGGCCCGGGATCGCTGTTGACCTTTTTGGGCATTGAAATAGATTCTCAACAGATGGAGGCGAGATTGCCGCAGGACAAAAAGGAGACAATGCTAGCGTTGTTGATGTGCCTGCTGGCAAAGGACAAGGTGAAAGTAAGGGAGATTCAGGTGTTGCTTGGTTATCTAAATTTTGTATGCAGGGTGGTCAGGGCAGGTTGAACATTTTGCAAGAGACTGGGTCTAGCGCTTTCAGGTTTCTCGCTGCCTCATTATCACATAATGCTGTCAGCGGGGGTCAAGGAAGATCTTCGTATGTGGTGTTTTTTCCTGCGGTCCTTCAACAGGATCCCTTTAGAATGGCGGTATGACATGGATTGGGATGTGCAGATATTTTCAGATGCAGCCGGTGGTTTAGGTTTCGGTTTGTATTGGCAGGGCAGGTAGTGTGCGGAGACATGGCCAGAACAGTGGAAAGGTTGGGACAGGAGCATTGTGTTTTGGGAATTGTTCCCTTTGGTGGTGGCAGTGACCTTTTGGGGAGCAGAGCTGGTGCAAAGGAGGCTGCTGTTCCGGGTTGACAACATGTCAGTGGTGCATGCAGGTTGTGAACAGGCAATAGGCCAGGGACACACAGGTTTTGAAGTTGCTGTGGTTTTTTATGCTGGGGGTTTGCGCGGCACAACATTTCTTTCAGAGCGCAGTATGTGCCAGGAGTGGACAATGACATTGTGGATGCTTTGTCTTGTTCACAGTGGGGGAGAGTCCGTGGGATGGCCAAGGGCGCCGACAGATACCTGGTACCCATGCCGGAGAATATGTGGTCGATCAGAAGCGCAGGATGGTCCAACTGGTGGTAGGGTCCCTCACGGAGTCAACACAGCATGGCTGGAATCTTTTGCATCAGGAGCGCAGCGCAGGGAGGAGGGTTGGTTGCAGGCTGAAGACATGATTCAGTTTATACTGGAATCAACAGAGAAAGGTTTGTTGCGAGTTACCATTACAGGTAAACTGGCAGGAATTTCCTTTGTGGGAAAATTGTTGTCGGGGTATGCCTCCTCAGTGGGTGAACTAGGGCACAGAATGCTGGAGGGTTGAGCGCGAGAGCAGGGATGATTGGGGCGGACTAGGAAACTGTTAACATGGAATTTGTTTTGCAAGGTTTTGTGGCAACTGCTGGTGGTGTGCAGGGGTGCAATCAATCAATCAATCAATCAGGGTTTTGTAAAGTGCACTAATCACCCGTGAGGATCTCAAGGCTCTGAGGGTGGGTGTGAGCAGCTCCGTTGAGGTCATTCATAAGCCAGGTCTTGAGGTCCTTCCTGAATTGGTGCAATGTCGGGCTCAGTCAGAGGTGAAGGGGGATTTCGTTCCAGATCTTGGCAGCGAGGTAGGAGAAGGATCTTCCACCTGCTCTGGTCCTGTAAAAACGTGGGATGGTGGCTAGGGAGAGGTCGGCTGAGTGGAGGTTTCTCTTGGGGGCGTGGAAGGAGATTCGGTTGTTGAGGTATTTGGGTCCAGTGTTGTGGAGGGCCTTGTAAGCGTGTGTGAGCAGCTTGAACGTTATTCTTCTTTCGATGGGGAGCCAGTGGAGGTTGCAGAGGTGTTGGGTGATGTGGTTGTGCCATGGGATATCGAGGATAAATCTGGCTGCAGCGTTCTGGATGGTCGGGAGTTTGCGGAGGAGTTTTTTGTTGATTCCGGCATAGAGGGCATTGCCGTAGTCCAGTCTGCTGGTGATGAGTGCGTAAGTGACGGTTTTCCTGGAGTCGGGGGGATCCATTTGAACGTCTTGCGGAGTATGCAGAGGGTGTTGAAGCATGCTGAGGATACGGTGTTGATCTGGTGATTTATGGTGAGTGATGAGTCGAGTATGATGCCGAGGTTACGTGCATGGTCCGTTGGGGTGGGTGGGTTTCTGATGGCGGGGGGCCACCAGGTGTTGTCCCATGCAGAGGGGTTGGAGCCGAGGATGAGGACTTCTGTTTTCTCTGAGTCGAGCTTCAGGCAGCTGTTCCTCATCCAGGTCATGACAGCTTTCATCCCTTCTTGGAAGTTGTGCATGGTGATGTCGGGTTACTTGGCGAGGGAGCGGATGACCTGGGTGTCATCGGCATAGGAGACGATGTTGAGCCTGTTGTTTCTGATGATGGTTGCGAGAGGGGCCATGTAGACGTTGAAGAGTGTGGGGCTGAGAGAGGATCCTTGGGGTACTCCGCATCTGATCTCTGTTGCTTCTGAGAGGAAGAAAGGGAGTCTTAGTCTCTGTGTTGTGCCTGAGAGGAATGATTGTATCCAGTCTAAGGCCTTTCCTTGGATGCCGGCGTCATAGAGCTTGGTGGCTAGTGTGCGGTAGGAGACGGCGTTGAAGGCTGCTTATAGGTCCAGGAGGATGAGAGCTGCCATATGGCCTTGGTCGAGGAGGGCGCGGATGTCGATGTGGCGGTGAGGAGGGCGCTCTCTGTGCTGTGGTTGCTGCGGAATCCGGATTGAGAGGTGTCTAGGATGTTGTTGGTTTCTATGAAGTGTGCTAGCTGGGTGTTGATGGCCTTTTCGATGACTTTGGCTGCAAAAGGAAGCAGTGAGATGGGCCTGAAGTTCTTGAGGTCCGTCGGGTCTGGGGAGTTCTTCTTTAGGAGGGGGTTGACTTGGGCGCGCTTTCAGTTGTCGAGGAAAGTGGCTGTCTCAAGGGAGCAGTTGATAGTTTGGCGTAGCTCGGGTGCGATGGCAGTGGCGGCCCTGTGGAACATGTGCAGCGGGCAGGGGTCAGAAGGTGCTCCAGAGTGGATGCTCTTCATTGTCTTTAAGGTGTCTTCTGTGGTGAGAGGGGTCCAGGTGAGAAGGGTCTGTTGGGTGGCGTCAATGGGGGTGGGGGTTGGGGTGGTGCAGTGGTTTTGGTCATTGAAGTTGTTGTAGAGCGTCTTGATCTTGAGGTGAAAGAAGGAGCTGAGTTTGTTGCAGAGGTCTTGGGAGGGAGGGACGTTGGTTGTTTCGCTGTTGGGTTTGCAAATTTCTGTATGATGGCTAAGAGTTCCTTGGAGTTGTGGGCATTGGAGAGGATTCTGTCTTGCATGAAGTTTTTCTTTGTTGATTTGATGAGTTGGTGATGTGCTGTGATGGCTGTTTTGTAGGTGGAGCGTGCTTCCGGGGTTTTGCTGTTTCTCCAGTTGTCGGCAGGAGCGGTTGGATTCTCAGAGATCCGTGGTGAACCAGTTGGCATTCTTGTTGTGTCGTCTCGTGGTGCTCTGGGGAGGGCGAGAGTGCTGGCTCAGTTGCTGATCCATTGGTGGAGGTTGCTTGCCGCTGTGTTGGTGTCTGTCGTAGTTGGGGGTGGAGTGCAGGTGAGGGTGGAGGTGAGGTGTTCTTTGGAGACTTTGTTCCAGCTTCTGCGTGGGAGGCGGCGCAGGTGCTTGTGTGCGCTGGGTTTCGTAAAGGAGAAATGGATGCAGTGGTGGTCGGTCCAGAGCTGTTCTGTGGTGTGGCAGAGGCAAATGTTGATCCCTCCGGCGAAGATGGGGTTGAGTGTGTGTCCTGCTGTGTGAGTGGGGGTGGAGACCAGTTTCTTCAGTCCTATGTTGGTGAGGTTCTCTAGGAGGGCGGTCATGTTGGGGTCGCTGTGGTTGTCCAGGTGGAAGTTCAGGTCTCCGAGTAGCATGTAGTCTGTAGAGGCAAGGGCGTGGGGTGAGATGAGGTCAGCGATGGCGTTGGTGAAGGGGGTGCGGGGTCCAGGAGGTCTATAGGCGAGTGTTTCACGGAGCGCCTTTCTGGGGTTGGGCTGGATCTGGAAGTGGATGTGTTCCATGGAGGGGCGAGGTGTCATCCGAGTTGGTGGTTGTCAATCGGAGGGAGCCTTTGTGGACGATGGCGAGGCCTCCTCCTGGATGGTTGGGGCGGTCTTTTCTCAGGATCTTGCATCCATCTGGGATGGTGGTTGCGATTTCGGGTGCGGAGCTGGCGTTGGTCCAGGTATGGTCCAGGCAATGGAGACTTGCCTGTTCTCAGCCCTCATGTCTTGGATGTTTTTTGGTGCTTTCCGAGTATTGGAATTGCTGAGTGGCAGGGGATGGGGTGAGGTACTGTGGAAGGCCGTCACGCGGAGGGAGGGTAGGTTTGAGATATGTCTTAGCAGTTCCAAAACTGATCAAAGGGCACAAGGGGAGGTTAATGTTACACTCCGAGGAGTTGATGGGGTAATGCCTGGTGGTTTGGTGTGATCGATGAGCTGCCTGCTCCGGGGGTGAGAGTGGGTTGGTTTTCAGGCACCAGTCTGAGGCCAAGGTTTCAGTGTTCCAGCTGTTATCAGTTCTCCGCAAAGTGCTTGCAGTGTTGCGGCTGCCGCCTGCAGAGTATGGGACTAATTACTTCCACATTGGCACTGCGGCAGAGGCAGGTAACGGAGGCTGGGCATGCAATGATATCATGCAGTTGGGGTGCTGGTCATCTGACTGCTACAGGCGCTTTCTACGAGTTTTGGGAGATGAGGGAAGCACTGCCGGCCTGTTTTTTTAAATCCTTATTGCTGTTTTATTTATTGCAGGTTCAGTGATGGATCCGGCGGCAGAGGACGGGGTCTTTTGGGTGATGGGCCACTCTTTCATCAAGTGGGCGGAGAGACATGCCGAACAGATGGGTTTTGGGGCCTATCTAGGTTTTGCCAGATGATTGTTTCCCATTAATTGGAAGGGTAAAAGGGGTATGTGTTCGTGGGAATTGTTGCAGTGTCTGAATGGTATGTTAGAGGCCGGTAGATGCTCAGATGTGTTGGTGATACATTTGGGACAGAATGACCTAGCAAATGAAAAAGGTATAGTGCTCATGAGGTCAATGAAGAAAGACTTGCTGCACATCAAGGCCCGATGGGCAGGGTGTTTTGTGTTGTGGACGGAGTTCATTCCAAGGAGGATTTGAAGGGGGGCCAGCAAGCCCTCTGCTATTGACAGGGCATGTAGGAAGGTGAATCGGGAAATGTCTCGTTTTTGCAGGGAGATAGGTTTTGGGTGCATTTGTCATTCGGACATCAAGTTTAGCAATAAGGATTTTATAATTATTAGAGGAGATGAGGTCCGTTTGTCGCGCGCCGGGAAGGAACTGTATTTGTTGGAGCTGAGGGAAGTCTTGTTGAGGACTTTGAACATTAGGAGATAAAGTAGGATGCATAGGGGGGATCTAAGTGGGGGGGCAGAAAAAGTTGTCAGGCCCCTGTTTTCTGGGTGGCGATGGTCTGCAAAGTTTTGCAGGAGTTTTCAGAAGTTTGGTTGGCGTTGCCAGTTGGTGAACCATGTGCAAAGGGAGAGTAGCCAGGAAGCTCAAGGTTAATTTTATGAAGTTTGGTTGCTTAGAGGTTCAAAAATGCAGTCATAGGTGGTAAGAGAAATCTAAACGTGAAAACTGTTGAAATACACTAGAATTAAATGAGAGAGTTGTGGGGTGGGGCATGTGGGGGGACCGTAGGGGTGTGAGTAGGATGTTGGTCAGTTCATTTGATGTATAGCAAGGTTTTAGTTTTGTAAGGTGGTTAGCCAGGTAAAGTTTGTGATGTGCACAAGCGGCTTTTTTCACACAACAAAGTGGTCAGTGGTATTTGCTGTGCCCCTCTCTCCCAAAGAGGAGCAGCAGTGTGTTGTGTGTATTTACACCAAAAATTCAGCTGAAGAAGGAAAATCACAAGTGGGTGTCAAGCATCCCTCCTTTGACACAGGTTGCCAAGCCACTGTATGCTGTCCTCTACCCGCGGACAGAAAAACACACACCCGGCCAGTCCAAGACCCATAAATGAGTAGAAGTGGAACTACCCAGTCAGAGGAAAGTTCAGAGTGCCTACCTTTGTGGTAAACACATTACTTCTTTTTTGCCTGTGATTGCATGCGCCAGGCACTGACAATCCTTTTTAGGAAGACTGACTTATTTTTCCATCATCAGACTTTCACCCGGAGCAAGAGAGAAAAATAGGCAAAAAAAGAATAAGAACGAGGTAGAGTAAGACAGGAAAACAATGACAATGGTAAAAAGCATAGATGAAAAAGCACCTGCAAAAGTGAGACAAAGAGACAGGAAAAGTAGGGGGGGTGGATGGAAGAAGCATGAGGAGGATCAAGAGTGGCCTTGGTATTCAGAACCTCTGTTTTTTTACCAGCAAGGGCTGCGTCGTCCTAAGAAAAACTCTGGGGCCATACATTTACATTTTATTCCAAATTAAGTACAGGATAATTAAGCACCATGCTAACATCAGTATGACCACTGCAAGTCTGGGAGGTGTTCAAAAAGCCTAGATGTGGCCACGGCACGCTGTTATGAGTTACAAAGTGCCATGTGCAGGGATATGCTTTAAAAAGCATGTTTTCAGTAAGGTGTCAAATCTCAGGAAGCTTTAATGTACAAAAGTTTTCACCACTTCACTGGGCAGGAATGAAAAAAACAATTTAAAAAGATCTTTCAACACAAAAAAAATCATGATCGCACTTCACATATTTGATCAGTTTCTTGTCCTCCAGTAGGGTCACTGAAGAAACAAACTCAGTAGACATGCATGTCTGTCAGCTGGAGGCGCTAGTGGCTGGGAAAGGAAGTCAGGGCCCCAAGGCTGCAGGGTCAGCAGAGCAAGTGCTCTACACAAACCAAACAAGCAATCACAGTGTGGTGGGGAGGGAAGGAGTTTGGACACGGTATTGAGAGAAAGGTGGCCACCTTCGGCGACATGGGTGTCCCGTGAATAATACCACTCAAGGTCAACACCTGCACCCCACCAGAAGCAGAAATAGGATTGGGATGGAAACATGAATAACACTTTGTCGTAATCTGTATTTTGAGCAACCTGATTGGTCAAAGTTTTGGCCAATAGGATTTACTGAAACAACATGCACCAAGCAGGATGAGTGCTACATATCAAAAGGCAAAGTGCCCAATTCACTGAGCTTATTCTATAATTAGTTGTGTTCTAGGCGTGAATAATAAAGGAATTTAGAGGCCTAATTCTCAAACCATTTTCAGTAGATAGTTGTGATGATAATGATGATGAAGAAAATATCTATTGAGTGCAAACTATGAACATGGTATCCTGGCAATATGGGATTATGGTTAAATCTGGGCAGTGAACTCCGCTCCCCTCGCGGAGTTTTCCGCACTCCGCGTTACGTGGAGATCGCGGAGTTCCCACAAACTCTGCTTCGCGTTGCGGAGCGGAATTTTTTTCCTCGCTCGCGTTCGTCAACGTTATGTTGGCGAGCGCGAGCAAGGAAAATCCACCTCCCGGCGCGATTTTTTCTCGTTCGCGATCGTCAACATCAAGTTGGCGAGCGTGGAAAATCAACCTCTTGGCGAAATTTCTCAACCCGGGCGGTCAGATTTCTCATTGCGAGTGGTCGCGTATGCTTGCGACTGCTCACGTTGAGAAACCGTCCGTTCGCGTTGAGAAAGCTGCCGCTTGAGTAAAAATCTACTCGAGCAGCAGAAAGGAAGCACGCCCGCTTGCGCTGTGCATGGTGCCGTTCACGATGATTGCTCAGTGCTGACAAGCACCTGGCACTGAAAATCACCGCAAACGGCATTTATTTAACGCACTCCGCTGCTTGCGGAGCTCCGTGTAGCGCGGCTGAGTTTTTTTTCACTTTGCGGAGTTCCGCTACGCAGTATTCTGCGAAGTGCAAAAAGACCGCCCAGACTTAATTATGGTGAGCCCAGAAGTTGAACAATACCTGCTTAGTTAATCAAGAGTTAACTGTTCAGTGCTCTACTGAAAGCTAGATAGTTATTGATGCCCCGATGGATAACAGAAGAGAATTTCAGATTTTGGCTGCCAAATATGAAAAACCTCAACCTCTCCCTCCAAGGTGTGATTTCTTAATTTTTTGTATTGTTATGAGCTTTCTCTCTAAGGATCTTAACTGTCTAATACGTCTGTATGACCCAATTTTGTCTTGTAGGAAAAGTGGACATATGCTGTTATAGGCCCTATGAGTAATGCAGGTATTTATAAACAGTATCCTGGCTGGGACTGGCAGCCAATGAAAGGAAGCCAAGTGTTGTGAGATGTGTGCATGTCCCCCCGTCCCCTCAGCGCCTTGTGACCCTTACGGGTGAGTAGTCACGCTTTATAAGAAACCTGATTGGTTGATTGAAAGCTGTGTCTCTGATCCCCACTTGATGCGCACACTCAGTAAGAGTATTATGAGAGATGATATCAAAGGCTGCAGACAGATCAAGAAGTACTAACGCGGCAGAGCCGCCTTGATCTGTCAGCTGTCTAAGATTGGCCAAGATTGTTCTGAGTGCTGACTCTCTGCTATGTAAGGGCCAGAATCCAGCCTGACACGAGTTCAAAAGATTCCCTATTTCTAGGAAGTGAATAAGCTGGAAATTAACTTCCTCTTTTATTGCAGGATTGGATGTTACATATAAACTAGCCTCAGGAAATGTTTTCTGAATCAGAAGGGGATATGCAGCAGTAATTAACTGCTCATAGAAAAAACGTTCTGAATTAGGCCCAGATTGTTCTGCATTCCACATGGTAAGGGCATTTTGACCTTTAGCAAAATGTTTAACCTAAGGATGCTGTGCACACTGAGATGACGGATGAATTTATCACTGTGCT
The DNA here is from genome assembly GCA_963921515.1 of Calotriton arnoldi. Taxonomy (NCBI): domain Eukaryota; kingdom Metazoa; phylum Chordata; class Amphibia; order Caudata; family Salamandridae; genus Calotriton; species Calotriton arnoldi. The sequence continues at coordinate 1,066,611 of CAWUFW010004777.1, forward strand.
TAAGCCCTTGATGCATAAATGTTCTGTTACTACAATTCTGGTTGCCATATGTGAGGGCTCTAAAAAACAGCAAGAAGAGCAGAAGTAAGGAATTTAAAAGATTAGTGACAGTGTAGGTCTTAAAGAAGACAAGTGACAGCAAAGAAGCTTGACAAATGCCTATGTGGTATCTGTATAAATCTACACATAGAATAATAGAAACTTAATCTCAGAACCGAATTTGAGTTTACTGGAGCTTGTGTATAAAAATTTGAAAAAAACAGACTTCAAATTCAATGTCTACATAAAATACAGGTAAAACCGAATGTTAAACATTACATTTCTCAATTGTATGCAAACGTACATTAATCTCTGCCCTAATTCCTAAGTGGTACTCCTTTGTTAATCCTTACCTTTACCTTTTTTTCCTTTACACTATGTTTGCTGGAATACCACTACTTGCTACCTGTACCACCCTTCTCTGCATCTTCTTCTTCCACCTTCTTCCACCATCACTTGCATCTTCCATTATAAACCAAACTATAAACTTAATTGAACCTTAACAATATATTTTGCTCTAACGTTACCACTGCCCCTTTTCTAGCACCTTTATTAGCTATAACACCTTCCCTTATATCTCCCATTTCACCATATCTTTCTCGGAACCTAATCCAAACCCTAAAGTTGGCCTAATCCAATCCTTTACATCATCCCCAACTCCTAGCCCAGTCCTTCTATAATAATTGCTCATCCCTAACCCACCCATCATACTTTACATGATCCCTCATGCAATACCTTGCTCTAGCCCTAACCCTTAAACATGACCTAAACTTCTCCCTAGCCTTTATCTTACTCTAATCATAAACCATGCCATTTTGAAATTGTTGTCCCACTTTTTCTGTATCTATTTTTCTACACACTTTGATTCAAGTGTTGTGGGCTGCCACAGCCCCTTCGTATGGTGAACTGAGTTTAGTATTATGTTTTAGGATATCAAAGCCTGTAGCTGTATGATGTTTTGGCCTCAATGCTGACCGCTTTAGCTGTTTGAAAGACCCCAAGTTACAAATATATAAAAGAAAAGCACATATAAAAATATAAGAAAACGTGGTCTTTGGATCAGGCCCCATCAGCCATTGGCTCCCATGTGCATTTGAGATGGAATCTCAAGAAATAGTCCTAAACAGCATTCCCAGGTGGGTAGCTTCAGGGGGGATACTTGGGGTGTTACCCCCCCCCACAATAGATGTGTTTTGTAATAAATAGGTCGGTATATGAGCTTTCAGTCGGGTATGGTAAAGTGTTTGTCGGATTTCACCCAGGATTTTTAAATACTGACAGACAAAAACACACTCTTGTCTCTGTTTTGAAGGTCTTAAAACATGGTTATTTAAAAAAAAAACTTTGTTTTAAGGGCCCCCTCACAATCAGCACTCTTTTCCCTTTCCACTGGCCCTTAAGCTCCCCTCATGAGCTGCTTCTCAAATAATGGTTAACATGATATGCCGGCGTGATTGTCGGGACATCTAAAGATCCCCGAGGTCTTACTGACCAAGCTACGCCCCTGAGCACTCCTCCTCTTCTTTTCCAAGCTTTCCCTTGCTCCTGGCTCCACTTCCACTAGGTGACCTCACTTCACATCCGCCCGCTCCCGTTTTCCTCTCTCTCACCACCCCTCCTCCTACCCTCTGCCTTCCTCACTTTCATTTGATCCTTTTCTCCCTCTCTTCCTCGCCCCCGACTCCCCCGCACGGTCACTGCACGGGCGGAAAAAGATCACAGACATAACCATAGTTGCCAACATTTGAAAAAAATTCCCAGGACACTTTGCAGCACAGGGCTGCTGCTGATAGAACGTTCTTGTTTGCGTACCTGTGTGTAATAAAGAGAAACAGTTTCTGCAACAATATTGCTCGGGACAGTCTCCAACTTGCCGGTGCTGTCCCTGCAAAAACTTGACATTTGTCAACTATGAATAACCACTCATTTGTGCCAAACTGACAGCCACCCATCTTTGATCCATATATTCTTTCGGTCCATGGCACTAGGCCTGGGCGGTAAATTCCGTTCCGCTCGCGGAATTTGCGGAATTTGGGTAATTTCGCGTTTCGCGGAGAACGCGGAATTACCAAAATTTCCGCGATCCGCGGCTTCGCGGAATTTTTTGCTTGTTCGCGCTTTCAAAATGCGTGTTCGCGAGATATTTCTCCCCGAGCACGCAAACAGCGTTCGCGAACAGGAAAAAAGCATCGCGAACGGGCAGAACAAGCAATTCCGCGTGTTCGCGGAACTTTTGCGTGCTCGCGGAGATTTTTTACCGTTTCGCGGAACTTTGCGTAGCGCGACTACGCAAATTCCGCTGCATTTTTCCTCCTCTTCTTTGGAACTCGATAGTCCATTGCCCAGGATCACTTGCTTATCACAGTGAATGGAGCGTCTGCTGTTTGGAGCCTGCTGGTATAGTCACTGGTGGCCCGTCATTATTTCCCAGTGACAGACCGATACAGTCAGTGTTACATCACACGTGATGAGACAAGACGCAGGCAGCCTAGCTGCGCGAGACCTGTGCTTCAGCAGTGTACAAAGACGTCAACCAGTGATTGCCGGAGTCTCAGTTTCAATGCCTAGCTGAATCCCTATAACTCCTGCCACAGTATTGTATTGTATTGTAATTGCATTTATATAGCGCTTACTACCCCTGATGAGGCGTTGAAGCGCTTTTTCGGCGAGTAGCACGCCACTCCAGAACCCATAAAGGATTAGTGTTGAGTTAGTATAGTGAAATATAAAAGTAATTTGCGTGGTGGATAGGTTAGTCAGTTATTTGGATTCAGAAGGATAGCGGAGGGATAGAAGAGGGAAAAAGGTTTGCATTTATATAGCGCTTGTTACCCCTGATGGGGTGTTAGAGTGCTTTTTTCGGCGAGTAGCACGCTACTCCGGAACCCATAAAGGATTAGTGGTGAATTAGTATAGTGAAATATGAAAGTAGTTTGAGTGGTGGATATTAGTCAGTTATTTGGATTGAGAAGGATAGCGGAGGGATAGAAGAGGGAAAAAAGGTTAGCATTTATATAGCGCTTGTTACCTCTAATGGGTAATATATCAGCAGAGAAGAACAATGGTGAAAAATGTTTAATCTGTGAAAAGAAAACAGTAGTGCATTTTGGCTGCAGGGCTGCACTTCTTTAAAGGATATTACCAATAATTTGTGATAAAAAGATAGGATTTTTCAGGTTTGAATATTACTAATTTAAAAATTGACATCACCAGACATTATATCACATTTATTTTGGCCCTCCGATAACATCACAGGAAATCTTGTCCAATTAAATGGTTCCCTGATTAGACATAAGACATATGGGGATTTTGTCACATATGGCCTAATAAGAAGTAAAGGGCTTGACCTAAATGAGTGACCTTCGAACGACCTTCAGCTCACATAGTTTATTATCAACAAGAGGAGCGCAGTGATGCCAGTTCCAGAAGCAGATGTAAGATAGCTGAGTTTGTCAACACACTTTCTTCAGGGCTCCGTGTACAATCTGATAGGGAAAGTGCATTTAGAAACTGTATCGAAAGTTGGCAAATATACAAAAACAAAACTGCAAACGCCTGCCTGTTCCTCCAATATCAACACAAGGTTGAGCATCAATACCCGTAATTTTAGTTCAAAAGGATGCATGAATGCATTTTATTTTCAAAGAAATCAAAGTCTTCTCCAGCATAATTCCAAAGGGCACATACTGCACAGTGAACACCTCCCAAGCAGTTGGGTGAGTGCCACTCTAATCTCCCTTGATGTGCATAAACTTCTAGATATAGCCCATTTAGACAGTGCGTCTCCTAACTGTCCATTGAACTGAACTTCGCCTACACTACAATATTTTAATCTGCTTTAGTATCTTTTGCATTATTACCATAATTTGCTTTTATTGTAGGTCTTTAAAATTCAAATGATGTCATTTCCTGGAATATCACATGCGTCTCTGGTGTGAAAGGTCATGTGAGGTAATTTCCTGTGATGTCAGGACGGGGAGGTCAAAGAGTGCGTGATGTCACTTTCACTACCCCGGACATTTTGGTGAATCAACGTCCATGACCATCCTGTTAGCATAAACAATTTGGTGGACTGCTCAGCAGACTTGCATGCAGCCTGCCCCTCAGCATGTAGCGATAAGTGACACCTCAGCTCCTTCAGAGGCAGTGGTTATAAACTACTTTTCATTTGATCCTAGTCTGTTAGTCACCCTCACTTCTTTTATTTCGTTTCACTGACTAAATGTAAATGTCCAGTATTTGTAAAGCGCACAGCTACCTCCGGAGAGGTGTCCCGGCGCTGGGGGCTGTCGGGAAGATTAAGCGAGCTATTGCCCAGAGTCACATGGTGCTGGGCTGAACTGCCGCCGGCACCGGGGATCGAACCGTGAGCCCCAGGATCCGGAGTCAGTCGCCCTGGCCGATGCACCACACCTCTTCCCTGACTGTGACGTCATAGACAGGACTGGTCTTAACTCACTGCCATGAGGCCACCACACCCTTAGAAGTGTCAGAGGTCACACTCACCACTGATCTCCCTTGGGTCTTAACTGTGAACAGGGGCCCCTGTCTGGTGTCTTGAACGGAGATTTGCTTGGCTGGGCTTCTAACAAAGCGGCAATCTGTCTTTTCAACAGTGTTTTGGGGTATTGAAAATTATGACAACAAAAGCATTTGGAGTAGGGGAGATGATATTCATCAATGCTTGCTGTTTCTAGTGTCTGCTTTCTCGTAGTGCATTTTTGCAGTCGTTCATCGCAGTGACAGCTAGTGACATTTGAAAGTGGTGGGGCATGAAAGTTAGGACTGACTTAAGTAGTGAGCAAGCACTGCATTTTCTTTTTCTTTCTCCTTATTTTTTTGCAGACTGGGTACCCCCATGATGTGGCTCCCATCACACCCATTTGGACAGAATCACAATTACAACAGGAATACATGACCACTGCCCTGCGCTCTCTGCAGAGAGGCCAAGGATTGGATCTTACTTGGTTAAATACTAGTTATCTTTTAATAAAAGTTCATCTTCGCCTGAAGCGCTATTGAGGTGGTGGATGGAGGCCTTCCACCGTATAAGTGATTGAACACATGAGGTAGCGTTGCCGTGTCTGGTCTTCTATGTGCCTGTCTGGATGTGTGCTTTCTCATTTATTTGTGCGTGCTGCCTGTGTACGTGTGCATATGAGTCTGTGCGTGTGAATGTGTCTGTCTTTACGAGCATGCGTCTTTGAGTGCGCAAACGTGTCAGTGTGGGCCTGTCTCTATGTATCTGCTTCTTTGCGTCTGAGAGAGACTATTCAAGTGTGTGGAATGAATGAATGTGCATGGGCGCTGGTCTGTTTGAGTGTATATATGTGTGTGTGTCATGTGCAGGAAAGTTTACTTCTGTGTGCGCGTGCAAGCCATATTTCACTGGTCATTTTATTTGCACATCACAATGGGGCCGGTCACTTTGACAGCATTTCAGTTTACAGAGTGTGCCATACGACTGGTAAATATTACACAACATTTCCTTAACTTTCACTGTATTAACTGGCCGTATGTCATTCCCACCTGGTGTTGAGAATAAAAGGATAAAGAAATGTATGTCCAAGCGTCTTCCAGCTCATTCCGTTAGAGCATGGGTACTCACAAACGTTTTCCCAGGGGCAGTAAAGTTTGGTCTTTGGTGTGACCGAAGGCCGCACTGATGCCAGTAGGGGTCGAGGGTGTAAAGTGGGTGGGTGGGTGTAGGGGAAGTGAAGCATTTATATTTAGTGTCTGAACTCAATTGCGCAATGAGAAACCAGAAAACCTGTGATTAATCCCGGCTTCTCCATTTGACCAAATTGTGTGACCCAGGGCAATTGTTTTATTTCAATTTCTGCCCTTTTTCTTCATTATCACATATCAGAGGTCCTCGAAATACATGACTCCAGGATGCAGAACTATCTCTTGTGCTTGGATGTAATCACTAATGGCATTGCTGTCATGGTGTGGGGGGGGGAGGTAGTGGTGGGATGCATGAATGTTTCTAAATTCATGCTTGAAAACCATCACTTTAAATAAAATACTTCCGAATGCACTGCTACAATTTGATTTACTACGGTGAAATGGTTCTACAGGTCAATGAAATACACTTTTTGAATTTTGAAAAGACTATCATATTTTGACACATTTGCTGTCTTTAAAAATGAAGGTGTTCTTAAAGTTAAGGGCCTAGTTACTTCCTTTCCCTGACTGCAATTAACCTTTAAATAAGTGCTTGCTGTATATTTAACATTTTTTTATGTTAGTGCTGAGTCGAGTAAACAGCAGCCCAGTGCTGCTGCTGCCCAGTGGGCCGCATGTAAAGGTCAGGAGGGCGGCATGTGGCCCCTGGGCTGTACTTTGAGTATCACTGCTTTAGAGTATGGCTAGTGAGGAATGGCACCTCTGTATCCATTCTTAGCAGAGTTGATGGTGAGCTGTAGGCAGTGCCCAATCGCCCGGATGCAGGGCCCTTTGCCCAGTACATGAACACCCCTATGATGTACACAGCTCTTTCTGCACAGCACAGCATGCCGCACAAGGTCAGGCTGGAGTCGGAGAGGAGCTGCGACCATTGGGGAGGGTCCAATTCTTCTGGCCCAGAGTTTTTCACTCACATGAAAGAGTGGAGGCAGGTTCGAGGAGGCGCACAGCACAAGCCAATGCAGACTGTGCCCGTGGGAAGTGTCTCACAAGAAAGCACCACCTCCCCCAGATATCAAGTGCCTCTCAGTAAGTATGCCAACTGCTGTTGACGCTCTCACCCTCACTACCTTGCAGTCTCATTGTCCACTATATTCCCCTCACAGTCACAAATAAAGAATGCGCTTTACTCAGCACACACCATGAGGAACACACGGGTATTCACAAATGGCCAGCAGAACAATTACCTCAAGGATGTATACTAAAACATGGGTGAGCCTGTATTATGTGGCTGGACATCACGGTCTGACCATTGTAAAATGCTTTACCGAAATGCTTTTTGAAAGGGCAGTCTTGCGATTAGAGCAGGCAGTCCCAGAAACAAACAAGAGCACATAAACCCTACAGTAATATGAGTATGTTTTAGGTACCTCAGGTTGCATGCTGCAAAGCACGAGGAGCTAAAGTGAAACTGCTGCTGGTCCGGTGTTCTGAGACCAGTCAAGAGAAGGAGCCTGATCCAGTTCCATTGGTAGTTGGCTTTCCTTACGACAACCAGTCCTGGAGCTGCGCTCATGCTGTTTATAATAGTAATCAGCACGAGAGCAGTGCCATGATGGGTTGAAGCAGGCTAACCCAGGGATCCTTTTAAGACTGGGGGCCCGTGTCTGCAATCTGCCCGGCTGTTTAAAACATCCGGGATTGATGCAGTCTGAATTGCGCAAAGCGGGCTGGCCATTGCAAGACAGCCGGCCAATCTAGCATGCGCACTTTAGGCTTTAGGAGAGTCATCCCTGCTGCCAATCAGCAGGAATGGCCCTGCCCACACCCTCGCACTCGGGCTGGACCAGCGGCACTTGCCTTAAAATAAAATAGTAATAATGAATTATGACCATTTTACTTATGTTTTCTGCTGCGCTCACAGAAGGCGGGGCAACACTCTTCCACCCTAAAGGAGGAGCCGCCACTGGTCCATCGTCTCACACGCACTTTAATTCTAGTGTCCAGGTTATGTGTGACACATTCTGCTGAAACTGCCTTTTTAGGGAACATTACTCTGCATTATGGGAGTTGTAGCATTGATTTTACTAGCATTATTATTGACATTCACTCGCAGGATGCAAAGTGACATTTTCTAAAAAAACAGGAGCTTCAATGTGACCATGTGGAAGCAGTGGTATTATGACACATATATATTTAGCCTATGTATGTGCTTTTGTCAAGTGCACAGTTTTTTAGGAGTATGTTTTTTATTTGATGCGTCCTTGTGAGTGTGTTCTGTTCTTAATTGTGCAGCGTCTCTTGTTAGCACAGTTATAGTTATGCGCAGTCCCAAGTTATATCCGCTCCCAAGTAAATACTTTCTTTGTCAGCTACCAGTGTGCCCCCAAGCGACAATGTACATTTTAGTATGTGTACATTGCTGAAAACCTATTTGAAGGGGCTTGCATACATTTGGGCTCTTATTGCAAGTGTCTCAGCAATTGGTGAGTGATATTTATTACCCCTGATAAAATCTGACTCAGCGATTTATTGCACCTGATAAAATCTGACTCAGCGATTTATTGCACCTGATAAAATCTGACTCAGCGATTTATTGCACCTGATAAAATCTGACTCAGCGATTTATTGCACCTGATAAAATCTGACTCAGCGATTTATTGCACCTGATAAAATCTGACTCAGTGATTTATTGCACCTGATAAAATCTGACTCTGATGAGTCGGATTTTATGAGGTGCAATAAATACCACCCAATTATGAGTTTTGGGGAATAGCATCCGATTTTGGTGCATACTGCACCAAAATCTGGTTGTTCCAATAAATAGCGAGCATTTTTCCCCTGATAAACTTCAGCAGATTTAACCTTCCAATATTCATAACAAAAGTCTAAGGCCCTCAAATGGGGCCTGATTCACAAAGGTAAACTTGCCTTTTTGGGAGAGTTTACAATTTTTTGCAATTCACAAAGCAGTTTTACAAGTAGTATCTTTATGACTGTGATCCAGCGCTAACAATAAAATTTCTTCTCCTAGATGCTTTTGGACGTCCAGGTACAATTATCCCTCTCAAACACAACTATATCCATATGACGGTGGGGCCCATAACACCGCATATACATTCACTCTCTCATATATTCCCTGGATCTCATCCGTCCTTACCTAGGAGAAAAACAGTTAAATGATATGCTGGAAGGAGACGGGATACCTTTTTATAAAAATGACATAATACTTCTCAAGCTCTAAGGTATTCCGCTCATTGGTCGATGGACCAACTAGTAGGAATCAGTTGATGGTGATTAAGACCAGCTCAATCACTATGAACCTTTAACCCCTTCGATGCTCATGACGAGCTGGACTCGTCATGGCACACAGTGGTCGTGTGCTCATGACGAGTCCAGCTGGTCATGACCCCCAGCATGGGAAATCCCTCTGGTGCGGGCACCAGAGGGATTCCCTTTCCTCCCCTAAAGCCTCGGGAGCTGGAGAAGAGCTTCCCCAGCTCCCGAGGCCCCCCCCTGGTTTCCCTGAAATGACGATCGGCGCGCACGTCGCGCTGATGTCATTTCAGTGAAACTGAAACTGAAATGAGCCAAGAGGCTCATTTCAGTTTCAGTTTCTACGTGCTCAGGGGGCTATCTCAGCCCCCTGAGCACATAGAAACTCAGGAGAGGTATCGTTGGAAAGGGGAGAATATCCCCTTTCCAATGGTACTCCTCCTTAGTGGATCCCTGCTTGGGGATCGCCCCAGGAGGGCGATCCCCAAGCAGGGATCCACCCACTAGGCACCAGGGAGGGGGAGCGGCCCCTTGGGCAAGGGCCTTTGCTCCCCCCATAAAAATGTTGGCATTATTAGTCTTTCTGCCCCCCCTGGGGGGTAGATGGGGGCAGTAGCCCCCAATCTGCCCCCCCGGGGGGGTAGAAAGCCCACTAGACACCATGGATTTTTTATGGGATAGCTATTAGGGGTGGGGGCTGCCCAAAACGGGCATGCCGATGCCCCCACCCTGGCAACAAAATTAGTCTTTCTGCCCCCACTGGGGGGCAGAAAGCCCACTAGATACCAGGGATTTTTTTTAAAATTATAGTTAGGGGTGGGGGCTGCCCAATATGGGCATGCCAATGCCCCCACCCCCCCTGCCGCAAAGGTACAGTCTTTTCTTTCTGCCCCTCCTGGGGGGCAGAAAGCCCACTAGATAACAGGGATTTTTTTTTTTATTATAATTTGGGGTAGGGGCTGCCCAATATGGGCATGCCAATGCCCCCACCCCCTGACGCAAAGGTACAGTCTTTCTGCCCCTCCTGGGGGGCACAAAGCCCACTAGACACCAGGGTTTTTTTTCCCCTCGATAAATTTAGGGGTGGGGGTTGCCCAAGATGGGCATGACAATGCCCCCACCCCTCCCCCCACGAAATTCCAGTCTTTCTGCCCCCCGGGCGTTCAGAAACACCCTAGATGCCAGGGATTGGTTTTTTTATAGGCCCGGGGTGGGGGCTGCCCAGAATGGGCATGCAAATGCCCCCACCCTACCCCCCAAAGAAAAAAAAAGACTTTCTGCCCCCCCAGGAGGTATATGGGGGCAATAGCCCCTGATCTTCCCCCCCTGGGGAGGGGGCAGAAAGCCCACTAAGCGCCAGGGATTTTTTTTATATAGGTAGGGGTGGGGGCTGCCCAGAATGGGCATGTCAATGCCCCCACCCCAAAAAAAATGCTACAGTCTTTCTGCCCCCCTGGGAGGCAGATGGGGCAATAGCACCTTATCTGCACCCCCTGGGGGGGGCAGAAAGCCCACTAGCCACCAGGGATTTTTTTTTTTACAAAGTTCGGGGTGGGGGCTGCCAAGAATGGACATGCCAATGCCCCCACCCACCCCAAAAAGATGCCACTGTCTTTCTGCCCCTCCCAGGAGGCAGATGGGGGCAGTAGCCCCTGATCTGCCCCCCGGGGGGCAGAAAGCCCACTATGTGCCAGCGATTATGCTGGCTTTTTTATACGCAGGGGTGGGGGCTGACCAGAATGGGCATCCCAATGCCCCCGACCACCCAAAAGAATAGCCACAGTCTTTCTGCCCCCCTCAGGGGCATATCGGGGCAATAGCCCCTGATTTCACCCCTCCCCAGGGCGGCAGAAAGCCCACTAGGCACTGACTTTTTTTCAGAATGTGCCTACCTGTTGAATTTGGTTCCTAGCTCTGCCGGCACCTAGGGAAACCGAGCAAACCTATACATTTTTTAAAACTAGACACCCAGGGGAATCCAGGATGGGCTGACTTGACTGGCTCTCACCAGGTTCTGTTACCCAGAATCCCTCGCAAACCTAAAAATTTGTCCCAAAAAACACATTTTCCTCACATTTCTGTGGTGGAAAGTTCTGGAATCTGCGTGGATCCACAAAATTCCACCCACCCCGCGTTCCCCAAAGTCTTCCGAGAAAAATGGTACCTCACTTGTGGGGGTAGGACTAGTGGCCGCGACAGGAAACGGCCCAAAACGCAACATGGACACACCACATTTTCACAGTGAAAACGGACCCTTTTTTTGCAAAGTGCCTAGCTGTAGATTTTGAACCCTAACTCTGACGGCACCTAGGGAAACCTAGCAAACCTATACATTTTTGAAAACTAGATACCCAGGGGAATCTAGGATGGGGTGACTTGACTGGCTCTCACCAGGTTCTGTTACCCAGAATCCCTTGCAAACCGAAACATTTGTCAAAAAAAACACATTTTCCTCACATTTCTGTGGTGAAAAGTTCTGGAATCTGCGTGGATCCACAAATTTCCACCCATCCCGCGTTCCCCAAAGTCTTCCGAGAAAAATGGCACCTCACATGTGTGGGTAGGCCTAGTGCCCGCGACAGGAAACGGCCCAAACGCAACGTGGACACACCACATTTTCACAGTGAAAACGGACCCTTTTTTTGCAAAGTGCCTAGCTGTAGATTTTGAACCCTAACACTGCCAGCACGTAGGGAAACCTAGCAAACCTATACATTTTTTAAAACTAGACACCCAGGGGAATCCAGGATGGGATGACTTGACTGGCTCTCACCAGGATCTGTTACCCAGAATCCCTTGCAAACCTAAAAATATGTTCAAAAAAACACATTTTCCTCACATTTCTGTGGTGGAAAGTTCTGGACTCTGCATGGATGTACAAAATTCCACCCACCCCGCGTCCTCCAAAGTCTTCCGTGAAAAATGGTACCTCAGTTGTGTGGATGGGTCAAGTACCCGCGACAGGCAAGGGCCCAAAACCTATTGAGGCAACATCAAAATTACCTATCACAAACCAACCTGGTTTTGCATGGGGGGTCCCATGAGTTTTTGGCCCCGGGCTCGACGGCCATCTAGGGAAACCTACCCAACCCACACATTTCTGAAAACTAGACACCAGGAGGAGTCCAGCGAGGTATGGCTTGCGTGGGTCCTCCAAAATTTTCTTACCCAGAATCCCCTGCAAACCTCAAATTTAGCTGAAAAAAATCACGTTTTTCTCAAATTTCTGTGTGGGAAAGTTCTGGAATCTACGTGGATCCACAAATTTCCTACCACCCAGCGTTCCCCAGGTCTCCCGATAAAAATGATACCTCACTCGCGTGGGTGGGTCAAGTACCCGCAACAGGCAGGGGCCCAAAACGTATTGAGGAGACATCAAAATTACCTACCACAAAACAACCTGGTTTTGCAAGGGGGTCACCTGGGTTTTGGCCCCGGGCTCAGCGGCCATCTTGGGAACCTACCAAACCCACACATTTCTGAAAACTAGACACCCGGGGAGTCCAGCGAGGTATGGTTTGCATGGGTCCCCAAACGTTTTCCTACCCAGAATGCCCTGCAAACCTCAAATTTAGCTGAAAAAATCACTTTTTAATCAAATTTCTGTGTGGGAAAGTTCTGGAATCTGCGTGGATCCACAAATTTCCTACCACCCTGTGTTCCCCCAGGGCTCCCGATAAAAATGGTACCTCACTTGTGTGGGTAGGCATAGTGGCTGAAACAGGAAATGGCCCAAATCGTATTGTGGAGACTTCAAATTTACCTATAACAAAACTACCTGGTTTTGGGTGGGGGCACCTGGTTTTTTGGCCCTGGGCTCGCCGCCATCTAGGGAAACCTACCAATCCCACACGTTTCTGAAAACTAGACACCCTGGGGAGTCCAATGAGGTATGGCTTGCGTGGATCCCCCAACGTTTCCCTACCCAGAATCCCCTGCAACCCTCAAATTTAGCTGAAAAAAACATATTTTTGCGTGGAATCACCGTGCTGGCACAAATGTCCTACCACCCAGCGTTGCCCTTGTTCCCCCGAGTAAAATGATACCTCACTTGTGTTGGTGTCCAAAGCAGATCTGGCTAAAAACTTATTTTTTTTTAAATGTAGCGCTTAGAATTCTCGGTGCTATACCCTAAATCCCTATGTTTTGGGCTCTTCCCAGTCACAGGCCTTTGGCCCACCCACACAAGTGAGGTATCATTTTACTCGGGAGAACAAGGGGAACGCTGGGTGGTAGGACATTTGTGCCGGCACGGTGATCCCACGCAAAAATGTATGGAAAAAGTGATTTGTTTCAGCTAAATTTGAGGTTTGCAGGGGATTCTGGGTAGGAAAACGTTGTGGGACCCACACAAGCCATACCTCGCTGGACTCCCCCGGGTGTCTAGCTTTCAGAAATGTTTGGGTTTGGTATTTTCCCAAGATGGCCGCCGAGCCCGGGGACAAAAACCCAGGTGACCCCTCTTGCAAAACTAGGTTGTTTTGTGATAGGTAATTTTGATGTCACCTCAATAGGTTTTGGGCCCTTTTCTGTCGCGGGTACTTGACCCACCCACGCGAGTGAGGTATAATTTTTATCAGGAGACCCGGGGGAACGCTGGGTGGGAGGAAATTTGTGGATCCACGTAGATTCCAGAACTTTCCCACACAGAAATCTGAGAAAAAAGTGATTTTTTCCAGCTAAATTTGAGGTTTGCAGGGGATTCTGGGTAGGAAAACGTTAGGGGACCCACGCAAGCCATACCTCGCTGGACTCCCCCAGGTGTCTAGTTTTCAGAAATGTGTGGGTTTGGTAGGTTTCCCTAGATGGTCACCGAGCCCAGGGCCAAAAACTCATGGGACACCCCTTGCAAAACCAGGTTGTTTTGTGATAGGTAATTTTGATGTCGCCTCAATAGGTTTTGGGCCCTTTCCTGTTGCGGGTACTTGACCCACCCACGCGAGTGAGGTATCATTTTTATCGGGAGACATGGGGGAACACTGTGTGGTAGGAAATTTGTGGATTCACGTAGATTCCAGAACTTTCCCACACAGAAATCTGAGAAAAAAGTGATTTTTTTCAGCTAAATTTGAGGTTTGCAGGACATTCTGGGTAGGAAAACGTTGGGGGATCCACGCAAGCCATAACTCGCTGGACTCCCCCGGGTGTTTAGTTTTCAGAAATGTGTGGGTTTGGTAGGTTTCCCAAGATGGCCGCCGAGCCCGGGGCCAAAAACCCAGGTGACGCCCCTTGCAAAACCAGCTTGTTTTGTGATAGATCATTTTGATGTCTCCACAGTACGTTTTGGGCCCTTGCCTGTTGCGGGTACTTGAACCACCCACACCAGTGAGGTTTTTGGCTCTGGGCTCGGCGGCCATCTTAGGAAACCTACCGAACCCACACATTTCTGAAAACTAGACACTCGGGGAGTCCAGCGAGGTATGGCTTGCGTGGGTCCCCCAACGTTTTCCTACCCAGAATCCCCTGCAAACCTGAAATTTTGCTGAAAAAATTCACTTTTTCACACATTTTTGTGTGGGAAAGTTGTGGCATCACCGGGCTGACACAAATTTCCTACCACCCAGCGTTCCCCCAGGTCTCCTGATAAAAATGGTGCCTCACTCGGGTGGGAGGCCTAAGTACCCGCGACAGGCAAGGGCCCACAACGTATTGAGGCGACCTCAAAATGGCCTATCACAAAACGACCTGGTTTTGCAGGGGGTCCCATGACGTTTTGGCCCGGGGCTCGGCGGCCACCTAGGGAAACTTACCAAACCCACACATTTCTGAAAAGTAGACACCCGGGGATTCCAGGAGGTATGGCTTGCGTGGATCCCCCAACGTTTTCTTACCCAGAATCCCCTGCAAACCTGACATTTTGCTGAAAAAATCTCTTTTTTCACACATTTTTGTGTGGTAAAGTTGTGGCATCACGGGGCTGACACAAATTTCCTATCACCCAGCGTTCCCCCAGGTCTCCCAATAAAAATGGTGCCTAACTCGGGTGGGAGGCCCAAGTATCCGCGGCAGGCAAGGGCCCAAAACATTTTGTGATAGGCAATTTTGATGTCGCCTCAATACGTTGTGGGCCCTTGCCTGTCGCGGGTACTTGGGCCTCCCGCCCGAGTGAGGCACCATTTTTATTGGGAGACCTGGGGGAATGCTGGGTGGTAGGAAATTTGTGTCAGCCCCGTGATGCCACAACTTTACCACACAAAAATGTGTGAAAAAAGGGATTTTTTCAGCAAAATGTCAGGTTTGCAGGGGATTCTGGGTAAGAAAACGTTGGGTGATCCACGCAAGCCATACCTCCCTGGAATCCCCGGGTGTCTACTTTTCAGAAATGTGTGGGTTTGGTAGGTTTTCCTAGGTGGCCACTGATCCCCGGGCCAAAACGTCATGGGACCCCCCTTGCAAAACCAGGTCGTTTTGTGATAGGCCATTTTGAGGTCGCCTCAATACGTTGTGGGCCCTTGCCTGTCGCGGGTTCTTGAGCCTCCCACCCGAGTGAGGCACCATTTTTATCGGGAGACCTGGGGGAACGCTGGGTGGTAGGAAATTTGTGTCAGCCCCGTGATGCCACAACTTTACCACACAAAAATGTGTGAAAAAAGTGATTTTTTTCAGCAAAATGTCAGGTTTGCAGGGATTCTGGGTAAGAAAACGTTGGGGGATCCACGCAAGCCATACCTCCCTGGAATCCCCGGGTGTCTAGTTTTCAGAAATGTGTGGGTTTGGTAAGTTTCCCTAGGTGGCTGCCGAGCCCCGGGCCAAAACGTCATGGGACCCCCCTTGCAAAACCAGGTCGTTTTGTGATAGGCCATTTTGAGGTCGCCTCAATACGTTGTGGGCCCTTGCCTGTCGCGGGTACTTGGGCCTCCTACCCGAGTGAGGCACCATTTTTTTCGGAAGACCTTGGGGAACGCGGGGTGGGTGGAATTTTGTGGATCCACGCAGATTCCAGAACTTTCCACCACAGAAAAGTGAGGAAAATTGTTTTTTTTGCCAATTTTTAGGTTTGCAAGGGATTCTGGGTAACAGAACCTGGTGAGAGCCAGTCAAGTCACCCCATCCTGGATTCCCCTGGGTGTCTACTTTTCAAAAATGTATAGGTTTGCTAGGTTTCCCTAAGTGCCGGCAGAGCTAGGGTTCAAAAACTACAGCTAGGCACTTTGCAAAAAAGGGTCATTTTTCACTTTGAAAATGTGGTGCGTCCAAGTTGCGTTTTGCGCTGCTTCCTGTCGCGGGCACTAGGCCTACCCACACAAGTGAGGTACCATTTTTTTTGGAAGACCTTGGGGAACGCGGGGTGGGTGGAATTTTGTGGATCCACGCAGATTCCAGAACTTTCCACCACAGAAAAGTGAGGAAAATGTGTTTTTTTTGCCAATTTTTTAGGTTTGCAAGGGATTCTGGGTAACAGCACCTGGTGAGAGCCAGTCAAGTCACCCCATCCTTGATTCCCCTGGGTGTCTCCTTTTCAAAAATGTATAGGTTTGCTAGGTTTCCTTAAGTGCCGGCAGAGCTAGGGTTCAAAAACTACAGCTAGGCACTTTGCAAAAAAAGGGTCATTTTTCACTGTGAAAATGTGGTGCGTCCACGTTGCGTTTTGCGCTGCTTCCTGTCGCGGGCACTAGGCCTACCCACACAAGTGAGGTACCATTTTTTTGGAAGACCTTGGGAAACGCGGGGTGGGTGGAATTTTGTGGATCCACGCAGATTCCAGAACTTTCCACCACAGAAAAGTGAGGAAAATGTGTTTTTTTGCCAATTTTTAGGTTTGCAAGGGATTCTGGGTAACAGAACCTGGTGAGAGCCAGTCAAGTCACCCCATCCTGGATTCCCCTGGGTGTCTACTTTTCAAAAATGTATAGGTTGGCTAGGTTTCCCTAAGTGCCGGCAGAGCTAGCGTTAAAAAACTACAGCTAGGCACTTTGCAAAAAAAGGGTCATTTTTCACTGTGAAAATGTGGTGCGTCCACGTTGCGTTTTGCGCTGCTTCCTGTCGCGGGCACTAGGCCTACCCACACAAGTGAGGTACCATTTGTTTCAGAAAACCTTGGGGAACACGGGGTGGGTGGAATTTTGTGGATCCACACAGATTCCAGAACTTTCCACCACAGAAAAGTGAGGAAAATGTGTTTTTTTTGCCAATTTTTTAGGTTTGCAAGGGATTCTGGGTAACAGAACCTGGTGAGAGCCAGTCAAGTCACCCCATCCTGGATTCCCTGGGTGTCTACTTTTCAAAAATGTATAGGTTTGCTAGGTTTCCCTAAGTGCCGGCAGAGCTAGGGTTCAAAAACTACAGCTAGGAACTTTGCAAAAAAAGGGTCATTTTTCACTGTGAAAATGTGGTGCGTCCAAGTTGCGTTTTGCGCTGCTTCCTGTTGCGGGCACTAGGCCTACCCACACAAGTGAGGTACCATTTTTTTCGGAAGACCTTGGGAAACGCGGGGTGGGTGGAATTTTGTGGATCCACGCAGATTCCAACACTTTCCACCACAGAAAAGTGAGGAAAATGTGTTTTTTTTGCCAATTTTTTAGGTTTGCAAGGGATTCTGGGTAACAGAACCTGGTGAGAGCTAGTCAAGTCACCCCATCCTGGATTCCCCTGGGTGTCTACTTTTCAAAAATGTATAGGTTTGCTAGGTTTCCCTAAGTGCCGGCAGAGCTAGGGTTAAAAAACTACAGCTAGGCACTTTGCAAAAAAAGGGTCATTTTTCACTGTGAAAATGTGGTGCGTCCATGTTGCGTTTTGCGCTGCTTCCTGTCGCGGGCACTAGGCCTACCCACACAAGTGAGGTACCATTGTTTTCGGAAGACCTTGGGGAACGCGGGGTGGGTGAAATTTGTGGATCCACACAGATTCCAGAACTTTCCACCACAGAAAAGTGAGGAAAATGTGTTTTTTTTGCCAATTTTTTAGGTTTGCAAGGGATTCTGGGTAACAGAACCTGGTGAGAGCCAGTCAAGTCACCCCATCCTGGATTCCCCTGGGTGTCTACTTTTCAAAAATCTATAGGTTTGCTGGGTTTCCCTAAGTGCTGGCAGAGCTAGGGTTCAAAAACTACAGGTAGGCACTTTGCAAAAAAAAGGGTCATTTTTCACTGTGAAAATGTGGTGCGTCCACGTTGTGTTTTGCGCTGCTTCCTGTCGCGGGCACTAGGCCTACCCACACAAGTGAGGTACCATTTGTTTCAGAAGACCTTCGGGAACGCGGGGTGGGTGGAATTTTGTGGATCCACGCAGATTCTAGAACTTTCCACCACAGAAAAGTGAGGAAAATGTGTTTTGTTTGCCAATTTTTTAGGTTTGCAAGGGATTCTGGGTAACAGAACCTGGTGAGAGCCAGTCAAGTCACCCCATCCTGGATTCCCCTGGGTGTCTACTTTTCAAAAATGTATAGGTTTGCTAGGTTTCCTTAAGTGCCGGCAGAGCTAGGGTTCAAAAACTACAGCTAGGCACTTTGCAAAAAAAAGGGTCATTTTTCACTGTGAAAATGTGGTGCGTCCATGTTGTGTTTTGCGCTGCTTCCTGTCGCGGGCACTAGGCCTACCCACACAAGTGAGGTACCATTTTTTTCGGAAGACCTTGGGGAACGCGGGGTGGGTGCAATTTAGTGGATCCACGCAGATTCCAGAACTTTCCACCACAGAAAAGTGAGGAAAATGTGTTTTTTTTGCCAATTTTTTAGGTTTGCAAGGGATTCTGGGTAACAGAACCTGGTGAGAGCCAGTCAAGTCACCCCATCCTTGATTCCCCTGTGTGTCTACTTTTCAAAAATGTATAGGTTTGCTAGGTTTCCCTAAGTGCCGGCAGAGCTAGGGTTCAAAAACTACAGCTAGGCACTTTGCAAAAAAAGGGTCATTTTTCACTGTGAAAATGTGGTGCATCCACGTTGCGTTTTGCGCTGCTTCCTGTCGCGGGCACTAGGCCTACCCACACAAGTGAGGTACCATTTTTTTCATAAGACCTTGGGGAACGCGGGGTGGGTGGAATTTTGTGGATCCACGCAGATTCCAGAACTTTCCACCACAGAAAAGTGAGGAAAATGTGTTTTTTTGCCAATTTTTTAGGTTTGCAAGGGATTCTGGGTAACAGAACCTGGTGAGAGCCAGTCAAGTCACCCCATCCTTGATTCCCCTGGGTGTCTCCTTTTCAAAAATGTATAGGTTTGCTAGGTTTCCCTAAGTGCCGGCAGAGCTAGGGTTCAAAAACTACAGCTAGGCACTTTGCAAAAAAAGGGTCATTTTTCACTGTGAAAATGTGGTGCGTCCACGTTGCGTTTTGCGCTGCTTCCTGTTGCGGGCACTAGGCCTACCCACACAAGTGAGGTACCATTTTTTTCGGAAGACCTTGGGGAACGCGGGGTGGGTGGAATTTTGTGGATCCACGCATATTCCAGAACGTTCCACCACAGAAAAGTGAGGAAAATGTGTTTTTTTTGCCAATTTCTTAGGTTTGCAAGGGATTCTGGGTAACAGAACCTGGTGAGAGCCAGTCAAGTCACCCCATCCTGGATTCCCCTGGGTGTCTACTTTTCAAAAATGTATAGGTTTGCTAGGTTTCCCTAAGTGCCGGCAGAGCTAGGGTTCAAAAACTACAGCTAGGCACTTTGCAAAAAAGGGTCATTTTTCATTATGAAAATGTGGTGCGTCCACGTTGCGTTTTGCGCTGCTTCCTGTCGCGGGCACTAGGCCTACCCACACAAGTGAGGTACCATTTGTTTCAGAAAACCTTGGGGAACACGGGGTGGATGGAATTTTGTGGATCCACACAGATTCCAGAACTTTCCACCACAGAAAAGTGAGGAAAATGTGGTTTTTTTGCCAATTTTTTAGGTTTGCAAGGGATTCTGGGTAACAGAACCTGGTGAGAGCCAGTCAAGTCACCCCATCCTGGATTCCCCTGGGTGTCTACTTTTCAAAAATGTATAGGTTTGCTAGGTTTCCCTAAGTGCCGGCAGAGCTAGGGTTCAAAAACTACAGCTAGGCACTTTGCAAAAAAAAGGGTCATTTTTCACTGTGAAAATGTGGTGCGTCCACGTTGTGTTTTGCGCTGCTTCCTGTCGCGGGCACTAGGCCTACCCACACAAGTGAGGTACCATTTTTTTCGGAAGACCTTGGGGAACGCGGGGTGCATGGAATTTTGTGGATCCACGCAGATTCCAGAACTTTCCACCACAGAAAAGTGAGGAAAATGTGTTTTGTTTGCCAATTTTTTAGGTTTGCAAGGGATTCTGGGTAACAGAACCTGGTGAGAGCCAGTCAAGTCACCCCATCCTTGATTCCCCTGTGTGTCTACTTTTCAAAAATGTATAGGTTTGCTAGGTTTCCCTAAGTGCCGGCAGAGCTAGGGTTCAAAAACTACAGCTAGGCACTTTGCAAAAAAAGGGCCATTTTTCACTGTGAAAATGTGATGCGTCCACGTTGCGTTTTGCGCTGCTTCCTGTCGCGGGCACTAGGCCTACCCACACAAGTGAGGTACCATTGTTTTCGGAAGACCTTGGGGAACGCGGGGTGGGTGGAATTTTGTGGATCCACGCAGATTCCAGAACTTTTCACCACAGAAAAGTGAGGAAAATGTGTTTTTTTTGCCAATTTTTTAGGTTTGCAAGGGATTCTGGGTAACAGAACCTGGTGAGAGCCAGTCAAGTCACCCCATCCTGAATTCCCCTGGGTGTCTAGTTTTCAAAAATGTATAGGTTTGCTAGGTTTCCCTAAGTGCCCGCAGAGCTAGGGTTCAAAAACTACAGCTAGGCACTTTGCAAAAAAGGGTAATTTTTCATTGTGAAAATGTGGTACGTCCACGTTGCATTTTGAGCCATTTCCTGTTGTGGGCACAAGGCCTACCCACACAAGTGAGGCACCATTTTTATCGGGAGACTTAGGGTAACACAGAATTGTAGAGCAACTGTTATTACCTATTGACTTTCGATGCATTTCTGCCTTCCAAATGAAAGACAATGTGTAAAAAATAAGTCATTTTGAAAAATGACCTATAATTCTCATGCTAGTATGGGTACTCCCAATTTCGGAAATGTGCAAATATCTACTGTTTCTAAAATCTACATTTTGTTCCCATTTCAGAAATACATAGGTGTCTTTCATAACAATTTTTCCATGTATACATTTTCCCAAAATAATTGCTATATACCCGGTACATAATAAAAAACCATTGCAAGATGCTGCTCAGTTATTGGCTCTGGGTTCGTCGGGTTCTTGGTGAACCTACAAGTCCTATATATCCCCACAACCAGAAAGGTCCACCGGAAATAACGGTATATTGCTTTCAAATAGCTGTCATAATTAGAAGAAGTTACAGGTGAAAACGTTGACACAATTTTTCCTTTATTTAACTGTTAGTTTCTATAAGGAAAACTTTAAGGATCTACACAAATGACCCCTTGCTGAATTCAGAATTTTGTCTACTTTTCAGAAATGTATGGCTTTCCAGGATCCATTATTGGTTTCATACCCATTTCTACCATTAACTGGAAGGAGGTTGAAAGCACAAAAAATAGCAAAAATAGGCTATGTCCCAGAAAAATGCTAAAACTGTGTAAAAAAGTTAGTTTTCTGACAAAAGTCTGCTTGTCCCTGAAAGCTGGGAAGATGGTGATTTCAGCACCACAACCCCTTTTTGATGCCATTTGCAGGGAAAAACAAGACGCTTTCATCTGTAGCCCTTTTTCGCATTTTTCCCCAAAAAAACAAAATGTTGCTGTATTTTGGCTAATTTCTGGGTCCCCTCCAGGGGAATCCACAAACCCTGGGTACCTTCACAATCCCCATGATGTTAGAAAAAAAGGACGCAAATTTGGCGTGGATACCTTATGTGGTCAAAAAGTTACAGGGGCCTAAGCGCGCACTACCCCAAATAGCCCAAAAAAGGCTTAGCACAGGGGGGGGAAAGGCCTAGCAGCGAAGGGGTTAAACATTTACATTTATCATTGAGCTAAAGAACCACTGACTCATTGGTTTAAAGATAATAAAATTTATATAAATTTTAGAAGCATGAATAAGTTCAGATTTATTATTCAGGTTATTACATTTAGCATCATTATAAGAATACATTGAAATTGCAATGCATACCTATTAGATGGAAAAATAAAGTTCGTTACAGCAAGAACTCCCGAAAGATCTATCTATCTGTTCTGGAAAACAGGCCTTCTCGTTCCTTTCCCTTTTAGGATCTTAAGAATAAAAGTCTAATAGTTTTAAATTGAAAAATCTATTGAAAGCCATAAAGGTTCTCAAATAGCAGCGTCTTATGCTCAGTCAAAAATATAAAATAGCAGCAGCAACCGCAGCATCAGTTCATAAAAACGGCAGCGTTGAAATCAACAGCATCAAAAAGCAGCTAACAACCAACAGCAACAGCTAACCCCCTCCCCTCAAAGAGTAGGTCTTCTTATACACTAATACTAGCTTACTAAGTGAAAATGTTACATCTTTATGGCGAGATCTTCTCTAATTGGTCCATTCGGGTCAGTATACATTTCATTATGAATATCAATGTTTCAACCAGTTCTTTGTGGCAAATTTATACTTTTGACGTTTCACACGGGTTCATGACATTCTCCCTTAGTTCATGGTTTTCAAACTGTATCTTTTTCTGATACTTTTCAGTCGGTCAGTTTATTGTCCATTCATTTATTCATTGCGACTTCTCACGCTTTTCGCTGTCTTGCTTTGGCACACGTTTATGCGATAAGGTCTTCACAGCCTTGACCACGCTTCCATCCTAGGCTTTGGAACGATCACATGATCTCTCTTGTTCACGGCCTTTCTCTCTTTCATAACTCCTCTCGCGCCTGCGTACTCTAGCTTATGGCGGCCATTTTAGATCGCTGCTCAACAGGCCTAAGCGCACTATTATAAAGATAAACAAAACATAGTTAAGAATAAAGAATATAAGCCTTTTTGTTTCCCTCCTGTCATTCTACGTACCCCAATTAGGTATTACCTAGCAAAAGCGACATATAAAGCCATCCCTTACTTACCAATGCTTTGTTTTGCCACCTACACAGTTTATTTCCAAGCACAAATCATGCATTTATTATTCTAATTAGTACGCAATTGTCAGACTTATGTTATCCCTGTTAACAATTGTAAGTAAATTAGTTTGCACATAAATAGCGTGTTACCTTTAACCCTTTACACGTAACATACATGGTTGGTTTATTTACTTAAGACGAACTTGTGTGTTATTTTACGTAAATATTAGGAGGTTAAAAAAATTTCAATTACCCTGCTCCATCAACTCCCCCTTTGGTGATTTTTAATATCACCACATAAACCCATGTTATACAATTCTATCAGATAGCATATTTCCTTGTCCGTTTGTTTTTGTTAGTTTACACAACTGTATCTTTTTCAACTTGTCTCTTTGACTTTTTATACATGTTTTCTTTTATTTCTTCTAGTTCTATTTCACCCATTTCTCTTTCTCTTTCTTTGTTTATCTTATTTTCTTTTTCTATTTTGTTCTGCCTTCTTTTTCTCTTTATACATGTAATGATTAGCTTCAATACTAAAACTATTATGATTATCATGGTTGCTACTTTTATGACTTTCCCTACTATTAATTTACTAATTCTAGTAAACCAATGTATTACTGAGGAAAAACTCTTACCAAGTTTTCCTAATGCATTTTCAACCTCCAGTGGAATAAGTTCTTTGTGCAAATTGGTAATATTCTTAATATACTTTTGTATATTTTCACTTTTATCTGGAATGTAAGTGCAACAATGTTGGACTTTCAGCATTTCAAAGACTCCACCCTCTTTTGTCAAAAGAATGTCAAGGGCAAGTCGATTTTACATCACCATAGCTCTCATGGCAACAATTTCGGTATTTACCATCAAGAACCCTCCAGCAGTATCTGTAGATAAACGATCTACTACTGTGGATAATTTCGAATTTTAAATGCATTCAAAGATATTCCCACTGCTGGTATCAATGCTCCAAAAATATCACCTACTATTTCTGAGAAACTTTCCCTTTTTCTACGTGTAAATGTCTTCATTATTTCGTGTGTTCCCTTTTCTGCTCTATCCACATGAAAAATCTTTGGAAAGACCAGGCCTAAATAACATGATCCATACCAATGGTCCGGCAACCTGTAATAAGCTCTGTTACCACAAATGTAATAGATCCCAGGAAATATTGGATCTTTTCTCCCTTTGAATCCCCATCCGCCTAAAATTTTATAATTGTCATGGCAATCACTGAAACCCACAAAATAATTGTCATATCTTGTTCTATTTCTTCTAATGCACAACCTTCCCTGTTGGGGCCAATCCAGAGCCATAGCTGCATTTGTCTTTTCCTTGTCATGATTTTCTTCCTCAAACGCCCAAAGAGGTGTTTTTGTCTCTTCTATCACTTTTCTTTGAAATTTCACTCTTCTATTCTCGACCAATTCTAAAAATACCTTTTCTTCATTTCTTAACTCACAGGTAAGGTTGTTTTTCACTATATCATCTAATGTTAGAATCTTATCTTCTATGAAAAATTCACCAAATGTTTTTGCTCCTTTCACTTTATTTAGTTCTAAAACTACAGGAATCTTTGCAAAAATCTTATCTATATTAGTGTAATAATATTCTAATCTTCCTGTCTTGTAAAATAGACTTGCTAAAACACTACATGTTATTCCATACGTCAAAGGAAGGTGATGATAGGTCACACCTTCTGCGACAGACGCAGGTAATTGCATACAAACATAACAATCTCTTACATCCATTGTTTCTACATACTCATATAATAATTTAGTAAAAACATTCTGTGAAAAATCTGTTATTGATTTGTCTTTATGTAACTCGGCATTACTTTTTAATATAGCTGTCGCTTGACTGTTAGCTCCCTTTTCTTTCACTGTTTTATTAAACGTTTCTTCTACAGCTAAACTAATTGGAATGGTGATCGCTAAAATAATCCATACTGTCATTAATAATCCTGTACAAAAGAAGCACATTTTACACCACCTACTTAAGAACTCACATCTACACTTTCTATTTTTAGTATCTACCATTTTGTTCTATTACCTATTATACAGTATGTACAGTAAATGTGTCACCACACCTCAGAAATGACCTCTTAGCCACCCTGCACTTTCACTTTGTCTTGTTTGGTACTTTCTTTAATTCTTTTCAGAACTCTTTCTTGTCAAATCCAGTGTTTTGTCCAGTCCGGTAGGAACTCGTTCAAATTTCTTTAGATTTGTTGCACTTCACCTTCACCCATTTAGTTTGCAACTTTCTTCTGGTTTCTCGTGAGTGATCTCTTCTTCTTTGATGTCAGTTAAAGCAATGTATAGCCATTCAGGCGATCTATACTTCAGATTTGCTTTCTTTATTCTTTTTGTTTTCTGCAAGTGTTTTCCACCTTGTTTCTCTGGTTCTTTTTGACTGGTTATCTCATTTACTTGCTCTGCACTTTTTCCATCTAGCCTTATGATCTTGTATCTCAGTTTTCTAACTTCGTTGGGCCAATTGTCTCCCTTTTTTGGCCTTTTTGGTTCACTCTCTTTTTCCTCTCTTTCTGTTCTCCAAGTTCTCTTTCACGACTCTAGTTTCCTGTTTCCTTCTTCTCCACTTTCTTCTGATTCTGTCTCAGTTCTTCCTTTATTGTCTCTTATCTCAAATTTTATAATTTCATTTCTTTCTTCTATTTGTGGTTTTTCTAGTGTTTTCTTTTGATCACCTACTTCTGTCCCTCCTCGAGGTTCTTCCGAATTTGTGTCAATCTCTCTATCTGTGTCTAGATTTCCCTGTTCTTTTGTTCGTCGATCTGTCCCTATTGCTCCTCGGGGATCTTCCGATTTTTCTAACTTTCTATTTGAAACTCTCCCTTCTTTGTCTATTAATATTGTCTCTGAAGTGTTTTTACCACAACTTGTACTTGGTTGCTCACTGTTACTGTCTCTTTGTTCAGTTTCTTCTTCTATATTATCAAATTTCCAATTTCTTTTCTGACTTTCCTCACAATCCGAATGCTCTGTATCAGATGCTGAACTGGTGTCTGATATTTCCAGATGTCGACTCACATGTCGATCTTCAGGTTCTGGAACTTCTGCTATTTCCTCCACTCCTCCTGTCGTTGCACTTGTAGTTGGATCTTCCAGATGTCGACTTACAGGTCGATCTTCAGATTCTGGAACTCTGACCGTCTCTTCCTCTACATCAGATGCTGAACTGGTGTCAGATATTTCCAGATGTCGACTCACAGGTCGAGCTTCAGGATCTGGAACTCTGATGGTGTGACTGGCATGTACCCAGTGTTTCACTCCAGCACACTTGACTGCAGTTGTTGTCACCAGGATCACTTGTTGTGGTTGGTCCCAGCGAGGAACCAATCAGTTTTTTCTTCGGTGGACTTTTATGCGGACCCAATCTCCTGGATTCAAATCGTGAGCCGGTTTTCTTTCAAGAGTGGTCGCATCCGGTCCAACCTGATGAAACACAGAACGTACCACATCAGCCAATCCTTTGCAATAATCCAGTACCAGATCATCAGTTATAGTCAGTAGTTTGTTGACAGGTACATGTGCTTGTCTCATTGCTCGTGATCCAGCGCGATATTAGCAAACAGCATTCATACACTATATACTCACTTGGGCCCATACACTCAACCTACGCTAATACTTACGCTTGGTTTTATCAGTTGTTACTCTCTATCAAAATCCCTGCTACCAATTACCGTCTGATTGAAGAGTAATGACTTACCAATGAATCCTTTGCTAATTGGGAAGTTTAAAATGAGTGACATTCATTATAGTACATAATCATGGAATAACCACTGAGTCAGAAAGTTTTAAAATGTTTATCTAAAGATTTAGCAGAGTAAAATACAGAGCCACATGGTACTTAATCGCAATACCCAAGATTAAGCACAGAAATGATTATTGCTAGTCAATGACGGTGTTTAAAGAAGAGAAGAAGATAGAGACAGCAGCGCAACTAAAGGTTGCATTATATTTACCTAAGTGCGAGAACCAAACCCCTTAGCCAAGGAGTTGAAAGAATAGGACCCAGGAAGGATGAAGAGCAAAGACTTCTTCCAGGATCAGGACCAGACCGGTGACCTCTCTACAACGATGCCTGCGTCGTTCCCCTCTCTGATACTCGACTTCTCCCGATTCTCCCGTACCTTCCTTCTAATGGACTCCGCCGCCCCCTCCTCAGGACCTCTTCTGGACAGGGATTCAGTCAGCAACCGATCAGCTTGGCAGTCTGGGGCTCTTCTGTGTGTTCTGAGAGTCAGCTCTAGCTAATTAGCTAATTCTATATCTGTTATACCCTTCTACGCCCATGTACCTCCCCTTAATGTTGCTAAAATATGGGACCACTACTTCTGATTGGACAGGGACAGGAGGTGGATTCTCGCACCATGTTGATTTGGCCTAAATTGTAAAGCCTATTGTCTTTACGTTCCCACCCCTTCAAATTAATACATTCGCTTTATTTCCCACCAGTCTCATGACAAATGTAAACCAATTTTCATAGACATTGTATCAATGTGTGACAGGAAAGCACTAGTACAACATCTTCGGCCATCAGGTTACGGCCTTGGACTTCGTCCAGGTTGACTTCATTTGGCAGGCACACAAGGCACATGCGCAGAACCATTTGCCTCTCGAGTTTCAGGTCACCAACCCAGGCCCAAGTTTACGAACTAATAAAAGTGCAAGAAGAAAATATTAGAATCACAAATAAAATGTTTCACTGTATACCCACTATTTCTATTCTATTCCCAATTAAATATATATACTATCCCGCGTTAGTAGCGTTAGGAAACGACAATTTAATAATGACATGAGAGCAAGCAGAAGCATGTGAAAACATCAAGCAGCCATTTTAATGCACACTCGCAGAAGTTTCCCACCAAGCAAAGAAAGACGTCACACCATGTGATATGGTTACGACATGCGCATTGAGCTTTCCCGCGCATAGCGGCCATTTTGGATTACAGACAAGCGTTATTCATTAGTAAAACACATAGGCAAGCATCTTTTTCTTTTGTGTCGTGAATGCAAAGGTTAGTATTAACAATACAAGTTTAATAAATTAATACTGTGAGGAGGATTGACTACAAGCAAGTTTCATTTATGAAACCTTGCTCCATCAATCCCCTCTCTGATGGCGTTTCTGAGCCATCAAAAACATTACCCTCAATCAGATGCCAACTTCTAGCAAATTACTTCATTCTCGTCTTTATTCTTTCTATTTTTACAATCTCCTTTTAATTTCTTGTATAATTCACTTCTCCACTCTTCAAGTTCGATTTCATCTACTTTTCGTTTCTTTCCTCTTCCTGTCACCTTATACGTTCCATTCTTTTTACAACATTTGCACCATATTGTTATTGCCAAAATTATTATTGCTATCCCTGCTAAGGGTACGAATATTTGACCTATAAGTCCATTCCCTATATTAGCAAACCAGGTTCCAATTGACGAGATACTATTTGTCAATCTTTCCCATACACTATCAACTTCCAGTGGTTTAAGTTCTTTCTCAAGTTTAGTTATATTCTGTATATACGTTCCAATTTCTGCACTCTTATCAGGAATATAAGTGCAACAATGTTTCGTCTTCAATAATTTACAAACTCCGCCCTCTTTTGCCAATATAATATCAAGAGCAAGTCGATTTTGCATCACCATAGACCTAATCGCAACCATTTCTGCATTAATCATTAGAAACCCTCCAGCAGTATCCGTTGATAAACGATCAACTACTGTAGACAATTTACATATTTTCCTTGAGTTCAGAATTATTCCCACTGAAGGTATCAATGCACCAAATATTTCACCTACAATTTCTGAAAAACTAGCGCTTTTACTACGTATTAATTCGTTATTGTTTTCATTGCTCTCAGTGTTTCTTTTTACGTGGTATATCTTTGGAAATACTATTCCAAAATAACAACTTCCATACCACCGTGCAGGAAGCCTAAAGTAAGCCTTATTCCCACACACATAATAAATTCCAGGAAAAACTGAATCTGTTCCTCCTTTGAGTCCCCAACCTCCAAGAATTAAAAAATTGTGTTCACATTCACTGGTACCGATGAAAACATTGTTATAATCAGTCTTTAACCTATGAAGACAAATTTTTCCTGTCTTTACGAAATCCAGAGCCATAGCAGCTTGAGCCTTGCCAGGTGTGTAACTACCTTCTTTCTCAGCCAAAGGTGGTAAATGAGCCTTATGCTCAGAAGCTTTCTTTTGAAAATCTTGTCTTCTATTTTCTACTAAATTCAAAAATATCTTTTCTTCTTCGTGTAAAGAACATGTTAGATTGTGTCTATGTGCATGTGTTATGTCTATTGATTTCATGGTTAAGAAAAATTCTCCCATAAACTGTGCGTCTTGACTACTAAGCACTGGGTTCATACTCTTACGAATCGGAACCTCAGAAAATATCACATCTAAGTTTGAATAATAATACTGAAGTTTCCCTGTTCTATAAAATAAACTAGACAAAACACTACATGATATGCCATATGTCAGTGGTAAGTGATGATATGTTAATCCTTCTGCTACTGATTCAGGTAACTTCATACAGACGTAACAATTACTAACTTCCATGGTGTCTACATATTGAAACAATAACTTTGTGAAAACGTTTAAACTAGTATCGTTGTCAGCTACTTCATGATGAATTTCTGCCTCTTCTTCTGCCATTAGTTCTACTCTATTGCCCTTCATGTTTGCTGTCCTCCCTTTAGTTTCATTATTAATCTTTTTATCTATTATCATAAGGTAAGGAACTGCTACAATCAGGACTAACCATACTATAAGCACCATTACTAGACTACATATGCATATTGCACAGCATCTTCTACAACATTTCTGTTTTGGTCTCCCAGTAACTCTATCATCAGGCATTTTTCGACAAGGAAGATTGCTCTTCTTATCTTTTCTTCTTTTCTTTAACTTATTCTTTTGCTTAGTCAGGGTGGTCTTGTTTCTTCTTCGTATGTCAATTCTGCACTTGTTCCTTCGCCACCACTGTCAATTGATTCTGAGCTTTCAAAATCTTCAAGGATGATGTAAGTCCAGTCAGGACCCTTGAATTTGTTATTCACAAGTTTCAGTCTTTTACTTCTTCTTTTCGCAGTTTTATGTTCTTGTTCAGTTTGACTTGTCACTTCATTCACTTGATCTGGATCTTCACTTCTGGTTGTTATGTGGTACTTTACTCTTTTAATGACACTTGGCCAATGATCTCCTTTTCTTGTTTTCTTTGTCGGCCCTGTTTCTTTGTTTTCGTCTTTAGAAATCTCGTTAATTTCACTGTTTAGCACTGTTTTGTTTTCTTTGATTACTTTTTCTTCTGTTTTGTCTTTTTCAGGTCTGATTGGTTTCTCTGTAACAGCTCCGCTGTGAGTTCCCAATAACTGACCTTGTTCTTTGTTTATTTCTTCAAGTTCATGTTTTTCAAGGTTTTCTTCTTCTGTGTACTCTTCTTGATCTAACTTGTTCTGATCAGGGCTTATTGCACTATGAACTTCTGCAGCCTGACCGGATTCTTCTAGACCTGTCTGTCCCTGATCAAAGTCTATTAGGTCTTCACTGTTTTGAGTCCAGTTTTCTTTCCCTATCTGACCTTGTTCAGGATTTCTTAATGTTTTTTCTTCTTGTTCCTGAACTGCTTCTTCTTCACCTATCTGATCTTCTTCAATTTCCTCCAATTTCGCTTGACTTCTTGTTCTGTGGTATACTTCAGGAACTTCTACCACTGGTATCCAATCCTAACTGGTGCTCGGTTGTTCTTCTTCAGCTTCTCCGGAATCTCGAACCTGAGATCCTTCAGCTGGGCAACCTTCAGCTTCTTCAGTGATTGGCGTTGTCTGAGGATTCTCTTCCTCGGGATCTTGTACTCTCTTGGTGTGACTTACATGGATCCAATTAGGAAATCCGGCACACTTCACTGCTGTATTCGTTGTCAGTATGACTTAACACGGTCTGCCCCATCTAGGTGATAGACACGTTTCTCTGGTGTGATTCTTCACTACCACCCAGTCACCAGGATTCAGATCATGTTCTTGCTCGGGCTGCCTGGAAACTGCGTCTTCTCCAACCTGATGAGAGACAGAACGCACTAGGTCAGCCAATCATTTGCAATAGTCCAAAACCATATCATCAGATATATTCACCAGTTTGTTTGTGGGAACATGTGTTTGTCTCATTGCTCTTCCCATCATTATTTCATGTGGGCTCAATCCTGTGGTTCTGTCAGGTATACTTCTGAGTCCCATTAAAACGAGTGGTAATGCATCTGGCCACTCTAATGATGTTGATGCACACATTTTTCCCAGTCTTGACTTTATAGTGCCATTCAATTGTTCAACCACTCCAGAAGCTTCTGGACGATATGCACAGTGCAGTTTCTGTTTTATTTGAAATGCTTCACAGATTATTTGAATCACTTCGCTGTTAAAATGTTTTCCTCTATCTGATTCCAAAGTTACTGGAAAACCAAACCTAGGAATGAGCTCTCGTAGCAACAGTTTTGCAACTGTAATGCTGTCATTTCTCCTAGTAGGGTAAGCCTCCACCCACTTTGAAAACAGACACACTATGACTAGTACATATGTCAGCCCTCTACATGGTGGTAACTGTATGAAATCAAACTGAAGTCTCATAAATGGACCCTCTGCCTTTCCAATTTTCCCAAATCCAATTACTGTCTTCCTCCCCGGATTATGCATCTGGTAAGTTAGACATCTCTGGCAAAGACTCTCTGCAACAGCTCTGAATTTGGGATTGTATCAATTTTGTCTG
The DNA here is from genome assembly GCA_963921515.1 of Calotriton arnoldi. Classification (NCBI taxonomy): domain Eukaryota; kingdom Metazoa; phylum Chordata; class Amphibia; order Caudata; family Salamandridae; genus Calotriton; species Calotriton arnoldi. The sequence continues at coordinate 1,098,329 of CAWUFW010004777.1, forward strand.
AACAGCCTAATCATTGCATCTCTCCCTATGTGTGTGTCTCCATGATGCATTCTAGCCATTTGTGAGAGTAAACAGTCTGGCATGACTGGTCTGCCATCAGCACTGATCCATACTTCATCATCTCCTCTTTGCGAACAACCCACTTTGATCCACAAATTCTTCTCACTTTCATCAACCTCATCTTGCAATTTCTTCACCTCATTCCAAGTTTCAGGTGGCATATACAGCATAAGTTGGCAGCTGATTCCCATTCTTTCCACCCTCTTATTGACTGAAATTCTGGTTTTGGCACAATGTTGAACCACCAGATCTGCATATCTGTTGCCGACTTCCACCCAGTCATCTCCTGACTGGTGTGCGGCACATTTCACCACAGCCAATTCTTTTGGTGATTGTATTGCTTCTAGCAATTCCCTTACAAATTGTCCATTTTTAATGGGGAATCCTGAAGAAGTCATGAAATCCCTCTGCATCCATAGTTGGCCAAAATCGTGCACAACCCCGTAACCATATTGGCTATCTGTAAATATGGTCACTCTCTGATTCCTCCCAATTTTGCATGCTTTTATCAAAGCAATCAATTCAGCTACTTGTGCAGATTTGACTCCTGGTAAATAGGATGCTTCAACTATTCCAGTTAATTCACATACCGCATAGGCAGCAGTTAGTTTACCATCTTCATGTCTTTGACATGAACCATCAACAAATAGCTCCCTGTCTGGCTTTTTAAGAGGCTGTTCCTCTATATCTGGGCGTGGTTTTGTGCATAATTCTGTGATTTGTATACAATCATGTTCATCGTCTTCATCATCTTTAATTCTCTCATGACGTGGGTCTGGTAGTAAAGTCGCTGGATTTATTATAGTACACCTTACCATGTTCACATTTTCAGCACCCATTATTATTCTTTCATATTTAGTCAGCCGACTAGGAGTAAGATGCTGAGTTCGGGTTCTTGTCAACAGAATGACAACTGCATGTGGAACATACACTTTTACAGGGTGTCCCATCACAATTGACTCACTTTGTTCAATTCTCAAACAAGTAGCTGCCACTGCTTTTAGGCATCCTGGCAATGCGGCTGCTACTGGGTCCAATGTAGCAGAAAAATATGCTATAGGACGTCTTTCTAGTCCATGTCTTTGAGTTAGGACAGAAAGTGCACAATTTTCTCTCTCATGACAGAACAAGGCAAATTCTCTCTTATAATCAGGCATGCCTAAGGCAGGTGCTGAACATAGTGCATTTCTCAATTTTACAAAAGCTTCTACACTTTCATCCTCCCACTCCACAGGGTCCTTTGCTTTCTTCTTTGTCATGTTAATTAAGGGCTTAGCTAACATGGAAAATCCTGGTATCCATTGTCGACAGTAACCTACTATTCCTAGGAACATTCTCACTTGTCTTTGTGTTACAGGCATTTGCATTTTCTTTATTAAAGCTACTCTTTCAGCTGTTACTCTTCTTTTTCCTCTCTCAATTTGGTGTCCCAGATACTTAACAGCTGTTGTACAGAATTGCAATTTTTCAGGTGAGACCTTATTCCCTTCTTCTGCCAAAAGATTTAATAATGCTATGGAATCAACAACACAGTCCTCTCTGGTGTTCGATGCCACCAATAAGTTGTCGATATATTGGACTAAAACTGAGCTTCCTGGCATCACTAGTTTTTCAAGGCACTTTTTCAGTATCTGGTTGAAAATAGAAGGACTTTCTGTGTACCCCTGAGGAACACGATTCCACACATAAACTTTGTTCTCAAATTTAAATGAGAAAAGATACTGGCTGTCTGGATGTAATGGTATTGAAAAGAACGCTTGACACAAATCAATTACTGTGAACCATCCTGCACTCCACGGAATCTGGTATAGAATTACTGCAGGATTTGGTACTATGGGACAACATGGTTCTACAATCTTATTTATTTTCCTCAGGTCCTGAACAATCCTATATTTTCCACTAGGTTTCTTTAATCCCATTATTGGTGAATTACATGGGCTACTCATTACTTCTTTTAGTATGTTTTGTTCTACCATTCGATTTATTTCTTCAATGACTCCTGCTTTTACTTCTGCACTCATTTTGTACTGTCTGGTATTTGGGAAAATTGCACCTTCCTTTACAGTAATTTTAACTGGATCTATTTTGGCCATAAGTCCTACTTCCTTTCCGGTGAAATCCCATACTATGGGGTTTACTGTATCTTTTAATTCTTCTGGCAACTCATCTTTTGTTATTAACGAAAACATCTCGTCTACTTCTGTACCTTGTTTTGCAATCATAATTTTATATACATGATCTTCATCTGGTGTCTGAACTGCCCCACCATCTGGTGTGCAGAAAATGGTACAATTCATCTTGCACAACAAATCCCTACCTAATAAGTTTACTGGACTAGAATCATACACTACAAATTGATGCATTTCTCTGAAGTTTCCAATTTTAACTTCCATTGGTTCGGTAAGAGGTGTTCTAATCCGCTGATTAGCTACCCCCACTACTTGGATATCTTCACCAGAGAGAGGAAGGTCTGGAATGTCTGCTGCTCTCACAGTAGACCGGGTAGCACCAGTGTCCAAAAGGAAAGTAATATTATTAACTTTCACATTCCCTTCAACATATGGACCTGACTGATCTACCTGTAAGGATGCGCCAAGTATGCACTCCTTCTTCCCCTCTCCTAGGCACCGTCATGGACTGTATTGACAGAAATCGTCCTGCAAAAGAAATTGTGATGTCATATAATCATTCTTACCACTTCCTCCTTGATATCCGATGTCTGTACCTTGCTTTGCTCTGCTTACATTACCCTGAATAGGTGCAGGTGGCAACTGACTCTGAGGATTTGCACCCTGCTGTGAGTCATTCTGCGTCTGTGGATTTAAATTTTGATTTGGGCCATTATTATTCCGAATCTTTTTACATTCATCCTTCCAATGCCCCAATTTTCCGCATACATGACAAGGAAATTTTTCTTTTTAGCTTCTTCTCTACTCATTCATCCTCTAAACTTTCCACCATTTCCAGTATCACCATTCGTTCCAGAATCTTTTCCTTGATTTTCACTCGGATTTTCCAAATTAATTCCCTGTTTCTCAGCCATTTTCACCTGAGCCCACATCACTTTTTCCTGCAATTTCTTGTGTCTATCCTCAATATCGTCTCCACAATATTCTGCATACTTCAGAATCTCATCTATGGGCTTTCCCTGCCAACACAGCATATGCTGTTTAATCATCTGACAAATTTCTGGCTTTAAACCATAAACAAATCGATACACAAACTGACTCATGTTTTTGTCTCCAATGTCCTCAAATCCACTATACTGTTTAAATACCTGCAATAGACGCTCATAGTAAGAATGTACTGATTCATTAGCTTCTTGGGTAGTTCGATCTATTTTTACCCAATCTGTTTCTTTCGGTGGTATTTTCCCTTTCAGGTATGTTATCACTTGGTGATACTTTTTCATTACATCATTTGACGGGGCACCTGTCTTCGGATCTCTAGGATATTCATCACTAGGCCAATCAACTGTAATTTTACAATCTGTCCACAAATTGGCAGGTACCACTATGTCAAACAAACCATCCAAATCCTTCAACAATACTTTTGACACCTTCACAAACCTGTCAACCTGCTTTTACCATTCAATTGGTTTTTCTCTCAATTTTGGAAAATCATTCGTAAAAGATAAAATATCCGTCTGCTCCATGGGACATGTACATATCCTCCTCCCGCAACTTCTCGCATGGGATACATTTGATCTGCTTTCCCTGTTTCCTTCATCACATATTCTGATGCTGTTCTACTTGTTCGTGCTTCTTCCTTTTTCTTGGCCCACCTAGTTTTCCATTTATCTAGGTCTCCCCATTTTTGCAAAACTAACATTAATTCTCTTATTTGTAATCTTCTTCCAGAGGCATTCATATTTTCTAAATCTTTGTCTGAAAATTCTGCTCTATAGGGTTTCTGTAGTACCTTTGATCTCCCTATTTCTATTCCCATCTGTAGTGCTAAATTGGATAATTTTTCATGAAATAACCTTACATTTCTGGTGATACTCCTGCATAGGAACAATAATTCTTCTTCATCATAGGTATTTAAGCGTTCTAATCCTACATTTCCTGCTATTATTTCTTCTAATTCAACTTTCAATTTATGAATATCCATTATTTTCGGAGGTGTGCACTGTTTAACTGACCCTTGCACCCATTTTTCTAGACCTTCAGGTGTTACTATGGTAGCACTTTTTGCTCCCGATGAAGTTATTAAACTTACATCTTTTGAACATCCAGGTACATCTTTTCTGGGAGTGCTATTTACAGAACCTCGAATAGGCAAGTCCATAAGTGATATTGCGGATTCACAGTCACTAAATTGATCCTCAATTATAACTGGAGCTTCAGGTTTGGGATTATTCACAGGAGTAGGTGTAAGTATCGGTGGAGGACAGCTTCCCTGAGTACCATATAATGGAACTACTGGACCAATTGTTACAGGTATGGTCAACAAATCAGGGTGTACTTTTATCTGAGTTATTTTCTGTATTAATTCTGCTCTGGTCTTTTCTAGGGCTTCTTTTTCTTTGTCATGAAGTATTCTACTCGTGGTGAATTCATGCATTACCTGTGGCACTAATGGAGTTTTTGGTGGTGCACTTGGGGTGCATCCACTTGTTCCTTCCTGATATGGTGGGGGATTTCTTAACATTTCCTCCATAAATTCGTCTTCAGACTCCTCATTTCTCATTAAATGTTTTGTCTTTTCTGTGCACTTACTTCCTAATTTCTCCTCTGCTGAAAACAATGGATATAATCCTTCTGTAATCATTGCCCTTCTCCATTGTTTCATCTGACCGTCCCTAGACTCACGTAGATATCTGGGAAAAAATCCTGGATAACTCCTATTACTTCTAGATCTATCCCGCTCATATGCCTCGGTTTCCCATTCTTCTAGAGCTTCGTACTGAGTTAATCTAGGTCTGGGTTCTAAGTCATTCATCCTCAATCTCAAGTTTTGAAGAATCCTTCCATTGAAGGTACCATTCTCGGGAAATGCTAATGTTCCATCATTTTTGGTATATTCTATCCAATTCTCCATCCATACACAAGTATGATAACCTCTCTCCATCATCATGAATGAAGCGGGCGTTTTAGCTGGTGGAATAATAATTCCTTCTCTAGTTTTGAGTGGTTTATCCTTTTTAAAATAGTTCTTAATCTTTTGCAGAAAGGACATTTTTCTCTTCTCTCCGTACATTCTATCTAATCTTCGGTGTACAAAATTATATTCTGCAAAACCTAGGAATCTCCTATCCGGACGAGTTCCTGTTAAAGTCGGATCGCGTTTTAACATGCAATCTTTATCCACTAAGATTTTAGCTTCTAAAATATCAACCAATCAAGTCTCTGCTAACTTTTATTTCTGAACCAATCCTTGCGCGGCCTTTTGGTGACGTTTATCTGTCAACCCCTCCTTTACAATCTGCTCTTTTCTGTCCTTGCTGGTTTAACCAATCCCAGCGCGGCACCTGTGACGTCAGTACTACTCCTGACTACTGACCCCTCCTTTACAAGGGTTTTTCCACACCCGCTGATTCAACCAATCTCAGCGCGGCGTTTTGTGACGTCAGCTCCCTCTCCGGCAACTGACCCTCCCTTTACAAAAATTTACGCAAACTTATTTTCTCTATAATTCTTAATTAAATTTCAGTAACAACATAAAACATTCGCTATCGTGCCAGTTTCTCTAAAATAGGAAAGATAGTTTTTCTCTCACCCTTAGTAAAACCTTTCCGTTTACTAAACATACACTACGAGTAAAACACTTCCGTCTACTCTTCACACAAGCTCCAGAAGTACCTGTTACTTCTCCAATGTTACCCTTTCTAGGTGATATAACATCAAATTTTTACCAGCATACTCCTTTTGCTATTACTCACACGCATAGAGTCCCTAACGAGTACTGAAAGTCCTGCTTAACTTTTCAGTACTATTTCTGCCTGACAGATAACCTCACTGCAGTATGGCTTCCACTTACCATCCGCTATTCTTTTTACCCCGGGGATTCTAGACAACATAAAACAAAACTTTGAATACACGGATGTTAGTTCATAAAAATACAAATAAAAATTCTCATTACCCAATTAACAAAGAGTAACCATCCTCTGATTACCAGAAAACTGATCCAGCGCGATATTAGCAAACAGCATTCATACACTATATACTCACTTGGGCCCATACATTCATACTACGCTAATACTTACGCTGGGTTTTATCAGTTGTTACTCTCTATCAAAATCCCTGCTACCAATTACCTTCTGATTGAAGAGTAATGACTTACCAATGAATCCTTTGCTAATTGGGAAGTTTAAAATGAGTGACATTCATTATAGTACATAATCATGGAATAACCACTGAGTCAGAAAGTTTTAAAATGTTTATCTAAAGATTTAGCAGAGTAAAATACAGAGCCACATGGTACTTAATCGCAATACCCAAGATTAAGCACAGAAATGATTATTGCTAGTCAATGACAATGTTTAAAGAAGAGAAGAAGATAGAGACAGCAGCGCAACTAAAGGTTGCATTATATTTACCTAAGTGCGAGAACCAAACCCCTTAGCCAAGGAGTTGAAAGAATAGGACCCAGGAAGGATGAAGAGCAAAGACTTCCTCCAGGATCAGGACCGGACCGGTGACCTCTCTACAACGACGCCTGCGTCGTTCCCCTCTCTGATACTCGACTTCTCTCGATTCTCCCGTGCCTTCCTTCTAATGGACTCCGCCGCCCCCTCCTCAGGACCTCTTCTGGACAGGGATTCAGTCAGCAACCGATCAGCTTGGCAGTCTGGGGCTCTTCTGTGTGTTCTGAGAGTCAGCTCTAGCTAATTAGCTAATTCTATATCTGTTATACCCTTCTACGCCCATGTACCTCCCCTTAATGTTGCTAAAATTTGGGACCACTACTTCTGATTGGACAGGGACAGGAGGTGGATTCTCGCACCATGTTGATTTGGCCTAAATTGTAAAGCCTATTGTCTTTACGTTCCCACCCCTTCAAATTAATACATTCGCTTTATTTCCCACCCGTCTCATGACAAATGTAAACCAATTTTCATAGACATTGTATCAATGTGTGACAGGAAAGCACTAGTACAACATCTTCGGCCATCAGGTTACGGCCTTGGACTTCGTCCAGGTTGACTTCATTTGGCAGGCACACAAGGCACATGCGCAGAACCATTTGCCTCTCGAGTTTCAGGTCACCAACCCAGGCCCAAGTTTACGAACTAATAAAAGTGCAAGAAGAAAATATTAGAATCACAAATAAAATGTTTCACTGTATACCCACTATTTCTATTCTATTCCCAATTAAATATATATACTATCCCGCGTTAGTAGCGTTAGGAAACGACAATTTAATAATGACATGAGAGCAAGCAGAAGCATGTGAAAACATCAAGCAGCCATTTTAATGCACACTGCGCAGAAGCAGAAGTTTCCCACCAAGCAAAGAAAGACGTCACACCATGTGATATGGTTGCGACATGCGCATTGAGCTTTCCCGCGCATAGCGGCCATTTTGGATTACAGACAAGCGTTATTCATTAGTAAAACACATAGGCAAGCATTTTTTTCTTTTGTGTCGTGAATGCAAAGGTTAGTATTAACAATACAAGTTTAATAAATTAATACTGTGAGGAGGATTGAATACAAGCAAGTTTCATTTATGAAACCTTGCTCCATCACTCGTCCCATAATTATCTCATGGGGACTGAGTCCTGTCTTTCTTTCCGGTATACTTCTGATTGTCATTAAGACTAATGGCAAGGCATCTGGCCATTTGAGTCCTGTGGCTTGACACATTTTACCTAGTCTGTTCTTAATTGTTCCATTCACCTGCTCTACTATTCCAGAAGCCTCTGGTCTGTATGCACAATGCAGTTTCTGTTTAATACTAAGTGCTTCACAAATCAATTGAACCAATTCATTTTGAAAATGTGTTCCTCTATCTGTTTCAATCGTTACTGGAAAACCATACCTTGGAATGAATTCTCGCAGCATTAGTTTTGCTACTGTAATTCCATCATTCCTTCTGGTTGGGTATGCTTCCACCCAACGGGAAAACAAACAGACAACTACAAGGACATACCTTAGTCTATTGCTCGGAGGCATTTCAATAAAATCCATTTGCATTCTCGTGAAAGGACCTCCCTCTCGTCCTATTGTCCCTAGACTCACTACTGTTTTTCTTCCTGGATTTAGCTGTTGACAAATAAGACACCTTTGACAAAGACTTTCAGCTATGGCTCTGAATTTTGGATTATACCATGTTTGTCTAAAAAGTCTGATCATTGAATCTCTCCCAATATGAGCTTGTCCATGGTACATCCGTGCCATGTCAGAAATCATGCTATCAGGCATAACTGGTCTTTCATCCCGGTAAACCCAAACATAATTTTCCTCATGTTTTCTACATCCTGCTTTTATCCAGTTATCTTTTTCCTCATCATCTGCTGCTTCCTGTAATTGTCTCACCTCATCCCATGTCTCAACAGGGTTAGTAAAAAGCAAAGGACATGAAATATGCTCTCTTTCTTGGTTCCGGTTCAATGAGACCACATTTTTAGCACAATACTGTGCAATTTCATCAGCATACTTATTGCCGACAGTTATGTAGTCTTCCCCATTTTTATGTGCATTGCACTTCACCACCGCAATCTGTTTAGGCAGCTGTATCGCCTCAAGCAACTTTTTCACAAATTCACCATTTCTTATCGGTGACCCTGCAGACGTCAAGAAACCTCTCTGTGACCAGATCTGGCCAAAATCATGCACCACTCCAAAGCCGTATTGGCTATCCGTGACAACCGTTATTCGAACATTCTTTCCCAACTTGCATGCTTGAATTAGAGCTATCAACTCCGCTACTTGGGCAGAACGTATCCCTTTCAAACAAGATGCTTCCATCACAGCAGCTACTGTGCAAACTGCATATGCTGCACTTAGAACTCCATCATTCGTTCTCAAACATGAGCCATCCACAAACAGAATATAATCTGATTCTTTTAAAGGCTCATCCCGTATGTCGGGTCTTGGTTTTGTACAGTATTCGAGTACATTCAGACAATCATGATCAACTTCATCCATTTCAATCACACTTTCCTCATCTGGCAATGATGTTGAAGGATTCACATTGATGCATCTGTCAATGGTCACATTGTCTGCACTCAAAATTACTTTTTCATACCTAGTCAGCCGACTATGTGTCATGTATTGAGTTTTGGTTCTTGTCAAAAGAATTTCCACAGAATGAGGGACATATACTCTCAGTGGATATCCCATCACAATGCCTTCACTCTGTTCCAGACTTACACAAGTAGCAGCAACTGCTTTCAAACATCCAGGCAACGCTTTCGCTACTGGATCTAAAACAGCTGAAAAATATGCAATGGGTCTTTTCATGTTTCCATGTCTCTGCACCAGGACTGAAAACGCACACCCATCTCTTTCACTGCAATACAACTCAAAATCTTTTTCATAGTCAGGCATTCCCAATGCCGGAGATTCACACAGTTTCCTTTTTAGTTCTCTGAATGCTTTCATTTCCTCATCATTCATTTCAAATGGATCTTTTACATCTTTCTTTGTCAATCGCTGCAATGGTTTTGCAATTAATGAAAATCCACTTATCCATTGTCGACAATATCCAACCATTCCTAGGAACATTCTTACCTCTCTTTGTGTCATTGGAGCTCTCATTCCTTGGATTATTTTTATTCTTTCTGTCGTTACCTTTCGCACTCCTTTTTCAATCTTATGCCCTAGATACTGGACCTCTTGTTGACAAAACTGCAATTTTGATGGGGACACCTTATGTCCTCTTTTTGCTAAATGATTCAGCAAAGCAATTGTATCATTGACACATGCTTCCTTCGTTTTTGATGCCACCAGTAGGTCATCAATGTACTGAACCATCACTGACTTCTCTGGCATTTTCAAATCTTCCAATGATTTCTTTAAAATGTGATTAAAAATCGAGGGGCTTTCTGTATACCCCTGAGGAATTCGGCACCATGCCAAAATACACTCTCCGAACCTGAACACAAATAATGGCTGGCTATCTGGATGTAATGGAATAGAGAAAAATGCATGGCACAAATCAATAACTGTGTACCATTCTGCTTCGCGAGGAATTTGATATAGAATCACAGCGGGGTTTGGCACTATTGGGCAGCAAGGCACAACAATCTTGTTTACCTTTCTCAAATCCTGTACAATTCTACATGTTCCATTCGGCTTTTTCAGTCCCATTATCGGCGAATTACATGGACTGCTCATTATTTCTCTCAGAATCCCTTGCTCAATCATTTTGTTTATTACTGGTGTTATTCCTTCAATTATTTCTGGTGTCAATTTATACTGTGGCGTATTTGGGTAACTCGTTCCTTCTTTAACAGAAATTTTAACAGGGTCTACTTCTTTCATTAACCCTATATCTTCTCCCGTGAAGTTCCACACTTCCTGTTTCACTGTTTCTTTCAGTTCACTTGGGATTTTCTCTACATCAAATATGGGAAATAAATCGTTCGCTTCTGATTCTAACTTTACCATGGTCATTTTATACAATACATCTTCATCTGGGGTCTGAAATGCAATTCCATCTGGTGTACAATAGATGGTGCAGTTCATCTTGCAAAGCAAATCGCGTCCTAATAGGTTCACAGGACTGCAATCGCATACCACAAATCGGTGCATTTCACTAAATGGACCAATTTTTACCTCCACTAATTTAGTAAGAGGCGCCTTAATTTGCTGATTAGAAACACCCACTACTTGGATATGTTCACCTGAGAGAGGAAGGTTTGGAATTTCCACTGACCTAACAGTAGAACGGGTAGCTCCAGTGTCCACAAGGAATGTTACATTTGCACCATTCACTTCTCCATCCACAAATGGACCTGACTGATCTACCTCTAGAGTTGCGCCAAGCACGCACTCTTCCTCCTCTCCTAGGCACCGTCATAAACTTTCATCCGACTCATCACCATCCTGTCGTAGCCAATACTGAGATATGGCAGCTGCGCGCGGCAATTGTGTTACCTGCTCTCCTCCGTAGAATCCTGTTTCTGCACTGTATTTCTGTTGATTAACACTCTTGGGAAGTGGTGGTTGTGGCACCTGACTTTGTTGGGTAACTACCTCACTCTGCACCTGTGGATTTAATGATTGAATTTCCGTATTAGGTTTTGGAGGAAATTTACACTCGTTTCTCCAATGTCCTAGCTTTCCGCAGTTGTGGCATGGCCACTTTTTCTTTGCCTCTTCTATGCTCATTTGCCCTTTTCCCTTACCTATGTTTGGTTTAAATTTAGTCTGTCCTGCTTCATTAACTGAATTACTTAATTGAGCTTCTTGCTTCTCTGCAACTTTCACTTGTGCCCACATTGCTTTCTCCTTCAATTTACGCTGTCTGCTCTCAATGTCATCACTACAATATTTAGCATACCTCAGAACCTCATCTACCGTGCTATTCTGCCAACAAATCATATGATGTTTAATCATTTCACTTATCTCTGGTTTCAATCCATAAACAAATCTATATACAAAATGACTCATATCCTTCTCATTTAATGTCTCATAACCACTATACTGTTTAAAAACTAACAGTAGCCTCTCGTAATATGCATGTACTGATTCTTTACTTTCCTGTGTGGTTCTGTCTATCTTTACCCAATCCGTTTCTTTGGGCGGAATCTTATTTTTCAAAAAGGTAATTACTTGATCATATTTCCTCATCACTTCTGGTCCTGGCGCTCCTGTTTTAGCATCTCTTGGATATTCTACAGTTGGCCAATCAACAGTAATCTTACATTCTGTCCACAAATCAGCTGGTACTACTATATCAAACAATCCATCCAAATCTATCCACAACACCTTTGCACCTTTAACAAACCTCTCCTATTGTCTGTACCATTCTACTGGCTTCTCTCTCAACTTTGGGAAGTCATTTGTAAATGACAGTATATCCTGTCTAGACCATGGGACATGCACATAACTACCTCCTGGAGTTTCTCTCATCGGGTACTCCCTTACAATTGATTCCTTGTCTGTCACCGCAAAAGCCAAAGACGCTTTGTCTGTCACTTTCTCATTCTTTTTAGTCCATCTGCTTCTCCATCTATCCACATCACCCCATTTCCTCAGTAAAACAATTAATTCTTTTATTTGGGTTAATCTTCCTGATGTGTTCAAATTCTCTATATCTTTTTCGCAAAAATCTACTCTATATGGTTTCTGCAACGTTCTCACTTTTACAAATTCTACTCCTAGTTCATTTGCTGTTTCTTCTAATTTGTCATGTAAATTTCTAGCTCTCCATGTAATGCTCTTGCACAAGAACATAATCTCGTCATCCTGATAAGATTTCAGTTTTTCTGTGCCAATTGTTCCTAAAATCAATTCTTCCATGTCTATTTTTAACCTAATTACATCTAAGGGTTTTGTTTCTGTCTCTTTCGTTTTTAGAGTTTTCATCCATTCATTCAATTCATCTGGAGTCGGACCTACAGGCGTACTATTTAATTCTATCCAATTTTTACTCCTTTCTGGCGTCTCTGATGCAGACTCAGTTACCATAGGTATTCTCCTGAACTCATTTTCATTTATCGTCAAATTAGTAGGTGGGCTTGGTCTATATGTACTAACCAAGTTTCTTGCACCTTCACTGTCAAATTCCATCCCTCTTTCCTTCTTTGCAAGTGTGAATTCATAGGAATGACTAAAGAATGCTCTTCAATTTTCTGATTCTCAAAAACTGGTATTACTGGACCTATTGTTACTGGTACGGTTACAGCTTCCATATTCATTGTTAATTCTCTTATCTTTTCAGTTAATTCTCTTGTGGTTTTTGCCAATTCAGTTGTATTGTCACTTTCTGTCTTCTCATTTTGTGGAGTTTTCAACTGATCTTGTGACCTATTTATCTCATATCCTCGTTCTGGATTTTTATTCCTCCCAGTTTCCATTGGCGGTGCATTAGGTGTCACCACCGCAGAATTCTGTTGGTATGGAGGTGGATTTCTGTTTAGAATATCTTCCAGCAATTCATCTTCTGTCTCACTACCACCATACCCATACTTTTCAGTAACCACATGCTTCTTTTTCTCTGTACACTTTCTCTTTGCTTCTTCCTCAACTGTAAAAGCCGGAAACAAACCTCCTGTCATATTAGCATATCTCCAACGCTTTATTCTGTCCTCATGATTCACTCCCCACAACCTTCCAGGTACAAACTCATGATTTCTTAATCCTCTGAATCTTTCTCGTTCATACATCTCATCTTCCCATTCACTTAAAGCTTCAAATTGTGTCGGTCTAGGTTTAGGTTCAAGCATCGCCATTTTCTCTCTCAAATTCCGAAGTACAGCTACACTAAATGAACCATTCTCAGGAAAAGCCAATGCTCCATCATTTTTAGTATATTTAGTCCAATTTTCTAACCATATGCAGGTATGATATCCGTACTTCAACATCATGTGCGAAGCTGGTGACTTCGGCGGAGGAATTACTTGTCCCTCTCTAGTCACTACCTTTTTGTCTTTCTTAAAAAAGTTCCTAACTTTTGACATCCACGACGTTTTCTCTCTACCATACTCATAATAAGCCATGATTCACAATTTCTTTCCCTTCTCAAAAGTCAGCGATTCAACACTGTTCTCTATGCGTTATTCGGACCAATTCCAGCGCGACTCACACCAACGCTCCAATCCTAAGCTTCTACGTCACTGGTTATTCGGACCAATCCCAGCGCGACTCACACCAATGCTCCAATCAGAGCTGCTTCTGTATAACAGCGCACTGTCCAATCCCAGCGTGGCTTTTGTCTACGTCAGTTCTGTATAACTAGCGCACTGTCCAATCCCAGCGCGGCTTTTGTCTACGTCAGTTCTGCTCCTGACCCCTCCTTTACAAAAATTATCGGCAATTTATTTTCAACAGTTCTTTGCTAGTTACGACATTAAAAACACATTTCCATTGTCTGATTTCGCTAAACAAAAGTGACAGTTTATTCTAGCTCGCAAGAATACAGTTTTGTTCGATAAATGTAGCACTTCCCTCTACCTTACCCTTCTTTCAAGCAAGGAGTAAACCCGTTTCTCTGGGGATAAAACACATGTGGAGACTACACTGCTCCTGAGAATTAAGGCCAGAGTTTCACAAGAAAACCGGTTGCTATTTCACTCATGCACCTTTTATACGGAAAATGTCCCTATCATAACACAACCTGTGTTATCACCAATATGAACTCAGACAATGCACTATTCCATGTGGCTTCTCTTGCCACACGTTTTCCACTTCCTACTTCCCGGAAGCGTTAAAACTTTGACTTACATATAACATAACGCGACTCAACATAAATGTTAGACATGAAATAATCAATAATCAATAATCAATAATCACCAAACTAATCTATAGTAACCATAACTCTGCTACCAAGAAATCTGATCCAGCGCTAACAATAAAATTTCTTCTCCTAGATGCTTTTGGACGTCCAGGTACAATTATCCCTCTCAAACACAACTATATCCATATGACGGTGGGGCCCATAACACCGCATATACATTCACTCTCTCATATATTCCCTGGATCTCATCCGTCCTTACCTAGGAGAAAAACAGTTAAATGATATGCTGGAAGGAGACGGGATACCTTTTTATAAAAATGACATAATACTTCTCAAGCTCTAAGGTATTCCGCTCATTGGTCGATGGACCAACTAGTAGGAATCAGTTGATGGTGATTAAGACCAGCTCAATCACTATAAACCTTTAAACATTTACATTTATCATTGAGCTAAAGAACCACTGACTCATTGGTTTAAAGATAATAAAGTTTATATAAATTTTAGAAGCATGAATAAGTTCAGATTTATTATTCAGGTTATTACATTTAGCATCATTATAAGAATAAATTGAAATTGCAATGCATACCTATTAGATGGAAAAATAAAGTTCGTCACAGCAAGAACTCCCGAAAGATCTATCTATCTGTTCTGGAAAACAGGCCTTCTCGTTCCTTTCCCTTTTAGGATCTTAAGAATAAAAGTCTAATAGTTTTAAATTGAAAAATCTATTGAAAGCCATAAAGGTTCTCAAATAGCAGCGTCTTATGCTCAATCAAAAATATAAAATAGCAGCAGCAACCGCAGCATCAGTTCATAAAAACGGCAGCGTTGAAATCAACAGCATCAAAAAGCAGCTAACAACCAACAGCAACAGCTAACTCCCTCCCTCCAAGAGTAGGTCTTCTTATACCCTAATACTAGCTTACTAAGTGAAAATGTTACATCTTTATGGCGAGATCTTCTCTAATTGGTCCATTCGGGTCAGTATACATTTCATTATGAATATCAATGTTTCAACCAGTTCTTTGTGGCAAATTTATACTTTTGTCGTTTCACACGGGTTCATGACATTCTCCCTTAGTTCATGGTTTTCAAACTGT
This sequence comes from Calotriton arnoldi, assembly GCA_963921515.1. Lineage (NCBI taxonomy): Eukaryota > Metazoa > Chordata > Amphibia > Caudata > Salamandridae > Calotriton > Calotriton arnoldi. The sequence goes on from CAWUFW010004777.1 coordinate 1,113,841, forward strand.
ATCTTTTTCTGATACTTTTCAGTCGGTCAGTTTATTGTCCATTCATTTATTCATTGCGACTTCTCACGCTTTTCGCTGTCTTGCTTTGGCACACGTTTATGCGATAAGGTCATCACAGCCTTGACCACGCTTCCATCCTAGGCTTTGGAACGATCACATGATCTCTCTTGTTCACGGCCTTTCTCTCTTTCATAACTCCTCTCGCGCCTGCGTACTCTAGCTTATGGCGGCCATTTTAGATCGCTGCTCAACAGGCCTAAGCGCACTATTATAAAGATAAACAAAACATAGTTAAGAATAAAGAATATAAGCCTTTTCGTTTCCCTCCCGTCATTCTACGTACCCCAATTAGGTATTACCTAGCAAAAGCGACATATAAAGCCATCCCTTACTTACCAATGCTTTGTTTTGCCACCTACACAGTTTATTTCCAAGCACAAATCATGCATTTATTATTCTAATTAGTACGCAATTGTCAGACTTATGTTATCCCCGTTAACAATTGTAAGTAAATTAGTTTGCACATAAATAGCGTGTTACCTTTAACCCTTTACACGTAACATACATGGTTGGTTTATTTACTTAAGACGAACTTGTGTGTTATTTTACGTAAATATTAGGAGGTTAACATTTTTTCAATTACCCTGCTCCATCAACTGCCTGCCTTTTTATGTGCGGAGTCCCACCATGAGTGCAGAAACTCCACAGTCATAAAGATACTACTTGTAAAATTCCTTTGTAAATTGCAAAAAATTGTAAACTTACACAAAAGTCTAAGTTTACCTTTGTAAAACAGGCCCTGCGAGTGATTGGCTGGAAAGATGATTTTCGCACCTTTTAAAATACGATACCACAGGGATCGGAATATAAAAGGTGCTATAACTATTGCTGATTACAAGTTGTGCCCTTTAAAATGAGGCTTGACGTGCAAAATTGGTATATAAAACACTGAATTCTGCATGTTTTGCCTTTTTCACTGCCCTTTTTTCCCCAATAAATTTTAGCAGGTTTGACCTTCCGAAATTTATTATGGGAAAACTCCAAGGGTGTGATAATTATCACACAGCTCGTAATCCCGATCCCTGTGCAAACACGTTTTTGCACAGGAATCGGACATTTGTCCTGCTCTTGTAAGTAGGGCCATAATGGTGATATGAGTGGTAACAGCAGAATCAATCCTCTCAAAATCAATCCTCTCGACCTTCCCTCTTTCTAACATCAGTAAATTGAGAACCGTTAAGTTAGATAACAGTAAGACAAGTTATTGACTTGGCTTAGAGATGGCAGATGTGAGATATGGAGCGCTATACCAACATTATTGTTATTTTAAGATCGCATTTGTGACGTAATATGAATCCCCTTAACCGTCACAGTGATGCATGTGCATGCGTGGAAATGTAACCAGGCCGGGGTACTTTTATTCTAAGCAGCATATTTGAGTGGCAACGCCCCAGGTCGTAGGCTGTGGACCAGAGAAGACCTGGCCTAAATCCAGTGCTTAATTTGAGCCTGTGGTTTCTGGTGCTCGGCACAGCACTTAATTGTCAACAGGCGTTTGTGACTGTCTGCCACAAGGTGGCACTGTCTGGCTAATTTAGAGAGGACCCTAACAACAGTTAATTATTAATTGAATATACATTGAAAATGACTGATACCCACCGCCAAGTCATTCTTATAGCTTTGGGGGCCTGAAATAGTCTGAATCATCACACTTGTAGGAGTGTGATGGTTAGTAGTTGTGTTGTTACTATCATTGGCTGCATAGCGGGGGCAAAGTGTGATGCAAGCTGCACTGGCCTCCTGACGAGAGCCCTGGAACTTATGTTTTTTACAATGAGCACTGTCTAAATCTGTATTCTCTTCCCCCTCATCCTCCCCCACGGCCAGACTGGGAACTGAAACCGGCCCAGGCAAACATCTCGGTTGGCCCCCAGGGAGGGGGGGGAATGGATGCTAGTGGAAAGCCCCTCTCCCGTCTCACAGCTGCCGCTTTTGTTGCAGGGGGCCGATATTGCAGCTATGCTGCAAAACCGGCCCCCGGTAAAAATACGCCCCTCCAAGGGGTCTAAAACCGGCCCTCGCCCAGGCGGCCCACCGGGAAATGCCCGGTGTCCACTACGGCCAGTCCAGCCCTGACCTCCCCATATGGTACTTGCCCGCATCAAGAGACAAATACTGCCCGGGCTGTGATTCGTGCATGTGACTGCAGTTCCCTTGTGCCTCAGCCAAGAAAATACTGCCCTTGCCGTTGGCAGTGCCTGGTGCTCTATACTTTTCACCCTTCTCCGACGACCACGGCAGACACAGCCCTGGATCAAAGGCAGTCCCAGAGGTAAGTAACTACACCCCCTCCCACCCACAGCAAAACATCGGGGAGCACACAGTGCTCCTCCAGTAAGGCACAGGCCCCGCCATCACATTCCGCTCCCCCATCCCTCCGCTAAAAGCAGGACAGCACTGGACATTGTCAGAGCCCATAGCAGTGTGCACCCTTCTCCTCCAACCCGGCAGAGAACACATGAAAGGGGGCCGACAATGCAGCCCCATTTATATAGGCTACAGTACCCAACACCGAGAATTCCACTCTCCACTCTCCACCCCCCAATTCCCACCCTCAATCCTGCAGATATTTTACGCCTACTCAGAGCAGGTAGAAAAATGTATCAGATGTTTCCCCTGAATATTGAGAAAAATGCCCAGTAAAGGACCTGGTACTATTTATTAGGTCCTTGCTGTAATTCCCGGGTCTAGGGACAAAACTCGAATAACTGGAATTTGGTGTGGGGATACTGGCCACAATTGTTGAATTTGGTCTGTCAGCATCAACGCACCCAATCCAGCATAACTCAGTGAGGGCCAGTGTTTCCAAAGCGAGCACCAGTATTATGCACTACATAAAAAGCTGTACATTTCCATTTTTGCTATTTCTTGCCTGCTTTCTTTCTAAGTCTATATTATCTCCACTTCCTCTCTCCCTCCTTCGTTCCTCCCTTCCTTCTTTCGTTCCTTTTCGCCAATAATTTAAGTAAATAGGCATGATCTCCAGTCTTATCCCAATACATCTTGTTTAGATTCCTTCATTTCGCATGAATCAATATATTGCACAATCCAGATTTAAGAAAAATGTGTATCGTCACACAGCAGACACAAGGAGACACTGATTTGTTCAATTGCACTCTTCGCTGGTATTTCAGCTGACACCCAGTGTACTATTTACCTAACTAAAAATAAATCATCGACTGTTCTGTAAGTCACTAATATATGTGTATTCCATTTGCGACTTCGTGCAGATAAAATTCTTTCTTATCCATGATTTATGGTGTGTACCGAGCAAACGGAGACAGGATCAGCTCTGAAGAGGGCCCTGCAGATCAGAAAATGAGGGCCTAACACAGTCAGCAGGCAGAGATATTTTTCTACCTTCCCTGCCTTGACTCCCTCTCTTGGCTTCAATGGGATATTTTTTTCGGTTTTGAGTTTAAACGAGATTCCTCTTTTTCGCACAGCTTTTTTGACTCAATCATGGTTGGCAGTGAAAAGGTAAAACAGAGGGAACTGCTTAGGGTTACTCACCAGTGTTGTATGATAACTTTGACCTAACGCGGTTGCCGTAAATCCACAAGATTATTTTGAAGTCATAGACCTCAGAGGTTTTAGATAATTTCCTTTTCACTGTTGGAGAGGATATATCTAGAGTGCCCAGTGAAAAACTCAGTTGCGCATGCCGTTTTCACATCATAAATTCAGACGACTTTACTCCATGAGAGTTCCATGGAAGGCTCTATCATACGGTCTTTATAGGGAGGACCACTGAAATTATGCAGTATAAAAAGAGCAAATTATGTGGGAAAATTCACAAAATTATGCAGCAAGAAAAGACATGTGGCGCATTGCGGCACATTTTGTGAGAGTATTACTTCATTATTTTTTCACTTTCACCCATGTTAACACCTCATTAGTACCACTTTAAAACTCAAATACAGCAATAAGCTTCTAAAAGGCGACCAATCAACCTCTGCGAAGGGTCTTCCAGTGTGCGGCAACAGATCACTGCATTTTTTGGTAACTTTTGTTCTATTTGAGCTAGAAACAATCTGTTTTTGTTAAAATCTGCATATTATGCAGCAAATGATGGCGTATGTGGCAAAATAGAAAATCAATATTTATGCAATTTATGTGAAAAATGCAGTAGAATCGCATAATTCCAGTTGCACTCCTGGAGCCCTCCATGGCCCTGGGGACCACCACCCCCCAGGGCCGGCGCCAGCAATGTCCTGGGGTGCCCACCCCTGGGACATTGAGAGGTGGTCCGAGGCCACTGCTGGTGGGGCGATGAGGTCCTCTTGTGTCCTGAGGACCTCAGGACTAAAGTGGACTTCATCCCCCGAGCAGCAGTGCGCCAGGAGGCGCGTTTGCAGAGTGGTGTAAAAAGGGGGCGTGGCCTCGGACCACTCTCAGCAATCCAGCTGTGTGGGGCTTACTAGAGATAAAAGGAGGGCTAGTTGGCCCCCAGCCAGGCACCCTCAGGAGGCAAGGGGACTTCATCCCCCAACCAAGAGCGCGCCAGGAGGCGCATTTGCAGAGTGGTGCATAAACGGGGTGTGGCCTGTGTCCACCTCTCAGCAATCCCACTATCTGGGGCTTATTGGAGGTGTCAGGTAGGCTAGTTGGCCCCTAAGGACCCCCAGCATCAAAGGGGACTTTAATCCCCCATCCAAGAGCGCGGCCAGGGAGCGCGTTTGTAGAATGGTGGGCAAAGGGGGCGTGGCCTGCTATGAGAACTTACCAATGCTGCTGTGTGGGACTTACTGGAGGTAATAGGAGGGGTAAGTGGCCCCCAAGGACGTCCTTGGGGCCAGCTACCCCTCCTGTTACCTCCAGTAAGTCCCACACAGTGGTATTGCTAAGAGGTCTTCGGAGGCCACGCCCCACCTTTCTCCACCACTCTGCAAACACGCTTCCTGGCACACTACGGGTTGGGGGATGAAGTCCACTTTACTCAGGAGGGACTTTGGGGGCCAAAAAGCCCTCCTGGTACCTCCTGTAAGTCCTGCGCAGCAGAATTCCTGTGCGCTGGTCGGAGGCCCAGCCCCCTTTCTGCACCACTCTGCAAACGTGACTACTACGTTATAGTTCTAAATTAGCATTTAAAAAATCTTTGAAATTCACTGAAAAAACCATAGGTGTCAGGGACGTTATAGTTTGTAATTAGCATTTAAAAAACCTTTTAAATTCACTGAAAAAACCATAGGTTTCAGGGACGTTATAGTTAGAAATTAGCATTTAAAAAACCTTAGTAATTCCTTGAAAAAAACACAGGTTTTAGGGACGTTATAGTTAGGCTGACATTTCACTCGTACAAAGCCAGAGAAATTCGGCCGTTATAGTTAGCTGAGCTAACTATAACTCGCGCTGCCGCAATGCACTGCTGATGACGTCACATATTACATCACTTATGACATGGTCAGTGACATCACTGATGACATCACTGATGACATCTCAAATGAGATCACTGATGAAAATATATATATATATCCTCTACCACTTTCGGTCTCCAACTCTTCCTCGGCCAGAAAGACGAGACAGCAAACCGAAGGTTAGTTTCCAGTGATCATTTATTCATTTACAGGTTTCGGCAGGATCCCCTGCCTTGCTCACATATATATATCTAGGTCAGTGAGTGGTATATCCTGTGGGTTCATATGAAATCCAGTTTGTTCCACAAGTGATCTTGCCATGAACCCGAAGCAGAGTGAAACTGGTTCTTCGGATTCAATTAGCCCATGCAGGGCACGTGGTCATGCTGACCACAATGGCTGCATCACCTGGCTCAGGTGTTTAGAAGAAGTAACTCTGAAGTGTTTTGTGAAAGATTAAGTGGTTGTGAAGAATTCTTATCTGACCAGGTTGTAGAGTTCTTTGGTCTGGACATGTTGTAGCATGAATGTACCTCATTTTAGAGCCAGAAGATGGTTGGTTAATGTTCAGCATTATTGTAAGGACAAGATATGTCTCTTGCATGGTTTACAGTCATGACACTGCCCTACATGCCCAACCTCAAGTATCTGGTATCATGGGGTTCAGATTTTGGTCCTAGCCTGTCGCTGATCTAGCAGTTGCGTGATGGCATAGGGCTAGTGTTTATAGTATGACAAGACCTTTTTACCTGTGTCGTGTGAATGGGAGCCTACTGATCTATTCACCTAAAGTTCCACTGCTAACAATGAACTCAAAATCCTAGCACCGAGATCCTCTTCACCTGGATGTGTGCACGTATGCTTGTGAACTTGGTATGCATTACATGAGTGTCTTAGTGAATCAGAGTGACACAAGCCTGCGGATTCCATTTTGAAAGCACCTCATCTGCACCTGTATACAAGATGGAGGTGAGGTTTGTTTACCAGACTATGGAGGTGTATTTCTGGCATTCCATACAATGGAGGGTGGGAACCCAGGCACTGAACTGTGGAAAGAAGAGACAGGCTTCCCCTTAGAAATTTGATTAGGTCCTTACTGATACAGAAGGCTGCTGATTAGTGTTTCAGAGACCACAATTTGGGGAATGGCAGGTGGGAGGGATGGCACTACAGTTTCTATGTCAGGCTGTGAAGGGACATTTAGAAGGGGGGCATTCCATTGTCTCTCTCCCTGATCACTATCAAGAGTGGCTGTTGATAGGTGCAGATTGCTCACACTTCTTTGTGCCTCTGATGTATGTGTTCTAACTTGGAGAAGAGACTGCTGTGAAAAGCATCACTCAAGACAAAGGCAGAGACTGCTGCAGGACTGCCTGAGAAGGACACATGGAAAGGAAACTGACCTAAACCTGTTCTACAGAGGCAAACAGGAAATTCACATCCATTGACTGCTAACTGTATAAAAGTGTGAGCTGCTAACCCACTTATTGTTCCGGTTCCAAGTTCTCTCTGATCAAGGAGGAGGTACTTCACAGAGCACCCTGAGGATACCTGCACAACCAGGACTAGGGTCTGACTGACAGCCAGCTACCTAGAGGTGAACGAACATCACCTGGAGTCCAATCTCCAGGAAGAACTGTATGACATGTCCTAGGAGCCCAAGGAGTCCTGCCTGAGGAAAGGGGAAGGAGTGAACCCACCCTTCTGGAGGACCTCGCTATAGGAAGGGGGCTAGAAGCCAGCGACCCTGGTGCAAGGGTCTATCCACTAGAGCTTTGCTGAGTTTGTGACCTGCGTGATCAATGTAGCGGACCAGTCCCAGAGATCATCAGAGGAACTGCTGCACTTTGTAAGTGTGTGAATACAGTGGCACTTGAGAAAGTGTATCCAATCAGTTAGCCTGACTGAAGCCTGGATTGACATTTACCCCATGGCACCTGCTGCATGCCTGCAACCCCAGACAGTGTGATGCAACGCTGCCAATTCTGTGCCCTGTGGTCCAACTGCCCTGACAGTGAAGATTGCAAACCTGTGGTGCCCATCCAGGAATCCCTACAGTGAGTAGCTAGTTTGGCACTGACGACCCTATGGTGTCAAGCGGACTCCATTGCTCTGAAGATTGAGGTTGAAATAGATCGTATTAAACTAGCGCCTGGCAACCAAGGTACTGAAGACCCTCGTGCCCGATCAGACTGCTGCCATCATGCTTCCACCCACGCTCAGAAGTACCCTGCTGTCCATTACCAGAGAAGAGGACTGTTGAACCCCCTCCACCTGGGTGGCCTCATTATGACTGACAGTGTACTCACTTGAGCAAATGGGTTCGATAAGCCTGTGAGGGGCTCACTGGCACCGAGAGGTCTCCGAAGCTCTTACTGCACGTCGTGCAGCGGTTCCACCTGAGCAGGATTTACACAAGTCATGCACTTGGTCTTGCACACCACAAGAGGGCCCACCCACATGTAGGTGGCCCATCACGGTTTTACATCACTAAGAGGAAGGAACAGGAGAGACTATATGGGCTATTTAGCCCTCAAAAGCGACTGTGCGCTAAAAGAGGGAAGTTTGCACCCCGAACTAAAGTGCTCTCTAGGAGAGTTTCCTTTGTTAGATGCAGATTCCCTGGATTCTCTTATTTCTAGGGTAACCTAGGGCTCTCCCATGGATCCCGCGCCTCCGCAGTACCTCTCATTAGTCACCAATGCTATTCGTCCAGTCATCTTAGATGCCTTAAACTCCTCCATTATTTCCGGCACGGTACCCCTGGCATGGAAATGTGCTCAGGTCAGAGCCCTTTTGAAAAAACCCAATCTAGATCACTCCAATATGGCCAACTACCGTCCCATCTCTCTCCTTCCATGGCTGAGTAAGTTGATTGAGAGACACATAAATTCCACGCTGGTACAGTACTTAGAATCCAACAACTTGCTTCATGTCTCTCAAACAGGATTCCGTCCTCAGCTCGGGACTGAGACGGCCCTTCTGGCTGTAACAGATGAGGCAAGGAGACTTCTGGACCAGGGCGGCTCAGCAGCAATCATTCTTTTAGACCTCAGTGCCGCCTTCGACACTGTTGATCATAATATCTTGCTTGAGCGCTTAAAAAATCTTGGAGTGACAAACTTGGCACTTACCTGGTTTCAGTCCTTTCTAAAGGATCGGTTCTTTCAAGTCTTTGAAGGAACTGCCACATCAAACCGGCGGCCTCTTAGCTGTGGGGTCCCCCAGGGTTCTTCCCTGAGCCCCACGCTTTTTAACACCTATATGGCCCCATTGGCAGAGATAGTCCTTCCATTCGGCATAAAGATCATTACATACGCAGATGATACCCAATTGGTTGTGGCATTAAACCACCCTGAGGGATCATCCTGCACCCTAGGTACCTGCCTAGAGGCGGTAGCCGAATGGATGGATCACTCCCACCTCAAGCTAAATGGGGACAAGACCAAATTGATGTTTCTGGGCAATTCTCCATCACCCTCCTCGGCACTTATATGGCCGACATGTCTTGGCCCTATTCCCACCCCAAAGCAGCAAATTAAGAGCCTAGGCATGTGGCTTGACAGTTCTCTCTGTTTTAATCATCAAGCCACTAAGCTCTCTGCTACATGTTTCGGTCTAATGAGAATGTTAAGAAAGATCCTCCCCCTGCTCCCTTTCCAGGCGAGGAGGATTATGGTGCAAGCCCTCATACTATCCCGCCTGGACTACGGGAACGCGTTGTACTTGGGCGCCCCTTAGTCCACAATCCAGAGATTACAAGTGATCCAGAATTGTGCGGCTCGCCAACTTCTCCAGATTCCTCGGAGACAATCAGCAAAACCTGCCTTGAGGAATCTTCACTTCCAATTCGGTCCAGGATACATTTCAAGGCCATGTGCCTGGCCCTTAGAGCTATGTGGAAATCAGGCCCAGCCATCATTCAGTCCCTGGTGACCCCCTATCAACCCCCTAGGAGTCTTCGTTCCAGCTCTGCTTTTCTTGCCACCCCAAGGAAAGTACGAAGATCCAGATGGGGTGACGCTCTTTCTCCCTGAATGCCTCCAATCTTTGGAATTCTCTCCCCCCTACCCTTTGAGGGGAACCAAACATACTGGCCTTCCGAAAACTTCTCAAAACTCATCTTTTCAGTACTTCATGTTAGCATGACATACCTATCTGTCTGTTCGCTCCACAAGCGCTAGGAGGCCTCAGGGTAACTACGCGCTATAGAAATCCAATTTCATTCATTTCATTCATTCATTCATTCATTTCATTCAGATAGTACAAAGAACAAACCTCATATTGAACATTGCATTTGTAAAGCTATATCTCATGCCAATGGTTTGCGTATTTTTTACAGCGCTATGGGCACAAGACATTTTTTACATCTACTGATGGTTTTTAAGGCAAAAATTCCTCCAACCCTGCTCTATGCGATTGAATCAATCCCTGTTAAGGATTGGAGTTTTTAGATAGGATTGAAGGTCAGATACTACGCAAAATATGTAATTTTAACACGTTAGTTCCAACGGCGGCAATTAGACTGGAATTTGGCTTGATAAGCTCCTATATCCAAGGTTTATCCAGGGTTTTACGCTGGGGATATCAACAAAAAAATAGCGAGCCAGATTCATTAAGAGGTCTCATGTGTTATGAAATCTTCAATGTTAAGGCAGGTAATTACTCTTTTTATCGTGATTTCTCATTAGCACTAAAAATCTTTGGCATACATGAAGAATCAGTGGTCACACTTCCACCATTAGGATTCAAATCTCTCTTAAAGACCTTAAGTGGCAAAATCAGCTTTGATAGAGATACTAAATTTTGCAATTCTAAAGAGAGATTAAAACTAATAGCCAAGACAAACTTACCGAGAATTGCACAAAAATACTTATTTTGGAATTTGGAACACGGAACTCGACGTTTGCTCACTTTATGTCGTATGAATCTTTTACCTCTAAACGATTTAACAGCAAACTGGTCCCAGAATTTGAAAAATGGAAAAACTTGTAATTTGTGTAAGCTGAGCATTCAGACCTTGGACCATGTCTTGTTTGTCTGTCCAGCACTGGCTTCGAGCCGTCATCGTTGGCTTCGACCGATGTTTTTACAAAATTGTGTAAAAAATGTAGCATCAGTGCGAGACTATCTCTTTTGTCCAAAAAATGAAGCAGTGTGTGTAAAACTTTTTAATTATTTTAAGGAGTTTATGTTTATATTTTAAATCTTTTACATATTCTTTTAATTGGATGGTTAACCCCCTGTTTGTCATCTTCTTACGAAGTATTAGTATTTCGTTTTTAGTCAAATTGTATTTTGCACATTGATTGGCTGCTATTTACTGCTATGTTGTACAATAGGGATATGTTGCGTTCGTTTCCCACTATGTACTTGTTGTTAACTACAAAACCTAATTGAAGTGGGATTTTGGATCTATTTTGCACATGAACTGGCTGCTACTAAATTGCTTTTTTGCACAGGTTAGGATTTGTTTCGTTATTCCTTTTTCATGTTGCTAATTCCAAATTGAACTTTTTAGCCGAAATTGAACTCTGGCCTTCTTTTTGCATATGAACTGGCTGCTACTTACTGCCCTTTGCACATTTTAGGATATGCTCTGTTATTCCTTTTTTCTTGCTGCTAATTTTAAATTGATCTTTTAGCTGAAGCTGAATTTTGAACTTTGTTTTGTATATGAACTGGCAGCTACTAAACGTCCTTTGTACATTCTAGGATATGCTCTCCTACTTTAATCCTTATCCTGTTAATTCTAAATGCTATTTTCTGTCGAAATGGCTCTGTGCTTCTGCCCAAATCATTGAAAAATCTTCTCCAAGCACTGAGGTTTTGTATATTATTTTTTAACTTAAATATACCTGCTATTGACCAATACGGTTCTACAGTAGAGGTCTAGGGCTCTGTTTCTGTCGTGTGCTAAATGGTTTTATTGTTGAACTTCTTAAGTATTTTGCGTACTGAGACAACTGACAATATTGACTGATGTTATTTAAAGGAATTTTAGCCTTGCTAACGCAGGTCTTTGATAATTTTATTATGGCCCGTGGATTGAGTTCTGTTATGTTTTTATTACTTGTAATAATATGCATGTACTTTTATGTGGACCTCTTAGGAGTTCCAAATCTTTAATAAAATATTGAATTGAATTGAATTGGGTAGCTACGCGCTATAGAAATCCAATTTCATTCATTTCATTCATTCATTCATTCATTTCATTCATTCATTCATAGTGGTGCACTGAGCTAGAGACTATGCCACTAGAACCATAAGAGAGAGAATGGTAGGAGAGTGTCTAGTCAGGCCCCACAATAAACCTCATGGTACTAGCATCCTAGTATCAGGTATCTAGTTCATTATTGTAGAGTGTAGTATTGTGCCTTTATGTAAAACAAAGTACTTGTGTTTTTCAAAGAGAATCTCTGGGCTGGACAATTATCTTATTGCACTGCTGGGTGTGGTTTTGAGTGCTGAGCCGATGGACTCCCCCACTAACCCCATTGAAAAGCTTGTGACTGATTGACATCGCTACCACTAAGAATCAAGTCCTGAAAGGGTTGCACTTGGCCCAGTTTGCAGAGCCATAAAAGAAAGGACAGTTGAGGCAAAGGATCCAAGTCCCCAGAGCAGATGCCCTGAAGTCCCTGCGTGCCCCAAGGCACCTTGAAAAGGGTCTGACAATTGGTCGTTCATATGTGTTCCCAGCACTGCCAGCACTGTAACACATCAGCTTCTAATTTTAGAGCACTTGTATTTTCTAGGTGCATGCTGTCATCACTAACTAGGAGACTTGATCAAGTGGCTATGTTGTGCAATGATGATCTGCAACACCTTAGTTGTTTTCAGGGCTTCCCTACTTGCCACATCATGTAATCCTGCACTCCTCACGTTATCTCATTTTCCTTCAGTTCCCATAGCTTTCCAAACTGACAACATTTAAAACAGGCAAAATGCTGGTATACCCAAGCATGAATCTAGAGCCCAAGAGGGTGCACATGTACTGTGGTCCAGCGTACCAGGTCGGCACCAGGACTTCTGGCGCCTGGACTTCAGCTAAGAGCAGACCAGCACCGGTCAATCTCCACGAGAATCTAAAAAGCTACAGACGCCAACAGCACCCAGAAGGGAATCCATCTGCACTTGGGGAGATAGGTGGGTCACCAGGACAACAAGGAGTTGCACGTCTCTGGCCCTGATGGGGCAGTGGTCCTTGCTGAAGATGGGAGCCATATGTAACTCATTTCTACTCACAGGTGAGGGCAGTGGTTCTGGCATCAGATGTCAGCCATGTGTCACTCATTTCTACTCACATGTGAGGCAGTGGTTCTGGCAGCAGATGGGACCCATGCGTCACTCATTTCTACTCACAGGTGAGGGTAGTGGTTCTGACAGCATATGAAAGCCATGTGTACACATTTCTACACACAGGTGGAGGTAGTTGTTGTGGCAGCAGATGAGAGCCATGTGTCACTCATTTCTACTCACAGGTGGGGCAGTGGTTCTGGCAGCAGATGGGAGCCATGTGTCACTCATTTATACTCACAGGTGAACGCAGTGGTTCTGGCAGCAGATGAGAGCCATGTGCACACATTTCTACTCACAGGTGGAGGCAGTGGTTCAGGAAGCAGATAAGAGCCATGTGTCACTCATTTCTACTCACAGGTGAGGGCAGTGGTTCCGGCAGCAGATGGGATCCATGTGTCAATCATTTCTACTCACAGGTGAGGGCAGTGGTTCTGGCAGCAGATGAGAGCCATGTGTACACATTTCTACTCACAGGTGGAGGTAGTGGTTCAGGAAGCAGATGAGAGCCATGTGTCACTCATTTCTACTCACAGGTGGAGGCAGTGGTTCAGGAAGCAGACGAGAGCCACGTGTCACTCATTTCTACTCACAGGTGAGGGCAGTGATTCTGGCAGCAGATGGGAGCCACTTGTCACTCATTTCTACTCACATGTGGGGGCAGTGGTTCTGGCAGCAGATGAGAGCCATGTGTCACTCATTTCTACTCACATGTGGGGGCAGTGGTTCTGGTAGCAGATGGGAGCTATGTGTCACTCATTTCTACTCACATGTGGGGGCAGTGATTCTGGCAGCAGATGGGAGCCATGTGTCACTCATTTCTACTCACATGTGGGGGTAGTAGTTCTGGCAGCAGATGGGAGCCATGTGTCACTCATTTCTACTCACAGGTGAACGCAGTGGTTCTGGCAGCAGATGAGAGCCATGTGCACACATTTCTTCTCACAGGTGGAGGCAGTGGGTCAGGAAGCAGATGAGAGCCATGTGTCACTCATTTCTACTCACAGGTGAGGGCAGTGGTTCCGGCAGCAGATGGGAGCATTGTGTCACTCATTTCTACTCACAGGTGAGGGCAGTGGTTCTGGCAGCATATGACAGTCATGTGTACACATTTCTACTCACAGGTGAGAGCAGTGGTTCTGGCATCAAATGACAGCCATGAGTCACTCATTTCTACTCACATGTGGGGGCAGTGGTTCTGGCAGCAGATGGGAGCCATGTATCACTCATTTCTACTCACATGTGGGGGCAGTGGTTCTGGCAGCAGATGGGAGCCATGTCTCACTCATTTCTACTCACAGGTGAGCGCAGTGGTTCTGGCAGCAGATGAGAGCCATGTGCACACATTTCTACTCACAGGTGGAGGCAGTGGTTTAGGAAGCAGATGAGAGCCATGTGTCACTCATTTCTACTCACATGAGGGGGCAGTGGTTCTGGCAGCAGATGAGAGCCATGTGTCACTCATTTGTACTCACATGTGGGGGCAGTGGTTCCGGCAGCAGATGGGAGCCATGTGTCACTCATTTCTACTCACATGTGGGGGCAGTGGTTCTGGCAACAGATGGGAGCCATGTGTCACTCATTTCTACTCACAGGTGAGCGCAGTGGTTCTGCCAGCAGATGAGAGCCATGTGCACACATTTCTACTCACAGGTGGAGGCAGTGGTTCAGGAAGTAGATGAGAGCCACGTGTCACTCATTTCTACTCACAGGTGAGGGCAGTGGTTCTGGCAGTGTTGCGATCTGAACGTTGTGTGCCTGACGTGTTGTGTTTCTTTTTGGTTTGGGACTTGCGGGCGGGAATCACGGCCGGGATTTGCGGGCGGGAATCGCGGGCGGGAATCACGGGCGGGATTTGCGGGCGGGAATCACGGGCGGGATTTGCGGGCGGGATCTCGGGGCAGGTTCATGAGGGTGGGACTTTGGTTCATGGAGCGGGATGGCGGGCGGGACTTCCTCCTTTCCGTGTGCTGTGATTTGTCTTCTTTAGTGCAGCCGCGGGTGGGGGTGGGGCTTTGGGAGGTATTTAAAGGCCGTCTGCCCCTCTTTCCTTGCTTGGGTTCTCTTCCGGTTTCCGGCCCCGGAAGCACTTTGGCGTCCTGGCGTCCAGTTGCTTTGTTTTTCTGCCTGCCCTGCTGAACTTCTGACCATCTGGATTCTGCTGTCTTTACCTTGAGGCAGTGCACTTCCTGGAAGGATTTCTGTTTGTCTCCGGCCGGAGCAGACCTCATCGTGTTTTCATCCTGCAGTGCGTGCTACTTTTCCAGGGACATCAGAGGATGAGCAGTGGATCTATTGTGGATTCCAGGAGTTAGGTGGTCCATTCAGGATTGTGTTTTTTCTTCACTTCAGTGCACTGGGAACTCTTTTTGAATGATTTTATGGTACCATCCAGTTTCTAGTTTTCCCTTTACCTAGTTCCCTATTTTTACCTAGACAAGCAGGTTTTTGTCACACGCTAAGCTGTGTTCTTTTTTCCCGCATATACCGGAGGACTTTTGTGTTACGGGATAATCCAGGAAGCCTGCAGCAGGATAAACCCTACGTTGTTTAGTTCTGTTTTGGAGATATTCTGGACTACTCAATAAGCTGCTGGGAGGCACTACATGTTTTCTGGGTATGTTTAAAGGATTGGAGGGGTCTCTTTTGGTATAGCTATATCTATAGCGTTATTTTCTGTGGGTCTATCCTGTGCTTATTGTCCTTTGTTGTCTTTTCTATTTTACTGCAGCATGTTCCTGTTATGGAGTATTGGTATGTCTGCAGCCCAGAGGGTGGCCGTATGAATGTCCGTACACCTTTCCATCTGTTACCTCTTCCGGTTTTCCCCCTGGTGCGTTGCCCGCTCGTGTGATCTTTGTTGTCCTCACTCGAGGGGCCAAGGCATTGGGAAAGGGGTGGATCGGGCTATCTTCGCTCCTGTAGTACCTGTGGTTCAGGTGAGTGGGGCTGGAACAGGCAGCATATGAAAGCCATGTGTACACATTTCTACTCACAGGTGGAGGTAGTTCTGGCAGAAGATGAGAGCCATGTGTGAGTCATTTCTACTCACAGGTGGGGCAGTGGTTCTGGCAGCAGATGGGAGCCATGTGTCACTCATTTCTACTCACAGGTGAACGCAGTGGTTCTGGCATCAGATGACAGCCATGTGTCACTCATTTCTATTCACAGGTGGAGGCAGTGGTTCCGGCAGCAGATGGGAGCCATGTGTAACTCATTTCTACTCACATGTGGGGGTAGTGGTTCAGGAAGCAGATGAGAGCCATGTGTCACTCATTTCTACTCACAGGTGGGGGCAGTGGTTCTGACAGCAGATGAGAGCCATGTGCACACATTTCTACTCACAGGTGGAGGTAGTGGTCAGGAAGCAGATGAGAGCCATGCAGATGGGAGCCATGTGTCACTCATTTCTACTCACATGTGGGGGCAGTGGTTCTGACAGCAGATGGGAACCATGTGTCACTTAGTGCAACTCCTGGAGAGACCCCAGTGCACAGCACAGGTCAAGAAGTAAAGGACACCCGCCCATGTTTACTCTCCCAGCACAAGTCCCTCAGAAGGTGGTCGGAATCAACGTAAAATGAAGAGTGCAGCTGCTGCTGCAAGATCACTGTTTCATGCCACAGGAGGAGTACCCTGACACAAAAATAAGATTACTTGCAGATGTATTATGTTCCTATGCAAATACCCATCCCGTGTAAGCAAACAAAGGCGCACTACAATGGGATTGTGAGGTTGTGGGGTGGCGCGGCCAAGTCCTTGGGTGGATCTCGGTGAAGGAGTTAAATGCTTTTCATTGTAAAGCTCTTTGGTTGAAATACTTTTGAGTGAATGCAAAGGATCGATAAATATCGTAACCCTATGTAAATGACACTGTCGCATCTCGCATGGAAAGGTTTTCTCCATGAAAAATGAAGACAACTATGATGTTTACTTCCTGTTACTTTTATAACATTCTTTGTCCACTAGTTTTTCATTCTTCTGCAGTGCAGGGGCTTATGTGACATACGTATTGTAGCAAAAATATCGACGTTCAAAATGACGACAATGAAAGAATATAAATGTTCGTATAATTTACTATTTTTAACCCTACACTTACAAATCTTGAAGATATAAATAGTATAAATATTGTCAAGGTGTCTACATGGAGTTACATATAGGAAACCTATACTTACCTAATGTATACTTACCATCCAATATATTGCAGACAGCATTCGTTTTGCCACAATAATTTTGCAGTACGATGTTTAGTACTTAATATTCTGGGACCATACCACGGAGGAAGGAGGACACATTCATCCAGCTGTCACACTGTGTTATGCTACATCTGCTTACTTGGCAGTGGCTGCAACCTCTAAAGTGTCAAACTACGGATCCCTTTTTCGATAGTTGGCAAAGTTTGAGTTTATGCCTTTAGGCTTTTTTTCCCCGCTAATTATATCCAGGCCAGATATGGGTCCCTTTTCCCACATGTTGGGGCTTGTAAAGGTCCCAAACAATAAACCATCCCTCACAGTTAGTGAGTCTGAACTCCCATGCAGGGGGCAAGGATAGAAGGAAAGCCCTTTGATCTGTTCTCCATTTTCCGGGAGAGCTGAAATGCAGATGGTGGGGAGATCAAAACAAGAGAGGAGGGACTGGGGCTTTTATAAGGTCCAGCACTCGGGCCCCTATAGTGGTGAAAAAACAGAGAGTGCTGTTCCTAAGTGGGAAGCTAGGTCTAACAGGTGGAGGGGAGTGCTCCTTTTAGGAGCAATGGCCCTCACACACCCCGAGAGGTGTTATGCTTCATCATCGGGCAGCTCCTGGTTGGGCCGGCGCTGCAATGCCCAACGGGCCCCTTGAGGGAGCTCTTTCCCGGAGATCTTCTCTTTTTAGCCGATGTATGTTGCATGGATGAGTGGTGAAGTGTGAGTAGAATGTGTGGAAGAAATGTGTGTTAAAATTGACTAAAGGGATCCAGACAGAAAATAAAGTTTTAATTCTAGGGTCCCTTTGTCAAGGATAAAAACGTGATGTGAGCGTAGAATAGATGTAATGGTCTATTTAGCTACAAAGGTAATGGAGAAGAAGGTCAACATGTTTCATGCCTATTACAGTCCATAGTGGATCATGGAATTTCATCAGGACCAGAAAGACCTAATTCTACTCTTCACGGGGATGGGGGAAAATGGAAGATGTGTGAACCATGCCCTGTGAATAATATGCAAAAGAAGACGATAAAACTCTGTCCTGTATATTTTACATGGACAAGAGGAACGTATCTTGGGGTTAGACCCGTGCAGAAAGTCAGCGGCAGTGCCAATCAGACCGGACAAGGGGAACGCTGCTTAGCGTATTTACACTGCGCCACTTCTAGGACGCCACTGCGTCAAATCCTTAGATGCGTTAGAGTGACGCAGGCACTTTCACATGGGGCTTGCACCATGTGAAAGGACACATTGCAGGAGTTGCATCTGTTTTTAGACACACCCCAGCAATGCGCCACTTTTGCACCTACAGATACATCAGGAATACTGAAGTATCCGTAAATTCTTGTGATATGGAGCGACGTACAGTAAATACAGCGCATCCATGGTGTCGCAATGAGGGCGCTTTGAGAAGTGTTGCATCGCTGTTTTCACGCAGCGATACAACATTTTTGTTAAATGAGGCCCTCAGCTTTTTCCCACCTATACTTCTATTAGCCTCACATCGATCTGGAAGCCAACCATCACCAGACTCACTGTTTCTCCGACTTGACTAATTTACTATTCTAACTATGGTAGTCCTGATCCACTTAACCTCAGTTTAGGATATGGCGATCTCCAAGTAAGAGATTGGCTGATTTACAAATCGGGGTCTGCTTTAGTTTTCAGTAAAAAAAAAATCGTTTTTTATATATTTTACTGAAAATGTTCAGAACATAGACAATAACAAATATTGATAAAGTCATCTCCCATTACACGTATATAGTATTTGGGTTTGTGTCATTTCTCCAGGCTGAGATCCTCTTAAAGACAACTGTGCCGAAAAGCAATTTGTAACAATAAGGGATTGAAGGCTTGCATTATTGTGTATTCACGCACCCCCTCCCACCCCCCCCAAACCCCCACCACCACATTACATTTCAGGCATTAGCATTATTTCATCCTCTCTGGTGTCAAAGCATTAGTGACAATCAAACTGTAATCTATTGGCTGGGTAATCTGTAGTGTATGAGCAACATTTAGGCGACAAGCAGACAAGGGGAGATGAAGGATTGTGCTAGCATTGCATTTCCATCCACCGCAAATCAGTAGTCACTGTTGGGTGAGCAAAAAAGAGGGAGTTTTTTTGTCATTACAGAGTCAGGTACGTTGTGTAGATATTACTGATTTGTAGTCAAGCTGTGTCAAGCTGTGTATCTCATAGTGGAATCCCATTCGTCATCAGAGAGTCCCAGATTCAAGGTTCCCTCCCACGTGGCTCTTAGGTTAACAAGAGTAGTGTCATGTCATACCTAATGCTAGAAGCAAATGCAGAAGTTAATTCTTTCGGGTTCAGTATTTTCCCATCCCCAGATTCGTCCCACTGAATTAGCGAGGCAGACCTGTGTTAAGAACAACCCTAAAGGCAAATCATATTACTGATTGAGTGCTCTAATCTGAGAAAATTGTTACCGTCACATACATTTCCAATGCAATTCATTCCTGCTGTAGTCCAAATCTCCACAGAAGCTCTTGTTCCAGTTCGTGTAAGCCAACGACGTTCAGTCAAAAATCTTTTCAACCAAAAACCTTTCAACCGAAGTGTAACTTTTATTTTTCAAAAATAAAATACTAGTCCCTTTGATCCACCTGTATATCCATACCCCACAGTTTACCCTACACCATTTGCTCTACCTTTCACCCCCTCACCACAAACCAAATATCAATCCAGCCAAATCCCAATCACCTAGTCAAATCGCAGCTCTGCATCTCAACCTGCCCACATCGCAGAACAATCTGCTTCATGTGGTGTACTTGTTTTGCCTCAACTTCCCACAATACACCACTCATATTTATCAGTCTTTTTTCTCTTTCTACTTATTGTGTCATTTTTTTGATGAACAGTCATAATTCCCAGTCCCATACATCACAAACTCCATCAACCAAATAGCCTTAATTTGTTCCCTCACACCCAGTAGCGGTTGGTGTGTGGCGGAGTGGCGGGGCGGGGGGGATGACAGGCATCGGGGAGGTGGGGGTGGACGAAGGGAAACAGACAAGAAAACATAAAAAAATGGGGGAAAAGAGCTAACCTGCCGCCTGCCACTTTTCTCTGTGTCCTTGCTGTAGCACAGGCTCCCAGGCTCCCATGTGACCAATCCTGACGCTTCTCTCATGCTTGAAAGCAGCATCAGGATTGGCCTAAGCGCAGTGAATTTGCACTCCCAGAAAGACTGGGAGCCTGTGCTTTTCTGTCTCCAACCCAGCAACGTAGCTGGGTTAGAGACAGTTAGAGACAGTTCAGTGCGCATGTCGGTTTGAATGCCTACGAAGGCTGACCAAACCGACATGCGCACTGATCACAGTGCAACCACTCCCTCTTATCACTGCCATTGCGCTGGCCCCGCACCCAAGACTCGCCCAGCCCTCAGAACCTGAAAAATAAAACGATAATAAACCAATTTTATCATTGTTTTATTTTTCAAGTTTTGAGGGTGGCTGGTGGGCGACACTCCTCTGCAGTAGAATGCCAGGAGGTTGTGCATACCTGAATAAGAACCTCAGTCTCCCAGAGCAGTGTCCATTGACACATTTATTGATTTAAGATATACACATTTGTCTCCATGCTTCACCGCCCTGAACATTATACTCCTTTTCTGCTGCAAGAGTCCATCGGCAATGGGATATGTTTCAAAGAGTTCTACATGGCCTTGATGCCTATAACCTCCCAAATATTGCCTTGTGAGTCAAATCGTGATGCCAACAGCTGTTCCTAAGATCTCCAGCCCGCTACTTTGTTCACCATCCCGTATTAGCTCTGACAGTCTACTTACTTATTCCAACTTGAACTCTTATTCCACATCTTTCTCTCCAACAGTATTCAGCTCTACATCCCAACCACTTTTCTTCATATTCCTTAATCCGTATGCCATGACAGTCCACCGCAGCTCTCAACCTCTTGCACGTACCATATACAAGCCAACTTCTCCTAAGAACATAATGCCTTCCAACCTCTCTTGTGATCTACTGAAATGTCAAGAATACCCACCTCTCGCTTCCTACTACCAATGTCCTCACTGACTCATTTAAAGTATCTATTAGCGCCATCCAATCTCTCTTTCACAAATCTTACCCACCTGTTCACCCCCCTGCTCTTAGCCCTGGGTCACCCATTTCCTTCATGCTCTAAGAACATTCACGCAATTGTCAGACAGATTGTAGCCACAGAAAAATACAGATTATAGCCACAGAAAAAGCTTGCTTTATGTAAATATACCCCAATGTCTTCACCTTGAAACATGACCAGGACATGCTATAAGCCCTTATTTCATCTCTCCTCTCTCACCCTGATTAGCTATCTAGTTCCAGATTCAAGGTTCCCTCCCACTTGGCACTTAGGTTAACAAGAGTAGTGGCATTTATTTTCCTCAATATCAAGTAAAGTTGGGTGCTAGCTCATTGTCTCTCCGCTCTCACCAATAATGTACTCAATGCCCACAACTGACAACTCAGCAAACTTCATCTGTCCACAAATTCATATGATCTGAATTCCCCTGACCTACCTTCTTGCACTGTGTGAATCACACTTCTTATTTCATTGTTTAATCCCTCCACCTCATTATACCGCTGTTGTACTTTTTCCACATCTCCCACTGAGAACACTTCCATCTTCATCCAATCTTTCTACACTACCCCGCCTTGCATGGCTCTTCAACGACTCCTAACTCCCACCATCGACCCTCAATGCTTCAAGATAGCGCTCATCACATGAATACCCAGTAAACCCACTGATAAAGTCTCCACTCTTAACAGCTACCATCTGGTCTTCCATTTGACTTCTAGAAAATTTTCGAACTAGCCTTTATCAGTCTTACCCTCTTCCTCTCCATCAGGAACCTCTGCAACCCCATCTACCACATTCAAAACAGCTACCACCATGTGGACTAAAGAGAGGAGTGTGTGCCAATATGTCAACTAGCAACAGATCCTCCATTAGGGCGGAGGAGCCTCGCCCCACTGCTGAGAGACCCTGAAGATTCAAACATGAAAAAAAAATGATGATAAAACAATTTTATCATCAATTTGTTTTTCATCCTGCAGGTTGCCAGCCGAGCCAACTAAGCAGAGTCTTAGGACGGGACGAGGCCATCCTGATGAAAAGCAGCTGCAGCTAGTAGGAGTGGTGGGCACTGAAAGTGCACACATCAGTTTGGCCGGCTGTCTTAGGATAGTAAAAACCGACATGCGCACTTAGATCTCTCCCACCCGAGCTGTGTTGCACAGCTGGGTGGGGAATGGGCTCTCTGTCCCTGAGTGAGTACCACACCAGCCTGCTCAGACCAATCCTGGTGGTTCTCTCATGCTGGGTAATAGTAATACCTGCATGAGAGCAGCATCTGGATTGGCGTAGGGTGTCTGGGAGCCTGTGCACCAGCCCACGGACTGCTAGGACAGGAGCAGAATAGCACTGAGGCAGCAGCCAGTAGGTAAGCACTCTATTTTGTTACGTTATTCTCCCCTCCGCTGTCTCACCACTTTTCTTTAATAGCAACCGCCACTGATGTCAACATGATTTATGCTGAACTCTCAAAAAAGAAATCATACCCAAACAAAATGCACACTTTATTGCACAGTGTCAAGATTTGAGCTCTCACTATGCTTAGTCCAGAAATTCTGATGGTGGCGGTAAAGTTTATCTAAAATCCTGGATCTTCAGCTAAGTAACAGTAAAACATGTGGGATTCAGCATGGAAAGTTTAATTCCAACATGTTATCCCCCAAAAAATTGAGTACCCATAATTTCCTCCCAGATTAATGGAATTGCTGTTATCTGAAATTCTGGAGGAAGGAGAATAACAGCTCAAACTCCCAGCCACTCAAATTGCAGAAACCGGGTATACACTAATTCTGAGGGGAATTAATGGATATTCCATGTTTTCTGGAGAATAGCGTACAGAAATTGGACTTTCCATACAAATTCCTACAAGGTTTTCCTGGTACTCCGGCCATGCCAGAACCCCCAGGCCACTCGGTTTGAGTGCCCATGTCTCGACACTTTGCAAAAAGGGCAAAGTTTCAAAACAAAATGTGCAGTTCAATAATTTGCTTTTTATTCACATATTATAGCCTCCACAAAGCACCAGATCAAGCTATTCTGACTCCACCTGAGATTCACCTAACCGCACCTCTTGCCTTCAGTGCAAAATATAACTTTTTAAACTTGGTTTTCTTCCAAAGTTGCTCTACTCTTTTTCTCCCACTCAGTACCCCTGGGTATGATTGACCATCATCAGAACCTGCAGGACTGTTGAGTGAACAATGAATTCCTTTGTCGTTAAGTTACTTTTTGATGGATCTCTGCTTGTTTGCATTCAAACCCTGACACATTTTCTGAACTTAATTTCATGAGTGGCTTCATGTAAGGCATAAAAGCCAAAGAGGACGTTGCTTGTTCTTATAGTAATTGCAAACTTGCCCTTAAAATTATAATTTACTGTAATTATTCTCATTGTGTTGTCAGAGAACTCTTTAATTCACTTTTGAAAAGTCTTGCTAAACCCATGGCGGCTCAAGATATAAAAGAACAACTCCCACATAATCACATAAAAAGCTTTCCCTGCAGGTAACCACATGATTGCTCACTTCTACTCATTGTATTGCACACTTTATTATATGAGCCCTAATTTATTTGTTACACGGGTTTTTTTAAGGTGAATTACATTTGATCTGCTGATGCACTGTTAGTAATACCATTTGATATTTGAAATGAAATTTGAAATGAAATGAAATTTGTACTTGTAAAGCGCACCCATACCCCCAAAGGGGTGTCCAGGCGCTGTACGCATACCGCTGTGGAACCCTTCCTGGCTTTTCCCTGTGAAATGTCCACTCCTGGGCACCCCCAGGGTGAAGCCAGGCATCCCAGCGCTGTTGGGGCCGTTGTGGAGATTAAGCAAGCTATTGCCCAGAGTTGCAGAGTGGGACCCATGATTAGAATAGGCACCGAGGCGAGAATTATAAGGTCCGAGGAAATTGAGCCCAAGACCCGCCGAGGCGGGAATTGAACCCTGGTCCCGGGCCAGATCTCTGCATCAGGGTCTGCCGCTCTAACCATTGAGCCACACTTCTCCACATTTTGGAGACGATCTAACAATATGGATCCAGTGGAAAATTCACACATTTTTGTGTGGTGTTTATATAATTTGGGGTGAGAAGTATTAGCATTTTTAAATTTCCAAGCACCTTTTGAAGGCAGAATTTAGGAACTTCCTTTTTAAGAGGTGTATGAAACTACTCCTCCGCTTTCCCCCTCCCCAGCATTGACAATCAAAATTATTTTTAATGGCATCTACAGAGTATGGGCCGTATCGCCGTGCAGTACTTTCTCAGTAATTACTTATTTTTCACTTGACTGAAGTTTTCTAATAGTGCGTGTTGTGTAATTATGACTGCAGAGCAGTCTGCTTAGGGTGTATTTAACATTTTATTCATAAAGACGGCATGAATATAACATAATGACTATCCAAGACCAATTTATTCTGCCCTTGAATTAATAGCCTTGTTCGGTTTTTGCTATAAGTATAGTTATTTAAAAAGAAATCTAATCCATCCCATATGGGAAGAAAATCCCCTTTAACCAACACTGTTTTGATTATATGACTAGGGTCACCTACCAGAAAAATACCGTTATAATATTAAAGGGCTACAGAAAAATACCATTATAATATAAATGTCTACGGTGGAGTTACGGTGCACCCTGTTTCATGCATCTTATACAAGATATTCATACCAATCGTTTGTGGTACAAACATTTGTATTGGGGGGTTTATCTACGTTTAGATTCCTGTGGTGTAAAGGAGTCTTTTCTTATTCATGACACCATACTGATTTATCTTCAGTGTCCTTTTTTTCACTTGAGTCACATCCTTATTGACAATGCACTGGTGCTATTGTCAATCAATCAATCAATCAGCATTTGTATAGCATACACTGTCACCTTTAGGGGTATCTGGGCGCTGTGGGTGAAACGTCTTTGTCGAAGAGCCAGGTCTTGAGTTTCTTTCTGAAGACTGCCAGGGAGGTCTGAGCTCAGGAGGACTGTGTAGTCTATTGTGAATGTTGTATTTTTCGGTTCTCTGTGGTTGCTGGGTTGGAGAACTCCTTGACTATTTTGAAGAGTTATTTCGTGTGGTTGGCAGGTGCATTGATGCGGGCTGTGATGGCTGTTCTCTTTGGTTCCTTGATGCGCCGGTGGTAGTTGTTGGTTAGTTCTAAAAGGACTACAGAAAAATACCATTATAAAATAAATGTCTACCGTGGAGATACACAGTGCACCCTGTTTCATGCATCTTATACAAGATATTCATACAAATCCTAACATTGGTGGTGCAAACAGTTTGTATTTAGGGGTGTATCTGCGCATCAATTCTTGTGATGTAAAGGAGTCTTTTCTTATTCACCATACTGATTTATCTTCAGTGTCCTTTTTTTCACTTGAGTCACATCCTCATTGACAATGTACTGGTGCTATTGTCAATCAATCAATCAGCATTTGTATAGCATACACTGTCACCCCTAGGAGTATCTGGGCGATGTGGATGCGATGTCTCTGTCGAATAGTCAGGTCTTGAGTTTCTTCCTGAAGACTGCAAGGGAGGTCTGAGCCCAGGAGGACTGTGTAGTCTTTTGTGAATTTTGTATTTTTTGGTTCTCTGTGGCTGCTGGGTTGGAGAACTCCTTGACTATTTTGAGGAGTTATTTTGTGTGGTTGGCCAGTGTATTGATGCAGGCTGTGATGGCTGTTCTCTTTGGTTCCTTGATGCGCAGGTGGTAGTTGTTGGTTAGTTATAAAAGGTCTACAGAAAAATACCATTATAATATAAATGTCAACAGTGGAGATATGGTGCACCCTGTTTCATGCATCATGTACAAGATATTCATACAAATCTTAACGATGTTTGTACAGTTTGTATTGAGGGGTGTATCTACGTTTAGATTCTTGTGGCGTGAAGGAGTATTTTCCTATTTATAACACCATACAGATTTATCTGCAATGTTCTTTCTGGGATCATAGACGTGGAAATTGAGGTTGCCAAGTAGGACATAGTGGTAGGATTCTATGGCTAGGGGAGCGATGAGGTTGGAGATTGCGTCGCAGTATTTTGGTCGGGGTCCCGGGGGTCTGTATACGAGGGTGCCTCTTATCGTGGTCTTGGCATCGGTCTGTAGCTGGAAGTTGAGGTGTTGCATGAGGGGTGTTCGGTTGTCATTGGTGGTGATGCATCAGGTGGTTTCCTTGAAGATGATGGCGATGCCCACACCGTGTTTGTTGGTGTGGTCTCAGAGTGTCATATTGTAGCCTTCGGGTGTTGCAGTGGCGATGTCGGGGTTTGAAATATGTTTTAGTGATGAAGGCAAAGTCAGGGGAGAGGGTTTTGTTGGTGACCCATATTTCCGTGGCTTGCTTTCAGAAGAAACAGCCATTGAGCAGGATGCATTGGAGCGGTTCCGGGTTGTTCGTGCTCATCTGGGCGGAAGTGGAGAGGGATCCCAGGCGTTCTGGCGGCCCTGAGTTGCAGGAGAAGCAGCAATGGTGGCAGGTGAAAGGTCCTTTGGTTGATCATGGGGAGGAAGTGCAGCGGATGTTGTTTCAGTGTCCAGGGCCAAGATCTCCTTGGCGGTGTAGTGGTGGGTGGCGAGAGTGCCAGTGGGCCTGGTGCTGGACGCAGTCCAGGTGCAGATGGGAGCAGACAGGCTTGCCTTTGGTGCGTGGCCGTGCTGCGGCTTCCATTAAGTAAGTCCTGGGAGGAGGATGGGGCACTAGATGGTGGGAAGGGGAAACAGCAGGAGGAGGGAAACAGCGGTAAGATGGAAGAAACTAGAAAAAGGCAAAGTAGAAGGCAGAAAACTAGCAACAAATGGCCAAATAGAGGGCAGAAAATGAGCAGAAAAAACAAAGTGGAGGGCAGAAAAATTAGCAGAAAAGGCAGAACACAGGGCAGAAAGTGAACATGAAAGGCAAAACAGAGGGCAGAAAAATGAGCAGAAAAAGGCAACACAAAGCAAGAAACGAGAAGAGGAGCCACAACTAGAGGGAAGCAGGTAAACAGTCAGCAGAGGATAGCGGACTGCAGGCAAGACGGACAGGAGAACTGTTGCAGAGGGAGCTGGCACAAGGACCTCCTCAATGGGGTCACGCTGCGGCTTCCATTAAGGAGGTCCTGGGTGGAGGGTGGGGTGCTGGGTGGCAGAAGGAGGGAAACAGCAAGAGGCTAAAACTGTTGGAAGAGGGTAGAAATTAGCAGAAAAAGTGCAGCAGATGTTGTTTCAGTGTCCAGGGACAAGAGCTCCTTGGCAGTGTAGCGGTGGGTGAAGAGAGGGCCAGGGTCCTGGTGCTGGGTGCGTTTCAGACACTGACGGGCTTGCCTTTGGCGCTCACGACTTCCATTAAGTAGGTCCTAGGGGGAGGGTGGGGCACTGGGTGGCGGGAGGAGGGAAACGGCGGGAAGAGGGAAGAAACAGGCAAAAAATGCAAAGTAGGGGGCAGAAAACTAGCAGAAAAAGGCCAAATAGAGGGCAGAAAATTAGCAGAAAAGGCAAAACAGAGGGCAGAAAAATGAGCAAAAAAGGCAAAACAGAGCAAGAAAAGATTAGAGGATGCACAACCAGAGGGCAGCAGGTAGACAGGCAGCAGGGGGTTGCGGACTGCGGGCAAGCCGGACAGGAGAACTGTCGCAGTGGGAGCTGGCACGAGGACCTCCTTGTAGCATGGGTTTCTCCAAACAAGCATCTTCTCTTTAAATCGTATTGTTACACCTGTCAGGGTGGTCTTCTCCCAAACTTTTTGCCTTACTCCTCCATTTTTGCTGATTTTGTTTTTGTTGGTCTTAGGACTCTGTGTACTTTACCACTGTCAACAACTACTAAAGTGTGTGTGCTATCTCCTTTAAACATGGTAAAATTGGCTTACACCCTATTGGCACATTTAATTTACCTGCAAGACCCTAGGAAAGTGGTACCACATGTACCCAGGGCCTATAAATTAAATGCTAATAGTGGGCCTGCGCACTGAATGTGCAACCCACTTAAGTAGCCCTGTAAAAGCTATACCTCATGTCTGCCATTTCAACCTGTGTGTGCAGTTTTAAACTGCCATTTCAACCTGGCATAATAAATCTTTTGCCAGGCCTCAACCTTCCTTTTTAATACATATAAGTCACGCCTAGGGTAGGCCCAAAACATCCATTAGGGTAGGGTGCAGTGTATTTAAAAAGTTGGACATGTACATTTAACTTTTATATGTCCTGGTAGTGAAAAATTCTAAAATTCATTTTTCACTACTGCAAGGCTTATGTCTCCTGTAGGATTACATTGGGTTAACATATTACATTTAATAAGTGATAACTTTCATTTGGGGGCAGGTGTGAATGTTGAGTTTGGTGTCTAAAGAATTATAATTTAAAACCTTTTTAATGGTAAAGTCGGATTGTAAGTCACAATTTTGAAAATGCCACTTTTAGAAAGTTGGCATTTCTTTGTACCAACCATTTGGTGCCTGCAACCTATTTCCTGGGTCACAGGACTAGGTATAGCTGGCAGTTGGTCTTTGTATATTGCTCCAAGGCAGTAAGTAAAAGGAGCATAGGTGTTGGCAGGATGCACCATCTCTGCCTAGATAAGAGGCAGGAGCTGTCACCTACTACACTTGCACATCACAAAGGCTTTGCCCTAGCGCACTCACAAAGAGTTGACACTAGCCTATCATGACTATAGACTAGCTGGGGGCAGGGAAGGAAAGGAAGGCAGGAAATTCCAAATATCTTTGGGGTGGAAACCTCCAGAGCCTTCTCCTACTTCAAAGTGGGCACCAGGTATAAATAATGGACCCTCAGACCCAACTCTTCAGCACACCTCTGGACCTGTGGAAGACTCAGAAAGTCTGCTCTGCTGCTCTGCCAGAAGGCCTGCTACACTGTTGCACTGCTGCCTGAGTGAGCAGGAATGGACCCGCATCTTGATTCCAAGACCACCTGAGTGACCTCAAGAGTTAGTTGGCTGGCCTCCTGATCAGCGCCTCAAGGACAGAAAAGGCTCCAACCATCTTGCACCCAGCACCCGGACTCTTATTTGATGTGAGTGTTTCCCTCCAAGTAGTGCCATCCCAGTCTTGGACCCTTGGAGGTGGGCCTGAATGTGCTCTGATAGCCCAGCTGTGGTCCTCTGGGCAGAACTGATGCAGCGCAATGCATTTCCTTGCAGCTCTGCTTTGGGGCTGCCGCTGCGCGGCACATCCCCAACATGGGATCTCGCAATGCCCCACAACCGGGATTTTAGGCACTTTGTTCAGCGGGCCAAACCTGGTCTCTGGCCCATGCTCCATCGTGGTTCACCTGAACTTGTGACTTTGTCCCAGTCCGGTGCGACCAGATAACCACAGTTGGCGCATTGTGCTTTTATGCACTATTTTAACTTAAATCTTAAAAATTGCATATCTCCTGTTCTACTAATTGGATTTTTTATGTTTTGGTGTCAAATAATTTATTAAACTTCACTCTATTTTTCTAAATTGTGGGATTTTTCTTGTGTTGTGTGTTCACTTATTACTGTTTGAAGTGCTGCATAAATACTTTACACATTGCCTCCAAGTTAAGACAGCTTTGTGCCAAGCTACCAGAGGGTTAAGCACAGGTTAATTTGGGGTTGGCTTGTGACTTCACCCTTATAGACATTGTGACTGCTGCTTCAGTAGGTTTTCACCTCCCTCAACCAGTTACCCAATTTCCAACAAGCAAGGTATGTTATGCTACAATATCAGCGTTAGAATATGGCATTCCTTCAAATAACATGCCCTTGTTAGTGCTCTTGACACCCTGAAGAACACCTTTATTCATGGTTCTGGGATTTCACATTGACCAGATTTAAGGAAATAATCTGTGTATATGTGGTGCAGTCCTGGTGGGTGGTTCCAATTGATTTAGTGTCTGTCCCCATTGTTTTAGAATTAGTGAGAGAGCCGATGATGTAGAGATTTCTATCATTTTCCAAGGGTGAGATTGTTTGTCCCTTGATCTGTAGGTCAACAGGGTTGTGTTGTTTGGTGGCCAAACTATCTGGATTTGATACTGTGTTATGTAGCTGAGGATGTGAATGGGTTGTCTAATGTGCTCGATTGTAAATGTTAGTGACAGTGTGTGTGATATGTGTGTGATATGTGAAGCTATAAAGCCATTTAAATGGCTTTGGTGCACTGTTGTTCTCATAATGGCACAGGGCACTTCCTAATATATTATGTTAATCTGTGAGAATTGGCATGTTTGTGTGTGGAGTGGGTTCAACTGTGATAAAGCCCACTTTCCCAACTATATGGCTGTGTACCTCTCAAGTTTATGCTGTTTTAAGATCTTGCCTGAGACAGCACATGCGCTGTCTCTTGCGAGCCTCTTGTAAATAACAAGAACTTTAAATACCATTTTTTACCCTTTGATGTCTTTGACATCACTCTCATTTCCTACCTTCTCATTGGTCAGCAGCTCCTGCTATCCTGTTCTCTTCTTTTGTAAGTCCGGTTCCCTGAAGCATGGACCATATACATCTTCCTGTCTACTGTCATTGTCCTTTCCCTGGCTGCATGCTTGGAGAGGCACATTTTTTTATTTTTAGTCAAGCACTCCATAAGAGTGCATGTGTTTGGAGGCTCTCTCTACCCCTCCACATCCCTCGCACATCCTTCCTTTTTCGTTGCTCCCTTCCCTCCCATTCCCGCCCTCATCCATATTGCTTGGCCTCATTCCCCCGCACCTTTGTTGGTGCTTCGGCCCCTTCCAACCCATTCCCACTTTGTTGTTGCTTGCCCCCCGCTTCCTTGTTGCTTGTCCCTGTCCCTCCCCCATCCTCCCACTTCTTCATTGCTTGCCCAGTCCCTCTCACTGCCTCCCTCTCTGTCGTTGCTTGCCTCGACCCTCCTACCACCTCTCGCATCCTTCTGACTTGCCCCTGTCCCGCCTGCCTCCTCCCATGTCATTGTTGCTTGCCTCTGTCAGTCTCCTGTCCTCCGGCGCCCTTGTTGTTTGACCCTGTCCCTACCACCCCACCCCATGCTTTTGTTCCTTCTCCCTTCCTGCCATACAAAAAGCACTATGATACGGCCAGCTCTGGCTGAGTTATAGCACTTTTTTCGTAATTTTTAGCCATGCTGCACAGTAGCAGCCATGCTGCTGTGCAACATGGCTGAAAGTAAAGAAAATATGAGCTCTATGATGTGGTCAATGCAGGCCACGTCGCAGCACTTTTTTTCCCTTTACTTTCAGCCATTTTGAACAGCAGTGCAGCTGTTGTGCAACATAGCTATATTTACATCGGAACCTCATGGATATGTCCATAATGATAAAGTAAAGTCTTTCATATTGTTCAGGGGCAATGACTTATCTCAGTGGAGAAGCTGTTGCTGGTTCACCCATCACCTCACAGCGTCAAATTACAATATACTACTTTAATAGAAAGAGTTATTTGATCACTTAGCACATGAACGGAGACATAGGTACAATATTGAAAACTAGGTGCAGTAAACCTCTCCGTCTCAAAGAGCTGGCCCTAAGTAGAAAGAAAACAGACATGGTATTGCTGTTATTAGAGCGCAGGAATATACCACTTGGGCTTCACAGAGATGTCACAGATAACCTTCAAAGAGCATGCTAATGAGAAGAGATATCATAGGCTATTTGTATAGTTCTCTGTTACAATTGACCATCACATTTATCCCTAGTTGACATTTTGAGTTTTGAGAGTTGCATGCATTGTGGCAACGTGGCGCTGCCGTCTGTACAAATTTTATGGTAACAGCGCAGCATAATGATGATTCTGGAAAGTAAATAAATTATGATTTACTTGTCATAACTTTAAAAAAAAGAAAATGATGAAGTGAATAAAGCAGAGAAGGGCTAGAGATACAGTTCAACAGGCAAGAATATTATGACCTAGTTTACAATGATGTACAGTGTATGTGCCATTTGAGACTCAGAGTGGATTAATGGTAGGATGCATTGAATTACACACTATATGCTTCAGAGCATGGGCAGATTTTCATGCATGGGGAAACAGCCTTTACAATGCAGACATTACAACGCAATGCTCCTACTAGGCAACCATTACCACGCAATGCCTTTGCCACACTTTGCCTTTACAACGCAAGCCTTTACCAAAAATGCAAGCATTTGCTGAGTGTTCATCCTGGAAACAATTTTGGTCAGGCCTTCATGAATGTACGTCTGTATGTAGATATGTATGATGGTATGTGATATTTGTGTAGTGTGAACCTAGCAAAAGATGTGCTGTGTTGGTCTTAGGCAAAGATAAAGTCAATTAGTGATTTGGTCACTTCTTATTCACTATGTGATGTGGATGGTTGAGTTCAGTGTAATCCCTAATCTCGTAGGTGAGGGTTTTGGTTTAGCTGAAATCTCTTTGCTATATTGCTGGTTTCTACGAGTACCCCTGTTACTAGCATCTACCCAGATGAAAGTACTAATAATGACTTGGTTTAATCCTGCAATGCCAGTATGAATAGAATCATATGAAATAGTTATGGTCTAAGTGCAGGCTAAAATAAATCCCTCTCTATCTGTCCTTCAAAATGATGTAAGAATCTTTCCGACTTATCTCCTCCTCTCGCAAAACATAAACTTTTCTATTACAGTGTTATCTGGCACTTGAGGGTCAATCCACATTTGAGGAAAAATCCCCATTTGGGGATCAAGCTGCATTTGAGGATATATCCCCATTTAAGGATCAAGCTACATTTGAGGATTAGTCAACAATTGAGGATCAGTCCAAATTAGAGTATATAGAAAGATCTGCGCTATGTGTCAGCCAGAAATAGCTCAGAGCAGTTAAGGTAACAATAAACCTAAACTCATGCAACTGCGCCTTCTTCGGTTTACTAAACATGAATCTCTCACAGTGAAAGACAATTCAGAATACTGTGTCTTGTTTGTTTATTTTTAAAGTATTGTCAGTAACTGTAAATCACGAATACTATATCACCAAAACAGAATTCATAGAATTATATGTAGCACATATTTTTATTTGGCATCCTCATATTTTAATGCATTCTATTGGTGCTTGACAAAGTAGTCTGCAGATGTTGGTGAAATCTTTTCTGAGGGACAGCAAGGATAGAGGTCAAAAATGTATTTATGTATTCAAGTGATTTAAGTAAACCCTTTTTGACACCCATAAACCACATTGACCTGTCTTCAAGTGCTTCCCCCCATGTCTATACGGAGATAGATAATAAAATGACAGAGCATGCATATTTAATGCATAAACATTTTTTTTGTTTGGCTGCAAGGGTTTATTGTATTGTTTTGTACAGTGGTTTTACAGCCTCCTTCTGTTTGTTCCATTGACTTTACAAACCTGCGTATTCGAGAATGGTACATTTGCTGGAATGAGTCATTCCTCATTGAAGATCCCTAAGTCTACTCAGAGACACGAAACAAGAAGATCAGTTTAACTGAGAGAGATCACTGAGCATGATGAGCATGTTATCAAGTGAGCGAATACTGGCCAAAGTGTAACAACTGCCAGAGACCCACTAGCATTTATTGGCTCCTCTAGTTTAGTTCAGGCAACTCTCTATGTAAATAGATCACCTTATTCTCAGTTTGTCATTTCCCAAGGATCCAGTTATGTTTTTTTTAACAAATTTAGGTAGAAGAGTGTATTAATTTCTTCAATTTCCCATTCCTTTAAGTTTTCCTAAGCTGATCTGCTATTTCAAGGTATAAATACACTTCCCACACCCAAATTCTTGGTTTTCTCAATTTCTCTGGAGGTGGTCATCAATCCCTTACAGCCACTGAAGAAGAGTGGGTGGGGTTTATTTATCCAGAAATTCTGGTTTCAGTCGGACTCTATTAGTCCAATGTGGAAACATTGTCACATTGGTTGTGAGATATTGATTGGTGACTTCCCATAAGACAAACCCTGCCTCTTTGAGGGTAACGCCCCCATTATGACTGGCCCTGAAAAGAGTGAGATATGAATTGTACCCAATATATTACAACACTGCTGGAATTGGAATATATGGGTGTGATAAATAACACCCAATTACAATTACTGCCTTAGAAATGGAGCTTTCACATCAACATTTTTGTGGTTGCCGCAGCAAAATCCACATGTCCTATTTTTATCTGCCATTTTTGTGACAGTAAATTTTAAACGGTTTTACGTGCCTAAATTTATGCAGGGTATACACAGTTTATCACACAGCTTGTAATTGCGATATGTGCAGTAACGAGGGTTACTACTGATATTGCAATTAATCGTTGCAACCGTAATCAGGCAGGGTCTTTGTGTGATGATGTTGGGATAATAAATGGGCTTATCCAAAAATAAAACTGTACATCAAACATGCCATTGTGACATACAAACCTTTGCTTTTGGAATGCAAAAAGAATCAAAAAACATTTTTATCAATACAGAAAACACATATATCCAATATCAGCAATTACTCTGCTATATGTGTGACTCTTCTTTTTCTAAATTTAGATTTATTACAATTTTCAAAGTGATTTATAAGTCTACATGGTAAATGGTTGAATATCTTTTGTTTCTTTTTTTCAAAGAAAAACTGATGGATTGATTTGGAAAATTGAAGAAGTTCTATTCATTGTATTGGAGACATATTTTATATTTCAGGATGGTAAGAACTTCAGGCCTACGTGAGGGTAACCCCGTGCAAAGTGTCTAGTGTTGTTTATAGTGCGTTCCATCCATGGGAAAGAAATTTGAAGATTGAGTGCTATTTTTCGGGCCATATCACATAATGTGAGCACTAGAAGTGTTAATTTATGCTGCCTGTTTTGGAATGATTGATATACATGATTGAGCAGCAGCAGCAGTAGTCCTTTACCCAGTAGCGGCTTGTACCCTTAGCAGGAAGGGGATGGTCAGGGCACAAACGCACATATAAACACTCACTCACACTCTTGCATTCACAAATGCATGCACACACACACCCATTAACAACACTCACTCCCATATATTCATGCACCCATGCTTGCACCAAACATTAAAAATAAAAATTATTTGGAGGTTCCAGGAGGGTTGGGACTGCTGCCTTCCCTCACTGGCTGACCTTAGATCAGCCAATGAGGGAAGACAGCAGTCCCTCACTTGTCACAAAGTGGGATGGGGTCAGTGAGACTGCTGACCCTATCCCACTCTGTTACGAGGTGTCAGTGATTGACATACAGCCCTGGGCACTTCAGGGCTTAGAACTGAAACGCCCAAGTCCGAGGCAATCAGTGACGCTTCCTCTCTTCACGAGGGGGAGGGTCTGGAGGTGCTTTGCCAGGCTGAAGATGTCACACCCACAGGAGCTGTGACCTCTTCAGCTCAGCAAAGTTAAGCTCAGGCAGACAGAAGCCTGCGCATTTAGCGCATGTCTAGCTCCTGGCTGTTTGTCCTGAAAATAAAGAGTGCCTGTCATACTGACCTTTGCTCAGCCTGACTGACATTATAGTGGCCAAAAAGTAGGGGGTGGCCCCTTAGCCCATTAGATGGGCCAGGGCTAATTTTACCACCTTCGACAGAGGTAGGTAAGTGGTTGTTTGTGATGGAATTTTAGAGATATGTGATGCTTTTATCTAGAAATGTTGCAGTGATTGCTGATGCACAACAGAAATCAACACAATAACATAATACAAAATGAAATAACAGTACAACAAAATCATATAAGGACATAGCAAAAGACTCAAAGGTGAACGCAGCACAACAACAATGTAACACAACAATGCCATGCAATAATACAGCACAAAAGAATATCACTACCACAAGAAAATGCAACACAACACATTTGCACAGGCATTCTTGTTACACATTATCACCACAAAAAATATGCTTTCAGAATACAGTGGGAAAAGGAGTTTCTATGAAGCATTGACTTAGTTACCACCAAGGACATGTAATAGTGTCAGCCAAAAATGTTTTTTGATATATCCACCATTGTATGAAAAAATATTGAGCACAAAAATACTGCAGTACCTAAATATTGCAAAGAAATATTGAGAAATAAAATATCAGGTTTACATAATTTGCATGTAAACTGCACAGATATAGATAACACAATTATCTGAACTAGAATATCATCAAAAAACAGGTAAGTATTTTGATTTTACTGCATATTGTATTATATTTTATTTAATTTAAGTATTAAAGTATAAAATAATATCATTAAAAATAAATCAATATACCATTGAGAAATTGTTATGAGGGCAAATAAAAAAATACAAATAACAATTAATAAAATTAGATTACATTAAAATTATTAATAATAAAAAGAAAAGAGAAACATACTTATATAACAACCTGAATTGGCTTCCCATTCGTGGAAAATAACAAAGTTGTCTAGTTTTTTGTTAAAAAAGGGACTCTATCTGTGAGTTGTCACTAGCTTTCTCTGAACAATCTGAGTGTCCTTGGTGCCCTCTAAAATTGCTTACATTTAGGACCGCTGTATTCTTTTACATCTGATGAGCTCTCTGATGTTTATACTAGGTGCTAAATGGTTGTGTGCAAATAGTACAACTACTGTTATTTGCCAGTCGCTAGCTATCTGTGTGTTTGACAAACTTTTTTCTGTTAATGCACTAGTGAGCAGATTTTAGCTTCTGCAAAAACACTTTATCGCATGGGTCGGATTGGGCAAATGTACTAAAGCGCTTGCTACATTGCTCCCATGAATGCACTTCAAGGACATAACGCAGGTTCCTGCAGCTCCTGGGACACAGGACGACCTCAGCCCTTCAGGGGGACCCATTCAGGCCAAGGTCAATGAATATTTGTGAGATATGGGAGAGTCAGTGGCCTCTCATCACATTCTGCAGGGGAGCTCCATCATTTTACATTATTCCACTCTTGCGCTTAACATATTTTAGAAGTCACCTGAATTGTAAATGGATAGCAAGGGGTACAGGGGTGGCTCCTCCGTTATGGCGGAGGAGCGTCGCCCCACTGCTTTCTTGTAGTGCGAGAAGCCAAATCATAAAATGGTAATAACATTTAGTTATTACCATTTTATGGTTGCTTTGCGGGCAGGGCGGGTGGGCGGGGCTGCTCTGCTCTCTGAGCAGGGCAGGGGAGGAGTTATTTCCCACTCCTGGCCTCTCGGGCCGCCCAAACCAGTCATGTGCACTTTGCCCTTCTTCAGGCAGGCTGCATTGCAGCCTGCCTGGAGAACATGCACACCGCTCTAGCCCCTGGCTGAGCGCTGTCTCACAGTGCTCCAGACCAATCGCAACGCTGCATGCAGCATTGTGATTGGCTTAGGGGAGGGAGCCTGGCTGCCTCCTTCCTGTTCCTGTCGGAGGCAGGAGAGCAGGAGCAGTAAAGAAGCGGGACCCTGCGGAAAGGTAGTTTAAAAAAAAAAAAAATTATGACTCCCCAGCGCGACCCCTCCTCCCCGCGCAACACCCCGCGCCTGCCCCTCACCTGCAAGCCATGCCGGCCGCTACTGAAGGGGTATAAATATGTATACTGCTTGTTACTGACAGTAAGTATGGATTTGCACAACCTACCATACACAGATCAGATGTGCTTACCAAAGATAGGCATAAGTACTCTGCCCAAGTCCTTCCCTCCCAACCTACTGGAAATGTCCCACCAACCTCACCCCTATAGTGGCTTGGCCGAGCTCTTATGAGACTTTTGTTCTTTAAAAATAAAATTCTTCTCTTTTACATTTATAAGTTGTTATGCACAGATAATTGTTATGCTAATTCAACCAAGCAAAGCCAAAACCGCCTCGAGAAGTGCAATTCTTTTTTTTTGCATATTTGTTTCATATTTACACGCTGAAAAATGTGTACATCTTTCTTCTTGTAAGCCTATATTTTACAGGGGTGTAACATTAGCCCCCACAGCCCCGGAGCTCCAGAAGTCCCATCAGGCACTGTGCACGGGCGGCAGTCCCCTGGCCTCGGAGCTCCTGACTGGGTCCGGGGGGCACTCCATGTACTTTGCAGGTTGGTACCTCTTAAGTTTCGGTACGCCACTGCATTTTGCAGAGCTTTCCTTTGCACACTGGCAATCCGAAGAAGAAGATCATTAAAGGACTCAATTTGAGGTTCCCTTTAATTATGATGGGACCAGAAACTCTACTCCCTGACACCATCCGAATTGAGAGCTCTGCTGCATCTCTGTGGAGGTCCACCCAGAGATTTCAAGGCTCCAGGTTAAATGCCAGTGGCCGGGGGAAGAGAGACCAAAAGCACTCACTCGACTCTTAGGGCCACATGTATGAACCTATTTTGCATTTGCAAACAGGCCGATTCGCTGCATCAGCCCATTTGCAAATGCAAAAAAAGGTTTTTCCTATGTGTCAACCCCTATTTTGCGATTTGGTAACCTGTTACCGAATCGCAAAATGGGTTTGTGATGCGGTATTTGAAAGGGACGTGTTTAGGGCGTCCCTTCCATATACCAAATTGCAGCAGTATGTATGAATGATTTGTCACTGTAAATACGGTCGCAAAACATTTGCATTTTACCACCAACTTCAAGATGATAGTAACCCATTCGCAAATGGGAAGGGGTCCCCAAGGGACCCCTTCCCCTTTGGGAATAGTAGCGAGAGTCCCACAAACCACTGCCTGCTCTTAAAAAATAAAAAGAAAACTTTTCATTTATTTTTTTTAAACACATCCCGTTTTTCTTTTCGGAAAATGGGCTGCATTTTAAAAAAAAAGATTGCTTTATTGGAAAGCAATCACGGGCAATGTGGTCTACTGTCCCTAGCAGGCCACCATCCCCGTCATTTTAGCGATTCCTAGGGGGTTGCAAATTGCGAGCTGCCTCATTAATATTAATGAGGTAGATCGATTTGCGACCCCCAAGGAATTGCTAAATGAAACTCTTGGAGGAATAGCGAATATCTAATTGTGATTCGCAGAAAATCGCAATTAGGTAATCGCTATTCCAAATGTTGATACATGTGGCCCTTAATCCCTTATTTCTAAAAGAAACTTCTGGGTCTCACATGTAACCCACTCCAAATCCCCCCCGATTCTCGCCCCCAAATGCTGAGATAAAGATATTATGGGGAACATGCAAGGTTGGTCCAAACTGACCTCTGTCAAGTCTGTCTTCTGCAAAGCCATTCTTTAATGTTAAACAAGGATAAAAGGGCCATACTTGATACCAAAATTAAAGATTTTCGCACAAGTGTATTCTAGCAAAAATCTGTGAGAAATATGTAGAGATGCAAAGTTTTTCATAGACCTTAAAGAAAGCTGCAACAAAATAAAGAAACTTTGCACACACATCTTCTAACGTCAGTCAGCAGAGCCTCCAAAAGTGAAAGAGAACTGTGGCAAACCCATGGGCTTTAGTGTTTCCGCAGAGAGGTGAATGGGTAAACTGTTGTGCTGCTGCAAAATCAGTAGTATGAAAGGTCAATCTGTAGCCTGTAGTGCTTCCAAAAAAGCACTAGGATGACTGAGGTAAATCTGTAGACTTAAGGTTGCCGCAAAAGCAGAATGATAACTGAGGTAAATCTGTCGACTGTAATGCTGGTGCAAAAGCAGAATGATGACTGAGGTAAATCTGTAGACTGTAATGCTGGCGCTAAAGCAAAATAATGACTAGGGTAAATCTGTAGGCTGTAATGCTGGCGCAAAAGCAGAATGATGACTGAGGTAAATCTGTAGACTGTAATGCTGGCGCAAGATCAGAATGATGACTGAGGTAAATCTGTAGACTGTAATGCTGGCGCAAAAGCAGAATGATAACTGAGGTAAATCTTTAGACTGTAAGGCTGGTGCAAAAGTAGAATGCTGACTCAATTAACTCTGCAGAATCTCTACAAAATCAATTGCTTACTGCTTAAATAAGCAGATAGCAGGTTTGATAAGAATGAAATATGAATGGATAACCTTGCAGTCGCCTGACCCTCACCCCATTTGAAGATACACCTGGACGACTAGGGATAGCTTCAGAGCGTGACCAGCGTATGTTTTTTCAACAATGTGAATTTGATATATGTGTGCAAAGAACAGTACATTTGTCATACACAAATAAGTTACTCATTGCAATATGTCTTTTATTTACTATATGGATATTTATTTTAAACTTAAAAAATCGTGTATCAGGAGGGGCATGTTAACTGAGAATAATTAGCAGGTGTAGGAAATTGGGTTTTTTAAAGCCCAAGAGGGCTTCCAGTGGTGTGCCACCATGCAATAACACTATAAATATTCCTTATATTCGGTCTCTATGCACAGTGCAACTGCATTTTCATTAAAAGTGTACCACCTTGAGCTTTTCTGAACATATCGAGTGTGGCTAGACCCTAAAGGGACCTCATTGTGGTGAGAGGAATGCATCTCCCTTAAACCTTTCTATGCAAATCTGCTTCAAATTATTTTACTCCTCAAAACCAATTTTTCAGAATTGAGCAACAAGTACATAAACGGTCTGATTGCACAATTGTTCCTAAACTTTGAGTCGTCTCGCTGATGGGGCTTTGAACCTGGCATAACCCTTGAATACAATCATGCCACACCTTCCTAGATTGTTGGAAATTCTACTTGGCAAGTTGCAAATGGTTTCTGCTTAATGCCTTCCCATCCTTTGGCTCTCTTTCAGTGGTAGGCATGGATGTTTGGGGGGGTTGAGGGGGGGCCAAAGGTGTCCCCTGATCCCAAAGCGGAGACCCACGGGGACCTTGCTAGGGGACCCCAGAGTCCCTTTCTGACTGCCTTTCCATGGCAGTCGGAGCGCCATGGAAAGGCTGTCGGAAAGGGGCATCGTTAACCCTACAGCTGTGCCTGCGCAGGCACCACCCCTATTGCAGAGAATACAATCTGACCGAAGGCCCAACAGGCTCCTTGAGCCTGTCTGAAGCGTTGGTCGGACCCTCTGACATATGCTGTCCGACTGACTGCATCATAATGCGATGGTCGGACCACTCTGCTGGATGTCAGTCAGACCGCCACCAACAGCCTGTCAGTGGCGGGTCCGTCTGACATCCCAATGAGGCTCACAGTTAGTTTCAGTTGATTTCACATGGAATTTTGGATATTAAATGAACAGCTATGCAGGCACTTGCATTGTGGAACTGGTTATTGTTATCTAATTGCATGTATTGGTTTCAGTTTGTGTTATTATTTGACTGATGTAATTTTCCATGCCTTTTATCTTGTTGGATATATATATATATATAGTATAATTTCCAAAACATCTCATGCCTCAGCAAGCTTCTGTAGAAACACTTTGTAACTTGTTAATTTGGGTGAAAAATACTAACATTGCATCACTGAAGAAGGTAACATATCTTAATCATCCCTGAAATGGGTAAAGTAAATGTGGTGTGAGAAATGCATTCCTGGATGAATATATTACGTATGTTAGTGATTAGTAAATCTATCTGTGTCTCCCTAAAATCTACATTGCTTTTTCAACACTCCTAAAGTCAGTGTTGCCAACAGTTTTTCCACTCCAATGATAATCTCTGTCCAGTGTCAGAACTCAAAGTGTACATCCCTTTTATTTGAAAGTGATTTAATAGTGCGTGGCAACCTGATGGGCATATATATTCATTTCCTTATTTTATACGAGTTATGACATCAATACACACCTGAAATATGACAATATACACCTGAGATATGTAGAAGGTGCTAGATTCCAAATAATTTTGCAGGAATATAGAAATTATAGTAAAACACTATACAAATTTACATAAGATCAAATTAACTAAAAGGTCGTTGGCCGTCTCTACCTAGTGACTCCTTGGGCCACATTACAGTTTCCAAGGGTGCAATGGGCATGCGCACCTGTGTTTTCCCTCTAGGCACTGTAGTATTACAAAAGGGGCTTGATTGGCCCCTTTTGTAATACAGATAGTGGGGCCACACATACAGGAAGAGGCCCACTGACTTTGTACCACAAAAACTCTACCAACCTGTTGTTTTTCCTAGGCATGGTCACCTAGAGACTTATATCAATCAAAAGAAAACAGACTTTATCTCCTACTATTTGACACTTTCCACTCTCGTCCCCTTAGAGCAGGGATCTTCAAACTGGGCCCCCCACCACCAAGTGATCCCAGAGGGCGCCAGGCTCTGGCCAAAAGAAGCATTATGCAGATAACAGTGCTTTGTTTTTAGCAGAACAAAATGAGCGTCAGTAAGCCGCTTTGTAATGCTCCATCACTAACATATTTTGCCATTTATATTCTGACTAGGAGAAGGAGTCAAAAGGGAAGGGACTCCAAATATTCTTCAAACCCCCCCATCCCCATTTCTAATAATTACACTGTGGGTAAGTTTACAGGTTAGTAAGGCCTGTCTGACCAGAATAGCATGTTTGGCAATCATGTATTTGATTGCATTTTTAAAACGGTAACAGAACTTAGCTGCAATATTCAAATAAGTCTAGACATATTTAAGCATTGCCAGTTTAATAGAATAATTGTAAAATAATTTGAGGGGGGACCCCGGTGATTTGTTTTTTCCAATGGGTGGGGCCATGGCATTTAAAAGTTTGAAGACTACTGCCTTTGAGAGATTACTATTTTGACAATGTTTCCGACTCTGCCAGAATTGTTCCTCTATTCAGGATTTCCAAAAACAAGCAGACATGCTGTCAACCTAACTGTGAGATCATCATTACACAAATAAAACTTTCAATAGAAATGGGCTTGTAATAATGACAGAAAAGCCCTTTTAGAATATCACCAATGGGAGAAGCAAGAACGATGGATCTTGTCTGTCACAACATATATCAAAGCATCAAACCATATAGTGAAAATTATTACCAAACACTGGCAGGTGTTGACATTGAAACCTGACATTGAATACTCAAGATTTGGAAAGCCCATGTTCCACTATAATGAGAGTGTCAATTTACGGGAACTTTTGGTACACACTGGACCAAGGGCACAAACCACCAAACTTAATACCACACTTTGGGGTCTCCCACCAGTGCCAGGACATTTCCAATGTGGGAACTGTGGTGTATGTCCACTGACAAAGCCTAGTAAAGAGGTTAGTCTTGATTTATCCACCCCATGGCTCTTGAAAAAACACACTACATGCAATTCTGAAAAAGTTATTTACTTGATCAACTGCCCCTGTGGTCTGAGGTATGTCAGGATGACAACTAGGAAAGTAAAAATATGAATGAATGAACACAGAAGCAACATAAGGTGCAAGAAAAGTATGACAAGACTGACCTACCATTCTTAGAAAAGTGACACACCAAAAAGGACAAGTATTTTCTCATTATAGATAAATCATGGATCCCAGCAAGACACCTGACCCCAAATCTATCCTCCTACACAGAGACTAAAGATGGATTTTCTGTCTCAGAACCATGAACAGTGTCTAAACAATGAAATCCCATAGAGTCACATATAGTCCTTGAAAAGATTTTGAGTGGGTTCCACTCCCTTCAAGAATTTATTACATCAAATACCTAAGGGTAAGTCTTCACAAAATAATATGGTGACATATAATTAACATCTTGATACCTATGCCGTGAGATTTGGGTAAATAGACATCTATGTGTCAGGAAGCACTACACAGAAAGAACTTAGAAAAGGATAATGAGTTCTTCATAAAAAAAGTTTGAAACAAATCTGAAATAATACTCTACAAAATGTAAATTCTGGTGCAAGTCTTATTTTTTCAACATTGAGCCAACAAACCGGCCTGTCAAACAATGAAGGCTTTTCTATAACAGACTTGAAACCCTGACAACTGCATCCATCATTAACAGAACTTACTGATGCAATGACGCGTTAATCAGTGGCGTAACGAAAATTGAGGGGGCCCCCCTGCAAGGTATGTGGAGGGGCCCCCTCCGGACTCTATCAGGAGCTCTCCGGCCGAAGTGCTGTGCTGAGGGTGCCCCCCGGAGCTTGGGGACCCCCCGCACCGCCTGTGTTACGCCCCTGACGTTAAGTCATATGTAGTGTTATGGTGCAACACTCTGCAAGAACACTTCTGTATATATAGACTTGTCTCCATTCCTCAGAGTACCAACGAGAGGCAGAAGAGATGCAAACACCATTGGTCAAATATTTAGCGGGATGTAGAGCCCGATAGTGAAGCATGCCACTAGCTGTGGGTGAGGGCAACATTTTCAAAACTAGAAAGTTGGGAAATCCAAAGATACACTGTTAACAAACTAGTATACTGGTGACTAGTAATGTTGTGTGGCAAATACATTTAGACACTGACATTAAATATAGCAATAATGGCTTCTAGTGGTGAGCAAGTTTCCACAAGCCATTATGACTGTATTTAGCTGTTTTGTGGGAAAGGTAAGGAATAACCAGTGGTAGCAATGTTATCGCTGATACATTTAACATCATCAGTGATCTGTTTACTGTTAGCCTTTATTCCTTAAACAAAAATGTTGATAACCACGATAAAGTCTCATAGTATTACTAGAAATGTATAGATGTTTCATAGCATTATTGGAAAGAGGTTGTAATTAAGGCTGTGCAAAATTTGCATAATTTAATTCAGCGTAA
Organism: Calotriton arnoldi; assembly: GCA_963921515.1. NCBI lineage: Eukaryota > Metazoa > Chordata > Amphibia > Caudata > Salamandridae > Calotriton > Calotriton arnoldi. Next base: position 1,158,261 of record CAWUFW010004777.1, read on the forward strand.
TTCTGAAATATTTCAGGAACATTATGCAAAATTACTTGCAATTACATGAAATGCAAAACTGGCATTTGGTGCTATGTTTTAGCACGAACTGTATCCTCAAGTCAATTTTGGACACAAGGATGCATTTTGTGCTAACAAAAGTGCAAACAACCATTGGCAATGCCAATAGATATGTCTTTAAAGGACTGTTATATGGTAATGTGAAGCATTCCAAGTAAATAGCATGGGCATTTGTGTGGAAGCAAAGAACTGTAGAATAACATTAATGTAGGTTAAGAGGGCAGGTGACAACTGCACTGTCGAGCCAGACCTAAAAATCCATGTAGGTTAATGGCTGCCCTCTTTCCATCTTTGCTGCTGACAGAGAAAAGCATGATCTAGTTATCTAAAATACTTTAATATTATTACAATGTCATGCATGTGCCCCTGAAAGTTCAACCTCAGCAGCTGGCTAAATAAACAAAATGATTACAGCTGTAGGGAGGGCAAGCACTTTTTTGTGGCAGCACATAACTTCTGCCCAATCAAAACATGTACTTCTGGCTCCCAACATGTGGGTGGAGCCAAAGCCCCTCACAGATGATGCTAACATAATCGTTTGGTGACAGTTGCTATGTCAAGCCAGGCCATAAAACAGTAGTGCTACAAACATCAGCTACTCCTGTTCTAGTCACTAACTTCTGTGAGCTCGTGCTAAATATTTGACCAAGAACAGACCATAATTATGTGGCATTGTGTAATAGCATAATTTGGGGAATTTCGTAATGTAATGGCATGACAAATCATCATGTTTCATAAGAATTAACGTACCTTGTACTATATGCAATATAGATATTAAAAGTCACTTCTGAGTTCTGTTACCTTATAACGGAACTTGACCTACAGCAGTGGCGGCTAGTATGGAATAGGGGTGGGGTGGCAGGTGGTAGACGACGATGAAGAGGGTGTTTGAAAATATTTTTTTAAAAGAACCCCACTTACCTTTTTTCCGCCGGCCGCATCGCTCCTCCGCTTCTCTGCTCTTCCTGACTCCAGTCCGGAAGAAGCTGCAGAAGCTCCTGGGCACATAGGCTCCCCTAAGCCAATCACAATGCTGCAATGCAGCGTTGTGATTGGTCTGAGCGCCGTGGATCGGCGCTCAGATCAAGACAGGGAGCCTGTGCATATTCTCTACCAGGCTGTCCATTTGAGCCTGGTAGGAAATATGCAAAGTGCGCATGACTGCTTGGCTGTCCGTTTACGGCTGGCCAAGTAGTCATGCACACTTAGGGGTCGATTCCGATTCGGGCCGGAAATTTCTCCGACCGAGCCGGACCCGGAGAGATTTCCGACCGAATCGGACCCGTGCAGTCCGACCGAACGAGTACGATGCGTCCGTATGTTATCGGACTCGAGTCGGTCGGACTCCCATTGAAGTCAATGGGAGCCGGTCGTACAACGCGTACGCGGGCTCCCATTGCCTCAATGGGTGCGAGGCGGACAAGGGCGCCCCTACAGCGGGTACGCCGCGGGCGCTTCGCGGCGTGCACGCACAGGTAGGGGGACCCTTGGGTCCCCCTGTGTGCGCCTCGCGCGGCTACGCGTACAGGGGGTCCGACACGGACCCCCAAAGTACGGCTCCGACAGCTCTTACGAGCCGGAGTGCGCGGCTCGGTCGGACTGCTCGCGGCGCGCATCGTACTTACCCGGCCGGGAAACGTCTCCATTGCGCGGTGCGAATCGGGTCCGACCGAGTCGGTCGGAGCGGTTCGAGTCCGAGCGAGTCGGTCGGAGTTGTCGGGACGCCCGGACGAGTCGGTCGGCGAGTCGCATCGTACTCGCTCGGCCGGACCCGCGTACGGTTCGGTCGGGAAACAGGCTTTCGCATGGCTTTTTTCCCGACCGAATGGTATTGGGTGCGCCTCCGACCGAGATCGGAATCGGCCCCTTAGTGTGCATAGTCCGCTCCTCCTCTCACCCTGAGCCACCAGCGCCGCCCCGCCCTAACCCATCCCGCACCAACCAAAAATAAAACGATAATAACCCTGTTATTATCGTTTTATTTGACCCCTTTTCACTGCTCTAAAAGCCGTGGGGCGATGCTCCTCTGCCTTAGCGGAGGAGCCGCCACTAAATACAGCTTCATTTATCTGGTTATAGAGCTCTCAGGAGGGTTGTAATATGCTTATAGAGATAAAGGGTGCAGTAAACTATCACATTTCAGTACATGAATAGCATGCCACTGTCAATAAAGAGTGGTGTACCTTCTTCATACAACTCTTTGTATTCACAGAGACTTATTTAGGTAATGTCTGCCAAATATGTGATGCAGCAGTGAAAAATTATTTCTTGCTCATATTTGTTTTGAAACTCTTGTATTTGAAAAGGTGGGGTGGAGCGCGTTGAGATCTTGTTGATACTGTGTGTACATTGAATGAAAACAGTATATCACATTCCCTTTTGTGTGCCACCCCATCGTTTTCTGAGCATTGGCAATCTACCGAACTGGCTCATCTCTGAAACATAATGAGAGCTGTATAACTAAGTGGTCAGTATGTGTGCTCATGCGATTAGGAGCATTGAAAGAGGTTGCTGATGTGACAGGAAATATGCAAAAAAAACAAAATTCTATTCAAAATACTTAAAAAATAGATCTAAAATCAACATCAGACTGTACCGTCTACTTCTTGTCTTGTAATTGATTTGATTCTATATCTGGCGTAATATATGTTTATTACCATTGTTCAGATTGGGAGAGACCATGGATCACTAAGCCTCAACGGGTTTATTATGCCTCTTTCCATCCTCAATAAGGCTAATAAATAGTGTATTACTCTTTGTGGATCTGCATTTCAGTTTAAACCATGCTCCTTTGTCATGTGTAATAGTTATAAATAAATATATTTAAACCGAGCCAGAATACAAGGGGTTAATTCATGTGTTGATATAAAATCACATTGAATGGGCCTCCTATTAGAGGAGTTGTGTTCCTCTGCCAAGTCAATATAAAATGCACTCTGTGAGACAGTAAGCAGGGTCTTTTCGTGTTGCACCGTATCGTAATAATAACATGAAATTTGTCCTTTAGACTACAACAATAATTATTTGAATGTATTTACTATTGCACTTTGCTAAGCAACGGATTATTGGCGTGCAAAGGTTCATAATGTGCTTTGTATTCATTATGGGCAGTAGATTCCCAGTTAGACTGCCTCTTGGTTCTCCCTGCCATGTACGTGTAGCTGAGCGCTCATTTCCTTTCTTGGACATTTGTTGCACCATCTTCGTCTCTATTCTGATGGCTGCTGTTTGAGTTTTTTTTGTCATTCATTTGTTGGTTTTTGCATTTCACCATTGCCTATGTGCCAACAAGTGTTTCTGAATTCCAGTTCAAGAGGTCTCATATACCTCATTCTATTGGTGAGGTGGTCATTCCCAGTCAAGCTACTTTTTAGGCCTCACCTGATCCAGCGCATGTGCTGTCACTTGTGAGACATTTTGTTGATTTAAAAGGGTTTGGAGTCCGTCCATTACTTACCATTCATTGGCTTCATTCTCACTCTTATTTGCTGGCACCTTATTGGACAGTGCGTGCCAGTTTTGTTCATTTCTTCCTTCCGTTAAGCCTGGCCCAAGTACTGATTGCTTCTTTTTGATTAGATTCCTTCAGCTGTTCGTGTTGTGATTGAGGTACTTACTTTTTCTTCCTTCTTCCGCAGTCATCCTTGTTGCTTGTTCCCCCGCTGGCATCATTATGTGTACCACCTTCCTACTACCACTACTCTACCACCACCACCCTACCGACTACCACCAACAACCAACCACAACCCTACCACCGCCATACTACGCCCACAACCCTACCACCACCATACCAACACCACACCACCATACTACCACACACCACCCTACCACCACCATTCTTTCACCAGTACCTCACCATCAGCAGCACCCTATTGCCACTTCACCACCACCCCATCAGCATCAGACCACTACTAATGCAACCCTCACTACCCTACAACCACCACTATCCTCACCACCAGCACCCCCACCACCACCATACAGCCTCCCTAACCACTATTCTAGCCATCGCAGCACCTTAACTACACCACCCTAACCAGCCTACTACAAATGCTCCCCACCAACCCCTGACCCTGCAACCATCACCCTTCCACCACCATTCTACCATCACCATAACTCTACCACCACCACCACCCTACCCTAAACTCCACCACCCTGACCAACCCTAACCATCACCACCCTTCTCCAAGCACCACCACCCTACCCAAATGACCACCTTACCCACCACCACTCTACCCTAATCACCGCCTTCCCTTAACCACCATCACGCTAACCACCACCACCCTAGCCACCACAACCACCCTTACCTTCACCACCCTCCCCACCACCACTACCACATTAACACATCCCTGCTACCATCGACCTCACAACCACCACACTCAATACCACCACTACAACTATTACCACCCTAACCACCATCACCCTTCCCTTACCACCATCACTCTGCCCTAACTGCCATCACCCTACTGACAAACACCACCACCACCACCTCACCGTAACCACTACCCTATCCATACCACCATCAACAGTCCCTAACCACAACCACCCTAACCACAACCACCCTAACCACCACTGTCACCACCACCACCCTAACCACCACCACCCTCACCATAACCACCACCACCACCGTAACCACCACTATCATCCCTTCCCAATCCACCACCATCACCCTCACCACCACCAACAACCCCCTCAACCAACCACCACCACCATACCCATCATCACTACCACCATCCTAACCACTACCATAACAACCTACCACTACCCAGGAGCGGCCCGTTCAGGTAACAGCGGTGGGGCCAGGTTTGGTGGGATTCGACAGACGACCACGAGGGAAAATTAAATAAATACTTAATTTCCCCTTGTTGTCTGTTGGAATCACCCCCACCCAGCCCCACCGCCCCATCGCTCTTACCTGCATGGGCCGCGGCTGCCACCACCACCCTACCCCTACCATCACCACCTTGCCACCACCACCCTAACCACTGCCACCTTACCACCATCCTAACCACTGCCATCACCATCCCAACCACCACCATCATAACATCCCCTAACCTAATCACAACCACCACCACCCCACCAGCAACCACCAACCTAATCTGAACCATCATCACTCTACAGTAACCACCACCAACCTGCCCTAACCACCACCACCCTACTGTAACCAGCACCACCCTACCCACCACTACCTTACTGTAACCATGACCACCACCCTACTCAAACCACCACCACCCTAACAACCACCACCACATTCAACACCTTCACCACCATCATCCTACCACCACCGCCCTCACCAGCACCACACTCACCAGCACCACCCTCATCACCACTACCCATACCACCACTAACCTCACCACCACTAATCTGACCACCACCAACACCCTACCACTACCACCCTTGTCACCCTTGCCACTACCACCACCCTAATCACTACCAACACCAGCACCCTACCACTACCCTCACCACCATCAACCCCAGCACCACTCTCACCAGCCTTACCACCACCACCTCACCACCTCACCCTCAACACCTCCACCACCCTCACCACCATCTTGCTAACCTTCCTACCCTAACCACCCCCTCCCTTTCACTAAACAAGCCTTTCAATTTCTGGAGAAGCTTTTCATTTTAACAACATTTTTCAACTCAATATTTGATTGTTGTTTTCATGGAAAGTTGTGGCATATGTTTGCGGCTATTTATTCTTGAGTAACGTGTTTCTACCTGAAACTATACATCTGGGTATGCGGTAAATCTGAGTCAGCTCAAAGTTTAAGAAACATTTGCACGTCGACTATAGCTATCTATTGACCTGTCGGCTTATCTATGGATAGCTATACGTGAACGTTGAGAAGGAACTCTATGATAGGACATTTCTGTGAACCCTAGTGCGAGTGCTTGTTGGGTAGGTTCAAATCTTTATATACTCAATTGCTCTGCAGTGGGAATTAGAAAATGTAGCATTCATTGCATTATGTGACATGCTTTTAATAAAGCAATCTACAAACGCAGTTAATCCTGGGTCGAAGACTGGCTGTGTGGGCTTTCCATCTTCTTTTTGTGTTTGTCCCTCCCCTGGAAAATGGCCTCATTACTTGAGTCCTTTCACTGCTTACTTTTCAGACCATGCTTTTTTGTTTTTGGTTAAGTACTCCATGAGAATGCATGTGTTTTCCAGCTGTCTCCCTCGGGTAATTCTCTTTACCCCTCCATCACGCTCCATGTTGCTGTCACCCATGTATTTCTCCCCATGCCCCTCCATGTTGTGCTTGCCATTGTGTGATTCTCCCTGCACATTGCTTTCTTACATGTGTGCCTCTCCCCATTCTGCGTTGCTCTCTTTCTGTGCTGCTTCTGTTCCCCCACGCTCCGCATTGCTATCTCTCGCCAATGTTGTGTACTTCTCCCACCACTTTCGTGTTGCTCCCGACTACGTCCTGCATGATTCTTTCCCACACCAACACCCTCCATGTTGCTTCCACCTCTGCTCTTGTTGCTTCCCCCACCCACTTTTTTTGAAAAAAATGCTTTAAAATTAACTTTTTTGTATTTACCAATTCAACTTGGATCAGGACTTAAAAAGAAAGAAGGTCCCATGCATTTTGTAGGCACATGCATGCATGGTGCACGGGCCTACAAAATGACACAGATGTTGTGGCTTCATTGTAGAACTTGTTTTTTGTTTTCCTTTTTAGTCATGCTGCACAGCATCGCTAAAAACCACTGACAAAGCCAATAGTTCCCAAAGCAAGACCTATTGGCTTTGCCAATGCTTGTTAATTTTAACTTTGCTTTTCATTCTATCTTGGCTATTGAAATGCAGTCTTCTACCCACTTAGCTCTTTGAGCTATGCTGAGGTCATCATCTTTGAATAACTTCATTTTATGTTTGCTACCATATTAAGAACCACTTTGGCATCTACTCCTGTGAGTGTACCCTTGCTAAGTTGGGCATCGGATAAATACTTTTATACACAAAAATGTCCGCTCTTTGACACTTGATTTTTGTGAATAAGTTAGAAACAGCATCACATTTCCAATAAATGATAGGCATTAGAATTCAACTTCTGGGCAATTTATGAAACACATAGTGCTTAATTTGTGCTGGTGGGTGCTGTCGATGGGCCCTAGCAGTTTTTTTGAGGAACTGCGACTTATTTTTCATGGTCAGACTTTGACATCGAGCAAGAAAGAAGAGAAAGGTAGAAAAAGGGTTAGAGAAGGAAGAGAAAGATAGGAAAACAGTTTTGAATGGAGAAAGAGAATTTGTGAGAGGGAGATAAAGAGACTGCAAGAGTAGGGTTATAGAAGAGAGGAATCAAATGGATTAAAAAAAAATAGGTGTTCTTGTGTTAGAAATTGGGTCTCTAGTTGGCAGAGGTATGCGCCCTGTTCAAGCAGGGACCAAAGTCCAAGTAAGGGTAAGCTAGATACACATTAAAAGATAACCTGTGCTCACCCTCTGGTAGCTTGGCACAGAGCAGGCAGGCTTATCTGAAGAGGCAATGTGTAAAGTATTTGTGTAACACTCACACACAGTAACACAATGAAAACACCACAAAAATTCTCCACACAGGTTTAGAAAACTAGAGAATAATTTATAATTATATGAACAAAACATGACCTAAACAACAAAAATCCAATAAGGAAAACCGAAGTTATGGATTTTTAAAGAATAAATCAAAAAGTAGTGCTTAGAGTCAAATAGCGCTTAGGGGTTTCTTGAAGTCGCACTTGACCAGGGTGAATCCAAAGTTCAGGTCGACCACGATGGAGGGCAGGCCAGCTACAGGAACCACGCAGGGCCTGCTGAAAAAGTACCTTGGATGGGTGTCGAATACTTGATGCGTCGATTCCAATGCACGCAGTCTGGTCGATGCGTCCTCATCAATCCACACAGTCAGGTCCCGTGTCATCATTAAACCCCTTAATAGGCAGGTGCTGAGCCACCATCGAACCACGCGAATATATACCACTACATTGCATGCGTTTACAACGCATGCGATTACAACGCAGTTGGTACAACGACTGCGTTGTTACATCACAGTACCTTTACAACGCAAGTCGTTACAACGACTTGCTGTAGGGGGCGCTTGATGTTGGAATAGTATAATTTACTATTCCAACTCCAGTGTGTGCAACAGTAGGGAAGGTGTTGGAATAGTAAATTATACTATTCCTTAGCTTAGAGCGCCCCCTACAGCAAGTCGTTGTAACGACTTGCGTTGTAATGGTACTGCGATGTAATGGCTGTTTCCCAACCACGCAGTAGGGTCCCACTTCATCGTCGAGCCGCACAGGGATGTCCTTGAATCAGCACTGGACCGTTGTCAAAGGGCACTGTGTCGGTTCCGATCTGCGCAAAGTCGTCACTGTGTCAATTTTGAAGCAAAACAGCTGCAGAACCCACTTCTGAGGCCTAGGACTGGATGGGCAGCTCAGGGAAGGGAGGACTCACAGATAGTAGAGTCCAGCAGCAGGGTTGCAGAAAGTCTTTGATGGCCCTGAGACTTCAGAACAGGGGGCAAGCCAGCAAGCCCTTGGAGTCACTCTGGGTTCAAATGAGATGGGTCAGTCCTTATCCTCAGAAGGGCAGAGATCAGCAGACAGCAAGGCAGCTCAGCAAAGCAGAGAATCAGTTCCTTCAGAACAGTCAGCTTAGCAGAGTGGCAATCCTTGTAGCATTGCAGTCTTTACTCCCAGCAGAGTTCTTCACAGGAAGAGCAGTGTACTGTCTTGGTAGGGTCAGAGCCCCAGTACTTATACCCAAATGTGCCTTTGAAGTGAGGGTGACTTCAAAGCAGGCCTTTGAAGTACACAGGTCCCCTCTCACCCCAGCCCTGTCTGCCAGGCTATCTGGGGGCAGGGGTAATTAGCCCTTTGTGTGGGAAACAGGACACTGCCTATTCAGGTGTGTCAGCTCCCCCTCCCTCTTCCTGGCCAGGAAGAGATATCGGAATGTAGATGAATGCAGATATGTTCTCTGTCACACCTACCCTTCCTGTGTTTGTGGCTGTCTAGAGGGAATGCACAAAGTGTAGCTGTCACCCACCCTAGACATGCATTGGAGACAGGCTGCAGGCACACAGAGCTCATTTTAGAGCAGAGAAATGGCTACTTTCTAAAAGTGGCATTCCTAAAATAGAAATGTTAAATCCTTCTTTATCACTAAAGAGGATTTCTCATTACTATTCCAAAGATATGAAACATGATGTAGCTACTCCTTTCTAATCCGGAATTACAGCTTAAAGGCCTTTTAAGAAATTACCAATGCTAGCCTATGAGAGGAGTAGGCCTCGCAGTAGAGAAAAATGAATCTAGCTGTTTCTCACTACCAGGACATGAAAAACCTAACAGTACATGCCCGACCTTAGAGTTACAGAGCAACCTGCCCATAGGGCTACCTAGGGCCTACCTTAGGGGTGATTTATGTGTAATTAAAAAGGGTTTTTAAGGCTTGGCAAGTGCTTTTAAATGCCAACTTGAAGTGGCAGTAAAGTGCACACACAAGCCTTGCAATGGCAGGCCTGAGACAGATTTGAAAGGCCACTTGTGTGGGTGGCACAACCAGTGCTGCAGGCCCACTAGTAGCATTTAGATTACAGGCCTTGGGTATATGGTATACTACATCACAAGGGAACTTATTAGTAAACTAAATAGACCAATCATGTATACACCAATGTCACCATGTTTAGGGGAGAAGCACATGCACTTTAGCACTGGTTAGGAGTGGTAAAGTGCTCAGAGTCCTAAGGCCAACAAAAAGATACAGCAAAAATGGCAGTAAGCAGGTAAAAGGTTTGGGGGAAGACCACGCTCAGGGTGACAGGTCTAACACCTTGATACTTAGCAACTGTGGCATTCAAAAAAGATAGGTGTCCTTGATACTCAGCAACCCCAGAATTCAACTGGGCCTTCGGCGGACTCCTAAGAAAAAGTTTGGGGACCTGCTTCAGAACACCATTTTACATATTAGTATTGAATTCTTGCTGGAATTAACAGAGTAATAGTGTTCCAAAATGCACATGTTCTAATCCAGGCAAGAACCTGACTCCTGCACTGTAATGCTGCACTTTTATCCAGTCTTCTTGTGCGCTGCTGAAGTATCTTGCGCTCCTTTGAACCGTCACTCCTTTTGTAGAAATGTACATTTGCATGTCACCGGAGAGTTCATCTAGGTTGCCTACAGTGCTTAATTTGAGCTGGTGGTTTCTGGCACCTCTGACAGCTTGCCACATGGTGGCGCTATAGTCTAATTTAAAGATTAGCACAACAACAGTTGTTTAATATTTCAATGTGTATTAAAATTGACAAATACCTGCCACCCAAGCCATTCTTATAGCTTTTGGGGTCTGGAATCGTCTGAATTGCCACAGTTGTAGGGGTGTGATAGTTGGTAGTTTTATTAGTGCTGTCTTTGGCAGTGCTGTAGGGACAAAGGCGATGCCAGCTCCAATGGCCTCTTGACGAGGGCCCTGGCACTTATATTTTGACAAATTAGGCACTGACGGCCTGCCAAGTTCTTGTTAGAGACGTTAAGTTGTACACAGCAGGAAACAAGGTCACCATGCTAAAAGAAGAGAAGAGCACTGTCCCACTTCACACCAAAGGAGCTTTCTTTTGAGCCAGTTGAGTTGAGTTGAGGTGACAGAGAGACCTTCTCTGAGCCAGTTATGATATGACCTGACAGATATTTGTTGCTTTTTTGACAAATCATGCTGTCTCACGTGTGCTACATACAATTAGGGGTTGGCTCGAAATTTTCTTTTTCATTCTGAAAATATGACTTTATTTTTCTAATCGTGGGTCAACGGGACAAGTCCTACTAACACTGGCGCAAGCATTTGCCGAGTATAATAAATCCTATAAGATTTAAGCGGCATACTGGGCACAACTCTCAGCATAGCCCCTTCTTTTCTAAGAATTGTTCTGTGCTTTCCAACAAAGGGTCTTGTTCCGAGTGATGTGGTATTCCCAAATGAAGGGAAACAGAGATAACAATTGGTGTGGTAGTACCACAATGTTTCCCTGCCTGGTAAATCCTGGAGAAATTTTGTGAGGAAATACCATTGATTCTGCAATTTGCAGCTTGAAACAGGAAAAAGTATGCAGCATTACCAGCACTTTTCAGCAGTGGTGTGATCATTTTAATTGAGAGTAATGATAATTCACATTAGTAATCAGGCACTGTATATTGCTAATTCAAGTACTGGTCCTATGTGCAATTTATAATCTTAAAATTCCATAATTGATGGTCACATGGATCAGAATGTAAATGTACTATCATAAATCATCTTTTGGTGCCTGGTAACAGTTAGGTCCTCAAACAAATCTGTGAATCTGTCACACAATGGTTTTTTTTGCTTCTAATTGTGTCCATCCTCAGCTCTGCTTTTTATACCTTTCATATCCTCTCAGACTAAGTTTGCTGAACCACAGAATTGTATTTTCCAGTCAAGGCTAGGACAATCCATCGACTATTATGCCACTGTTGCCCTTTCCTAATAGTTGAAAATGCTAATGAGGATTTTTAAAGAAAAAGAATGAGTGAAGTTGGACTTGCATTTATTTTGTAAGTTTATTGTTATCAGTGGTTATGGTCACAAGTCCCTCTCCTGGTAAAAAAAAAAAGGCAAATTACAAACACTGATGAGTCACTTTTCTGAGCAAAGTTTTCAAAATACTTTTGCAGAGTCATTCAGTACTTTACCTTTTTAAAACTTCTTCAACAAAATTTAATATTTTACCAATGTTACCTGGTCTGAAAATACTAGTTTACAAGCTAAGATTTACCCATACACATTTTCCGAAGTAGGTTCTTCCCAATAGAGTTTGGTATGTCTTCCCTGCCAGCAGTTCCCTTTACTTTGGGGATAATGCGTCTTTGGTGCCTAGATTTCAGTTTGTAGTCTAACAACCTATCTGTTTTGTTGCCTTTTTAGGTCGAGCCTAGGCAGCGCACATGCGCTGATTGCAAGACATGTTGTATCTCCTCTGTGACTTTTGGCACTCCCATCATTGCCATTTGTTTTTTGATGTGCCATTCAGAAATACTACCTTTTTATTGGTTCATTCGTTGTAATTGCCCCTCCTTTGGGTGCTTGGTTCCCTTCCAGGCATTTTCACTCATTGTTCTTTCAGGTCGGCCATCACAACGCATTCACGGTTCCTCCTGGTCGGCCATCACTTCACAGATGCACGTTTCATGTTTGTTGAGCCCACATGGCTTTTATTTTAGCAGTGCAGCGTCCGTTTGCGTCCTTCTTTAGTCCTTTGTTTGTTTCTTTTTTTATTTCCAGCTTCAGTCTGTACTATTTTCACCTGCCTCATCATTAAAATAATCGAGTTGGACTCTTCATTTCTCAGTTTATTAAATACAACCGGGGCAATATGACCATCTGTGTCGTTATCTCGAAGAGCGTGAACATTCAGGCTCTTTTCTGCAGGCCAATCGCCACTGCATAACAGGTTAAAAAAAACGCATTTCAGTACATGTTCCCGCATCACCACACTGTATAATAATTACTCCACTGCATCACTTATTTTTAATACCCACTGGGAGATGAAGTGATTTGGCTAGGATCACAGGATACTGATCTGATGCTGAGACTTCAACCTTAACAGCTCCGGCCATAGGCCCACCTCCTCTCCCTCATGTATCTACACCACACCAGTGGCTCATGTCTGAAGAGCCAAGCCTGAGTGCAAAGGTTCTTTTTTGTTGTATGTAGGTAAGTTTGTTTTTAATTGCCATTGGAGTTTATATAGCACAAAGTTAACCGGAAGGTATTGGAGCGCTATATACAATCTCTCTCCTCCATGTCGGCTTTTTTATTTTTGCAATGTTATATGGCGTGAACTTGACATGAAGATACTGGAATGCTTTACATGAGTGCTTATCCCCATTACCCAATATGCTCCTTCTCCTCCATGTATTTCTCTGCCCCCGCCACTCTCTGTTTTTTTCACTTTATTTAGCGCAAACTCGGCTCAGTGGCTTTGGAGCCTTAACATGAGTGCCAGTTAGATTACATAATGTCAGATTCATGTTTAGGCACAGGGACGTTAAATGATTTACCCAGAATCACAAGCTGTTGACCTGACGCAAAAGTTGTTTAATCTTGACAGCCCCCATACCACCCAACTCCTCTGCTGCCCTCCACCTCCCTCTAGCTCTCTGTTGCTGCTCCACCTCCATGTTTTGTCTTCTTAATCTTTACAGCCCCCGCTCACTTCCTCTCTTGCACCGCACCCACTCTTGTCCTTCCCCCCTTTCTGCTGCCACTCAGGGTCATTTATTTTTAACCAAACTCTTTTGTTGTCCCCTGCACAAAGTGCTTGCTATCAGAGGAGTGTTATCTGCAACTTTAATAGCCATCTCAATTGTACTTGCTTTCAGCAAAACGATTGCATTTATAGCGCCCTGCTTTTTCTTTTTATTAAAAAGAAAATGCCCTGTGTATTCCTCTAGGGCTAAAGTCATGAATTGTGGATTGTGTTACATCACCATTATCCACTTTCACTAATTATTCAGTGAAATTAGTTGTGAATACATAAAATACTGCTCCAGCGCGATATGTGAGCATGCACACTTTGCAACAGTTGACAGGCACACATGCATATCGGTATATGGAGGGAAACAAAGGGCTCACAGTAAATGTAAGCATTGCAGCCGTTATTTTCTAATGAACTCAGAATGGCAAATTTAGCTGGATGCGGATGCTGCTGGATTAGCTCACTTTTCCTCGAAGATGACTGTTTTGGTGGCAAAGGTGTCAAAGGACCAGAACATGTGACTTGAGTTAGGAAACTGGCGTGTGGTGGGCTTTAAGCGGGCATTGTGGGTGACAGTCATAAACTCAATATAGGGATGTATTAAAAATGATATGACCCCCACCACATTCCCGTCCCCTTAAAACCATTGCCAACCCCCATACTGCTGCTGAAATGATCTTATGTGCGCTTTGAGAAGCGCTTTTCTTTGTTTGCGTGAAAGGTAGAAGCACAATGCATTTCCAGCAATTGCAGCTCACTTCTACCTTTTCAGCAAATAAACTAATCACACAACTGCTCCCCCTGCTTGTATATTTTTATATTTTTCCTTGTACTATAAACAGCAGAACAGCGCTTAGCGTTGCTTTATATTTATCTGCGGCCACAAAACTGCTTCCCACTTAATGAAATATTGCCTTGCACACTGGTTCTTCTCTTGTCACATTTGCTAAAACATTGGCTGTTCAATACTCTGGTGATGCAGTTGCACACAGAATGTTATAGTGCTGTTGACTTGCCTCGAGACACTTGTCTTTCTGTCTGTGCATTAAAAAGCTTTGGAACCACTGGCGTAGCAAGGGGGGGGCGGAGGGGGCGGTACGCCCCGGGCGGCACGAGATTTGGGGGCGGCAGGTAAATTTATCGCCAGCACCCCCCTCCCCCCCCCCTGCTCTTAGGCGCTCGGCGGCGGCAAAAGGCAGGGACCGCCACGGGCGGCAGAGTGCCTAGCTACGCCACTGTTTGGAACATGTTCATAAATGTTTCCTGAGGCAAGCATGTATTCCTGAATCAGACTGCATGACCCTGTGTGTAGTAATTGTATTGCTCTTCAATCCCTGGTTTAAACTTCCATTACGTAGTAAGCGCCTGATTCATGCAAATACGACCACCCATTTGTGAGATTTTTGCACGTCACAAAAGTGAGGCTGAATTTCTCTTGGGCGATTTACATACAAAACCTGTAGCATAACGGAAGGCCTGCCCAGGGGATCACTTTGCAAGCTCCATCTCCCTATTTCCTTAAAACCCATCTAAGACAAGAGAACGACAGCCTTAGGACGTAACAGCTAACTTTGTCAAATCAACGACGTCACAACCAATCTTATGTCAGAGCCTCATGCCCCCAGAGCAGGGCCAGACTGGCCATAGCGGGCACCGGGCGTTTCCCCAGTGGGCCACCGGAGTGGGGGCCGGTTTTGGACCCCTGGGGTGGCGTTTTTGTTACCAGGGCCTGGTTTTAGCAGTATCGCTGTAATATCAGCCCCCTGTAACAAAAACAGCTGCAGTGTTTTCCACGTGCATTTCCCCCCTTCTCCCCCTGCCACCCAACCCCACCCCCACGGCTGGTCCAACTCATTTGCCAGGGCCGGTTTGCGTTCCCAGTCCGACCCTGCCCCATAGTCAACAACATTCCGACCACACAGTGTGCCCCATCCCAAATCCCCAGCAAAAACGAATTATCTCTGCATTTTCTTCTTTATGCTGTTTTATTTTAACTTAATTACTAGTTCACATGAAACTGCAACTGAATTTTCAACGCACCATCATTTCCTCTCCAAGAGTGTTGTGCAAAAGTGAAACACTTCAAGCAATTCACATTTTTTGAATTTTTGGCCCAGATATTATAGTATATATTACATTGACATTTCACATACTGGAGAATCAATTATTGCCAAGATACGGGAGAGGCTTTGTGGATGAACAGATTTCACACACATTAATATCGCATTCATTTCTTATTAGCAGGTTACAGCAGTGAATACTGAATTCATTATTATGGATTAAATGCCAGCTGCTTCATGCAAGGTGTATCTTCCAACTGCTTTGTCGTTGAAGGATGATACACAAAATTAGGAGAACTTGAGTGTGAGCCAAAATTAAACTGTTTTTCGCCGTAATGAACCTTTTAAAATTCAAACGTCTTGTGAGAGGTAAAGTGATTTCTCTGATTCAGAATCCAGGTTTAGCGTCTCTGTTCGATACAACTTGAGTATAAGGCCACTACTGCATTTTAAAAATGCAATCATTATGCCCACTAGGCTACGAATGGTTCACTGAATAATAGAAAATTAATGTATCTTCCCATTCAACACTGAATTGGATCTAGAGTGATAACGTGCTTGGGCTGTCTGGTATGCCCTCATTTGGGATTGCATATTCATATTTCTTCACTGAGCTGGCATGGCTTGTTTTGTATGCCTTTTTTTATATTTATTATTTTTTAATTGGGTCGTTCAGTTGTACATAATGTCTTCTTGGTTATATATAAGGTAACAAAAATGCTTATATCACTTTTTTATTATAACTTTTCAACATGCTGCACAGCAGCCGCAATGCTCTAGAACATAGCTTAAAAGCATTGGCAAAGCCAATAGCTCTGGCTAAACACAAATAAGGTCCCAAAGGCGAGACCTATGCTTGTTCAACCAGGAATTATTTGTTTATAAGAGTAAAGACTAGTTTCTTGTTTTTAGAGAAGTAGTCATTTTATTCATATCCATGTTCGACGTGAAAAACGTAATTTAGCTCATAATTACAAGAGTGCTGAAATATCTTTGTCGAGTTGACTAATTTCTCTTGTATATACGCAGGGGCACATTTTCGTAAACTCTGTTGTTTTTCACTGCTAGTCATTAGTTTAATATTGTTTGTGTTTAAGTTTAATATGTTGTCTGTAAATATATTTGAAACTGGAGGCAGGTTAGGTTTTGTAGATGTGGAAGAGGAACATACCATTTATTTGGAAAAAAGAGTAAAGATGTGTTCCTGTTCTGTTTCCCGTCAATACTAGTGGCTCAGATAAGGGTAAGGGATTGATTGTGGCTTTGGAAAGGGATTTTAGGGTGTTTAACGCCGTGTGACATTATAGAGAAGTACCATGATTACGCATTTGTGTATGTAGATGACATGTCTCTCTTGCATCAGACCAGTTTAGCCTCCACCATCTTAGATTTTTTGCACTTGTTGCCCTTAAATCTCCCAGAAATAAGACTGATGTTTTTTTTTGTCAGTGGCTGTGTTGTGGAAATGAAAAAACTCAAATATTGCTGCTGTATGTGATCTTACTCTGAACTAATGTTTCATGGAAGACCCGCCATTAAGGGCCTGATTCACAGAACTAACTTACGTCAAAAACGTAAAGTTAGTACTTTTTGGTATTCACAGAATACACTTACTCATTTTAGTATTCACAGAATGAACTTACTCATTTCGGTATTCACAGAAGTTAGTAGTCCTAACTTTAGGACATCTAAATGCCTTCTGTGAATACCGAAAGTCTTAAAGTTAGGATTTTTCTCAGTTTAGGAGTAGTAAAGTTAGGAGTCCTAACTTTACTACTCCTAAACTGAGAAAAATCCTAACTTTAAGACTTTCGGTATTCACAGACGGCATTTAGGAGTCCTAAAGTTAGGAGTCCTAACTTTACTACTCCTAAACTGAGAAAAATCCTAACTTTAAGACTTTCGGTATTCACAGAAGGCATTTAGGAGTCCTAAAGTTAGGACTACTAACTTCTGTGAATACCGAAATGAGTAAATTCATTCTGTGAATACCAAAATGATTAAGTGTATTCTGTGAATACCAAAAAGTACTAACTTTACGTTTTTGACGTAAGTTAGTTCTGTGAATCAGGCCCTAAGTTATTGCCAAGGCTAGCTTTTCAAACGGAGAAATTAGGATATTCTGAAAACAAATGCATGTGGATACAATGTTTTATTGCACTTAAAATAACAATTATTAGCCAATCGTGAAGCATTCTGGCTCTGAGATTTTTATCTTCTGTTGTCGCTCTAAATTTGACAACATGTTGCTCAGGGAACCAGTTACGGTTTTGCCTTTATCCCCACATTGTTCAGAAGTTTGCTCTCCATACCTGAAAGAACCAAAAAAGTGGCTATGTGGGCTCCATTCAGAGTACATTTAGGGTTGGGGGTTTCTGGTATGAAGAGTGTCATCACTGGTTTGTAGGAAGAAAAACCTTGGCTGGAAAAATATTTTTCAGGACTGTTAAACTGGTTTTCTCCCATGAGCAAAATAATTAAACAACAGATTTGTGTGTATTCACTGGAATTTTAACTATCCTGAAGCAAAGAGTGAGACCTCGGGAAGGCATTTCTGATTTCATCAAATACGGAATGACCCCATTCCTTTTGAGTTTAATATCACTATAACATTCAGTAACCAGCACACTTTTAATAGGAAATGCTGACTTTCGGTTGGATATGAAGAGGGTCGGAAGGTACTTCAGCACTTAAGAATGTATCTCTAAGGAATGGGAAATATGCTCACAATATGTATACTTTATTCTTACTTATCCAGTGCTTGAAACTCTGTCACCCATTTTATAGAATATTTTTAGAGGTGTACAGGTCAAATCGCATTCCACTGGGAACACCCTCGTCCAAAAAATGTTTACCATGCTCCAGTACATTGAATTACTCTGCTTCCGGGACAACACCGAAAGATACTGGCATATTTTTGTATACCTTTCAAAAACTATTGTAGCACCAGAAAGCCTATACATTAATAATATTTTACAAAATGTAGCACATTTAAGGAGCTTACCATGATACATGTATACTTTTGAAGGAATAAGGTTTGTTGTTATTTATAATTTAGCAAGCCATGCACTTGATGGCGAAATAGCCATTAAATATATACAAACTGGACTAGCTACATTCTGCGACATTTCTTTATATCAAGAATTTAATTTTTCATTATGTTCAACGTCAAAGAATTTCTAATTCATGCATTTCTTTGTAAGGAACATCTTGGAAATCCAGTGCTGGCAGACCGGTATATTACATTGTCTCACAAACTCCATGCTAACGTCAAAGAGAGAAAGCTGGATGGAAGCTTCTGGACAGGGCTGCCCTGGCTACTGTACCACGCTGACATTTTCCCAGGAGTCTGCAGGAGCTGCTTTTAGAGAAGGATGGGGTGCCATAACCCAACTAGTCTCCTGTGGTCCCATTCTAGTAGCAGCCAGTCGCGGTCTGTGCAGGTAAGCGCGGTGGGGAGATGGGGCGGGCGGGGATGGGGGGTGGAAGTCAACATACGACGGGTTAGTGAACATAAAATAAATAAAACCACTTACCTTGCGCTTGCCGCATCACAGACTCTGTGTTGTAGCGAGCGCAAGCTAAGTTGTTATATTTATTTTATGTTTACTATCCCTTTGTATGTCAACTTACACCTCCCACCCCACTGCCCCACCCCACCGCACTTACCTGCACGGACCGCCACTGGTCGCAGCTACTGCAGTGTGGGGATGGTGGGCACATTTTTTGCCAAGCCTGATTCTGGTTTCCAGTATCACCCTACTTCTTTCTGTCTACTACCTACCTGCCTCCTGGGTATTGCCATGAGGCAGTGATTAATGTGAGCAAGTGTTTTAGAGAATGGGGCATAGTCTCAGTGCTTTGAGGGTCCATTACGCATTGCGGTGTGCTGTATTCAGCATGCATTTTGCATGCAAGAGAATCATTGAGATAGCAACAGGGCAGCGAGCCACAAGCCAAAAGACATGATCACTGAATGAGGAAAGTCTGGCCAAGGGTGGCAGCTCAGAGTGTTCAAGGAACCAATCATATTGCGGCAGGCAATCCCCCATAATTGAATCATCAACATCTAGACATGTCTAGATCAGTCACTGAGCTGTGAGGTGCAAGCCTGCTCAACCATGAATGCATGATCTGCTAGGTCCTCTCAGAGCAGTAGGAAGAGTACATTGCTCAGCATGAAGTTCAGGGAGAGCTGGGAGGGTCCGGCGGCAAGAACCCTGTGCAACAGCAAGCATCAGACCAGGCTCAGTGCAGGTGCCACGGTGGCATGAGACTTCAGACGACGTTCTCCACATCCTCAAAAAGAGTTACTTGTGCCATCATCTTTCAGCAGAACCAGAAGTTATGATTTTCCCTGTTCCAAGGTTCCTTTAGAATGTTTGTTAGATTTGAGTCTGAGGCAGTGAGTTGGATGCTGATCTGTGTGATGTGTGTGTCGAGGTTGCTCGTTTCCTCCTTGAAGGCTGAATAAAGACCTTGTATGGAAACTGCTCTGCCCTCTAAGAAGGTTACTATGCTCAGGCACGTTGTAAAAACCTTCAGCAAGCAGCCCTAGAGATGGAAAGGTACAGGAGAGGCCCACTGAGAAGCACATTGTGACATTGGGATCTTCTTCTCACCCAGGATGAAATGGCACTATTGGGTCTGACTTTTCTGGAGCAGTGCCACCGAGCTCTCAAGTTTATCAGGTCCATGTGCGACTAGCTCATCCAGTCCTTGTTTCTCTCTGCATTCTGGCACCACTAATCCTGATTTTATAATGGGCGCCACACGTTCCAGAATGCATAGCAAAGGAAACAGAACAGGACTGAATGAGCTTCTCATGCATGGACCCTGCGAACCAGAGAACTCAGTTGCCAAAGAGCTTCTAAGCTCTTGTACCCACTCTAGGAGTTGGCCATCATGATCCTTTGTCTCTATTTGTGTGTTACACACCTTGTCGTACAGTTTCTCTATTCGCGAGCCTGATTAGTATTATAGACTTTTACAGAGCAGCACACCTGCAAACATAGTCCCACTTCACCCGCATTGGCACAAATTGGCTTTCATGGAGTGACATTCCTCACCAACTCAATGGACTACGGTGACAACCTTCCTCCGGGTCACTATGGATGCTGTTTCCGGTCCAGGACGTTGGTGTACTAGGCTAATGCATTTTGAGTGTTGTAGTTTTATTTGGGCTTCCATTGAACTAATTAGACTAACACATATTAAACGAATAATTTGTGTGTGTAAATTCAGGACTGGAAATTACCTGGAGTGAGGTGTTCACACTACAATAGACCCATATACAGTTATGATGAACTCTTAACACCTTGCAGACCAGTCTCATCCTTGAATAGTCTCAATAACCCCTTTTGACTTTATGAAACCTTATATATTCCAAGGCAGTCTGACCCCATGAGCTTCAAAGTTCTCATGCACATTAATGAGTCTCACACCTTGGAAGAAAGCCTCACTCCAGCCATGATTGCCAAATGACTTTCATGGAGTTCACATCTTAAAGCACAGCCTCATTATTAACACTGATCACCCCAGTGAAATGATAGTATTTCACACTTGGGAGCAGAGCACCACCTGTGACCAGTCTCAATGCCTCCCTGGATTTAAATGGTGTCTCACACGTGAGTGCAGTCTCACTCTAGCTTAAATGCCCCAATAAACGTTAATGGAGGCTCACCGCTCTGAGCTCAATCTCATTCCCACCTGAATGGCCCATAATTCTGAACGGAGTCACACACTGTATAGCACAGTTTCCCCTCCAGCCTCAATGGCTCTATATACATTAAAGAAGCCTCACACCTTGGAACACTGTCACACTAACCCTTTTGAATTTAGTGGTACCTCACGCCTTAGAGCAGCCTCATCCTTGGCTATCCTAGCAGGCTGATATATCTTATCCTTTGTAAAATTTCATCACCTTGGCCTTTTCAGTGAGTTTATTTCTCAGTGATTGTCATAAACAGCTTTTACTGGTAGATTTTAATACTGTTGGAGGCATGGGAGCTGCCACAGGTCTCGTGCCTTCTTTAATTATTCCACAAGTGCACATGCAAAATGTTCTTAGTGTGAGCCAACAATATTGCTACATGGCACTCTGTTTGATCATCTATAATACATTTCTAAAAATAAGGTCATGTTAATTAATTTGGATTGTAAATATTTATAAAGCACAAACCGACATTTTTAAACAATTCACTTTCACGTGCTCATGAGGAAGAGAAGTAGTGTAGTGATTGATAGCTACAAAGAGCGCTTTTGGGGAAGAAACCGTTGTGATACATTACTGAACGGTTTATTTAAAATTGTCTAAGGTCAAATATCACCTACCAACCTACCACAATTTCAAATCCACTCCAACGCATTAGAATGAAAGGCTGAGGAAGGCCTTTGCCTTTCACAATATGTCTAGTAACAGATTTTTGAGTCTAGGAGTTACGAAGCATAGTGATTAAAGACAGTCTGGGCATGCAGTTGTGGAAACAGGAGGTTGGGCCTGTGTAGCTATTGTGATGCCATTTTTGGTGAGAACTAGGGGCTTGAAAAATTCAGAGAATTTCCTTAAGCGTAATTACGTGAAATTTGGGAACAATCATTCAAAATTATGCAAAATGAAAATCTGACATTTAGCGCTATATTGTAGTGGAAAAAGCATCCTTGCAACCATTTTTGACATGGGAACGCATTTTGTTCTTAAAAAAAATAGTGCAAAAAAACACGTGTTGCAAACAACATACGCTCATGTTGCGGTCGTTCATAATATTCTGATGCTCTCGCTATAGGATTTTTTTTATCGTTTAGTCATAAATTATGCATTTAGGTGTAATGGCACAATTTTTAGAATTTTGCATAACAAGCGTAACAAGAAATTCTGGATATTACGCAAGATTACGCCAGTGTAACAAAAAGTCCACCTAAAAATTTCACCTAGATAAAAAATGCAATTCGCCTCTCACCGCCAGACAAAATGAGCCATGCTGGCAGTGTTGGACGACGGTGCCAGGAGTGCCAGTAGGCAGAGTCCTTCCAAGAAATACTTTGGGCCATGTCACTTGTTTTTTGCAACTTAACCACTTCTGTTAAGTAGTTAACCTCTTCTGGGAGCATAAGGCTACTTGGTGCAAACATGAAACTTCAGAAATAATTCCCAGCCTCTGAGAAACCTCACTCAGTCCTTGATAGAGTTACATCTCCCTTCTTCAGCTAGCGGTAACAGAAAATTATTGTGTTTTTATATTATTATTTGGCAATTAAATATCCCACAATCCACCTTTAATAATTCATGGCAGCACTTTTCTGTATTCCTTGGATGACTTTCCAGGCAGTGGCAAGGATTCAACACAGACCAGAGTCTGCTTCGGATTGTGGATGTACCAGGAACTGTAAACAAGGCTGTATCATTCTAAATTAGCCATTTAAGCAGAGCTTACTGGATGGAACACAAGATTAGTAGAGCTTAGGTTGACAGCAGACTAGAGTTGTATGATAACCTTTTTAGGTCTCGCCTAGCGTTGCAGCGCATGCGCTGCTCGCTCGGCGAGATTTATTGTTAACGAGGAGTTTGAGAAAAGGGCTTGAAGCCCCGCCCCTTATTTCCATTGGCTGGCGTCACCGTTTATGGTAAACGGTGGCCTGCCATTGGAAATGAGCTGTTTGTGTTGCCTCCCTTTGGCTTTTTGTGCCGGCCCACCCGGACTGGCTCGTCTGCTTTCCGTGTGTCGCAAATTAATTTCTTATCTTTATGAGGCGTCACGTGTACTGCACGCTCCGGGCTTCCTGCAACCACGCTGCCTTGCTGCCTTCACGCCTGGAGCACGCACCAGTCGGCTCTCTCATTGGTTAGCGACTGGAAGATAAGCACTCTCATTGGTGGACCATCTCCGACCGGTCTATGCAGTGATGTGTGTTTTGTTTTCGTTGTCCGCACGCTTTCTCCTCCTCTCCGCGCCTTAGCCTCGCCTCCACATAGTCATCTGAAACCTTGCCAGCTATGGCCAACTCCTTTGTTTCTTTGTGCTGTGATCTACCTCCTCTGCAGCCATGGACGATTCGCCTTCTGTGAGTACCGAGCCACCAGTTTTAAGTTGTTAGTTTTGTGTAAGCGTGCGTTTCTGACACTATACGCATGCGCACCAAAGAGCATATGCATGAGCACGGGGGACAGAAGAACTATCGGACGCGAGTGCAAGCACGCTCAGAGGTGTATTATGTGTCATCAGGCTGTGTGCACTACTAGGCAGTGTGCCCATTGCACATAGCGCTTGCACATCACACAGAAAAGAACCCATACAAAGAGATCTCAAGTGCTTATCTGGGGCAGCTAAGGGCTCTGGGAGCCGTCCCTGCTACATTGACGCACACTGGAAACCGACTGTCCCTACTGCAGTGACACCACACTGGTAGCTGTAATTATTAGTCGCATCAGATTTGCATCGGGTCACGCTTCTTATATTACACTTGAAGCTTGTCTCATGTCGGTGGCATTAGGCTGGAAACAGACCCCCCCTCCCCCGTGCAGTGACGGCACTTTAGCGTCTCCTACCTCTTTGACTGCACTGTTTCTTTACAATGTGACCTGCACCAGACTGTGTCCATACTGCAGGGACCGCGCAAGGGAGCTAGTCTTTAATGCAGTGACGTCACACCGGATGCTAGTAACCCACACTGGGAGCTAGTCTTACCCCGGCAATATTCTACCAGGAGCTTGCTTTTACTGCAACACGAGCACACTGCCAGCTGCGCTCACTCAAGGCCCATCACACTGGGAGCTAGCCCCTGCTACAGTCACTGCGCACAGGAT
Organism: Calotriton arnoldi; assembly: GCA_963921515.1. Taxonomy (NCBI): domain Eukaryota; kingdom Metazoa; phylum Chordata; class Amphibia; order Caudata; family Salamandridae; genus Calotriton; species Calotriton arnoldi. The sequence continues at coordinate 1,182,456 of CAWUFW010004777.1, forward strand.
GTTGTCCCTTACTGCAGGGACATCACACCGAGAGCTGCACTTACACTAGTCCATCACACTGAGTGCCCCTGCTGTAGTCTCCGGACAGTGACAGCGGTCTTTACTTTACTGATGCTATTACTGCAGTCACAGCGCACAGGATGCAGTCTCTTACTGCAGCTCACTGGGCGTGCTTACCGTTGCATCAGTGCCACACTGTGAGCGGCCTTCACTGCACTGTAATTGCCCTTTGCTGCCCAGACTGCAGTGAACTGATGCCCTCTCACGCCAGTGACACCGCACTTGAGAGTTTTGGTCACTGCAGAGAGAGACGAGACTGTGTTCTACGCTACTCCCACCCCAGCAAAACCCGGAGCATCCCCCCTGTGACACCTCTGCAGCGAGGCTAGCCTCCAGCGAGCCCTCCCCTCACCGCAGCGGCCCCCGTGATCTCCCTTGGGCACATCTCCCCCCCACCCCTCAGCAGCTCTCTGTCCCACTGCACTTTACGTCTGCCGACCTCTGCGGATCTTGAGCACCCCCTCCCGTGTACATCTAAGGCTTCATCAGATCGTCACCTCGGCTCGTCTGCACATCTCCTCTGGGTGCCACGTGCCCCTTCTTTACCTCTTTCCCAGAGTAGATCTCCCCTTCTGATCCATCTCCCTAGTAGATCTCGCTCCTGCAGATTTCCTCGCAGGGCACATCACCCATGGAGATCTCTGTCGCAGGACACATCCCACCCTCTTTGTCTCGTCAATATTTTATACTGTGCAGACCTCTTGCCTGTTGATGTGTTTATTCCCAAGCAGGGATGCATGCACAGACATGCTGTATGCAGGGACACAAAGGCGACCGTTGAGTGGGCTAAGTGTGTTTTTTTTACAATTATTATTATTATAAGGGATACACATGCCCGAGTATGCCCCTTATTGCAATTCATTGACACTCCTGCGAGAAATCCGGATAATTGTGTTGATCTTCACAGTGATGATGCCATACCTGGGCTGGTTTAACATCATATGTATAGGATGCCTCAATACATTCCTTGACAAACTGTCTAGAGAGCCCAAAAAAAACACGTGGCCCCACTCCTGTGCATCTTTTTTCACAGTGCCTGCACTGAAAACCACATCCAGTCTAAACAAGCATTTGCAATGCAATAGGTCTCGCATTTGCGAGAGTTTAAGCTATTGGCATTGTAAATGACAATGCCTTTTATTTATGTTTTAAAAACCAACACGTAAATAAAAGGCATTGCCATTTACAATGCCAATAGCTCAAACTCTCACAACTGCGAGACCTATTGCATTGCAAATGCTTGTTTTTTCTGCCATTGGTGTTACTAAGTCTGACCCACAAAAGTACTCCAGTATTGTGGATTTTCTTCTGTTGTAAATTTATGGTTCAGATTGGAAAATGTTCCTAAGGAGGGGGATTGCCATTAGAAATGTGATGAAATTCCACAAAGTCCTAATTTTTTGGGTCTTTACAAACATTCCCAATGGCCTTTCACGTCCAGCTTCTACATATACCTTTAGCACAACTTAATGCTGGTGGAGGTATGCAAATCGGATGTTATATTGATCCAAACACCTCTTTATTTACATTGCCTTTGCGATGGTCCAGCAGGCGAGAGTATCTTGCAAAATGAGTAGGCGGAACCTGAAGGAAGGAGAAAAAGCAGCATTATAAACAAGCAATGACAAGCCCATAGGTCTTCGCCAATGCAGGCCTATTGGCTTTGTTAATGCTTTTTTGTCGATGCTTTTCAAGATCGGAAAAAAAGTTTATTGCAAATGCTGAACAACATTAGCAACAAAATGTGTAATGATGTACTAAGGTGGGGCCTGCATCGCAATGCATGTGTGTGCATGCGTCATGATGTGTCATGATGCAGCAGCCATTTTGTTTCTTTGTTTTCATCTACCCTTCCAAGATGGCAGATGGCCATATTAGATCAGTAAATTAAAAAACTATAAAAAGTGTGCCAAAATTGCTTTAAAAAACAACAGCAACCTAACGACGGGAAATTATAGCTGCCTAGCTTTCCAAAAAGACTATTTTTTTTTTTTTTTAGAAAGAGTGAGTTCGTAAGGGGGAAGAGCAATGGTGGAGCACCTATGGATATGGAGTAAGCCTCAACCAGAGTCAGGAGATGGGAAGCAACAGCGGAGCTGGGTGCTGGTGTTAAAAGTAGGAGAGATAGAACCAAGCAGGAGAGTCTGGGAAGCAAAGTATGATCTGGGAAGGTAAGGAGAGAGCAACATGGAAAGTACGGAGCAGGAATTAAAGTAGGGAAGCAGCACACGAGGACAGAGCAAGAAAACACAAGCACTTGCGTAGAGTGTTAAAAGAAAATTAAAAAGAATTGGTTCCCTCAACATAAGCAGTGGAAGGATGCAAGTTATCCAATGAAAAGGATGCTAAAGAAGGTCTTCCCCAAGAGCAAGGAAAGACACTGAATAAGAAGCAATTAAATGAGACTGACAAGAAAACCAACTAATTGTAAGCTATTGTCTGACCCAAAGCCCACTAATGCTAAGTATTGTTATTTACCACAATAGGCCTTCAACTACAGACAGCTGAAAGCTGAGGAAAAAGGAGTGAGCAAACAGCCAAACCTCTGATGTTGGGTCAAAGGGTGTGTGATGTCACTTTCACTATCCCAGGCTTTTTGGCGAAGTACATGGACTGCCCGACACTTGCCCATTGTCATTAGATTCAAAGATTATTCTTTTTGCTCAAAATGGATCTTTAATTTGTATTTTACATAGCGTATACAACAAGAAATTGATCCCAATATTCACAAAGGTAGTTCATGCTGTGTTCTGTGCAGCCACCTGGACCCTCTGTCATGGGTACATGGTCATGAATTAATGTCCTGCCATGTTAACAGAAGGCCATGATGGCAGATCAATAAAAGACACAATGTATATAACAATGTTAACTTTTACAATTAGATAACTGGAGGGTCACTCAGCATGGCGCTACTCAATGAGCGCATGTGTGGGATGGCATACATTTTGACTCTGGTGTGTGGAGGTACCACGATTAGACTTTACAATTATTCGATCATGAATTTTGTTAAAGCCTTGCAGATCCATCTTCTCCTTTCACAGCACATCTAAGTTGTCCCTTAAGCATACTGTTGTTAATAGTTACTGTACTTGCTATTGCTATGTTAGAACATTATTTATAATTTGCTAGACTGTACAACTTTCTGATCCCTCACAGTAAGGTTATGCCATTCAAATGCAAACACAAATACATAGAAATTCTTCTTTGTAATGCCCTCACACAAATCCCCTGTGAAATTAAATGTTCTGACATCATTTCTAATTTTCCATAATGTACCTTAATATATGCCTGGAATAATTGAAAAAATAACATCGGCTTGCTTTCCTTGGCTCTACAGTATAATGTGGTTACGTATGTGTGTGCGTGTAGGCGTTTGTGTGGGAGGTGACAATGGTGAGAAATTAGACAAATGTAAATTTAAGAGCTGTTGTGCTTGCAATCTGTTTTTGATGTGGTTGTTCTAATTATATTTAATTAGTTATGTTCCAGTCATTGCCTTCACATTTTTTGCATGATGAGAAATTAATTTACACAAACAAGATCTTCTCAAAACACCGTATGTAGCAATAATTTATGGTAATGCACAGCTTCAAGAGTCATTCAGTACATGAATTTGTTCTTAAATCGTGCAGCCTTGGTAGTAGGCGTGGACTTGAGAAGAGGCCCCGCTGATCTGACCTGAGACATTAGCCTATCAGTGGTGGCATGAACCAGAAGACAATGACATCCTCTGATGAGGCATATCACTGGTAATCATATTTTGAGGTACCCAATCACTGCTACTCTGTGACTAATTTGAATTAACCTCTTTCAAAATTTGCAATGGTGGACATGCTTCCCGCCTGGTACAAACTGGATGCAGATTCTTAGTTAGGCCCAGAGCTCTTCTCCTAAACACCATAGAGTTAGATGTTTTATTTTCATTTTTTTGTTTTTAATTCAGTGTTGATACACGAATAAACGTCACATCATTGTGTACGTTTCATTTTTAGGTATACACATACACTGTTTATCTTAACTTTTCACTATAGAAGGAGTAGGAGACACCGCTTATGTCTACTTGAACTTCCTACCCATGCACTTTATTATTGAAGTATTTTCCATCCCACAGTCTTAACGGCAGGTTGGGTGGCATCACACTTTAACCCTGATTTACTAACACTTTGCGCCATTCCAAAGTGATGCAAAGTCACAAAGCATTGAAATTGTGTCCTGGAAAGGTGCTTTATTTTCAGCTCAAGAAGCATTTTGCACTGCTTTGCATACCTTTGTATCAAGGGGCCAATATGAGGAATTACAGTGCAAACACCCATCGGTTTTGACTTAAAGCCTCGTCTACTAAGACAGCCAGACCAGGCTTTGCATAAAAAAATAATGCGTCTGGAAGCAGGCACTACTAACAAGGATAAATGTTTTCATTTAAAAAAACATGTGTTGCATGTGTGCTGAAGTGCACAGCACATATCCAGTGAGTCTGGTCCTTCTATGTTTATCTAGACATAAAAATGTGTACTGGAAGGGCATGCTTCCAGTACGAATCCTATGATAGAGAGCGCACTCTCACCTCTGTGAGGGGGTACGTCACACAAGGCCCCCTTTCTGAGCACCAGTGCAGAGTAAGACATCAGAGGCCACCCCATCTTAAAACATATGACTCTTCGCTCTGTTTTCCTCTTTGCACAGCGCAGTAAATTAGATTGCTGTACTGCGGTGTGTTCAAAATGACTACATCTGTCCCTTCAAATCACAGAAATACCAACAGACAAGTGAACGTTCGTGGCGTTTTAATGTAGATGTGTTTAGAATCTAGATGATCTACTTTTCGTCAAGCTGGGATTTTCTCCCTCTTAATTCTGTGTCCAGTTTTGAAACTTCTTCCATTTGTAAAACATTGTATGTTTTCCCCTTATTGCCTACCTTAGCTTTGAGGTATACCACTGAGACTTCTACTGCCATGGCTTACATTGTGAGGGCAAAGAGGACCTGTTCCTATCCCCGCTGGACTAAGCCTGACAAGTTAGATTTTGATATTTAAAAAGAAATAAAAGCACTTCAAAGCAGCACAACTTTGATGAATTCACTGGCAGGGGAGCCTAAAGAATGCCAATTTTGTAAAACAAATAAATAAATGGAGGGACCCATAGGTTTTATTTAAAATCCACTGCAGGTGCTGCCGAGTGATTGAGTTGATGACCACCATGGCTGCTTAGATTTGATCCCACATCATGCCGCCTTCTTCCATCACTCTACACTCTTGCCGTATCTTTTTCATCACAGCTTTCCCCAGTTAGACACTCTTTTCCTTCTCTTTCGCTTTTGCCTTCTTTCTGACATTTCTTGCTTTCTCTCTCTTGCTCTGTGCCAAAGGCTGATGATTAAAAATTAGACCAGGGGCTGCATTACACAAAGTGCCCTGGGGGCGCAATAGGCGTGTGTGCCCACTTTGTGCACCCCCAGGGCACTTCAGTATTACAGAAGAGGCCGCAAATGCCTGTGCAGCCACTTCTGTAATACTGATAGCGATGGTGCACATGTGCGCCAGTGCTATTGTGAGAGGGTATTTCGTCATTTGCATGTGTGCATGGCCCCATGCATATGAGGGACTCTCTTTGCTTCTGTGCTCACTCCGTATGATGGACCTGGGTGCAAATAAGCCGCAAGGAGGCGCACTGACAGTGCGCCACAAAAATGTGGTGCACTGTCTGTGCGCCCCCACAGGGCAGCCCTCAGAAGGGGCTCTCATGGACCCCCCAGACACCCGCTTGCAGGCAGGTGCTATCACTCACTGCCCCATCTGCAAGGGGGATCTCTCTTCCCTCTTGACAGTACAGGCGGGTTGCCAACTGCACAGTGAAACATGGAGGGACTTGTAAACAGCCGCTCCGAATTTCACTTGAATGTGCTACCCTCAGGGCAGCTTGTGTTCATAATTGCACTGAAGGCAGAGCATTCCCCATGATAGGGTGCACTTTCCCTGTTTGCGCCCTTCACACCCTTTGAAAGGTTTCCCGGGATTCAAACAGGGAAAGTGCGCCCAGTGAGTAATACTGCCTAAGGTCACCAAATATGGGCACTATGGAGCAACACCTGCAACCACCATCACAAATTAAGTAATGTGTCCAAAGCCTCATGGATTGAAAGATATTCCGCATCTACATGATAACAAAAATAATAAGTTTACTATATTTGTCTACTGAATCATCCAATTTTCTGCCATACAAATGAAGCATGTTTTCCATTTATTGGTGAATCCTTCATTTACATTTCTAGTCACATGTCCCAAATATACAGTATTACAATGTCTAAAATCATGAAACAAACACTTTAGGTATGTTTGACTTGTGTTTATTAGTTACAGTGTACACCAGCCGTGAACAGCATTGTGCACCTCCATCTCCTTCCATCAACTGTTGTCCTGGAACCCACAGAGCATTCCAGGAGGACGGGTTCTAGCATGGAAAACTTAATATGGCATCTGTGCTGGAACAGATGACACCAGTGGCGACTGGTGGAATTTGAAAGTGGCGGGGTTTAAGCGTAATGAAGGAAATTTTGCACGTGAGCAGAGCAAGTGAGCCTGATGGTTATGAGGGGAGCTTGGGGGGGGGGTTCTCCCTCTGAATTGTTTTTAAAAATTGGTACATTTTGGTGCAATTTTCAGCACTTATTTTGGCATAAATGTGAACTGAACTTATTGAAATAAAATTATTTGTTTATAAGCCTGTGTCTGTGTTTTGAACCTCATCCTACACTTTGAAAGATTCTAGTAATCATTGAAAAAAATTTAAATGTGTAGAATGGAAATCTTACCATATTTTTTCCACTATCTGCTGCAGTTGTGGTATTTTGAGACAAGGCAGAAACCACAGGGAGTGAGTGACCTGCAGGCTGCTGCTCCAACTTCATTCTATGACTTCCACCTCCCCACAGATACAGCTTCAGCTTTACCATTACAAGGCAAAGGGTTGCATAAAAGCTTCAGAGCAGTATTGTTCACACAATGGAAGATGACAGTTTGACCTCATCGTGCCTAACCAGTTACATTGCACAAATCCTTTTTTTAGGCACGGCAAGATTAAGGGGTCGATTCCGATCCCGGTCGGAGGCGCACCTAATACCATTCGGCCAGGAAAAAAGCCAGGCGAATGCCTGTTTCCCGACCGATTCGCACATACGTCCGAACGAGCAAGTACGATGCGCACAACTGCCCAAATCCCGACCAAGTCGTACTCACCCAATACAGGTCCTGTTCTCCGACCGAGGCGGATCCGGAAACGCAGAATCGAGTCGCATGGAAGCAAAAATGCAGCCCCGTCCGGCCGGACAAGTACGATGCGCTTTCCGTACGCGCCGAACCCGTCGCTACGCACGGCACGTCAAAGCATCCGGGAGAGGCGCACATAAGCTCCGATTCGTGCCACAAGATGATCCACGGCTACGAGACGAACACGCCAGCGACGAGGACGAGGCGAAGCAAAGAGAAAGACGAACGAGACGAACCAACCATGAATCCCATTGTGCCGATCCTACCAATATTCAGCATCTATTACCGGAACAGGCACGGACGCGTACGGCGCAGAAGGTAAGTCAGACACCAACCACAAAAACAAACTACACGTACCCGACATATCACACACACACAGAGGGATGCAGAAATTACTTACACCAGCAACAGCAGCACCATAGGGGCGGGATGGCCATCACCAATGCCACATATACACATAGGGGCCTGGATGCCAACAACTAACACCACCCCTACCCAGGGGGTGCTAGATGCCTACCACTACTACCACCTCTACCCATGCGGGGCTGGATGCCTGTCACTACTACCACCTCTACCCATGGGGGGCTGGATGCCCACCACCACTACCACCCCTACTCAGGGGGTGCCAGATGCCTACCACTACTACCACCTCAACCCATGGGGGGCTGGATGCCCACCACCACTACCACCCCTACTCAGGGGGTGCCAGCTGCCTACCACTACTACAACCTCTACCCATGGGGGGCTGGATGCCTGCCACTACTACCACCTCTACCCATGGGGGGCTGGATGCCCACCACCACTACCACCCCTACTCAGGGGGTGCCAGATGCCTACCACTACTACCACCCCTACCCATGGGGGGCTGGATGCCTGTCACTACTACTACCTCTACCCATGGGGGGCTGGATGCCCACCACCACTACCACCCCTACTCAGGGGGTGCCAGGTGCCTACCACTACTACCACCTCTACCCATGGGGGGTTGGATGCCTGTCACTACTACCACCTCTACCCATGGGGGGCTGGATGCCCACCACCACTACCACCCCTACTCAGGGGGTGCCAGGTGCCTACCACTACTACCACCTCTACCCATGGGGGGCTGGATGCCTGTCACTACTACCACCACTACCCATGGGGGGCTGGATGCCCACCACCACTACCACCCCTACTCAGGGGGTGCCTGATGCCTACCACCACTACCACCTCTACCCATGGGGGCTGGATGCCTGTCACTACTACCACCTCTACCCATGGGGGGCTGGATGCCCACCACCACTACCACCCCTACTCAGGGGGTGCCAGATGCCTACCACCACTACCACCTCTACCCATGGGGGCTGGATGCCTGTCACTACTACCACCTCTACCCCTGGGGGCTGGATGCCCACCACCACTACCACCCCTACTCAGGGGTGCCAGATGCCTACCACTACTACCACCTCTACCCATGGGGGCTGTATGCCTGTCACTACTACCACCTCTACCCCTGGGGGCTGGATGCCCTCCACCACTACCACCCCTACTCAGGGGGTGCCAGATGCCTACCACTACTACCACCTCTACCCATGGGGGGCTGGATGCCTGTCACTACTACCACCTCTACCCCTGGGGGGCTGGATGCCCACCACCACTACCACCCCTACTCAGGGGTGCCAGATGCCTACCACTACTACCACCTCTACCCATGGGGGGCTGGATGCCTGTCACTACTACCACCTCTACCCATGGGGAGCTGGATGCCCACCATCACTACCACCCCTACTCAGGGGTGCCAGATGCCTACCACTACTACCACCTCTACCCATGGGGGGCTGGATGCCTGTCACTACTACCACCTCCACCCCTGGGGGCTGGATGCCCACCACCACTACCACCCCTACTCAGGGGGTGCCAGATGCCTACCACTACTACCACCTCTACCCATGGGGGGCTGGATGCCTGTCACTACTACCACCTCCACCCATGGGGGCTGGATGCCCACCACCACTACCACCCCTACTCAGGGGTGCCAGATGCCTACCACTACTACCACCTCTACCCATGGGGGGCTGGATGCCTGTCACTACTACCACCTCTACCCATGGGGGCTGGATGCCCACCACCACTACCACCCCTACTCAGGGGTGCCAGATGCCTACCACTACTACCACCTCTACCCATGGGGGCTGGATGCCTGTCACTACTACCACCTCTACCCATGGGGGCTGGATGCCCACCACCACTACCACCCCTACTCAGGGGGTGCCAGATGCCTACCACTACTACCACCTCTACCCATGGGGGGCTGGATGCCTGTCACTACTACCACCTCTACCCCTGGGGGCTGGATGCCCACCACTACTACCACCCCTACTCAGGGGGTGCCAGATGCTTACCACTACTACCACCTCTACCCATGGGGGCTGGATGCCTGTCACTACTACCACCTCTACCCATGGGGGCAGGATGCCCACCACCACCAACACCCCCACTCACAGGATGGCTAATGCATGACACAACAAGCACACACCAACATAAGGAATGCAACAAAAGACATCCCCCCAACACCATGACAAGCGTGTGTAGACTGTGTCAAATGCCTACAACACGGAACATGACTTTGAACATACAATGTGACCCCCTGTCACATGTATCACACATAAATGTGTGTGGCCCCCACAATGCAAGCAGACCATGACCACTGTGGCAATGGGGTCTAAACCCCCATCATCACAGTGACCAAAAGGTAAGTGTGGGGTCCATAGTTGAAGCACATTTTGCACATTGTGGCAATGGGGTCTAAGCCCCCATCATCACAGTGACCAAAAGGTAAGTGTGGGGTCCATAGCTGAAGCACATTTTGCACATTGTGGCAATGGGGTCTAAGCCCCCATCATCACAGCGACCAAAAGGTAAGTGTTGACATAGAAAAAGCTGCAACTGCCATGATTCCTGGTCACAGAACAACAAACACATCAGTGGCAAAGTAGTGCCTGTGTCCCATAGCAACATAGATTGGGTGAGGCAAACAGTGCAGTGCAAATAAGACATACCTTTTGCCATGTGCAGACAAACATCACCCATGGGGGCTGACACTGTCAACATCCATCAATGGCACAATGACAGAAGTGACCATCATAATGCAGACCCACATATTCGCACCAATGGGCACACAAATGTAGATACCCTGTGGAGACTGTAGATGTGAGGTGAACAAATAACATACCATGGCAGCAATGTGACACACAAACAATGATCATTGTGCTGACTGATGACCTAGGAGTCCCAGGGACAGCAGGTGAAACCCACCAAACAACATACAGCCAATAGCACACTAAAGATATGCCAATGCAGTGGTGCAGATGCACAAACAGGCAGACCCACACTGCACAACAAACACAACAGGTGAGGGGGGGTGCCAGTGTCCCTAGGCAACCACACAACACATGATGAGGCCTGAATACCAATTACACAGATGTGCATACAGTGCCACACAAAGGTAACTCATGGATCCAAATCCCCTATGTGGGCAATCAGGCATTGTTAGATGAGAGGGAGCACAAATTACACATGTCACACAAGCTTGTAGGAACTGCAACTAACACAGCAAGAGACAGACCCACCACAGCACTACCCCCAGGGACCCCATATTGTGCTGACACTAGCCTGCATGATAATCCCACTGTGATGACAATGTCAGATGTCGTTCACACTGTGAAACCCAGCCATGTGTCCTGAGCAACTACCTACCATCACACCTACACAAGCTCCAATCAATCAGCACGGCCTGCCAGCCAAGGCCAATATGGAGGTAGGGGTCTGGCCGTGCAACAACTCACTTTTGCACACACTCAACACCACACACCCTGATCTCCACCAATGTGCAGCAGTGAAGCTCACATGGACTGGTGACATTGCACATGCACCCATGACAATACCAGGGGTGGTGGTGGGAACCAAGGTGCAGAAACCCATCACACATGGCCAGTCAACAAGACTTGTCAATGTCTGACACACAGCACAGTATGCTGTACATGGGCATGATGTGAAATCCACCACAATCAATGGGATCCTGGCCATAGTCACACACCAATGAAGAAGCCAAGGTGACACACGAAGAACACACGTACACAACTACCAACATTGCAGCTCTGACCCTGAGGAGTGGCAGCAGTCACACACACAACGTGTCACAATCACTGTAAGCTAACACAAACTGTAAATCACATTACTCGTGTAAACAACAAGTGCCAAGGGGAATCCTGAATGTGTCCCATCTGCGTTTGCCCACATCCCCAGCACTGACAACAAAGACAACCTGGGATGACAACCTCATGAACATTAGTTTGCCATGCACCCACATCACAGAGAAACCAGGTCCAAGATGCTGGATGAACACAGAACAACTCAGCAAGCATCACAAACAGGAACATCCCTAGGGACACAGCCTGTGTAGGAACAGGGAAGGGAACACGCACAGACATGCTTACACAACACAGGCCCACGCAATGTCACCAGATTACACACTGCCATGAGGGCACACCACTCCTGTGGAAGGTCCGCTGTGCCAAACCGTGTCTGTGCACGACCCAAACATGTCAGCAGAACACTCCGTCAGTGAGTCAACAACCACAACACACAGAAGGCTCTGCTCACATCAGCCTGGGTACGGGGGTGTCACGTCAGTCATCTGCACACACACCAAACACGTGTCAAGCAGGTTGCACTGTATGCACAGATGAGTCCTTCGACATTGATGTGCAAAACTGCATGTCCAGTGGAGCTGGGCACACAGTCAGGGAAATAGGAACATTGAACAGTGCTAAGCCCACCAGATGTGCATCGGTGTAAGACAAAGATGTACATTTACAAATGCAAAAAGGACATCCCTGTGTCAAATGCTGAACATTACACCCTCAGACTGTAGCAAAGGATGCCATAGATCCAGAATACAACAGGACACATATCCCATGGACCACATGGAGTCCATCACTGCAACACTTCATCGTCCTGATGTGAACACTATTACAACTGCAAATGCAGGATGCTACTCATCCACATCATGTACATCAAAAGAAAACCCAAAGGTAAACAAAAAGAGGCTTTATTCAGCAAATGTCCGGGTAAAAACGGAAGTCCAAATGAAACTAAGGCCAATGGCTAGTCCAAAATAACAGTACCAACGGGGTGAGAAGTGACAACTGGTCACACATTGCTTGCCTGCACTGGTACGGTTGGGGGACATCCCCTTGGAGGGGCATACAAGGGGCAGGCCAGGCACCGCAGGGACAGGATCAGGGGATGGCAGAGTGAGGCAGTGAAGGGGTTGTGGGTGCAGGAGTGTCACCGGCAACTGCAGTGGAGGTGTCTGACTCAGGGGGGGCCGGCTCCACCGTGGTACACAAGTCAGTTGGTGTGGGTGCCGCAACCACTGCAGTGGGCTGGACTGATGTAGTGGACTGGGTACCCACTGCAGTGCCCGAGTCAGACGTGGTGGTTGTGGACTCCACTGCAGTGCATGACTCCAAGGAAGTGGAAGGGTGGGCAGATGAGGTGGGCAGGACAGAGGGGGGACCTGGTCACAACAACAGTGCCACTAACAGGCAGAGCATCTGGGTTGGGGGTGGAAGAGCAAGTGGCAGGGGGAGGGCCTAAGCAGTCTGGGGATGCGGTATCGGTGTGTGGGGGAACCTGGGGCAGGGTGTGGCGGGGGAACCTGTGCAGTGGTGGCCTGGGGGATGGAGGAGAGAGACTGGGCGCTAGAGCTGCGTGGTGGTGGTGGTGGGGTCTTGCTCTTCCTGCTCCGGGGGACTTCCGAATGGGCTCCTGTGTCTGCCTGCGCCTGGGGGAGGGTGTCCGGGGGCGAGGGGCACTCCTCTCTGTGTGGGTGGACTTCTTCTTCCCCTGGTGTGCTGGGTCAGCAGGAATGGTGGGGAAGAGGCCGAGGTCACACAGGAAGACCTGCTGTGTATGTGTGGTAGCAGGCGAGGCAAGGGAAGGGGTCTTGGAGGGAGAGGATTTGGAGGACTGCGGAGTGAATGTGGATGCCTGTGTGTGTGTGTGTTCCCCATCACCTGTGTCTGTGGTATCAGTCCCCTGAGGATGCTTGTGTGCACGTCTTGCCTTACTCTTGGGTGTGTCTGTGCTGCTTGTGTCTGTGTGTGTGGATGACTGTGCAGGTGTGCATGTGCTTTGGACAGGTAGGGGGTAGGAAGTGTGGATGGGGCAGAGGTGGGAGGGGTGAGGGACTGTTGGAGGAGGGACACTGCTGCCGTCAGGGAGGAGTCCATGGACCTATTGCTCCTCTGTAGGGCAGACATACCCGTCGAGATGCCCTCCATGAACGACACCAGCTGTGTCAACAGAGTGGTGCGTGCATGGAGGACACTCAGCATTGCTGTCTGCCCTACATGGAGCTGCCGAAGGAGGTACACAGACTCCTCACTCAGGGCAGCAGGGGACACAGGGGCAGGGGCTGCGGTGCCTGGCACGAAGGAGACACGCTCCCGAGCATGGGAGCCTCCACGGACCTCAGGAATGGGAGCCGATGGGAGGGCGGTGGTGGTGGTGGCGGGGCCAGACAGACTAGCTGGCCTTTGGTGGCTGCCGAGACCCGCCTCCACAAGGGAGTCATCCTCCGAGCTGCTGTGGTCCCTAGCTGAGGTGGATGGTGCTGAGGACTCCTCGGTGTGGCTCCCCTCGCCCTCCATGCCACTGGGTCCCTCTGACCACTCGTCCGATGCTGACCCAGTCTGGCTCCGCTGCTCCTCCTGGTCCTTGGAGCTGTCCCCTCCTGTGGCCGTGGATGTATCTGCAAACAATTAGGGAAACAGACAAACATCAGTCACCTGCACTGACCGCACACACCGCAGTAAGTACAGCACATTACAGAGCAAGCCCTGGCATCCTTAGTTAAACATTGCCTAAAGTCCTCGCACAGATTCGGGGAAGCCAATTGTCAGTCTGATGGTCAACCATGGGACTCACACCCCTCCTGCCCTTGCACCCATCTGTCTGGTGCCTGTCTGATGGTAAGACCCCAGTGTGGACACATGCACCACCTACACAGTTGTTGGACATTGCAGGGAACACAGTGAAGTATGTGAACATGCACACATCACATCTCTTGCCACTGAGTCAGTGCAGGTGTCCGGATAAAGGGATGGCCAGATTCTAATTAGAAATGCATGTGATGCATACCAGCACCAGACACCATGATGCACCCATGTCCGGATAGTCAATGTAACAATGGGGTGCATGTTGCACATGTCACTCCCCTGCAGGATCAGTCCCAGGAAGTTGAATGCCATGACACAAGAATGCGTGCAAAGTCATACATTACTGTCTCAAGTCACATGGCCATGGCAGCCAGACAACAACAGTCTGCACTGTGTCACAATCCGAGGGCATGGGGAATGCAAGTTATGTGACTGACAAGTGCACATGTCCATCCCCCAAAAACCACATCATCTGTACTACTATTTGTCCACGTCATACCAACTGGACATATGGGGGACATGAAACACAACTCCCTGAACATGAGCACCTCACAGTGTGCTGTGAATGAAAATACAGCTTCCTGAAAGTCACAGTCGCAAACACCTGTGTGCACAGTCAAGTGATCAGACACCTATAAGTCACAGAAGTATCGTCTATCATGGTCACATCTCAGATGGCATGCTGAGCCCCAAACGATGAACATACCAGTAGTCCTGACAACGAAGACACAGCACAATGAGACAGAGGCAGACACCTGAGGGTACATTTCACTGATCACAACATGCCAGATGATACACGGGAGTGGGAGTACAGAGTGTATTGTATGCACTGGAGTAGGCATGACTGTCCAGCTCCACCTGTAAGAGGGATGAGTCCTGGACAGTAGGCAGGTGGATAAGCATGTGTGACACACTGGATACACATACTCCTGAGGCCCAAATATTGTTCCCACCAGCAGCATGGGTGTGTGCCACATTCCCCAGGGACATGTGGTGAGTCAGAGCAGCAAGCAGACCACATATCAAAGTTACACGCAGATCACATGTCAGAACTTAGGCACTGTGTAGGCAATTGACCCACCCATAAATCGCACAACATAGTCACGGGAACAAATGCTGTCCCCCACCTTGAGCAAAGCAAAATGCAATGACACAGTCCCCAAATGACACAGTTTCCTGACTATAAGAGCCACACATATGCGTATCAGAGGAGAAGTGGGCATGTAACAAATGAGGGACATGGGTTCTGGACCACATGACTGATGTACTGTGGAAGTTTAACCAGGCCAGAGGAGGGCACATAGCATGTCAGACAAAGTGCACAGTGCAGTCATGGACTCACCCCCTCCTTGCTGCTGTCTGTCCCTCAGCTGCCCATCCAGGTCAGGGAAGACCACCGCCAGGATCCGGAGCATGTGGGGGGTCAGGGTCCGGTGTCCGCCCCTCCTGCGAGGAGGCGACAGCTTCAGCTGGACCCTTGCGATCCTCCGGGTCCAGCCACGAAGGTCCTGCCACCTCTTTTGGCAGTTGCGGATCCTGCGCCTGTAGACCCCCACGGATCTTACTTTCCGGGCGATGGTCAGCCAGATTTCCTGCTTCTGGTGGGCATCAACCTGTGAGGATGACAAAGTGAAAAGGCCATTACTACACATGCAACATATCCGTGCATCACACAGTTGGATATACATGTCTCAATTACAGGGGCATATGATGTACACAGGCAGTGCAACAATGGCTATGAACAGTTTGCCAGCAGTCACTACATGGTATCATTGCATGGGAAGTAAACCTATTTGGAATGCACTGTTACTGCACTGTACCAGTTCAGTGCATGTAACTACACACTTTGGGGTGTGACAACTACTCAGTGGGCATGCTACCCAGTGGTGTGCACAGTGAAAGTCCTGCTAGTCAGACAACATGCACAATTAGTGATGCAGTGGATAGCACACTCACCTGCTCCCCTGGTTTCCCATATAGCTTGCTGTACTGTGGAAGGAGGCTGTCCAGCAGGGCTGGTTCTCCTCAAGGCTGAAGGCTGGGGCTCTCTCCACAGTACGTGCCATTGCAGGAGCCAGAGGATGCATAAACAGCAGCAGTGTTGGTGGCAGATGTCGTCCTGGAGCATGTAGTGCAGGCAAGTGAGCTCTCAGGGGAACAGCCAGCATTATATGTGTGCTGCAGAGGCAGATACTATCCCATGTGTCCAAAGTGATGGGTCCAAGTCGTTTGCATCTTCTAAATCTGACCAATCCATGGTATAGCAGCACTAATACACGCCCACAGCATCCTTCAAATCTTCAACTTCATGACACCCATGATTTTGCAACATTGTTGTGGCTGGCCAACTGAATTCACTGCATCAGACTCGTTGGAGCTTCGAAAACGCGTCCATTGCCATGCCAGGCCCCAGCCAATGTGTGCGCACCGATCGGTCCATTGCTGTACAACGCGTACCCGCGATACAACGCGTACCCGCTCACATTGAATGCAATGGGCCGGCCGGGCACACCGATCGGTCCATTGCTGTTCAACGCGTACCCGCTCACATTGAATGCAATGGGCCGGCCGGGCACACCGATCGGTCCATTGCTGTTCAATGCGTACCCGCGTTACAACGCGTACCCGCTCACATTGAATGCAATGGGCCGGCCGGGCACACCGATCGGTCCATTGCTGTTCAATGCGTACCCGCGTTACAACGCGTACCCGCTCACATTGAATGCAATGGGCCGGCCGGGCACACCGATCGGTCCATTGCTGTTCAACGCGTACCCGCGTTACAACGCGTACCCGCTCACATTGAATGCAATGGGCCGGCCGGGCACACCGATCGGTCCATTGCTGTTTAACGCGTACCCGCGATACAACGCGTACCCGCTCACATTGAATGCAATGGGCCGGCCGGGCACACCGATCGGTCCATTGCTGTTCAACGCGTACCCGCGATACAACGCGTACCCGCTCACATTGAATGCAATGGGCCGGCCGGGCACACCGATCGGTCCATTGCTGTTCAACGCGTACCCGCTCACATTGAATGCAATGGGCCGGCCGGGCACACCGATCGGTCCATTGCTGTTCAACGCGTACCTGCGTTACAACGCGTACCCGCTCACATTGAATGCAATGGGCCGGCCGGGCACACCGATCGGTCCATTGCTGTTCAACGCATACCCGCGATACAACGCGTACCCGCTCACATTGAATGCAATGGGCCGGCCGGGCACACCGATCGGTTCATTGCTGTTCAACGCGTCCCCGCTCACATTGAATGCAATGGGCCGGCCGAGCACACCGATCGGTCCATTGCTGTACAACGCGTACCCGCGATACAACGCGTACCCGCTCACATTGAATGCAATGGGCCGGCCGGGCACACCGATCGGTCCATTGCTGTTCAACGCATACCCGCGATACAATGCGTACCCGCTCACATTGAATGCAATGGGCCGGCCGGGCACACCGATCGGTCCATTGCTGTACAACGCGTCCCTGGACAAGTCACTGGCATATGTCACCATGCCTGTCACAGGTGAACATATGCCAGCCACATATACTTCCCAGGGAGTGAGGGGCACACCTACAACACCACAGCCTGTCCACACTGTATCCTAAGGCATGTAAGGCTGCATTACTTATTCCGTGTATGGGGGTGAACATGTTGTTCTGTGGGTGTCACTTCGGGGCAGCCACTCCCAGGCTGTGCACGTGTTCATGGGGACAGGATCCTTGGTGTGTCGTGCACATGACCACTGTGATGTGCAACTGTTCATTCCTGAGCATGTGGCATGGTCACATTTCACGGTGGTGTATGTGTATGTCATGTCACATATCCCCTGAGTCCCATGTGGGACGGTATGTACGTCCCAGGGTGACCCATTGGCACAATAGTGATGGTCCTCCACAGTCTGTGTGCATGTTGTGTTTACAATGTCTCTGATTCCATGTGCACAATGGGAGACAGTCTCCACATCCACGTTGTTTGTGCATGAACTTTGATGTTGTGTGTGTGTGTGTCACAGACGTCCATGTCTGTCCTGACGAGGCAACAGGGACCACTACCTGTGGGGGTCATGGTTGTTTTGCTGTGGTGTATTCATGATGCACCATTTCATGCCAGTGTCCATGTGGCAATACAGGGTCCCTGGGAATCTACCTGTCGATGAGCTGTGATGCCTGGAGCACATCTGTCCACACATGTCACTGTGGGGTATGTTTGGAACGTGGCAGCAGTAGATGGGAACTGTGACACGGCCTCATGATATCCCATGGCACAACATGGGACTTGTTGATGCCACTTGTTGAACTGTGATGTTAGATGTTGGCCATGTAGGTGCCATACATGTCCTTACGGAACTGCACACATCATGTACTTGTGTCTCATAATGATGTATCATGTGATATTGTGTATGGTCAATGCCACATATGTGGGGTGACTGACAATCTTTCTTTCTTCACCTATGCACTGCAGGGCACCAGCTGTCCATAGACCATTCCCTGACCTTGCATCCATGGTGGAACGGGACTGCATCCGACAGTACCGCTTCACCAGGCCGCTGATTGAGGAATTGACGGTGTGCTTGGCCCCACATTTGCAACCTGGCCGGACATACCCCACAGCGCTGACCCCCAAGGTGAAGGTGATGGCAGCCCTACACTTCTTTGCCACCAGTACCTTTCAACACACTGTGGCGTCTGCTGGTGGGATGTCACAGACCATGTTCAGCCGTGTGCTCCGCAATGTTTTGGAGGCTATGTTGAGATACCTGAACCAGTACATCTATTTCCCTAGACCTCAACAACTCACTGACGTGAAGAGTGACTTCTATGCCCTGGGGAGGATGCCGCATGTCATTGGCTCCATTGATGGGACACATGTGGCTTTGATACCACCACAGGCACATGAGCAGGCATACAGGAACCGCAAACATTACCATTCGGTCAATGCACTGGTGGTATGTCTTGCTGATATGAGCATCTCACACGTGTGTGCCCGTTTCCCCGGTTCTGCACACGATGCCTACGTGATGAGGAGTAGTCGCATCCCGAGGATGATGTCACAGATGCGGAACCAGCGTGCCTGGCTTGTCGGTGTGTACTGACTTTGTACCATTGTGTGTGTTCTGCGATGTAGTATTCCACCCTCTTTTCCAAATCAGCTAATGTGCAATTGTCCATATGTAGGTGACTCCGGATACCCCAACATGCTGTGGTTGCTGACGCCCCTCAGGAACCCTGTGACACCAGCCCAGATGCGCTACAATGAGGCACATGGTCGGACCAGGAGAGTCATTGAGCGGACATTTGGTCTCCTGAAGAGCCGCTTCCGCTGCCTGGACAAGACAGGAGGGGCCCTCCCATATGCCCCAGCAAAGGTGTGCAAGATTGTCATCGTCTGCTGCATGCTACACAACCTGGCTGTGCGGAAGGAGTTGCCTCTCATCCTGGATGACGATGATCAACATCCGCCACCTGTGGAGGATCCTGGCCTGGACCACGATGCCAGTGATGATGATGATGATGATGGTGATGTCCGCACACAGCTCATCACCAACTTCTTCAGCTGAATGTGAGTATCCGGAGATGTCATGTCAATGATGTGAGTATGCATGATATGTGTTGGTGATGCTCTGGTGCAGTTTGAGTGTGGCCATGTGCTACATGACTGTATGCGTGTAGCGATGTGTCCTTACAGGTAGTCTGTACTCCCCAACAGTGTTGACATGCTAACTTGGTTCTGGGTGGGTATCTTGTGACATGTATTGGGCATGAGTATTGCAGTTCTGTCCTGTTCTTCAGTGCTTTTGACTGTGTGTCATTTCTGTCCTTCACAGGGTACTTTCAGAGTTGTTTGGTCAACTGTGATCCCCCAACACCGTGATTAAACTTCCAGGGTGGTAGCTGTCGTGTCCCTACAGGTGATGTGTGCCACACCCATGGACTTCCTTCCTTCTACACTGTGTGCCCACTGCCAGGTGGGATTACCTTGCATCTGTCGTGGTTACAACATGTTGCAAATGTGTAATAAACCTGTGCTTCACTTTTCTTTTTTTTCTTTTTTTTAATACATTTTATTACACATTTTTAATATATGCAGCACAATTTTTCAATATACAATTCAATATTGTTTGAGGATTAATCATTCTGGATTTACCATACATCAATTTTTAATAAAATATATATCAAAAAGCAAAAAAATAAAAGAAGAAAAACAGAAGAGAGAAACAATAAAAAATTGGAAGAAAAATAAAGAGCAAAAGCAGGTTTTTAGCTTCCATTAGAGTAACAATACTAACAGCATAAAAGCAAGATGGAAGGAAAAGGAAAGGAAAAGCATGGCTATTGCAATTCTAAGTTAACTAATATTGGATATTAATCTAAGGCCAAACTAAGATTGTGATTCCTTCCATTTATATATAGGGTCCCAAATTCTTTTACCCAAAATGTTCCCCCTTTTTCCCCGTCTTTCATAGATTCCCCTTTCAAGATTAAACGTTGTTAGTAGCCGGGCGAGCCAGCACTGAAATGTAGGAGCAGTTTGATCACGCCAGGCCGCGGCAATACAAATCCGAAGTATAGCCATAGCAAGAAATAGAAAGCGGGAATGAGGGAGCTGCCCTTGGCAATTATCAACCCCTAAGAGCATTAACGTTGGAGTTAAATTAACTTTAAGACCAAGAGTATGATCACAGAAAGCCATTATTGATGTCTTTATTATATCAAGTCGTGGACAGGTACTAAACATATGAACTGCATCCGCATCTAATGAGTTACAGCGAGGGCAACTAATTCCCGTGAGACCACCCCACTGTGCTATTTTGGCTGGGGTATAATAAAGCGAGAACATTGTTTTATAATGCTGAGCCTGCAATGCGGCAGAGCACAGAACTGTATGCCCCAGCTCAAGAGACTCTAGGAAGTTAACTGAGTCATTGCCCAACCGGTTTTTCCATTTTTCGGTCTGCTTTGCCAAATCATCCTGTTTGAGTATTATGAGTTCAGAGTAAACTCCTTTAATGGAGCAGTCCATCCCAATTCTTATAATATCTATAATCCGGGCCTTTTCGAAGCCCCTAGTACCACCCGTCCTTTTAGAGAGAAAGCTTCTTATTTGGAGATATTTAAAAAAGTTTTTGGGGCTAATACTAAATTTGTCTTGTATATCCCGAAATTGATAAATTCCCCCTTGGCCCATTAAATCACCCACTTTCAGCAGTGCAAGCGCACCCCATTCTACCATAATTTGATCGGAAATAATTTCTGGCAATGTTGGGTTGCCAATCATATGAGTATAATAATGTAATCTACCGAGACCAAGCTTCCTTTTAAGGGCAGCCCAGATTTTAAAAGCAGCATACAGGGTTTTAAATTTTGTTCTCTTGTAGTAGCTTGGTTCGCTGAATTTCATGAAGCTATTCAGGGCCTCTTCACCCATCAATAAATTATAAACATCCGGAAGTCTTTCTTCAACATTTAAGGTCTCGGAGCACCCACCCAACAAAACCCCCATATATTGAAGTGCAGCAGCCCAATAATAAAGTTTAAAATCAGGTAATGCCAAGCCTCCTTTTGCCAAGGGAAGAGTCATAAATCGTAAAGCCCTCCTAGTCTTGCCGTGTGCCCACACAAAGCGGTTGACCAAGTGCTCTAGCTCATTAAACCATTGTTTCCCGAATTCTAATGGGATAGCCCTAAACAGATAGAGTATTTTTGGCAAAAATACCATTTTAATCACATTACACCGCCCCACCAGTGACAAATGCAGATTATGAAATTTGACAAAATCTTTTCTGGCCTTTTGAATTATGGGATTAATGTTTATTGCAACCACGTCTTTCAATTCAGGAGTTATAGTGATACCTAAATATACCGCTGAGTCAGTCATCCGAGGATCCAATAGATTTATCAAACAGTTGGTAACTATCTGAGTCTTCCCTTTATTTAGGGCATACCCAGAAAGCTCGCCAAATACCAATGCCAGCTCTTCAACGGCTGCAATTGCTTCTAATGGTTTGGGAGTAACTAGTGCGATATCATCCGCATAAGCGAGTACTTTTGTTGTAATGTCATGAAACAGCATTGGTTCGATTTCTTGGCAAGCTGCAAGGAGCCGCAGTAGTGGATCAATGTAAATGGCAAAAAGCAAAGGTGAGCATGGACACCCTTGCCGAGTACCCCGCTTAATCACAATGGGCGCAGTATACTTCCCATTTATTCTCAAGCGTGCTGTTGGTGCCAAATATATTGCGCGGATAGCATTAATAAACCCTGACCCGATTCCGAACCATTTCAGTACCTCCCATAGAAAGCCCCAGGAGACCCTATCAAAAGCCTTTTCTGCATCCAGGAGCAGCAAAGCCATCGGGTCTCCTGAGACTTCTGCTGCATCAAATAGAGTAATTACCCGGCGCGTATGTTCTGTCGTCCCCCTCCCAGGTATAAACCCATGCTGGCATGGATGAATGGTATCTGCGATGATGTTGTTCAGTTTGGTGGCAAGGGCTTTTGAGAAAATTTTAGCATCACTATTTATAAGAGTAATTGGCCGGTATGATCCCGGTTCCTGAGGTGGCTTCCATTTCTTTAAAAAAATTATAATATCGGCACCTGCCCAAGAGGCTGGGGCCGACCCGCCGGTTTGAACACATAGAATGGTTTCCACCAGAACTGCTCCCAGCTCATCCCAAAAAATCTTATAAAACTCCAGGGGAATCTGGTCAGGTCCAGTAGCCTTACCTGAGGGGAGATCTCTTAATGCGTCAGAAATTTCTTCCTGTGTCAAAACTGCATCTAGTTTCTCCCTCTCCTGAGGTTCAATTCTATGTAGCGGTATGCCACTAAGGAAGTCCTGAATTGAGTTCTGTGAGACCTGAGGGCCTTCACCATATAGGCGACAGTAAAATTGTCTAAATACTTCCTGGATACCAGAAGGGTCTATAACTAAATTACCGACATCATCAATAATTTCATTTATCTCATTCCTTACGCTCCTTTGTCGAAGTCTAACTGCAAGTGTATGGCCAACCCTCTCACTAAATTCATGGCAGTGCTCCCTTTTTGCTAGGAAGCATTCAGATGCTTTTACGGCAGCTCGTTCTCCAATTTCTGCTTTGGCCCATGCAAGCCGATGCAGAATATCATCAGTAGCTAAGCCAGATTTTAGTGCAGCAACCAATTCCTCCTCGATCTTAGTTAGGTTTTTATAAAGCGTTTCCTCAAGGAGCTTCAACCTCTTATGCCTGGACAAACTAAAGCTCAATGTCTCCCCTCTGACGCCCGCTTTAAAGGCGTCCCAGACGACGCCTACAGTAGTGCTATACCTATTTATATCAAAGAAGGCCTTAATCCAACCCTTCATATAATGAACATAATCCGGATCAAATAGCCCTCTTTCAAAGGTCCAAATTCGCTCAATTTGTTCTCTTTTCTCAAAAGCTAGCGTAAGAACAAGAGGGTTATGGTCTGACAATATCCTAGGGGATTTCTACATTTTCGCCTGATGAACTAGAGAATGAGACACAAAAAAATAATCTAATCTAAAAATAGCGTTATGTGGGGCAGAATAAAACGTGCAGCCATTATCCCCATTAGCTAAGTGATCCCATAAGTCGATAAGTCCATGATTATTGACTAAATTGGTGAGTGCCCTAAAAACCTTTTTCTTTCGGCCAGTGTATTTATCAGCGGCAGTATCCCAGAGACCCCCAAGTCCATCGATATTAAAATCGCCACACACTATAAGCGGAGCAGACCAATTAACTAATTCATCATCCAGCAACTCTAATATCTCCGGATCATCTGCCGTTGAACCATACACTGAACATACAGTGACTAACATCCCCTGGATAGAACATTCTACAAGTGCCCAACGCCCCCATCTATCTGATAAAACCCTTTTGGCGATAATATCTTTCCTACGAGTAAGGATAGCGAACCCTCTAGTTTTAGTGCCTTGCTTAGTTGCCACCAAAAGCCTAAAACCAAGTTGCTCTAAAATTCTGGACCTATCCCCCTCTATATGTGTCTCCTGAACACACAAGACATCTGCCCGCATTGTTTTCAGAATTATAGCCGCCCTTTGTCGCTTAAATTGGTCATTGAGCCCACATATATTGATTGAAACAAATCTAATATTTAATACATTCATAAAGCAATATTGAATACATTCCCTGCCATTTCAAGCGACTTATGGATTGCCTTTTTCCTAGAAATAGCCATAACCACTCCTTCCGAGTTACAAATGGGCAATAGACCATATTCATCAAAGCTAGTATCTGAAAAATTCCTCAAACAGTGTTTTGTGCTGTGCTGAAGCCTACCACCCTGATGACCTTGCCCCAACCCCCTCCCACCCCCAGCAGCCCAACCCCCCCAACCCCCCCTCCCCTACCACCCAAACAGGCAAATAGGTCAGCCGTGACCTATGTGTGGCTACCAATCTCACGTCTCGAGCTGCCACCGAGACTCTGCACCTCTGCCGTCAATAAAGAAAGAAGTAAACAACAAAAAAAAACAACCCTATTTTAACTAGAAAGGGGGCCCACCCGACCCAACACCCCAGATTCAAGAAAGTGTACATCAATCAGCAAGTGCCACTACTTAAAAAATACAAAGCTCAATGGTATTAGTCAGGCAGAGAGGAATAGAAATCAATACAGCCCCCAGCCATCCTGTAGATCCCAATCGGCTTATCGTCCTGAGGCCCCCCGCCCTCCTACATCCTTCAGCTCTGCCAGGAATTCTTGAGCTTTTACCTCTGATGAGAGCATTCGTACCCGCCCACTCGTAATAACTTTAAGGCGGGCAGGAAATAATAAATATGCTTCAGAGCCCACCCCCTGAAACGCAGATATCATCTGTCGAAGCCTCCACCGGCGTTCAACAGTAACATGACAGAAGTCAGGGCGGGCAAAGAAGGTATGTCCATCAAATGTCCGTTTGGAATTGGGTCTGCCCATATCTATTATAGCCTGTCTGAGAAGAAAGTTTCCGATATAGATCAGAATGGCTCTTGGTTGCTCATCATGCCTGCTCTCATTGTTTCTTCTCTGCACCATAGGGAAGCGATGAGCCCGTTGAACTTCCATTTCCCAGTTCCAATGAGCAAGCTCCGGGAGTGCACCTTTTAACAGAGACACCACAAAGGCCATTATGTTACTCCCTTCTGCATTTTCGGCAATGCCCAGTAAGCGAACATTGTTCCGCCGTTGGCGGTTCTCGAAATCTTCGAGTTTCCAGGCAACATCAGTGGATTGTTTCTCATGCAAATTAATGGACTCCTGTATTTTTACAACCTCCTCTTCCAGCGCCACTGTTCTATCCTCCACATGGGTAACTCTCTCTGCCATTTCTGTGCAAAGCTTATTGACCTTACGGATGGAAATTTGTAGTTTTTTGGTAGCCTGATGTGATCTTCTGCTTTCCATTCTTGCCTCCCCCTGCATCTGTTTTAATGTGGAGTAAACTAGGTCTAACGTTGGCGGAGTTGATGGACCAGGGGGGGCTGTTGAGCCACCGGATCCAGCCTGCGCATCAGTATCATAAACCTGGCTAGTAGCGGCATAATCCCATTCCAGCTTTTTTGCAGCGGCCACATCAAATTTAGCCGGGCTCCTTCTAGATCTTGATCTGTGTTTTGAATAAACGGCCTTTGTGCGACAGTTTTTAAGCACAGTGGAGGATCCTCCAGTGTCAGTCTCTTCTGAAGAAATAACATCACTCGAAGCCAGTGACTCTGAATCGTCATTGAGTGAATAAAACTGATCCCCCTCGGGAGATCCATGCATCCGTTCAGGGCCCTAAGCTTTGCCTTTGCCTTTACTTATGGGTTCTGACGAGGGGACACATTGAGTTAATACAGCGCGAGGGGAGTTGCTGTTAACTCCACTAGTAACTTTAGTTCTGTGCTTGCCATTCATCATTACTTTGTTCACAATAACTGTGAGGGGCTCTGACAAGTTATCGCCTTCAGAGGCACCCCCTATAACCAGATCAGGAGCATCTGAGTTTGCCAATTCAGAGTCCCCAGGATTCGCAGCCATAGAGCTCGAGTCGTTTACCTAAGGATCCAGTGTAGACAGGATCCGATCCACTGACAAGCCCTGCTCCTGACCGGTTTCTGCATGCAGCTCTACGTGGTGTTCGTCATCCTCGGGGGCCTCCGTTCCTGCCAGCGGAAGATTTGTGAAGTTATCCGCCACCTGAGTGATGGCAGCGGGAGCGATGGACGGAACCAGAGAGAAGGCTTCAATCACCGTTGTCTGCCTTAGCGCAACTTCCACAGTTGCTGGGGAAGCCGACTCTCGCCAGAGACACTGGCGTCTTTCCCGCTGCCATCTGCTCCCTTGGGTTGTCCGCCACGCCGTGAGTGAATCGGAGCCCTTGCTGAGCGTAAAGCGGGATTAGCAGCGTTAACAATGTTGGCGCCCGGAGCTCCGGCCGCTCCTCCAACACCGGCACCCACACCCCCGGGGAGATTGGGAGCCTTAGCAGCCTTAACAGTTTTTGGAGCCATATTCCTTGTGAGCCAACAGCGGTCCGCACGAGAAGTATAGGAGCAGCGCCAGAAACCGCGTGATAAGGAGCAGATTACAGCAGAGAACGATCTGGTTTTTAACAGATAACCAATGTCCAGCAGCCTCATACCAGCCAAAGGTAAGCGTCAGTGCAGGTGTTTTTTCAGATTTTCATCCCTAAACGCATTCTAATCACTAGCAGAGAGGAGAGTCCCGGCAGCAGCTCTCATTGAGGTCAGTCAGCAGCCATCTTGCCCTACACTCCATACTGTGCTTCACTTTGTGATGTGCGTTGTCTGTGGTCACACATCTGACTGACATTTGCTTACTGCACCAGTGGGCTAGTTGACAAAGACTGTGAATAGGTGTTGTGTCTGTGCATTGAACCGTATTTCCTGGCAACATCAGTGTAGGCGATGAGTCAGGTGGCCTTGGTGTGTATATGTTGTGTAGCCCTGGTGGTGTGTCTCCCTCATATGTGTCACGTTGCCATGACTCACATGCCTGTGTTGTACTTGCTGTAGCAGTTAGCATGCACAGTGTAATTTCGCAGGTCATCATCTCCATGACAGAAACCACGTTGGAATCACAACAGAGGCAGGTATGGTGTATTAGTGTGTTTATTGTCATACATGTGTGAGTATAGTGCACAGGATGGTGGGTGCTGTACATTGTGATTGTAATCCAAAGTTCCTAGATGATTTGGAAGTCCTGGTAGCAGAAATGTCCTGAGTAAAGTCCACAGTCATCTGATACATTGGTCCAACTTGTACTCCCCATGTCATGTGGGGGAGTTGTGTTGCATTCAACAGGGTGAACAATTTGCGCACAAAGGTGATTATCCAGAACAGGTTTTGGCTTCCTGGGGGTTGCGCATGGCCATCGGCCTCTCAGTTGCCCTTCCTCGGACGACCCCTCTTCTTTGGGGGGACCCTCAAGTGCAGGCTGCTGCGGTGCAGGGGACTCTCCGCCAGAGTCATCCTCCCTCCCTGTGGCAGTTGCAGTTGTTTCAGCACCAGATGTTGTGGGCACACAGGGAGGTGTTGACATGTTGCTGCTCATCTGGCGGAGGCATTGTAATATGTCCCTATGCACCGCCGTCATCTCTTGCAGTGTCCCCCACTTGGACTCCATGCGGGACATGTGTAAGTCCAAGCGGGCATGATGGGCAGCCTGCTGCTGTCGTATGTCCCTGAGGATCCCCACTACCTGGCTGAGCTCTCCGGTGCTGGTCTGGTACGCATCGGCTATGCGTACCAGTTGTGGGTCATCATGCAGTCCAGACCCCTCTGCGAGCAGCGACCTATGTCTACCACCCCTCCCACCACCCCTGGCGACACGTGCAGTACCTGAGGTGGCACGCACAGGTGACCCTGGGCCCCCTTGGGGGTTGTTGGTGGTGTTGGTGTCCATAGCCCCACGTTGGGCAAGGGTCCGTGTGCTGGTGGTGGTCCTTGGTCTGTCCGTGTCGGCAGGGGTGGTTTGTGTGTTGTCAGTCGTTGGAAGGGTGGGTGCAGGGGGTGCAGCTGGTGGTCCTGCTGGTGCTGCATGATGACTCGCTCCAGAGGTGCCAGGTAGGTCTTCGTCATCCGAGGAGGGCAGAGGCTGTTCCACACCAGTGAGCTCCGTTTCCCCTGGATCCTGGGACAGGGACTCCTCAGCGTCTGCTGCTGTGTCCCCATCATCACCTGTTTTTGGGAGACACACACAATGTATGTTATGTTTCTGCAGGCATCAATGGTTGACACACCTGACAGTTGTGACTGTACCTCTGGATGCGGGCCTGTACATTGCATTGTCCTAAGGTGTCACAGTCAGAGGTTGATATTGGTGTAGCACATTGTCCTGCATACTTTGAGCATTTCAATTTGAATGTTGGGGTGTGTACATGGTCTGCATTGGTTGTATTTGGTTGACATCCGGCCCTCCTTCTCCCCCCAGCCCAGTTATCCCACCATGAAGCATGCCACCCTTGCAGTGGGTTCAGGTTGACTCTCAGGATGTCAGTGAGTGGTGTCCTGCTGTTGGTTGGTGCCCAGTTCCCAGCAGGGCCTTGTGCTCCCCACAGCAGTACCCACTGTCAGCCATCTTGTCAGTTCTTTTCCACTCCCTGTGATGTGCACATGGTTCAGGGTGGTGTTGATGGGACAGTTGTGGGGGTGACCAATATCTGTGACTGCCACTCCCATCATGCTATTGCCTCCACCCCCCTTCCCAGCATGCCCATGCTTCCTTCCTTTTGACTCTGCTTCCTGTGGGGTTGTGTGCCTGTGCTGACAAGATGGCTAGACAGTGTTATCCTGGGGTTAGTTTTCCTACAAGTCCCATGTGTGTCCCTGTGCTTCACACAGCATGACCCAGGGTTGTGGTTATTTGTGGGATATTTGATTAGAGTGTGAGGCAATGCATTCTCCCAGGTGAGTTGTGTGGAGTTTGTGTTAGGGGTGTGTGTGAGTGGAGCTGCTGGTAACTATGGTCAGTGCTGTCAGTCCTCCTTCCCACCCAGCCAGATATCCCACCATGGAACGTGCTTCCATTGCAGGGAGTGCAAGTTGTCTTTCAGGATGTCAGTCAGTGGTGTCCTGCTGTTGGTTGGTGCACAGTTCCCAGCAGGGCCTTCTGCTCCCCACAGCAGTACCCAGTGTCAGCCATCTTGTCAGTTCTTTGCCACTCCCTGTGATGTGCGCATGGTTCAGGGTGGTGTTGATGGGACAGTTGTGAGGGTGAACAATATCTGTGACTACCACTCCCATCATGCTATTGCCTCCACCCCCTTCCCAGCATGCCCATACTTCCTTCCTTTTGAGTGTACTTCACTGTGTGTGTGTGTGACAGCAATGGCAAGATGGCTGACAGTGGTGTCCTGCTGTTGGTTGGTGCCCAGTTCCCAGCAGGGCCTTGTGCTCCTCACAACATAGCACCAGTGTCAGACATCTTTGATGTGGCTTTTCACTACCTGGTAGGTGTGCATGCTTTAATGTGAGCTTGCTGGGCCATGCGGGTGGGGGATGTTGAGCTGTGACTACCACTCCCATCATGCTATTGCCTCCACCCCCTTCCCAGCATGCCCATACTTCCTTCCTTTTGAGTGTACTTCACTGTGTGTGAGTGTGACAGCAATGGCAAGATGGCTGACAGTGGTGTCCTGCTGTTGGTTGGTGCCCAGTTCCCAGCAGGGCCTTGTGCTCCCCACAACATAGCACCAGTGTCAGACATCTTTGATGTGGCTTTTCACTACCTGGTAGGTGTGCATGCTTTAGTGTGAGCTTGCTGGGCCATGCGGGTGGGGGATGTTGAGCTGTGACTACCACTCCCATCATGCTATTGCCTCCACCGCCCTTCCCAGCATGCCCATACTTCCTTCCTTTTGAGTGTACTTCACTGTGTGTGAGTGTGACAGCAATGGCAAGATGGCTGACAGTGGTGTCCTGCTGTTGGTTGGTGCCCAGTTCCCAGCAGGGCCTTGTGCTCCCCACAACATAGCACCAGTGTCAGACATCTTTGATGTGGCTTTTCACTACCTGGTAGGTGTGCATGCTTTAGTGTGAGCTTGCTGGGCCATGCGGGTGAGGGATGTTGAGCTGTGACTACCACTCCCATCATGCTATTGCCTCCACCCCCCTTCCCAGCATGCCCATACTTCCTTCCTTTTGAGTGTACTTCACTGTGTGTGAGTGTGACAGCAATGGCAAGATGGCTGACAGTTGTGTCCTGCTGTTGGTTGGTGCCCAGTTCCCAGCAGGGCCTTGTGCTCCCCACGACTGAGCACCAGTGTCAGACATCTTTGATGTGGCTTTTGACTCCCTGTGAGGTGTGCATGCTTGGGTGTGATCTTGCTGGGCCATGTGGGTGGGGATGTTGGGCTGTGACTACCACTCCCATCATGCTATTGCTTCCACCCCCCTTCCCAGCATGCCCATGCTTCCTTCCTTTTGACTCTGCTTCCCTGTGGGGTTGTGTGCCTGTGCTGACAAGATGGCTGACAGTGTTATCCTGGGGTTAGTTTGGCTACAAGTCCCATGTGTGTCCCTGTGCTTCACACAGCATGACCCAGGGTTGTGGTTCTTTGTGGGATATTTGATTAGAGTGTGAGGCAATGCATTCTCCCAGGTGAGTTGTGTGGAGTTTGTGTTAGGGGTGTGTGTGAGTGGAGCTGCTGGTAACTATGGTCAGTGCTGTCAGTCCTCCTTCCCACCCAGCCAGATTTCCCACCATGGAACGTGCTTCCGTTGCAGGGAGTGCAAGTTGTCTTTCAGGATGTCAGTCAGTGGTGTCCTGCTGTTGGTTGGTGCACAGTTGCCAGCAGGGCCTTGTGCTCCCCACAGCAGTAGCCAGTGTCAGCCATCTTGTCAGTTGTTTTCCACTCCCTGTGATGTGAGCATGGTTCATGGTGGTGTTGATGTGCGCATTGTGAGGGTGGGCAATATCTGTGACTACGACTCCCATGATGATATTGGCTACACTGACTTGCCCAGCATACACAGGATTTCTTCCTTTCAGTGGGCTTCACTGTGAGGTGGTGTTGTAGTGGTGGCTACATGTCTGGATGTGTTTGTTAGTTATACATGTGCCACTGCCTAGCTGTAGTTGTAGTTGTGTTTGTACATGTGATGACAGTTACATATCACTATGAGATGGCATGTGTTGTGTTTATCTGACTGACATACACATTTTGGGATGATTCTGTTTTGGTTGCTGTGGATTTGCTAAGGGTGCATGGTTTGACTCTCCCCTTGACAGTGATGTGTGTGTATTGTCGCACAATATTATGTACATTTGTTGTGTACTCACCAGGCTCTGGGATGTTTTCTAGTCCATATACGCTCACTGGTGGTAGGATGGCCCGCACCTTCTCCTCCCAGGGCCTGAGGTATACTGGTTTGGCAGGAGGGCCACTGCCGGTGTGTTGGCTCAAGAGGTAGTCCTTCTTCAACAGGTCCCTGACCCTCCTGCGCATGTCATACCACCTGTTCTGGATGTCTCCTTTGTGCGCAAACATGGTGATTGTGCGTTCACCCTGTCGACAATCCTCTCCCACATCTTGGTTTTCTGCGACATGGGGGTTTGTTGGACCAGTGTACCAAACAGCTGTGGCTCTACCCTGAGGATCTCATCTACCAGGACTTCCAATTCACTATCTAGGAACTTTTGATTCTTCTTTGGGGGCATGGTGATGGGTGGTGGTGGTGTGTGATGTGTGTGGGGGTGTGCAAGGGAGGGTGTGTGAGTGTGTGTTTTGCTGGGTGTATGTGAGGGTGCTATTTGTTGAGGTGCTGCTGGTGTGTGGCTTGTGTGATGGATGAGCTGTGAGTGTGTGTGTGGTTGCTGTCTGTTGGTGTTGAGTGCTGGCAGGTAATTTGAATTTGCAAAGGATCATGGTAGGGATTTGTGTCCTTTATATGGGTGGAGTTGTGGGTGTGTCTTTGTTCCCTGTTTCCCCCAGTATTTATTGGCTTTGTAATTGCTTGTTTGGCCTTTTTTTGTGTGTTTTTTCCTTAGTACTTTTTGTGCATGTAGGAGACGTTCTTCTGACCGAGTCGGACCCTGCAGTTGTCTCGTGCGAGCTTCTCCGATTCATTCACGCTGTGTTTGTGCTGTTTTCTGTGCTGCGTACGCGTCGGTCGCGGTGTATTGGGTTGCTTCGGCTCGCAGTTTTGTATGCGTGTCGGTCGTACGACTTGGGCTCCGTGCGACTCGGTCGTGTTTTCCACGCGTTGCATCGTACTTGGCGGGTCGGAGTTCGCGGGTACGTTTCGTTCGGGATTCTTCCTGGTGCGTGTCGGTCGGTTCGATTCTTGTGCTTTTCCGGCCGGATAGCTGTTTTCCGCGCGGTTGGGTCGTTCGGCTTGTGTTCCGTAGGAGTCGGTCGGATTTTGCACGCTTCTCATCGTACTTTGCGGGTCGGGCTGCATCGGTACGTGTCGGTCGGAATGAATTCCGGCTCCGAGTCAATCGGTTTGTTTTCCGGCCCGAATCGGAATCGGCCCCTAAGTGTTTTGCCCAGAATCCCAGGATATTGAGCCGATGCAGAGACTCGAACCTCGTTCCCTTGTTCCAAAAATCTGCAGCTCTGGCCTAAGAACGCATCCTCGCCTAGTGTTTTTGTAAGCCAGGTCAGTAATGCCTCTGTGGATGCAGATGCATCGATCACTCCCATGTCACTTACCGAACAGCACCAGCTAGGGGGTCGATTCCGATTCGGGCCGGAAAAAGCACCGACCGACTCGGAGCCGGAAAAATTACCGACCGACACGTACCAGTGGCGCCCGACACGCCAAGTACGATGCAAGCCGCGATAAATCCGACCGACACGTTAGGAAACCAAGCCGACCGACCGAGCCGCTCGGAAAATAGCAATCCGGCCGGAAAAACACGCGAATCCAACCGACCGACACGCACCCGGAACAAATCCGACCGAATCGTACCCGCCAACTCCAAACCGCAAAGTACGATGCAAGGCGCGAAAAACACGACCGAGTCGGACGGAGGACAAGCCGTACGACCGACACGCATACAAAACCGAGCCGAAGCAACACAATACACCGCGACCGACTCGTACGCAGCATACAAAACTGCACAAACACAGCGTGAACGAAACGGAAAACACCGTACGAGACCAATGCAGGGTCCGACTCGGTCACAAGAACGTTTCCAACATACACAAACAGCACAAAGGAAAAATCAACCAAAAAAAGGCCAAACAAGCAATTACCAAGCCAATAAATACTGGGGGGGTGGGGACAGAGAACAAAGACACACCCACAACTCCACCTATATAAAGGACACAAATCACTACCATGAGCCTTTGCAAATGCCATTCCACTGCCAGCACCCAAGAGAAAGCAACCACACACCCACAGCTCATCCCTCACACAAGCCACACACCAGCAGCACACCAACAAATACCTACCTCACATACACCCAGCACAACACACACCCACACACCCTCACCTGCACACCAACACACACATCACCCACCATCACCACCCATCACCATGCCCCCCAAGAAGAATCACAAGTTCCTAGATTGTGAATTGGAAGTCCTGGTAGACGAGATCCTCAGGGTAGAGCCACAGCTATTTGGCACATTGGTCCAACAGACCCCCATGTCGCAGAAAACCAAGATGTGGGAGAGGATCATCAACAGGGTGAACGCCCAATCACCATGTCGGCGCACAAAGACCGACATCCAGAACAGGTGGTATGACGTGCGCAGGAGGGTACGGAAACTGCTGAAGCAAGACTACATCAACAGCCAACACACCGGCAGTGGCCCTCCTGCCAAGCCAATATACCTCAGGCCCTGGGAGGAGAAGGTGCGGGCCATCCTACCGCCAGTGAGCACATATGGACTAGAGGACATCCCAGAGCCTGGTGAGTACACAACAAATGTACACAATATACTGCCACAAAACACACACACATCACTGTCAAGGGGAGAGTCAAACCATGCACTCATAGCAATCACACAGCAACCAGAACAGAATCATCCCAAAATGTGTATGTCAGTCAGAGAAACACAACACATGCCATCAAAAAAGTCACATCCAACTGTGCCAACACATGTACAAACACAACCACAACTACAGCTAGGCAGTGGCACAAATAGAACTAACAAACACATCCACACATGTAGCCACCACAACAACACCAACACACAGTGAAGACCACTCAAAGGAAGGAATTCTGTGTATGCTGGCCAAGTCAGTGTAGCCAATAGCATCATGGGAGTCGCAGTCACACATATTGCCCCCCACAACTGTCCCATCAACACCACCCTGAACCATGCCCACATCACAGGGAGTGGAGAAGGACTCACAAGATGGCTGACACTGGCTACTGCTGTGGGGAGCACAAGGCCCTGCTGCCAACTGTGCACCAACAAACAGCAGGACACCACTGACTGACATCCTGAGAGACAACTTCCACTCCCTGCAATGCAAGCACGTTCCATGGTGGGATATCTGGCTGGCTGGCTGGGTGGGAAGGGGGACTTGCAGCACTGACTATAGTCACCAGCACCTCCTCTCACCCCCCCCAACACAAACTCCACAGTACCCACCTGGTAGAATGCAATGCCCTCCATCCTAACACAAGATCCCACAAAGCACCACCACCCTGGGTTATGTTGTGTGAAGCACAGGGACACTCTTGGGACTCTTAGCCAAACAACTGCCAGGACAACACTCCCAGCCATCCTGTCAGCACAGCCAGCCCACCCCACAGGGAAGCAGAGTCAAAAGGAAGGAAGCATGGGCATGCTGGGAAGGGGGTGGAGGCAATAGCATGATGGGAGTCGTAGGCACAGACATTGCTCAGCCTCACAACTGGCCCATCAACACCACCCTGAACCATGCTCACATCACAGGGAGTGGAGAAGGACTCACAAGATGGCTGACACTGGCTACTGCTGTGGGGAGCACAAGGCCCTGCTGGCAACTGTGCACCAACAAACAGCAGGACACCACTGACTGACATCTTGAAAGACAACTTTCACTCCCTGCAATGCAAGCACGTTCCATGGTGGGATATCTGGCTGGCTGGCTGGGTGGGAAGGGGGACTTGCAGCACTGACTATAGTCACCAGCACCTCCCCTCACCCCCCCCCCCAACACAAACTCCACAGTACCCACCTGGTAGAATGCAATGCCCTCCATCCTAACACAAGATCCCACAAAGCACCACCACCCTGGGTTATGTTGTGTGAAGCACAGGGACACTCTTGGGACTCTTAGCCAAACAACTGCCAGGACAACACTCCCAGCCATCCTGTCAGCACAGCCAGCCCACCCCACAGGGAAGCAGAGTCAAAAGGAAGGAAGCATGGGCATGCTGGGAAGGGGGTGGAGGCAATAGCATGATGGGAGTCGTAGGCACAGACATAGCTCACCCCCACAACTGTCCCATCAACACCACCCTGAACCATGCTCACATCACAGGGAGTGGAGAAGGACTCACAAGATGGCTGACACTGGCTACTGCTGTGGGGAGCACAAGGCCCTGCTGGCAACTGTGCACCAACAAACAGCAGGACACCACTGACTGACATCCTGAGAGACAACTTCCACTCCCTGCAATGCAAGCACGTTCCATGGTGGGATATCTGGCTGGCTGGCTGGGTGGGAAGGGGGACTTGCAGCACTGACTATAGTCACCAGCACCTCCCCTCACCCCCCCAACACAAACTCCACAGTACCCACCTGGTAGAATGCAATGCCCTCCATCCTAACACAAGATCCCACAAAGCACCACCACCCTGGGTTATGTTGTGTGAAGCACAGGGACACTCTTGGGACTCTTAGCCAAACAACTGCCAGGACAACACTCCCAGCCATCCTGTCAGCACAGCCAGCCCACCCCACAGGGAAGCAGAGTCAAAAGGAAGGAAGCATGGGCATGCTGGGAAGGGGGTGGAGGCAATAGCATGATGGGAGTCGTAGGCACAGACATTGCTCAGCCTCACAACTGGCCCATCAACACCACCCTGAACCATGCTCACATCACAGGGAGTGGAGAAGGACTCACAAGATGGCTGACACTGGCTACTGCTGTGGGGAGCACAAGGCCCTGCTGGCAACTGTGCACCAACAAACAGCAGGACACCACTGACTGACATCTTGAAAGACAACTTTCACTCCCTGCAATGCAAGCACGTTCCATGGTGGGATGTCTGGCTGGCTGGCTGGGTGGGAAGGGGGACTTGCAGCACTGACTATAGTCACCAGCACCTCCCCTCACCCCCCCCAACACAAACTCCACAGTACCCACCTGGTAGAATGCAATGCCCTCCATCCTAACACAAGATCCCACAAAGCACCACCACCCTGGGTTATGTTGTGTGAAGCACAGGGACACTCTTGGGACTCTTAGCCAAACAACTGCCAGGACAACACTCCCAGCCATCCTGTCAGCACAGCCAGCCCACCCCACAGGGAAGCAGAGTCAAAAGGAAGGAAGCATGGGCATGCTGGGAAGGGGGTGGAGGCAATAGCATGATGGGAGTCGTAGTCACAGACATAGCTCACCCCCACAACTGTCCCATCAACACCACCCTGAACCATGCTCACATCACAGGGAGTGGAGAAGGACTCACAAGATGGCTGACACTGGCTACTGCTGTGGGGAGCACAAGGCCCTGCTGGCAACTGTGCACCAACAAACAGCAGGACACCACTGACTGACATCCTGAGAGACAACTTCCACTCCCTGCAATGCAAGCACGTTCCATGGTGGGATAACTGACTGGGTGGGTGGGTGGGTGGGAAGGAGGTCTGGCTGTCAACCAAACACAATCAATGCAGACCATGTTCACACCCCAGAGAATACATAGAAATGCCCAAATAATGCAGGACTATGTGCCACACCAATATCAACCCCTGACTTTGACGACTTAGGACAATACAATGTACAGGCCCGCACCCCGAGGCACAGTCACAACTGTCAGGTGTGTCAACCACTGATGCCTGCAGAAACATGAAATACATTGTTTGTGTCTCCCAAAAACAGGTGATGATAGGGACACAGCAGCAGACGCTGAGGAGTCCCAGTCCCAGGCTCAAGAGGATGCCGAGCTCACTGGCGTCGTACAGCCTCTGTCCTCCTCGGACGATGAACAACCTGGCACATCCGGTGCAAGTCAACTTGCTGCACCAGCAGGACCACCAGCTGCAGCACCAGCAGGTCCACCAGCTGCACCCTCTGCACCCACCCCTCCAACGACTGTCACCACGAATACCATCCCTGCCGACATGGACAGAATAAGGAACAACACCAGCGCAGTGACCCTGGACCAACCTGGGGCCATGGACACCACCACCACCACCCCCCCAAGGTGGACCAGGGTTATCTGTGCGTGCAACTGCACACACTGCACATGTCAGCAGGGGTGGTGGGAGGGGTGGGAGACAGAGGTCGCTGCTTGCAGACGTTGCTGGTGTGCATGAAGACCCACAACTGGTACGCATAGCTGATGCGTACCAGTCCAGCACCGGAGAGCTCAGCCAGGTAGTGGGGCTCCTCAGAGACATCAAACAGCAGCAGGCTGCCCATCATGCCCGCTTGGACTCCCACATGTCCCACGTGGAGTCACACATGTCAAGTGTGGACTCACACATGTCCCGCGTGGAGTCCAAGTGGGATGTACTACATGAGATGACGGCGGTGCACAGGGACATTTTACAATGCCTCCGCCAGATGAACAGCAACCAGTCCACACCTCCCTGTGTGCCAACAACATCTGGTACCTTACAAACTGCAACTGCCACAGGGAAGGAGGAGGACTCTGGCGGAGAGTCCCCTGCACCGCAGCAGCCTGCACTTGAGGGCCCCCCCCCAAGAAGAGGGGTCGTCCGAGGAGGGGAAAGTGAGAGGCTGATGGCCAAGCGCAACTCCCAGGAAGCCTGAACCTGTTCTGGATTTTCGCCTTTGTGCACAGACTGTTCACCCTGTTGATGGCAACACTACTCCCACACATTGCATGGGGAGTACAAGTTGGAACAATGTGTCAGACAACTGTGGCCCCGATACTGGGGATCCTGTCTACCTGGACTTTCAATTCACCTAGGAACTTGGGATTGCAAGATTCATGTACAGCACAATCCATCCTATGCACTATTAACACAGATGTATCACAATAAACACACTAATACACCATACTTGCCTCTGTCGTGATTCCAACGTGGGTGCTGTTATGGGGATGATGAACTGCAAAATTACACTGTGTATGCGAACTGCAACAGCAAGGACAACACAGGCATGTGAGTACAGGCAACGTGACACATATGAGGGAGACACACCACCAGGGCTACACAACACATACACACCTAGGCCATCTGACTCATTGCCTACACTGATGTTGCCAGGGAAGACGGTGCAATGCACAGACACCACACCCATTCCCAGTTGTAGTCAAGTAGCCCACAGGTGCAGTAAGCAAATGGCAGTCAAATGTGTGACCACAGACAACGCACATCACTAAGTGAAGCACAGGTTTATTACACAGTAGCAACATGCCGTAACCACTACAGATGCAAGGTAACCCCACCTGGTAGCGGGCACACAGTCAACAACTGTAGACGGAAGGAAGTCCATGGGTGTGGCGCACATCACCTGTAGGGACACAACAGCTACCAGCCTGGATGTGCAATCACGTCGTCGGTGGACACAGTTGACCAAACGAATCTGAAAGTACCCTGTGAAGGACAGAAATGACACACAGTCAAAAGCAATGCAGTACAGGACAGATCAGCAAAACTCATGCACAATACATGTTACAAGATACCCACCCAGAACCAAGTTAGCATGTCAACACTGTTGGGGAGTACAGCCCACCTGTCACCACACATCGCAACACACATCCTGTCAAGTAGCCCATGGACACACTCCAACAGCACCAGAGCACCACCCACACATCATGCCAACTCACATCATTCACATAACACCTCAGGATACTCACATTCAGCTAAAGAAGTTGGTGATGAGCTGTGTGCGGACATCACCATCACCATCATCATCATCATCATCGTCACTGGCATCGTGGTCCAGGCCAGGATCCTCCACAGGTGGCGGATGTTGGTCATCGTCATCCTGGATGAGAGGCAACTCCTTCCGCACTGCCAGGTTGTGGAGCATGCAGCAGACGATGATAATCTTGCACACTTTCGCAGGGGCATATGGGAGGGACCCTCCGGTCTTGTCCAGGCAGCGGAAGCGGCTCTTCAGGAGACCAAAGGTCCGCTCAATCACTCTCCTGGTCCGACCATGTGCCTCATTGTAGCGCATCTGGGCAGGTGTCACAGGGTTCCTGAGGGGTGTCAGCAACCACGGCATGTTGGGGTATCCCGAGTCACCTACGGACAGACAAGTGCACATCAGCTGACTTGGAAAAGTGGGCGGAATACTACAGATCAGATCACACACAATGGCACAAAGTCAGTACACACCGACAAGCCAGGCACGCTGGTTCTGCATCTGTGCCATCAACCTGGGGATGCGACTACTCCTCATCACAAAGGCATCGTGTGCTGAACCAGGGAAACGGGCACACACGTGTGTGATGGTCATGTCTGCAAGACACACCACCAGTGCATTGACCGAGTGGTAGTGCTTGCGGTTCCTGTAGGCCTGCTCCTGGGCCTGTGGTGGTACCAAAGCCACATGTGTCCCATCAATGGAGCCAATTACATGCGGCATCCTCCCCAGGGCATAAAAGTCACTCTTCACGTCAGTGAGTCGTCGCAGTCTAGGGAAATATATGTACCGGTTCAGGAAGAGCAACATTGCCGCCAAGAAATCGCGGAGCACACGGCTGAACATGGTCTGTGACATCCCACCAGCAGACGCCACAGTATGTTGGAAGGTACCGGTGGCAAAGAAGTGTAGGGCTGCCATCACCTTCACCTTGGGGGTCAGCGCTGTAGGATACGGCCGGCCAGGCTGCAAATGTGGGGACAACTGCACTGCAAAATCCTCAATCAGCTGCCTGGTGAAGCGGTACCGTCGGATGCTGTCCCGTTCCACCATCGTTGCCAGGTCTGGGAATGGCCGATGGACAGCAGGAGCCCTGCAGTGCAGAGGAGAAGTAAGCAAGATCGTCAGTCACCCCACATATGCGGCATTGAACACACTCAAGATCCCAACATACATCATCATGAGGCACAACTACATGAAGTGTGCAGTACCGGAACGACATGTATGGTACATACATGGCCAACATCTGTCAACACGGTCCTACAGGTGGCATCAATTTGTCCCAGGTTGGCCCATTGGATATCATGATGCTGTGTCACAGTCACCCCCCAGTGACATGTGAGGACAGATGTGCCCCAGGCACCACAGCTCAACGACAGGCACATTCCCAGGGACCCTGTAATGCCACATGGACACTGGCATCACCTGGAGTATCATGTGTACACCACAGCAAAACAAACATGACCCCCACAGGTAGTGGCCACACTTGCCATGGCAGGAGAGCCATGGACGTCTGTGACACACACGCACAACATCAGAGTCCATGCACACACAACGTGGATGTGGAGACTGTCTCCCATTGTGCACATGAAATCAGAGACATTGTAAACACTACATGCACAAAGACTGTGGAGGGCCATCACTATTGTGCCACTGGGACACCCTGGCTCAAACATACCGTCCCACATGGGACTCACGGGGTATGTGACATGACATACACAAACACCACTGTGAAATGTGACCATGACACATGCACAGATATGAACAGTTGCACATCACAGTGGTCACGTACACGTAACACCCAGGATCCTGTCCCCATGAACACGTGCACAGCCTGGGGGTGGCTGCCCACAGGTGACACCCACAGGACAACATGTACACCAACATACACACAATAGGAAATGCAGCCTTACATACCTTATGATAAGGTTTGGACAGGCTGTCGTGATGTAGGTGTGCCCCTCACTCCCTGGGAGCTATCTGTGGCTGGCATATGTCCATCTGAGACAGGCATGCTGACCTATGCCAGTCACATATACAGTGATGCGTTGAACAGCAATGGACCGATCGGTGCCTCCGGCCGGCCCATTGCTTTCAATGTGTGCGGGTACGCGTTGTACCCCTGTGCGCGTTGAACTGCAATGGACCGATCGGTGCCTCCGGCCGGCCCATTGCTTTCAATGTGTGCGGGTACGCGTTGTACCCCTGTGCGCGTTGAACTGCAATGGACCGATCGGTGCCTCCGGCCGGCCCATTGCTTTCAATGTGTGCGGGTACGCGTTGTACCCCTGTGCGCGTTGAACTGCAATGGACCGATCGGTGCCTCCGGCCGGCCCATTGCTTTCAATGTGTGCGGGTACGCGTTGTACCCCTGTGCGCGTTGAACTGCAATGGACCGATCGGTGCCTCCGGCCGGCCCATTGCTTTCAATGTGTGCGGGTACGCGTTGTACCCCTGTGCGCGTTGAACTGCAATGGACCGATCGGTGCCTCCGGCCGGCCCATTGCTTTCAATGTGTGCGGGTACGCGTTGTACCCCTGTGCGCGTTGAACTGCAATGGACCGATCGGTGCCTCCGGCCGGCCCATTGCTTTCAATGTGTGCGGGTACGCGTTGTACCCCTGTGCGCGTTGAACTGCAATGGACCGATCGGTGCCTCCGGCCGGCCCATTGCTTTCAATGTGTGCGGGTACGCGTTGTACCCCTGTGCGCGTTGAACTGCAATGGACCGATCGGTGCCTCCGGCCGGCCCATTGCTTTCAATGTGTGCGGGTACGCGTTGTACCCCTGTGCGCGTTGAACTGCAATGGACCGATCGGTGCCTCCGGCCGGCCCATTGCTTTCAATGTGTGCGGGTACGCGTTGTACCCCTGTGCGCGTTGTACCTCAATGGACCGATCGGTGCGCACCCATTGACAATGGGCTTGCCTGGCAACGGACGCGTTTTCGAATTTCGAACGAGTCGGTTGCTGGAAAATCAGTTGGTTACCCACAACAATGTTGCAAAATCATGTATGTCATGAGGTTGAAGTTTCGAAGGATGCTGTGGGCGTGTTTTGGTGCTGCTATTCCATGGATTGGCCAGATTCAGAAGATGCAAACGACTTGGACCTATCACTTTGGACACAAGGGACAGTATCTGCCTCTCCAGCACATATA
Source organism: Calotriton arnoldi (assembly GCA_963921515.1). Classification (NCBI taxonomy): domain Eukaryota; kingdom Metazoa; phylum Chordata; class Amphibia; order Caudata; family Salamandridae; genus Calotriton; species Calotriton arnoldi. The sequence continues at coordinate 1,224,907 of CAWUFW010004777.1, forward strand.
TATTGCTGCCTGTTCCCCTGAGAGCCCACTTGCCTGCACTACATGCTCCAGGACGACATCTGCCACTGCACTGCTGCTGTCTCTGCCCCTCTGGACCCTGCAATGGCACGTACTGTGGAGAGAGCCCCAGCCTTCAGCCTTGAGGAGAACCAGGCCCTGCTGGACAGCCTACTTCCACAGTACAGCAAGCTGTATGGGACACCAGGGGAGCAGGTGAGTGTTCTGTGCACTGCCTTTCTGAATGTGCATTTTGTCTGACTAGCAAGGCTGAGAGTCAGCACACCACTGGCTAGCAGGCTCACTGAGTAGTTGTCACCCCCCATAGTGTGTAGTGACTTGCACTGGACAGGTATGGTGCAGTGACAGTGCTTCTGAACAGGGTTTTACTCCCCATGCAATGATACCATGTAGTGACTTCTGGAAAACTGTCCATGGGCAGCCGTGCACTGCCTGGGTACACCATGTGCCCCTGTGATTGCGACATGTATATGCAACTGTGTCATGCACGGATATGTTGCATGTGTAGTAATGGCCTTATCACTTTGTCATCCTGACAGGCTTCTGCCCATCGGAAGCATGAGATATGGAAGGACATCGTCCGGGCTGTCCGGTCCGTGGGGGTCTACAAGCGCCGGATCCGCAACTGCCAAAAGAGGTGGCAGGACCTTCGGGGCTGGACCCGGAGGATTGCACGGGTCCAGCTGAAGCTGTCGCCTCCTCGCAGGAGGGGCGGAACACGGACCCTGACCCCCACATGCTCAGGATCCTGGCGGTGGTCTTTCCAGACCTGGATGGGCAGCTGAAGGCCAGAGAGCAGCAAGGAGGGGGTGAGTCAAAGACTGCACTGTGTACTCTGTCTAACATGCTATGTGCCCTCCTCGGGCCTGGTTAAACTGCCACAGTACGGCAGTCATGTTGTCCAGGAGCCATGTCCCTCTATTGTGCACTGCCCACTCCTCATCTGATACCCAGGTGTGGCCCTTACATGCAGGGAATTCTGTCACTTAGGACTGTGTCCTTGCAGTTTGCTTGACTCAAGGTGGGAGACAGCATCTGTTTCCCTGACTCTGTGGTGGGCATCATGGGTGGGTCCATTGCTTACACAATGCCTGTATTCTGACATGTATTCAGCGTGTTACTTTGATCTGTGGTCCAATTGCTGAGCTGATCCACCACATGTGGCTGGGGTACCTGGCACACACCCATGCTGCGGGTGGGAACAATGTTTGGGCCCCAGGAGTATGTATATGACGTGTGTCACACATACTTAGCCAGCTGCCTACAGTCCAGGGCTCATCCCTCATTCATGTGGGGCTGGACAGTCATGCCTACTCCAGGCCATACAATACACTCTGTACTCCCACTCCCGTGTATCAGCGGACACATTGTGCACAGTGATTTGACCCCTCAGGTGTCTGCCTCTGTGTCAGTGTGCTGTGGATTATTCGCCAGGACTGCTGTGGAGTTTCTTGGTACGGGCTCAGCATGCCACTGGAGATGTGACCATAGGAGACGATACTTGTGTGACACATAGGTGTCTGATTAGCTGCCCATGCAGACTGGGGCATGTAAATGTGAAGTTCAGGCAGCTGTTCCCCATGCACAGCAGAGTGTGAGGGGCTCAGGTTCAGAGGGTAGTGTCACAGGTCTCCCATATGTCCAATAGGTATGACCTGGACAGATGAGGGTTAAGAGGATGTGTTGTGGGGGGATGTACATGTGCACTTGTGCAGCTCCAGGACTTGCATTCCCCATGACCTACTATTGTGACACAGTGCAGAGTGTTGTTGTCTGGCTGCAAAGTCATACATCACTGAGCCAGTGATGTATGACTTTGCAGTCATGCCTCCGCCATGGCATGTGTCTACTGATTGGTGAGCCTGCAGGGGAGTGACATGTGCTACATGCACACCATAGTGGCGCTGGCTATCAGGACATGGGTGCATCATGGTGTCTGTTGCTGGTATGCATCACATGCATTTCCTATTTGACTCTGGGCATCCCTTACATCCGGTAACCTGTACTGACTCAGTGGCAAGAGCTGTGATGTGTCCACACCGTGTCCTCTGCACTGTCCAACTACTGTGTACTTGGTGCATGTGTCAACACTGGGGTGTTGCAATCCAACAGACACCAGACAGATGGGTGCAAGGCCATGTGGGATGTGAGTGCCATGCTTGGCATCAGACTGACAATTGACTTCTCCTGTTCAATTAGTGCACTTTTAGCAATGTACAACTAATGATGCCAGGGCTTGCTCTGTGATGTGCTGTGCTCACAGTGGTGTGTGCGTTATGTGCAGGTGACTGATGTCTGTCTGTTTCCCCATTGTTTGCAGATACATCCACGGCCACGGAAGGGGACAGCTCCACGGACCAGGAGGAGCCGGAGAGCCAGACTCGGTCAGCAGCCGAGGAGTGGTCAGAGGGACCCAGTGGCACGGAGGGCGAGGGGAGCCACACCGAGGAGTCCTCAGCAGCATCCACCTCAGCTGAGGACCAGAGCAACTCGGAGGATGACTCCCTTGTGGAGGCGGGTGTCAGCAGCCACCACACCCCAGCTAGTGTTGCTGTCCCCGCCACCACCAGCACCACCACCGCCCTCCCATCGGCTCCCATTCCCCAGGTCCGTGGAGGCTCCCATGTCCGGGAGCGTGTCTCCTTTGGGCCAGGCACCGCACCCCTGCCCCTGTGTCCCCTGCTGCCCTGAGTGAGGAGTCTGTGTACCTCCTTCGCCAGCTCCATGTAGGGCAGACAGCCATGCTGAGTGTCCTCCATGCGCACACCGCGCTGTTGACTCAGCTGGTGTCGTTCATGGAGGGCATCTCATCGGGCATGTCTGACCTACAGAGGGGCAATAGGTCCATGGACTCCTCCCTGACGGCAGCAGTGTCCCTCCTCAAACAGTCCCTCACCCCTCCTGCCTCTGCTCCATCCACACTCCCCAGCACCTTACCCATCCCAGGCACACACACACCGGCACAGGCACACACCAGCACACACACATCCAGCACACTGACACACACGCCAATGACAAAACGCACACGCACGCACATTCAGGGGACTGAAGCCAGACTCACAGGGGATGGGGCCCTGGAACACACACACGCATCCACATGCACTGCGCAGTCCTCAGTTCCCTCTCCCTCCAAAGCACCCTCCCTTGCCTCACCTGCAACCCCAAAGTCACAGCAGCTCTTCCTCTGTGACCTCGGCCTCTTCCCCACCGATGAAGCTGCTCCAGCATCCCGGGGGAAGAGGAAGCCCACCCACACGGAGCAGAGTGCCCCTCGCCCCCGGACACCCTCCCCCAGGCGCAGACGGACTGAGGCCCCCACCCGCAAGTCCCCCCGGAGTGCTAAGAGCAAGACCCCGCCACCGCCCTGCAGCTCAGGCACAAGGTCTCCGTCCTCCATCCCTCAGGCCCCCACTGCACAGGTGCCCCACCACACCCTGCCCCAGGTTCCCCCACCCACAGATATACCATCCCCAAGATGCTCCGGCCTTCTCCCCTGCCACTTGCTCTCCCAGCACCACACCCCCCGCTGCGCTTGTCTGTGCCACTGATGTGGTGAGGGTGTCCTCCCCCTCTGTCCAACCCACCTTGCCTGTTCCCCATTCTCCTCCCCTGGAGGTAGGCACTGCAGTGGAGTCCACTACCGCCCTGTCTGACTTGGGCACTGCAGTGGCGGACCTGTCCACCCCATCTGCAGGGTCCACTGCAGTTGTGCCGGCACCCACGACATCTGTGTCATGCCCCCCAGTTGTGCCGGCACACACCATGTCAGACACCTCCACTGCAGTTGTCAGTGGCTCTCCAGCACCCACCACCCCTTCCCTGACTCCCCCTGGTGAGCCCTGATCCTGTCCCTGCGGTGCCTGGCCTGCCCCCCGGTTGCCCCTCCTAGTGGATTGTCCCTGGTATTGTGCAGGCATGCGTAGGGTGACATCTGCCAGTGTCACCCTGTTTGAACTTTGACAATGGACTGGCCATTGGCCTTTGCTCTAATTTCTTCTGGACGTCGTTATCAAACAACACATATGCTGAATAAAGCAACTTTCTTTTCTCTAGTGCTCATGCTTCAGATGTACATGTTGTTGGTGCAGCTAACCATGCCCTTGCTGCAGTGATGGTGATATCTGGTCTCATGATTATGAAGTGTCACTGTGCAGGAACCCATGTGGTCCAGGGGGAATGTGTCCTATCATGTGGTGTATCCATGTCATCAATAGCAGCATCTGAGGGTGTCATGTGTTCAGTATTTGGCAATGGGTTTCCTACTTACATTGGCAATTTCATATCTGTGGCTTCCACCCCTGCACATCTGTTGTGCCTGCCATCGTTGCATTTGTCTACTTCCCTGACCGTGTTGCCATCTCCAGTGGACATGCAGGTTTGGGCATCAATGGGGAGGGACTCATCCGTGTAGTCAGTGCAACATTGCTATACAAGTGTGTTGGATCTGTGCTGATGATTCCGTTGGCACATCCATGACCAGGCTGATGTGATGGGAGCCCTCATTTGGTGCTAATTGTTGATTGTGTGACCAAGTGCTCAGCTGACATGATGGGGCCCTACTGAGGCAACATATGGCACAGCTTTCCTCACACAGGAGTGGAGTCCCCTCATGGCAGTGTGCACACGTGTGACATTGCCTGCGCCCAAGGTGTGTGTTGTATGTGCATGTCTGTGTGTTCACTTCCATTCATCTGCGCATGCTGTGATCCCTAGTGTTGTACCTGTTTGTGATGCTTGCTGACTTGAGCTATGTTCCCCCAAAGTCTTCTCCCTGTGTTCTCTGTGATGTGGGTGCATGGCACATTACTGGTCATCAGGGTGTCACCCATAGGTGTGTTTGCTGTCAGGGCAGAGTTTGTGTGCAGACGCAGATGGGTCACAGTCAGGTTTCCCTTTGGCACTTGTTGTTTGCCCCTGTCATGTGATTTCCAGTTTGTGTTATCTTTCAGTGATTGTGACACGTTGTGTGTGTGACTGCTGGCACTCCTTAGGGTCCGGGCTGCAATGTTGGTTGTTGTCTATGTGTGTTCTTTGTGGGTGACCTTGGCTTCTTCATTGGTGTGTGACTGTGGCTGGGATCCCATTGGTCGGTGTGGTATTGCCGTCATGTCCATGTACAGCGTAGTGTGCAGTGTGTCAGACATTCAGGAGTCTTGTTGAGTGTCCATGTGTGATGTGTTTCTACACCTTGGTTCCCACCCACCACCCTGGAATAGTCATGGGTGCATGTGCAATGTCACCAGTGCATGTGTACTTCACTGCTGCACATTGTTGGAGGTCGAGGGGTGTGGTCTTGAGTGTGTGCAGATGAGAGTTGTTGCCCGGCTAGTCCCCTGCCTCCATGTTGGCCTTGGCTTACTGGCCATGCTGATTGATTTGTGCTTGTGTAGGTGTGATGGTAGTTTGTTGCTCAGGACACCTGACTGTGGTTCACAGTGTGAACGACATTTAGCTTTGTCATCACAGTGGTATTTTTATTCAGCCCAGGGTCACCACATTGTGGGGGCCCTGGGGGTGGTGCTGTGGTGTGTCTGTGACTTGCTGTGTCAGTTGTTGTTCCTACGTGCCTGTGTGACATGTGTGTTTTGTGCTCCCTCTCACCTGTCAATGCCTGCTTGCCCACATAGGGGATTTGGATCCATGAGTTACCTTAGTGTGGCAGTGTATGCACATCTGTATGATTGGTATTCAGCTCTCCTCATGTGTTGTGTTGTTGCCTGGGGACACTGGCACCCCCACCCCTCACCTGCTGTGTATGATGACAGTGTTGGTCTGCCTGTTTGTGTTTGTGCATCTGCACCACTGCATTGGCATTTCTTGGGTGTGCCATTGGCTGTATGTTGTTTGGTGTGTTTCCCCTGCTGTCCCTGGGACTCCTAGGTCATCGGTCAGCACAGTGATCATGGTTTGTGTGTCCCATTGCTGCCATGGTATGGTATCTGTTCACCTCACATCTGCTGTCTCCACAGGGTATCTGCATTTGTGTGCCCATTGGTGCAAATATGTGGTTCTGCATTCTGATGGTCACTTCTGTCATTGTGTCATTGATGACTGTTGACGGTCTCAGCCCCCATGGGTGTTGTTTGTCTGCACATGGCCAAAGGAATGTTTCATTTGCACTGCAGTATTTGGCTCCCCCAATTTATGTTGCAATGGGACACATACACTACTTTGCCACAGATGAGTTTTTGGTTCTGTGACCAGGAATGATCCATGCAGTTTGGCAGTTGCAGCTCTTTCTTTGTCAACAATTACCTTTTGGTCACTGTGATGATGAGGGTGTAGACCCCATTGCCACAATGGTCAAAATGTGCTTCAGCTATGGACCCCACACTTGCCTTTTGGTCACTGTGATGATGGGGGTTTAGACCCCATTGCCACAATGGTCAAAATGTGCTTCAGCTATGGACCCCACACTTGCCTTTTGGTCACTGTGATGATGGGGGTTTAGACCCCATTGCCACAATGGTCAAAATGGGCTTCAGCTATGGACCCCACACTTGCCTTTTGGTCACTGTGATGATGGGGGTTTAGACCCCATTGCCACAATGGTCAAAATGTGCTTCAGCTATGGACCCCACACTTACCTTTTGGTCACTGTGATGATGGGGTTTAGACCCCATTGCCACAATGGTCAAAATGGGCTTCAGCTATGGACCCCACACTTGCCTTTTGGTCACTGTGATGATGGGGGTTTAGACCCCATTGCCACAATGGTCAAAATGTGCTTCAGCTATGGACCCCACACTTACCTTTTGGTCACTGTGATGATGGGGGTTTAGGCCCCATTGCCACAATGGTCATGGGCTGCTTGCATTGTGGGTGCCACACACAGATATGTGTGGCACATGTGCTAGGGGGTCACATTGTATGTTCAAAGTCATGTTCGGTGTTGTAGGCATTTGACACAGCCTGCTCACACGCTTGTCATGGTGGTGGGGGGATGTCTTAATCTTGCATTCCCTAGGTTGTGGTGTGCTTGTTGTGTCATGCATTGTCCATCCTATGAGTGGGGGTGGTAGTAGTGGTAGGCATCCAGCCCCCCTGGGTGAGGGTGGTAGTAGTGGTAGGCATCCTGCCCCCTGGCTAAGGGTGGTAGTAGTGGTAGGCATCCTGCCCCCTGGATGAGGGTGGTAGTAGTGGTGGGCATCCTGCCCCCTGGCTAAGGGTGGTAGTAGTGGTGGGCATCCTGCCCCCTGGCTAAGGGTGGTAGTAGTGGTGGGCATCCTGCCCCCTGGCTAAGTGTGGTAGTAGTGGTGGGCATCCTGCCCCCTGGTTAAGGGTGGTAGTAGTGGTAGGCATCCTGCCCCCTGGCTAAGGGTGGTAGTAGTGGTAGGCATCCTGCCCCCGTGGGTGAGGGTGGTAGTAGTGGTGGGCATCCTGCCCCCTGGCTAAGGGTGGTAGTAGTGGTGGGCATCCTGCCCCCTGGCTAAGGGTGGTAGTAGTGGTAGGCATCCTGCCCCCCTGGCTAAGGGTGGTAGTAGTGGTAGGCATCCTGCCCCCTGGCTAAGGGTGGTAGTAGTGGTGGGCATCCTGCCCCCTGGCTAAGGGTGGTAGTAGTGGTAGGCATCCTGCCCCCCTGGCTAAGGGTGGTAGTAGTGGTGGGCATCCTGCCCCCTGGCTAAGGGTGGTAGTAGTGGTGGGCATCCTGCCCCCTGGTTAAGGGTGGTAGTAGTGGTAGGCATCCTGCCCCCCTGGCTAAGGGTGGTAGTAGTGGTAGGCATCCTGCCCCCTGGCTAAGGGTGGTAGTAGTGGTAGGCATCCTGCCCCCTGGCTAAGGGTGGTAGTAGTGGTAGGCATCCTGCCCCCTGGCTAAGGGTGGTAGTAGTGGTAGGCATCCTGCCCCCTGGCTAAGGGTGGTAGTAGTGGTGGGCATCCTGCCCCCTGGCTAAGGGTGGTAGTAGTGGTAGGCATCCTGCCCCCTGGCTAAGGGTGGTAGTAGTGGTAGGCATCCTGCACCCCTGGCTAAGGGTGGTAGTAGTGGTAGGCATCCTGCCCCCTGGCTAAGGGTGGTAGTAGTGGTGGGCATCCTGCCCCCTGGCTAAGGGTGGTAGTAGTGGTAGGCATCCTGCCCCCCGTGGGTGAGGGTGGTAGTAGTGGTGGGCATCCTGCCCCCTGGCTAAGGGTGGTAGTAGTGGTGGGCATCCTGCCCCCTGGCTAAGGGTGGTAGTAGTGGTAGGCATCCTGCCCCCCTGGCTAAGGGTGGTAGTAGTGGTAGGCATCCTGCCCCCCTGGATGAGGGTGGTAGTAGTGGTGGGCATCCTGCCCCCTGGCTAAGGGTGGTAGTAGTGGTGGGCATCCTGCCCCCTGGTTAAGGGTGGTAGTAGTGGTAGGCATCCTGCCCCCTGGGTGAGGGTGGTAGTAGTGGTGGGCATCCTGCCCCCTGGCTAAGGGTGGTAGTAGTGGTGGGCATCCTGCCCCCTGGCTAAGGGTGGTAGTAGTGGTAGGCATCCTGCCCCCTGGCTAAGGGTGGTAGTAGTGGTAGGCATCCTGCCCCCCTGGATGAGGGTGGTAGTAGTGGTGGGCATCCTGCCCCCTGGCTAAGGGTGGTAGTAGTGGTGGGCATCCTGCCCCCTGGTTAAGGGTGGTAGTAGTGGTAGGCATCCTGCCCCCCTGGGTGAGGGTGGTAGTAGTGGTGGGCATCCTGCCCCCTGGCTAAGGGTGGTAGTAGTGGTGGGCATCCTGCCCCCCTGGCTAAGGGTGGTAGTAGTGGTAGGCATCCTGCCCCCCGGGTGAGGGTGGTAGTAGTGGTGGGCAACCTGCCCCCTGGCTAAGGGTGGTAGTAGTGGTGGGCATCCTGCCCCCTGGCTAAGGGTGGTAGTAGTGGTAGGCATCCAGCCCCCCTGGGTTGGGGTGGTGGCGCGCATTCAGGCCCCTGTGTGCATATGTGGCATTGGTGATGGGCATCCCGCCCCTATGGTGCTGCTGTTGCTGGTGTAAGTATATTCAGATTCCCAGTGTATGTGTGTGATGTGTCGTGTACGTGTTGTATGTGTTTTGTGGTTGGTGTCTGACTTACCTTCTGCGCCGTACGCGTCCGTGCCTGTTCCGGTAGTAGATGTAGAATATTGGTATGATCGGGACGAAGGGATTCATGGTTGGTTCGTGTCGTTCGTCCTTCTCGTTGCTTCGCGTCGTCCTCGTCGCTTCGCTCGTCCTCGCCGCCTCGCGTCGTCCTCGTCGGTGCCGTGTTCGTCTCGTAGCCGTGGATCGTGTTGTGGCGCGATTCGGAGCTTATGTGCGCCTCTCCCGGATGCTTTGACGTGCCGTGCGTAGCGACGGGTTCGGCGCGTACGGGAAGCGCATCGTACTTGTCCGGCCGGACGGGGCTGCATTTTCCCTGCCGTGCGACTCGATTCGGCGTTTCCGGATTCGCCTCGGTCGGAGAACAGGACCTGGTTTGGGTCAGTACGGCTCGGCCGGAATTTTTGCTGTTGTGCGCATCGTACTTGCTCGTTCGGTGTGCTGTACGGATCGGTCGGGAAACAGGCTTTCGCATGGCTTTTTTCCCGACCGAATGGTATTGGGTGCGCCTCCGACCGAGATCGGAATCGGCCCCTATGTGTCACAAATCACTGCACAAGTATCTGAATAAATGGCAGGCCCATGGAATACAGGAGTGGCACCTGCACATGCAAAAAATACACCAGACATGCATGTGTGGCCAGGATTTGAATTTCAATCTGCAGATCTAACCCTCCATTTTACTGCCACACAACAGTCATCTTTTCAACCTTTCCCAAAGGGAAAGCTACCATTCCTTAACTGTGTTTGCACCAGTCTTTTGCAGAAGGACTGATATAGTTCTAATGACACATTATCAGATATTTACAAATGATCTACTGCCCCTTGTGTGAAGCACTTCCAGAACCTCTCAGCATATATAGTAATGTGCTGGCTTAATTATGTCATGGTGTATATGTAAGAAAAGCAAGTAACTTAATAAACTATGGGTGGCTGATATTCAAGATTCGTAATCAAAAGGTTGCACACCCCTGAATATGAACAAGTGAAACAACCTATCCAAGCACCTTTACATATTTTGCTGAAAAGGTAGGACTGGTTGGGTCACTGACAGAATATCGAGTACCAGAATATCGAGATACAAAAATATCGGGGCATAAATATAGTTGTCAAAAATATCGACCTCCTATCTTCATAGTGGTAAGTACAAAAATATCGAAAAAAATATATCGTTGTTAAAAATATTGAAGTACAAAATTTCATTTTTTTTATATGTATAAAACATAATGTTAAATAATACATTTAACTTTTTTTTAAAAATTAGATTTATTTGTACATTTTAACAATTATAAGTAATAAATTTAATTTAAAAATATATTAAACATACATATATAAAATGTAATATATATATTTACTTAAAAATAATTAATAAATAATTTTAATTAATTATAAAATGTTACAAATATATTAAAAATTATAAATAAATATATATATACATACACCTGTAACATAACAATTATTTAAAAAAATATATATTATAAATTAAAATATTAAAATATTAAATATGTTTTAAACCTACATTTTACACTACATTGCGTGCAACAGTAGGGAAAGTGTTAGATAGCGTAAGGGAAAAAATTACAATTCCCACTCTAGCGAGTGCAACAGTTGGGAAAGTGTTGGACAGCGGAGAGGAATAATTTACTATTCCCACTCCAACGAGTGCAACAGTAGGGAAAGTGTTGGATAGCGGAGGGGAATCATTTACTATTCCCACTCCAATGAGTGTAACAGTAGGGAAAGTGTTGGATAGCGGAGGGGAAAAAATTACTATTCCCCCTCCAGCAAGTGCAACAGTAGGGAAAGTGTTGGATAGCGGAGGGATAAAAATTACTATTCCCACTCCAACAAGTGCAACAGTAGGGAAAGTGTTGGATAGGGGAGGGGTAAAAATTACTATTCCCACTCCAGTGAGTGCAACAGTAGGGAAAGTGTTGGATAGCGGAGGGGTAAAAATTACTATTCCCACTCCAATGAGTGCAACAGTAGGGAAAGTGTTGGATAGCGGAGGGGAATAATTTACTATTCCCAGTCCAATGAGTGCAACAGTAGGGAAAGTGTTGGATAGCGGAGGGGATAAAATTACTATTCCCACTCCTGTGAGCGCAACAGTAGGGAAAGTGTTGGATAGCGGAGGGGTAACATTTTCTATTCCCACTCCAGCGAATGCAACAGTAGGGAAAGTGTTGGATAGCGGAGGGGAATAATTTACTATTCCCACTCCAACAAGTGCAACAGTAGGGAAAGTGTTGGATAGTGGAGGGGATAAAATTACTATTCCAACTCCAGCGAATGCAACAGTAGGGAAAGTGTTGGATAGCGGAGGGGAATAATTTACTATTCCCACTCCAACAAGTGAAACAGTAGGGAAAGTGTTGGATAGCGGAGGGGATAAAATTACTATTCCGACTCCTGTGAGTGCAACAGTAGGGAAAGTGTTGGATAGCGGAGGGGTAAAAATTACTATTCCCACTCCAGCGAGTGCAACAGTAGGGAAAGTGTTGGATAGCGTAGGGGTAAAAATTACTATTCCCACTCCAACGAGTGCAACAGTAGGGAAAGTGTTGGATAGTGGAGGGGTAAAAATTACTATTCCCACTCCAGTGAGTGCAACAGTAGGGAAAGTGTTGGATAGTGGAGGGGTATAAATTACTATTCCCACTCCTGCGAATGCAGCAGTAGGGAAAGTGTTGGATTTCGGAGGGGTAAAAATTACTATTCCCACTAAATAAAATTCAAATTTAAAAACAAACAAAATATCAACTACAATACAAAATATAATACAAAAGCCAAAAACAAAACATATATAAAAATCTAAAAATTTACAAAACATAAAAACATATTATAATGTAGAAAAAATCTAAAATTTACATAAAAAGATTAATTTTTTTAATTTAACAAAAATTAACAAACAAATAAATATTTTGTAATAAAAATTAATTTTAATCAAAAAATATTTATTACATAAATGTAAGATTTTTTTTCCTACCCTATGACAGCACACAATTTACAACACACATCTAAATTGAAAAAAAAGTGTACCTCCATAATTAACACAATTAATTATCAATAAAACAATTATTAATAATTAAAAAACACATTTAAAAAGGTAAAAATTAATGTACTAACCAAATGTTACAGCTATAGAACCTAGATCCCCAAACAAAAAAAAATAGACAATTACCAAAAATATTTATCAATTAATAAATTAATATTAATGATCAAATAATGATTAATTAATTTAAACTAAGTTACTTTTCACCCTCTACCCCAATAAACACCAAAACACACACCTAAAAATATTTACACAATTTCCATAACTAATTTTACATTAATAAATTAATATCAATTAACAACAAATCATTAATTAATTTAAAAAAATGTACTTCCCACCATTTACCACTATAAACCCCACAACTCAGACACGCCGACTGCGCAAGATCCTCGCCGAACACCACCCACGGGCAGTTCTCGTGCAGACCCTGCCGCAAATCCTTCACCATCGACAGAGCCCCCGCGACCACCAAAGGAACGCCCGATGCACACACCACCAAAACCCTGACTTGCATCCTGCTCAACGTGCGCTCCCTGCACCGACACGCCATTGAGATCTGGGACCTGCTCGACACCCTCTTGCCCGACGTCGCCTTCTTCACGGAAACCTGGACCAACGCCACCTCCGGTCCAGACCTCGCCACCGCCATCCCTGACGGCTACAAGATCCAGAGAAAGGGCCTTTCAAACCGCCCAGGAGGAGGACTCGCCATCGCACACAAGACCCCCCTCCGCCTCTCCACATCCAGCACGAGTGACCCCCACTCCAACACAGAACACCTCCACTTCCAGATCCAGACAAGCCCCAGGACCACGCTACGCGGCACCCTCATCTACAGACCGCCAGGACCTCGCACCCACCACGCAACTACCGAGCTCGCCGCACCCCACGCCATCACCTCCACGGACTACATTCTACTCGGTGACCTGAACTTCCATCTCGACAACGGCAACGACCCCGACTCCACTACTCTCCCCTTCTCAACCTCGCCAACCTAGGGTTGAAGCAGCTCGTCAACACGCCCACCCACAGAGCGGGTCACACCCTCAACCCCATCTTCGCGGGAGGAACAAACATCCACTTCTGCCACACCACCCAGCCCCTCTGGACTGACCACCACTGCATCCACTTCACCTTCAACACCACCACCACACCCAAACCCGCCCTACGCCCGCCACGACGGAACTGGAGCAAAGTAACAGAGGATCACCTGAACACCACCCTCCGTCAACACCCCCCCCATCGCCGCGACCGACACCAACGCCGCAGCCAGGGAATTTCACCGCTGGGTCTCCCGCTGCGCTGACAAGCTCACACCCCTCCGCCCCCCCTCCAAACAACGCCCGCTGAAAGCCGCCTGGTTCACCACAGAACTTCAAGAAGCCAGACGCTCCTGCAGATGCCTAGAGAAAACCTGGCGAAACCTGAAAACCACGGAAGCACGGAACGACCACAAGAGCGCCCTGAAGGAATACCACCAGCGCATAAGAGACACCAAACGGACCTTCATAAGAGACAAAGTCCAGACCAACGCGACCAACGCCAAGAAACTGTTCAACGTCATACAGCAGTTTGCAAAACCCACCTGCGAAGCCACGGACGTCACACCTTCCCAGGGACTCTGCGACAAGCTCAGCTCCTACTTCCATCTGAAGATCAAGGCCCTCTACGACAACTTCAGCAAACCAACGACGAGCACCACCCCCCTACCCACCGCCGCCGATAAGCCGACCATCACGTCCTGGGATCCCGCTACCGTCGAACTCATCACAGCAACCATGAAGAAAACCCACTCAGGAGCCCCAACGTACCCCTGCCCACCGCACATCTTCCACAGGGCCGCCACCGTCATCGCACCCGAACTAGGACGCACCATCAACTCCTCCCTCAGATCAGGCATCTGCCCAGACTACTGGAAACGGGCGGAGGTAAAACCCCTCCTCAAGAAACCATCGGCCGACCCAACGGACCTGAAAAACTACCGGCCCATCTCTCTCCTCCCTTTTGCGGCCAAAGTCACCGAGAGAGTCGTAAACCCCCAGCTGACCGCCTTCATAGAGGAGAACTCCATCCTGGACGCCTCCCAGTCTGGATTCTGCAGCAACCACAGCACCAAGACCGCCCTCCTCGCCGCCACTGACGACATCCGCATGCTACTCGACCAGGGACACACTGCGGCCCTTATCCTTCTAGACCTCTCCACAGCCTTCGACACCGTTTCACATCGCACTCTCGCAACCAGACTGCACGACACGGGAATACAAGGAGCCGCCCTCGACTGGATCCAATCCTTCCTCTCTGGCAGAACCCAGAGGATCCGACTCCCTCCCTTCCTCTCCAAACCCACGGAAATCAACTGCGGAGTACCCCAGGGATCATCACTCAGTCCCACGCTCTTCAACATCTACATGGCCCCCCTCGCCGCCATCGTCAGACAACATGGACTCAGCATCGTATCCTACGCAGACGACACCCAGCTCATCCTCTCGCTCACAAAGAATCCCGAAGACACCAGACTCTGTTTCTAGGAAGGTATGAAGAACGTGGCAGCCTGGATGAAGGACAGCTGCCTGAAGCTAAACTCAGAGAAGACCGAGGTCCTCGTCCTCGGTCCCTGCACCTCCGCCTGGGACAACACCTGGTGGCCCTCCGCCCTCGGGAGCCCACCCTCCCCTACAGACCACGCTCGGAACCTCGGCATCATCCTTGACTCCTCCCTCTCCATGAACCGCCAGATCAATGCCGTCGCCTCCACTAGTTTCAACTGCCTTCGCATCCTCCGTAAGACGTTCAAGTGGATCCCCCCCGACTGCAGAAGGACCGTCACCCACGCACTCATTACCAGCAGATTGGACTACGGCAACGCCCTCTACGCGGTAATCAACAAAACTCTTCTGCACAGACTCCAGACCATTCAGAACGCCGCAGACAGACTCGTCCTTGGGACTCCGCGCCATGAGCACATGACTCAACACCTACGAGGCCTCCACTGGCTCCCCGTCAAGAAGAGGGTCACCTTCAAACTCCTCACCCACGCCTACAAATCCCTCCACAACATCGGACCCAAATACCTCAACGAGAGAGTATCCTTCCACGTACCCAAGAGGAACCTCCACTCCGCAGACCTCGCCCTGGCAGAGATCCCCCGCATCCGCAGAAACAGAACCGGCAGGAGAGCTTTCTCCTACATCGCAGCCAAAACCTGGACCGAGCTCCCTGTGAACATCAGACGCTCCCCGACCCTGCACACGTTCAGGAAGGACCTCAAGACCTGGCTCTTCGACTGATCCGGAGCCGCCCCCCCCCCCTCCAGCGCCTTGAGACCCTCATGGGTGAGTAGCACGCTTTACAAACCCCTGATTGATTGAATTCACACATCAAAATAATACACAATTGCCATATTTAAATTTTAATTAATTAATTAGCATTAATTAACAAATAATTAATTAATTATAAATAAATTACTTCCCACCATATTCCCCTATAAATACCACCACCAATTAAAACTTGACAGAATTAACATAATTAATTAACAAATAATTAATTAATTAATAACAATTAACAAGCAAAATATAAATAACTATTAATAAATTAATTCACACAACACTATAAAATAAAATTAAATAAATATTATATTAAAAATATTAATAAATGTATTACAATTAAATAATTCCCACCCTACTCCCCTATCAACCCACACCCCGCTCCTAGAAAAATAACACAATTAACATAATTACCAATTAATTAATAATAATTAACAACCAATTAATAAATAATTAATAATAAATTAATTTCCGCAATTAACAATGTAAAATATTAAATAAAAAAATATTATTTAATAAAAAAAGATTAATACTTTAATTATAATTAAATTACTTCCCACCCTATTTCCCTATAAACCCACAACCCACTCCTAAAAAAATGACACAATTAACATATTTACCAATTAATTAATCAATAAAAATGAACAGCCAAATATTAATAATTAATAATAAATTAATTCCCACAATTAACACTATAAAATCTAAATTAAATAAATACTAATAAATAAAAATGAATATTCAATGTATTATAATTAAATTACTTCCCATCCTATTCCCCTATAAACCCACAACCCACTACAGAACTAAAATGCAAAATTTAATTAAAATAAAATTAATAACTTCAAAAAATTTAAGACATATATTAAAAAACAAATGCAATACTTAGACAAAAAAATAGAGCACATACATTTAAAATACATACTAAAATGCATAACACTAACTAAAAAAACGATATTTTTAACAACTATATTTTTGCAAACGATATTAATGACCGATATTTTTGAAAACAATATTTCTTACCTTAAATTTGATATTCTTGACCACGATATTCTTGCAGTCGATATTTCTGTATCTCGATATTCTGCACTCGATATTAGTGCAAGTCGACATTTCCAACTCGATATTCTGACCCTTTACCGGACTGGTTTACGGCTGCACTTTAGATGTTGGGCAAGGTGACAACTGTATGTGAAGATGACCTTTAGGGTTTTGTTATCTCTGGGCTGGGTAGGTAGTACTTTGGAAATGATTTGAGGTTTTTTTTGAGAGGCTGGTAATTTGTTGGCAGCTTCAGCCACATTTGGGCAGTCTAATGGATGTTTTGATCTGACAGCTAAGACATTTCTAATTAAGAGCGAGAAGAGCATTTACGTATCAGCTTAAACAACCTGCGGGGCTTAAACATGTGCCTTGCCAAGTTTTGATTGTGTACATTATGAGCAATAGTGACTGTATTATGCGAAACTGAATACACCAACTATTAGTCACAAATCGAACAGAACTTTTGGGAATTATCAAATCGCTCAACACTTCTATTCATGGGCAAACAGAGATAGGAGCTAGTTTACAAATATCAAGAAGGCAAATTACCTGCAACTTCTTTCGGAAAGCAAACACACTATTCATACACATGTTTTCATTGCTTCTTGGTGTATCTTTTGGCAAAAATGCACGTGATACCAGTGTTATGAATTGGAAACTTGTGGTCTCTGTATGCCTTTATAAGCACAAAAGACTGGTGCTGTTTAATGCTGATGTGCCATACAGCATGTTTTAAATTTTCCTATTAAAATATTGAGCAATTTATTTTCATTTGGTGTTGCTGTTCTGCAAGGATTTGAGAGGACTGGGAACCTCCAGGTCCCATTCCAGAGAGTAATTAAAAAGGGACATTGAAACGGATCCCTTTTGGGCCTTATATATATGTCCTTAAATTCACAGGCAGAGACAGGAGACAATTTCTGAACAGTGAATGTAAAAACATTAGGGCAATCCATGTTATCGATTTAGTTCCTGTTTTTATTTGAGGCTTTACTTAATCTGCATTCCCTACTAGCGTTAGATATTTCCAAGTCTCAACACAGAGCAATGGTGACAGTAGCAGGCAGCATGCAAAATTCTGACACTCTGAGAAGCAACAAAGTGTGATGTTTCTGAAAAGTGGGCATTTATCCAGCACCTACGTTCAAATTAGGCAACTGCTTCCTAGACACAGAAAGTACGTGTTGGATAAATGGCCACTTTTCAGAAGCATCGGTCAGGCAGGCAGAATTTGGGATGCTGACAAATGCGTGCCAACTGCTACAGAAGGATGGGGGGCGAATACCCATGGCTGCCAATTTTTCAGTCTGCTTATGAGTGACATTTCTATACTTGGAGTGTACTAATGTATGACATTTCCTAGACTCAGGTGTGACTCTTCGAGTGACATTGTATTGGAAATGTAGCCAGTGACATTTCACCCAGTAGTGGCATTATTTTCCCCATAGCAGAGGGCGTGCCTTAACAGCCCAAGGATTATTCTACTGCAGACTTTGCAGGACTCCTAACGGGTGACATTTCCCAGAAGGACATCAGCACCCAACTATTAACTACACATGTGCTGTGTCTTTCCCCAAAGGCCTCTAGATACTACATTACTTTGGTGTCACTGACTGTGGTTTTTGAAAACTGAAAAGTAATATGAAATCCATAGTATTCAGCAGCAATAAATGTATTTCCTGTTGCTTAATTTTATGTCATGATTACATCAGAATGTATATTGAATAAACAATGACCATTTGTTATGTGTGAAACAGTTTGCCAGTTTCGAGTTTTCAATCCACAGACACTGCATTCTGGGACTTGTAGTTTCACTCTTCAAACAAGGAATTTGAGTTTAAGAATCTAAAGCGCAAAGTGATGCTTGCTACAAACCGATGTAGAACTGGGTGAAGGTTGTAATGTAATGTAATGTAAATGTAATTTATAGAGCGCATCTCATGCCCGGGGGCGTCTTGGCACTATTGAAGTCCGACTAAGGCAGCGGCAGTGTCTGCAACGGGTTGAGCGAGTGCGCAAGGTGCCTTCTAATCCTGTGTGAAGAGCCAGGTTTTTAAGGCTTTTCTAAAACTGAGTAAGGAGGGGGCTGTTTTCAGAGTCAGTGGCAGACTGTTCCAGAGCATTGCAGTAGCCCTGAAAAAGCTCTTCCCCCCAAGTGGCCTTCCTAAATGGGGGGACCATCAAGTTGTCTAACACAATGCGGTCATTTGGCAGCAATTACAATAAAGGGACTCCAGAGATGTTGCCTTAGTTTGTCATCCTATGTAACGTTCTTTCAGCACTGAAAAGCCCAGCCCTCCTCCTCAGCTAAGTTGAATGTGCCAGCTGATATCTCTGCTTATTTACCACCCGTTTCAAAATGATCATGTCTGTCTACTAGTTGACAGGGAGGGGGCAGGTGTTTGGGGTTGGCACTCTGAGCCAGAAAAAGGCTTCTGCAGTTTTGTCCCACAGAGAGTACATCTGCATCTGTCCAGAGGGGCAAACACCCAAATGTGAATGGTCAGCGGTGTCTCAGTCTGACTCAGAATCGTACAGACTGTGACATATTAGCTAAGCTGTCCAATAAGTTTATCTGAGAGTCAGAGAAGGCTCACCTCAGGTGCTGCAGTGTGCCCTGCTGTACTGGCTCCGAGGCGAGGTCCTATTTGGAGGCAGGCACTGACAGTTAATACTAATTGCTCAAAACGTGGCGTAAGCAGCAGCGCACGAGGCCCACTAAGGAGGCATGGCAGTACAATCCAGCGCCTGAATGAGGAGACAGAAAATGCACTTTGCAGGGGGTATGGAGAGGTTAATACCATGAACATGACCACGATTTCATGGAGTTAACCAGTGCTTAATTTGTAAAATAACAAGTGCCAGGGCCCTGTCCAAGAGGCCTCTGCAACTTGCACCACCCATTGCCCCGTCATCACTGCCAATGACGGTACCAAAACAACTTGCTCACCTGCAAGTGCGACAGTTCAAATTATTCGAGGTCCCCCTAACTAAAGGAATGGCTGGGGAGGTAGGTAGTAGTAATTTTTAATATACATTGTATTAATAAACAACCGTTGTTCTGCTCATCTCTAAATTAAATGAGAATCGCCACCATGTGGCAGATTGTCATAGTGTACTGTTGACAGTTAAGTGCTGGTGCTGAGCACTGGAAACCACTGGCTTAAATTAAGCACTGGAGTCAACTGAACTCACCTTAAATGTGTTGAAATGTAAATGTTATGCATTCACTCTGCCAGTGTATTGCTCTATGTAAAGTTAGCATTCGCTGTGCCATTTTGTATTCAGCCGCCATTTTGAGTCATGATCGAAGCTCATTTCTGTCTCACTTTGTCTGCCTCAGCAGAAAGCAGCTGCATTATTTTTTCTGTATTCCTCCAAGGCTGAGTTTCGCTGTACTAATGAATAGACTGTTTTTGCTATCACATACCTTTCGCACTAGATAGGCCTGCTCCCACCCTTAGAGCAGGGGGTACGGGCAGAGTAACCTTGACGCTGAGATAGCATGTACCCGGTCCTGGGATTGCAACTCATCTTTGTGTTTCTTCTTTGTTTACCAGCTACCAACTGGAAAATTCCAGTCTGGGCGTGTCTCAGTGATTTTGAAATGTACAATATACGTTGTCCTGGGGGTTGAAGTTAGTCCCTCTGCAGCAATCCAAGGAGGCTGGTCAGACCGGACTCCACTCGAGTATATTACTAATAAATACTTTGGTTTGTATTCTCTACTGTCTGACCGACTCTTCATTTGTTTGGAAGGCTGAGAGGTGGTCACGAGTGACCCGGGTGGCCCTAATCGGGTCACTTCCTTCAGTTGGCGCCCGAACAGGGACTCCATTGGGTGGCCCATCCTTGAGTGGGGAGGTCGGGGCCACGTCGGGCCTGACGGGCGGACCGGGGATCCCTGCACGAGAGAGTCTTGTACTCGCAGCTGCCCCGTCTGTCTGACCGGGCGGTGCCTCGTCCAGTGGTCATCCCCACTGGGGTCCTGAACGGCGAAACACTTGGATCTGACTGTTTGGTCCGAAGAGTCGGCAGTGGAAAATAACTTCGCTTAACCTGTGTGCACCAGGTGAGTTTGCTTTGGTTCTTTGTGGATATGGCGCCATTTTGATTTGTATTTGGCATGGTCTGAGGACCGTCTTTGGACAAGCGCTTGAATTTTTTTGAGTTCTTTGTGAACATGGTACCACTTTGGTTTGCATTTGATGAGGTCTGAGGACCAGTTTGGTAAGATATTTGCAAATATCTGCTCAGCATAAATAGTGAACCTGTTTTCTTTGAAAATGCCGTGTTTTAGTAAGGTGTTCTGTATGGGCTGTTGTTGTTGTTCTGCTGATACTCGATTGGAAGAAAGTCAGCCAGCGCCTCCAGAAGACACTCCAAATTTCAACATGTATGTAAAACATGGCCTTGGCCCTATTATGTTTAGTACGTTATCGCACAAATATATGAGGGACAAGGCCAAGTTGCAGTGGCCATTGACGGGCACTTTTGATGAACAGAAAATTAATTTTCTACAGGATAAATTGTTTGCGAAAAGAAGTAGGCAGTCAATGTTTGATTCCCTCAGAACATGGCAAAAGAAAGCTAAACAGAGACGAATGAAAGCAGAGAAAGAGGCCCGGAAGGGGAGAATGCAGACAGTAACTCAGAAAGTTGTAGCGCATGATAGAGAGAAAATAGAAAAAGGAATAGAGTGTGCTGATAGAAAATTTCACTTACAATGTGAAAAGTCTTATGTTGCCAGAGAAGAAACTGATACATTTGTGGAGGAATTGTTAGATGCTCGACCTCCACCCCTGTATGCTCCGCAGAAAATATATCCTGCTATCCCACAGCCTCAGTCATCTGTTTCTGCTGCCCCTGTTTCTTCTAATATTGATCAACATGTTTTGGCCACGGCACCTCCTGCCCTTTCTCTGGCTTCACCTTCTGCGGCTACTGTAACTGCCAGTCTCCCTGCTATGCCTATTGTTTCGGCATCTCTATCACCATCCCTCACACCCACGACACAGTCACTAGCAACATTGGTGCCTGCTCCTTCTGTTACTACTCCTTCTCTGTTCCCCCATTCCCCGACATTACTGAGTAGTGGAACGCCCGTACGCGGAATAGGAGAGCACGACTGGGCGACTGCTCGGGAGCGACTGGGGCGGATATTGATATGATCTGATGTGGGAGATGAATAGAAAAGGGCAGTAACCAATCATGCCGCTCAGTGGGCTCGTCACCCCATTTACAGTGTGGAAGATGTGTGGAGTGTGATCAGAGATTATGAGCCGTTTGTGCAGCAGCATGCCCTTAAGCACATGTCGGCTACTTTGATTGGACTGTGGGAACAGTGTTTCAATGATGTAGCACCCCAGATTATTTATGATGTTAGGGACCATGTATATGCTGCTGATATGGCACCTAGCGAGGTTTTTAATAATGTCATGACGCTGGTCGCTTATCGAGGTAGGCTGCTTGAGAAGAGCCCGAAGACAGTGTCCCAATTCCCGATGAGGGAAGTCCACCCCATATATCACTCTGAAATACCAGAGCTACGGGATCAGCATAACATTGTTACTAGACCCCGGGTAGAGGCCCGGTTCCAGGAACAATGGGTTTATACTCCATGTAAAAGGAGTGAGGTTTTGTCCCTTAAGACTCAGCTACCTGACCCTAGGAAGAATCCTACTGCATATTATAAGGAATTAAATGAGGCCGCTTCCTCAACAGTGATGACGCTTGCGGACATTGAAATGTTCTTTGGTTTATTAGTGCCCGTTGATAATTGGAGGCAGGTGCACACACAGGACCATGTTGTGGAATTGGGTGGTACTTGGGATCAGATTAAAGCATGGGACCAGGAGAGGAAGCCTGGTGAGAAGCCTAAAGCTGAGATACGAGCGTTGCCTGGTCGAATTATTACATATATGCACTCTCTTATCCCACCAAGAAGGGTAGATTGGGACAAGTTAACAGCATGTCGTCAGAAGAAAGATGAAAGTGTGTCTGATTTTTTCACTCGATTTGAAGGTGTGTTTTGGGATTTTAGTGGACAGGATTTGTCGGTGGAGGGGGGTGTCCGACTGTTCGTTAATAGATTTGTTACGAACCTGCTTCCTGAGATCGCGACTCGGTTGCAGGCTTCGGAGAGCATTGGACTACTCCTCCCCTTCTGTAATATTGAGTATGGCACAGTATTATGAACACAGGGAAAATGAGGAGAAGGAGAGGATGGAGAAAAAGCATAAGGAATTGAAGACGAAGGTGTTGTTGCGACAGGCTTCTCGAGGGAATGGTAGAGGATGAGGTGGTCCAGACCGACAGCTTCTGCGTACTAGCAGGAACACTATGCCTGTAGGGCCGAATCAGTGGGCGTATTGTAAGGAGGAGGGACATGGGCGTAGCGAGTGTCCGGTGTTGTTGCAGAAGGTGGCGATCCCGAGGGGCGAGGGTCTCATGGACGGGGTCGCGGAGACGGTGGCCACGACAGGGTTCAGGCAGTCGGGACATCAAAGGATCGTACTGATCAGAACTACTTTGACGACCCTAGGGGCTAACAGTACTACCACGATGACTATGACATAGACGAGGTGACGGGACTGTCTCGTAGCTAGGACAGCCAGGGACAGAGTGCGACAGAGATCAGCGCGGTCCTTACGTTACTGCAGATTTGCATGGCTCAGCTAAGGAATTTTTGGTGGATACAGGTGCTATGGATAGCTCTATTTCCCATTCACTGGTCCCCGGGGCGGCTCTGTCTGGCCATAATAATGTTTCGGTAGGATTTTCTGGTGTACCGGTTGTGAGCCCCATTTCCAAACCTCTCACATTGACTATAGGTCCTTTTGCTGTGGATTCGCCATTTTTATTAACATCTAATTGCGGAGAGAATTTGATGGGCTTAGATTTATTAAAGAAGTTGCATGCGACGATTTATTGTTCTCCGGAGGGAGTTTACATGACAATGGGACCGAATGTGGTCAGCTCTAAGCAGTGTCTGTTCAAAGATGCACCCCTCCCTGCTGAATTCAAGGATGTGCCGCCCACGTTGTGGGCAACAGGTGACACGGACGTAGGACTATTGCAGATTCCCCCAGTTTCTATCAAAGTTAAGGACAATGCCGTTTTGCCTCGTATTCCTCAGTACAAAATACCACAAGCAGGTGAGAGAGCTTTGTTGCGGATTATACAGGATCTGATTCAGTCAGGGGTTGTCGAAGAGACAACTGCGAATGTGTGTAATAGCCCCATTCTTCCCATTCTTAAGAGGGCACCTTCAGGCTCCTCTGATGATCATCCAGATGTTTATCGTTTTGTGATTGACTTGCGCAAAGTAAATAAAATAGTGGTTCCTCAGTTCCTGCTGGTCCCTGACATTACTACTCTTCTAACAATGATTCCTTCTTCTACTAAATTCTTTTCTGTCATTGATTTAAAAAACGCATTCTTTAGTATCCCGATCCATCCAGACAGCAGGCACTTGTTCGGTTTTAAACTGGCTGGCAGAAGCTTTAGATTCTGTCGAGCCCCTCAGGGCTATACTGAGAGCCCTAGTATATATAGCCAAGCCTTAAAAACACAATTGGACTCCCTCACGCTTCCCTCAGGTACCGTATTGCTTCAATATGTGGACGACCTTCTCATTGCTTCTAACACTAAAAAGGGTTGCAGGCAGTACGGTTGAATTGTTGCTGCATTTGGCACACCACGGACATAAAGAGTCCCTTTCCAAATTTCAGTATTGTCGACAGGAGGTCACCTACTTAGGTCACCTACTGTCGAAGGAGGGTAAGAGATTGACTCCTGAACTCATCAGTACCATTGTTAAAATGCCTATCCCTCAAACTCAAAAGGATGTACGTGCTTTTATTGGCATTACTTCCTATTGTCGGCACTGGATCCCTAACTACTCATAACTAACAAAGCCTCTGCTGGCACTAACTACTAAAGATGTGCATAAGCCATTGCCTTGGACGCCTGAATGTCAGCAGTCCTTTGAGCAATTAAAAGTTGAGCTTTGCTCTGCGTCTGTGCTTGGTACGCCAGATTATGTGAAGCCGTTCGTGCTGTACGTACACGAAGCGGCTGGTTTGCATGCTCTCTGTTTTAACACAGGCCTTTGGAGGTAAGCAACGGCTGTGTGCTTATTTTTCTGCGCTTCTTGACCCTGTCGCAAGAGCCCTCCCGAGCTGTCTAAGAGTGGTCGCGGCTGTGGCCGTCTCAATAAGACAATCGGCTGGGCTCGTACTTGATACTGACCTCACAGTCATGGTCCCCAATGCTGTGGATACCCTTTTAAATAAAACTAAGACACAGCACCTCACCAGTGCACGTCTGACCGGTTATGAGCTAACTCTCTTTGCACCGCATGTCAGGATTAAAAGATGTGCCACTCTGAACCCAGCCACGTTGCTACCCCTCCCTTCTGAGAGTGAGGAAATTGATATACATGATTGTATATTCCGCACGGAGGAGGAGACGAAAGGACGGGTAGACTTGACTGACGTTCCCTTATCTGACCCCCAAGGGGAACTATGTGTCGATGGCTCTTGTTTCAAGTTACGAGGTGGCACTACAACCGCCGCATATGCAATCACGACACTACACACAGTAGTTGAGACATCACAAGTTCCCTATCATCGGCTCAAGCTGCAGAGCTGGTTGCCCTTATTCGAGCCTGTGAGTTGAGTGAGGGACTGGCTGTCAATATCTATACTGACAGTCAGTACGCATTTGGAGTCGCTCATAATTTTGGACGACTTTGGACAGAAAGAGGGTTTCTCACTTCCCATGGGATGAAAATACAGCACGGCCCCCCCATACATAGGCTTTTATCGGCTTTGACACTCCCTAAGAAATTAACGACAATGAAGTGCAGCGCCCACGAGGCAATTACTGACAATGTGGGTAAAGGGAATGCATTTGCAGACCAGACAGCTAAGGAGACAGCCCGAATGAAGATGAAAAAGATGTTTGTAGCAGGTCCCGCTAGGTGGGTGCCTGAGGTTACCATGTTTGAGGATACGCTGGAAAGTGTCAAGGAGATACAGAGTGAGGCAACTATTAAGGAATTAGTGATATGGCAGGAAAGCACAGCACATTTGGATGAGGATGGGTGTTGGACTGATAAGTCAGGGAAACAGAGATGGATGCTGCCAGATGCATATGTTCTTCCTGTAGTCACTATGGCGCACGGGCCAGCTCACATTAGTGCGAAAGGTATTTGTAAGTTGTTAGACCCTGTATGGCCCAATGGTAACATCCCGAAGTCAGCCGCCCATTTAGTTAAATATTGTATGGTGTGTATGATGCACAATCCTGGAAAAGGTACTCCCACGCCCCCTGGTAATTTTGCACCTCCCACCTTTCCCTTTGAGGTTCTCTAGCTTGATTATATTGAAATGGATCGAGTCAATAATTTGAAATATGTGTTGGTGGTTGTCTGTGCATTCAGTAAGTGGGTTGAGGCATACCCCACCAAAGAAAATACAGCCATAGCGACTGCAAAAGTGCTCCTGAAGGAGTTCTTTTCTCGCTTCGGCTTGCCCCGTTTGATTTGGAGTGACAACGGAAGTCACTTCAACGCAGAAGTTATCCAGCTAGTTTGTGAGGGACTGCATATCAGACAAAAATTTCACGCTGCAAATCACCCCCAGTCAGCAGGTTTGGTTGAGAAGTACAACGGTACTCTCAAACTGAAACTGGCAATGATTCAGGAGAGCACAGGTTTGCAGTGGCCAGATGCTTTACCATTAGCCCTTTTGTCCACAAGAATGACTTGGGTCCAGAAACCCATTCCAGGACAGGATTGTCACCCTACGAGGTCGTGTTTGGGTGCCCGGCAAACGTTTGGGGCGTTTCGCAACCTCGTTGATTCTCAGAAATTGAATATCCTCTATTGGTGGATTATTTGTATGAGTTAACTAAAAGTCTGCGTTCTATTCACCAACAGATCCAGGAATCCCTTCCATCAGTACCTGAGGTGCCAGCCCACGACATCCGGCCTGGTGCCTTTTGTTGGTTTGCAATTTCCAGAGAAAGAAGAGTCTGGAGCCGAGGTGGAAGGGGCCAGTCCAGGTGCTCCTCTCCACCCGCACCACCATGAAGGTCAACGGCTGAAAGAATTGGATTCATTGCCAGCATTCTCGCAAAGTGCCTCTACCCTTACCCTACGATCAGTGGGTCCGTGAGGGCATCGGAGATTCCGAGTGTGAGAGAGTCCGCGGTTTGTTCCCTTTTCGGATGCCAAACTCACGTGGACCCAAACAGAGGCTGAGAACGATAAAATCCTAAATGCGGCAGTGCCCCCGGAGATTAAGGCAATTCTTCTTTCACTGGCCCCTCTGTGTATGACCCCCTTTTTCCTGACCCCTCTGTGCCTGGAGTAGCTAGGTACAATTTGCGCCCCCGACGGAGGAACAGTGCACCAAAGGAAAAGTCAGATTAGCAGGGATGGACTCGACAAGTCAGGCAACAGTAGCTTAGGGAGAGGCGAGAATTGGTGCATTGTTCAGACATTATACAGGGTAAGCGGAGTGTGCTCCCCAGGAGGGAAGTACATTACCCTGCAACGTGGGATACGGATCCGAGCTAGGACTGAGCAGCTCCACCGCCGGTGCTCAAAAGCGCCAACGTTGACGAACAATAGGAGTCTCCCAGTGAGGCTCAGATGGACACTGGGAGCATTTGCCCCCTTTTTTTGTCATTAATTCCATTGCATTCCTTTTTTTCTTGTTCACAATGTATCCATTCGGTCGGCCCATTACTGAGGAAGCGATACCAAAGGGGATGATGGACGGAGCGTTAGAGCAAATCAAACACTCACCCCCAGCCAACTGATCTGGGTTTAATCCATCATCATTCTTTAGCTCACTCCACCACCCCAGTTCAGACATGGCCATATGCAAATCAGTCTGACCCTGTGC
The DNA here is from genome assembly GCA_963921515.1 of Calotriton arnoldi. NCBI lineage: Eukaryota > Metazoa > Chordata > Amphibia > Caudata > Salamandridae > Calotriton > Calotriton arnoldi. Next base: position 1,252,287 of record CAWUFW010004777.1, read on the forward strand.
CTCATGGGAACAGTCCAGCCCGAACTGCCAAGCCATGTCTTCCCTGGACCGGAAACAAGCATCCTGGGACCGGTTTCGGGTTCAAAACCCTCATCAGCCAGGCTATCTTGAATCCAGTGGCAAAGTGAGCAAGGGACCCACGTCTGGGCATACCCTGCCAACTTAGGGCGAACAAAGCGATACCAAAGGGGATGATGGACGGAGCGTTAGAGCAAATCAAACACTCACCCCCAGTCAACTGATCTGGGTTTAATCCATCATCATTCTTTAGCTCACTCCACCACCCCAGTTCAGACATGGCCATATGCAAATCAGTCTGACCCTGTGCCTCATGGGAACAGTCCAGCCCGAACTGCCAAGCCATGTCTTCCCTGGACCGGAAACAAGCATCCTGGGACCGGTTTCGGGTTCAAAACCCTCATCAGCCAGGCTATCTTGAATCCAGTGGCAAAGTGAGCAAGGGACCCACGTCTGGGCATACCCTGCCAACTTAGGGCGAACAAAGCGATACCAAAGGGGATGATGGACGGAGCGTTAGAGCAAATCAAACACTCACCCCCAGTCAACTGATCTGGGTTTAATCCATCATCATTCTTTAGCTCACTCCACCACCCCAGTTCAGACATGGCCATATGCAAATCAGTCTGACCCTGTGCCTCATGGGAACAGTCCAGCCCGAACTGCCAAGCCATGTCTTCCCTGGACCGGAAACAAGCATCCTGGGACCGGTTTCGGGTTCAAAACCCTCATCAGCCAGGCTATCTTGAATCCAGTGGCAAAGTGAGCAAGGGACCCACGTCTGGGCATACCCTGCCAACTTAGGGCGAACAAAGCGATACCAAAGGGGATGATGGACGGAGCGTTAGAGCAAATCAAACACTCACCCCAGTCAACTGATCTGGGTTTAATCCATCATCATTCTTTAGCTCACTCCACCACCCCAGTTCATACATGGCCATATGCAAATCAGTCTGACCCTGTGCCTCATGGGAACAGTCCAGCCCGAACTGCCAAGCCATGTCTTCCCTGGACCGGAAACAAGCATCCTGGGACCGGTTTCGGGTTCAAAACCCTCATCAGCCAGGCTATCTTGAATCCAGTGGCAAAGTGAGCAAGGGACCCACGTCTGGGCATACCCTGCCAACTTAGGGCGAACAAAGCGATACCAAAGGGGATGATGGACGGAGCGTTAGAGCAAATCAAACACTCACCCCCAGTCAACTGATCTGGGTTTAATCCATCATCATTCTTTAGCTCACTCCACCACCCCAGTTCAGACATGGCCATATGCAAATCAGTATGACCCTGTGCCTCATGGGAACAGTCCAGCCCGAACTGCCAAGCCATGTCTTCCCTGGACCGGAAACAAGCATCCTGGGACCGGTTTCGGGTTCAAAACCCTCATCAGCCAGGCTATCTTGAATCCAGTGGCAAAGTGAGCAAGGGACCCACGTCTGGGCATACCCTGCCAACTTAGGGCGAACAAAGCGCTAAGTTAAACTCCCCTCAGTTAAACATAAGAGTGATGTTTTGTTGTCGATGTCATTATCCTATCTAGGAAGTTGCGAGGGGTGGTTTGCACTGTTTATGATGGTGCCTTATCATTTTCATTTCTCTGCTAATGAATATGACATCTGCTGACTCCCGCACTGTGCTAGAATATATACGTTACCATCAAGGGTATATTTCCCCGAGGCTAGGAGAACAAGAGACCCCTGGTACATTGTCTCCAACAGCTTGCATGAATGTATATGAGCAGGTAAAGAACGAAACATGGCTTCGCAATGAAATGCTAGATTTCCAGGGGTTCAATGTTACTGAATATTTCCGTTCTTTCCAAACATGCAATATTACAAAGGATACAGCGATGCCAGTGCCAGTAGTCAATACAACAGCTGGTTTCTGTGTTCGGGGAATTGGAAAGGTGAAAGTGGGGAAGAGTAATTGCAATTACACATATACGTTGAGCATGATTAGTAGCCCGCCTTTGCTCCCACCATGTAATGTCTATTTTGTTTGCGGCTCCCAAGCTTCTGTTTGGCTTCCTAGGGGGTGGTCAGGTGTATGCTATCTCTCTTTTCTTCTTCCCCAGTGTATATAGCACCATCCAATTACCATTGGGATCGTCGATTGCAGCGTAGATGTGCATACCTGCCCCGAGTTAGAAGGGTTATTAACACAGAGGACATAGATCAGACAGATACCACTTTGCAACAGTTCACAGATGCCATGAAAGGTATTGTACCCTTTTGGGGCCCCATGTCCAATAGCCTTAATATCCGTCGACTCACCCGAGTTGTAGAAGGGGTCTTTAATACGACAGCTGGGATTCTGACGAATAACACAGCTGAGCTCCAGGCTACCAAGCTTGTTGCTTTACAAAACCGGATGGTGTTAGACGTCATCCTTGCTGATCGGGGAGGGGCCTGTCGCGTCATTGGCAGTAGCTGTTGTGTATACATCCCAGACCACGCCCCCAACCTATATGCAGCCATAAAGAAGTTGCATAGACTTTCATCCAACATACACCAAGAGGATGGTACAAGGACACTCTCTGGATGGTTTTGGGGCATATTTGCATCCTGGGGTTGGAAGATCCTCGCTTTCCTAGCGGTAGTCGCTGGTATTTTTCTCACCTGTTGCCTCTGTATACAATGCCTCCCAGCCTGTTGCACCTATTGTATCACACTCCTTACCCCAAAGCTGAAGATGCCCATTCATGACACTAATGCTGTGATTATGACTCAGAAAGAGATAGATAGTTTTATGCAGATAGACGAGGGTATATTTGATGACTCCTTGTAAACTATTGAACAAATTGCGCAGGTCACGGGTTCGGGGTAACACTGTGTTTAATGTGGGTAACACACGTATTCTCCTCTAGATCTGGGCAATGATAATAGGGAGTTCCGGTTGTTTTATTCTCGCCGTTCCCGCTTTTGTCCCTCCTGCTTTCAGTCCCGGAATGGCCTTCTTCCCCAGGGCAGAGGGAGTCCGTCGGCGGCTTGGTGTGGCTCCGGGCATCCCAGGGGTAACACAAAACAAAAAGGAAAAACAAGGGTGAGTGCTTGAACGTGCTGTAGAGGGTTTGTAGGGGATAGGGAGTGAAGGAACACCAACCCACACGGTGCAGCCTACAGAGCGAACGGGAGTGAGGGTGCTGTGTTGGGGTTTCAAAGTGTAGCGTTTTGAGCGAGTCTGGCGTCTCTACACTTTAGGTCTCTCCCTCCTCCCTACCCAGCCCGTGAAGCACTCCTGTACCTGTTTGAGCCACGCTCCTCCAGGAGCGTGGCTGGGCGAAGCGTGTCCCCGGTGGCCTCCTGGCTCTCCCGTTTTCTCCGGTCTCTCCTCCTTTCTGGCTGGGCGACACGATTCTTCCTGCTCTCCGTCTTCCTCGGCTTCTTCTTCTCCTCCGCTCTCCTCTCGATCTCCTCCTCCTCCGGTGATGACACACACTCCCTTCCAGAATCCCGTTCCTCTTGTTGGACCGGTAGTCCCTACGTCATCGTTGTGGGCGGAGTCCCAGTTAAAGGAGCCCTGGCGTACTTCTGTGGAGTCCGCCTGGTGTTTACCTATCCACTCATCCTGCCGTGGGAAAAGAAAAGGTACGGTGATATCCTGTGCCTCCCACCAGTCACTGTATGGCTTTGTCCCTTCCAATTGCGACCCCGCCCCGTGACACTCCTCTTCCTTTGGTGCCGAATACATGGAGTGCTCTGAACTTTGAAGTTTATTTGTTGTATACACGCTATGCTGCCCCGTCCATTCTCTCAACTACAAACTGGTTAGCTCATGCTAAAAGGAGGGTCTGTTGAAATGTAAATGTTATACATTCACTCTGCCAGTGTATTGCTCCATGTAAAGTTAGTATTCGCTGCACCATTTTGTATTCAGCCGCCATTTTGAGTCACGATCGAAGCTAATTTCTGTCTCAATTTGTCTGCCTCAGCAGAAAGCAGCTGCAATATTTTTTCTGTATTTCTCCAAGGCTGAGTTTCGCTGTACTAATAAATAGACTGTTTTTGCTATCACATACCTTTCGCACTAGATAGGCCTGCTCCCACCCTTAGAGCGGCGGGTTCGAGCAGAGTAACCTTGACGCTGAGATAGCATGTACCTGGTCCTGGGATTGCAACTCATCTTTGTGTGTCTTCTTTGTTCACCAGCTACCAACTGGAAAATTCCAGTCTGGGCGTGTCTCAGTGATTCTGAAATGTACAATATACGTTGTCCTGGGGGTAGAAGTCAGTACCTCTGCAGCAATCCAAGGAGGCTGGTCAGACCGGACTCCACTCGAGTGTATCACTAATAAATACTTTGGTTTGTATTCTCTACTGTCTGACCGACTCTTCATTTGTTTGGAAGGCTGAGAGGTGGTCACGAGTGACCCGGGTGGCCCTAATCGGGTCACTTCCTTCAAATGCATGACTCAATTTGGACCTTGCGGTAATGCGCAAAATATTCTCATATGAGTTAGTCTAACCCTAGATGCAAATACTGTCAGAAATGGGAGAAGAGACAGGACGGTGAAAAAATAAATAAAAAACATGAGGAGAAGGAAGAGGTCAATGGGAGGGAAAGAGGAATTAGGGGGTAACTTGAAAGGATTTAAAGCTACAAGACTACTTACCCTTGATAGTGTTGCAGACAGGGCTTCTGCACACCAGCAGTCCACTTCTCTGTCATAAGCTGCTCCACTGCGGAAACAGATACACGAGGTGAAAAAGGATGCGCAAAGTGTATCTGTTTACAAAACGTGGCCTAGCCTCACAGAGCCATGAATTCAGTCTCAAGACTCTGATGTCAGGCCCTCTTATAAAGGCTGTAACCCCTCCCTTTCCCAACTTGTCATGCTGTGACAAGTTGGACAAGGGAGGGGTTGATGAGAGGCAGCTTAGAAACTGACTAGCAGCCCCAGGAGTATATGGCTGATACTGTATATGCCCGGGGCTGCTTTCAAAATGCAACACTGCATTGCGTCATAACTGGGTGGTCCCTGGGGACCCCAAGTATTGCAGACCTCGGCTAACTGCATGTCAGCCCGTAGGCTGCTTGAACTAAACCATCTGCCCAGACACCATATAACTGACACATGCGCAATAGCGCATGTGCCTAAATTAAAACTGCCTGGATGCCTGTCGCCCATTTCAGTGAATGGACGAGGAAAGCCAAGGCAAGTTCTGCCTATATTATAGTGGAAAATGGATGGTAATTGCTTCTTGCAGTTACCATCCATAACACTGGTAAATAGAAGGGTGACGCCCCTTAGTCCAGCACCAGAAACCGCCGCTGGATTACACATACCCTTCAAGTGTACACATATCCCCTCCATTCACAGTAAAACAAACATTTCAACAATGAAACAGAATTGGAAAAACTCCAACAATAAAGAACATCAAGCATTCACCTTTTTTTAGTTTAAAAAACAAAATTTCGGGGGGCGTGGCCAAGATGGCGACCGCATAAGACGTGCCTTGCGATCGCTCCGGCCCGCCGAGGACTAAAGCCTACAGCCTAGCACCCCATCGCGAGCTGTGGCGAGCAGCGGACCCCGGTGGCGAGGGATTGACCCTGTGGACGGCCCTGGTGCGCTCTGTTAGTTGCTTCGGTCCCGCTGCACGCCGTGCGGAGCCGTGGGCCTGCTGCACACGTGGTGTGTCCCGGAGACCATCGGCTGTGGCGCGGGGCGGAGCCGCCCGGATCCTGGAGCGGAGCCTTCCGTGGTGGCCGGCGGCCGCTCAGGGACCCTGCTGCCTGGACTTCTGCCCTCGTGGGCCCAAGGTACGTCGCGTGCTGTGACATTGCCTCCCCGAGTGCCCCTGCGGCGGCCCCCTAGACGCGACACCCTGCCTCCGGCACCTTGCTCCCTGTGAGAGAGTGCCTAGCCCTGAGCGCTACCGGTGCGGGAGTGGTGCGGGGGCGGCTCTGACGGGCCCGGGGAGCGGATTCGCTGGGCGGAGTAGCGCGGGCCTGCATCGGGGTGGGAATCGGCGCCCGCGGCCCGCACGCTGCGTCTGCAGACAGGAGGGTGCGCCCGCCACTTTGCGTCGGCCCAGGCGGGGCCGGGTCCTGCGCCTGTATTCATCTGGTGGCGGTGCGGCCCACGCAGGGCGGCCCTCTTCTCCCTCCGCCTTCCCCCCTGGGGACCCATGTCGGGGCCGGCTCGAGGCCCGTGGCCTGCAGAATAGTAAGCGGCAGGGGAGCCCACCACTGCTCCTGGTCTCAGCTCGGGGAGGGACGTGTCCCCGGGCCCCCAGGATCTACGGCGAGGAATTGTCCCGTCGGTGACCTCTCTCCTTCACGGCCCACCCTCCTCTGCACTAAGGGAGCCCTTGATTTTTCCTCGTTGCCGCACCCCTGGACCCCAGGGGGGGGCCTTCTGCTCCCTGTGTCCGCGATAGGCCGGACGCAGGTAGCCAACTGGGTCCTCCTGATTACTGGGTACCGCAGCAGACTCAAGCGACGCCGTTGACATTGGGACAGTACGTGGGATCTGAGCTCTGCCCATCCGTGTGCCTGCCCTTTGAGCAACCTACTCCATACCGAGGACATAGTAGCATGGTACACCGGCCCCTTCAGTGGGATTGAACTTCGAGTCGGGAGCGTGTCCGCCTGGGCGGCGCAGGCCTTGTTCAGCGGACCCCGGCGTTCGGCTCATCCGTCGCTAGCAGGGTGGTGTGGCCCGCGGCTCCGCTTGGTGGTGGTCTCCCTCCCGTCGAGCCCCTAAGCTGTGGACCACCATGGCGGCGGGACGACCGAGAAAGGACCGTTCGATCAGAGACATGCTCCAAGCTAGGGTGATCGACCAGGGTCCGGAGCTGTCTGCGGGGGCGGCGGCAGGAGCTGATGCGCCGGCCACAAAGGCTTTTATGACCTCGCTCTTTACAGCACTCAAGGAGGACCTCCAGGAGCTCAAGGCCCAGCTGGCGGTGGACCTCCGTGAGGTTCGCCGCGACGTTTCAGAGATCGGCGACAGAGTGGCGACCCTCGAGGAGCACGAAAATGGCCGTGACGAGGAGGTCGAGGGGCTGCAGCAGGAAATTATCCGGCTCAAAGAACAACACCTTCAATTGCAGGGACAGGCGGAGGACCTTGAGAACCGCTCCCGCCGCAACAATGTCCGCATCCGCGGCGTAAAGCAGGGAGCAGAGGAGGGCGACATTGGTGGCTTTGTACAAGCTCTGTTCCGCCATATCCTAGGCCCGGAACATACCTCCGAGATTCAAGTTGATAGAGTGCACCGAGTGGGCCCCCCCCATCGCGAGGCGGCGCCGCCTCCAGACATCCTGGCATGTGTCCACAATTTTCAACTGAAGGAGCTTATCCTCCGCAAAGCCAGAGACTCACACCCCTTGCAATTTCGTGGTCTGGCTCCGACACTCTACCAGGACCTTTCCGCGGTCACCCTGTTCAAACGGCGAGAGTTCAGGCCCATTACGCAACACCTGAGGGAACAGGGGATTCCCTACGCATGGGGGCATCCCTTCCGCATCATCTTTAAATTTGAAGGGAAATTACGTCAGTTACGATCTTTCCAAGAAGCCTCAGATCTCTTGGGCCTCCTACCTCCAACCACGTCTCGACCACTGAAATCTCCTGCTCCCCGCGGGGACAGACCGGACCGGTGGCACACGGTGGGCAGGGCCTCCCCACCATCTCGTGGACCAGACGCAGCTGCTCAAGCAAAGGAGAGGGAGAATGTCCTGGCCTCATTGACGAACAGTCCAGCTAATACCTCCCCTGCCTGACTCTCTGATACCACCCGACGATGGGTCCTTTTTCTCGTGCAGGCCAGGGGATCGGCACTTCTCCTCTCCCATGGACTTGGTTTGCCAACACGTCCTCAAAATGTGCCCTTTTGACGGACATGAGTCACTCCCGCGCTGTTGCGGGCCATATTTCTGTTTGACAGTGATCCCACTGCTGTTTATTTTTCAGGGTTTTGTTATCTGTATGGGGGTAGGGTGGGTCGTCTCCTCAGTGAGGGCATTGGTCACTCATACACAAGGGACCCTTGCAAGTCTGGTTATCCTCCGCTGCCATGGCTGTGGTGCTGTTTCCCCCCGGGGCGGGAGTGCTCCCCCCCCCCCCTTAATGCTTCTCTGATTTACATGCCCCCATCTGGAGCTTAAAATCACTAGTCTCAATGTCCGGGGTCTTAACAATCTGATTAAGCGTAAGGCGATTTTATCCCTCTTAGAAAACTCCTGGGGGACATATGCCTCCTCCAAGAAACCCACTTACTTCCCTCTGACACCCACCGTATGCGCCATAGTCATTTCCCCACCAGCACTGGTCCTCGACCAATTCCAAGCGGGGGGTCGCCATCTTATTTGCTAGGCACTTCAAGGGCTCAGTATTGGGGACCGTGGCAGAGATTAAAGGGCGGCTTTTGGCACTGCGGCTTCAGGTCGGTACCTCCACATGCACGATTGCCTCCATCTACTCCCCTAATGAACACCCCGAGAAGTTCCTGCTTGACGCTTGCTCCGAGGTCTTACAATCTCCAGATGCTACAGTAATAATAGGCGGGGATCTTAACCTGGTGATGAATGGGGAGGTAGACCGCTCTGGTTCTCGCTCAGGGGCGCGGGCGCCCTCTCTGCATCAGGGGGTGACTGGTTGCGCGAGGCTGGGATTAGGGACGCATGGCGCTGCTTGCATCCTTCGGACAGGGACTTTTCCTACTACTCGGCAGCGCATAAAACATACGCGCGGCTTGATCATTTCTTGGTGACTCCAGCTGCGTGGCCCCTCATTACAGATTCCACTATTGAGGCTAGGGCTCTCTCGGATCACGCGCATATCACCCTTTCCCTGCGCTTCCCTGCCCAGTGTCCTGCCTCTGCGCCGCGCTGGCGCATGCGAGACTCACTGCTTAGATCTCCTGATGTAGTCGCAGACATTAGACGATGCATTTTGGACTACATCGCTATTAATGATCGTGATGACATACAGCTTTCCGCAGTCTGGGAGGCGCTTAAACTGGTGGTGCGAGGGGCTCTTATAGCGAAGGCGGCCTTCGAGAATAAAACGAGGTGGACGAAACGCGCTGAGCTGGAGGCGTCCGTAAAGGAACTTGAGGCCATACACAAACGTACAGGTGCCCCCCGAGTGAGGCGGCAATTGGAGAAAGAGAGACTCCAGTTCCGACGACTCGACCTAGACCGGGCAGAACACGCGATGGTTCGTTTGAAACACAAATATTTTGTGGGCTCCAACAAAGGAGGCCGCATGCTAGCTCACTGCCTTCGTACCCAACAGGAAGCCCATTCCGTGGCGACGCTTCGTGACGGTTCTGGACGTTCTATTACCAGGGATGCCGAAATAGTCTCGACTTTTCGTGCCTTCTATAGCTCTCTTTATACTGCTGACCCTTCTCTATGCTCTGATCCCTCTTTGTACCTTGGCGGCTCTGCGGTGACGCCGTTGCCGGCGGGCGAATCTGAGATTTTGGATTCGCCCATCCGCATAGAAGAAGTGATTGCTGCAATTTCGCGGCTGAAGCTGCAGAAGGCCCCAGGGCCCGACGGATTTAGTGCTCTCTTCTATAAAACTTACTGCGTCGAACTCGCTCCTCTGTTAACACGCATATTTAATTCCTTCGCGGATACCGGAGCCCTCACCCCATCCATGCTGCAAGCCTGTATTACGGTTATCCCCAAACCGGGCAAAGACCCGGAACTTTGCAGTTCCTCCCGCCCAATCTCCCTCCTGAACATAGACGCCAAACTTTTTCTAGCATCCTAGCGCACAGACTTAACCCCCACATGCCGGGCCTTGTGGACCCGGACCAATCCGGTTTCATCATGGGACGGCAATGTGGGGATAATACTCAAACGTCTATGTCACCTGATCGACAAGGTGCACCGGTCAAAAGAAGAAGCCCTTCTGTTGTCAATAGACGCGGAGAAGGCATTCGACCGGGTACACTGGCCGTATCTCTTCGCTACTCTTGAGCATTTCGGTCTGGGGCCGAGGTTTCGGAACTGGATTGGGAGCATCTACAGCGTCCCTCGGGCTTCACTGCGGGTCAATGGTGCCCTTTCTGACCACTTTGACGTAGGGCGCGGTACAAGACAGGGCTGTCCCCTCTCGCCCTTACTTTTCGCGCTTTATATGGAGCCTCTAGCCTAGTGACTCCGTGACAACCCCCTCGCACGTGGCATTCCTTTTGGCTTAGACCACCACCTTATTAGCCTGTACGCGGATGATCTTATTTTCTCGATGACACAGCCGCTGACCTCTCTGCCGGCTATTGTGGACGACCTACAGACGTTCAGCCAGTTCTCTGGGTTTAAAATCAACATGATGAAATCACAAGTTCTCAATCTCACTGCTGCCCCGCAGACGGTAAGCACACTTCGCAATAGCTTTACCTTCGAGTGGGTGCCAGACAGCATTACCTACCTGGGGCTGGTTCTCCATGGGAGCTTGGCACAGACGGCAGAGTGGAATTACGCGACCCTCCTGAAACGGATTCGAGCAGATCTGACCCGTTGGCGTTGTCTCCCCCTGACTTGGTTCGGGAGACTGTCAGCGGTTAAAATGACCGTGCTCCCTAGGGCCCTGTATTTATTTCAGACACTACCATTAGAACCCCCACCACATATCTTGAGACAGATGCAATCGGCAATTGAGGGTTTCGTCTGGGGCCCAACCGCACCCCGCCTGTCAAAAACGCAGTTGCATCGCCCTAAGAAACTGGGTGGCTTAGCCTTCCCGAACCTTACCAATACTTCCACGCCTCACAGTTGCGGTTTTTGGTAGAATGGAACCGCCCCATGACAGAGAAATATTGGGTCTTTATGGACCAAACGGTGGCGGGCCACCACATCTGGCGCGATGTCTGGATGCCGAGACTGGACCGCGCATGGGGCCTCTATTCTTCCCCGGTTACGCGCCCTACAATGCTTGCTTGGGATAGAGTCTCCCGTAGAGCAAACCTGACCACATTTCCCTCTCCCATGACGCCGCTCTTTATGAACCCTGCCTTCCAGCCGGAATGCATAGCGGCGCCGCCTCAAGATGGATAGAAGGGGGCTGTAAAAGATTGGGACACCTTTTCGATCACAGGGGACTTATCCCCTTTCAGGAACTTCAATCGGACCACAACTTGCCCACGTCCGATCTGTACTTACACTCCCAGATGACTCACTGGATCTCGGATGCGGCGGTGCGCTCCCTTGCACTTCGCCCATGGTCTCCATTCGAGAAATGGCTAATGTCCAAAAAGACGACAAGCACCTTATCTCCGAAATCTACTTCCTTTCTCTCCTCCACCCCCTCGACAACGCACTGCGGGCCAGAGGCGTTGGGAGGTAGAGCTAGAACGCGAGTTGTCGGATAAAGAGTGGGGGATATCTTTTATCGCACGCACCACACCACGTTTTCCGCGAGCCACACGGAGACTGCCTTTAAGATCGCAACATATTGGTATTATACCCCGCAAGGCTAGCTAAATGGCAACTTCAATGTGATGGCCTCTGCTGGCGAGGGTATGGTAATCCAGGGACGCTGATTCATTTGCTTTGGCACTGCCCCAAACTGACTCGCTATTGGGAACAGATTCTAGATGACATTGATGCTGCCTTTAATACCTTCATACCCCGGCTCCCTGCGTACATACTCTTAGGCCTCCCCAATGCACTTACCTTTCCTCTGCGCTCGCTTAGGGGGAGACAAATGGCGCTTGCGCTGAACGCCGCACTGAGGGTTATTTTGGTACGATGGAAATCAGACCGGGTCCCGGAGCACACGCAATGGGTGCACCAGCTCTGGAACCTCCTGGCAATGGAGAAGCTCTCCATGGCAGCGGTGGGGAAGTGATGCTTTTGCAAAAACTTGGGCCCCTTTTCTCACTATTCTCACCACAGAATTCCGAGAACTGTCCTGCCCACAATACCTCCGCATTCTGAAACTGATCCCGGAGGACGTCTCTGTTCTCCCTGGAGTGTGCGCATTTAGTGTCCCGTGCCGCAGTCCGAGGCGATAAACATTGAACAGCACCCAGGAACACGCACTGTCGAGTTTTCTGCCCCTTCATGTACAGCCCACTGAGGAGACGGGGTGGGTGACGATTTCAGGGGGTTTTATTGTTTCTACGGGTTAGGTCATGTCTTGTTTTTGGTAAAATTATAGGTGGCTTTTTTCAGAAGTGTCTGCGGCCCATACGGGATCCTCCCACAGCTCCGGAGTCACTATGGTCTTCGCCTGCCTCCTTGAATGCTCTTCACATTGGTCACCGTTTTCTATACTTTTTCAGACGCGGCCGGCCCTGTTGGGTTGTAGGCGGCTTGCTGTGTTTAATGTCTGGTACTCACACCCGCATCACTACATGTCTTGCCTTTACTATGTATGTTGGGCCGGCCCATGGGGTTGTAGGCACTTGCTTGTGGATCTATACATTCTTTGCCACCAATAAAATGATTTAATACTAAAAAACAAAATTTCAAAGCAGGATTTTGTTTTTGAAAATAAAAAGGCAATGCCCCCTTCACCATGGGAGATTTTTTCCATGGCATTGTGGTTATTTTGCAGTTTTCACTGCCCCTTACCACCAGGTTTTGTGTTAAAAATATTTTATTGAGTTTATAATAAGGCGAAAGACCAAACAAAAAAGAGCACTGATGAAGTACGTTAAATTGGCAATATTACATTTTGATAAAATAGTAGCTATACAATGAGCATTGCAGTTTAATAGGAACTAAAATTGAAAAACAAAAAGGGGGGATCGATAAATATTGATAACAAGTATTACATAACCGAGCCACATATTAAAATCTAACAAATTGTACTTATTGTATAAAATAAAACAATTAATAGTATAATGCTATATAATTATCAATTGGTTTCCAAAATGATTGATAAGTGGATAAGTGGATGAATTATGATATGATAATAATGAAGCGTCTTTCCAATTGGTAGTGATTGATTTTAGAGCAGCTGATATTAGGAAGTTACAGAGCTTGTTATCTAAATCTGACAGTTTTGTTGAGAGCAATACTGATTTACAAATCAATATATTATATGAAGTTGCATCTGATAAGAATTTTTATAATAACATCCCAAACCTCATTCCAAAATTAAAAAACAATATCACATTCAAAAATGTTTAAGTGAACCTGGAACCAAATTTAAGTGCCAACATTTGGGAGAATTCAATAATTTTGCCTTAAACATTTTTAACGGAGTCCATAAACAATTAAATATTATGAAAGAATTAGTTTGATATAAGGACACTGGTAACCATCCAGAGACACTATTCATCAAATTTTTCTTCCATGAGTCTTGAGAAAAAAAAGAGATAAAATTAATGTTATTCTTATCAAAATTATTAAATTTGTTATGATACATTGACACAGCATGAGATGAAGACGCAATTGTTTGAACATACGTTTCTAAATCAGGTACATGTTCCACTGGAAAATTGCTAGGAAATTAATCAAGGATAGAATTTCATAAAACTTCGTATTTAGAAATATCTGAAGGGGACAAGAGAAACTTTTTTTGCAGCTCTTCAAAAGATAAAAAGGTGTTATTATGGTATATATCTTTTAAATAAAAGACGCCTGCATTTATCCAAAACTGCCAAAATTGTATGTTTCGATTAAGCTTTATAATAGGACTAAACAATAAGGATATATGTAAGGTGTGAGAAATAGGTGTTTGAAAGAGAGAATCTAAATCCTGTCATATTAATTTTGAGGATTTCAATACTGCAGATCTTCGTAATAAAGCATTTGAAACAGACATAGTAAATAAAGTAGGTAACAGAAATGGTGATATCAAACTTTTTTCAATGAGAAGCCATGAAGGTGTATTATTAAAATCTGTGTTGGTGAACCAAAAGGTGCTTTGTTTTAAAAGAAATGCTTTTTGATAATTAAAAAATCTGGCAAACCAAAACCACCATTACATTTTGCAATTTTCAATTTTCTGTAACTTATACACCCGCAGATAGAAATAGATTGAAAAATAAAAAAGGCATACTCATGAAACCTAAATACTAAGAGCTAATTTCGTAAATTGAAATCGCTCCACACAAAGCCTATGTGATTAAGTAAAATACATATGATTCAGCATACAATTAGGCTGAGCTATATAGTTAACTAGTACAAACCTTTAAGCCAAAATTTCTGAAGGGAAAATAACGAGTACTTATCTGTATGAGGGAGCAGCTAATCAAAGAGAAGAAAATGGTTGTTGCTATGGCTATATATGCTGCTCCTTGATTCCACAATGGAATATTTTACTTTATGATGTATGTTTGTTCTTTAAAGGACTGCATGTTGGGGCAGCAATAAAGGGTTTATGCATAATGATAGCCTCCGGTCTTGTAATGAAATTGTCATTCTGTATGTAACTATTGCGAGGGCCTTTGTATGTTTTAAGTGGTTTTGCAGCCTTGCAGTTACAACAAATGAGACTTTGGTATTTAATACTCCTGACTGTAACTACTGCAGCACTTTTTTCTCTAAATACTAGGGACGTGATATAGAGCTTGGCAGGAGGGATTCTCTTTTGCAAAAGAGACGTACATCCTGTCTACCATATTACAAGTGTCATATGCTACAATGCACATGTAATATGGAGGATGTGACATCCAGCACCATCCCACCTGCCAAATTCTAAATCAGGTCCTAAGTCACAAAAGTGATGTGGTATGTGATGTCACCAATTATCTCAATGATGTGATTTGTGACATCATATGTTACATGAGCTGTGCATTATGGGAGATCTCATGATTCAATAGCTAATCATATCTGGAGAATTTTTGTGTATTTTAGGCTTACATCATAGCCATAATGTTCTTTCAATTGATTCATTTTATTGAGTTTTTTTTTAGTTTTTTTTAGTTTTTATAATACATTTTATTTGGTGAATTGAGTTGCCAGCCACAACTTCTGTTTAACATTTTTTTCTCACTGAATATAAGTTATTCACCCATACTAGTAGGCTGTGTAACATGGACCATTTTGAGGTCTCGCCTAGGCAGCGTTTGCCCTGTCTCTTCAAGACATGCTGTATTCAGGTATAGACTTGAAGCTCCGCCCACTTTCCACCCATCTTTTTAATTGGTTCCTCTCACTGTCCTTTGTAAACTGTGGCTTTTCATTGGTCAATAGGCTTAGTAGTCCCTTCTTAGTACCACCTTGTCTCATCTTGTAACCTCCCATGAGGACACCCCTTGTTACATGTGTTGTTACTCTGTAGGCTTCAATTACAGCCTCCGAGCACTATTTGGATTAACGTTTTTTTCTCCTGCCTGCTGATGCAGGTAGGAAACGCTCTCTCGCAACGCTTTCTTTTTGGTTTTTCTGAGCACGGCACACCTCAGCTGATATAATGGCGGCCGTGCCTTTGGTTTGTTGTTTGCAGCGCAGCACACGGCTGCAAGTCTTTTTTTCTTCCTATTTATTAACTTTTTGGTTTTATAGCACCCCATTTGGGGCTTTCATTTAATGGCAGCTGCGCCCCTTTCTTTAGACGCGGCTTGTCTAAAGAAGGGTGCGCGGCTGCTATTAAAGTGAAAGTGCGATATGGGGCACTTTTACAAAAAAAAAAAAAAAACATGCTTTTTTTTTGTAAAAGTGCCCCATACCGCGCTTTCACTTTAATGGCGGCCACGCACCTTTCTTTAGACGAGCCACGTCTAAAGAAATGGGGCGTGGCCGGCATTAAAGTGAAAGCGCGGCATGGGCGCTTTTACAAACAAGAATTTGCAATGCAATAGGTCTCACATGTGCTAGAGTTTCAGCTATTGGCATGGTACATGACAATGCCTTTTATCTGTTTTAAAAACCAACACATAAATAAAAGGCATTGTCATTTACAAAGCCAATAGCTCAAACTCTCGCAAATGCGAGACCTATTGCATTGCAAATGCTTCTTATTAAATGTATATAAGTAGCACTTCCTTAGTGCACACCAATAATAAGGACTTGCAAAAATAGTGCGTAGGTTGTCTCTGTCATGGAGCATGTCAAGTTCTAGATTATGCTGTGTTACGACCGTTAAGTGGAAGATTTTCTTAAATACAACAATTAACATAACTTCATACTGTTTCTGACACCCTGCCAGAGCCTCCCGATGCAGGATGTCCGACAGGAGCTTCTGTCCTGTCAGTGTTCAAAGAGAGCAATTACAAAGCTTCACAATGGCTGTCACTCAGTCATGCTGACAGGTGTCTAAGAGAGCGTGCCCCCGGATCTATGAATAACAAGCATGTTGATGATAACGCAGACCAGCTTCCTCTGCGGCTTGAAGGAAACCTTTTTTTACATCATTTGTCCCACGTCTTTCTCACATGTTCTGAAGAAATATTTGCCAGCCACTTCCCTCACCCTTTTCCATCTGTTCTGGGCATCCATGCACCCCTGTGTCTCTTTCCTCTGCAAAACAGGATTGGGTTCGGCTGAATTCGTCGTTTTTCTTTCCCGGAAATAAATAATGCTGAAGAGCAATACAACTAAGATGTGTTGCTCTGTCTTATTGGCTATGTTCATTTATTTAGCGCACTCTCACAACAAAAAGGCTTTTCAGCGCTCTGTTCGTCAATATACTCTCATTTCAAAGGAATATACTATTCATTGCTGTTTTTGATATTTACCGTTCTTTTGCCTCTGTTGCAAATTCTAAAATATGGCGCCATTGGAGCCGATGACCGCACTGAATATCCGGAACTGCGTCATGAACAATGTGCGCCTGTGTTAAACTTGACTTGTTTGCATGCTTGCGCCTCGGTTTGCACATGTGCGGGCACGTTTCCGTTATTTATGCAGCTCGTCATCATTTAGCCCACATGCCGTCTGTTGTCATTAGAGTAGGTATGCATTTTAATTTGTGTGTCTGTTAGCGCACATCTTATGAAGTTTTTCCAAAATAAGAATATGGCAAAAGCATGTTTTCCCTATTTTAAAGAAATGCTTTTCAGTCAGGTAAAATTATGAATATAACAGTGTCCAAAAATATTTTTTATCCTTAATGTAAAGAATCATAATTATAGTTATAGTGAAATAATTGTTGAAGTATTCTGTGCAGTAAACATGTAGATCACAGAATATAAATACAAAGTGCTCCATTTATTTATTTGGTTATTGTTGAAAAACTGTTGCAGAAATTAGCGCATTAAACCACAAACAGAAACAAATTAGAGGCGATGCAATTATTGATTGGTGAGGGATGGTAGGAGAAAGAGAAAGCAATAAAAAAATCTAGATCTGGTTTCTAACGATGCTCCCCAATGCTGTGCAGCACAGCTAAAGAGTAAACAAAAAAAAAGTGTAATGATGCTTCTGCCCACCTCAGTTTTCAGGTGTGCACAACACACACAAATGCATGCTCCTACAAAATGATGCAGGTGCTTTTTTTCATTTTATTTACCGATCAAAGTTGGATCGGTAACTAAAACAATGAAAAGGGTGCATGAAAGGATTTCTTTTGAGGTGTGGCTGTAGAAGAAGGCAATATGGAGAAGCGAAGCAGCACAGAAGCAGATGCAACGCAGAGGGCGAGGGTGGAAGCAACATGGATGGCTAGGGTGGTGGGGAAAGCAATATGGAGAATGAGGGAAGCAACACAGGCGAGAAAGAGGAACGTGGAGCTTTGAGGAGAAGCACATAGGTGAGAAAGCAACACAAGGAGATGCAGACAAGGGTGAACACAACATGGAGGGTAGCGGGGGTAAAAGAACACAGGTGAGAGGGAGCAACATGGAGTGCTGCAGAGGGGGAAGAGCAGTACATGAGGGAGAGAGCTGGAAAACACATGCACTTTCATGGAGTAGTTATCTATAAAGAAAAAAGTAGTACTTCAGAATTAAGCAGTGGAAGGACACAAGTAATGTGTCCATACTCCAGGGGAGGGACAAACAGAAGAAGGGGGAGTAAAGCCCACAGGAGCTGATAAATAAAAAGCAAGCAATGAGAGTGACAATAAAGTCTATCAATTGTAAGCAATGGACAGACTCAAAGCCCACTGTAAGCAGACAATGGGTCTTTTCACCAATGGATAGGTTGCACTGTCCTTTTAAAGGAGACCTAAAAATACAGTCTTTGGAACTTAGGCTCGGACAAGCAAATGTCATCCATGACCTGAGGCCACAGTCTGGGTACCAAGTAAAGGTGCACACCAGAAAGAATAAGCATTGGCAAAGCCAATAGGTTTCACCTATGCAAGAGCTAATGGCTTTGCCAATCTGTTTTACCCATGTTGTACTCCAGCATGGCTGCTGTTCATCATGGCTAAACGTTAGCAGTGTAGAGGAGAGTGGCATGGAGTGGAGTGGTGTAGAGTGGAGTGGTGTGGTGTGGAGTTACGTGGAGTTGCGTAGAATGGAGTGTCATAGAGTGATATGGAGTGTCGTAGAGTGGAGTGTTGTGGAGTGTTGAGTGTCAAAGAGAATCATAGAGTGGAGTGTCATGGAGTAGAGTTGAATGGAATAGAGAGGAGTGATGTAAAGTGGAGTGATGTAAAGTGGCATAGAGTGGAGAGGTGTAGAGTGGAGTAGAGTGTTGTAGAGTAGGGTGGCAAAGAGTGCCATGGAGTGTCATACAGTAAAGTGTCATAGAGTGGAGTGATGTAAGAGTGGAGTGTCATAGAGTGGAGGGTCAGCATAGTGTCGTGGAGTGCCGTGGAGTGGAGTAGAGTGGAGTGGCGTAGAGTGGTGTGCCACAGAGTTGAGTAGAGTGTTGTAGAGTACAGTAGATTGTCGTAGAGTGGAGGTGGGTAGAGTGGAGGAGCTTAGAGCATAGGGGCGTAGAGTGAAGTAGAGTGTCATAGAGTGGAGTGGCATAGAGTGGAGTAGAGTGAAGTTGCATAGAGTGGAGTACAGTGTTGTAGATTCAAGTAGAGTATTATAGAGTGGAGTGGTGTACAATGGAGTAGAGTGGCCTAGAGAGGAGTGGCTTAGAGTGGGATGGTGTAGAGTGAATTAGAGTGTCTAAGATTGGAGTGGCATAGAGTGGAATATAGTGGAGTGGCACAGAGTGGAGTAGAGTGTTGTAGAGTGGAGTAGAGAGTCGTAAAGTGAGTGGCTTAGAGTGGAGTAGTGTGACATAGAGTGAAGTGGCATAGAGTGGAGTAGAGTGTCATAGAGTGGAGTGTCATAGAGTGGAGTAAAGTTATATAGAGAGGAGTGGCTTAGACTGGAGTGGCATATAGTGGATTAGCGTGTCATAGAGTGAAGTGGCATAGAGTGGAATAGAGTGGAGTGGCACAGAGTGGAGTAGAGTGTCGTCGAGTGGAGTGGCTTAGAATGGCGTAGAGTGGAGTGAAGTGTTTCAGAGCAAAGTGTTGTAGAGTATAGGGACGAGGATTAGTGTGTTGCAGAATGTAGTGTCGTAGAGTGGAGGGTTATAGAGTGCTGTGGAGGGTGTAGAGGGGTGTTGAGTGGAGTAGAGTCTCGAAAGGTGTAGTTGAGTAAATTGTCATGGAGTGTGGTGGAGTACAGTGGAGTAGCATACAGGGGAATGATTTAGAGTGGCTTAGAGTGACATATAGTGGAGAGGCATAGAGTGGAGAGTGCAGTGTAGAGGGACACACAGTGGAGTAGAGTGTCCTAGCATAAAGTGGAGTAGAGTGTAGAGTGAGTAGAGTGTTGTGGATTGGAAAGCAGTGGGGAGGGGTGTAGTGTGGAGTAGAGAGGCGTATAGTGGAGTGGCATAGAGTGGAGTGGCATAGAGTGGAGTACAGTGCTGTAGAGTGGAGTGGGGTAGAGCGGCGTGGAGTGTGATAGAGTGGAGGGTCGTAGAGTGGAGAGTCGTACAGTGGAGTGTCGTAGAGTGGATGGTCATAGAGTGTCATCGAGTGGCATAGAGTTGAATAGAGTGGCCTAGAGTGGAGGTCTGTAGAATGTCATAGAGTTGAGTGGTGTAGAGTGGAGTGTCAAAGACTAAAGTGTTGTAGAGTGGAGTGTCATAGAGTGGAGTAGAGTGGAGTGAAATACAGTGTCGTAGAGTTAAGTAACAGAGTGGAGTAGAGTGAAGGGGTGTAGAGAGGAGGGGTGTAGAGTGGAGGAGCAGTAGATTGGAGGGGTGTAGAGTGAAGGGGCATGGGGTGGAGTGGCATAGAGTGTCCTAGAATGGCAAAGTGTGTCGTAGAGTGGAGTGTCATAGAGTGGAGTGTCATAGAGTGTCGTAGAGTGGAGTGGTGTAAAATGTAGTGCATAGCTTGGAGTAGAGTGGCCTTGACTGAAGTGGTGTAGAGTAGCGTAGAGTAGAGTGCAGTAGAGTGTCGTAGAGTGGAGAGAAGTAGAGTGGAATGGAGTGGAGTGGAGTAGAGTGTCAGAGTGGAGTATTGCTGAGTGGGGTAGAGTGGAGTGGAGTAGAGTAGAGTGGAGTGGCTTAGAATGGAGTGGAGTGCAGTGGTGTAGAGTGGAGCAGATTGGCCTAGAGTGAAGTGGAATAGAGTGGTGTTGAGTGGAGTGGCATAAAGTGGAGTAGAGTGTCATAGAGTAGAGTGACATAGAATGGAGTAGAGTGGCATAGAATGGAGTAGAGTGGCGTAGAGTGGAGTAGAATGGGGTGATGTAGAGTGGAGCAGAGTGATATAGAGTGGTGTCTAGTATCCTGGAGTGGAGTGGCATAGAGTGGGGTGGAGGGACGTAGAACGGAGTGTCGTGGAGTGTCGTGGAGTAGAGAGTGTGGTAGCACACTACCATTACAAACAGCACATTTTCAATTGAAATGACCATTGCATTTGCCGAGACATACAGTTTTACTGATAAAACTATACAGCGCACAAACAATATTGATTTGTTTTGATTGTGTTAAAGTATTTGTTTCCACCACACTTCTTATTTATAAAAATGTGCTTCATTAGTGCTTTCCTAATTCTAATATATTCTGAAATATTTGCACAGTTAATTTACAGACACTACATTTTGTTGTGTGGTAGAAAAAAGAACATAATACAGCCTTCCTCCAGCACACCCCCAGTACCAAGCATGATTGTCACATAAATCCTCTCACTTTGAAGTCACAGAAAGAAAAGTAAACATCACACTCCCTCAGGAGACAGCACCAGACATTTGACCTCTGTCTCTAAATGAAAAGCAAACGTTACAGAAAGCGAGCATTTGTGGAAGAATACAGAAACAGGCTATGCTCCACAGGAGGGAAAAAGACATACTGGACAGCCTAAAGCAAACAAAGCCAGCAAATAAAAAGCAAGCAACTGTGAGTTACAAATTGTTAGAAATGGGATTTTTGGCAGGCTAGGGCATGTGCCAAAGCCAGACAGAAACCACCACTCTAGTCAGGATAAGGGAATTACACTCCTAAAATAACCCCTGCTCACCCCCTTGGAAGCTTGGCACGAGCAGTCAGACTTATCTTAGAGGCAGTGTGTAAAGCATTTGCACATAACCAACAGTAATACAGTGTACGCACTACAAAAGGACACCACACCAGTTTAGAAAAATATCCAATATTTTTATATACTTAAGACAAGACCAAAAACGATAAAAATCCACAATACAGTACTTAAAAATCTTCAGTTATCAAAATATGCATTAAAAACAGTTCCTTGATGTCGATAGCTCCGTCCGGGGCTATTACGGCATCGTGAGCAAGCAAATCCAAACAGTTCTGGCTGACCGCGGCGTCGCGGGCCAGCTACAGTGTCGGGGAGACCCGCAAACAGTACCTTTTAGAAATGCAGGGCATCGGCGACCTCTCGTTGAGCTTCCGAAAGTACGGCGTCTGCAGGCGTCGGTTCCGGAGGTCGGTGCAGGAGTCGTCGGGGCCCTCGAAGTCACACGCGTTGCAGATCGATCTCCTCTCTGTTGAAGTCAGGAGTGCTGGCGTCGGCAGGCGATGGGTGCTGCGGTGCGAAGTGCAGGTGTGCGGTGCCCTCAGGTCACGGTGCGAGCAGCGGCTCGGTGGTGGCGGCGGCGGATGGCGTCATCGGTGAGACCCGGGTCGCGGTGCGAGATGAAGGCAGTGCTCGTCACGGTGCTGGCAGGTCATGGTGCAAGCAGAGGCGTCGTCGTTGCTGAAGTGCTGTCGTCGGCTGACGAACTGGAGTCGATGGCGCTGGCGTCGGTAGGCCAAGGCTGCGGTGCGGGATGAGGGCGGTGCGTCGTGTAACTTTACGAGCGGTGCCCTCGAACCACGGTGCAAGCAGCGGCGTCGATTTCGGTGTGGGGCGGCGTCGTCGGGGATACCAAGGCATCGTTGTGAAGTGAGGCGGTGCGGAGTGCGGTGCCCACAGGTCGCGGTGCGAGCAGCAGCTCGGTGGCGGCGTCAGCAGGCGTCGTCGGTGAGACCAGGGTCACGGTGCGGCATTGCAGCGGTGCCCTCTGCGGTGCCAAGGCGTTGTCGTGAAGTGAAGCGGTGCGGAGTGCGGTGCCCACAGGTTGCGGTGCGAGCAGCGGCTCGGTGGCAGCGTCAGCAGGCATCGTCGGTGAGACCAGGGTCGCGGTGCGGCGTTGCGGCGGTGCCCTCTGCGGTGCCTTCAGGACATGGAGTCGGCAGCGGCGTCGTAGACGTTGTTGGGTTGCTTTTCTTCTGTTGCAGCACAAAACACACAGTCCCCAGTGCTGAGGGCAGAAGAACTTGAAGTCTTTGCTGTTCCTGAGACTTTTTGAACAGGGGGCAAGCTCTACCTCAAGCCCTTGGAGAAACTAACAAAAGTAGATTGCAGAAAGTCCAGTCCAGGCCTTTCACTGCCCAAGACCGAAGCAGCCACTGCAGGCCAACACAGCAAAGCACACAGCAAAGTGGTAGTTCCCCCCTCACAGCTTTTCCGGCTCTTCTTCTTGGCAGTCTTCTTGATCCAAAAGAGTTCTAAAGTTCAGGGGTCTGGGCCCCAATATTTATATCCCAAAATCCTTTGATCTCTTAGGCAGAGGGTGTCTGTGTCCAGCCAGAACCAGTTCTGCCTCCTCTGGTGTGACTTCCTGGCAGGAGGTGGAGATGGCATTGTCAGAGGCAGACCAGGCCCTTTGAGGTGCAAGGAAATCTCCTCCCCCTTCCCCAGTTGCAGCCCAGGTCTATTCAGCCCTTTCCTGACCCACCTAGACTATCTGGAGCCACTCCTGCTCCCCAGCCTTCTGTCATCCACAACCCAGACAGGCAATCCACATTCCAACAGAGGCACACAGGATGACTGAGCAAGAAATTACCTACTTTCTAAAAGTGGTATTTTCAAACACAGAATGTAAAAATCACCTTCACTAAAAGATGCATCTTTAGATTCTGAGTTCAGGCATACTAAACTTTATTTTCCTACCTAGTTCCCAGGGCCAGTTATGTTTATAAGATGTTATAAACAAACTTCCCATTCTGTCCTATGGGGAACAGGTAGCCTTGCAATATTGAAAAACGAAATTGGCAGTAATTCACTATCAGGACATGCCACACACACCAAGGCATGTCCTACCTTTCACATACACGGCGTCGTAGACGTCGTTGGGTTGCTTTTCTTCTGTTGCAGCACAAAACACACAGTCCCCAGTGCTGAGGGCAGAAGAACTTGAAGTCGTTGCTGTTCCTGAGACTTCTTGAACAGGGGGCAAGCTCTACCTCAAGCCCTTGGAGAAACTCACAAAAGTAGATTGCAGGAAGTCCAGTCCAGGCCTTTCACTACCCAAGACAGAAGCAGCCACTGCAGGCCAACACAGCAAAGCACACAGCAAAGTGGTAGTTCCTCCTCACAGCTTCTCCGGCTCTTCTTCTTGGCAGTCTTCTTGATCCAAAAGAGTTCTAAAGTTCAGGGGTCTGGGCCCCAATATTTATATCCCAAAATCATTTGATCTCTTAGGCAGAGAGTGTCTGTGCCCAGCCAGAACCAGTTCTGCCTCCTCTGCTGTGACTTCCTGGCAGGAGGTGGAGACGGCATTGTCAGAGGCAGACCAGGCCCTTTGAGGTACAAGGAAATCTCCTCCCCCTTCCCCAGTTGCAGCCCAGGTCTATTCAGCCCTTTCCTGACCCACCTAGACTATCTGGAGCCACTCCTGCTCCCCAGCCTTCTGTCATCCACAACCCAGACAGGCAATCCACATTCCAACAGAGGCACACAGGATGACTGAGCAAGAAAATACCTACTTTCTAAAAGTGGTATTTTCAAACACAGAATGTAAAAATCACCTTCACTAAAAGATGCATCTTTAGATTCTGAGTTCAGGCATACTAAACTTTATTTTCCTACCTAGTTCCCAGGGCCAGTTATGTTTATAAGATGTTATAAACAAACTTCCCATTCTGTCCTATGGGGAACAGGTAGCCTTGCAATAGTGAAAAACGAAATTGGCAGTAATTCACTATCAGGACATGCCACACACACCAAGGCATGTCCTACCTTTCACATACACTGCACCCTGCCCACAGGGGTACCTTGGGCCTACCTTAGGGGTGGCTGACATGTAAGAAAATGGAAGGTTAGAGACTGGCAAGTGTGTGCACTGGCCAAGTCGACATGGCAGTTACAAACTGCGCGCAGACTTTGCAATGGCAGGTCTGAGTTACCTTTTCAGGGCTACTCACATGGGTGGCACAATCAGTGCTGCAGGCCCACTAGTAGCATTTGATTTATAGGCCCTGGCACACTCAGTGCACTTTACTAGGGACTAACAAGTAAATCAAATATCCAATCATGGAAACACCAATCCATAACACAATTTACACAGAGAGCATATGCACTTTAGCACTGATTAGAAGTGGTAAAGTGCCCAGAGTCCTAAAACCAACACAAACAGGTCAGGAAAAAGTAGGTGGAAGAAGCAAAATGTTTGGGGATAACCCTGCAAAAAGGGCCATTTCCAACACAAATCATAAAGCTAATCATAAGCAAATGGTGGAATGCCTTCCCAGGGAGGCTTTCCAAATATCCCCAAGATATCTTGGCAAACAGGACAGCTGGGCTGCTTAGACAAGAAAAGGAAGCCAGGAAAAATAGCCACCTACCTGCTCCTTCCTCCTCTGCCACTGTTAGGGTAGGCAAACAAGGAGATTGTTGCAATAATCAAATTTGTCTTAAACATGCCTATATTCTTTGCATTATGTTGCCCCATAAATTTGCCATACTTTTTTTTAATTAGAAATGGTAAAATGGTAAAATGGTACATATATTTAGCAGTGATTTCAGTAGTGATTTTCAAGTGAGTTTTTTAAATAAATATCTATATTCAAATATGTGTCTAAAATGTCTCTGTGAACTCCATTTTTCTAGTACATAATTACCCTACAAATCACATATTAGATAAACTGTCCCACCAAGTCCAAGATTATTGGTTTACTTAATTGCCTAGAGAGCTCCTCTCCAGGTTCTATGGACACATGTTCAGCTCTTTATGCATAATTGTTTGGTATGCTATGCTATTGTTTTATGCAAATTATATCCCCTATTCTCCAGCTGATATTCCATAGGGGGGGTGCACTTGTTTTCTCACAATCACTCTTGAGATAAAAGCAGAGATACAAAGGTTTCCCGCTAATTTATTTTGATTTTCTTTTCATATCATTTTGATCCATAGGACTACACATCTTCTCCCGTCTTGGACCACTCACAGGTCCTGTCCTGTCGGTAGGATTAGGCATCTTCTCCCCGGTGCGTTAGACATTTTGTGGATGGCAGTGGAGGTGGGTTTACATTGAAAGGTTGGTCTGCAGCCCCTTCCATACCTTTCTTCTCCTGGACAAGTTATTCCGGGTGCAACTCAGGATTGATGTGGGAGACAAGGATCTCCTTTCGTTTGCGCTGGAGGCAGCTTGCCATTAGGGAATGTGTGACTCTCCTTGTGCCTGTAATGGGTCGGTGAGTGACTCAGTCTTACGGCATTGTGGGGCACTCCCTGAACAGTCTCTGGCCCACTAAGGGGCGGTGATACTGCAGTTAGGGTATGTGCAATCTCCTTCCTGCATTCGGGCCTCGTCCCCTCTTGTCTTTGGGGAGCACTCAGTTGGCTCTCTGTGGTCCTGCATCTTCTCACTTGCAATGGTGGCATCTTGCCACCAGGGGATGTGCAATGATCTCCTCTCATATCATGGAGAGAGCCAGTCAGTTCCTCCTCCCTTGCAGAGGAAGCATGAGTTGGCAGCCGTTCACAGCCAGAGGCCATGCAATACTTTCTTGACAAGTCTTAGCTTATGGGTGCCTCAGCAGGTAGGGGGCACAGATAGTCACAACACAGACCCTGCCGTACCTTGAGGGGGTCCGGGGCACGTTCCGTTTTCAGTGCTGATTTCTCTTCCGCATGCTGCCCACTGATTCATGCAGTCCCTCAGCAGTGGGATGGCAGCAGGTGCGATGAGTAGCTGGGGGTCACACATTCCTCCCTCTCAAGCAGGTAGAGGGTTCAACCTCATCCTGGGGTGACGTGTAGGCAGTCGCAGCAGTGCCTAAGGGAGTTTCTCCTCCACCTTAACAGCTGGTGAGGCGGTGCAGCATGTGGGGTCAGACCCCTTGTCCATATTGTAATGTCATGGGCCCTAGGCGCACAAACTTAGTAAATGATGGACACAGACACAGTGTGTATGGTTGCTAAACTGGTCACAAGCCCGTGCACTTGGACTCTTTTATTGGCAGTGTTACCTGACCAGTGACAGCTGTGTTGGATGAGTGTGGGGTGATGTGTCAAGGCAGACCTCAAGGGAGTTGCTGGTAGACTACCAAATGCTGGGACACTGGAGTGTGTCCAGCAGGACACTACAATACGTCACACCCCTTTCATATCAACCTCCTCACTCTCTCCTTTGTAGGTTGACCTCGGAATGGTTCCCATGATTTATGGCTTACATTGAAAATTAAACCTACTTTTTGATACTCCATGATCAATAACTTAATACCTATTTAATTCTGTCTATATCAGAACTCGTACTACTATTATTCAAAAAGTTGTATTCACATGGACGACTTATTTGTTTTAATCCATGTCTTATTGAGAAAAACTAAAGTGTTGGGTGGGTTGCTTGAATCCATTTTTCTCAGCCACTGGCAGTTACTTTGGGCTACACTCAAACCATCATTTTTTTCTTCACTGTTACACTACAGATAGGGACAACTTTATGCAAATCAGCCTTGTTCCTGCTCCAAAACGAACAGTACAGTCCGACTTGCTGAGTAATTTCACTAATTGACTAAAAATGTAGTACCAATCCCAGTTTGGAATTGGTAACTTAATTTGGATGAAAAATTTGAACTCTTACCATAATAACTGACGTGCTCACGCTTCTGCAGTCAATGTAGCTCTTATATGGCATTATTTACATACAATGCATACCTAGATCCATCACCCATGAAATAACTAAACGACATGTCACTGTGTTGTATTTTATGTGATTAAAGAAGTTTATCATTGCTTATGCAGTGAAGCAATGTGTATTCTTGTACCTCATGAGACGAGCTTGCTTGAAAAGTGGGTTACCTGAGGACACAGTTGGAACTGTGTTGTCCGAATTGGATCGGACAGAAATCAACATCTATTGCAATAATATGATCTGCCAAAATCTGACGTGAAAATTAATTTACTTTGAGGAAGAATGTTGGAGTTCTCTCAGGTGCCTGGCAGTGTATGAGATGCAGGGGTTGGATGCATGACTTTATCACATTGTCATAAAAAATGAAAGTTTGCCTTTTACCCAGTCATCTGGGCTGACTAAATCTGTGTCAAAGTCTCTCAGAATGTACATTCAAGGGATGGACAAGCACGTTTTGACTTCACAGCAGACTTTTCAGACTGGTACACATCCAAAGACAATTAACATATGGGACCAGATGCAAGATTAGAGAAGTGTACATTTGCACCCCCGGGGCACTTCGGTTTTACAGTAGGGGCTGCAGATGTTTGTGCAGCTTCTACTGTAATAACCATTGCTCTGGTGCATGTTTCACACCTGCAGAAAGTCATAGGGCCATTCCTTCATTTGTATGAGTTGTGGTCCATCACCTATGTCTGTGTGCCCAAACCACATTACCGACACAGGAACAGGGGTAAAGCCTAAGGCCTGCGTTTGATATTATTCTGCTCTACTAATCACTTGCTCCCCTCCCAGCTCGCTATGTTCCAATCATTATATTACCCTTTGTTGTCCCTTCTATTGTAACCTTCTTGTTTGATGTGCATATTTGATTTGTTTGAATTGGTATCCCTTTGATGATTGTACTTTAACTTGTACCTTCCTCTCCCTCAAATTGTAAAGCGCACTGATATCCTTCGGGATCATGTTCGTGCTATATAAAACTTTATAAATAAATAAATAAAGAGGCTCTACATAAGCGCACTAATTGTTCAACACAGAGAAAGCGTCACACAGCTACTGTGCTACTTAAAGGTCCCCTTTAGGTGGGGGCAAAAAGAATTTCAGCTTACCCCCGAGTTACCTTCTGCAAGCAGGTGCAATCACTAGCTGCAGCCCCTATCGGAGTTCCCTTCCCACCATCCACACTCACTGAGGAAAACAATGTAATGGGTGCCATGCTTGAATTAATCTCAACTAGCAATCACTCATGCCTCATTCCAGTCCATCGCTTTTCATCCACTAGACCACTCTAAACAAAGAACAACTATATCTAGATCAGCCTTGGTCCAGCCCCAGTAGGGAGATTCCAGCCAAAGTGCCAGGGTAGGTCGCCTCCAAATGGGAACACAAGAAACAGCAGACCAGCTTTGGTCTATTTAGGTCTCTGTGGTGAAGTATTGGTGGAGTCCTACTGAGCATGGGACCCTGGCTCTGTATACCTACCTAGGAAACACTAGGTATCTCAGGAAAGAGGTGCTGTTATGGCCTGAAACTCAGGGCAGAGCAAGCAGTAGAGTTGAACAGGCAGGGAGGATCCTATGGTAGGCACAGGCAAAGCCAGAAGCTGAGAAGAGTCTAGGACTGGGTGAGTGGGAGATTAGAGGAGCCAAAAAGATCTAGAAGGTTCTAGTACATGGGGGCAGATGCACCACATCAGAGTAAAACACACTTTAAACCTTTAAGTGACAAGTGTTGGGCCTTTATTGATATTCAGTGATTTGTGCATCAAAGTCTTAATACCTTTTGGTGTAGAAATGATATTTCATCCATGTATCTAGTTTTCCTCATGATTCTATCATTTCTAGGATCTGTGGTTTATTTCTGTGCTGTGTACAAATAAATTGAAAATATCAGTATTGGCGTTCCGAAAATCACAGATCGCCCTTATGCAAGATTTCTAAAACAAGCACATTAGCTCAAAACATTTTTCATCACCATTGTTTCTTTCATTTTGTAACTGTAGGTCAATATTTCCTATTTTAATGTCTTCATACGATTCCACTTGAAAGGACAAAACGGTTTGGAAACTTTAGGACAAAACAGAGAAGTGTGTATTCCTAATATGTATTTACAGCTTTGAATGGGAAATAGGAATATGCATAGCTCTCCAAAATGTCCTACCCCAAAATGTACATAATATTGAGTTATAAGGAATTTTCATTGAGTGTCTATCATGCTTCACTTTTCAATAGAAAGAAAATCCACAAAATTATACATCATGGAAAACTGTTTTCTCAAAAATAAACCAAGATTAGGGATTGCCTACCCTCCAAAATCTAAAATACTATTATTAATCTGTGAGCATGACGCAGCCATATAAAAAATGTTTTTGTTAGCACTTACTTACAAAGGACCTTTGTAATCTTCTGGATGCCATCAAATGCCATGTCACCTAGCAATTCAACAGGCTCTGTGATAGAGTTTGGACTGTGTATATATGGATAAGCATGCGAATTAAGGAGAGGAACAGGTCAAAACTGATATCATGCCCAATGCACTTTAGATGAATGTTTTCCACTCAATTTGACAGTATTTGGCCCATGGCATTCCCGACCCTTCGGGACATATGTACATGGGGTGACTCGTATTCATCTCATTTTTTTTATATATATCTTTATTGTTTTGCAGGTTTTACAATTGGATTTTCAGCAATTAACACATACTGCTACAACACAGCAACAGTCTTTGTCTCTGTTTTGTCGGTTCTTATATATATGTTGTACCATACATATGTTTCCGTGGTGGATAGGATGACGTGTCAGTTCGTACATGCTACAGTTGTCTGGCAACATCACATATATCACCTTACAAGATTCACTGTACATATGTGTTACATAGTGAGCATTACGTCAATTCCTGCTCAGCGTAGGTACATCTGACATATTGTACATTCAATAAAGGAAGGGGGGGAATAACACATGGGGAGGCGGGTTACAGAACTTGGAGAAAGAGCTGGAGCAGCGTCCTGCAATTGCAAGAGTCTGTGCGTGGCGTTTATTGTGCCCCCATTTATTGCCGTGGTGGTTGGTGACCGGAGCGCGTGCGCCCCGGAGCGTCAATTCACAGTGGGAAGACAACGAGTCTAGTGTCTATAAATGATTGTGAGGGTGTTGGATGTGTGCGCAGAGTTACTCCACTGGGGCGGGACTATGCCTGGTCTGGTCTGGCAGATCCGTATCTTGTTTTAGTGCCGCCAGAATCGCTTCCCAACTGGTGGATATAGATATTTTCCTGAGGCCCATGATTTCCTCACGCTGAATCGCTATACCTTCAGCCCTAGCCCAAGCAAGAGTGGAACGCCTCCATGCCTGTATGTGTGGGGGGTCAGGTGCTTTCCACCTTTTGGTGATTAATCTCTTCGCTGCTACCATGCCCAGGTCCAGGAATCTGGAGGTGACTTTGGTGCTGCGCCTCCTACTGAATATGTGTAGAAAATAGGTTGGCCAGTCGAAAGGTATTTCTCTTTCAGTACAGGCACGAAGCGTACTCGCCACCCCCTCCCACTACGCTAACAGTCTGGTGCAGCCCCAAAGCATGTGTACCACGTCTGCATCCACAGTAGCGCATCTGGGGCAGGCTGAGTCGGTGCGGTGAAAGTATCTGTTGATGTTGGCTGGTGTAAGGTACGCTCTTTGCGTAATGTAATATTGGATTTGTCTAAATCTGGCATTTCTAGGGATTTGTACTGGGCTAGCCAGCGCCCGCTCCCAGTCTTTATCTGTGAATTGTCGGCCCAGGTCGTGTTCCCATGTGACTCGTATTCATCTCATGGTCCTTCCTTACCCGGAAATGCCCTGGAAATCGCAGAACATTGCCAAAGTATTCTCTTCAACAGAATTTTCTAAGATTTATATGTGGTGAAACCCTGAAAATCACACCAACATTTAATGTTTCTTCCATTCTTCCATTTATCCTTAAATAAAAAAGGTACCCCCACATGTGCCTGAATATAATGCACATAAACAGGAAAATATTGTGACCATGTCTAGTGCTCTTACGGCACACATTTTGGTCTGTAATTAGCAAGTGAAATATATTTGTAGATTTTGGTCAGGGGAAGTCGAGTACCTAGCAAAATCCACTAGCCAAATATATATTTGCAAATTAGATGCACGGAGGAATCAAAATGTGGCATTCAATCATTTTGCAAGATTTCCCTCCCCATAATCATTAGGAGTCTGACCCTCCAATTCACTGTCTCTACATTGATAAAGAGTTCTGAACCAGGAGCATGTTCCTGAGTTCTTTTGCATGCATACTGCTACAAGCAGTCACTAGAACCCATTCCAGGTTTATTTCCATGATTTCGTTCTGGTGATCCATTGTTCAGCTATCTGTTTTCTTTTCTTGTGTTTATGAGCAGGAGGAATCCCATTCAGCCTCTTCTTTTCTTGACTGTGACTAGCTACCTTGTGCTACAGCTATTTTTACCTGTTTTGAGTGTATGTTGTAAGGGCTACTTTCAGTCTATGGTCCATTTTCCATCCTTTTTCTTTCTCATGTTTTGGTCTGGACTGCCTGCATTGATCTTCGGCTTCAGTGAAATCATTTATTGTTAATTTATTCGCTTTGCCTTTCCGTTTGGATTCTGCTTTTCCTCTGCCCGTCAACATGTTGCTGCCCTTGAGGATGGTGCAATGTCTCCTCCAGTCTCTGGAAACATTTCAGTAAGTAAAGATGCTGGAACTAAGAGTGTGGCAGGTGCTGCAGGACCCCCAGATCTGGACACAGTTCAGAAAGATAATGGAAAACAATCAAGTCTTTCAATCAGTTTTCTTTTTCCACAGCATTGGCTGTTACATGCTAATTGCGGATAGCTTTTAACAAACCACTTCACATTCACCTATTAAGTATACCTAAGTTTACACTACGAAGTTTCAAAGACATGGCATTTGCTCACAAACTTTTGTCACACTTGTGATCGGACCCTGTGGAAGATGAAAGAAGGAGGCAAGTGTAAGGCACCACAGTAAAAAAAAGCTTCATTTTTTAAGTGCTGGAGCGGGGATTCTTGTATCTCAAACGTCAGGTATAATCATCAAATAACCCCCGCCATTGGTCGTATGAACCTTTGTTAGTCGACAATGAGAAGGGATAAGGGACTATCATTTACATTAATTACCATGACAGTGAAGACCAATTGGTACTTCACAGGAAATGACAAGGAGAATTGAAGTGAGTCTAAAAGGTATTTATTTAACAAATTCGTTCAAACCAGATCATTAGTTTATTAAGTTTTCAAATTTAGTTACTGTCTTACAGATTCAAATAATTTAAAAGTCGATATTTCAAAATAAGATAAAATAGTACATTTGTAAGAATTGCAAATAGAATGCAAAATATGGAGCAAGTGTGTTCCACAATGGAAAATCTCTAATCTAAATTAGAGAAGGTTTGGGTAAGAATGATATTTATATTGAGCAAATTGGGTAAGGTGTCAGTTTCAGAAAACCAAATGAAGGTTCTTGATTAGAGACTACGAATGCATAGGCATGAAGACTTAGCTCTCAGGCAGTGGAGATTTGCAGAGGCTAGAAGGATCTTCTCAGCTTGAAGTCAACAAGCATCTCTAGGATCTGCCCTACCCTAATCGAAGGAACACATTGTATTATAATTCGACAAAAACTCTAGTTAGAACATTTCTCCAGTTTTCACTCCTCAGTCTTCACCAAACTATGGGAGCAGGTAAACTACTACCCCGGTGTCGGCGGCAGGGTAGGTCAATCGCGAACAACGTGAAAACGTCGGACCCAATCGGTGTCCTTTCATTACCGCCGTCTACTGTAGCAAGCATTTACTTGCGGACAGTTTAGGTCAACAAACCTGAGATCGGGGTATGTAGAATCCACTTACCTATTTTTAGTGTAGATAGCGTCCTTTTGATCCTGAGGAAGTGCCCAGATCTTTACGACACAATAGGCACGAAACATGTCGATCACCTGAGAGCAGGGCATACACCACTAGAAACATTACGTCTAGTCTTTTGCCCCTCTCGCTCTTTTATTTTAGGCAGTTTACCTTCTGAATAAAATATTGGCTAGGACTAATTGACCTATTTTAGTTCACACGTCTTCCCACATCTACACATACTAGGGCCCTCACCCCCACTCCACCCACCGGCAGGAACAAAAGATCCCCGACAAAGAGCCCCGGTTTCGGGTGCCTGTCAGGAATTGCAGCGCCGACCTGACGAGGGGCAGGCTCAAATGATGACGCATGACACCTAGCTCGCTGGGTGTGTGAGAGTCCTAGTTCCAACAAGGAGAACTCCCTCTCCTTTATACACCCAACAGTGGTCTGTTTTTGACCCACTTGTCTCTATCAGCTCCACTCTCCTCCACTACCCGTCCTAGAGGAACTCCGTACTCGTCTTGTACACAGCAGGTAAACTCCCCAGTTTCACACACCTTTACAATGGTTCATGCATGGTTATATCCTTGAATTGAGTCGCGTCTGATACATAACAAATGCCTATTCACTATCTAACAGAAGGCTGCTGGAAAAGTACAGCATCTGCAGTGGAAAGAAAGAGAAAACATCTTGTGCAAAGCAACTGCATGAATATGAAAACTAGCCATAAACTTGTAAAGTCAACATTGAAAACAGCATCAGTATTTTAGCTACCTTAATTGATTACAATATGTTAATTTGAGCATTTGCTTATAATGTCTGTCTGTAATTCACTACTGCAAATTTTTCGTTAAATGGGCACATTTAATTTAACGTTATGAATTGTACTTTGCTAATAGATGCATTTAAAGAGCAAAAATGAAGAATTTTGCTCAATTAAAAGTTTACAAATATTAAAAGTGAGGCTCCTTTGGGCAGATGTGAAATGTGGTGAGACAACTTTTGAACTAGGATGAGAAAGCAAACCAATACATATGTATTTTACCCCGCATAGATAAAACCATTGTAATTTATTAATGGTCTCTTTTAAATAACTCTTTTTAATAAAATTTGACAATCCGTATCCATTTATTTAAGAATATTGCATCATTATGAACTCATTAGCCACATTTTTGCAAAACAGGTAATGGACTACAATTTCATCCACCTCCTTCCCTCCTAAAAACAGACGCTCCCCAATTAAAGATTTTTGCTCATTTGTTAGACTGGCTCATTCAGCAACTCCATGATTTTGTAAAACACCTACTATTTTAGTGTTTCTTCCTTCCCCGTAAATCCGTACCCATGTCTATTTGTACGCTGGTTTGGTAGCATTCCATACAACTGTGTTTGCTTTCTTTACTGCAATATTGTCTCTGTCCTTGTTTTAAAGACAGTATCACACCAGTATTGGAGGCAGCCAGTTGCTTCCCTCCATGTTTTTATGGAAGTGTGTCCATCTATGGTGTAGTGTAGTATCTCTTCCTGCCTCCAGTTACCCCAGGTATGCTTGTTGTTGTCCTGTCTGTCTACCCTTCCTATGAAACTGACTACGCTGAAGCACAACTGATCTTCCTGCATCTGAGTATTCCAAATTGACCCATTCCTTTACCTTATTTGTCCCCTTTATCCGGGAAAGTTCTACTAGAAGCATCACATTTATCTGCTTTCCAGAATTATCTTCTAACATCTGCTAGGTATCTCTTCCCACCAGTTATTCTTCCCACTCTGGCCTTCTGCTCCAGTACCAAGTGAGTGCACTGCAGGGTGACAACTTCATAAAAGTGTGGCTTCCTTGGTATTGTTTCTTTAACCACTGCACCCTTCTGACAGCAATGCACAGAAATGACAATATATTGCTAAATATAAACTATTTCCTCACTGCCACATGCAGGAAAACACTAAAATCTGCTTCCAGCTATTAATATCATATCTTCTAACGTTCCCACACTCTTAAAAAGAATGGTGCCAAACACTTTTGGATTGACATACGAAAAAAAAGAGAAACAGACCAAACTCACAACCGTGTCAACTTTATTTTGGACAAAGGTTTTTCATTCCAGTTTGATAAGTAGCGTAATGTTGGCCTATAGCAACCCATCTCCTTGGAAACCCAACCACTGCATGAATATCTGGAATTTTATCAGGGGCAACTGTACTGATCTGATCGTATGAGCAATCCTTGCCTCAATCTCTGCAAACAGCAAAATATTTCTAAAAGGACACAAGTTCCTCAAATTAAATGTGGAAAAATATTGACATTCACAACCAACACAGAATGCTATACTTTCCTCTTCTGTCTAGAGATAGATTATTTGCAAGTTTTCAGTTGGGCCAGTAAACTCATTTCATGTGCAAATGCCTGTTTGGGACTAAATCAGAATTACAGGTAGTTGAAAATTAAGCCTGACCAAGAATATTGCCCTTGAAATGTGAAGAAGGTATCGTCTGACTCTAATTGCACACAATTTCAAGTGAAACCATGCACAAATTGTTCACAACTCTGCATTCGGGAGCCAAAACTTGGAATCTGCTGCAAATTGTGACGCAGCTGTTACAGCACATCGCTGTAGTTGAAATTAGCAGCTGCACGATTTGCACGCTAATTGTATGCAGTAACACATTGGACACGATTCACATAGTCATTACGGTCTTAAATCTCCATTTACTTCTGAAACTAGCTCTATTTATGCCTGGCAGATGTCCACCAAAAAAATTCTGTCAAACATAAATGGCACTGTATAATTCTCCACCACCTGGCAGAACAAGGCATGGTTTGCCTTCTAACTAAGGGGGTGAATAAGATGGCGGACGGACTTCAGTCCATCCGCCATCGTGTCGGGGAGTGGGACTGCCCGCCATGCATGCGGCGGTCCCGCACACCAAATTAGGATGCGACCGCCACCATGGCGGCCGCATCTTGCAATTTAACATTGCGGCGGGTGCTGCTGACTGCAGCACCCGCCGCGATGTCAAAAATGCAGGTTGTGCATTTCACTGCACTACGTGGCAGGCACCACATGGTGCCTGCCACTTAGTGCTGTGAAATGTAGGGGGGTACCATGGGTACCCCCCAGTGCACCCACACCTCCCCCCAACACAGGGGGGGCCCGTAACAGACCCCCGAAACCAATCCCCGCCAGCCTTTCCATGGCGATTTCGCCACCATGGAAAGGCTGGCTGTAGCCAGCATCGTAATTTGGCGGACGGTGCCTGCTAGGCACCGCCACCATTTTACGTATGCAGACCGGGGAAGCCACTGCTGCCTTTTTGTGAACTGAAAGTCTGCTCCAGTGATCAGTCGTACTTGTACGAGTGCATAGTTGCAATTTCCTTTGTGATTTGGGCCCATGAGTAAGTGATATTAAAGACTAGTGTACTTGCTGAAAACCCATGTAGTTTCTTGTGCAATTCCTAAATGTAGGCCAGTGTTTTTATGTTGAAGTTCTAAGTAAGCAGCATTGCAATACTATATGTCAGACATGCTTCAGGAATAGATTTTCTGTGTTTAATGCTGATTTATGACTTTTATTCAGAACTGATTCGCAAATAAACCCTTAGAATTCTGGATGTGTGCCTCACTTTTAAACTTTCAATAGATTTATGCTGCCTACGTGATTCTTCTCAAAACTCAGTCTTAACACATCATTACCTGGGAGTAATGGAAGTTACACACATAAGTTTCCAGAATGCTGGAAATGTGGAAAATACTCAGGGAACAGGCAAATTTAGGGCTGGAAAAAGAAGAGGGCGTAAGAGCGGAGTCACGTTGAGGCGCTGGGTCACAGGGAGCAGAGCCAATAAGTGTCAGCCTACGGTCCTCCAGTACATATGCATTATTGTTTAATATACATATTTCCGCAAAGCGGTGGACATCAAGGAAGAATGTAAAGGGAAGTAGTTCTGGCGTAATTTATTTGCCATCAGCAGCCCCCTTATTAAGTTAGCTTCGGGTTTGAATGCGCTTGCTGCAGACATCTTTTTGAACCCTGTACAGAGATCTGTGTATAATCTCAGGTCAAAGGTTTAAAACATTGTAGGATTAAAGTGCCTGCATTTCGTTGAATCTGTACGCCCCTGGTTTGTATCGTGCTATATAGGGTCAGTGCATTTGTCACAGAGATCACTGTATAGCTTGTATGTTGAATGTTTCCATCTGGGCCAGTTCTAGGCATATGCAGGTTGGGGGGTGGCACAGGATCTCACGAAAGTGTACCACCATTGGGTGGCCTCATACAAGCTTCCTCCCAACGTCTTTCTGGCTCTGCGTCAGTGAGGTGGGATGCAGTGCGGCACTAAAGACAGTGGATCCGGTGTGCGTGTCTGCCAGGCAAACATTCAAAGATGATTTAGGCAGTGCTTTAAATGGGCCGGTACTCACAGGTACTGAGTACCGGCACTTCTTATTTTTTTCCCTCTAAGTACCGGCACTTCTCTACTGCCGTGGAGAGTACCGGTACTCATGATGGGTAGGCGCATTGGCCTCTAGTGGTGGTAGCGTGTCTCTACGAGAGACTCGTCTTCGTCTGTCAGATGCTTTCTCTGACAGACAGCCAAATCACTTTTATAGCCCTGAGCTGAGCCCCCGCTGAACTATTCAGCGGGGGCTCATTTGCATGATTTCCGGGTGTTCGCCGTCATGCTGTGTTGCAAGGAATCGAGGCAGCCCAGTGATGGCGCAATGAGGAAAGCCATGGGAGGTAAGGAGGTTGAAAGGGCTTTAATCCGACCGGATTCTTTTGTGTGTGTCTGCTTAGGTTTGTCTGCTTGTGTGTGCGTGTTTTTGTGTGAGAAAAGAGAAATATTACAAAATAAGGACGTTAAAATATCACAGTTTGACTTTATTTTTGTATAACGAATTAACCTGTTTTGTTTATAGAAACAAATTTCTCGAGTTTTGGTATGTGCTGCAACTAGTATATAAGTCAATAAGCTTCGCATGTCTTACCTTTAGCCCCGCCCCTAGCCCCGCCCACTCGCCACATTTAAATGAGTACCTGCACTATTTTTTTCCCATTTAAAGCACTGGATTTAGGTGTATCATGACACGAGCCTGCCTGCCTGCCTGCCTGCCAGGGACATTCTATGAAGAATGTGTTCATCTGCAGGCTAACCTACCACACACATCACGTTTTCTACCTCTCACTCACTGCAGGTGCCACATCCAACTTGCAGTGGCGACTGGTGAAGTTAAAAAAGCAGAGTGTCGTCAAAAAGAAAATTCCCGCCTTTTACCTAGCAAACGAGCGAAGCAAGCGAGCCGGTGGTTCATTACATTTTGCTGTTGCCAGGCAGCTTAAAGTTCCCTGAAGTCGAGGGAATCTCCTAATGTAAAACATATTGCCAGCCATTACACTGAATTCCAGCTAGCATTACTGTAGTAGTATCTATCAGAGCCATTCCATAAATGACCATCAACTAAAATGCCAGGGTCAGCACACAAAAAAAAAAAAAAAAAGACACGCATGCGCGCGCGCACGCACACTTTCTCTCTCTCTCTCTCTCTCTCTCGTACTAGTGAAGAGTCACTCAAATGTCAGCCTGGGCATGACTGTTTTCTACCAGAAGGATTGATCAGTGAAATGAAGGTTTCATGCGTACAAAATGTTTTCTGGAGGTTATGAGTTTGATTCTTGAAGATATGCTCAGTTTTCTATGATGACAGCAAACTGAGCACCATAAAATGGGTAATTGTAACATATGTCATTTACAGCATTTAGAAATGGCAGACCTGGCCAATGTAGCACTGTATAAAACACAACTGATGAAAGTTATCATCACAGTTCCCAACTCAACATCCCTTTTATGAATTGGTCTAGCACAGGGGTCTTCAAACTGTGGGGCCCGACCCCCAGGGGGGTCGTGGAGTGAAAGAAAGGGGGTCGCACATTCCCAGTCACACTTCTGCCCTATGTTCCCCCTAAGCTGCGTGCCCGCGCATACTGTGATTTCTCCCCGCGCAGAGGCTCATTCGATGCGCGCATTACAAAGGGCATTCAGTATTGGGAGAAGAGGTATTTACGAGGTGTGAAGAGGGATAGAGCTGAAACAAACTGCCTGCCAGGGACGCCAAAGGCATTCAGTCTCCTACTGTGAAGCACTTTTGAAACGGGACCCATTCCCTCCCCATGCAGCCACTGAGACTGGATTTTCCACTTTTGGAAGTATTTCACTGGATTGGGCCAAAAAATGGCTGTTTTAACTACAGAACTCAGTCTCCCACAAGGCATCACTTAAAAGTAATGCATATTACTCTTGCAATGTGCATTCTTTGAACTAAGTTGCTTATATGCGTTTTAAAGGGCCACAATTGAGCACTCCAAGGCGGAAGCTGAAGACAGTGCGAGTTTCTCACAGGGCCTGTCAGTGGGACATAAAAGTGTTCAAAATACATGGTCATACAATCCTTGGCCTCTTTGCAGAGCGCACAGAGCAATACTCTAGTCACAATTGTGATTCTGTGCAAATGGTTTTCTAAAGGAGGTTCACAGTTGTCAAAATATTGACAAGGTGAAAGAAAAGAAAATTCGGTGCTTACACGTGAGTGCATGTGTTGTGTGTTTGGGGGGTGAATTGAAAGGGATGCAAGAAAGTGCATTCAAGAGAGAGTGACAAGAGGGTGCTGAAGAGGACAAAGATGAGGTGTTAGATATGCAGATTTGGCATTAAAATGGGCTTAAATGTCTAACAGAGTGAACACAACGGGTGTGATTGAGACACTGAAGATCACTACCCCTTTCACAGCCGCAGTAACATTTAATTAACAGTCTCACAATTTCCAAACTGAAAATTTTTCAATAATAATTATTTACAACAAAATTATTGTTGCTATTAATTTACCTTAAACAGCTAACAACCATTGACAAAGCCAATAGTCCTGGCTGGTTTTAGGTGTATGTCTGTTGTTATGATATGTATGAATAGAAGCAATAACAGAATGCATACAGAGGAACCAAAATACTGGTCGAATAGCATACTTTGAAAACCACAGAAATTTAGATTACGTGTTTAAGTCACTCCCTTAATTATACAGGCCACACTCCTTTTAAAGACTCTCACCTTTTAGATCCCACTTAATACACTGCTTTCAGTGCTTCACCAGTGTTATTCTCCAGGGCTGCATGTTTCCCCCTCCTCGTCATGCTCTTCTCTGATGCTGTCTGCTGCACCCTTCTCTGAGTGCTCTATTCTGTTACTCTCATCCTGTCCTCCCCAACCCTCCCTCTTCTCAGTGCTTTATGCTGTTCTGTTCCAGTGCTCTCTGTTCTTGCTCTTCCCTAGTGCTCTCTGTTGCCCTCTCCTCTTTCTGGGCTCATCCAGTAGACTGTGCTGCCCACTCCTCTTCGCCCTCTTTTCTAGCACTTTCTTTTACACCCTCCTCTTTATGCTCTCTGCCAGTATTGGTCACCGCCCCTCATCTTCACGATCTCCTCCACTGCCCCCTCCTCTTCACGCTCTTCTTCAGAGGTCTTCTTCAGCGCTCACCTCTAGTGCTGTTTTCCAGTGCTTTCCTCCAATGTTCTCCACCTCCCCCTTGTCCC
The DNA here is from genome assembly GCA_963921515.1 of Calotriton arnoldi. Lineage (NCBI taxonomy): Eukaryota > Metazoa > Chordata > Amphibia > Caudata > Salamandridae > Calotriton > Calotriton arnoldi. Next base: position 1,292,959 of record CAWUFW010004777.1, read on the forward strand.
TCATGCTGTCCTCCAGTGCTTTTCACTGTCTACTCATCATGCTCTTCACAAGAGGTGTATTTTGGTGCTCTTCTAGCGCATTCTTACAGTGCGCTCTTCCAGTGTTCCTTGCTGCTCTTTGTGCTCTCCTCCAGTACCCCATTGCTTGTTCCTGACAGTGTTCTGTTCCAGTGCTCTCCTCTGCCACCTCCTCCAGTACTTACTGCTAACCCCTTCTTTGTGCTCTCCTTCAGTTCTCCTTGCTCCTTTTTAGGTCTTGGCCTGCACCAGCGCTTGCGCTGGTCTGGCCGAGAGCTTTAGTAAGCGGGTTTTGGAAGTGCAAACACTGGCTTTCGGCTGGCGACCAGCTTGCGTTCACGATAGCGTGCACGCGCGCAGCTGCCATCTGGGTTTCCTATTTCTTCCTCATTTCCTCGTCATGGCTCATTAACTCTCTGGACTCTGATGTTTCAATCGCAGCAGCAGCTCACATTACCAACTGACGGCCCTGGACTACAGTCACATGAAAAACAACAGCGATTAGCATTGAAATGCAAGCTTTTTTTTGTCTAGTTAGAAATATTGCTTCGGTGGGTTGATTTCACCTTATATCGCTATTTGTTTTATATTGGGAGTCACAGCCTAATTACCAGTATTTTTGTCTCACTCGTTTTTTTTTTTAATATTTATTCGCGCAAAGAACAAAGCTATATTTAAGGTTACTTTTTCTGCGTCACTTCTTCACTCTATTTAAACTCCACACCCCCCACTCTTATTGTCTCTCTCCTTCTCTCTCTCTCCCCTCTCTAATTCTCTCTCTACTTAATTAACTCTCCCCTCTCTATCTTTTTTAGCCTTTCATTCTCTCTCACCCCTTTATCTGTTTCTCTTTCAAACTCCTTCATTCACTCTCTCTCCCCTTCTTTCTCTCTCTGTATCCCGCTCCACTCTTTATTCTATGTACACCCTTTCTCTCTCTTTCTCACCACCCTCTCTAATTGGGCATTATATCTTCACTCTATCTCTCACTCGGCAACACCACAGCATCACTCAGCATCACCACAGCATCACTCAGCGCAACCACAGCATCAATCAGAGCCAGCACAGCATCAATCAGAGCCAGCACAGCATCACTCAGCACCAACACAACATCTCTCAACGCCATCACAGCATCACTCAACGCCATCACAGCATCACTCAGCGCAACCACAGCATCACTCAGCGCAACCACAGCATCACTCAGCGCAACCACAGCATCACTCAGCACAACCACAGCATCACTTAGCGCCACAACAGCATCACTCAGCGTCACAACAGCATCACTCAGCGTCACCACAGCATTACTCAGCAGCACCACAACATCACTCCGTGCCACCACAGCATCACTCAGCGCCACCACAGCATCACTCAGCGCCACCACAGGATCACTCAGCGCCACCACAGGATCACTCAGCACCACCACAGGATGACTCAGCACCACCACAGCATCACTCAGCGCCACCACAGCATCACTCAGCGCCACCACAGGATGACTCAGCACCACCACAGCATCACTCAGCGCCGCAACAGCATCACTCAGCGCCGCAACAGCATCATGCGGCGTATCACTCAGCGCCACCACAGCATCACTCAGGGCCACCACAGCATCACTCAGGGCCACCACAGCATCACTCAGGGCAACCACAGCATCACTAAGGGCCACCACAGCATCACTCAGGGCCACCACAGCATCACTCAGGGCCACCACAGCATCACTCAGGGCCACCACAGCATCACTCAGCGCCACCACAGCATCACTCAGCACCACCACAGCATCACTCAGCGCCACAGCAGTATCACTCAGCAACACCTGAGTATCATTCAGCATCACCTCAGCATCGTCTCCGCAACAGTCACCACCACTACCACCTCAGCATCACTCAGTACCACCTCAGCCTGCTCTCGGAATCTGGCATCTGTTGATTCTCCCCTAGCGTCTGGCCGCTGCTAGTGTTATAATACAGGTACTAGTTCCCAACCTTCACCCTCCGATTGTTTATGCCCCCTCAAAAAAAAAAAGCTTTAACAAACAACCATTGCAATAGGCAGAAACAAGTTGCCAGCATTGCAAGAACAAAAGAAAACTGAGGACATTTTTTATTGTAAATACTTTTTTAATATGGTCGTTCAGTTTTACATAATGCCTTCTTGGTCATATATAAAGTAACAAAAATGCTTCTGACGCTTTTTTATTATAACTTTTCAGCATGCTGCACAGCAGCCACACTTCTCTACAGCACAGCTTGAAGACATTGGCAAAGTCAATAGCTCTGGCTAAACACTTATAAGGCCCCAAAGGCGAGACCTATTGGCTATGCCAATGCTTGTTCTTGATCTTTTTAGGTGCTCTCTCCTGGAGCATGCTTTCTTATCTACATGCCATGATAGAGACGTGCCTTTTAATTTCAAGCGGATGGAAAGATAATCTGTCTCTTGGTGCATGCTTCTGTGAAGAGATGTAGGGAAGCCAGGTTATTTTCACCACAGGCATCCTTATCTGTTTCGCAGAATGTCCAGGTATGACAGGGCCAACCCTTAATTTTCTGCATGTAGGCTTTTTCATTATTTATCTCTCAAACTAACCACAAATGATCTTCATCACACCTTCATTTTATCACCATTGCAGGATTGCATGGGAGATTTTGCGTCTAAATTATGTTTCCATTGTGATCGGCACATTCGCATGGTTCTAATCCGTGACTACATTTCCTGGTGTTTCCTATTTCTGTTCCTAAATAAGAAAGATTATGTAATCACTGAAAAACAATACTCCTGGAACAATAAGCATCCTCCTGTTTTTGAACAACTGAAGAATTTTCTGTTCCGGATCCTAGAGTTTCTTTTATCTTTTTCTGGCTTAAGACAAGAATTTAGTTTACCTTTCATCAATATACCGTGTTCTACCACAGTTCCGAATTTTTAATACTGATCGACAACTATGTTGAGTGGAGAATATAAATAACTATGTTGTCATGGTAAGTATATATATTAATGTTTAGATTTACTATTCTTGGGTCCACCCTATTTAGGGGACCCCTGCTGCTCCCAGCCAGGGCAGGTGAGCTTCTAATGTGGCAACACGTATTCCTGCGGAGTGGAAGGCCCTTCACAAAGGTTGACTAGACATCTTTCTGTTGTTTATTGCTGTATTTTCGTTATAAACTGATACTGATGAGGTGAAATCTTTCCTCGGTGTTACAGTGTGTAAAAATGTCAAAATAATGAAGCAATACTATCCCAAAATATGCGGCCTCACATAGCATTATTTATATTTACTTACCATATAATTTAGTAGAGCCTGTCGCATAATTTGGTCCTCACCTACCTCATAATTCCAGTAGCTATGCCTATAGGTTTAGAACTTTTTGTCAGGAGGGGGTCCTTACGCCAGAAAATTTTGACTGGGGGGTCTTCGGCATCCAAAAGTTTGAAGACCTCTGGTCTAGCATGTGTCTGACTTTATTCTATCTGAACGGGCTTGTTAGAAAAAAAGTGCCTCGGTGAGCTTTTCGGTCAAGTGAGATTAATTCAATATCAATATTTTTTGTATTTGAGTTTGATTAGGTTTTTTTGTTGTTATACATTGCACCGATGCGTAGGGAAATTACTTCTTGAAAGTCACTTCATTGTTGAATATTAGGATGAAATGTGAATTTATGTCACTTCCTGTGATGTCATGGTGATGCTTCTTCCTGAGATGTCCGGTCATATACAAATTTGAGGTGCCACATACTTTCCGTTTTCTTGTCAGGGCCCCAAAAATTCTAGTACCTGCCCCGGTTTCAATCCTAGAAAATTAGATCAATGGGAAGACACTGACTCCAAAACCTTTCGGTGTAGCCTGTGAGGCATAAGGCTGAATCCTTGTAGGGTTACCTGGTACTATGTTTCTTACTTTTCAGGGTAGAAAGACGAGCCTAGTTGAGTTGGGTAGGCATTAACACCTAATATTAAGTTAAAAATGACAAGTGAGTTTGTTTCGTGTGCAATATAATTCATCATTATTAGTGTAAATTTGCAGGCAGACCCGCACACCTCAGATACATACAAAGATGAGGAAGTAAAACATTTTTCAATTACTATTGAAGTGATTGACAAGAGTGTATAATTTGTTTCCCATGATGGGCTGCTGAATCTGGGCAATAGCTGTTAGTGTTCTGCTGTGCTAAATCTGGTAAGCTCCCACTCTTGCCATCACAGAGTGCCCACCTGCATGTCTTTCTTTTACCTGTTTTCTCTAACCTTGCATCTGCATAGTCTCAGCTGTGCATAGCAAAATACATGTGTAGTCCATAAGGTTAATTAAACCTCATTTCAACAACATCTTTTAAACAAGCAATGGCAATGTCAATTGGTCTGGCATTGGCTGCCAACCTTTTGCTTGTATTACTTGTTTTGCTATGGTTTTTATAAAACGTTATTGTTTGTGTTTCCAGGACTGTTGGAATATTTAAAAACAAACTGGAAATAAATCAAAACTATATTTGGGTCTCAAAAAGCACACATTATCAAAGAAATACCTGGCAGTGAAGAGAACTAGTCTGTGTGGGGATGTGCTTCTTGTGAAAGAGCAGAATGCCACCACTCACGGTGAAGTTAGTCAGTGGCTGAAGTGGACTAACCCATCACCCCATGCTGTATGTTGTAGTGGGCAGGAGATAAATGTGAGTGACACAACAACAGACCAATGGATGAAGAGGGTTGGCTGCAAGCCCTTTTAAGTAAGTAGATAGAAATAGATGTAGATATAGATACAGATATAGATGTAGATAATTTTACTAAAAACAAAAGAACTTTACCTAAAAATGTTTTATTAAGCAAACCCTTAGACCATCCAATGGCTTACCTTCCCGCACAGCATGTGACAAAGGGGTAAATATGTTCTGCAGCAGTACAGCAGTTACATATCATTCAGGTGTTATGATAGAAGCACAAAAAGGCGTGGGAAAAGGGTTGCAAATGGTTATGAAAACTGAAAAATTCAGGACTCCAAGGCACTTAACCTAATTTTCAAACGATTTTCCAGATAACGCCCGTCCCTCCAATGGGGTGGCCCACTTTTAAACATTTAGATGTTACTTATCCATATGGAAATTCTGAATAATTTGCCGAATGCCTGCACTTGGAAAATACATTTCCAAAAGCAAAAAACTGTAATGACATCTCCAATTGCAAGGAAAAAGTGATTATTTGCAAAGCAAGAAAAGAGAGGTTTACAGGAAGACTTTCTGACTCTTTTCGGACCTAAGTCACACGCCTGGAAAATGTGATGTGGGTCAGGCTTCAAGAGTCATGTGCAACTCTGAGAAACCATATGCTCACAAAAAAATCTCAAATCCTAAATCTCTGGCTGCAAAGACAAAGGTTTCCAACTTTTATGTGATTCGCTACTGTGTAAGACACGTGCTTGCATAGCTTGCTCCTTTCAGTATGTACCTGAACCTATGCCAAAAGCATATCTGAACTTTGAAAAATATGCATATGTAAGACTAAGGAGCTTGTGATACATCACCAAAAAATAACTTCTTGATTGACAACCTGAGAGTACATGGGTAGTGCTGCTTGAATTGTAAACGATGATCTATTGTCAGACCTGCACTTTCCCAGTTGGGTGTGCACCCAATCTGTACCTCCAGCCGCAATTGATGGCTAGCATCTCACTATGCCATACTCTGGGGTGAGTGTGCTGTGAGTCAGTTGGTCAATAGTTCAGGGATACATGATTTTTCACCTGCATTCCAGTGGGAGGACTACCTGACACAGTCCCCAAGAATCAGAAACTTTGCCTCTTCTTGAGTGTGTGTTGTATGGCATGATGTGTGTTCAGGCATGAGACCAGGTGCAAGATCAGTGGTGTTGGTTGGAAATACAGGGTGCCAGTCTGCACAAGATGGCGGTTGGCTTTTTAAGTCACCCACTGTGGATGAGAAGTTGTGGATGTCAGTTGCCCTGATCGAAATTGCTACTGTCTGATGGGAGGATCTTCATCCCTTCACTTGCAAAACTGGAGTGCCTCTTTCACGGCTGAAACGTATCCTTCCACCGATCCTTTGTAGCAGTGGCCATCACCTAGCAACCAGGACTACTGTTGCCTGACCCCTTTTTGTCACTGTAAAAGCGAAGGAGGTAGAGGGTACCGACTGAGGAGGCATGTCTGCATGACTGGAATAGGATTTTGAAATTTCAAAAGGGCTGAAAGTGGATTTCATGCTGGTTCTCGGATCCAGGTTATCTGTACTTCGTCCTCGCTGTATACCAGTACAACAAGAAGCTTTGCAAGGACAGGGTTTTGCTGGAGGCTGCCTACCTAGAGATCAGTAAACATGATCTGAATGCTGCGGAAACCCTGCTGCTGTGACCTGCACAGGAGGGCGATAAGCAATACTGTGTACTGAGGAGAGGATCAGGCCTCTGACTGAGAAGACCAGCGCAAGGGCCAGATGAATGAAGTTCTTCATAGGAAATACTTTGAAGTAGCTCATCACAGAGGAGCCATAAGAATCTTGCAGCCCAGTTGGCTAAAATTATAATGGTGTAACGTAAGATCATCCAGGCTTGGAGGTGCTTTCGAGAACTTCATCAAGTGTCAGCCAGCACTGTCTTTGATTTGTCCTACAGCCCTTTGGGGCTAGTATCTGTTTTAATCAAGTCACTATTCCTCTTCGACCCATGCCTTTGGGGTTTGCCCCATTGGTTGTGGCTAGTCACACTAATTATGAAACTGTTTAAAGCATCTCTCTGGCCTTTACCATGACAGAAATATACTTATTTGGAGAGGTGGTTGGTCTAGACTAGGTCACAGTTGGGACTGGTTGAGCCAGGGGATCCAGTGAATGCCCTCACTCCCACGGGTGCAACAGCAACTAAAATACTTGATTGCTATTATCCCATGTCAAGATATGGTCTTTCCAGCACCTTACTCCAATATTTCAGGACTCACCCTCCAGTGTTCTGTTGAACATCACAAATTGGATCCCAGACTATAGGTTAATGAACTGACCTTGGCCACCTGATCACTTAAAGACCGTGGGTGGGATCCCTTCTCCTGTATGGGTGGTGAAGTATTTGGGCTTGCTGCACCTTTGTGACTATTTCTGCTTGGAATTCAGTCTTAGGAGCTCCAACGCACTCAGTTTCAACAGCCTTGCATCCAAAGCCACATGAGCAATGGAGCAGATAGTCAGACAAGTCCTATAAAACTAGATTCCTTGCAATTGCCTGCCTGGGACATCTACTCCATTAATTTCCCAAGTGTATAAACACTAAAATACATGTCCAAAGAAACAACGGCGGACCTCTAGTTCAGCACCTCACGTCAGTTCCAATTGGTAATGTTTCTGCGCAGCCAACCCCAACGCCAGCCGTTGTTTAGCGTTTCTGTGCTCCAGATCAAGACTTCTTAATGGTGAAGTGGGGGTGCGCAGATCAAAAAGTCCAATAGGCAGGTAGTAGTATAAAAATATAAAGTTCTTTATTTTCAAGTATCCCGCCGGGATAGATCTGGACGCTGCTCGTTAAGACTTACCCATGCAGGATTTATCATACCTGCCAGCTCTTTGGCATTTTCCAGCATATTTCGCTGGACCAGGACGCATATTGTATATTTGAGAACTTGAGCTATTTCACTACTTTGTCAAAATGTTTTTCCCCCAAACGCTTTAACTGCACTTGATATTTGAATGAGGAGTTCTCATTTGATTCCGTCGCTCGATTTAACTACGCATTTGATTCCCAGAATCTAACCTATATTTTCTTGGTTAACACATGGACGCATATTGAATTTGAGAATTTAAGGGGGAGCACCCATGGTTCGTGTCACACTTGCATGGGCCGTTCTGAGTCGGCACATTCCAGCGTTGATTTTCGTTGCCCTGATGAAGTTCCCAGTGTGGGAATGAAACGCTTTGGCTGAGTGTCTCAGTTTGCTGAATTTTAAAACTTGAAAATAAAGAACTTTATATTTTTATACTACTACCTGCCTATTGGACTTTTTGATCTGCGCACCCCCACTTCACCATAAACACTAAAATACATTTGTGATCATATCTTCCCACAAAACGTGTTGACACAATCTGTTTTTGTGTGTTTTATAATTAAAACTGTTCTGTTCTATTGCCCTCTAAATTAAGTGATCTCAAGATAAATTAATGCAAGTGCAAAACCATGATCTTAGGTTGACCTTAAATACCAAAGAAAGGTTTCAGCCTGAATAGGCAGAAATTAGACATAATATCAGAATATGACTACTTGGATATACAACTTAATAGCAATCAGAGTTGGACAGCTAATATTGCAAAATGTGTTTGTATACTATCGAACCTTCCTTAAGTTCTACGTGCTTATGATGAAAATTTCACATAAGGGTCTTGTCAGCCCCCCTAGAAATCTTTATTGCAAATACACTCGCTAGAGATTTATATAGAGCATTATTGTATGATTGTGTGGATGTAATATAGTTGATAACACGTTAAGACAGATTCCTAAGGCAATGTGCCTGCTACTGAACTCTACACCTGTAGCAAAGTAGAAATCCGAGCTAGGGGTAAGGTGTGTAGTAGACAAGTAGGCTTCCCTGATATTGTATTGGATAAAATCGTGGTCTAGTGAAGCTGCTGATTTGTTTGCACTTGTACTGTTTACACCTTTGTTAAGCTACAGCACCCACCACAAATACTGCCAAGTACCACTGATTGCCTCAGGACCATATGAAAAAGGCCTCACATGAAGGCATTGCATATGTTGATCTGAACGCGGAGTTAGGTTCGCAATCAACACATTTTTGAGATGGTTAACCACCTATCCGTCTGGACTGGAACCTCCCAACTGAATCCTTAGCTCTCATGCCCTCAAAAGTAACTCACAGGAACAATATAGCACTTTACACAACTATGTGTGAAGTAGGCAATCTTCATGACTATACAAGAAAGTATTACTTTGTGGGTGTTGATGCCACTTCCATGGGCAGCCCCTGTGAACCTCCCTGGAAACACCAGCAGTCTCTCTTCTAAATGTCATGTATGACAGTGGAATAACTTGCAAACTTGGAGTAACTTCTGCAGTTCTAAGTTACTTCTCCACAGACAAACCCCTGCTGAATTGATTCACAAAGATGTTGCTGGAACAGGTGTGACTTACGTTGTGGTACTTCTGACTTACAACCAGGGCCAGACTGGACATTTGGCCGTTGACATCACCCTGGTAGGCTGCATGCTAGGGAGCAGCTTATGAAGCAAAATGGGCTGCCATTACCCAACCATGCCCCCCACCCCCCCACCCCCGGCCCCATTCTAGTAACAGGGCATTGTGGTGTGGCTCTGTTGTGAAAATGTTTGCAGGGCTGATTTTGGTTTCCAGTCTGGCCCTGCTTACAACTGAATTCCAGGAGTATTCAGGGAGTATTCTTGACATTCTCCTGGAGTGCAGGAGTAAATCGAGGAAATCATCCAAGAGTTAGTATCAGGAAAATCTTTGTGAATCAGGGCCCCATCTACCCTTTGTGGATTTGGCCCCCCAATCTGACTTAAACTCGAAAACACTTTGTGAACCGATACCCATTTTTTCTGTACCCTCGTGGGGACGGGGAGATTCTTTCTTGTTTTAATTTCATGTGAAAGTGAAAGAAGGCTTCAACATAAATTCTTTTTTTGAATCACAGCCACGAGCAGCGCCGAACTGTAACGTTCTTTGGTGACATTTCATGGAGGCAGGAGACTAGCAGCACTATACAAACAAACAAAAAAATGCACGAATCCCAATATTCACAGGGATTACATGACCGTGAACATCTCTGCCAATGTTCTCCTGACAATTTATTATCCAAAGGGGAGCAGCATGCAGTGACCTAGCAGTAAAGCAGTTTTATGGTCTATTAGATGGAAAAATTGGCTGCTCTTTCTGCTGAATACTTGCCCTCGGAAAGGAAAAATACGTATTGTTAAACTCCCACGCCAGTTGAGAGAAAATATGTCTATTTAATAAACCAACATAATTCACTGTAGCCTATTCGATGTATTTTCTAGCTTGAGGTATTTTGCAGTCGCACTTCGTTACAATCGTGCCACTCTACAGTGTCAGCTTGCCACAGAATGTCATCCTGTAACTGTGACTACTAATCCAATATTAGATTTCTCATCTATTTTTAGTGAAACTCCCAAATTTAGGCAATTATTTTCCCATGCTACAAAACGCAAATGCTGATGAGCAGCTTCATTTAGAAAAAAAATGTACAGGCTGTGAATTTTAAAAAGACGTATAACTTGATGTGTCCAAACATTTCTTTAACAAGGCAGGATCTGTTTACAGCATTTTGAAACAATTTGCTTAACTGTAACCAGTAAAAGCATTGTGATGAGGAGCACTAAACTAACAGAGCCTGACGTTCGAAATGTAAACATAAGCAGACTGCAGGAAGAAAATCGAAGATGGCGGCGTTAGCTCACGTCTAGGGTGAATCCAAATAAATGCCTGCTATCTGGATGGATTGGAATGCTAAAGAAGGCATTCTTCAAATCAATAACAGAAAAGAATTTGGCGAGGAAGGAATCATTGGCAGAAGTGCAGTGATGTCGGGAACCACTGGGAACTGAGGGACCACAATCTTATTAACCTCTCGCAAATCAATCACAAAATGATAGACATCAGGATGGTCATCAGAGGAGCCCGACGGTGCCCTCTTAAGAATGGGAAGGATAGGGCTATTACACACATTCGCAGTCGTCTCCTCAACAACCCCCGACTTAATCAGGTCCTGTATAATCTGCAATAGAGCTCACTCCCCTGCTTGTGGTGTTTTGTACTGGGGAATACGAGGCAAAACAGCATTGTCTTTGACCTTGATGGAAACTGGAGGTATCTGTTACAACCCTACGTCCGTATCACCTGTAGCCCACAACGCAGGCGGCACATCCTTAAATTCAGCAGGCATGGGTACATCCTTAGACAAGCACTGCTTGGTCTTAACCACAATGTAGGACCCATCGTTATATAGACACCAACTAGGGGAACAGTAAATTGTATCATACAACTTCTTCAACAAATCCAATCCCATCAAATTCTCACCGCAATTGGACGTCAGCAAAAATGGCGAATCAACAGTAAAAGGACCAATTGTCAGGGCAAGGGGTTTGGATATGGGGCTCACAACCGGTACATCAGAAAAGCCTACCGAAACATTATTATGGCCAGACAGGGCTGCCCCGGGGACCAGTGAATGAGAAACAGAGCTGTTCATTGCGCCTGTATCCACCAAGAATTGCTTAGCTGAGCCCTGCAGGTCAGCAGTAACATAAGGTCCGTGCTGATCTGCAGGTATCTGAACTGGTCCTTCGCCCTGTCCCTGGCTGTTCTAACTGTGGAACAACCCCGTCACTGCGTCCAAATCATAGTCGTCATGATAGTACTGTCGCCCCGAGGGTTATCAAAATAGTTCTGAACAGAGCAACCCTGCGGTGCCTCACTTTCCTGACCCCCGTCCTGACCACCTGCTCCACGACCCCATCCACGAGAACCCCGTCCTCTAGAGGCCGTGACTTTTTGCAACAACGCCGGGGACTCGCTGCGCCAGTGTCCCTCCTCCTTACAATATGCACACTGATTCGGCCCCACAGGCGCAGCATTTCTGCCAGTGCGGGGCAGTTGTCGAGCCGGACCAATGCCGCGTCCTCTTCCGTTCCCCCTAGATACCTGCTGCATCAACACCTTCGTTTTAAACTCCTTGTTTTTCTTCTCCACCTTCTCTTCGTTCTCTCTGTGCTCATAATACTGTGCCATACTCAATATCACTGATGGGGAAGAGGTAGTCCAAGTGCTCTCCGAAGCCTGTAACCGAGTCGTGATGCAGGTTTGTAACAAATATGTTAACGAACAATCGGACACCTCCTTCCATTGACAAATCCTGTCCACTGAAATCCAAAAACACACCTTCAAACCTAGTAAAAAAATCAGATACACTTTCATCTTTCTTCTGACGACATGCAGTTAACTTGTCCCAATCTACTCTTCTAGGTGCAATAAGAGAGTGCATGTAGGTAATAATATGACCTGGCAAAGCTAGTATCTCAGCCCTCGGCTTCTCACCAGGCTTCCTCTCCTTGTCTCATGCTCTGATCTCGTCCCAAGTGCCACCCAATTCCACGACATGATCCTCCGTATGCACCTGTCGCTAAATATCAACAGGTACCAACTAACCAAAAAACATCTCAATGTCTGCCAACGTCATCACCGTCGACGATGCGGCCTCTGTCAGCTCTTTGTAATATGCAGTCGAATTTTTCCTAGGGTCGGGCAATTGGCTTTTAAGAGATAAAACCTCACTCCTTTTCCATGGAGTGTAAACCCATTGTTCTTGAAAGCGGGCCTCTACTCGCTGTCTGACAACGTGATCATGCTGATCACGCAGCTCCGGTATCTCAGGGTGGAAAATAGGATGTACTTCCTTCATCGGAAACTGGGACCCTGTTGTCGGGCTCCTCTGATGCAACCGACCTCGATAGCCAATCAGTATTGTAACATTACTGAAAACGTCTTTAGGGGCCATATCAGCAGAATATACACAGTCCTGAATGTCATAAATAATCTGAGACGCGATACCATTGAAACACTGTTCCCACAACCCAATCAGCGTAGCCGACATATGCTTGAGGGCATGCTGCTATACAAACGGTTCATACTCTTTCAACACACTCACCACATCCTCCACGCTGTAGTTCGGACTCCGGGCCCACAGGGCAGCCTGATTAGCTACCATCTTTTTCTCCGCATCTCCCACATCAGACCGAATTAGCACTTGCCCCATTCGCTCCCGTGCAGTCGCCCAGTCCCCCTCGTCCAGTCCACGCACCGGCTTCCCCATACTCAGCAAGGTCGGAGAAGGGAGATGCGCGGAAGACACAATAGCTGAAGGGGCAGGCACCAGTGTTATTAATGGCTGTGTTGAGGGTGTGAGGGATGGAGAGAGAGAGGAAGGTGAAACAATAGGTGTAGCAGGGAGACTTGCAGTTGTCGCAGCCGCGGCATGTGAAGCCAGAGAAAGAACAGGGGGTGATGTAGCCGAAGCAGCCAAGTCAAGAGCCAGAGGTGGAGGCAGGAGGGGCGAAAGACTGGGGTGGCGGGACAGCAGGGTATATTTTCTGCGGGGCATACGGAGGTGGAGGTCGAGTGTCTAGCAGTTCCTCCACAAACGTATCGCCTTCCTCTCGGGCAACATATGATTTATCACATTGCAATCGAAACTTCCTATCAGCACACTCTATACCTTTTTCTATTCTTTCCCTATCATACGCTACTGCTTTCTGGGTCACTGTCTGCATCTTTCCTCTTCGGGCCTCTTTTTCTGCTTTCATTCGTCTTTGCCTAGCTTCCTTTTGCCATACCTGAAGATAATCAAACATCGACTGCCTACTTCGTTTGGTAAACAATTTATCCTGCAAGAAATTCAATTTTTGTTCATCAAAGGTACCTGTTAGCGGCCACTGAAGCTCGGCATTGTCCCTCGTATATTTGTGCCATAGTGTACTAAACATAATAGGGCCAATGCCGTGCTTGACGTACATATCAAAGTTCGGGGTGCCTTCCGGAGGTGCAGGTTGCCTTTCCTCCAATCGAGCATCAGCAGAACAACAGTGGCACCCCAAACAATACAACTTACTCAAGCAGAGCATATTAAGAGGGGTCGGGTTCGCTATTCGTGCCAGACGAATAATTCGCAAATATCTTTCAAAAGGTCGATCCTCAGACCATATCAAACAAAGAAAACCAAAAATCAGCCCTCAGACTGCACCAAAGAGACATACCAGGGTCGACACCACAAAACCAAAAACTGACCAAATCCCAAGCATTTTCAAAAGTAGACCAAATTCATTACGTTGCCTGGCAAAGTGTGCGCAGACACTCTGTATCCAAATCGGTCCGTAGACCTGTCAAGTACAAATCAAATGGTCCTCAGACCGTACCAAAGATTATTCAAAATGGCGCCATATTCATAAAGAACCAAGACAAACTCACCTGGTGCACACAGGTCGAACAAATTTATTCTCCACTGCTGACTCTTCGGACCAAACGGTCAAATCCAAGTGTTCCGCCTTTCAGGACCCCAGCCGGGATGACCACTGCGCGAGGCACCGCCCGATCAGACAGACGGGGTAGCTGCGAGTACTAGGCTCTGTCATGCAGGGATCCCCGATCCGCCCATCCAACCCGACGTGGCCCCGTCCTCCTCACCCGTCTGCAGGCGAGGATGGGTCAGCCCGATGGAGTCCCTGTTCGGGCACCAACTGAAGGAAGTGACCCGCTTAGGGTCACCCGGGTCACTCACGACCACCTCTCAGCCTCCCAAACAAATGAAGAGTCGGTCAGACAGTAGAGAATACAAACCAAGTTATTTATTAGTATTCGCTCGAGCGGAGTCAAGTCTGACTAGCCTCTTGAGATGCTACCGAGGGGACTGACCCTCACCAACATTACATCAGTTGTTATACATTTCCAATGCCCAGCAAGACCCACCCAGAACTGGAAATTTCCAGTTGGAGCAGGTTAACAAAGGATACACAGAAGATGAGTTACACACTCCTGGGATCGGGTACATGTTATCTCTACTTCAAGGTTTGTGCCTGCCACTGTAAGCATGAGAACGGGTCTATCTAACAAGGAAGGTATGCAAAGACACATTCATGTATTTATTAGGGCAGCGAAGCTCAACCTTAAAGAAATACAAAAAAAATATTGGAGCTGGTTTCTGCTGAGGCAGACAGAATGAGACAGAAGTTAGTTTCGATCATTAGGCAAAATGGTGCCGCAAATGCTAACTTAAGCACAATGCCAATAGGGGGGCCGACCGGAAGTATTTTCTAGTCCAACACCCGCGTTCCTGACTTAATTTTGCACTCAACCCCCCCCACCCCCAGTAGAACTCTTTATTCTTTATTGGGCCTCCAGCCCTACTTTCATTTGAAGTGTCCTCTATGTAATGCCGTAGGGCCCTAGGCCCTCATGCATGCATAATGACTGCACAGGCACAGATAGTTAGTGGACCTGGCCCAGGGCACGTGCGCCCGGCCCCTTTTATTGGCAGGATCACATGTCCTGTGACGCCTGTGCTGGATGGGTGTGGGGTGGGGTGTAAGCCAGCCCTCGGGGAGTAGCTGGTGTTAAAACAACAACCGTTTCCTGCCTCCCAGCTGAGCGTCCCTCCCCTCCCCTACAAATGCCGACAGCTGCGGGGGAGCGCTAGTAAGACCTTGACCTCGGTCACTGGCCTGCACTCTCCTCCGCTCCCAACGTCGCCGCTGAGCCCCCAGCCTGGGTGTTCTAGGCTGCTGTCTGCCCTGTTTGCCGCAACGCGGTAATTGTTGACCTCCTGAGTGTTTTTTTATTGTTCTCATTATTGTCATTGATTGTGCATTTGTGTCCCATTTCACTGTGTTCTTTTCTGTTTTTCCTGCTCATTTACTTCATTGCATTGTATTCACTGCCCCTCTCGCATCCCCTCGCCGTTCCCATCTCCCTGTTCCAGCCGCTGCTGACCCGCGGCCCCTCCCCCCAGCCCTTGCCCGTTTCCCACCTCCCAGCTGAGTGGAGGCGCGCAGCGGGCGCGCCGCTGGCAAGCCCGTCTGCGCTCGTCCGCAAACCGCCCGCGACCAGCGCCAGGAACCCTGGCTCCCCAGGGCCCCGCCGATATGACGCCACCACCCTCCTCGCTCTCAACCCCGGAAGACACCCGGACTGCCAGAGCTCCTCACCGAACACCACCCATGGACCTTTCTCCTGCAGACACTGCCAACGTTCCTGCACCATCTACAGCGCCCCCACGTCCGCCCCAGGCTTACGGGACGCCCGGGCCACCGAAGCCCTGACATGCATCCTCCTCAACGTGCGCTCCCTCCACAGACACGCCGTAGAGATCTGGGACCTGATCGACACCCTCGCACCCTACGTCGCCTTTTTCACGGAAACCTGGACCAACGCCACCTCCGGTCCCGACATCGCCACCACAATCCCCGACGGTTACAAGATCCAGAGGAAGGACCGCCCACACCGCCCAGGAGGAGGACTCGCCATCGCACACAAAACCTCCCTCCGAATCTCCACCTCCAGCACGAGTGACCCCCACTCCAGCACAGAACACCTCCACTTCCAGACCAGACCTCCCCCAGGACCACGCTCCGCGGCACCCTCGCCTACAGACCTCCGGGACCCCGCTCCCGGGCCACAACAGCAATCACTGACCTTGTCGAACCCCATGCCATCACATCCACGGACTACATCCTACTCGGAGACCTGAATTTCCACCTTGACATCCGCAGCGACCCCGACTCCACCGCCCTCCTCGACAACCTCTCCAACCTCAGACTGAAGCAGCTCGTCAACACCTCCACGCACAGAGCTGGACACACCCTCGACCCCATCTTCGCAGGAGGGTCAAATGTCCACTTCAGCCACACCACGCAGCCCCCCTGGACCGACCACCACTGCGTACATTTCACCTTAAACAACACCACCGCACCCAAACCGGCCCCCCGCCCGCCACGAAGGAACTGGAGCAAAATCACAGAGGAACACCTCAACTCCACCCTCCTCCTAGACCCCGCCCACCACCATGACCGACCCCAACTCTGCAGCCAAAGAACTCCATCGATGAATCTCCAGATGCGCCAAGATCGCCCCCCTCCGCCACCCTGCCAAACAACGCCCCCTGAAGGCCACCTGGTTCATCACCGAACTCCAAGTCGCCAGGCGCACCCACAGACGCCTCGAGAAAATATGGCGAAGCCGGAAAACCACAGAAGACCGAAACAACCACAGGAGCGCCCTGAAGGAGTACCACCAGCTCATAAGGGACACCAAACGGACCTTCATCAAGAACAAAATCGACACCAACGCAACAAAAGCCAAAGAACTCTTCAACGTCATACAGCAATTCACCAAACCCCCCAGCGAGGCCACGGACATCACACCATCCCAGGAAATCTGCAACAAGCTCAGCGCCTACTTCCATCAGAAGATCAAGACCCTCTACGACCACTTCAGCGACCAGACGCCGTTCACCACCCCTTGCCCCTCCGCTGACCACCAGCCGACCATCACCACCTGGACTCCCGCCACGGTGGAGCTCATCACCACGACCATGATGAAAACCCGGTCTAGAGCCCCTACGGACCCCTGCCCACCACACATCTACCAGAAGGCCGCCACCGCCATCGCCCCCGAACTAGGATGGACCATCAACGCCTCCCTCCAATCCGGCACCTTCCCTGACGACTGGAAGCAGGCAAAAGTCAAGCCCCTCCTTAAGAAGCCCACGGCCGACCCTACGGACCTGAAGAAGTACCGGCCCATCTCTCTGCTCCCGTTCACCGCCAAAATCGCCGAAAGACTTGTGAATGCCCAGCTGACCGCATTCATCGAAGAGCACTCCATCCTAGACGCCTCCCAGTCCAGATTCCGCAGCAACCTCAGCACCGAGACCGCCCTCCTCGTCGCCACTGACGACATCCGCATGCTACTCGACCAGGGACACACCGCAACCCTCATCCTACTAGACCTCTCCGCGGCCTTCGACACCGTCTCACACCACACCCTCGCAGCCAGATTGCACGACGCCGGGATACAAGGAACCGCCCTCAATTGGATCCGATCCTTTCTCTTCGGCAGAACCCAGAGGATCAGACTCCCCCCTTTCATCTCCGAACCCACAGAGATCAACTGCGGAGTACCACAGGGATCATCGCTCAGCCCCACGCTCTTCAACATCTACATAGCCCCACTCGCCACCATCGTCAGACAGCATGGGCTCAACATAGTATCCTACGCCGATGACACCAAGCTCATCCTCTTCCTCACAAAGGATCCCGAAGACACCAGGCTCAGCTTCCAGGAAGGAATGAGGGACGTCGCGGCCTGGATGAAGGACAGCTGCCTGAAGCTCAACACTGAGAAAACAGAGGTCCTCATCCTGGGACCCTCAACCTCCACCTGGAACGACACATGGTGGCCCTCCGCCCTCAGGAGCCCTCCCACCCCGACAGACAACGCTCGGACTCTAGGCATCATCCTTGACTCCTCCCTCACCATGACCCGCCAGATCAATGCCGTCGCCTCCACCAGTGTGAGAAGTTGGCCTGGAATATGCTGTCCACTAATTAAAGTGGGCACTTTGCACCAGTCCAAACGACCCTTATTGATGATTAGGTTAAAGACGACCTTTATAGAAAGCTATCCTAGTGGTAGCTGTGGAGAGCAGCCTTCAGGCTAAGTCTTGAAGGAATGTAAAGCAGCTTGTTTTACCAGTATATAACCTCCTGAATGACCAAATGAAAGGAGAACCACACCAGGTGTATATAAAATATATGTATTTATTACTAAACACTCTCTACTAACCTCTTTATGAGATTAGAGAACAATACACACAATATTAAATCACTAGAACGACAGTAAATAGCACAATACACAGCGGGCTCCAGGGGGAGACCGAACCATATACTAAGAAAGTGGTATAAGAACCACGACTTGACTAGACACAGTGCCTAGAGCACGTAGAATCGCTGGGACCCCAAAGAACCACCCAAGGTAGTGACACAGGGGACCCACGGAGGACAGGTGCAGAGTGGGAACACAGATGCGAGCTCCGTACAACTCTATGGGAAAGTCGCGGTTGGAATTTTAAAGATTAAGGACACTTAGGAGAGGACTTCAAGCAAACCCAGCTAAACATAGAAGTTTCTAAGGCCAACACTCTTGAGAGTACCAAGGTACCCATGTTACCTATACCAGAGGAGCCGGGTGCATATGGGTCAAGTGGTGTCGGAAACCCTCGTCGTTTTCAATGGCGTGATGCGAGAAAGTACTGCTGCCGTGGAGAAGAAAAGTGTCCGGTGTGATCCAAGCCTGGATCGGAGATGTGAAGAACCTGAAAGCAGAGGGGACAAAGTCTGGGTCACTTCACATGACCAGGAGCGGAGCAATCGAATGCCCACCGATGTCGGGTGCTTCAGGTGCAAAGAGGTGAAGCTTGACTCTGCAGCCACGGGGAGTCAGGGCACATCTGGAGCAACCAGGGAAGCCCACTGAAAGTTAAAGTTGCCTTCTCAGGGACCCACAGGCCAACGGACCAGGGATCGCGAAGGGACCTTAAGAGGAATCACAAAGGGCCAGCCCACGGAACACTCGTGGAGTGTAGGCCGGAAATCTTCAGTGGAATTACTGCTCGGGGTCAGGACTACAAGTAGCCCAAAGCACAGCTTCAGGGATTGCCGAAAAGCATATGCTGCTGCAAATGTACACGGTGCCCAGGGTTACGGGTTTCACGGTTCCCATGAGGGATACGGGCCTCAAAATTGCTGAGAGCGCAGATCAACCTCGGAGACCTTGGGAACCCACCTCCTGTATTGCAGAAATCTTCGGAGTCCTTCGGGAGCTTCGTAGATGCAAACCGGTCAGATGCGTTTAGGTGCCTGCTCAGCAGGGGAGTAACTCCTTTACTCCAAGGGAGATTCTTCAGTCGTCCAGCAAAGCGTAGATCGTCGAAGGTTACTTGGTTTTTGTAGCAGAGTTTAGTCCAGGTAATATCTAAAGTCCTGTAGCCAGGGGTTCCTACTT
The DNA here is from genome assembly GCA_963921515.1 of Calotriton arnoldi. Lineage (NCBI taxonomy): Eukaryota > Metazoa > Chordata > Amphibia > Caudata > Salamandridae > Calotriton > Calotriton arnoldi. Next base: position 1,312,567 of record CAWUFW010004777.1, read on the forward strand.
TATACCCAAGGAAGGGGTGGGACAAACTCTGGGGACCCACCTATGGAAGGGTCAGGACAGAGGGGTGGCTACACCCATGTCCTTTGTCCAGTTTAGTGCCAGAGCAGGGGCTGATAGCCCCTGCAACCGGTTTGAGCTGGACTATGCACGAGGACACCAAATGTGCCCCCAGTGCAGACATCAAAGCACTCTGAGAGTGCACCCACCCAGCCCCAATACACTAAAGCCTGTCTGGGAGGTGGTCACACCTCCCTGTGACAGGAAACCTATTGTCAAGCCTTCCCCTGCCGGAGTTTCGTCCAGCAGCAGGAGGGCAGACTCGTGTCTGTGGCTGACAGCATCCATTTTGTGATGCCAGGGTTCTGTGAAGCTGGTACCGGGTGTACCGGTGTTGTCATATTTCTCCCTCTAGGAGGGTGGAATCATACCTCCCACACCAGTTACTGGTGTGGATGTATGATTCCAAGGTGTTTGACACCAAACACGACGTGTTTCCATGCAGCCATATTAAAGTTAGCATTTACCGCGAGGTTATAATGCACTTAAGTATATATGGTTGGCTGCATCACAGACAACCCCGGAGAATAGGTTCCGAAGGCTGCAGAGGGGCTCTGCTCATGCATGGGCACCCTCTCACACAAAACCCAGCACCCTGCCTTCAGGATTGATAAGGCCTGCTATAGGGGTGACTGATAGGTTTATATGTGCAGTGAGTAGGATAGATATAGTGAACCTATATCTAAGTAAGGGGTGCATGCACCACCTTACACAGGCTGCAGTAGCAGACCTGTGGTGTCATTTTGAATGGTCTCTCAGGGGTGGCATAATACATGCTGCAGCCCCTGGGAGGCCTCTGGGGTACCTATGCCCTGGGTACATAGTATATCATATACTAGGGACTTATAAGGGTACCCCAGAATCCAATCTGGAGTGTACCTAAAGTACATGCAATCAATTTAGAGGAGAAAGCAGATAGACTGGGGTCCTGAATAGCAGGATCCCAGTCAGACTAAGTCGAAAACAGTGAAACATCAGCAAAAAGTGGGGGTAACTATAAGAAGCAGATCCTACTCTCCTACACAACCCCCCCAAACGTCAGGACATTAAACTAACCTTGACCAGTTGAGTCTTCATGTTCTAAGTGGAAATATCTGGAGAGTCAATCTGCATTGGCATGGTTACTCCCAGGTCTATGTTCCACTGTATAGTCCATCCCCTGTAGGGAAATGGACCACCTCAAAAGTTTGGGGTTTTCACCCTTCATCTGTTTTAGCCATAAGAGGGGCTTATGGTCTGTCTGAACAATGAAGTGAGTGCCAAACAAGTATGGCCTCAGCTTCTTCAGAGCCCAAACCACAGCAAAGGCTTCCCTCTCAATGGCTGACCAACGTTTCTCTCTGGGGGTCAGCCTTCTGCTAATAAAAGCTACTGGCTGATCCTGACCATCATTCAATTGTGATAACACAGCCCCTACCCCCAACTCAGATGCATCTGTTTGGACAATTAATTGTTTGGAGTAGTCAGGACTTTGCAGAATGGGAGCAGTGCACATGGCCTGCTTCAGGTCATCAAATGCCTTTTGACAGCTGACTGTCCACTGAACTTTCTTTGGCATTCTCTTGGAAGTTAAGTCATTCAAAGGGGTCACTATGGATCCATATCCTTTGACAAACCTCCTATAGTACCCAGTCAGGCCCAAGAAAGCTCTGACCTGAGTCTGGGTGGTTGGAGCAACCCAGTCCATGATGGTCTGGATTTTGCTCTGCAATGGTTGAACCTGGCCTCCACCCACAAGTTGGCCCAGGTATACAACTTGACTCTGCCCTATCTGGCACTTGGTGGCCTTGATAGTGAGGCCTGCTTTCTGCAGGGCCTCCAAAACATTTCGCAGGTGGACCACGTGATCCTCCCAGGTGGAGCTAAAGACAGCAATATCATCTAGATATGCTGCACTAGAGGCTTACAGGCCTGTAAAGACTTTGTTTACCAACCTTTGAAAAGTGGCAGGTGCATTCTTCAAACCAAAGGGCATCACCACAAATTGGTAGTGCCCACTAGGGGTTGAGAATGCTGTTTTGGCTTTTGCATCCTCAGCTAGTCTGATCTGCCAGTAGCCAGCTGTCAGGTCAAATGTGCTCAGAAACGTGGCTGAGGCCAAAGTATCTATAAGCTCATCTGCCCTAGGGATTGGATGGGCATCAGTCCTAGTGACTGCATTGAGACCTCTGTAGTCCACACAAAACCTCATCTCTCTCTTATCACCCTGGGTGTGAGGTTTAGGTACCAAGACTACTGGACTAGCCCAAGGGCTATCTGAGGGTTCAATCACACCCAAATCCAACATCTTCTGGACTTCAGTCCTGATGCAGTCCCTGACATGGTCAGGTTGCCTGTAAATCTTATTTTTAACAGGCAGACTGTCCCCAGTGTCCACTTCATGAGTGCACCAGGTAGTCTGACTTGGAGTCAGTGAGAACATATGTCTAAACTGGTTGAGAACTTTTCTGCAATCAGTTTGCTGCTGGTGAGTGAGGCTGTCTGCCAAGGCTACACCATCTACTGAACCATCATCAGGGTTCTGTGAGAGCAGGTCAGGGAGTGGATCACTCTCTTCTTCCTGTCCCTCATCAGTAGCCATGAGCAAGCCCATGTCTGCTCTGTCAACATTTGGTTTGAGCCTGTTGACATGGAGCACCCTATGGGGGCTCCTGGGAGTTCCAAGGTCTACCAGGTAGGTAACCTCTCCCTTTTGCTCAATTATGGTATGGGGGCCACTCCACTTGTCTTGGAGGGCTGCTGGGGCCACAGGCTCCAACACCCATACTTTCTGCCCTGGCTGATAAACAGTCAACACAGCCTTTTGGTCATGCCAGGCCTTTTGTAATTCCTGGCTAGGCTCAAGGTTTTTAGTTGCCTTCTTCATGTATTCAGCCATCCGGGAGCGGAGACCAAGTACATAGTCCACAATATCCTGTTTAGGGGTTTGAGAGGTAACTCCCATCCCTCCTTCACTAGACACAATGGACCCCTAACTGGATGTCCAAACAGAAGCTCAAATGGGCTGTAACCAACCCCCTTCTGTGGAACCTCTCTGTAGGCAAAGAGAAGGCAGGGCAAAAGTATGTCCCATCTGCGCCTAAGCTTTTCTGGGAGACCTTTAATCATGCCCTTTAAGGTTTTGTTGAACCTTTCAACTAAACCATTGCATTGTGGGTGATAAAGGGTGGTAAATTTGTAATTTACACCTCACTCCTTCCACATAGCAGTTAAGTAGCTAGACATGAAGTTTGCATCTCTGTCTGATACTACCTCCTTAGGAAAACCCACCCTGGAAAAGATTCCCAGGAGGGCCCTTGCCACCACAGGAGCTGTGGTGGTCCTAAGGGGAATCGCCTCTGGATACCTAGTGGCATGGTCCACCACCACCAGTATAAATCTGTGCCCAGATGCAATTTGAGGATCCAGGGGACCAACAATGTCAATCCCTACCCTCTCAAAGGGAACCCCCACCACAGGTAGTGGTATCAGGGGGGCCTTTGTAGTGCTACCTGCCTTACCACTGGCCTGAAAGGTGACACAGGAGCGACAAAACTCCTTGGTGTCTTCAGACATATGAGGCCAATGAAAGTGAGGGACAATTCTGTCCCAAGTCTTGTTTTGGCCTAGGTGACCTGCTAATGGGATATCATGTGCTAGTGTCAATAGGAAGCTCCTAAACTTCAGAGGTATAACCAACCTCCTGGTGGCTCCAGGCTTGGGGTCTCTACACTCTGAGTAAAGGAGTCCATCATCCCAGTAGATCCTATGGGACCCACTAGCACTCCCAGCAGCCTCAGCAGCAGCTTGCTGTCTGAGGGATTCAAGAGAGGGGCAGCTCAGCTGCTCCTGGCCCAGATCTGCCCTGGAAGGGCCCCCTGTCCCCAAGAACTCAACCTGATCAGGTTCAAGCTTATCTGGGACAGTTCCTTCTTCAGGCCTAAGATCAGCTCCCTCAAGAGACTGATCTGGATTCTGAGGCAGGGGGGAAGACACTGCCTTAACCCTACTGCTCCTTCTCTTGGAAGGCGCCTGGTCCATTTTTCCAGGATCCAGGGCCTGTTCAGTGTTAGACATTTTTGCCTGTGACCTGGTCATAGCAAACACATCTGCAGGGATACCCAACATTTCTGCATGAGTCCTGAGTTCCACTTCAGCCCAAGCTGAAGTTTCTAAATCATTGCCCAACAAGCATTCAACAGGGAGGTCTGCACTTACCAAAACCTTCTTAGGGCCAGTTACCCCTCCCCAGGTGAAATTAACAACTGCCAGGGAATGGTCTGTCCTGACATTGCTAGCATTGGTCACTTGGTACATCTCACCAAGTATGATTTGCTCAGGAGCCACAAGATCTTTTATCACCATTGTGACACTTGCTCCTGTGTCCCTGAATGCCAAGGCCTCTTTTCCATTTATTATAGGCTGTTGTCTGTATTTGCCCAGATTACTGGGACTTACAAATAAGGAGGCCATATCCATGCCTCCATCACAGATCAACATAGCCTGAGTTGGAACTCTGACTAGGCCAGAGTCCATCTCAGATCCCAGAGTTAACCCTACTACACCCTTATTTGGAGCACCACCACTTGGAGCTGAACTAGGGGGAACAGTTGCCTTAGGGGCAGTGGTGGTTGGAGTTGAGTCCTTGGACTTGGTACAATCACTTGTCCAGTGGGTCTTCTGTTTAAAGATTTGACAAAATGGCTTCTTCTTGCCTTTTCCTTTGTTTGATTGTGACTCCCCACCAGATGCAGATTTTTGGGGCCCTTGAGAAGACTTCTGGTCTTTACCCTTCTCCCCACCTTTATCAGAGTTTTTAGAATCTCGCTTCTTGGAGTCACCACCTTGGTTCTGTACCTTCTGCCTCACCCTGGTTCTGACCCATTTGTCTGCCTTCTGGCCCAATTCTTGGGGAGAGGTCAGTTCAGAGTCCACCAGGTACTGATGCAACAGTTGATTTTGACAGTTATTAAGGATCTGCTCTCTCATGATTAAATTATACAATCCTTTGAAATCACACACCTTACTGCCAAGTAACCAGCCTTCCAGAGCCTTAGTAGCACAATCTACAAAGTCAACCCAGTTCTGAGTCTGTGCCTTTTGGGTGTCTCTGAACTTTAACCTGTATTGTTCAGTGGTTAGGCCAAACCCATCAATCAGAGCACTCTTCAGGACTTTGTAATTATCAGCATCCTCTTCTCTTACAGTGAGGAGCTTGTCTCTACCTTTGCTGCAAAGGAGAGCCACAAGATTGCTGCCCACTGCTCCTGAGGGACCCTCTGTACCTTACAGGCCCTCTTCAGTGCAGTTATCCATTTGTGGATGTCATCCCCACTCTGGTAGGGAGGGACAATCTTGTTCAGGTTCCTATGGTCATGAGTATGTTCTCTACTCCTAGGGACACTGTAGCTGCCACCATGGGGCTCTAGCCCCAACTTCTGAGAAGCTCTCTGAAGCTCCAGGGATTCCCTATCTAAGGCCAATTGCTCTCTCTTGATTCTGAGCTTAGCTCTCTCAAACTCAAGCAGTTGGCACTTCTCATAAGAGGACTCCCTTTTATGAGAAGCAGGGCTCCCTACAGATGTACCAGAATGATTAGATTCCAGAGAAGGAGATCTTGATCTTGATCTTCTTGGTAAACTGTTAACCCTTCCAGGTGGGGTAAAGAGAGGACCATTGAGGCCTCCTTCCTCACCTTCAGGAAGAATTGGATTGTCCAGGTTAGAATCATTTTGATCCTTCCTGGCCAGCATCAGAGTCCAGGTCATTGAAGTTCTCACTTCCTGTCCTTTCCTCTTCTGCTGTCCCACCCCCTTTTCCTACCTCATCAGACCCTGGAGTCTTTCTGAGGTCATCTAAAAGCAAAGTCTCTATGAGACGTTGGGTGTTTGGATTTTTCCCTGACTTCAGTTTCCTGGATGTACACATGGCTCTCAATTCCTGGAATGAGAGATGGTCAAACCTAGTTGGCAAGGAGCCACTGGCTTCAGACTTAGAAGACATGCTAGTGTGGTGTGGTGTATGCACCTACCTACTCTAGTGGGAACTGAACTCTCTTGAGTTGGAGAAAGGGTGTGCTAGGCCCTTGACTTACCCAACTCTAAGTTCAGTAGAACTTACTTTATTCTAGACTTGATTTATATGTACCTAAGTACCTTTAGTGGTTTTCAGTTAGTCACTCAATGAGATTATCTGGTAAAACAATAGCAAGCTTGAATCCCAACCGCTGCACACCAATGTGAGAAGTTGGCCTGGTATATGCTGTCCACTAATTAAAGTGGGCACCTTGCACCAGTCCAAACGACCCTTATTGATGATTAGGTTAAAGACAACCTTTATGGAAAGCTATCCTAGTGGTAGCTGTGGAGAGCAACCTTCAGGCTAAGTCTTGAAGGAATGTAAAGCAGCTTGTTTTACCAGTATATAACCTCCTGAATGACCAAATGAAAGGAGAACCACACCAGGTGTATATAAAATATATGTATTTATTACTAAACACTCTCTACTAACCTCTTTATGAGATTAGAGAACAATACACACAATATTAAATCACTAGAACGACAGTAAATAGCACAATACACAGCGGACTCCAGGGGGAGACCAAACCATATACTAAGAAAGTGGTATAAGAACCACGACTTGACTAGACACAGTGCCTAGAGCACGTAGAATCACTGGGACCCCAAGGAACCACCCAAGGTAGTGACACAGGGGACCCACGGAGGATGGGTGCAGTGTGGGAACACAGACGCGAGCTCCGTACAACTCTATGGGAAAGTCGCGGTTGGAATTTTAAAGATTAAGGACACTTAGGAGAGGACTTCAAGCAAACCCAGCTAAACATAGAAGGTTCTAAGGCCAACACCCTTGAGAGTACCGAGGTACCCGTGTTACCTCTCCCAGAGGAGCCGGATGCATAGGGGTCAAGTGGTGTTGGAAACCCTCGTCGTTTTCAATGGCGTGATGCGAGAAAGTACTACTGCCGTGGAGAAGAAAAGTTTCCGTGTGATTCAAGCCTGGATCATAGATGTGAAGAACCTGAAAGCAGAGGGGACAAAGTCTGGGTCACTTCACGTGACCAGGAGCGGAGCAATCGAATGCCCACCGATGTCGGGTGCTTCAGGTGCAAAGAGGTGAAGCTTGACTCTGCAGCCACGGGGACCCGGAGACGTCTGCGACAACCACGGTCCGGATTCGAGCTCTCCCACAAAGGATGTCGAGTGCTGGGGGGTCAGTGTCCGGATTGAACACCAACAAGCCTTGGCAACTGCAACCCATGCGGTCAGAGGAAAGATGCTTCTGTGAGGACCAGCAAGGTCCTGGGGACTCCCCAAGCAATGGAGAGTCAGGGCACATCTGGAGCAACCAGGGAAGCCCGCTGAAAGTTAAAGTTGCCTTCTCAGGGACCCACAGGCCAACAGACCAGGGATCGCGAAGGGACCTCAAGAGGAATCACAAAGTGCCAGCCCATGGAACACTCGTGGAGTGTAGGCTGGAAATCTTCAGTGGAATTTTTGCTCGGGGTCAGGACTACAAGTAGCCCAAAGCACAGCTTCAGGGATTGCCGAAAAGCTTATGCTGCAGCAAATGTACACGGTGCCCAGTGGTGCGGGTTTCACGGTCCCCACGAGGGATACGGCCTCAGAATTGCTGAGAGCGCAGATCAACCTCGGAGACCTCGGGAACCCACCTCCTGTATTGCAGAAATCTTTGGAGTCCTTCGGGAGCTTCGTAGATGCAAACCGGTCAGATGAATTTAGGTGCCTGCTCAGCAGGGGAGTAACTCCTTTACTCCAAGAGAGATTCTTCAGTCGTCCAGCAAAGCGTAGATCATCGAAGGTTACTTGGTTTCTGTAGCAGAGTAAAGTCCAGGTAATATCTAAAGTCCTGTAGCCAGGGGTTCCTACTTTATACCCAAGGAAGGGGTGGGACAAACTCTGGGGACCCACCTATGGGAGGGTCAGGACAGAGGGGTGGCTACACCCATGTCCTTTGTCCAGTTTCGCGCCAGAGCAGGGGCTGATAGCCCCTGCAACCGGTTTGAGCTGGACTATGCACGAGGACACCAAATGTGCCCCCAGTGCAGACATCAAAGCACTCTGAGAGTGCACCCACCCACCCAGCCCCAATACACTAAAGCCTGTCTGGGAGGTGGTCACACCTCCCTGTGACAGGAAACCTATTGTCAAGCCTCCCCCTGCCGGAGTTTCGTCCAGCAGCAGGAGGGCAGACTCGTGTCTGTGGCTGGTAGCATCCATTTTGTGATGCCAGGGTTCTGTGAAGCTGGTACCGGGTGTACCGGTGTTGTCATATTTCTCCCTCTAGGAGGGTGGAATCATACCTCCCACACCAGTTACTGGTGTGGATGTATGATTCCAAGGTGTTTGACACCAAACACGACGTGTTTCCATGCAGCCATATTAAAGTTAGCATTTACTGCGAGGTTATAATGCACTTAAGTATATATGGTTGGCTGCATCACAAACAACCCCGGAGAATAGGTTCCAAAGGCTGCAGAGGGGCTCTGCTCATGCATGGGCACCCTCTCACATAAAACCCAGCACCCTGCCTTCAGGATTGATAAGGCCTGCTATAGGGGTGACTGATAGGTTTATATGTGCAGTGATTAGGATAGATATAGTGAACCTATATCTAAGTAAGGGGTGCATGCACCACCTTACACAGGCTGCAGTAGCAGAACTGTGGTGTCATTTTGAATATTCTCTCAGGGGTGGCATAATACATGCTGCAGCCCCTGGGAGGCCTCTGGGGTACCTATGCCCTGGGTACATAGTATACCATATACTAGGGACTTATAAGGGTACCCCAGAATCCAATCTGGAGTGTACCTAAAGTACATGCAATCAATTTAGAGGAGAACGCAGATAGACTGGGGTCCTGAATAGCAGGATCCCAGTCAGACTAAGTCGAAAACAGTGAAACATCAGCAAAAAGTGGGGGTAACTATAAGAAGCAGATCCTACTCTCCTACAACCAGCTTCAACTGCCTCCGCATCCTCCGAAAGACCTTCAAATGGATTCCCCCGAACACAGAAAAAACGTCACCCACGCACTCATAACCAGCAGACTGGACTACGGAAACGCCCTCTACGCCGGCATCAACAGGACCCTTCTACACAAGCTCCAAACCATCCAGAATGCTGCGGCCAGACTCGTCCTCGGGACCCCACGGCACGAACGCATGACTCAACACCTTCGAGACCTACACTGGCTTCCTGTCGAGAAGAGAATAACCTTCAAGCTTCTCACCCACACCTACAAAGCCCTCCACAAAATCAGACCCAAATACCTCAACGATAGAGTCTGTTTCCACGCACCCAAAAGAAATCTCCGATCCGCCGACCTCGCCCTAGCAGATACCACCCGCATTCGCAGAAGCAGAGCAGGAGGAAGGGCCTTCTCCTACATCGCAGCCAAGACCTGGAACGAGCTCCCAGTCAGCATCAGACGCTCCCCGAACCTGCACATATTTTTTTAAGGACCTCAAGACCCTGCTCTTCGACTGAGCCGGAGCTGCCTAGCCCCCCCTCTCCCCCCCAGCGCCTTGAGATCCTCACGGGTGAGTAGCGCGCTCTATAAACCCCCTGATTGATTGATTAATTGAACAGTGACCAGCAGGTCACTACACTCTACTTCATCAGTGGTGCAGAATGGTGTGAGCTCTATTCCAGACTTTGGTTGTTCTGTATCCAACTTGATGGCACAGATTCTGGTACAGATCTGGTAAACCTTCTGTTGTAAAGATTTTGAGTAGAACAGCTGATAGTTTCTACTACGCCTGAGCATTTATTGATGCTTAAGCGATTGTGCCTGAATATCCCCCTACCTGTTCATGGCAGTGCCTGTGATAAATATGCTGGATCCACAGTCACAAATTCTAATATTTGCTACATAGAGGACCGGGATAAGTGCAGGGATTGTTGACCCTACATATAAAAAGAGGGGTTTACTGGCATTTAAGAAAGCACTGTTTATTGCACCTTTTATGGTGATTTGGTACTAACTAGTGGTGGCAACATAAGGCAGAAGCGACACTTGGCCTTACAGAACCGTTGGCTTTGTGCAGGACCTCGTCTGATGCTCCGTTATGATTGAAAGTCCACCAATGTCTACAGGTGGTGCTAAATCTTTAGGCGAATCGATCAGTGTATTTCATCCACCGTAGGGTAGAATGGGGGACGTTCATTTGTGGATTCTCCTCCAGAATTAGTATTTCCTTCAGAAATCAAAGGATTTTCCATTACTCCTCCCCCAACTGTAAATCGAGCCTAATTTTTAAAGCCGGAGGCCCTCTCAACCTTGTTCTTTTCATTTGGACTTCTTCTTCTTCCTGGTCTCCTGGAAAATCTAACATCTGTCGTAGGCTACAAGACAACAGCTGTTTCTCCATCATCTTGTTACCACAGAAACACCACATTCTGTCCAGTAAATGTTTTATTGTATTATTTTGTGTTAGGTTGTGAAAAAAAGATCTACTTCAGAATGATTGCTGTTTCCTGAAATCATATAATTCATTGAAAAATCATGAGGCATGGTTTCTTGAAGTTCGAGGGTCAGCTTCCAGAAACTCTTCTTTTGAAACTTAAAGATCACCAGTCAATAGTTTTAATCTGATGCCAGCACCCTCAGAAACAAAAACAGCACCCTAAAATTTGATTCACTCTATCCAAGGCCTCAGTTGGCCTTCACCTCCATCATAACTGAATCCTACGGACATGAACATTGGTGGGTGGCACGACCAAAACCAAATTAACACACAGCAGCCTCCTTATTTCCTTTGTTAGTTCTAAAGCAGGGGTACACACAAGCGTTTTCGTGGGGCTAAAAATCATGCTTTGATGTTTGATGGAAGGCCACATTGACTGATGGCCACCGTTCAACCTCATACCCCCCAAAAAAGTACATTATCCTTTGTTTTAATGATAGTGGGGTTAACAAGAAAATAATTGTTTTCAATTGTGACTGGTGGGTGTGTAAACAAAATTGTTGAATGATTTAAAAGTCATTTTACAGCTGATTTCACGTGCCCTCCCCATGGAATGTTTAGGTAAATGGTGCTAAATGGGGCTTTTGAAGAGCATTAGTAAAAAAACATTCTTAAAAATATGAAAATATATAAACAATGGATTCTAAAAGTGTTTGGAGCTGCTCCCTCTGATATTTGTTTGTAAAAACATGGTAAGTGGTAAATTTTGAAGCAACACTTTCATCCAGTAACACAGACAATCTTTTGATGGGATTCAAAAACACTTACACAGGGATTGGGGTTGCCCCTTCTGTACATTTTATGAACATTGCTGCAAAATTGTTTAATTTACGAATACGTTTCTGGGAGCATTTGTCAAAGAGTGGTAAGGTGAAAAGGCATCGTTTTCTTTTTTTAGTCCCATCATGTCAATGAGGAGTCCTGGCAAGCATATAGATACACTGATGGCCGATTCACATAGGTAAACTTAGAACTGAAGTCTAAGTTTAGAACTGAAGTCTAAGTTTAGAACTGAAGTCTAAGTTTAGAACTGAAGTCTAAGTTCAGACCTGAAGTCTAAGTTCGGTATTCACAAAGGGACTTACGAGTAGTATCTTTACTGCTGTGGAGATTCCACCCTGAGTGCGGAACCTCCGCCCCAATGCGGAACCTCTGGAGGTATAAAAATACTACTCATAAGTCCCCTTTGTGAATACCGAAGTTAGATTGTCCATTGTCTAATTACGCCTGTTAAGAACTTTGATAAGCATCTCCAAATTTCGTTTTGATCTTTTTTATATTAAATGTCTTATTGTGGGGCTCTGATTTATTGTTACCCTGTTATAAATGAATTAGTAAGAAATGGAAATGATGACAATTCTTTTGATGGGTTTCCGTTGTGGGGGACCATGCTGTGAATTTTGTGGTTGCGGGTTTCGTCTCTGAGCCATAGATTACTACTGTTTTATCTGTTTTGCCAAGATACATTTTAAAAAAGAAACAGGAAGTTACATCAGAAGCAATTAGGAAGTACAGATCTACTAGAGCTCTTGCGATAACAGGCAAATGGTAATATTTATTGTCATGCTGGGTGAAGGCAGAAGAAAATACAACCTTTTACTAGCACACTTTGCTGGTGTAATATATCTAAATAGTGCACCTCCTATCCTCCTCTGATGCCAGTCAATGTTTCCACTGTTTAATGTAGTTCCTATGTTGTCCATTGTGCAACGAGCAGCCTTAACCTTTACAATATAAGGGACTCTGATACCCATCGTGTTGCAGTGGGACTTTTTTGCTAAAAGTCAGAAACCGCCTGCCTCATTAATATTAATGTTGAAGGAATCTGCTTGCAACTCAGTTATGGAGGCCTGCATTGGATACCTCCACTTCAGTATCTGCATTTGCGATGGACCTGCACTGCAATCCCTCCTCCTTAAAGGGACAGGGGTTACAATGTCACAAACAGTGACGCACTGGGAATTTGTCTGCGGTGAGAGCATGTAGCGGCCAGTGGGCCGATGTCTGCGCCTCCGGATGTCCTCCGCAAGCAAAGTACAAACTGAAAAAGACAGACCGTTTGCACTTTGCAACGTCCTCAGGCAGGTGCTAACCAGTCGATGGTTTCCAACTGCAAAACGAAATTGTAAGGTGAGTGCCCCTGTGATGACCCGATTCACAAATGTGGCAATTTGCGCACTGCTATTCCTCGTTCCCAAATCAACCTACGTTTTCATTTATGTTCCATTATTGCAATGTGATTTTGTTGTGTTGAAGTGAGGTTATTGTGTTGCATTCTATTTTGACTGTGTTGTTGTGATGTTCCTGTTAAGCTTTAATTTTTTTATGTTGCTTTGTGTGTTATTGTGTTATGTTTTGTTGTTCACTTTAGATACGTCAGCAAATGCTGCTCTATTTCCATTCAAAAGCAGATCATGCCTTGAAGGTTTCTTTCCCAAACAATCATTTACCACTGTCTAAGTTTGTAAAGTAGATCAGCTCCAGATCTTCACACACTTAAGACATGAGTCAGCCCAAAACTATGGCAGAGACTTAGGGCCTGATTTTGATGTTGCCGGGGTCCCTTTTATCCATCAAGGAGATGGAGTAACTTACTCAGTCGCCCTGGTGGAGGTGCTCCCTGCCAAATTCAGAAATGACCGCCAAGCAGGTAATCATTTCTTAAAGCACTTGCAGGAACCGCCGTGACACAATGGCTGGCACCAGGCAGGTGAGGTGTGGTCTCTAGTCAACATCACATCTCTCTCTGCACGCTCCCTAGTGTGCAAATGTCGTTACTGGCAGGCGCCCGAAGAACAAGGGAGAGAGATAGGCTGAGCAGCAAGGTAAGAATGGCCAATCACTGCATGACTTCACAATAAAGCCATAAAGTGATTGGTCATTAATTCTCCGTGCAACAAACTGAGCCTCCCCCGCCCTGTCCTAGACCCGACTTTGACCAATCCAGAGACGGTGCTCCCTTGCTATCAACACACCATGAGAGCAGCGCCAGGATTGGCCTGGGCAGGCCAACTCGCTGCTCACTTGGAGACCGGGGGACTGCAGCTTTGATCCCCCGGGCTCCACAACTATTGAGTTGAGACTCCTTGCAAGTGCGCATGCCTGGTTGGCTGGAGAAAGGCACCAGTCGAACTTGACAGGCGCACTTTCTTGTGGACAAGTTGCTGCAATGTCGCTAGCTCCGCTTGTCAATTACATTCTGAAGACCCACCCTCTCCAAACTCCGAGGCCTTCCACATGCCCGAGGCTGGCCCACGGCTAATAGCTGACTGCCACGGGCTAAAACTGGTTTTGATTTCATTCTCACACGCACCTACTTTCATTATGGCAATGGGGGGCAAAAATATCAGGGGGTGACGCCCCCACACCCTAACGAAGGAACAGCCCTTGGGTGACTGCGGTTCCTGTCAATGCTTTGTAAAGTTTGGTGCATGGCTCTCTCAAAATGACAAGTCATGCACCAAACTGTTTTCTTTTGTATTTTCAAATAGAAAATCCTGAAGCATGATTTTCTTTTTGAAAATACAAAAGAAACTGCTACACTCGCCATAGGAGTCCTTTTCCATGGCGAGGGGAGTATTTAGCAGTTTTCACTGTCCCTTACCACCAAGGTTTCCCTGCTGGTGACAGGCAGTGAAAACTGACCTCTAATCCTCCCAACTAAATTTGGTAGGCAGAAATTCAGGTCTGCCTCTGATCACCCTTACCACCATAGGGCCTTCGGAGGGGTTAAGTCACGGAAGAGTCGGAGTAGTCTCTGCAGTGATTAAACCAAAGATCCACCCTCATCTAAATTCAGTGGGTGAACCACATTCTTGGCGACAAGGATACTCCGTCGCCTTCGCGGCAGAGTATCCTTAGAGCCAAGAATTAAATCAGGCCGTAAGTCTTACTTTAGCGCCGCCAATGCTCAGTTTATGTGATATGCCCCCATGTCTAAAATTAGAGCTTGCAATGCTCACTTTATGTGACATTATACATGTGTTTTTTATGAAATGGACTAGGGTGAAGAACGGATTCGTTCATTTCCAGAGCCTTTTTCAGTAGCCATGTTCTCTGATGTGCACACTGTATTCTGTTTAGTTAGTGTGTCCTGTTGGTCTGACTTTTCTTCCATTTCCACCAATTGTAGAAATGTGTGACAAATGTCTACTGCTTGACAAGGTGAGACCGGATGTTCAGCAAAATACAGATATATTTTCTATGAAAATACAGGCGATAATTAATCAATTTCCCTGTATCCTGCCCACCGCCACCCCATGGCATCCTGCTTGGAATGTTTGCTTTAGTCCTGTTAAGCATTTCACTTTTGCAAAACTGATTTGTCTGCAGTTCTTCAAAGTAGCTGCCATTTTGTCCTGACCCCATCAACATTGTCAACATTGTACAAATACAGTCTTTTGAGGGTTTCACATAAAGAAAAAAATCATGTGACAAAAATATGGTAGGTTAGGCTACACCTCAATGCTTAAAGTAGTGTTGAACCATGGCACCGCCACAGCCTGACTTTATTTCTAATGATACTTTTCCTTGTGTGTATTAGCCCCAAGCTCAATTGTGTGAAAAATTACTTAGGCAACAATTTAGAATGAGGGAATTAAAGTATAAATATCATCATCATCATCAATCCACTTTATTCGATTAATTAAAATCATAAAAGTACAATACACTATATACAAAAAAGACACATTCCTATGTAAACATTTGAGTGAAATATATAAAACAACCATATTTGTGTGTTTCAGCGATATCTGATATCACAAAGTTAAAAAAGAAAATTCCATAAAAATATTATCATTATTTAACGTGGGATATCTTTTTTTCCTAAGCCGTACAGCAGCAACAAGAAAACAAGCAATATTAAAAATGTCCAACGGGTTACTCAGCATTTGCAGATAAAGTAGCGCAGGTCTAACCTGTAAAAAACCCTTTCCATTCAATATAGGAACTAAAAACTTCCTACGGATATCATTATAAAAATCACAGAACATCATAAAATGTAAAGTGTCCTGTGCAGAATAATTATCACATTGACACGGTCCTGCATCCTCAGGTTTGCACCACCCCGAATAATCACCCAACGAGAAGTGAATCAAATTAAAGCGGAACCTAGTCAGGAGCCAACGATGGAACGGCTTAGTAACAATTTTCAAGTACGGCTCAATTAAAATAGTTGTCTTTGTCAGAAAATGGGCCCTAACTAAAGGTTTCTGTAACTCTTGTTCTTCCCTTTCCATCATTAATATATTCATAAAATTCATTTTGACCCACTTCACGTCTTCCTTCCTAATCCTTTCTGGGGCTTCAAATAATTCTGGCCGCCCTATTTTGGATAACATAAGCTTAACATATAACAGCCACTTAATATTGCTAGCTTTATCCAATTTAACACAATCCCGCAGAATCTGATGATTCAAAGTTAATTCTGGGTTAAGCCATACTTTAAGCCAACAAAGTAACGGGGCTGTGCTCAGGATGTCAGAAACGTAACCCAACCCCAGTTCCTGGTGTATAGCAAAGGTTGGGGTTGATTGAGGTACAGACAGGAGGCTACGTATAAATCTATTTTCAGCTATCTGCACCCCTGCCTGCTGTTTAAATCCCCATATAGATGAGCCATAGGCAACGATCGCCAGACACTTCGATCTATACATCTTAAGAATGGCCTCTACAGGTCTTGCCCCCAGACGCTGCGCAAACCCTAATAAGGCTAAGGTAGATCTAGTGACTGCATTTTTTAAAAAAAATTGTTGGGGTACCCAAGAACTTCTTTCATCAAATAATACCCCTAAATATGTAAAGGAGGACACCATGGACACTTCCACCCCATTACAATAAAAAGATTTGGCTTTTCTAACTCTATGACCCGTTGTCATAATATGTGACTTCCCGATGTTCACTACCAGGTCCAATGACTTCATGTAGGCCCCAAAAGCATCCAAAAGCCGCTGGAGGCCTACCGCAGTACGTGCCAAAAGAACAGCATCATCCGCGTATAGGAGAACCGGAATTGGACAGTCTCCTACACGCGGAATATCCAGGCTCGCCTCCACTAAAGTTTTGTCCAGGGCGTTAATATAAAGTGTAAAGAGCAATGGCGCCAATATACATCCCTGTCGAACACCCCTTCTTGATTTAAAAGACCGTGTACATTTGTTTGATTTTTTTTTTTTTTGAAGAGTTTTATATAGCGCTGGCTAGACCCGGAGGTATCAGAGCGCTTTACATGAGGATCAGCGAGTTACAGGTTACATAATTACATGGCTAAGTATAGACATAGGAGAAAAACATGAGATTACACAATAATATGAGTTATTAGCGCGTACACACGTCTTATGGGGAGTGAAAGGTCGAGGGGTAATGGTAAAACAGGGGGAAACACAACGGGGAGATGAGGAAAGCAATGTCCGATGTCTGGCTGGGTAGGTGACGGCTGAGGGGTGAACCAGAGCCAAACTCCTCTATAGCTGCATAGGACAGCTCCACCGGGCATCAGCCAAGGTTGCTCGGGCACCGCGGTAAGTACAGAACAGTTATGGTTTCCGCCCAGGGGGCATCATCAAAGTTCCATCGAGAGCATCAGTCACGGTGTTACAGGGAAGCGACCTCCGCCTCATCCTCCAGCTCGCCCCCAGGTCAAGAGTGGTGAGAGGAGAGAAGGAAGGGACAGTTCCAAAGTCTGCAGATCATCCCCATTCCCAGCAGCAGTAGTGAGTGTTGGGCATTTAAAATTTGGGCATTTCTTAATGGGTGAAACAACTCTGCCCCTGTGATTAACTCACTGGTTGCACAGCCCCCAGCAAGGGTGTCAATCCTGTCCCACTCTATACAAACTGAACTCAGCAGCCTCATGCCGCCGGCTAGAACATACTGTCAATATAGTGCACAGGGGAGCAATATGCCGCTAGCTCCGATATCTCACATTGCCACGAAGTCCTGTATCTCCAGGCTTGGCATCAACGGTGCAGAACATCTTTCAGGTAGGGTGGCAGGCAAAAAAGATTTATCCTCGGGTAGCAGGCCTCAGACACTCGCCCACACTTCAATGCATCAGTCCCGAATCACCGCACCTTCTCAGGGCACGCAGCCTGCTGTGGAGCATCAGTCAGAGCGATGTGGTGAATTAAGGTCGTCTTTCTAGAAATTACGCTCATCCAACATATTAGGGTCAGGCATGGGGTCAGGCAGTCGTACTTTAGCCGGAATACACATTTAGTAGATACAAAAAACAATCTCATTCATCCCAGAACATCCTTGAGTACGGTGATCTTAGAATAAATTGAAGCAGCGGGCTTTCCGTGTGTGACCATGCTTCTAGAAATCACGTCTAGCCGCCATGTTGGAGTCAGTCAAGCCGGTAGGCAAGTACGCGCTGGTAAGCACTAATTAATTATTATTAGAGTCTTACTTTTCCATATTCTTGGGCAGCCTTACTTGTGTGCTGATGTTGGTGAAATATGGTATCAGCCCCTCAGTGATCGTAGATCGGCGTTCGTACTGTCGGACCGCCGCCCGCAGGCATGTCTCGTAGTGTGCTCGTTGAGGCGGTGAGGCCGGGGAGAGTCTTATGGTCTTTAGCACGCGCCGAGTGAGCCTGCTCTTCAGAGGCCACGAGTAGAATCTCGGGGATCAGCGAGTCAAAAGGTCCATTGTCCACCAGAACCCCAGGCGAGTGCAAAGATCCGAGGAGGGGGCACATTCAAGGGGATCATCGCCAGAAGGCAATCCCTGGCCAGGGAGCTCCCGGCCGGAGCTCCCCACCCGTCGGCCATCTTGCCTACGTTACATTTGCCGTCCTGAGAAATCCTAACTGATGCAAAAAGATCACGATGAAGATCAGCCAAAAAATAAACTAAACACGGGTCCATACCCATTTCCAACAAGATACTCCACAGCTTCGACCTGTTAACCAGGTCGAACGCTGAAGATAAATCCATAAATGCCAACTTCAGAGAACCTTCTTTGGCCATAGTGTATTTGCTTATTAATAAATATAGGTTAAGACACTGATCCATGGTGCTTCTTCCTTGTCTAAAACCGTACTGTAAATTAGATCAAATCTTATTATCATTGGCCCAGTCTGTAATTTTAACTAAAATCACTTTCCCTAGTATTTTAACCGCCGAATCAATCAGGGATATTGGTCTATAACACCTCGGTCCCCTCTCTGGCCCTTTTTAAAAACTGGAATAATAATAGACTGGGACCAGGATACGGGAAACCCGAGCATTCCAGAGGCATTAAAAACATTAACTAATATCTTCCCCCAGAATTTAGGATCACATTTATAAAAGTCTGCTGGAACACAGTCAGGACCAGGTGCTTTATTGCTAGAGAACTCTTTTATTGCTCTCTCAATTTCCTCTTCATTAAAAACAAGTGATACTGTGTCCTGCTGAGATGATATCCTGGGGGAGATGTCCAGTACCTCATCGGAACCATAGATTGCCTCAAAATGAGACAACCACTGTGCCTCTGTAATATTACATTCCTGTGTGTCATTTTCCAGACCGGAGAAAAACGGAGTGTTTACAATAGCCCAAAATCTTGAACTATCCTTTAAAACATCAACAGATAGAAGAGCGTTCCAGGCCTCTGCCTTAATCTCTGATTTCCGCCTATGAACTGATATCTTATACTGCTTCCGTAATCTCACTATCAATGCCCTATCTCGAGGTAAACTTTTCAAGGCTAAAACTAGAGAACGGTGGGCTCGTGAGCAGTTTTCATCGAACCATCTTTCTCCACATGTAGTTCTTGATTTAGTGTTAATGGTCAAATCCGCAGCTATCTGTCTACAGATGCCATCAAAGGCTCTAAGAACCACATCCTTGGTGCTTGAAGAATCAGCACATATTGTGATAAGCCCTTTAGCTTTCGAACAAAAGTCAGTGAAAAAGATGTCAGGCATCACTTTAGACCACTTAAGCCTCCTCCCGTGATCACGAGTTGCCACACTGTTAGCTCCCAAATTCTTTCCTCCTTTTCCCAGAAGGCCACAACTTTTATCCGGTTCTAATATAACAGGATTATGGTCACTAAAAGGTGATAGTCTAGCATTATAGAATACTACTTTACCTAACAACATAGGGGACAAGAATATATAATCAATAATAGTATCTCTAGCCTTAGATTTAAACGTAGGACACCGTTCAGATTGGTTAAAAAAGTCAGGTTCAGAAAGATCGGCTTCAGTCAAAAGGGCCTCTAGACACTCCCCCTGAGATGAATGCTCAAAATGAGGGATCACCGAATGACTGTGCCCTAAATGATCATCAATAATACAATGCAGATCACACAAATGTATATTAAAATCACCCATAAGTAGTATAATAAGAAGTGGATTGCTTCAACCTATATTCTTCTAAAAAAAAGTTTCAAATTACACAAATGTTGATTCATAAAATCGCTTTCCCCAGAATTATAAAAATTTACAAGTAATAGCTTGGGGTAGTTTAAGATGCTTACTTCTACTATCAGACAATTAAAAGATTCTACCTCTACCCTTTTTGAAGACCCCATTAACTTGAGGGAAAGAAGAAGCATCAGACCACCTTTTGCTCAACCAGCCGGGGCAGGGCGGGCAGGTAGGAAATAGGATCTAAACCCATCCAACCAAAAACTATCCCCCTGTCCCATGTTTCCTGGAGAGCAATTATATCGTATGATTTTATGAAATTCAACCAAATTGGATCAGCTCTTTTAGATCTAAGACCCGCAATGTTCCAGCTGATAATTCTGCAATTAGGGGGAATTTCAGCTCCTGTATCATCTGTGGGTTGGTCTTTAGAGGATGGTTCAAATATACAACTATCTGTATCCGCCAGTCAATCATTCATATCCATCTGGGTAAGTGGGAGAAATCTATTTGAGACGGGAAAACCTCCCTCTTCAGGCCTTGTCAACTGAGCTACCAATTTTGGAGATATTACTCCTCCCCCAGTTACATTACCAGTGCAAAAAACAAGACTTTTACTGCGAGAAGGACACAACAAGGACTGATGAGAACTAATGGAATTAGCAGCACTAACCCTGTCAAAAGCTTGTAATGCACTTACTGGGGGATAAAAATACCCTAATGGCAAGGCCCTAATGCCCCCCCCTTGTAATTCAGTGGCGTCCCAAAACAACCTGTCCACTATATCCCATTTGTTGAAATTAACTATAATACAGTCACCAGGTACATGTTTGGAACCATTACCCACCGAAGCCACCCGTCTAGCCATTATAATATGAGCAGAAATCTCGGGTTGACCTGAGCAATAGTGGTCACACCAATTTTTTGTCTTACGCAACAGTGCCGCCGTTAATTCACTGTCATGGGCACTTAAAGGGGGGACCCCTACAAGAACCGCAACCAGAGGAGTAGCTTCTGGAGGGAGATTAATTCTACTTCCATTAGAACTTATATTTCTCTCTTGCGGAACAGAGTTTTCATTAATTGCCACAATCGATCCTGTAACTGGCAAATTAGCTAGACTTGAATCTACTTGGAAGGGTTTCCCTCCCCCTTGGGCCAGACCTTGAAAAACCTCAGGTCTACCAACTATATTAGGTTTTACCCCCCCCCCTGGGAATGAGAATGATTGATTGCCTAAATGTTTCCCTCGGGAAATCGGCCTAATCTCTAATGGAGGAGTAGGTAACAAGCCCAAATTTGCTTTAACTTGCAGGATATCCTTTGTATCCCTTCTGAAGGAATCCATAAAGGAGTCCAGTCGCTCACATTTTTTCTTTAAATCCGCGACACAAGAATTCATGGTATCAATTACATCTTTAGCAATACTGGTCAATATAGATTCAAACCGAGCACTGAAAATGTCCTCTACCAAGTTCCGCAATGTCAATTGAATATTCTCATCCACCACCGGCACCAACTTGGGGGTACTATTTTTAGAGCCCTTCTTCCTCTTACTGGCTTTTCTGCTGGTACGCTTTTCCCCCCCAGTCCTCACAATTGGGCCCCTTGATATCCTTTCCTCATCCAGGGCGGGAACTTCAGATATTACATCCACAACCCCTATCACTGCACTATCGTGAGTCTGAGCTTCGGTCCTTAATCTTGGGCCACTAATCAACACCGCTGGTTCCAATGGTACGGGAATAATTGATAGAGGATCAATTGCCACAGTCCCTCCTCCATCATTTTGGCTTGAACCCAGTCCCAATTCCTTTTCAGCATTAGCTATCTCCTTATTCAATGCTCCCACGGCCGAGGTAAAGTATGAAATTATAGATGGTGACTTTCTCGATATTTTGGCTTTTGCACCCCCCTGTTCTTGACTGCCAAGGTGTTTACGCTTACCCATAGATGAACGTTAGACGGGTGGCCCAGCCCAGCCTCCTTCAGGCTCTGATGGGCGCGGACGGGCCCGCCCTTGGCCCGGGCTTGGCCCGGGCATGCCCGCCCGCGCACGTCCCGCGCTGCGGGAGAGCTGCTCGGCTGATAAGCGCCTCCAGGCGCCGCAATGACGTCCCCGGCAAGCGACAAGCAATGCCTGCTGGGGATGGTAGTTCAGCCATTGCCTTCACGGCAGAAGTAGCGGTGCTGCAGTGATTACTTAGCCGTTTCCCCTCACGGCAGTGTCCAGGCTCAGAGTGGGGCAAGATAGACCATTCCCCTCACGGTACTGGTATCAGCTGTCTGCGCGTCCCGCGCTGCGGGAGAGCTGCTCGGCTGATAAGCGCCTCCAGGCGCCGCGATGACGTCCCCGGCAAGCGACAAGCAATGCCTGCTGGGTATGGTAGTTCAGCCGTTGCCTTCACGGCAGAAGTAGCGGTGCTGCGGTGATTACTTAGCCGTTTCCCCTCACAGCAGTGTCCAGGCTCAGAGTGGGGCAAGATAGACCATTCCCCTCACGGTACTGGTATCAGCTGTCTGCGCGTCCCCAAATTATAAATATAGAAACCCAGATCATAATTAGTAATGAAATCTATTTATTTATATCAAAAGAGAAGTAAAAATTCATCATAAATATACATTTCAATAATAGCATCAAACAGATTCATTAAAACGTGCTTCCATGTTGAATATGAAGAAACAGCCCTGTTACTTAGTCACACTTATGCATTCATCCTTCAATTGTTTGTTTATAGGATTAAATATTCCATGAACATAGCGGGCCTAATGAAAATTCTTATTTATATCTCACATGGAAAATGTCTCCATCTATATATTCATAGGCAAACAAGATTAACGTTTTTCAAGTCAAATAACAAATATTTTTAAGGGTTTTTTTTTTATTTACTTTTTTACCTACACTGGACCAAGTGGGCCCAGAGATTGCGATCTTTGAATGTTCAAAGATCGCAATCTCTGGGCCCACTTGGTATATAAAAAAATGAAGACAGCTATGAAGTTCATCCCTGCTCCGACTTACAACATAGATTGGTCGGAAAATACAGCATTACAGGAGCTAAGACAGAACAAGTCTCTTATGATAAAAAATTGTGATAAAGGTGGTGGGATTGTAATATTGGATACTCCTCAATATGTCACAAAGATGCATGAAATGCTACATAATTTAGATCATTCTGTACCCATTGTCATCGACCCTACCACACGCATTAAGAAGACCATCTTAGACATCACCACCAGAGCACTAAGACAAAACTATATCTGTGACAAGGAATGGGAATTCTTGAATGTCACAAAACCAAGAATGGCGGCTATTTACGGGGTTCCTAAAATCCATAAAAACAGTGTAGATCCACCTTATAAACCAATAGTTACTACTATAGGGTCGATTACGGAACCCCTATCTAAATACATGGACTCTATACTTTGCCACACGTCCCGAAAATTCAGTCCTATGTCAAAGATACACGGGACATTATAAATAAAGTTGAGAACCTGACATTCAATGCCATGAAAGACACCATGGTTACCATGGATATAGATGCCTTGTATAGTAACATCCCGCAAGAAGAAGCCATAGAGGCAGTGAAATGTTTTATCCAAGATTTCCAGATTGAATGTCCTATGACATTCATCATAGATTGTTGAGGTCGCCAGCTCTAGCCATAAGGCCACATCCTCTCCCCCAATTGGCACTGCATACAGAAAGGATGGAGCCCTTATGCATGCAGGCCAGAGCGGTGTTAGCAACACATTTCCTTTGACTGCCCTATGAAAGCCACATATGGTAGGCTTCTCCAGCCACCATAACCTCTGATATTTGGAGGGTTGTGGTGCTCACAGTGGCAGAACGGGATCAAAGCATGTTTTACCTCCAATGGGAATTCCAAATGCTCACACTGATGTCAGGAATTGTAATGATATTCCCAGAGGCCCTCATACCTAAACTCAGTGCAGAACATTATTGCATGATTTATTTATTTATTTGTATAGCGCCTGAATCGACCCCCGAAGGGGTATCTCTGCGCTGCGGACACGGCTGCAGGGCTAGCTGAAGAACAGGATCAAAATAGGATGGTCTTAAGGCGCTTCCTGAATTGAAGATGATCAGAACATAGTCTCAGGTTGATGGAGAGCTGATTCCAGTAAAGAGGGGCCAGGTGGGAAAATGCTTTACCACCCAACCTGGCTCTTCTGACTCGGGGGAACACGAGAAGGGATTTGGTTCCCGAGCGGAGGGATCTGGAGGGCACACAGAGGGTGAATTTCTCTGCAAGGTAAGATTGGGGCAAACATAAAAAGAAAACTGTCAGACTCCATTACGAGTATGTGGGGGACTTTACTGTGCACAATGTTTGTGCATGCGATTTTATACCATGCAAACTTAGTGCCTTAGATAGAACTGAATGCAGTAAAACTAAATGTGCAAAAATTACAAGCAGTAAAACACAGCAATCATGAGCTGGATAGGCCACTGCAAAACGAGCAGAATCCTCAATCTAAAAGCAGGTTTTAAATGATTACAGCCAAGAAACCACCCCCAGTACTTTTTTTCCCGAAGGCTGAAGCTACACAAAAAACTTGACAACTCTTAAAAAATCAAATTTAAAAGATCAAACCCCAGAAAGAAATCGTGTCTCAAGCCCATCAAAGAAGAACATTGCCATGAAGATTGCAAGAAGGAACATCAGAACACAACCTACACAGAGATGAGTACAACTAGCAGCCCAGGCTCATGAATCCACTCCTCACAAACACTGACAAACCCAAGCACCAACTTTATGCATATAATTGACCTTTATCAGATTCCTCTGGGAGTATGCTGCACAGAGCCAAAGGGCAAAGCCAAGGATTACCAGGAGGACAAGGATGACTTCTTGACATATGTCAGAATCCCAGGTCTTGGCAGCCTATTGGCTCCACATTGACACCATACAGCACATCCTGTCTGCCACTGGAGAAGTGCTGGCACCATACAATGGGATACAGAGTGCCACACACACCCTTGTCAACTTACTTACTGTGTTGCCTTTGTTTGCAATTGGCTCATGATTAGCTTATGATGCCATGGCACAAAGGTTGGCACAGCCCATTTATTCCAATTTTCCTATGCAGGTCATGACCCGAAACTCAAATTAACAGACCAGCTCATTGTATTTTCTACAGTCTGGAAAATAGTGAATGCAGTAAATGCAGAGGTTATGCAATTGCAGTCTTCCCTAATGTGCCACAGGATACAGATTGCTCACAGATACCATTTGTTTACCACAGAACCAGGGAGCAAGTGTTCTAACTCCAGAGAAAGAGCAGGAGGCACAACACACAAAAGCATTAGTTGGCAATGTTGGGTACCAAGAGGATGTCAATGCCATTTGCATTAGACACAGCATCATTGCTAATGACTTACATGAAATGTCACAGGACACTATGGCACCATTCCACCATCTGCCCTTTGTGAGGGTCACTGATGTGTTTCTGACTTCTTCCTATTGCCTCTAACCCTGACCTATTTCTTTATGTCGGTGGAGGGTGGCTGAAAGGTGCCCTAGATGAAACCTTCGCACAGCTGCAGCTAGGAAACGTGGTAGAAGCAGAGCTTGGTTATATGTTTTTCATTATATTTTATTTTACAGTTTTATATAGCTCAAACTTGGCCCAAGTGCATTAGAACGCTTTAAATGAGAACCAGATTACATTACATATTTTTTTGTAGGCTTGGGGAGATCTAGTGATTTGCCAAGAATCACAGGATGTCGAGCTGAAGAAGAGACTCGAACCTGGATCCCCAGTTCCAAATTCGGCAGCTGCGCCGTTTGGCTACAAAGTTATTTTTAACTTATCAAGAAAATAAAAGGTTTTTTTTAATAAGGTGCTGGGGACAATCGTGTACCTTGGTGAAAACTCGTGGAACTAGGCTTTCAAAAATCAGATTTGACTTGGTCACTGTTGTTTCTTTTGCATTTTTAAAATAGAGAACCATTTGTGGATTTTCAGGCAGCCATGCATGTTAAATTATACAATGCCAGCGTGTCTTTTAGCTGGACAATTAAGCAGATGACTTTGATCGGACTGCGGCTTTTTTGATGATTCTTTCATCTTTCAGTTTTTAAACAATGGTCTATTACTCTTTCACTTCACCTCTCCAGCCTGATTGCCCTCCTGAATCACTTACTGTAGAACAATTTGTACTTGCAGCAGTGTACACACACACACACCTTCCTTGTTCCGAATAGAATGCGTGTGTTTTCTGAATCAGAAGGTTGGAATGATAATTGTGATTTATGATAAGACTTAAGTTTAGCCGAAGCTTTAAACTAATTCAATTAAATATGAGTTTGAGAAGATGAAGGTATGTGACTTTATTAGGAAAAACATAAGAAGACAGAAATGACCTCTTCTGCAAGAAACGCTTCTTTTTTGATGCAGAATCGTGTACCTTAAAATGGGCACACATTACTCTCAATTGCTTAAGGAAAGTTCCTAATTACATTGTATTGTATTGTAATTGCATTTATATAGCGCCTACTGCTCCTGAAGAGGCGTCAAAGCGCTTTTTTGATGAGTAGCACGCTACTCCGGAACCCATAAAGGATTAGTGGTGAATTAGTATAGTGAAATATGAAAGTAGTTTGAGTGGTGGATAACATACTGCTTCACAGATGATCAGGGGATATATGTGTCAGTAGCAAGGAAAGTGGCAGGCATTAAAATTTTATTGTGTAACGTAAAGTCTTAAAGGAGGTAGAAGAATCGCTCTTTGTTCATCTACGGGCCTTTCTGCCCGTTTCGAAGAACATCATGGATAAGGGCTCCATCTTAGTGGATGATGTCCTCTGGTGGGAGATCTGAACCTGCCTTCTTGCATAATTAATGCATGACTACAATTCAAGTAGGCCTAAATAATTCCACAATCTCACAGTTGGCTCCAACACAGCCATTGGTAGTAATTGCCCTTGATTGCAAGGGTGGCCAGGGTGAGACGAGAGAATTGCAGGTGATATTAGACATCACCTAGACTTTGCTTGATTGCACATCAGAGAAGAGAGAGATGGTTGTACAGCCTAGGGAAGGTAATCATTGGGATTACAATGAAGAATTAGGGTGCAGGAGTGATGGGAGCTAACTTTCCATTACTGAGCTGAGGCAATTCATGTGGATCCCAACCCACCTAGTCTCTGCAAGACTACCGCGCATGTGCAGCAGGTTGTGGGAAGCAGGGGGCAGAGGAGGATACTTGGCTAATGCCATCTCAGAAAGTCTGAGCCCCATGGCCACCCCACTGCCTTTCGACTGCCCCACGAGGCAGTGTAAAAAATACCACCATATGTTTCTTAGACAGTGGAAGTTTGGCGGGCTGCTTGAATAACCTAATAGGTGCCATTCCCACTTCTGCCATGCATTATAAATAGTGTTATTACCAATAATGTTGACGTGTCATACACATCAGTTGTACAGCATTTGGATGCCTAAAGTAGACAGGATGACAAACAACAAAAACTATAAACAAATTACGTGTAAATGCAGTTTAGCAACAGGATGACCCTGCTAAGCACCACCAACCATTTATATTTTCTGAGAACATTTTCCAGTCTCCCTACAAGAGTTGATTGTTTTCACCTATCAAAGTGCATAATGCTTGGACCATGTAATGATTACTGCTTGTAATTTAAACAGGGCCTCCTCTAACAACTTGCCTATTCTTCTGACTATGCTCCAACATATTTGGCCGAGAGAGGCTTTGATTCCCTCGAATGGCCTTTTTTATGGCCCCATGGGGCTAGGGCACCACTTTACTTGAATAACAGAAATACTTTATACCTCCCCGATAGCTATGGTCTGGGTGAACTGTCATCTCTCCTCTATCCTTAAAGTGGTCAGGGGCATGAAACAGGGTTGCCCCGTCGCCACTATTGTTTGCCCTGGCTGGTGAGCCTCTTGCATCTCTGCTACTCGAGCAACATGGCCAGAGAGGTATTGAGTTCCCCACCCGATGATTCTTAGTTTTCCTATATGTTGATAACTTTCTGGTAGTCATTAAAAACCCAAGAACGAACCTCAGCCCCATTATCGATGTCATCATTCAATTTGGTAGCTATGCTGGTCTGAGAATTAACTGGGGAAAATCTGAAATGTTCCCTCTCACCAACGATACTCGAATTGTGCGGGAGTTCCATTTGTACTGGAGAGAGGACTGAGTATGCTATCTCTAGAATAACTGAAACAGTAGTAAAGAATCCATCCTTAAGGAAAATTATGATCCTGTATTCACTAAGTTTTCAACACAAGTGGTGCAATGGATTGCGCTTCTCCTTTTCATGATACGTAGGGTGGCCATGATAAAGGTGCTGGTGCTCCCTAAGCTTTTACACCTTTTCATTAAAATACCTATCCCCCAGGTAGATGGTTCTTTACCAGGCTTCATGCTCTCCTTACTAGGCTTACCTGGGGTGGTAAAGTTCCACAACTGAGCTGGAAGAGGCTTACAGGGTCCTACGGGTAAGGTGGGGTTGCTATTCCAGATCCTGAAAGATACTTCTTAGCAGTGCAGGTACATTACTGGGTTAACCCACAAGGCTTTGTGTCACACCTCCCAGTCAAGAGAGATCAGCTCGAAACTGGGGCACTTAGCACTTCACTGGCTGTGAAGGCACCTACCTACACCGAGTAAATACATTGAGACAGTTCATTGCACAAGGTGGGCATTAGGGATTTCCTCTTGTTTATTGTTCTCGCAATAGCTATTGCTGATAACACGGCTTTATCTCCATTTATAGATAAGTCAGTACAGGTGGCTCTTAGACAACTGGTTTCACTAACCTGGGACAATTGTTCTCAGTTGGTAGATTCATCACACTAGAGCAAATTTGGATCCTTTGAGAATACACGCATTTGATGTCTTGGCTTATTATAGGCAACGGCAAGCGGTCTCTGCCCAGTGGAATGGCTTCCGTCTTGAGTGTTCCCCCCACTGAAGCAGATGTTTACATCTGCCAATACCAGAGTCTGGTTCTGGAGACTACACCAGCTAATGGATGGTCTGCTTCTGCCATCCTCTAACACTACAAAAGCATAATGGGAGACGTATCTGGGGTTCATACTCTCCAATAAAACATGGGATCATTGTTGTGAGCAAACTAAAGGAGTGTCTATAAACTTGAGGTTTCCCTGGTTATCCACTTTAATTTCCTGAATAGAATATACTACACTCCTGTACTACTGGACCGGATGGACCCTGCGAGTCCCTCCAGTTTTACAATATGCTCCACAGATCCAGCAGATTTTCTGCATCTGGCATGGTACTGACTTTCCCCACCCTCTTACACGACTTCTGGTGAGAAGTTATTCATAAATTTAACATAATAGATAATACTAATCTCAGTTGGGCACCACTACCACTGTTCTTGGGTTATATTGTAGATCTACCTCATTCTCAAAGGAAACTGATCACATTGCTGTTAGTACTGATTGAAGGGACACGGGGGCATATTTATACGGGGATATCACCACCAGAACGTCACTTTTAGCGACGCTCTTGTGGCGATATCCCCTTCTTATTTACAAAGCAGCGTTAAGCCACTTAGCATGGTTTAACGCCGCCTTTAAAATAAGGCCCCTTTTCACGATTCACTTAGAGTGAAAGGGGCATGCAACGGGTGCCTGACGCTGCCCCAGATTTAGAAGGCTGGGGCAGCGACAAAAACTGGTCTTAGACTGGCAATACGAGGAGAAATCATTAATTTCTCCCCATTTTTTCACTTTCCATGTGTGCTGCATTCTGCAGCACACCTAGAAAGAGCAAATCGCCTTTCAAGATTGTTTATGTTCAGGAAGGTGTCCCTT
The DNA here is from genome assembly GCA_963921515.1 of Calotriton arnoldi. NCBI lineage: Eukaryota > Metazoa > Chordata > Amphibia > Caudata > Salamandridae > Calotriton > Calotriton arnoldi. Next base: position 1,342,308 of record CAWUFW010004777.1, read on the forward strand.
AATGCACATAAACAATCGCCCCTGCAGCGCAGGCCCCCTTGTAGCATGGCGCAAGGGTGCCTGCGCTGGTGCTAGGCAGCTTTATTAGCGCCAGCGCTAGGGGAAACACAGGAGTGTGCTGTATATTTGTAAATACGGTGCATCCCTATGTTTTAAAAATGTTGGAGCGCTGCGTTACCAGTTTTGGCAAAACACCGCACGATGTCATTTTGTTGTAAATATCCCCCCCCGCTCTGTAAACTCCGTTAATGGCTCAGAGATGTTGGATTCTGCAGCGTGAGGGCTGAGAACTACGAATCCCTGATTGTGCCTAAAGCATGCATAAAGGCATCTGGGGCCCTTTTAGAGACTATATGAGGCACATGGCTAAGAATGATAGAGACCCACCTGCATTACAGGAGACTTTGCTGTGCCCTATATACTCTCATTGCAATGTACTAAACGTGGGTACTGTTTAACAATGTAATCTTAACTTAAGCAACAATGTTTCTGGAATGCTTGTCAACCTATTTTCACTCTTCACTTATTCTTTCTGTTTTGTCCACAATTCGACAGAAAAGTACAATAAAAAGATTTTCAAATGAAATACTGCTTGTAATTTCTGCATTATGTAACTTATCTGTGTGGTCTTTAAATTCTAGAAACTTTTTTCAATTTTACATTTTCGTCCCGAATGCAGAAGAATGTATATTTAGTTGTACATTGTGTTGTAGTGGAGATTTTTGTGCTCTATGGTAGCTTAATAGGGAGCATTTCTCTGGTTGGTGCTCTCCTATGGCGCTGTGTTACTCAGAGTTGTGTTGCACACATTGTGTGTGCATGCGATTTAATAGCATGCAAACTGCATAAGATAAAACCGAATGCAGTAAAATTAAATGTGCAAAAATTGCAAGCACAGAAACACAGCAATCACGACCTGGATTGGCCACTGCAAATCGGGCAGCTTCCCCCAACTAAAAGCAGGTGGCAAATGATGCAGTCAAGGAAACTACCCCAGTACTTTTTTTTCCCCAAAGGCTGAAACTACACAAAAAACGCATGACAACTCTTAAAAAAACAAATTTAGAAGATGAAACCCCAGAAAAAAATGGGTTAAAAGCCCATCCATGAACAACAGTGCCATCAAGATTGCAAGAAGGAACATCTGAACACAGCCTACTGTATGCTATTCCACCCTACAGCAGTGCACTGTACGCCACTCAAATCTATGCTATTCAACTGAATGTCACTCCAGCCTGTCACTCCACTATCCCCTATTCCACTTCATGTCACTCCAGTGTACACTACTCCATTGTACCTCACTCCACTGTATACTATTCCACTCTATCTCACTCCACTGTGCACCAATACAGTCAATGAAACTCCACTATACGTGATCCACTGTACTCTTCTCCACTCTACATCACTCCAGTGTACACCCCTCCACTATATGGTACTTCACTACATGCTACTCCATTGGACGCCACTCCACTCTATGACCCTTCACTCACCCAACAACACTCGATTCCAAAACACTACAGTCAATGATATCCCACTGTACGACACTCAACTGTACTATACAACATTCCACTCCACTGTACAACATGCCACTACACTCTACAATACTCCACATCACTATACGATACACCACACCACTCTGCTATACAGCACCTTACTCCACTATACGCAATGCCATTCCACTCTATTCCACTTTACAACATTAGACTCAATGACAGTACATTGTACGACACTGTCCTTTACTATACTTTACGACACTGCACATAACAGCAATCAAGTAAATGACACTTAACACTATGATTTGAAACACATTTTTATTAAAAAATAAAAACCATTTAAATTAAATTTTTAAAAACCCAAAATGTGCAACTAATTTATAGCTCAGAAAACTGTATTTATTCTTTCTATACAAACCCAACCTAAACTACGCAAACAGGAGAAATAAAAAGCTATAGTTATAACTTAAATTTCTAATTTACGCACTACTAGATAGAGCTTAAATTTAGAATTTATGCGTCATCTTCAAGTTACTATATGTTGCGCACCTCCATACACATTCTCCTCGCATTGCCACACTACATTAACGATAGCTCACCACTCTACCTTGCACTGCGTTAGGAGAAATTATGTCATTTAAGATGCCATAAGTCTTATTATAACTGCTATGATTTCAAGTGCTATAAGTGGTATAATATGCAAAAGTATAACCAGTGCATGGAGAAACGGCGAGTAATAGTTAATGTAGTGTGTCAATTGATGTGAGAGAATGTGTACTGTGGTGTGTAACGTATAGTAAATTGAGGTTGGTGAGTCAATTCTAAATGTAAGTTCTATCTAGTGGTGCGTAAATTAGAAATGTAAGTTCTAACTATAACTTTTTATTTCTACTGTTTGTATTGGCTGAGTTAGGTTAGGTCTGTATATAAAGAATAAATAACGTTTTTCTAACTATAACTTAGGGGGTCAATACGATGGCGGGCGGACTCGAGTCCGCCCGCCACCGTAGCGGTGCCTGGGACCGCCCGCCTGCAACGCGGTGTTCCCGCACGTGAAATTACGATGCGACCGCCACTGTGGCATGTTTACCATTGCGGCGGGTGCTGCTGGCTGCAGCACCCGCCGCAATAGTAAAAATGCATGTAGTGCCTTTCCCTGCACTACATGGCAGGCACCACACGGTGCCTGCCACTCAGTGCAGGGAAATGCAGGGGGATACCATGGGTACCCCCCAGTGCACAACCACCATCCCCCAACACAAGGGGGGCCCACAACGGGCCCCCAAAATCAATCCCCGCCAGCCTTTCAATGGCGGTTTACCCGCCACGGAAAGGCTGGCTGTGGCCAGCATCGTAATATGGCGGACAGTGCCTGCTAGGCACCGCCACCATTTTACACATGCTGACCGCTCCGTCAGGCAATTGGAACGATTGCCTGTGGCGGAAGCGTGGCGGGCGGTCTTCGCGACCGCCGCGGTTGCAAAGCGATTCCCCCCACCATCGTAATGTGGCGGGGGAAAATTGCTGTCCGATGGCGGAGGGCCCACCACCGCACGGCTGGCGGTGGCGGGCCTTCCACCATCGTAATGACCCCCTTAGTTTTAACCTTTGTTTTTTCTCATTCTATATATAAGAATAGATTCCCTAAACTTAACTTCACTTATGTTTGCATCAACAATACATAGATATCCCCAAGGTACTTTGATGTGTAGTGAATCTGTACTTACCTAAACATTCTTACCCAAGGGAGTAGTCGGAGAAATGAAATACACCTCACTTTAAACTATATCCAAAATGGTATTGAGTGAGCGAGTAGAGTAAGCAAGTGAAGCAAGTGACCCCCCCAAACATTCTATAAAATGGTTTTTTTCTTAGATTCTACATTGTCAGTCTTATTTGACCTCTCAATTCTTCTTTCTTTGCCTCTTTTTTCCTCATTTCTATCTTCCAATCTTTCATACTATAGTTCTTCCTACATTTTTTTCTTTTCTCATTTTATTTGGTTTCTTAGTTTACAGTTTTCTTTCCATTTTCTTTCCACTTTCCCTCAATTTTCTTTCTTTCTTCCATTTTTTTCTTTCTCTTTTTTCCTGCTTTCTTTCTTTTTTCTCTGCTTATTTCTTTCATATTTCTTCCATCTTCTTTCTTGGTCACGTTTTCTTCATTTTTCCCTCTAATTTCTGCTCTCAATTGTTTATTGTACACTCTCTCTTTGCAGCTAATTGCCTTCCTTGAAACCCATATGCCTTGTCAGGCCATTCTCTTTCATATTGCTTATAAGATTCTGGGGAGAGATCCTCAAGTTTCTGTTCAAAGTAAAGGAGGCTGTAGATGGTAATTAAATCATTTAATGTGAGACAACAGCTGTGGCCCAGGAGAAGCCCCCCACACAAATAGCAGCTTCTACAGAGGGTGGTTCGTGACACCCTTGTACTTATATTCTGGTTACAATATCTTTGTAGTGCAATATTTGTATGCTTGATTTTAGGACATCCAATCGAGATTTCATTGCATTAAAAATTAAGGGGCTGATTACGATGGCGGGCGGACAAAGTCCGCCCGCCACCGTAGCGGTGATTGGGACTGCCCGCCAGACATGCGGCGGTCCCACCACTGCAATTAGGATGCGACCGCCATACTGGCGGGCGCATCCTGGGCCTTTAACATTGCGGGCGGTGCTGCTGGCTGCAGCACCGTCCGCAATGTGAAAGGTGCTTGCACCGCATTTCCCTGCATCACGCGGTGCCTGCCACCTGGTGCATGGAAATGCAGGGGGGTACCATGGGTACCCCCCCCAGTGCAACGACACCCCCCCTCACATGGGGGGCCCACACCGGGCCAAACCCAATCCCCTCCAGCCTTTCCATGGCGGCATCGCCGCCATGGAAAGGCCTCCTAAAACCCACATCCTAATATGGCGGACGGTGCCTGCTAGGCACCGCCACCATATTAGTGGCCCTGCTCCGCCCGCCAGGCAATCGGAGCGATTGCCACCGGCGGAAAAGCGGCGGACGGACTTTGCGTCCACCGCGATACCCACCGCCATCCTAATATGGTGGTGGGTAATTCTCAATTTGATGGCGGAACGATCGCCACCGCCGGCCCGGCGGTGGCGATCGTTCCGCCATCGTAATGAGCCCCTAAATCTGTAAAAACATTATAAAATAGCATATTAAATCATGATATACCATTAATCAACATGCATTTCTAACAATAATATACATCATTACAGTATCATAAGTAATTCAGTCTTGTTCCACTGATTTCATTAAGTATTTATCAGCTGGTAGGCAGTTCTTACTTTGAACAGGTGGTAGCCAGTGGGGCCACCAACACTCACGTTTTTTCTGGGTCAGCATATATTTTTCCTCATCAGACATTTCCCTATTGCAAGAGAGGGGAACACACACAAACGGGAAAGAAGGAAGAAGAGAAATATGGAAAAATCTTCATGAAAGAAGAAAGCAGGAACCTACAAAAGTGAGGTAATGGGGCAGAGCGTGTCTGGTCAGGGGCGACTCTCCTATAGGGGGCATAAAAGTGGTGCCCCACTGCTTAAAATTAACTTCATTTACATTTGTGTTAATTAATATAATGTGTGGGCCAGGCTCGTGAAGGACAGGAAGAGGAGCGTGGCTGTGACATAATTGTTATGGCAATGACGAAAGGTTGTTTCTGCCTTAGAGTTGAAGTGCACGTCAGTCTGATCGATGCCTTTTAAACGGCCAGCCTGATATGCGTACTTTACACCTCCGAAGTTGGGCTCTATGGAACGCTGTTGGAGTGCAGAGATCGCAGCCCCTCAGTGTCCAGTGGAGCGTTTAGTTATTCTCCCCTTGCCAATCTTGAAGCTTCTCTAATTAACAGCATGAGAGCAGCATCGGAATTGGCTGAAATAAGTTCTGTATTGCGCAGCATTTTCATGCACAATCGAGCAGGGGCCTGTCCTGCTTGCTCATTCCTGCAGCCGGAGTTTCATGAACACAGAGCAGTGAGAAGCTCCAAGCTAGCTGTACTTGTGTGCTTCAGTCTGCATTGGGCCACTGAGCAGGTGCTCAGGCCTGGGCTCTAACTGCCTGTTACTTCCTTTCATCAGATTATAGTGCATCAAAATCACAATGAGTTATTGTTGGTTTGCAGCAGGAAACAAGTGTGTTATATTTTTTTAGTTAAACCTGATCTGCCTACCAAAGATATTTTCTTTCATAAGATCTGACACTCATTAAAATGTCAAATGGGTGTGTGATTGAAAATGTATTTGTAAATGCTGTCAGAGGTAATGTGTGCATTATTTCGTCAAATAAGAATTTCTTCTCTATATAACTGGTGAAAGAAGTATATCTTCACACTTGGTTGTTATTAATAGCTGATGGCATTTGGTACACTTTATTTCATGTAAATATTTGATTTGCTTCAGCCCCAAAATGGCAATTCCAGGCATTTTTGTCAAGTGAAAAGGACATGAGAGTTCCTAAATGCAATACTTTAGTGCTGTATTTGGATGTCAGACTGGTACTAATGAGGTAAAGTTCTGTCCAAATGGTGTTAACGTGTAAAGTAGTGACAAAATAATGAGGTAATACATTCACAGAACGTGCTGCATTACGTCACATAAGTTGCCTTTCCCTGCTGCAAAAGTTGCTCCTCCCCTGCTGCATAATATCAGGGCCCTGCTTGTAATGTAAACACTAGCGGCATATTAGCTCTTATAGCTACAGTTCTTCCTAGCTGGTGTGGCAGTCCACGCCAAGGACTCTGTTGGGCCACGCTGCAGTCAGCAGCCACTAGGATGTAGTTGTGACTAGTACAGCAGGTGCAGTGGCATTGGCCCCAAGTGGGTGAGGGGCATTCGGTACTTCAACTGTGGGTGTTTTTATTTTTATACAACCAAACAGGTGGTAGAGGGGGTCCATTTTCCTTGATTGACCTAGGGCCTATGGCACCCTTGCTATGCCACTGGATCCCCATCACAAGCTTATAGTCACACTCACTTGCTCCATACAAGTAAAGAACAATTTCTACGCCCCACCACTTTTTACCAGCTGCCACTTTGTCTGGTAGTCGATTAAAGAGGCCTGAGGTGGTTTCCAGGCTACGCAGACTTGCTGTTTGCTATGCTGGCCTTTATTAGCACCGGCAGTGGGCTTCTGAGCAGCTCTTTGGGTACTGGCACTCATTATTTTACCAAGCAAGCACTAGCTGGTGGTAAAAAATGTCCTCAGATGCCAAGAAAGTGTCTTCCACCATTTAGTCAAGTACATGCACAGCCAAAGCTAGATTTAGCATGGGACCCTGGAGTCAGTAGGACCACATCCTAGTGAAAGTTTTGTCTCTTTTGTGCATAGTCCTATGACACTGGTTTCTGATCAGGCTAAGTAGATAGATGCAGGGGCGTAGCTTGGTCAGTAAGACTGGAGGGGGCATGAGCTTCAGATTTTCCAACACTCATGCTGGCATATCGTGTTAACTATTATATGAGAAGTAGCGCATGGGGGGGGTGCTTAAGGTCCAATGGAAAGTGAAAGTAGTGTGGATTGTGAGGAGACTTAAAACACAGTATTTTGTAAAATATCCATGTTTTAAGACCTTTAAAACAGAAGAGTGTGTGTGTGTTTTTGTCTGAGTGAGTATATAAAAATCCCAGGTGAAATCCGACAGACACCTTACCATACCTAACTGAAAGCTCCTGTACCCAACTATTTAGTAAATAATACATTTATTAGGGGGGGGGTGTAACACCCCAAACAACCCCTCCCCCCAAAGCTCTGCCACTGGACAGACATCTCAAAGGGCTATGGTACGAACAGAACGATATCCTAAAGAGTATTTATTTTCTTTAAGTAGTCTTATATGTAGACATCAAAGAAAATACCCACAATTTAATTTATCATCAAACTCCTCATGGTACATTGTACTTAATTATTTATCCAAAAATCTACATTTGGATCAATTTCCCATCAATATTTTCTTTGTAACAAGAAGGGATATTTTCTAAAACATGTTGTTCCTCAAAAGATGTTGCTAAATAATAATATTCTAGTATTGAAGCTAGTGTTACTTTTGTGCAGTGCTTAATTTGTAAAAGAATAAGTGCCAGGGCCCAAAGTTGTGCTCAGAACCTGTGGCTGGCACTATCTATGGTGAGGGGCCAATACCAAGGCTGCATTGTCTTGATTTCACCTCATGCCTCTTTAATCCAATTCACCACCAGACACTCCCTGCCTCTTTATCTCAATCTTACAGGTTCTTTTTTATCCCTGCTTTCTTCTTTTTGTCACTGTTTTTCAGTCTTTCTCTTCCTTCTTCATTTCCACTTTTATGATTTGCTCTCTCTTGCTCTTGATCACAGTGTTATAGGGAAAAAGTGCAGGTCCCCATACGTTAGTGCCAATGAGCCCCACCAGCAACCACCAACTCAAATTAGGCACTTCTTTTGCATTCAGAAATTCTTAATTTAATTTTTCTAATTGCTTTGTCAAGGTATCCTCTTCTGCAAAGGCACGTAATAAAATAAATACCAAGGTTTTTTCCCCTAGATTTTGGATAGCTCTCTCTAATGATGTTAGAACAATGTGCGTATGATAAGCATGGGAATGTGCCTAGGTAATCCATTAATGCCATTATAAACACATTGTTCACTCCATCCTGCTCATATTTGTTTTTGTGTTCTACAATCGCTTCCTACCCTTCATTAGGTGAAGAGGACGTGTAGAGTGAGGTCACATCAAAAGTACATTGAATGGAGGTGAAATAACCTTATGTATTAATATTATTTAATTTCCACAAAAAAATCAGTACTGTTCCTGAAGTGTGTCGGAAATGTTCTTGCTATATTTTCTAAAAAAATAGTCAATGAATCCTGAAACCGGTCGTTGTATGGTTCTCTATGGTTCTCTTCAACCAAAAGAAGTATGTTTTTGCATTTATCCATCCAATTTCTTGGCCATTATCATAATCTTTCTCGTCATTTTTAGGTCGCAGCCAACCAGACAGCACAGCTGGCTGGTTTGCTAAAGACATCTTGGCAACGTTCAGAAAGTTGACCTAGGAAAGCATTCTGCCAGTGTTTTTTGACATTGTAGTTTGTAACTCATGTTTTTTTGCTTTCCGTTTGCTGGCTTTATTTGTTTTATGATGTCCAGTTTGAGTTCGTACCTTCCCTTGCCCAAATCTTCTTTACAATATCCTTCTGAGTGCTCCCTTTCTATAAACAGGCCTGTAAATCTTGTTCTTATCTCATCACATTTGCTGTGCATTCAAAGACCAAGGTCAAATGTCAAGTGCTGTCTTCCGAGGGCGCTTGTTTACTTTTCTTTCTCTGACTTCAAATTGAGAGGATTTATGTGACAATCTTGCTGGATACTGGGGGTAGGAAAGAGTTTTTTTCTAGCACATGACAATATATAAATGAACTGTGTAAGTATTTCAGAATATATCAGAATTAGGAACACAAATGAAGCACATTTTTTATTATTTCTGAGGTGTGTTGGAAACAAATACTTTAATATGATCAAACACAAATCATTACACTAGGTGAAGCAATTTCCACATGTTTTCGTCTGTGCACTGTATAGTTTTATTAGTAAAACTATATGTTTGTGCAAATGCAATGGTCATTTCAATTAAAAATGTGTTGTCTGTAATGGCAGTGCACTACCACACCATGCATACTCCACTCTACGCCACTCCACTCTACTCTGCACTACTCCACACCACTGTACTCTACTCTGCACCACTCCACTTTACACCACTCCACGCTACTGCACTTCACGCCTCTCTACTCTACCCTGTACACTGTACTCTATGCCAATGCCCTCTTTGCCACTTTGTTCTACACCACTGCACTCTTCGCTACTGCACTCTCCACCATTCCAGTCTAGGCCACACCAATCTACAATGCACCACTCCACTGTACGCCACTGTGCATTACTGCACTCAGTGCTACTGCACTCTGTGCCAATATACTCTACACCATTGCACTTTACTTAGTAACACTCAACTCTATGCCCCTGCACTTTACGCCAATCCACTGTATGCCATTCTAATCTACCATGCAACACTGGACTCTACACCACTTAACTCAATGCCATTACACTCTATGCCTCTCTATGCACCTGCACTCTACCCTGCACCACTCCACTCTATGCCACTTCACTACTCTGAAACAATCTACTCTTTGCCACTGCACTTTACACCACTCTACTGCACTCCAGTGCACTACACGCCACTCTACTCTTAACCACTGCACTCCACACCAATGCATCACTGTACTCTATGCCAGTGCACTCTTCGCCACTCTACTCCATTCTCTACACCAACACACTCTGACACTCTACTCTGCAAAAATGCACTCTCCACCACTGAACTCTATGCCACTCTACTCTGCACTACTCCATTCTACACTATTCCACTCTATGCCACTGCACTGTATGGCAATATACTCTACTCTGCACCACTCTATGCTACTCTACTCTGCACCACTCTATGCCACTGCACTCTATGCCACTCAATTCTACTTTGCACTCTACGCCACTGCACTCTATGCCACTCAACTCTACGCCACTGTCCTCTGCATCGCTCAACTGTACATCACTGCACTCTGCACCACTCTATGCCACTCTATTCTATGCCACTGCACTCTACACCACTGCACTCTACACCACTCTAGTCTGCGTCACTGCACTCTGCGTCACTCCACTCTGTGCCACTCCACACCACACCATCTACTATGCATCACTCTAATCTACGCCAATGTATTCTATGATGCTGCATGGTACACCGCTGAATTCAATGTCACTGCACTCTACGCCACTATGCACTGCAATACTCTACACCAGTGCACTCTACATCAATCCACTCTACTCTATGTCACTCCACTGTATGCCACTCTACACGACTCCACACTATGCCACTCCAATACAAGACACTCTGCCACTCCACTCTAAAACACTCTACTCCACTGTTCGCCATTCCACTCTACGACACTCCACACCTCTCTCTTCTGCACCACTAACCTTTAGCCATGGTGAACAGCAGCCACGCTGGTGTACAACATGGCTAAAATACATTGGCAAAGCCAATATTTCTTGCATAGGTGCCACCTATTGGCTTTGCCAATGCTTGTTTATATCTGTTCTTCAAGTCCCTCAGCAATTTCAAATAAATATTCCCGGTGTTTACGTTCTCTCAATTTCTAATTGTAAAATGAGGAATTGGTGACACAGTATTACTATTTTTCGTTTGCATTTATGACATTTATAATCATTTCTTACATATATTCACATATAATTTTATATTTAGATTGAACATATAGTGTGATTTTATATATGAACAGTATATCATAGTTAAGGTCTATTCACGTTAAGTTAGCCAGAGTTGCTGTGCATAATCTTTTTCTAATTTCATGAGCCAAGTTTCCATTGCATGATCATTAAAGCTGAATTGTTACTGTTAAGCTCTGTGCGAAGGCCATTTGATGTAACCTTTTCATGATTTGGACAACAAATCCCGCACCTGCGTGTAAAATGAGCCAATAGAGAGGAAATCCGCCCTTGTCCATACCTCTGAAGGTCACGGAATTAAAATTGTGCATTGTATGACTCATGTGAAGTGGGCTGACACCGAGCTCACTGTGTATGTTAAATTATGGTTGGTTTCTCCATTGTGAGAATCGTGCAGTGTATCTCGTTTGTTGAGTTTCACTGACCTTAGTTAGCTATGTCCACCTTTGGAAGCAGACGTCCCTTTATCACTCTTGAGACCCCGTGCTTCTATTATTTCTGGTAATAGAGTTAATATCTCGAGCAAGCACAATTCTCATTCTTCAGATCGGAACCTTCATTTGGTTTTGTGGGCAATATTATATTTGCTGATACCTGCTGCTTATGAATTCCCCGACTTTGCCCGTAACTCTAGTTTAGCATTAGGGAGTTTCCCTTCAAAGGAACTGAGTTTTTTTATGATTTCTGACTCTGTTCTTAAATAAATTGACTTTTCATTTGCTGTTTGATCTGCCTGGATTACATTCACATAAGCTTCAATCAGTTGGTTATTGATTTGTGACAAACCTGATTGATTTGAGGTGGAACTTTATTAATTTGTTGATAAAACCTTCATGGTTTGCAAATCTACTATTCTCTGTCGTTACTGTGGGGCAAAATATACTTCACTGCCATTGATATGTTCTCGAAAACTGATATTGTGACTCAGTTCGAGACAAAATTGCATCAATTGAGTGCAGTTGAATTCTGAAGACTTGCTAACAATTTGTCAGTGCAAACACCGCCCTTTGCCCTCCATCAGCATCCATCACAATTATAACCCATCTTTGTCCACTAAGGAGTGGATGGAAATTTATTTGATGTAAATCCTCCAAAGATTGTCTAGAGGGGCTGACTTTAGGCACTATTTAAAATACTTAAATAGATCACAGAACACGGATCTTTTTAAACAAGAATAAAGAACATATTCTTTTTAGAGCTTGAGAAGACCTTGTGCCATAAAAGAATGAGTAGGGGTTGTATTAAAAGAGAAATTCATCTAAATGAAAAAAAGTCTGCACCTCCATGTGAAATTTAAGTATTTTTACTAAACAAGGTCAATGAAAATCCAACTAATAGAGTCCTGTTTAAGGCAATCTGGCCTGTAACTAATATGGACTGCTGAAACAATATGCACATTGTAGCTGTGGTATGACTAGTACTTGTTATTCATGTTTTTCACATTTGCAAGACAAACCTATAAAAGAGTTGAAAAACAGGCTTTAAATTTAGGAGTTATTCTTGTTGTTTTATATTTTTGCACATTTTAACATAACACACATACAAGAATAGAAAAATAGTAGGAATGGATAGAATACATGGAATGTGAAGACACATTGTGTTAATTATTCTGTACAGGATTTGTGTTCTGGAATTAATTTTGAAGTTCATATATTTTCTATATTTTTTGTGCTAAGAATATTGAACAAAAAATAATTTAGAAAAATGTTCAGATTATTTGTTTGTCAATGCATTTAAACGATAATATTATGTTGCTTAATGAATTAATATTGCAACTGGTCAATTGTTGAATAAATAACTGAAATATAAAGTTCAAAAGAACATTAGAACCCTGGAATGCTGAGAGCTCCATTTAAGATAATGGAGTGGCTCAGGACCCACAACTGATGCTACAGACCTTACGCTCCTACAGTGCAATGTCTGTCTTTCTGTTTCTCCCTTTTTCCTTAGAACACTCAACCCCCAGTGGATGGAATGTCCTAATAGCTTCTTAGCTCTTCTGCCTACGGCTATAACAGTTATTAAAGACCCTCACCCTCTATATAGGCTCTCGCCTATGGCTCAGGCCTCTAACTTGGGTAAGCTATAATGCTCAAACATATAACTTTACCATGCAGTTACTTATTGTGTTTGATGTGCATTTGATTTTCTCAATAGTGAGGTAAAATGGAACCCCCCTCCACATTTGAGACCTTGTGTTTCATCCTAATCTAAAAGTCTGTGGCTCAGCATTTCCCAATAGTGATCTTCCAAAAATTATCTCCAGAGGGTCTATCTTTGCCAGAACCTAGTCACTAATAGTGTTGGCTAACTATGGTACCTTTAACCACCAGAAGTAAGCTAACTAACCATCAAAGTAGGAGTAGTTACTCATAGGCCAAGGGATCACAAGGTGGTGAAACCACAAGGCTAGTGATACTGTCGCAGGGAGACCAGAAGGTCAGATCTTAATGCCCTTACACACCTGTTAGGGTGTCATGCTTCATCACTGGGCGCTCCTCGTCTGGCCGGCGCTGTAATGCCTAACGGGCCTGGGGGCTCTTTGTCGGAGATCTTTTGAGTGGAATACACCATTTAGGTAAATGCATGAGAGGGGACTGTGTGAAAGTGTGTCTAGTGAAAAGTGAAGTGTGTCTAAAATAGGCTCTGGCGCCCTAAAAGCAATTGTTTATGGGGTAAGGGTACAAGGACTAAATAAATACAGTGGTGCTATCATACGGTCACTAGGTACCTAGACAGCTATAAGCAAAGTGAGTTCGACATGTTTCATGCCTTGATTGCTCAAAGGGTCAGTCGGCTTTTCATCAGGACCAAAATATAGTGATTTAGCACCCCCTGAGGGGCATGAGACCTCCTTTCTAATAAAGGATGGCCACTCAATATGTAGAATCCTGCACCTGAATGGTTGCAGCACAATGATTCCACCTAAGGCAGAAAGAGAGACAAGAGATGGAAAAGCACATGCAACACAATAAAATGGGAACCTCTATTCACAACGCAGAAATACAAATTCATTCGTTCATTATTATGTGCACTCATAATTAATGTGTGTGTCTTCACGACTAGCAAGTGAGACGAAAATTTTTATTAAAAAACCTATAAGCAGGCACTCGTGTAAAAGCTCAGCGACACATGAAGGCACAATATGTTCATGACAAAGGCTCACAAATTGGTGAGTCTTCACAACGACAAGCGTCCTGAATCCCCAAGTACACGGGTATGAGAGCTTGTGGGCGATATAGTTCTGTGTCGCTACGAGTAGGCATTCGCCAGAGTTAATGGTATGCACTCATGGGTACAGCTAGTCTTTTCAATAGGGTCTACCTCACCTTGCCATGTGCGTGTTTACATGTCTTTGATTTAATAATGACATTGACTTGGACCGCCCCCAGCAGGAACATTCCATTTTCACCAACGCACACCATTGGGCTGCGAGTCTAAGTAATGGGGGTTATTTCTAAACCTTATAGTACATGTCTGAGAGTGGTGATTCATGATAATGTCTTGACCCCCCCTGAATAAACACGCACCCACTTCATGAGTGCGCTCCCTTGGACCGTGAGTCTAAGTAACGGATGTTCTTGACCACTACAAACTCATCTGTGTGAAATTCTTTCAGTGAGTCCTTTAAGACACGGCCTTGGTCGTCTCTTTCTTTCCCTCTCATCAAGGTGTCCCGCAGTTTTTCCAGGACCCTCCAACTTGCCTAAGGGGTATTCTCCTGCTGACCTTTGGGTAAGTTGACACAGCACTAGTGCGTGTTTTCATACCGCACCACGTGAGTATGTCTGATGGCTAAACGTACCACGTGAATATGTCTGATGGTTAATCTGCACCTATCATTACACCGATTTGTGAGCCTTTGTCATGAACATATTGTGCCTTCATGTGTCGCTGAGTTTTTACACAAGTGCCTGCTTAGAGGTTTTTTAATAAAATCTTTTGTCTCACTTGCTAGTCGTGAAGATGCACACCATTAATTATGAGTACACTTAATAATGAACAAATTAATTTGTACTTCTGCGTTGTGGATAGAGGTTCCCATTTTAATTCTGTCGCATGTGCTTTTCCACCTCTTGTCTCTCTTTCTCCCTTAGGTGGAATCAATGCGCTGCAACCATTCAGGTGCAGTATTGTACATATTGAGAGGGGACTGTGTGAAAGTGTGTCTAGTGTGTCTAGTGTCTAGTGTGTCTAGTTAAAAGTGAAGTGTGTCCAAAATAGACTCTGGTGCCCTAAAAGCAATTGTTTAGGGGGTAAGGGTACCAGGACTAAATAAAAACAGTGGTGCTATCATACGGTCACTAGGTACCTAGACAGCTATAAGCAAAGTGAGTTTGACATGTTTCATGCCTTGATTGCCCAAAGGGTCAGTCGGCATTTCATCAGGACCAAAATATAGTGATTTAGCACACCCTGAGGGGCATGAGACCTCCTTTCTAATAAAGGATGGCCACTCAATATGTACAGTACTGCACCTGAATGGTTGCAGCGCAATGATTCCACCTAAGGCAGAAAGAGAGACAAGAGATGGAAAAGCACATGCAACAGAATTAAAATGGGAACCTCTATTCACAACGCAGAAACACAAATTCATTTGTTCATTATTATGTGCACTCATAATTAATGTGTGTCTTCACGACTAGCAAGTGAGACGAAAATTTTTATTAAAAAACCTATAAGCAGGCACTCGTGTAAAAGCTCAGTAACACATGAAGGCACAATATGTTCATGACAAAGGCTCACAAATCGGCGAGTCTTCACAACGACAAGCGTCCTGAATCCCCAAGTATACGGGTATGAGAGCTTGTTGGCGATATAGTTCTGTGTCGCTACGAGTAGGCATACGCCAGAAATAATGGTAGCACTCGTGGGTACAGCGAGTCTTTTCAATAGGGTCTACCTCACCTTGCCATGTGCGTGTTTACATGTCTTTGATTTACTAACGACTTCGACTTGGACCGCCCCCAGCAGGAACGATCCATTTTCACCGACGCACACCATTGGGCTGAGAGTCTAAGTAATGAGGGTTATTTCTAAACCTTATAGTACATGTCTGAGAGTGGTGATTCAAGATAATGTCTTGACCCCCCTGAATAAACGCGCACCCACTTCATGAGTGCGCTCCCTTGGACCGTGAGTCTAAGTAACGGATGTTCTTGACCACTACAAACTCATCTGAGTGAAATTCTTTCAGTGAGTCCTTTAAGACACAGCCTTGGTCGTCTCTTTCTTTCCCTCTCATCAAGGTGTCCCGCAGTTTTTCCAGGAGCCTCCAACTTGCCTAAGGGGTATTCTCCTGCTGACCTTTGGGTAAGTTGACACAGCACTAGAGCGTGTTTTCATACCGCACCACGTGAGTATGTCTGATGGCTAAACGTACCACGTGAATATGTCTGATGGTTAATCTGCACCTATCATTACACCGATTTGTGAGCCTTTGTCATGAACATATTGTGCCTTCATGTGTCGCTGAGTTTTTACACAAGTGCCTACTTAGAGGATTTTTATAAAAACTTTTCTCACTTGCTAGTCGTGAAGATGCACACCATTAATTATGAGTACACATAATAATGAACAAATGAATTTGTACTTCTGCGTTGTGGATAGAGGTTCCCATTTTAATTCTGTCGCACGGACTCCCTCTATATTCATTCCATTTAACAGAAATGTTCCCCTATTTTCTCTGGCACCCTCTTTTCACATAGACTGACTTCTCCGCCATCATACACCAGTCCATATCCATCTTCCAGTCCCGGAGAACCTAATGTTATTGTTGAGAGATTTACATTCTTTTCAAGGAAACAGGCTAGTGATCAATCCATCAATGAGTTCATTGCGAACTTAAGGATTTTAGCGTCATCTTCTGACTTTGGTGGCAGCATGGATACTTATCTTCATGACCAACTGGTGTTGGATTGTTTTAGTAAAAAGATCCAGGAAAGACTCTTGTGCACATGCAATCCGTCGTTTACGCAGCTAGTTGGGGTTGCTAGAGGTGTTGAGAGATCAATTGTATCATCAAAAATACTTTCTTCAGGTAATAGTAAAGAGTAAGTTAATGTTGGAGCGGTGCGCCTTGAGGTGAAGAAAGATAATTGCAGTGACAGTGATGTTCGAGACTTTTCCAAAACTGGTCATTGTTTTCATTGTTGCTCCCATTCACATTTTGCAAATGCACCCAATTGTCCAGCTGTAAAACGCAAATGTTGAAAGTGTGACAAAGTAGGCCACTTTGCCATGTTTTGCAGGGTAAAGGAGGGTGGGGGCACCCTTGGAAGTAAAATTAGTATAATAAAAGTATGAGTGTGGCTATTGTACAGGTTGAGGAGCAGGAAGAAAATGTGGGTGGATGTCTTCAAAAGTTCAAGAATGTCATTCTTGCGATCACTGCTGATGGTAAAAACATGGTCAGAGGACCTTTTTGCAGCTTTAACATTAGCATTGTAAAGTTAACAGTTATGGCTGTCTCTGGTTCACCCATTACTATATTGGATCAATCTACTTTCAAGAATGCGTTGGGTGATGTGGAGTTCAAGGAGTGTGACATTTCACCCAAAGTGTTTGGTGGGTTTGATATTAAAATGTTGGGTTGGTTTGAGGATGTAGTTTCATTAGAAGGGGGAAGATTGTAACTAAGGTATACGTGGCACTGGATGGTAAAAATTCTTTTGGGTGGATGGAACAGGCAAAACTTTGGTTTATTGTACAACCAGGAGCTCTGGTTTCTGTGCAGTTAGATCCTAATTGGGTGAAGGAGGAGCTACATCAGTCCAAGGTGCTCAACGCTAGAATGTCTGTTATGAAAGTTGACTCTACGTGCGGTGAGAATATTGATGTGTTACTGAAAGAGTACAGTGCTGTATTTAAGTATGAGGTTGGCTGTGTCAAAGGTTTCTCACATGTTGTTCAATTGAAGGAAAAGGTTATACCTACTGTGCATAAGGTCGGAAATGTGCCCGTGGGCATATGTGATGATCTGAAGGTATTGTTGGATAAAATGTTGTGGAGTGCTCGGAGTGGATTTAGAGTATTGTTATTCCTTGTAAAAAAATGGGGAGATTAGGTTGAGTGCCATTCTCCACTCACTTAACAGAAACAACATTATTGAGGTCATCCCCTTCCCAAAATTCAGGAGATGTTGGCGCAAATAGGTGATGCTTGTATTTTCAGCACTATTCATTTAAAGGCTGCTTATCACCAAATTAGACTAACAGTCAAGTCCTAGTTACTAACTACTTTTATTGATCCATTTGGAGCATTCAAATATTTCTGATTAGCAGTTGGCTTACCACCAGCTGCCAGCATCTTTCAAAGACTCATGGATGGCTTATTTAGAGATGTGACTGGTGTGATGCCATATCAGGATGATATACTCATTTTTGCTGCTACTTTAGCTCAGCATGATGCTACTCTATGCAGGGTGTTGAGTATTCTTCGAGATCGAGGTATGACAGTATACAAGGAGAAATGTAGATTTAGGGTGGCAAAGATTGAATATTTTGGTCACTCCATCTCGGAGAGAGGCATTGAACCCAAAGAGGATTAAGGGCAATTAGGGATGCCCCTATTTCAAAAGATAAAGACAGCTTATGTTCCTTCATTGGTTTAAGTGAGTTCTATGCAAGATTTGTCTGTGGGTTTGGTGTGGTGTCGGAACCATTAAAACAGTTGTTGAGGAAGAAGGAGATGTTTTGCTGGACTGAGGTACAAACCAAGGCATTTGAGGAGGTGATACATTTAATTTTACAGTGTGATTCTTTAAAACTGTTTGTACAAGGTAAATTGTGTGAAGTCACAGTGGATGCCAGTACTATTCGTATTGGTGCTGTCTTATGTCAGAGGATTGATGAAAAGGAAAGGAAGATTGCTTTTGTGTCCCACACCCTGAAAGGTGCTGAGTTGTGTATGGGCTGTAAGCAAATTAAAGACGTATTTTGTGGGTACAGAGGTTCAGGATCTTTACTGATCATAAGCCGTTGGCATACCTTATGTGTGAGAAAGGTGCTGGCAAATCTTCTTCAAGACTACTCAGATTAATCACTTCTTTACAAGAATTTGACTTTGAGATTTCTTAGGTTCGTGGGAGTTTGAATATCCAGGCTGATTGTTTGACGTAATTGCCTGTACAATGTAGTGATGATGGGAACGATTTATTGTTGGAAGAGTGTGTGGTTGCAGCAAATGATGCAGTGGAAAGTTCATATCTGCTATTTCTGCTGAAGAGTGGTGGAGGGTAAGGCAGACGTGCAGTACCAAGAACTTATCAATAACATTAATAGTGGGGATGTGAGTGTGTCACGAGGTGCTTTGGATAACATCAAAGATTTCTATCATGTGCTGCCTGAGTTAAGTGTGGAGTCGGGCATCGTGTTGAGAGGTTGTTTATTTGTCACACCTGAAACTTTGAGGAGAAGGCTTATTGCAATTGCCCATGAAGGACATCTTGGCATCACTTCTACAAAGAAAATTTAGCGTTACCACTATTGGTGGCCTGGTATGGACATTATGGTGAATAACTACAAATGAGTTTGTCAGGAGTGTCTTTTGTCAGATAACAATTGGTATGTGTGTAAAACCCCATTGATTAATGTGGAGATGCCAGAGCAATCTTGGGACAAAGTGGCAATTGATTTTTAGGACCTTTTCATTGGTTACCTTTTGCCCAGAGATATTTTATAGTTTTAATTGATTATTTTTCTAAATGGATTCATTACAAGGCTGTGGCGACAATCACTACTGAGTCAACTATGGAGTTTTTGAAGGATGTATTTTCTTCAGAGGGTGCGCCTTAAGTTTTGGTGTCAGAGAACGGCACACAATTGGTTTCGACAAACGTGCACTTTTTTTTAAACAAAATTGCATCAAACATTTTAGAGTAGCTCTATATTCTCCACATTCAAATGGTTTGCTTCAAAGGGCTATTAAGCTTGTTAAAGAGGGTGTCCAAACTGCTATCTCATCCAAGTTAGATGTAACTGAGTATTTGAGATGTAAAATTAGCAGTTACCATAATACGCCTCACTCTGCTACTGGAGCAACGCCTTTTGAGTTGCTAAGTAAACATATTGGTTATTCAAAAACATTTCCTCCATGGATGGATTCAGGGACAAATATGGTTAAAGACTTATCTGAAGTTAGAAATACAGTTGAAGTACCACAGGGCAAAAGAAAGGAGTACTATGATAAGAAATTGAATGTGAAAGACAAAAATGTTCAGGTGTCAGATTGGGTATTGATACAGAAGACCCATTTCATACCCAAAGGAGCTTCCAGGTTTCAGAGACCTTTTCTTGTTGAAAAGGTGGGAAGGAACTCTGTGTTTCTGAGAAACAAGGGTTGGTGGAATTTGAACAAAGTCATTCTCATCGATGCAACCCAAGCACAAATATTAAGTAAAGTGGGGAAGTTGGTCATTAGAATGTTGAGCATCTAAATGGTACATCTACTCAGGATGGGCCTGTTGCCCGGAACGTCTCTGACACTTATGCACGGAATGTTAACAATGGTACCCAGGACTGTGTTGTTAGATCTGGCAGGAGATTTGTTTTACCTAAAAGATTTAAGGATTTTGAAATGTAAATGACAAGTTATTTTTTTTGTTTTTTTGTTTTTCAGTTTTGGGAAGAGGAGATGTTGTTTCCATGGTATTGTGTGGGTTGCATCCTCGTACTTGGATGGTTCGTGGCCATTCTCGCATGGAATGCACTGAGAGAATGGTATCGGGCATTCCATGGGAGACAGTTGCAGAGCCAGCTGAGGATAGGAGGAGATGCTGGTTGCGGGGCTTCATGTTAACTAATAAACTAAGTTATCTGTCACTCACTATTTCACATTTCATCTTTCTAAACTCAACATTCTGATTTTTTTTTTTTTTTGCATTCAGAGACTTGTAGTCTTGTAAATCTCACTATAAATCTTAGACTTCAAATCACAGAATGTGAAAAAAAAAAACTGTACTTGAGCAATATGCCATGCATGGAACTTGGAAACGTGTTAGTTATGACTGACTATATGCCACATCATATGTGGTGCACAATCAGTGCAACTCCTGACAGCCTCTTTGCCCCTTTGCTCTTGTCTGTAAATTCAATGAGGATGCAGGAGCAAAGGCATTCCCTCATTTGCATTGTGCAATGCCCCAATGCAAATTAGGGTATGCCCCCTTCAGATCACACAGATCCAAAACATGCCCACCAGTCCAATCTATACTATAGAATGGGCCATTGTAGTGTCTGCTGTTTCTTCTTTAACACCTAAGTCACACTCTGACCTCCTGCAACTTGGTGTAATGCGGCACCAGAATGCACTGTGATGCTGACTAAAAAAGTAGGTCTGGCTGAAGATGTCACAAGATAGCTATGCACTAAACAATGTAAATTTATTGTTACAGATTAGAAAGTTGAAAATGACACAATTACTTACCAGAAATCTTCATTAGCCGATTCGAAGTACTCCTCATCCCAGCCATTACTAAATGAGCCATCCTCCACCTCAAACAGAGCTTTTACCATACTCTGAGATCTGTGATCTCCAGTGGTGGGGGAAGAACTTTGAAAATGGCGAGGCAGTACTTCCTGATTCATGTTGGACAAAGGGAGCGCAGCAAGATCACTCAATCTCTTCCCATACACCCTTACAGTTACATGGCAGCATCCAAAGTAGGACAACCTGTTAGATGTGGGATTATTAGTGTGCACAGACTAGTTGCAGTTTATCACTCTTCTCAGACATATTCTCTCTAAAGGCAAGGTTGAGCTGGCAGTAGGAGAGGTGCCCCTTGGCAGGACGGTAAATAGTATGGTTGGATGGAGTCTGTTCTTTGAACTTGTCTCATGAGACTGCATTGTCTAGGTCAAACAAGCATTTGCAATGCAATAGGTCTCGCATTTACGCAAGTTTGAGCTATTGGCATTGTAAATGACAATGCCTTTTATTTATGTTTTGGTTTTTAAAACATAAATAAAAGACATTGTCATTTACAATGCCAATAGCTTCAACTCGCGTAAATGAGAGACCGATTACATTGCAAATGCTTGTTTCATCCCAGCTACTTGGCACTGCCCTGCATGGGAATTCCTACCTGGAGAATGACAATGTTGTCCAGAACTGCCCATTCCTTCCTGACTTCAGTGACCTTGCATGGCCTCCACTTTTACCCTTACTTTATCAGTACCACAGAATCAGTACTTCAAGGTTATTTTTTGCCCAAATATTCTTCTGGGGAACAGTTCCATGGATTTACAACACAGTCAGTAAATCAAGGCCATTACACTACAAGTCTTTGCTCATAGGCAGGACCACTGGAATAACGCAATATTGTGGCCGCCGCATTCTCGGAGTATTTACATATTTTCCACACTTGCCGCATGATTCAGATCTTCTGTATCAGTTGCAAACATTGATTCTAGCTCAGATGGATCAAAAGAGGCTTTAAAAAGCATCAACCGTGGTCCCCCGGGGGGACAGACGCTTTGCAAAGATGAACTGTCACCATTTTGTTGCTGACGGCTGTATTCGGGTGTTAGAGTGCTGCTAATGAGGAGAAACGTTTGCCCAGACAGTACTACTGTGTTGTAAAATGACAAAATAGCAAAATATTGCAACAGAATGTGCCATATTACGCTGCAACATTGCACCTCTTCTGTGTCTGATTACGTTTGAACCTCTCCAGTCCCTGCAGCACCTGTTCTGACCTGGGTCTCAGGCTCTACAACAGCTCTGCTGACCTGGTTCTCTGGCTCTACAGCAGCTCTGCTGACCTGGTTCTCTGGCTCTACAGCAGCTCTGCTGACCTGGTTCTCTGGCTCTACAGCAGCTCTGCTGACCTGGTTCTCTGGCTCTACAACAGCTCTGCTGACCTGGTTCTCAGGCTCTACAGCAGCTTGCTGACCTGGTTCTCTGGCTCTAGAGTGGCTCTGCTGGCCTGGTTCTCTGGCTATAGAGCGGCTCTGCTGACCCGGTTCTCTGGCTCTAGAGCGGCTCTGCTGACCCGGTTCTCTGGCTCTAGACTGGCTCTGCTGACCCGGTTCTCTGGTTCTAGAGCGGCTCTGCTGACCTGATTCTCTGGCTCTACAGCAGCTCTGCTGACCTGGTTCTCTGGCTCTAGAGTGGCTCTGTTGACCTGGTTCTCTGGCTCTACAGCAGCTCTGCTGACCTGGGTCTTAGGCTCTACAACGGCTCTGCTGACCTGGGTCTCAGGCTCTACAACGGCTCTGCTGACCTGGTTCTCTGGCTCTACAACGGTTCTGCTGACCTGGTTCTCTGGCTCTAGAGCAGCTCTGCTGACCTGGTTCTCTGGCTCAACAGCAGCTCTGCTGACCTGGTTCTCTGGCTCTACAGCAGCTCTGCTGACCTGGTTCTCTGGCTGTAGAGCAGCTTTGCTGACCTGGTTCTCTGGTTCTAGAGCTGCTCTGCTGACCTGGTTCTCTGGCTCAACAGCAGCTCTGATGACCTTGTTCTCTGGCTCTAGAGCAGCTCTGCTGACCTGGTTCTCTGGCTGTAGCGCAGCTTTGCTAACCTGGTTCTGTGGCTCTAGAGAGGCTCTGCTGACCTGGTTCTCTGGCTCTACAACGGCTCTGCTGACCTGGTTCTCTGGCTCTACAACGGCTCTGCTGACCTGGTTCTCTGGCTCTAGAGCAGCTTCACTGGCCTGGTTCTCTGGCTCTACAACAGCTCTGCTGACCTGGTTCTCTGGCTCTACAACGGCTCTGCTGACCTGGTTCTCTGGCTCTACAGCAGCTCTGCTGACCTGGTTCTCTGGTTCTAGAGCGGCTCTGCTGACCTGGTTCTCTGGCTCTACAGCAGCTCTGCTGACCTGGTTCTCTGGCTCTAGAGTGGCTCTGTTGACCTGGTTCTCTGGCTCTACAGCAGGACTGCTGACCTGCTTCTCTGGCTATTCAGCGGCTCTGCTGACCTGGTTCTCTGGCTCTACAGCAGCTCTGCTCACCTGGTTCTCTGGCTTTACAGCAAGTCTGCTGACCTGGTTCTCTGGCTCTGGAGCGGCTCTGCTGACCTGGTTCTCTGGCTCTACAGTCGCTCTGCTGACTTGGTTCTCTGACTCTACAGCAGCTCTGCTGACCTGGTTCTCTGGCTCTACTGCAGCTCTGCTGACCTTGTTCTCTGGCTCTAGAGAAGCTCTGCTGACCTGGTTCTCAGGCTTTAGAGCAGCTCTGCTAACCTGGTTCTCTGGCTCAACAGCAGCTCTGCTGACCTGGTTCTCTGGCTCTACAGCAGCTCTGATTACCTTGTTCTCTGGCTCTAGAGCAGCTCTGCTGACCTGGTTCTCTGGCTGTAGAGCAGCTTTGCTGACCTGGTTCTCTGGTTCTAGAGCTGCTCTGCTGACCTGGTTCTCTGGCTCTACAACGGCTCTGCTGACCTGGTTCTCAGGCTCTACAGCCACTCTGCTGACCTGGTTCTCTGGCTCTAGAGCAGCTTCGCTGGCCTGGTTCTCTGGCTCTACAACAGCTCTGCTGACCTGGTTCTCTGGCTCTACAACGGCTCTGCTGACCTGGTTCTCTGGCTCTACAACGGCTCTGCTGACCTGGTTCTCAGGCTCTACAGCCGCTCTGCTGACCTGGTTCTCAGGCTATAGAGCAGCTCTGCTGACCTGGTTCTCTGGCTCTACAGCAGCTCTGCTGACCTGGTTCTCTGGCTCTACAACAGCTCTGCTGACCTGGTTCTCTGACTCTACAGCAGCTCTGCTGACCTGGTTCTCTGGCTCTACAGCGGCTCTCCTGACCTGGTTCTCTGGCTTTACAGCGGCTCTGCTGACCTGGTTCTCTGGCTCTACAGCAGCTCTGCTGACCTGGTTCTCTGGCTCTAGAGCAGCTCTGCTGACCTGGTTCTCTGGCTGTAGAACAGCTCTGCTGACCTGGTTCCCTGGCTCTACAGCAGCTCTGCTGAACTGGTTCTCTGGCTCTACACCAGCTCTGCTGACCTGGTTCTCTGGCTCTACAGCAGCTCTGCTGACCTGGTTCTCTGGCTCTACAACAGCTCTGCTGACCTGGTTCTCTGGCTCTAGAGCAGCTCTGCTGACCTGGCTCTCTGGCTCTACAATGGCTCTGCTGACCTGGTTCTCTGGCCCTACAGCAGCTCTGCTGACCTGGTTCTCTGGCTCTAGAGCAGCTCTGCTGACCTGGTTCTCTGGCTCTAGAGCAGCTCTGCTGACCTGGTTCTCTGGCTCTACAATGGCTCTGCTGACCTGGTTCTCTGGCTCTACAGCAGCTCTGCTGACCTGGTTCTCTGGCTCTAGAACAGCTTTGCTGACTGGTTCTCTGGTTCTAGAGCGGCTCTGCTGACCTGGTTCTCTGGCTCTACAACAGCTCTGCTGACCTGGTTCTCTGGCTCTACAGCCGCTCTGCTGACCTGGTTCTCTGGCTCTAGAGCAGCTCTGCTGACCTGGTTCTCTGGCTCTACAGCAGCTCTGCTGACCCGGTTCTCTGGCTTTACAGCAGCTCTGCTGACCTGGTTCTCAGGCTCTAAAGCGGCTCTGCTGACCTGGTTTTCTGGCTCTACAGCAGCTCTGCTGACCTGGTTCTCTGGCTATACAACGGCTCTGCTGACCTGGTTCTCAGGCTCTACAGCAGCTTGCTGACCTGGTTCTCTGGCTCTATAGTGGCTCTGCTGGCCTGGTTCTCTGGCTCTAGAGCGGCTCTGCTGACCTGGTTCTCTGGCTCTACAGCGGCTCTGCTGACTTGGCTCTCTGGCTCTACAGCAGCTCTGCTGACCTTGTTCTCTGGCTCTACAGCATCTCTGCTGACCTGGTTCTCTGGCTCTAGAGCAGCTCAGCTGACCTGGTTCTCTGGCTCTAGAACAGCTCTGCTGACCTGGTTCTCTGGCTCTACAGCAGCTCTGCTGACCTGGTTCTCTGGCTCTACAATGGCTCTGCTGACCTGATTCTCTGGCTCTACGGCAGCTCTGCTGACCTGGTTCTCTGGCTCTAGAGCAGCTCTGCTGACCTGGGTCTCAGGCTCTAGAGCGGCTCTGCTGACCTGGTTCTCTGGCTCTACAGCAGCTCTGCTGACCTGGTTCTCTGGCTCTACAGCAGCTCTGCTGACCTGGTTCTCAGGCTCTAGAGCGGCTCTGCTGACCTGGTTCTCTGGCTCTACAGCAGCTCTGCTGACCTGGTTCTCTGGCTCTACAAGGGTTCTGCTGACCTGGTTCTCTGGCTCTAGAGCAGCTCTGCTGACCTGGTTCTCTGGCTCTCTGGCTCTACAACAGCTCTACTGACCTGGTTCTCTGGCTCTACAGCAGCTCTGCTGACCTGGTTCTCTGGCTCTACAACGGTTCTGCTGACCTGGTTCTCTGGCTCTAGAGCAGCTCTGCTGACCTGGTTCTCTGGCTCTACAGCAGCTCTGCTGACTTGGTTCTCTGGCTCTACAGCGGCTCTGCTGACCTGGTTCTCTGGCTCTACAGCGCTCTGCTGACCTGGTTCTCTGGCTCTACGACGGTTCTGCTGACCTGGTTCTCTGGCTCTAGAGCAGCTCTGCTGACCTGGTTCTCTGGCTCTACAGCAGCTCTGCTGACCTGGTTCTCTGGCTCTACAACGGCTCTGCTGACCTGGTTCTCTGGCTCTACGGC
Organism: Calotriton arnoldi; assembly: GCA_963921515.1. Classification (NCBI taxonomy): domain Eukaryota; kingdom Metazoa; phylum Chordata; class Amphibia; order Caudata; family Salamandridae; genus Calotriton; species Calotriton arnoldi. The sequence continues at coordinate 1,368,664 of CAWUFW010004777.1, forward strand.
AGCTCTGCTGACCTGGTTCTCTGGCTCTAGAGCAGCTCTGCTGACCTGGTTCTCAGGCTCTAGAGCGGTTCTGCTGACCTGGTTCTCTGGCTCTACAGCAGTTCTGCTGACCTGGTTCTCTGGCTCTACAGCAGCTCTTCTGACCTGGTTCTCTGGCTCTACAGCAGCTCTGCTGACCTGGTTCTCAGGCTCTAGAGCGGCTCTGCTGACCTGGTTCTCTGGCTCTACAGCAGCTCTGCTGACCTGGTTCTCTGGCTCTACAAGGGTTCTGCTGACCTGGTTCTCTGGCTCTAGAGCAGCTCTGATGACCTGGTTCTCTGGCTCTCTGGCTCTACAGCAGCTCTGCTGACCTGGTTCTCTGGCTCTACAACGGTTCTGCTGACCTGGTTCTCTGGCTCTAGAGCAGCTCTGCTGACCTGGTTCTCTGGCTCTACAGCAGCTCTGCTGACTTGGTTCTCTGGCTCTACAGCGGCTCTGCTGACCTGGTTCTCTGGCTCTACAGCGCTCTGCTGACCTGGTTCTCTGGCTCTACAGCGGCTCTGCTGACCTGGTTCTCTGGCTCTAGAGCAGCTCTGCTGACCTGGTTCCTGGCTCTACGGCAGCTCTGCTGACCTGGTTCTCTTGCTCTAGAGCGGCTCTGCTGACTTGGTTTTCTGGCTCTACAGCAGCTCTGCTGACCTGGTTCTCTGGCTCTACAACAGTTCTGCTGACCTGGTTCTCTGGCTCTAGAGCATCTCTGCTGACCTGGTTCTGTGGCTCTAGAGCAGCTCTGCTGACCTGGTTCTCTGGCTCAACAGCAGCTCTGCTGACCTGGTTCTCTGGCTCTACAGCAGCTCTGCTGACCTGGTTCTCTGGCTCCACAGCAGCTCTGCTGACCTGGTTCTCTGGCTCTGCTGACCTGGTTCTCAGGCTCTAGAGCAGCTCTGCTGACCTGGTTCTCTGGCTCTACAGCAGCTCTGCTGACCTGGTTCTCTGGCTCTACAGCAGCTCTGCTGACCTGGTTCTCTGGCTCTACAACGGCTCTGCTGACCTGGTTCTCTGGCTCTACTGCAGCTCTGCTGACCTGGTTCTCTGGCTCTAGAGCAGCTCTGCTGACCTGGGTCTCAGGCTCTAGAGCGGCTCTGCTGACCTGGTTCTCTGGCTCTACAGCAGTTCTGCTGACCTGGTTCTCTGGCTCTACAGCAGCTCTGCTGACCTGGTTCTCTGGCTCTACAGCAGCTCTGCTGACCTGGTTCTCAGGCTCTAGAGCGGCTCTGCTGACCTGGTTCTCTGGCTCTACAGCAGCTCTGCTGACCTGGTTCTCTGGCTCTACAACGGTTCTGCTGACCTGGTTCTCTGGCTCTAGAGCAGCTCTGCTGACCTGGTTCTCTGGCTCTCTGGCTCTACAACAGCTCTACTGACCTGGTTCTCTGGCTCTACAGCAGCTCTGCTGACCTGGTTCTCTGGCTCTACAACGGTTCTGCTGACCTGGTTCTCTGGCTCTAGAGCAGCTCTGCTGACCTGGTTCTCTGGTTCTACAGCAGCTCTACTGACCTGGTTCTCTGGCTCTACAGCGGCACTGCTGACCTGATTCTCTGGCTCTACAGCGCTCTGCTGACCTGGTTCTCTGGCTCTACAACGGTTCTGCTGACCTGGCTCTCTGGCTCTAGAGCAGCTCTGCTGACCTGGTTCTCTGGCTCTATATCAGCTCTGCTGACCTGGTTCTCTGGCTCTAGAGCGGCTCTGCTGATTTGGTTTTCTGGCTCTAGAGCAGCTCTGCTGACCTGGTTCTGTGGCTCTAGAGCAGCTCTGCTGACCTGGTTCTCTGGCTCTACAGCAGCTCTGCTGACCTGGTTCTCTGGCTCTACAGCAGCTCTGCTGACCTGGTTCTCTGGCTCCACAGCAGCTCTGATGACCTGGTTCTCTGGCTCTGCTGACCTGGTTCTCAGGCTCTAGAGCAGCTCTGCTGACCTGGTTCTCTGGCTCTACAGCAGCTCTGCTGACCTGGTTCTCTGGCTCTGCTGACCTGGTGCTCAGGCTCTAGAGCAGCTCTGCTGACCTGGTTCTCTGGCTCCACAGCAGCTCTGCTGACCTGGTTCTCTGGCTCTACAGCAGCTCTGCTGGCCTGGTTCTCTAGCTCTACAACTGTTCTGCTGACCTGGTTCTCTGGCTCCAGAGCAGCTCTGCTGACCTGGTTCTCTGGCTCTACAGCAGCTCTGCTGACCTGGTTCTCTGGCTCTACAACAGTTCTGCTGACCTGGTTCTCTGGCTCTACAGCAGCTCTGCTGACCTGGTTCTCTGGCTCCACAGCAGCTCAGCTGACCTGGTTCTCTGGCTCTAGAGCGGCTCTGCTGACCTGGTTCTCTGGCTCTACAACGGCTCTGCTGACCTGGTTCTCAGGCTCTACAGCCGCGTGCTAAAACCCCGAATACAAATACCAGACAAGCTGTTGCCATTGTGAAAAAAATATAGTGCTTACCGACTAATGAAGGAGACAGTGTAATGCCACAACTAAAAGATCCAGTCCTGATGGGCGGTCCCAAAAGGAGACAGGGCCGTAACAAGGAGGGACTAAGAAGCCTCATTATCAATCAGAAGCCAGCATTTACCATGGACGATGACGCCAGCCAATGAAAAATATGGTCGGGGCTTCCACTCCATTGAAGAATTGGTCCATATATTCCTGCAGGAGTGGTGCCACTGGGGCTTGGTCACTGTCCTGGTGGGGAGCAGCTGGTTTGTCTGCTCCGTCCTCCGGTGCCTAGTGTGTCTATATCTCTGTGACCATGCCCTCGTTTGCTGGTTTGCCCTTCACCCTTATAGCTCTTCACACCCTGGTGGTGGAAAGTTTATGGGGGAGGGGGAAGTGCCCTGGGCGGGACACAGGTTGGAATGTCCAACCGCAGGGCCCTCTGCTAGGGCGGTGCAGGGGCATCACATCGCCACTCCTGCTGGGTAGGGAAGGCTGGGTCACCAGTATTGCAGAAGGACAACCTTTTTTTGTTTTGGGGGGATGCTGCTGGGCTAGGCATCTGCGGGTACGAAGGAGGAGATACCCCACGTCCACCTCTCCTTGGTGGAGGTTTGACGAAGCTTCTTCCGCCTGTCTCTGGGGCTGAGGGGGACAGGTCACCATTCAGAGCCCTCAGTGGGCGCCCATGAGTTGCCCATCTCAGGAACTATGCCCTGTGCAGGGCATTGGGTGGTGGGGTTTATAGGGCAGCCGTTGGAAGCCTGCACCTTCTAGGTCCTTGTCAAACTCCCAGGGCCCAGCCTAGGATGTTATGCAGGGGGAAAGGAGTCTTCAGTCACCGAAGGCCCTCGTGGGTGAGCCAGGCTGCAATTGCAATGGGCCGCCTGACCGCTCGGGCTAGGTATTGTTGCATGTCAGCTCTGCCGCATCCCCGCTTCCCACCCAGGGTCTGCAAGGTCTCCTGGTGCTCTCGGGGAGGGCACGCACCCAGAGATATTTGTGCAAAGGACCCTCCAGGTTAGCCACCCAGTGGATTGTGTGCAGTAGCGGCAGCTCTCCCTGGCCCACCGCGTTCAGGAGCAAAGGCACTCATGGGAGCAGGCAATAGGAGTCAGGAGCAGTACAGCTCAGTAGGGAGGAGAGCGCCAGCCCAGTCCGGTGTTGTTGTTTGAGATCTGTAGAGGGCCACTTGAGCCTAGTGCCACTCCTTCCCCCCACAGACAGAGGGCCCCCCGGTATGGGTCAGAGGGTGTGGGGGTCCAGCGACTGCACCGGGCCCCCCAGATTATGTAGATTTTGCTGCGTGGGGTGTAGTGGTTCACACCAATCTCGCCCGTCGGGGCTGTCTGTAACGTCTAGACTAGGCCCGGTCCGGCTGCCAACCGCGGGGGCTCCATCAATCATTTGTCTTTCTGAGGCAGCACTACAACTTTGATTCAGATGCCTAAAGAGGTCTACAAGTAAATTCTATTGCATTTTCACTTCAGTTTTGGTTTGGATGAGTGCTACAGACACAATGATACAAGCAGTTCAGGCTTGTTAATAATGTTTACCAGATGACTCCATGTCTCCAAGAACAAATACAATGCTCTAGTTCTGGGTTACGCTGAACAACCTAAATGCATTACTGAGTTGTAGTCCTGGTTCACGTCAACGAATCAAATTGAAAGTACACACCTGAAAACAATGAAAGGTAAAAGAAAACTCTGGACTGAAGTTTTACGTCTTTGGTGACTTGGAATGGTAATGTATCAATTCGAAAACGCTATCACTGGCAACCTATGCTGGTTGGCCCTGCTTGAGGCCAGGGTCGGACTGGGACAGAAAGTAGGCCCGGGGCACCAAAATAAAAGTGTCCCCAATAGTGAATTACAGTGGCGGCTGACACTGATCGGGGGTGGCGGACGGAGGGCGGGGGGATAAAGAAAAAATAAATAAAACTTCCCTCCTTGTCAAAACTTGTCTCTCCTCCATCGTCTCTCCTCGTCGTCCCTCCGCTGGGCCGTGTGATTGGCCTGAGCGCAGTGGTTTGACACTCAGCCAAGGAATGGGAGCCTGGGCATGTTCTCCACCCAGGTTGTAATGCAGCCTGGGGGAAGAGCATGAAAGTGTGCATGACTGTTTGGCCAGCCCGAGAGGACCGGCCAAAAAGTCATTGCGCACTTACAGAGTGCCCACCACTCCTCCCCCTGCTCTGAGAGCAGAGCAGCCCGCACCGCCCTGCAAAGACGCCGCAGCAGGAACAAATAAAATAATAATAACAACGAGTTATTATCATTTTATTTTTCCTTTATTTACACTGCTGAAAGCAGTGGGCCGCCACTGAATTAAATAGCTAAAAAATGGCCTGTGTTTGCAAATTAGGCCAGTTTTGAACTTGCAAAGACACGCTGTATAAGCGTTTTGCAAAGTATGGAAGACTGCATGGGTTAGAGCTTACTTCAGGCAATGTGTGCTCTGATAAAACATTGCCCAGCAGACCGTAAAACAGGCCCCACAAACAACAAAAAACCGGCCCTCGCTCTGACCTTTCAGACCAGCCCTCGGGGATTGCCTGACGCCCTATAAGCCAGTTCGACCCTGCGACGTAGCTTGCCTTCCCGCGCTCCCTGTATTCAAGTAGAAACTATCGCAGACACCAAAACACATCTGGAAAACATTAGTCAGATTCCAGCAGGTTAATGCTGATGTGGAGAGGAGTGGCAGTAACGCGGATGGTTAACGGGTGGGTGACTCCCCCGTGGCTTCTCAACTGGAGGTCTGGCCCGAGGTCTCAGGGTCAGAATGTCTCCTCACTACAGACATATCGTTGCCGCATGAAATCATGCCCGAGGGTGAAAGCGCACTCTGGCGGCATTCTGGCTGCCCTCTGTCAATATTGACAAAATATGAGCACACCCTATCAGGAAACAGTGTTTCCAGATTTGAGGAAGAGAAGTTTCCTGAACTGTTTGCATTTATTGAAAGTTTTAAAGTATTTACGTACACGTGGTGAGAAGTGGAAACATAAGACCTTGTTTCTGAATAGCGTTTCATACTCTTTTGAAGCGCTATAAATATCAGGTGTCACAACTGCACAATGTATTCATACTCATGTTTCCTGACTCAGACTGGCGGGTCGGCTTTTTGGGATTTGGACTCACAAGCTCATGATTTCAACAGATATCCGCGGCCAGCAAAAGCCATTTCGAGACAGCATTTAGAAATCTCCCATGATGGGTACAGGTGTGAGCTAGCGTGTTGTGTAGTGTTGTAGCATAGTATTTTTATGCCGCTTTCCTACCCTTAAGGAGGGAGGCGTCAGACTCAGCAACTACTTGATTTGATGTGCGTGCTTGGTAAAGAATGTTGTAGTAGGGTCTATGAGAGAGGTATGGAGGTGTCAGGCTCGAAGGTGTCTCCCTAATATGCTGTGCCGACTTCCTCGCTGTGCTTCTGCACAACTTGAAGCAGAGGAGTGGTAGAGATAGGGCGAATTTGGATTTACTTACGTTTGCATATTATTTCATATTTTGACCTTGTGGGTTATAATACCTTCCATTGCACTAGGTTACATGAGTGATGGTAGACTGGTCTAAGGAAGTGTGCCTTAAAGATAATTAATAGACACCATTCTTACGTGGCAAACACAAGGAGATGATGGACGGAGCGCTAAAACCTTTCAGACACTCACCCCAAGTCACAGATCTGGGTTGAATCCATCATCATTCTTTAGCTCACTTTGCCACCCCAGTTCAGACCCAGTATTATGCAAATCAGTCTTGACCCTGTGCCTCATGGGAACAGTCCAGCCCGAACTGCCAAGCCAGGTCTTCCCTGAACCGGAAACTGGGTAACACCCTTCATCAGCCAGGCTAGCTTGAATCCAGTGGCAAAGTGAGCAAGGGACCCACGTCTGGGCATATCCTGCCAACTTAGGGCGAACAAAGCAAACACAAGGAGATGATGGACGGAGCGCTGAAACCTTTCAGACACTCACCATTTTTACGTGGGCCTGAGGGATCCATTCAGGAATGGGTTCGGTGTGACTCTGGAAATCAATAGACACCATTTATACAAGGGTCTGTGATGTTCGTCCAGGAGCGGGGATGATATAACACTGTTAAAGACTCCATTCCTACATACCCATAAGCGGGTACGCTATGTCCCAGAATATCAATAGACACCATTCATACTTGGTTCTGCGGGGTCTACCAAAGAACAAAGCTGCTATGATCCATGATACCAACAGTTACCATTCATACAATGGCCCATGACATCAAAAATGATTCATATTTAACACTCATCCCTCTTAGGAAACTATATCAACAATTAACTTAGAGTGCATGGATCTGTTCACACGCGTCTGTTGGTATTCAGAGTGAAAATGTGTGACTGCAGGCAAAAGCTTACTGAACCGTTTGGGTTTTTGTTCAGATGCATCATGTGTGGTAGGGATACGAGTGGTCATCACAGACTATGATTCTGCACACAACGGTTTAATAAACATGATGGATACATCATGGGAAATATTTAATGTTACGATATGTGCGAAGTGCATGAGTTTGACACAGAATACCAAGAAAGGTCTAAGAAACAGGATTAAGATGCTAGAAACAGAGTATAGGTTATTAGGAGAAGACACAGCTGGATAAGATGTGCAGATGGACCTCTAGAATTAAAATGTAGTGCTCCTAGATGGTCTGGATAAGTTGAATATTCACGATTAACAACGGTACAACTACACCATACATAGAAGGAGACAAGATAGAGTGCCTACATTCTTAGCTAGTGAATAAGAACTGGGGATCCAAAGCCACAGTAACTATGAAGGATCAGGAGGTGCAATCAGAGACAAATCTGATAATTAGGGATTTCAACGAAGAACTATGTTGCTAACAGCTATGGGCAGATTTAGCAAAAATCTCTTATTTGCTATATGAAACCGATCTCCGGGCATTTAGTGACTGACAATGGACCTGAACCAGCTCCTTGATGCTGACTATATTTTGTGGGTAGTTAATAATATGAGCATTAGTGCGCACTACCCTGGAGGTTTTGGTCTACCCATTGGATTTTACAAGATCTTTCTAGAAATTCCGACCCTCAATCTATTAGAATTGTACAGCAAAGCTCTATACATTGGTTCGTTGCCAGACTCTCTGAGGAAAGTAACCATCGTGGTGCTACTGAAACCTTGAAAGGACAAGTTGAAGTGCAACTCTTATCGTTCGCCCTCCATGATTAACACTAAGAATAAAATCCTAGGGAAATATTAGCAGGGAGGCTATGTAACATTGTGCGTATGTTAACAAAGGAGAACCAATCTGGTGTTGTGGTCAAAACATACTATGGCTGCAAACATCAGGCACTTGTTTTTATTGTTGGAGTATTTACGGGAAGAACCTAAGCCTCACACCACTGACTAAAGGCTTTTGTCACTATTGATTGTTTTCCTGGAAATGCTAAAGCAGATCATATAGGGTGGTACATACGTTGCCTGGGCTTTCCTTCTGTACACAAACCATTTGTATCAGGGTAAAGAACAATGGTCCACTTTCCCCAGTTTGGTACAAAACTAGACGTACCCACCAGGGCTGCTCTCACACCCCATATCACTGCTCTCATAGATGAACCACTGGCATAACTACTAAGGCTGATGCAGGTGCCAGGGTTGGGGGTGATAGTATGCCATCTTCACACATGCAGGTGATATTTTGTTGTACGGTACAAATCCCCCAAGCAATATTACCACAGATGCTTGAAACCATAGAACAGTGTGGAATTGTGTCTGGTTTCCAAGGCATTTGGAAAGAGTTGATGTTAGAGAAGCTTCCAGGGATTTAAATACTAATTGAAATTTCTTCACCATAGATTTGAACGGATCCCCCTTTAAATATTTGAGTTTTCAGGTTCGTCACTGAAGATCTTCTCTGAAGAAAATGTGACTGCACTCTTGAGAAGGCTGAAAAATCTGTAACTTTCTGGTTGATGTTTCCAATTGTTATTAGTGGGCCTTACAGCTATGACGAAAATGATAATGGTCCCTGTAGTATTGGTTATACTGTAATGTATGACTATGGCTATTCCTCTAGCTTTTATCAAGAAACGTGTCTGTTTGTTGTTGTGCATATGATGGAAAAGTGGTGCACGAAAAAAGTCTGCCCTGGAGGCTGTATGTCTGGCTGCCCTGGAAAGCTCAGGATACTATAAGACATTTAAAGTGCAATATGTGCTTCCTTAGTAAGTGGAGGGTCGAATGGAGCTGATCGGTGCCTAGTCATGAGTTAGTAAAGCCACTTTCATCGCTGGCTGCGCAAATGCTCACTTGGAACAAAGTAACATTTCCCTTCCATGCCTGTGGTGTAAGGTCTGAATTGTGGCTATGGCTATCCCTGGGCCGCAGTATATGTATCTTCCTACGATGCAATTGAAGAAAACAGCCCTACCGCCTTGTTGACCCTTTTGACAGTGGGACCTTCATGTTTACCTTAGGGCAGGTTCCTGGGATTCAGGTAGTGCTGTGATGGGTCGGGAATGTGGACAACACACTCCCTTACAAATCCGTGCAGTGCTGTCAAATTTCGTAAAGTACATCATGGTTTTCAGAAGGAGCTAGAAATGCACAGGGTCAATGCTATGATTGTTCAGTTGGAAGGGGGAGGGAGACTGCTATCAGATTTGAACTGGGCTTGCACCCCCTCAACCGATTAAACTATTATCAAACTCAAAGATAAATTTGAAGGTCGAAGCCCTCCTGCATTTGTTATCAGGGTCTCTACTTTGTAAATCATTTTCCTTTCCATTCTTTATCCTTTTCTATTCGTTTTAATCGTCTTACCGAGTTTAACTTACTTCATCAGTTTACAGTAATTCAAAATCAATAGTCCCTTTCGTTTGCACCATTAAGAATCATACACCATTGTGACCTACCTCCTAGGGAGCACTTATATTCTATGCAATGGTAAATTTTATTGTAAGCATATGGCCTCCACGTTCACATTTATCTTTACGGCACATGCCTGCAATAAAAATAACAAAAAATAACAAGCGCGCCAGCTTGCCAAAGCTCGTGCTGTCGGTTTTCCAAATGCTTTTTTTATAATATTGTATCTAAATAAGCCCTGCATCATTTGTTATCCCTAGATATGCTGTCACTTTTTTCCATTTCTGTTTTATTTCCCATTCTAATTGTGTATATTGTAATTTTATTGTAAAGACAGAATGCTGTCAAATGCTAATAAAACAACTCAATCTTTAATCCTTACTAGGTCTGTGAATTTAATACTAAATTATGCTGGGTAATAATTGCATTAGAACATATTCTGGGGAGTGCTTTCACTTCAAGCACCATCTAAAGAACAAAGGGCCAGATGTATCAAACGTTTTACCGTTCGCAAACGGGCCAATTCTGCGAATTTCGACCCTGGATGATCTTGCTGAACTAGTCTAGCTCTAAGGGTAATAGTTTATAAAATTTGAAACTCAGTAGTGGAAGTTGAATTCTCTCGTAAAAAACGTAAATTCACTACGTATCGATATTGATCAATTTCACTTGGGGCTTTATTATTTATTTAGTACTTAAATTTTGTAAATTGATGTACGTGTAATGATAGTTTTGAAAGGCTTTTGTAAACAAATATAAAAGTTTTATGTATATATATACGTTGCAAAACAAATCTGATACAGATTACACTGTAATCCAGCTACCATGCTGAACAAAATAACCTAAAGGTTGTAGGTTCAATCCAGAAACGTCTTTGAGCGCATAAAGAGAATTTTTGTGTGAAGCTTGCATTTCAAAATTCCACATTACCACCTCGTGAATCTTCCACTTAACATTCTTTAAACAATTAAGTCAATAATCTTTCCGAAAACTCGCACTCCACTTGCTCCCATCAAAAAAGAAAAAAATACGCTCCGCGAAAAATATTTTTTATAAAACATTCTGGCTCCCCTTCATCCTGTCTGTCCTCTTCTTTCCAGTTGGTCAATACCTGTGTCATGCTCGATTTACAATAGTGTGTAATAGGTGTTCGCTTTATTTTGTGTTAATTTCATCCAGCTACCTGCTAAAGCCGATTGAGGGACTATTAAATGACAGATGTGTCACCGTGGGCGAAGTGGAATGGACCTTGGGCTAATAAAGTGCTTAGGGGTAGGTTTTGTTGTAGTTCAACAAAATATGCTGTGTCTGCTGTGGGTGTTCTCTCTTGTGATTTTGTCACCCCTAAACGCACGGGTTACTTCAGTGTTTGCTTACTGGCAGGAAGGGGTGAGCGTGCCTGTCCATTCTTCTCCAGTACAGATTTTTCTGACCTCAGTGAGATGTCGAGCTCCCAGGGTGGCGCCATTTTCCCTGAAAGGCCCCTTTGCCCTTAATAAGATTCCAGCCGGCTGTATTCATGTCTGCAAACACCGAGCCACAAGGTTTCCCTGCTCCTCCCTGACGTGATTAGTATCAGCAACTGAGGTGGGTAATTGGTGTGTTCCTCTAGCGAGGGCATTGTGGAGAGCAGCAGATCGCAAACATGCTTCCTTTTCGGGCTTGTCTGCTCACGTTTGAATATTTTTCAAATTCTTCTTCGGGGCTCTGTGTGCAATTTAGAAGTGCTCCATTTCCACTTCCAGCGTCCCCTCGGAGGCTGTGTGAGGTTATTTGTCCTTGCTTGACCTTTAAATGATTGCAGGATAGACGGTGTGTATAGTGCCTCACTTCCGGTGGGATCCATGATATATCACTATGATGTTTGCCCTCCTTATTCTACTGGATGGGCTTTTAAGCATCCATTTGGTGGCTTTGTGGTTATGTTCCGGTCTGGAGCAGGGGTTGAAATCTCCCTTCTGGTGTTTAAAATACTTTGGCACTTGAATGTACAGGAAAGTGCTTTAAGATATTAATGCAATACCATTGTTTTTAGGTCGAGCCTAGCGCAGCGCGCATGCGCTGCCCTAGGAAATCAGCCTCTTGGAATCACTTCAGCTTTTGTAGAAGCTCGTGCATGTGGTGCTCACACGCTATTGGCCTTTGCGTCTGGCTTTAGCACGCAATTGGCCAAAGGCGTGTGGATGTCCCAGCTTTTGGGGAAATGTTTACTCCCAGAGCGTTGTGCTCTCGGGAGCCAGCAGCGGCGCGCAGGGGCCATCTGTTTTGGCTCAGGTTTCCTTGCCGCTCGACCTTGCCGCTTTCATTTGAAGGCGGGTTCCCTCCACCCCACCTCCACAAGAGTGCGCGTCGCTTTCACTTTCGCAGCCGCGCTTGTTTTAATTGAATTTACAAGCGTCCTATACCTCACCCGACGGCGTTACTCAAAGGGACCCCATTTGTCTGGTGTCGAAGCTCTCACTCTAAAATGGAGACTGTATTCTTGCAGATTCTCTTGCGAGTCTCTGGAACTTTGCGTCACTGTAGTTTAGCTTTGTCTCTGGCCCCTCCAAGCGCGCTTTGGCTGTCCTTGGCTTCAGACGCTCTTCTCGGTTCACACACGCACGCAGCCCGCGGCTCAGCCCTGCCCCTTCCTTGTGTGTGAGCCGGTGCCGGGAGAGGGAGGTGGCCTGTGTTTAGATTGGAGATTCTCACTGCAAACAGCGGACAGAAGCAGTAGGTTATCCTTTTGACCCCACTATAAATCAAGTCTGTTTTTATCTTAGAGCATGACTGTAAAGCTTCTCACACGTTACAATCCCATTGATCCATAGTGCCTGTCGCCTCGATCCAACAGTTCCACTAAAATGAAAGGACGCCGAATGTGTTACAACTACACGTTCTAACAGTTCCTTAGAAGTCAAAGTCTCGGACTGAAGATGCATAAATTGCCCCGTTTTTCGTCTCCCTTTCTAACTCGTACATTAATGGCTTATGCTCCGTTATAGAGAAGGAGTTGAGACTTCGCAGCGCATTAATATTCCAGGGCTCGTTTTTGGTGCAGTGCACTGAGATTTACATTCACAGGGAGAGCAGAGACGCTTCTAGCTTGAACAAATCGTTATAGCGTAAACTACCTCAGCATGCCTCCAAGGCATAAAACTACATTCTTGTCGAGAAAGCTGCCCGGGCTAAGAGAATGCAGAAGGGGCAGAAGCCGAGCAGTGAGCTTCAGTGGTTTCTGCTGCTGTGCCGACCACTAACCGGCCATTGTGCTAAGAGAGAAACTCGGCATAGAACAGGGCAGCTATATGCAGCACTTGCTGACACCTCCCTCCCCAGATTCACCAAGAGGGCCCCATGCCTACTTTACGTAAATACCTCACAAACAGGACCCACACCTCACTCACCCCTTCTCTCGCTTATCTTCACTCTCTGAACTAACTTTCCTTGCACTGGCAAATGTAAGTTTCACGCCTCTCTCCTCTATTTCCCGACCGTTGTCCCCTTCTCAGTACTCCCATTACACCCCCTTTGTCACATGTTTCCTGTCCTCTGTAATCCTCCTTTTGCCTATTTTCCTTCCCCGTTCTTTTGCAAATGTTGTTCACTCCCTTCTTTCTGCTCCATTCATCCTCCACTCATACTTTTTTCTTTTATCTTCTTTTGCCCTTTCTACCTCTTGTCTACTACTAATTTTCTGACTTTTCCCCTCATTCCACTTTATCACATTTTCTGCTCTCCATTCAACTCTCGCTCCACTGTCTCCTTTTGTTCTTTATTTATCCTGTGCTTATTCATGCCTCTCTTCATCCACCGTTCCTCAACGCCACTCCATCAATTGCCCTCTCTTTTTCCTCACTTCTCTTCTCTCTACTCTTCTGTTATGTTTTCCCATTCTCCTCTTAACCTTGGCCTATTCCACTCCTTTTCCCTGTGTTATTTTACCATTCTCTTTCTCTCTCCTAATCTTCCTCTGGTCGCCCCTTCTTTTCTAAGTGGCAGTTTACCTTCATTTTCTCACCCCCCACTCTCCTTGCCACCCACCCCGTTCCTCATGGACCTTGTTCACAATAGCTGACGTTGATCTGAGTGCATTGTGGTTGTAAACAAGAAACAGGAGAGGCTTTTCAGTCCTGAGCCTCGCTCGCCCCGCTCAGAAGCCATCAGGGTCCTTCATTGTCCGTGGTGGCAGCCTCGAGCTGAGTTCAGAGCACATCAACACTGCTGTGGCAAATATTGAGGCTTAACAGGAGCTAAAGATTACATGCGTAATATGCACATCTTGCTGTGGTTCAACTGATGCCCCATGTGGACCTTTTCTTTTAGTTGGATTTCACATGTGCAATTATGATAATCGCTTATTATCCATATTGCAGGTCATTCCTTTTCATTCTCACTCAGGTGTAACACTGGTGCCCTCTGCCAGTCTTCTTAGTTGTAAGTTAAGAATTAGTCCTATGCATTTCCACTCTGGAACAGTATTACCAGACAATAATGTAGTAGGGCTTTTGGATTATGTCATGTGAACACAGGCAACATTTGATTGAAAACACGTAGCTGGGATTTGTCCGGTTTCCCATGGCATGGACAACTAATGAATGTGAAAGCATTCATGAGGATACATCAGCTCGGATCCACATGCTGTTACACCTGCAAATGTGTGCACCCCAGCAACCACTGCCTCCTAAAGGTCCAAGCAGTGTTGGCTGGTTTTCATAGTTGAGGAAGCTGGCAGTCATGGGCTAACCGCCACCCTTGAGATGACAGAAAAATAGGAGTAAAAGATGGAAGAGGTAACTGTAATGTCTTTTCCACTTGCCGCTCCCATAACTGAAGGCCAAGCCACATCCTCCGCTTCAGCTGCCAGAACACAACTCATGTCACCCACACACTACACCAGCTAACTGGTCTTGTCCAAAAACAGACTACACGGCTTAGAGAAAGGCATAAAGAATAGATGGCCTACCTGCCTTTTCTGGACACCAGGGTCAAACAGCTACGTAGACTCAAAATACCCTTCATATGTACCTATATGCCTCAACTACTCTCCATCCTCTGGTATCGTATTGGCAAATTGTACAACTCACCTTTTTGGACATACATAATTCGGCTAGAATCCTCATCCAATGTTGGATGAAGGAATCTTCATGACTGGATGGGGATCACAGTAAGGCTGCTGAAATTGGTGCATAATGGACAAAATATTTTGGTTGGGTTGACTAAATTATGCGGCAAGAAAAGACAAATTATGCAGCTTAATGTAGCATCATCTCTGGCAGCCTTATTGGACTATTTTACCATTCTAACACATTAATACTGTCTCAGTTATTATTTCACTTAATTCGTACCACTGTAGTGCCTGAATACAGCAATTGTCAGCTGAAAGGTGAGTAGTTAACATTTGTAAGGGTTCTGCCACAGTGTGTAACCACATGTGGTGTTTTTGTATTAACTTGTTCAATACAGCTTGAAACAATTTTTTTTTTTGTTACAGTCAGAAATTATGACGCCAACAGTAGATTATGTAGCTGCAATAAATTGTTTAGGTCATTGACATTTAGTGTACCATCACACCGATATACAAACAAGCAATGCTTGATCAATAAGTCTGGCGTTGCCAGCTTTCCCATCGTTCTTTGTGTTTAGCTGAATGCTGTATGGCACATGGATTGCCTGCGATTTATGGTGAAGATACTGTTTGGCTCTGGGATTGCTTGATGTATCATATCAGTATCCTGAACCGTTAAAGACCTGGCTATTCTCTCAGCCCTGGGCATCTTGTTTGCTGTGGCCCATCTATCATGACCTATTTTCTATCTTCTAGCGCCTGGACACCCTCCATGGAGCTGTTTCAACTCTAAAGATACGCCACATAATTACACTCTACTCAATGCAACATAAATACACTCCACATACCACTCAGTACCACATAATTACATGCCACATAATGACAGTACTCAATGCAACATAAATACACTCCACATAATACCACTCAGTGCCACATAATTACAAGCCACATAATTACACTCTACTCAATGCAACATAAATACACTCCACATAATACCACTCAGTGCCACATAATTATATGCTACATAATTACACTGCACTCAATGCAACATACACTCCAAATAATACCACTCAGTGCCACATAATTACACGCCTCATACTTACACTCTACTGAATGCAACATACACTCCACATAATACCACTCAGTGCCACATAATTACACGCCACATACTTACACTCTACTGAATGCAACATACACTCCACATAATACCACTCAGTGCCACATAATAACACCCCACATAATTACACTCTATTCAATGCAACATAAATACACTCCACATAATACCACACAGTGCCACATAGTTGCACACCACATAATTACACTCTACTCAATGCAACATAAATACACTCCACATAATACCACTCAGTACCACATAATTACACGTCACATAATTACACTCTCCTCAATGCAACATAAATACACCCCACATACCACTCAGTACCACATAATTACACGCCACATAATTACACTCTACTCAATGCAACATAAATACACTCCATATAATACCACTCAGTGCCACATAATTACACGCCACATATTTACACTCTACTCAATGCAACATAAATACACTCAACATAATACCACTCAGTACCACATAATTACACGTCACATAATTACACTCTATTCAATGCAACATAAATACACTCCACATAATACCACTGTGCCACATAATTACACTCTACTCAATGCAGCATAAATACACTCCACAAAATATCACTCAGTGCGACATAGTTACACGCCACATAATTACACTCAACTCAATGCAACATAAATACACTCCACATACCACTCAGTGCCACATAATTACACGCCACATAATTACACTCTACTCAATGCAACATAAATGCACTCCACATAATACCACTCAGTGCCCCATAATTATATGCTACATAATTACACTGCACTCAATGCACCACAGACTCCAAATAATACCACTCAGTGCCACATAATTACACGCCACATAATTACACTCTACTGAATGCAACATACACTCAACATAATACCACTCAGTGCCACATAATTACACACCACATAATTACACTCTACTCAATGCAACATAAATACACTCCACATAATATCACTCAGTGCCACGTAATAACACGCCACATAATTACACTCTACTCAATGCAACATAAATACACTCCACATAATACCACTCAGTACCACATAATCAAACGTCCCAATTACACTATATTTAATGCAACATAAATACACTCCACATACCACTCAGTGCCACATAATTACACACCACATAATTACACTCTACTCAATGCAACATAAATACACTTCACATAATACCACTCAGTACCACATAATTACACATCACATAATTACACTCTATTCAATGCACCATAAATACACTCCACATAATAACACTCAGTGTGACAGTCACGCCACATAATTACACTCTACTCAATGCAACATAAATACACTCAACATAATACCACTCAGTGTGACAGTAACACGCCACATAATTACACTCTACTCAATACAACATAAATACACCCCACATACCACTCAGTACCACATAATTACAAGCCACATAATTACACTCTACTCAATGCAACATAAATACACTCCACATAATACCACTCGGTGCCACATAATTACACGCCACATATTTACACTCTACTTAATGCAACTTAAATACACTCAACATAATACCACTCAGTACCACATAATTACACGTCACATAATTACACTCTATTTAATGCAACATAAATACACTCTACATAATACCACTGTGCCACATAATACGCCACATAATTACACTCTACTGAGTGCAACATACACTCCACATAATACCACTCAGTGTCACATAATTACACGCCACATAATTACACTCTACTCAATTCAACATAAATACACTCCACATAATACCACTCAGTGCCACGTAATAACACGCCACATAACTACACTCTACTCAATGCAATATAAATACACTCCACATAATACCACTCAGTACCACATAATTACACACCACGTAATTACACTCTACTCAATGCAACATAAATACACTCCACATAATACCACATAATACCACTCAGTACCACATAATTTTATGTTAAAATCTTTTTTTAATCAGGTTGTTCAGATGTATATAATGTCGTCTTGGTTTGTATAAAGGTAACAAAAATGATTAACACTTTCTATTATAACTTTTCAACATGATGCATAGCAGCCACAATGCTCTACAACATAGCCAAAAGTTCTGGCTAAACACATAAGGTCCCAAAGGCGAGACCTATTGGCTATGCCAATGCTTGTTTTTATTTTCTGTGGTACTTTTTCATGAAAGGGTGCACTTTCTTCTCAACCGCTAGACGTCTTATGATTTATTCTTTCATTGTACCTCAGTGCTACTAGTTACTGAGCCAGAGATGCAGAAAGTTTGCCTTGTTCATATTCCTAACCCTGCTGGAAGGAAATGCACAGGAAATACAACAAACCTCTGCAGGTAACTTCAGAACGATTTCAAATGTATCCAGTTTAAACTTTATCTTCAGTATTAAGTTTAGTGTCTAGTTGGATCTCTTTCTACATGCTTGGTACCCAAACTTTAGTTTTGACTTGGGCCTGTTTTATGATGATATTCTCCCAAATGTGTTGTGGCCTACTTGCTTGTGGTCATTGCCGTTCATTCCTATCCATCTTTTTGGACTTGTGATTGATTTTTCTTCCTGTTTATGTCTTATTTTTGGTCTTCAGTCCTAGACTTTCCTTGTTCGATCTATCGCATTCTGGCATTTGTTGTTTTCGTTCACATCAATGACTACGTGATTACTCCGACACCTGTGAGGGAAGATCGAGGATTGGTGTTCAAAAGCCTGACAATATGGAGTCCTCTGCTATCCTTAAATGTTCACTTTTTTAGAAAAAAACAAACCTTTATTTATTGGCATTTTGTAATAAACATACAGAGTAATCAAGAAGCATTATCACACATTAGACAGTACGATGCATAGGGTACGGTAGGAGAACAAAAAAGGCAAAGTAAGCAGGATTGTCAGGTACATAAGCATTGATTACACAAGCTCCATCAATCAGATCCACATAATAATAGGGTGGAAAAATAACTCGTCCTGGTATTGTAGGAACAGCAGTGCCAGGTCAGCCCCCTTTCAATCCTTGCTAACCCCAACATGCTCCTCATACGGCCTAGTAATCTGACCTTGAGAGCTCATCAAAGTGTACCACTACGCTCTCACCCATCTGCTCAGGCATATTTAAACCCGGGAGCTGGGGGGAAAGGATCACAAATGTCTAAATTAAAAAACAAAAAAACAAAAACGAACAAGAAATGTAATCTGTCTCAAAGGTCACACCAGATGCGTAGCGTCCGGGGGCCCAGTGCTCCAGCTAAGGAAACGTAGGATGACTTAGCTCATATCGTTGGGGCACTTGGGTAGTGGAAAAAAAGGATCACCTATAAAATCCTGGAAGTGGGGAATGGGAGGGAATGGAACATTGATAAGGTTGGTGGTAGGTTGGGAGGGAAGGGGGATTCACAATGTACTCACCAGCCCCAGCAAGCCGCTGAACCCATCACTCACTCTATCAATATCCTAACTTTCCTGAGGAGCCCTCCTCATCCACCTCACCCAACCCAACATGTCTGTCAGGGCTCCCATCAGAGTCCCCCTAAAGGGTGTTCCCTTGCCTCTTACACCTCCGTCCACAACTCAGCAATCGGTCATCTCCGTATCCCTCGGGCAGCCTCATGTATCAGCGCTCACTCACATCCTAACATCTTTCACCCACGTCTCTACTATCGGACCCGCCCAGGACTTCCAAGCCATCGCTATTCTCCTCTAAGACAACACCAAAGCTAAATCTGAAATCTTGATCCCACCTTCCGTTTTTTGGTTCTATGGAACAATCCCAAGAGACAAACCTATACAGTACAATAGAGGGTGCGGTTCAACGTGGCATTCGGTGTGTGGATCACAGTGTCCCAGTATGTCTGTAAAAGGGGGCATTTTCAGGTCATATGACAGAAATCCCTGTTTAAAAACGCACATCAATGGCAACCTCTCGGTTCATCATCATAAATAATCTGGAGCCTGTGGGGTGTTAAATAAGTCATGTGGGCGTAATTAAATTGGGTATATTTCAATCTAATATTTCTGGATACTTTCTTAGGGTATGCTAAAATATTGTGCCACTCAGGTTCTATAAGATCCCGCCCCAGTGTCTCACAACACCTGCGCCGGAGTGTCAACAGGCGTTTGCGGATTGTTGCAGACAGGGAGCTATAGAACCACTTCACTAGGTGTCTCGCCATGCCCATAGTCATCAACTGTTGTAAAACCGCATGCATCTGCGGCTCGTCTCGCCCCCCAGCCCACAGGTTTCAGAACGTCTGCATCAAGGCCTCGTAGATTAAAAACTGTCTGGGAGGCAGATCGCATTGGGCTACTAAGTCATCCAGGGGGAATAGAACTCCCAACTGGTAGCAGTCACCAACCGTCATCAGGACTGCATCCGTCCAGGCTGACAAATGCCCCACTGAGAATAAGGTAAGGGGGTCGCCATGGGGAAGTCCCACCATGGGAAGAGCAGGGGCATAAAGCGGTGTCCCCGGAGTCTTCAGGACACATCACCTCCAACATTTCAGGACCACTGTCACTAACACTGCTGGGTTGGGGAGTGCCATCGCTGGGCAAAGCAAGTTGGCCAACAGAGCGTGCTGACTTGGGGCTATGCCTATCTTGCCCAATTTGTCCTGTCCCCTCAAGCGACTGGGCAACCCACTGAAGCTGTGCAGCTAAGAAGTACGCTCAAAGTCTGGGGCGCCTAATCCTCCCTCATCTGCTGGGTGCCGAAGAGCCTCTAATGGCGCTCTGTGGTGACCTCTATCCCATATCAATTCCCTAAGCAGGGTATCTAGATGTCTGAACCAAGAGACTGGCACCCCACCAGAAGGTCAGTAAAGAAGTACAACAGTCATTGGAGCATGACCATTTTGGACACAGAGATCCTGGCCATGATTGGCAGTTTCAGTGATCTCCAAAAGGGGACACAGGTTTAAAGCAATTGGAGAGACTTCGCCAGGTTACCATCCCGCAAATCCTCTAGAGAGTGAAATAACTGAATACCCAGGTACTTTAATGTTGTGGGGGACCAAGACAGGCCTTGGAAGGGTGGGTGTCCGGGCAGCCGTTGGGTGTCCGGGACAACCAGAAAAAGACACATTTTTGATTTATTAACTCTGAGGCCAGAAAGCAGCTCGAATTCCCCCAATAGCTGAAGTGCCTTTGTAGAACCTGCCGAGCCATCAGCCAAATACAGTAGAAGATCATCGGCATATAAAGAAATGAAGTGCTCTCTGCACTCCACTACCACCCCAGAGCCCGCCCCCTCCTTAAAAAACAACTTAGTCGAGGGCTAAATAGCCAGCGCGAAGAGAAGGGGGCATAGTGGGAATCCCTGCTGGTGCCTCTGTGGACTCTATATTGCTGTGAGGTGGTTGTACCCATTCTGACTCGTGCAGTAGGTGCATTATAAAGTAGTTTAACACAGTTAAACCAGCATTCCCCCAGTCCCATCCTTTGCATGGCTTCCAATAAGAAATCCCATCTCATGGATTCAAAGGTCTTTTCAAGGTCCACAGACATTGACAAGGCCCTCTGTTGGGACTGCGCCTCATGATGATGGAGGACATGATACAGCCACCGCAGATTGAGGGAAGTACTGCGGGCTGTTTTGGTCTTCATGGATCAAGACTGGCATAGGGTGTAACATCCAAAGCACCAAAACCTTACTAAGGATTTTAAAGTCCATGTTGAGCATGGACAGAAGGCGAAATGCCATAACCGGTGCACCCTGGAAAGTAGTCTTAGGAAGAGGGATCATGACCTCATCTCTGGTAGAGTCTGGTAGGGCTCCATGTTTCAGAGAGGCTGCATATGCTGTCTCCAACTTTGGGGCCAGGGGCCCCCCAAAGGCTGAGTAAAACTCCACGGGGAGTCCATCTGGGCCCGGAGTTTTCCCAGTGGCCAATTCCCTGATGGCAACCCAAATCTCCTGGACTGGCTCTCCTGGGTCTCTCAAAGAAGCTCTTGCAAGGGCAGTCGCTGCAGAAAGGCAGCCTGTGCCCCCGGTGGAAGTCCCCCAGGATGCTAGTATTTCCGACACAAGGCATCAATGGACTTGGGAGAATACAGCAACCGTGCAGTCCTGAGTCTGGAGTTGTGTGATAGGGGCTACTCTGGACTCTGGCTTAATAAATCACACTAGGAGCCTGCCTGGCCAACCCTCCTCCTTGTGCGCTCTGGCAATGTACTGTTTGTGGTTGTGACATTGCAATCATTCTAACATGGTGCGTACTGTTCCCGAACCTCACAGAGCCTGACCTTCGCAGTCTCATCTGTCCCCAGAGTGTTATCCAGTTCCTGTAGTTTGACATCTAGGGTCTGAAGCTCCCCATTCAGTTCCCTCTGAATTCCAGTCGCATGGCCAAAACAATGACCACGAACCATCACCTTAAAAGACTCCCTCTCTTCCAGGCTGGAGGACAAAGAGCCCTGGTTGAGTTTGAACTACCGCTGGGCCTCCCCCAAGGAGTCCCGAAAAGAGGTATCTTCAAGAGACACTGGGTTGAGATGCCCCCTTGGGGGTTTTTGGGCGGTCCTCAATCGGTCAAAAGTCCAGCAGCAATGGACTGTGGTCCGAGAGGGTCGGCCCTAAGTACTCAGTGTAGGTGACATATTGACTGAGTTTGTTGAAGCATGCAAAGTTGCCTAGCCTAGTATGGAGTTGATGGATGTGAGAATAATAAGAATAATCTGTAGTCACCCCATGTTGAGTCCTCCAAGAGTCTGACAGTCCCCATCTGTCCAACCAGTTTCTAAGGCCCTCTGCCATCTTATGAGCTGGAGCTCCAGGTACTGGTGAGGTGGAGTGGTCAAGGATGACATCAGCCACATCATTAAAATTCCCACCAAGTAGAAGGTCAACGGTGACCAATGGCGCCAACAGGGCTGAAAGTGAGCGGAAAAAGGCTATTTGATCCTGGTTCCCAGTGTGATTACCCTACCCAGCAGTCTACCCTTAAGTAAAATATAACGGCCTTCCTTATCAATGGTGGAGTGAATAAATTCAAGGTTCAAGTGTCCCCCATGCAAAAGCCAAATAGAGGGTCGGGTATAGCTGGCCCCACCACCTACATCGTAAGCGCTCAACCTCTTCTCCGGAAAGGTGAGTCTCCTGTAACATAGCAACCTGTACCCCGCTATGGCACATGTATCTATGCATATTATGTTATTTAGATGCTGAACCCATCCCCCGAATGTTCCAGGTCAGGAATGTCAGTGTATGTAGATGGTCCTGCATCTGATCAGATAATGGGCGTACCCGCCATGCACCCTCCAGGCATGCCCTAGTGGTTTCCTCCCCCACAATCAGTGACAGCGCATTCCCGAGACAAACTATAGTAACCCCAGCTATAAACTCCCGCACCCAAGAGCATTACAGCAATGGCTGGCCACCCAAACCTGTAAACTGAAAACATTGTCATTAGAACTCATCCTCCAGTTTCCTGGCAGGGGATAATCGGAGTGGTGCATGTTATAGAGCACAAGCATCACCATGGCCATGACCACACCGGCCCCACAGTCAATTGCTATCTGAGTGGCTAGTTAAGTGCCCACCCGGTAGTTATGGCTCCTCCGGTCACTATGTAAATATTAGGAGTACATGCAGATAAATTTCCATGGCCCAAAATAACTCCACCAACCCCCACCCAACACTAAAAAGTACATAATCTCTGGACCGCTTCAATTGGTCGGCCGTCCTGTGAGCAACTCAGTCTCTCAGATCAGCTCTTCTACTGATTTCAGCGTCACCAAGGGCAAGGAGGCCCCATTTTCCCGGGATTTGCCAGATTCCGAGACTATCGACCTTCGGTCTGAGGGGGTGCCAGACTCCGAGTGAGATCCCTGAATCAACGCTATTTCAACCACCGCCTAGAGAGCAGCCGCTCTTTTCTGCTCAGTGGGGGAGGCTGAAAAACAGTTAGTAGCTAATCAGGCTGCGCAGTGGGCCCGGAATCCCATTTATGGTGTGGAGGATGTGTGGAATGTGATGAAAGATTATGAGCCTTTTGTGCAGCAGCATGCCCTTAAACACATGTCGGCTACTCTGATTGGGCTTTGGGAGCAGTGTTTCAATGATGCAGCACCACAGATTATCTATGATATTAAGGATCATGTCTACGTTGCTGATATGGCGCCTGGTCAAGTTTATGGTAATGTTGCGACATTGGTTGCTTTTCGGTGTAGGCTGCTTGAGAAGAGCCCAAAGACGGTATCTCAGTTTCCGATGAGGGAGGTCCACCCCATATATCACCCTGAAATACCAGAGCTGCGGGATCAGCATGATGTTGTTACTAGACATGGGGTAGCGGCCCGTTTCCAAGAACAGTGGGTTTATACTCCATGGAAAAGGAGTGAGGTTTTGTCCCTTAGGACTCAGTTACCGGACCCTAGGAAAACTCCTACTGCATATTATAAGGAATTGACTGAGGCAGCTTCTTCGACAGTGATGACGCTTGCGGATATTGAAATGTTCTTTGGTTTATTGGTTCCTGTTGATATTTGGAGACAGGTACACACACAGGACCACGTTTTGGAATTAGGTGGTACCTGGGATCAAATTAAAGCATGGGACCAGGAGAGGAAGCCTGGTGAGAAGCCCAAGGCAGAGATACTCGCTTTGCATGGCTGAATTATCACTTATATGCATTCCCTTATTCTACCCCGAAAGATTGATTGGGACAAGCTATTGGCTTGTCGCCAGAAGAAAGATGAGAGTGTGTCTGATTTTTTCACCCGGTTTGAAAGTGCGTTTCTGGATTATAGTGGACAGGACTTGTCAATTGAAGGTGAAGTGCATTTGTTTGTTAGTAGATTTGTTTCCAACTTGCTCCCCGAGATTGCGACTCGTTTACAGGCTTCTGAGAGCACCTGGTCCACCTCTTCTCCTTCCGTTATCTTGAATATGGCGCAGTATTATAAGCACAGGGAAAATGAGGAGAAGGAGAAGGTGGAGAAAAAGCATAAAGATTTGAAGACGAAGGTGTTGTTGCAACAGGCTTCTCGAGGGAATGATAGAGGACGTGGTTGTATAGCCCGACAGCTTCCCCGTACTAGCAGGAATGCTACGCCTGTAGGGCCGAATCAGTGTGCGTACTGTAAGGAGGAGGGGCACTGGTGCAGCAAGTGCCCTGTGCTTTTGAAAAAGGTGGCGGTCCCAAGAGGACGAGGTTCTCGTGAACGGGGTCGTGGAGATGGGGGCCAGGACAGGGCTCAGACCGCTGAGATATCGCAGGGTCGTACTGATCAGAATTACTTTGACGACCCTCGGGACAAACAGTATTATCATGATGACTATGATACGGATGAGGTGAAAGGGATGTCTTACAGCTAGGGCAGCCAGGGACAGAGTGAGGGACCAGTTCTGATACCTGTAGATCAACGTGGTCCGTACGTTAGTGCGGATGTGCATGGTTCGACTAAGGAGTTTTTGGTGGATACAGGTGCAACAAACAGCTCTATTTCTCATTCCTTGGTCCCTGGGGCGGCTCTGTCTGGCCATAATAATGTTTCAGTAGGTTTTTCTGGTGTACGGGTTGTGAGCCCCATTTCGAAACCCCTTGCATTGACTATTGGTCCTTTCACTGTGGATTCGTCCTTCTTGTTGATGTCTAATTGTGGAGAAAATTTAAGGGGTCTGGATCTATTGAAGAAATTGCATGCCAAAATGTATTGCTCCCCGGAGGGTGTTTACATGACAATGGGACCGAATGTTGTGTGTGCTATGCAGTGTCTATCTAAGGATGTGCCTCTCCCCGCTGAATTTACAGATGTGCCACCCACACTGTGGGCAATGGGCGACACAGATGTGGGTTTGTTGCAGATATCGCCTGTTTCGATTCGTGTCAAGGAAGGTGCTATTTTACCCCGCATTCCTCAGTATAAGATACCGCAGGCAGGTGAGCGAGCTTTGATTCAAATTGTGCAAGACTTGATTGAGAAAGGAGTGGTTGAGGAGACGACTGCTAATGTTTGTAACAGCCCTATTCTTCTGATCCTCAAACGGACGCCTTCGGGTCCCTCTGAATATCACAAAGATGTTTACCATTTTGTGATTGATTTGTGTGAAGTTAACAAAATAGTGATTCCTCCGTTTTCGGTGGTTCCTGACATTACGACTCTCTTGACGATGATTCCTTCTTCTGCTAAATTCTTTTCTGTCATTGACTTGAAAAATGCATTCTTCGGTATTCCCATTCATCCCGATAGCAGATATCTGTTCGGGTTCACCCTAGTTGGTAGAAGCTTTAGATTCTGTCGCACTCCTCAAGGCTATACAGAGAGTCCGAGTATTTATAGTCAGGCATTGAAAAGCCAGGTGGATTCCTTGTCGCTCCCCACAGGCAATGTATTACTCCAATATACTGACGACCTGCACATCGCCTCAGACACAGAACAAGGTTGCAGAGACAGTACAGTTAAATTGTTGCTTCATCTAGCTGACCATGGTCATAAGGTATCCCTTTCCAAATGTCAGTATTGTCAACAGGAGGTCACCTACTTAGGTCACCTACTGTCAAAGGAGGGTAGGAGACTGACCCCTGAGCACATCAGTACCATTGTTAAAATGTCTGTCCCGCAAACTGAGAAAGACGTGCGTGCTTTCATAGGTATCACTTCCTATTGCAGGCAGTGGATACCTGGCTACTCGCTGCTTATTAAGCCCCTTCTTGCCCTAACATTAAAAGATGTGCATGAGCCCCTGCCTTGGACGCCAGATTGTCAGTAGTCTTTTGAGCAATTAAAAACTGCGCTTTGCTCAGCTCCAGTGCTTGGTACCCCTAATTATGATAAATGCTTTGTGTTGTAAGTCCATGAGCTGGGTGGTTGTGCGCTTTCTGTTTTAACACAAAAATTTGGAGATAAGCAACGTCCATGTGCTTATTTCTCAGCTGTGCTTGACCCTGTCGCCCGAGCCCTCCCGAGCTGTCTAAGAGCGGTCACAGCTGTGGCCATCTCAATACGACAATCGGCGGGACTCGTACTTGATACTGACCTCACAGTTATGGTACCCCATGCTGTGGATACACTTTTGAATAAGATAAGGACACAGCACCTCACCAGTGCGCGTCTGACCGGTTATGAGCTAACGCTCTTTCAAAAGCACATTACGATTAAACGCTGTGCCACTCTGAACCCGGCCACCTTAATACCCCTCCCTTCTGAGAATGAGGAGATTGACATACATGATTGTATCTTCAGGTCAAAAGAAGAGATGAAGGGACGGGTAGACCTGACTGATGTTCCGTTATCTGACCCCCAAGGGGAACTATATGTTGATGGCTCTTGCTTTAAGTTACCAGATGGCACTACAACTGCTGCATACACAATTGCAACACTGCGCACAGTAGTTGAGACATCACGAGTTCCCTATCAGTCGGCCCAAGCTGCAGAGCTAGTCGCCCTTATTCAAGCCTGTGAGTTGAGCGACAGCCAGTATGCCTTCGGGGTCGCCCATAATTTTGGGCAGCTCTGGGCAGAGAGAGGGTTCCTTACTTCCCCTGGGGCATGCATTCAGCATGGTCCTCTTATACATAGGCTTCTGTCCGCCTTGACACTCCCTAAGAAAGTAGCCGTAGTGAAGTGCAGCGCCCATAAGAAAATTACTGACGATGTGGGTAAGGGGAACGCTTTTGCGGATCAGACAGCTAAGAAAACAGCCCGAACAAAGATGAAAAGAATGTTTGTAGCAGGTCCCACCAGGTGGGTGCCCGAGTTTTCCATGTTTGAGGATACACTGGAAAATGTGAAGGAAATTCAGAGTGAGGCCACGGTGGAGGAATTAGCGGTGTGGCAAGGATGTTCAGCGAATTTGAATGATGAAGGATGTTGGATTGACAAGTCAGGGAAGCAGAGATGGATGTTGCCAGATGCATATGTTCTTCCTGTAGTGACAATGGCCCATGGCCCAGCCCATATTAGTGCTAAGGGTATTTGCAAGTTGTTAGACCCCATATGGCAAAATAACAACATCCCCAAGAAAGCTATGCACTTAGTAAAATACTGCATGGTGTGCATGATGCACAATCCTGGCAAGGGTACCCCTACATCACCCGTAAATTTTGCACCTCCCACTTTCCCTTTTGAGGTCCTTCAAATGGACTTCATCGAAATGGATAGAATTTGAAGTATGTGTTGGTGGTTGTTTGTGCGTTCAGTAAATGGGTTGAGGCTTACCCCACTAAAGAGAATACAGCCATTGCGACTGCAAAGATACTCCTGAAGGAGTTCTTTCCTCGCTTCGGCATGCCCCGTTTGATCTGGAGTGATAACGGAAGTCATTTCAATGCCAAGGTTATTCAGCTAGTTTGCGAGGGACTACACATCAGACAGAAGTTCCATTCTGCGAATCACCCCCAGTCAGCAGGTCTGGTTCAGAAGTACAACGGTACTCTCAAACTGAAATTGGCAAAGATTCAGGAGACCACAGGGTTGCAGTGGCCAGATGCCTTACCATTAGCCCTTTTGTCCACAAGAACAACAGCGCATTCTAGGACAGGATTGTCACCTTACGAGGTCGTGTTCGGACGCCCGGTGAATGTCTGGGGCGTTCCACGACCGCGTACGTTTTCGGAAATTGAGTATCCTTTGCTGACAGATTACCTGTGTGAGTTAACTAAAAGTCTGCGCTCTATTCACCAACAGATACATGAGTCTTTACCACCTGTACCCGAGGGGCCCGGACATGATATTCGGCCTGGTGACTTTATCTTGGTGAAGAATTTTCAGCGGTAAAATAGTTTGGAGCCCCGCTGGAAGGGACCTGTCCAGGTCCTCCTTGCCACCCGCACAGCCGTGAAAGTCGCCGGCCGAAAGAACTGGTTCCATACGCACCACTGCCGCAGAGTACCTCTGCCCTTGCCCTATAATCAGTGGGTAAGGGAGGGCATTGGGGACTCGGAACATGAGAAGGTGCCCCATTTCATCCCATTCAGCGATGCGGTTTTAACGTGGACCCAAACGGATGCTGAAAATAATGAGGTGCTGAATGCGGCAGTGCCCCCGGAGATCAGGGCAATTCAGGAGCCCCGTTCCACTGACCCCTCTGTGCCTGGGCCCCTTTTCATTGACCCTTCTGTGCCTGAAGTCACCAGGTACAATTTGCGCCCTCGAGTGAAGGACAGTGCACCAAAGGAGAAGTCAGATTAGTTAGGGATGGACTGCGCAAGTCAGGGTGTACTTTGCCTATAGTACCAACAGTGTTAGTTTAGGGTGAGGCGAGATTGATGCATTATTCGGACATTGGACAGGATAGATCGAACATGCTCCCTTGGAGGGGGTACATTATCCTGAACGACGTGGAATTCATCAAGAGCTAACTGAGCAGCTCCACCGCCGGTGCTCAAGAGGGCCAACGTTGATGAACAATAGGAGTCTACCAGTGAGGCTCTGACAGACACTGGGAACACTTGCCATTGCCATCAGTTTTGTTGCATTTCTTTTCCCTCGTTTCATAATGTATCCATAATGTCGGCCCATTGAGGAGGAGGAGAAGCCATTTGCATCACCGCGATTAGCGCAACAGGGCTGGTCTAAAAAGAGTCAAATAGTTTTTGCATCAATAGTTGCGATTGCACTAATATTTGTATTGGGGATATCCTGGTTCATGGAGGAGAAGTATCCTGTACATTCCTTAGTTGGTACAACACCCATTCCCCCTGAACAAATTGTTGTCACTTTGGCCCCTCACAAAGGGGAGT
Organism: Calotriton arnoldi; assembly: GCA_963921515.1. Classification (NCBI taxonomy): domain Eukaryota; kingdom Metazoa; phylum Chordata; class Amphibia; order Caudata; family Salamandridae; genus Calotriton; species Calotriton arnoldi. The sequence continues at coordinate 1,397,825 of CAWUFW010004777.1, forward strand.
ACCCAAAGTCTTATAAGGATAATGTATTCATACAAATGTTGCATCAGGCTCATGAGGTGTCGAATACAACTAATTGTTGGGTTTGTGGACTACTTCCCTCAGTGACTCATAAAAGTGATAACTTGTTGTCCATGCCACTGTCATACATCAGTAGTTGCGAGGGTTGGTTTGCATTGCTCAGTATGGTGCGCCCCGTCGCCAATTCGATACTCCGGATAGGAAACCTGCTGATTCTTGCACTGTGGTACAGAATGTGCATTTCCATCATAGGGCTCCCCCCGGCGGCTCGACAGGCCAAGAGCCGTTTGGTAGATTGTTTTTAAGGACCTGCATGAACGCATACAAAAGTTTAAAGAACGGGACATGGTCTTGAATGGAAATAGCTGATTTTCAAAGGTTTAACACGTCAGAGTATTTCCAGTCTTTCCAGGCTCGTAATGTCATTGAGGACCAGCCAATACCAGTGTCAGTGGTCAACACAACAGCTAGTTTTTGTGTGCAGGGGAGTGGAAGGATAAAAGTAGGGGAGAGCAGATGCAATTCCACATATAAGTTGAGAATGACCGATAAACAAAAAGAACAAAAAGGGGAGTAAAGAGGTACTGCTTGTCAAAAGCAGTGGAGGTGGATACGTCCTCCTTAAATCAATAGTTATTAAACCACAGAGATCCACCCTCAGATAGTTTCAAATGCCATGTCCTCCCAGATTGAGTATGTTTCCTACAATGGTGGGAAAAACACACAGTGTTTTTTAAATACCCCTCACGGTTTTATTTTCTAAACCGCCGGGCCAGGTATTTTTTAACCTCACTTTTCTATTCACCCCTGACCCTTCCACTCACATTCCTACACGACACAGTCTTTTATGACAACAGTGCTCCCGCGTAACCGTAGGTCGTAGCACGCCCCGTCCCGTAGAGGGGCGGGAAAAACCCCATGATGAAGCATGACACCAAGGGCCCTTTTGGTGTGTGAGGGGTATTTAAAAAACACTGTGTGTTTTTCCCACCATTGTAGGAAACATACTCAATCTGGGAGGACATGGCATTTGAAACTATCTGAGGGTGGATCTCTGTGGTTTAATAACTGAGAATGACCGATAGTCCGCCCTTAATACCACCCCCTAATGTCTATTTTGTCTGTGGATCCCAAGCTTATGTCTGGCTCCGGGAGGGATGGTCGGGCAGGTGGTATTTCTCTTTTCTCCTTCCCTCTGTGTATATAGCTCCATCCGATTACCACAAAGACCATTGTCTGCAGTGTAGGAGTGTATACTTGCCCTGAGTCAGAAGGGTTATTGACACAGAAGATATAGATCAGACAGATACCACTTTGCAACAGTTTGAAGATGCCATGAAGGGTATCGTACCCTTTTGGGGCCCCATGTCTAATAGCCTTAACATTCGTAGGTTAACAAGGGTTGTTGAAGGAGTTATTAATTCAACAGCTGGTATACTGACCAATATTACTGCTGAGCTCCAGGCTATGAGGCTCGTCACCTTACAAAACCGGATGGTGTTAGATGTCATCCTTGCTGATCAGGGAGGGGCCTGTCGCGTTATTGGCAGTAGCTGCTGTGTGTACATACCTGACCACGCCCCCAATGTGTATGCTGCCATACAGAAATTGCATAGACTTTCATCCGATATACACGAAGAAAATGGCACTTGGACTCTCTCTGGGTGGTTCTGGGGTATGTTCACATCCTGGAGTTGGAAGATCCTTATCTTTCTAGCTGTGATTGCTGGTATTATCTTCACATGCTGTCTTTGCATACCTTGTCTCCCAGCCTGCTGCACTTACTGTATAAGCATTCTCACTCTTAAACAGAAAAGGACAGCTCCTGACACTAGTGCTGCCATCATGTTGCAAAAGGATATTACCGACATATCATCTCTTGCAATGTCAATTTCCGATACTAGATATATGAATAATTCTGAGTGTTGATGTCTTTTGCTTCCTGCATATTACATTTTCTTTTATTTCCAATTCTGCAATGGTTTAGCAAATGCTAAAAGGAGGGTCTGTTAGAATAAAAATGTTTTAGCTGTTACTGTTCATGCATTGCACGTGTTAAGTTAGCATTTGCTGCACCATTTTAGGTTCAGCCCCCATTTTGAACCATGTCGTTAGCCATGTATCCCCTGACTCGAGAGGCAGGCTGTGGAAATTTTCGTTTCTCCAAGGTTAGGCCTTGCTCTGCTAACGAATACACTGTTCCTATTAATGCATTCCTTTCCCATAGATAGAGGCTTTCTCACATTAGCCTAGCTGTAGACATGAGCAGAATAACCTTGGTAAGGAGATAACGTGTGCCCGGTCCCAGAGTCGAAACTCATCTTACTGTACTCCTTTGTTTTAGCTGCATCTGCTAGTAGATTTCCATTTGGGGCGGGACATTCTTGGTTCAGAAAACGTACATATTGTATCTCTATGTTTGCTGAAGTCAGTCCCTCTGCAGCAATCCAAGGAGGCTGGTCAGGCCGGACTCCGCTCGAGTGTATCTGAATAAACAATACTTGGTTTGTATTCTCTACTGTCTGACTGACTCTTCATTTGTATGGAAGGCTGAGAGGTGGCCGCGAGTGACCCGGGTGACCCTAATTGGGTCACTTCCTTCACGGCTAATCACCTGAGAGGGTATCCAGGTGCTGTGATGAGGGTGTCAGTCGAAGAGCCAGGTCTTGAGTCCCTTCCTGAAATGGGTCAGCGAGGGTGAGGTATGGAGGTGGAAGGGGATGGCATTCCAGGATTTGGCAGCGAGGTGGGAGAAGGAACATCCTCCAGATCGGCCGCGGCAGATGTGTGGTATCTGTGTGAGGGTGAGGGTGAGGTGTGCAGAGCAGAGGCTCCTAGGAGGTCGATGGAAATGCAGGTGGTGTTCATGTAGGCGGTTCCTTGGTCATGGAGGGCTTTGTAGGATTGGGTCAGAACCTTGAATTGGCATCTCTTCTGGACAGGGAGCCAGTGGAGGTCCTTCAGGTGTTAGGCGATGTGGGTCCTCTTGGGCAGGTTGAGGATCAGTCTGGCAGCTGCATTCTGAATTGTCTGGAGTCTTTTTATGAGTTCGGTGGTGGAGCCTGCATAGAGTGAGTTGCCATAGTCTAGCCGGCTGGTGATGACGGCCTGCGTTACTGTTTTCCTGGTGCTGTTGGGGAGCCACTTGAAGACTCTGCGGAGCATGTGGAGCGTGTGGAAGCAGGCTGAGGAGATGGCATTGACCTGACGTTTCATGGAGAGTTCGCTGTCCAGGATGATGCGTAGGTTGCGAGGGTGCTCTATCAGAGTGGGGGTGGGTTCGAGTACCGCTGGCCACCAGGAGTAATTCCAGAGGATGGAGTGTCCGCCAAAGATTAGAACTTCAGTAGTTTTGTCTGTGTTGAGCTTCAGGCAGTTGTTCTTCATCCAGGTTGAGATGTTCTTCATACAGTTGTGGAAGTTGGTCTTCGTTGAGGTGGGGTCCGCTGATAGCGAAAGGACAAGCTGGGTATCATCGGCGTAGGAGATGATGTTGATGTTGTGCGATCTGACGATGTCTGTGAGTGATGCAATGTAGATGTTAAAGAGGGTTGGATTGAGGGTTAAGCCTTGGGGAACACAGTAGATGGTGTGCATGGGTTGTGAAGTGAAGGGATGTAGGAGGACTTGCTGGGTGCACAGCCCGTGAGAAAGGATGCCATCCATATGAGCGCGTCATCTGTGATTCCAATCTGGCGTAGTCAATTGATGAGTGTGGTGGGAGATGATGTAGAAAGCTGTGGACAGGTCGAGCAGGATCAGGGCAGCTGATTCTCCTCTGTCGAGGAGGGTGCGGATGTCATCTGATGCGGCGATCAGGGCTGTCTCAGTGATGTGGTTGGCTTGGAAACCTGATTGGGAATGGTCCAGCAGGTTGTTTCTCTCCAGGTGTTTGATGAGTTGGAGGTTGATGGCCTTCTTCAGGACTTTGATGGAGAACGGGAGCAATGAGATGGGATTGTAGTTCTGGAGCTCACTGGGGTCTGCAGAGGGTTTCTTGAGGAGGGGGTCTCACTTCTGCATGTTTCCAGATGTCAGGAAAGGTGGCCGTGGTTTTGGAGGTGTTAAAGATGGTGGTGAGCTGGTGGCTGATCTTGTCTCTTCTGAGGTTGAAAATATCGGTGGGAGCAAGGGTTATTGGGTGCTTCTGAGTGATGGAGTTCATTAGGGTGGTTGTGTTTGGTGCGCTGAGTTGTTCCCAAGCGGTGAGGGTATGCGGATGGTCAGTGGTGGTGGTAGCTGGGATGCTGATGAGGTTGGTGGGTTGGGGATTGAAGTTTCTGTAGATGGTTGCTATCTTGATGTTGAAGTGGTCGGTGAGGGCGTCGCAGAGTTCCTGTGAGGAGGGGATCAGGTTTTCGGTGGCTGACGGGTAGGTGAACTTTCTGAGAATGGTGAAGAGTTCCTTGGTTTGGTTGGTGCTGGCCTCAATCTGGTGAGTAAGGGCCTCCTTTTTTGAGGCTTTAAGCTGACGGTGGTAGTCGTAGAGGGCTGTCTTGAAGCTGGCTCGGTTGGTGTAGTTCCTGTTGGTGCGCCATCTTTTTTTCAGTTGTTTGCACCTGCGCTTTGACAGGCTGAGTTCTGGGGTGCACAAGCTGGCTCGTTTGGAAGGTCTCTGCGTTTTGGATGGCTTGGTAGGAGCAACTCGGTCGGTGGTGCTGGTGATCCAGGTGTTGAAGTACTATACTGCCTGATCCAAGTTGGTTGTCACATTGGGCTGTGTGATGCTGAGAGAGTCAGTCCATTGGTGCTGGATGATCCTGTTTCAGTTGCAGAGAGGGGTGCGGTGCGGAGTGGTTCGGCGAGAGTGATGTGTACAATGGAGTGGCCTGACCAGGTGAGTTCTGTGTGGCTGAATCTGATTCTGTTGCTGGACGTGAAGATGGGGTCCAGCCAGTGTCTTGCTTTGTGAATGGGTGTCTATGTCCAGCTTCTTGAGGCCAATGTTGTCCAATCTTTCCAGGAGGTTGGTGGAATTGGTGTCGGTGGGGTCGTCCAGGTGGAAGTTGCGGTCTCCCAGGAAGACGTAGTGTTCGGATTCAATGGCGAGCCGGGTAATGAATTCAGCTATGGTGTCGTCGAGGCCGGTTTGTGGTCCTGGCGGTCTGTATGAGATGGTGCCTTTGATGGTGGTTTCGTCATTGGTACGGAGCTGGAAGTTCATGTGCTCCATGATTGGCATGGTTTCGTTGACAGTGGTGGTGCAGAAGATCGATTCTTTCTGTATGATGGCGATACTGCCTCTGTGTCTGTTGGTGCGGTCACGGTGTTTCATCTTGTAGCCGATGGGTGTTGCAGTGGCGATGTCCGGGGCAGATGCGGGGGGAGTCAGGTCTCTGTAAAGAAGGTCACGTCAGAGGCGAGGGAGGAGATGGTATCCCGGGACCTCGGTGGCGTGTCTGCAGAGTAATCTGGTAATGATGTCTGAGTTGTTCCTGGGAGGACCCAGCTGACGGGGATGGTGTGGCCCTGGATGCTGCGATGGTGGTCGGTCCTAGGGTGGAGGTGAACTGGTAGCAGGTGCAGGTGAAAGGTCCGGATGCGGAGCTAGGTGATGCGATGCAGCAGTTGTTATTGCATCCGGGGTCCAGGGCACTGAGGTCTGCAGCAGAGAATCTACGGGTGTGTGGAGGGACAGGGTTCCTTGTGCTGGGTGTGGTCCGGGCGTGGATGGGTGCAGACAAGCTCGCTTTTGGCACGGCCGCACAGCGGCCTCCATAAGTAGTGGTGGGAGGGGATGGAGCGGGAAAACTGTAGGAAACCGTCGGGAGCGGTGGGGGCAGTACTCATGAAACAGAGAGGGTAAACTTACCAGAAAACAGGAAACATTTAATTAAATAAGCATAATACATCAAAAGAAAAACACCAAACAGGAAAGCCCAAGTGAAACTGGGCTAAGGGATTACAAGCGGTAGGCGGGACTGAACTCGTCGAGTTTGGGCAGCAGCAGGGGGAGCGGCACAGAAGACCAGAGGGTCACGGGTTACTGGAGGAGTTACTTTCTTTAGTAATCTTCGGCGTTCTGTGGTTCTCTATTGAAGGTTGCTTTTACTTACTCAACCTACCCTCTCTCTGACTCTCTCTGTCTCTCTCTGTCCCTTTCTTTCTTTTGCTGATGATGAAAGGAAGAAACATTCTGCTGCGCTCATCTCAATTCTGCATATCTTGCGAAAGTTTCCTTTTCTACTGCAAACATTGCATTTCTGATCATGAAGTGGGGAGTCAAGTTCATGTGAGGTTCGGCAGCCAAATTTCAGCCAGACTTTCCTGCGCATGAAGGCAGATAACACCATGAATATTCCACGAAGGTGGATCAGTCCATTGCAGCAGCCTGAAGATCCGCTGTATGAGCTGAACCTGCCACACTGAATGTCTACCAGTTTCCTGTTTTTTAAGGAGTTTTTTGAATATACAAAAAAATGGATGACTCACATCTGACCATGATCTGGAACTACAAGGCCTCCTCATAGTTGTTTTTCTGGAAATCATGTGCTCCAAGTGCACCTTCACATGCATGACAACCAAATCTCTGGTTTCAGCATGTAGCGTGGAACACGTACTTTTCAGAATTCACATTCTTCCGAGGTTCAATTAATTTGATCAAACTATTGTTTAGGCCTTGAAAAGTAGAATTTTCAGTTTTTGAAATTCATATATACTGGCACGAGCCAAGAGCAATGGAAGGTATCGGGAAGCCCCTCTTCCTCTCCTCATCTCTTACACCCACGGCAACAATTATATCAAAATCCTTGATCCATCTAGCACATCGGGGGTCTGAATTTCTGAACTCACTCGTATCAAAGTGGGCGGAACACCTGAAGCCAACACACCTAAGGAGAGGCAGCCTGAAGGATTCCGCCACCGCCTAGCGAGGACCTCTCAAGCTTTGGCCTACTCACCAAAGGATCACTGTCTGATGTGGACACAGTATCCACAGGGAGGAAGATTGAGACACAGAAAAGACAGAGTTCACGTGTAGCCAGAAGATCACTACAGCATCAGTGTTTTGTTGTGAACACTGACACTCTTATTCGTGCACCAACAGTAGCCTTTATTAACAGTGCACAGTAGAGCACACGAAGTTCCAAAGACCCATCTATTTTCTTCAAGAGCTGAAGGAGAGGTGTCCACTCACTGTGGGGTGTGGCAGGGTCGGATTGGTAACGCGGCAATCGGGCAATGCCCGAGGGGCCGGTATCCGAATTCCAGCTGTGGGCTGCTTTTCTGAGCAGCCTGGGGGGGCCGATTTGGGCGGTTTCTGTGTTGTTCGGCCGCCAGTGGGTGCCTGAGTGGCCTTTTTGCAGGTAGATGGGCATCCATTACCTCCCTTTTATCAACGGGCAGAGGTGTCACTCCCTTTCTCTCACTGGGCCGGCCCATTAATATATGCAGATTGAGCGGGGGCAGGGGGCCTGAGCAAAAGTGGCCTCACTTGTTTTCAGGTGTGTTTTACCAGTATAAACTAATCCGTGCATTTTTATTTACCTCCCCCCCCCCTTTTTTTATAAAATTTCTCCGAAGCAGTGTTTTGCGGAAAATGTAATATGCAAATGTGGGCCACTTTTTCTTTAGCGTGCCCGGCCGATTTTTAATCCCAGTCCAACACTGGGGTGTTGTTTTGTCCTAAATTTCGGAGATACATTCTGAGAACGCATGCCGTGAAATGAGTGTCAGAGACAAATCACTCTAATGACACTACACAGTAGAAGCTTTAAAACGAATGGGAATGCCACGGGACACAAAAGAGGCAGGAGGGCAAGAAAATCAGGCAGAACCAGGAGTCAAGCAAGCGGGGAGTAGTTCTGAAAGGAGTTGAGTTCCCTGTAGCCATGGACAGAAAGGTGGGAAAAGTGGGCCAAGGGATATGGAAACTTCTGCATCGTTCACATCGTCTATGGGTGACTAAGTTAGTCCCGTTTTTTCTTTGGATTCTGTGACTTGTAGCGCTGGCTTTATACTAGGATAACTAAGACTACAAGTCCCAGAATTATAAGAAAAACCAAGACTGGACTCTATAGTCACACATGTACTGGGGCCATTTGGAAACTATTCATGGGTTAAGAAGTACGTTTGTGTCGTCGTAGCAGCAGCATTTTCATTCTTAAGTACCTCAGAAAACGTAAGAGTGGACTTCAGCTGCCTACTAGCCTACATCCATCCTGCTGCCTGTGCAGATAGCGCAGCCTTCGCCTAGTTTGCACCCTTCCCTCGATTGCGCCTGCGCCCGGCAGGTGGGCGTGGCAGGCTGGTTCAAGAAATCTTCAGCCTCAGAGTTGCGGCGACTTGAGGAGATGTGATGAAACACAGGGGGGAAATCTCTAGCTTGTGACAGGCCCGTCACCTGTGATCAGACTGCCTCGCCTCTTGGAAACACAGAGGGGGGCTCGCGGGCACAATTGCAGCCGGCGGCGTCCAAGCCTTGATCCGCTCCCGGCTCGTGCAGGCTAATTAGTCAGGAGGATTAACCTATTGAGTTCGCAGCTTCTCGCCGGAGGAGCGGCGCGCGAGACCTAACGGAGTGGATTTTGATTCGTCGGGTTCCAATGTAGCGCCTGCGGAGTGTGCAGGGGGAGCGCTGCCCGGATCGCCAGGGAAGCCGGCCAGGACTGGGAGCGCCTCTGACCGCAGGGGGCATGGGGGACTCGGTGTTCTGTGATATGCGGCTGTCCTATACAGTAAGTACCCCCTGGGTTGTGTGTCTTCGCTTTTCACTCGTTCAAGTTTGTGTTTCAGGAAACGGTGCTGGGGCCGGTGTTGTAGGACAGTCCCAGTTTCCTATCAGGCACCATGCGAAGGTTTTTGGGAGGGGACTGGAGACGGTATTCCACTAAGATAATGCAGCGAGCACACATTTTAACGTTTTCATGTATTCTTTGCTTTCATGTATGTTGCACCAATCTGCTCTGTGATTTGTATTGCATTTGTATACGCTTTGGGGACAGTGACGAGAACCAACCTTGCCCACCTAGTGAACCTCTTGCCCCTTGTATTGTGTCGGGGGCTCTTGAGATGTGTTCAACAGGCACTGCGCGCACACCGCAGTGCCTTCAGCACCTCACACCCGGTGTTATATAGCATGAACCATACACAACGGACAGACCCGAGGCACGGGCTCGCTCACGGGTCTCTCTCGCTCTCTCCTGCGGTTCTCCTCTGCTCCTTCCTGTCACAGCTGGGCTGCTGTGACCCAGCTGCTCACCCCGAGCTGTTCCTGCAGTTGAACCGCGCCTGCTGCAGAGGCCAAGATAACAGTGAAAAGAGGGGCGGCCGGGCCTCCTCCATACCAAGGCTCCGGAGCTGGACGCCCTGGAGAGCGGCAGCAACTCAGACACACACATCGCTGGGGCCGGTTGTTTTCATTCATTCGGCGCCAGGTCGCCTCTGCCGACATCCTCGCAGCGCTGTAGGGCCGAGGGCCTTGCGGTGCAGCCCAGTCCCTGCACACACAGTCTTTGGGGTGCTTTTGGTGGTTATCGGGGAGACGGTAATGGGACTTTTCTATCACTGCAGTTGGATCTGTGGTTTCTTATCCGAATGATTTTGGGCGTTTTGTTTATGTTTTGGAGTGAAAGTGCAAAGGATTCGCATTAGCGAAGCATGAAGTGTTTGTTGCCTGTGGTGTAGTTTTTGGGCATCGGAGTTTTACTATGTACGTTATTTGCCGAGTTGGATACCTTATTTCAAGAAACGTCTGTCTCTTTTTTTGCTGGTGCTCTCACTATTTTTGTGATTATTTACTTAAACTTCCTTTAGTGGACCCCTTTTAGGATTAGGAAAGCTAGAAGTGGGGGTTGTCTGTTTTCCTACAATGCCGCTAGACTTTGGAATTCCCTCCCTCTACATCTGCGCAAGCAACCCAACCATCTTGCCTTTCGTAAACTGTTAAAAACCTGGCTTTTCCCCTAGTCCGGTTGGTTCTCTACTACTTGCCGTTATCAACAATGGGATGCTCCCGGGTAGCCATGCGCTTAACGAATGTATTTTTCATTTCATTTCATTTCTCGCCCTGTAAACGGATAGGTTTTTTTAATGCAACAGCGTGGGCTCCTTTAAGGAAGTTTTTCAATTTTTGTACATAGGACATGCAACCTGTCGGGTAAGAAGTCGTTTGTTTATTTAAATGATGCAAGGGTGCAACAAACACTCTGAAACTACGTGTTTTATGGTTATACCGGAAGTGCTTTCTGTGATGGAAAAATAAACATCTTCGGAAAGGAAAAAAAAGTACTTGTCTGTATTTTCATTAGTTCTTGACGGTCGCATATTTTTCCAGTGGTGTGTCTGCTCTACGCTTTAAGCAATGCTGCGGCTTTCAGTGTTTTGTTCGTTGTTAACTTCAGGGTAAGCTTTGACCATGATAAGGGGCTCTTGCAAACCACATCTGCTTAACCAGCATTGCACAAATGCAAGGGTGATTATGGCTAAATAAATCTTACTTCCTCCTTGGTCTTTTTCTAATGTATGTTGTGTCTGATGTTTGTATAACTCCCCCCCTGTCACATTTGTAACGAGAAGCATCTTTGTATAAAAATGTTAGACCTCAATTTTTCATCTTGGAACCTGATTTAAATATTTTTTTTAAAAGAAATTTACTCCAGGAGAGTGTTTTTTTAAACTTCTAAGAATGAGGGTCACTTGACAGGAATGCATGCCCTTACTTTGTTGGCTGTTCTATCTTACAACAACTGGTTTACTGGCTGTCGATTCAATGCCGAACCAGGGTTATAAGAGGTGAGTTAATGAGGTTGCGCAGCCTACCTTGGAGTATGTTACTGGTATTTGAATCCATATGCAGTTATCAAATGACCCACAGTTAGGGCCTCTAGAGTTATGCGGCATGGGAGGAGATCAAATTATGTGTCAGGATTGACTAAATTAGGTGGCAAGAAAGGGCAAATAATGCAGCACATGTTTGTGATGGTATTACTTCATTATTTTGTCATTTTTTTACATGGTAAGATTCGAAAAAGGTTTCACCATAATAGCACCAATGTAACACCCAAATACAGCAATAAGCAACTGAAAGATGGCCATTCAATTTTTGCGATGGGCATTCCACTGCACAAGAGCAAGTGTCGCCATGGTGTTAGTACATTTTGATCCGCTTGAGCTATAAAAAAAAAAGTTAAACTGCAGATTATGCAGCAGATAAAGGATAATGTGGCAAATCCATAATTATTCGGAAAATGCTGCAGAACCATATAATTCCAGTGGCCCTGCCCACAGGTAATCAGGGAAGAAATGCTCCAGTCTTGGGCTTTTATGGTACAGATCGTTGTTTTCTGATAGGCTCAGTTAAAGCAACTGAGGTGACCTATGACTACAACTCCCACAAACCACATTCGGTTGTTACCGCTCAGAATTTGAGCCCTGCACCCATGGTGACCAGGAGTTACCCTGTGTACCTGTTCTAGCATCAGTGGCAAGTTGTGCGTTCACGTAGCACCAATGTACAAAACTTCTCTTGTGCTATTTTGTCGTGGGCTATTCTCAGTCGCGCGTGGGAATGGATGAAAAAGTTTCCCGGCTCGTCTGTGATTTGGAACCAGCGCCCAGAACGTGAAGAATGTATTTATACTGGTATCCGCGAGGGCGGTGCAGTCAGCGTTGCATACCCTTGGAATGCAGCCAGTGTCATACTGCCCTCTCCCTAGAAGAGTGAATGACCAAACTAATGACATTTACCTCTGTTTCCTTTCCCTGAACACTCCACCCTCTGTGTGTCTGGTAGCAGGCAAACGTGGTGCCAAATAATATTTAACAGAAACGGTAGCCCTGTATTTAAAAAAAAGAAAAACACCCCCCCCCCCTTCCTATTCCTGGGCACTGGGGTGAGGCATGTCGCCTCTCGCCGCCCCCCCCCCCACGCGCTCTTTCCCCAGTGCCGTTTCCCTATTCGATTAGCGCTCGTTTTTTGCTGCACGTGATTTAAGGTGAGCAGCACCTCCCAAGCGCGTGCCATTGTTTCTGCACATTCTACATCTGCTTGAGTTTTGGTTCAATGTCTGCAGTAAAGCTTGCATGCCTTTTTTGTCCCACTTGGTGCTTTCGCGTGTTAAGGCGTTTCTTCTGTGACTCTAATTTCCAGAGCAGTTCGGGAGTCCGCTTATGACATCACTGCCCCTGCCTGAGACCCGGAGGCGGGATCCGAGCCGCACGTGGCCAGACTGGCAGGTGTAGCCTTGCAGGCTAGGAGCTGCTGTAGGGCGCTCTTGAAAACATATCAACTGCTCGGCGTGTACACAGAAGCCGGGCTTTCTTATCTCGAAAATACCAAACCGGGGCGATGGACTGGTGGAAGTTGTCTGAACGAGGTGTGAGCATTCCTTTCTTCCCTCCAGAAGGGCTGCCATTAGATCTGGCAATTGACATTGTCTCGTGCCAGGTTTCCACATATCTGACCTCTGCCTCATAAATGTACAGCCTCGCATTTGCTGCACGTTCACCTTGATCCTTTTTGTTCTAGTATTATGTTGTGGATTAACATAGCACTACCCCGGACAAGGCCTTGAAGTGCTTTGCTAACGGACTACATGCAACTCTGTAGAGCCTAGAGTTACTCTGTAGCGCTAGTTGTAACTGCTGCAGTTAGTCGCAAATACTGCACAGTCACTGGAATTATATGGTAGGGGAAGACAAAATTATGCGGCAAGAAGAGCAACATTTATGCAGCACATTTTCAGGCAGTATTATTTCACTATTTTGTGATTATTTTTTCCCCCCTAATGTTAACACTTCCTGGGCAAATGTTTCACCTCATTAGCATTAGGTTAACAGGGTTAACGTGCCCACTAACACTGGTAGCAGCATTTCTAGACACTTTAAATTAGTTTGAGTTAGGAAAAAACCTAGAAGTTGATGGATTATGTGGCAAAACCATAATTATTTGGAAATCAGCCTTCAACTCTCATATTTCCAGTAGCCTTGGTTATTCAACATGTCAGTGTACCACTCAGTGTACAGTGCTTTTAATTTAGAGGAAAACTGCTTGTTAAGGGTTTTGATGCGAATGATTTAGCTATGTATCCACTGGCATTCCTAATTGTCTCTCTGTGATTAAAGGGAATGGGGGGCTTGCCCTATTATCTTGTTGTTTTGTCATCTTAGATGCAAAAAGAACAATTGATGGACAGAATGCAGAACAATGTCATACATTCACCCCAGTACAGAGATCTGGGCCTAAATCCATCGTTTTCTGCTCACCATGTCATTCCAGTTTGGACCCAGCCATATGCAAATCAGTCTTGACCCTGCGCCCAATGGGAACAGTCCAGCCCGAACTGCCAGGCCAGGTCCTCCCTGGACTGGAAACAAGCATCCTAGGACTGGTTTTGGGCTTTCAGCCCTCATCAGCCAGGATAGCTTGGAGCACGGGACCCACGTCTGGGCATACCCGTCCCACTCGGGGTGACAAATGCAAAAAGAACAATTGATGGACAGAATGCAGAACAATGTCATACATTCACCCCAGTACAGAGATCTGGGCCTAAATCCATCGGTTTTTTTGCTCCCCATGCCATTCCAGTTTGGACCCAGCCATTTGCAAATCAGTCTTGACCCTGCGTCCAATGGGAACAGTCCAGCCCGAACTGCCAGGCCAGGTCCTCCCTGGACTGGAAACAAGCATCCTAGGACCGGTTTCGGGCTTTCAGCCCTCATCAGCCAGGATAGCTTGACTCCAGTGGCATGGAGAGCACAGGACCCACGTCTGGGCATACCCGTCCCACTCGGGGTGACAGATGCTTGTTTCCGGTTCAGGGAAGACCTGGCTTGGCAGTTCGGGCTGGACTGTTCCCATGAGGCACAGGTTCAAGACTGATTTGCATATAGCCGGGTCTGAACTGAGGTGGCGAAGTGAGCTAAAGAATAATGATGGATTCAACCCAGATCTGTGACTGGGGGTGAGTGTCTGAAAAGTTTCAGCGCTCCGTCCATCATCTCCTTGTGTGTGTTTTTGTCATCTTAGTACAGTGTGTCTATTGGATGGCAGTCATGTTGTTATCGTTTTCTATGTTCTTTGGTGCTGTCCTCGCGCCACTGGCCTGGAATGTTGTATTTTGAGGAGAATTCTATGTGACGGTTTGTTCATTCGCTGAGCTGCGCTTGTCCTGGATGTCTGAATAAATCTTACACTTGCCTCTTTGTTCTCCACCATTTCCTGTCCCTTCTGTAAACTGTGACTTTGGCACAGGCAATAAAGGCTTGGCACTCAGGACCACCCCGCCCCACATTTCGTAAAGCTCTTTTGCTGATAACACAGTCAGCCTTCCTTCTATTCCAGGTAGAAAGGTGTTGACATGCTGTGTCAACAGTCGGCTCTTCTGGGATGGTGTGTGCAGCCGCAACAGGAAACATTCTAAGCCTCTTCCTTGGACATGCACCCGACCTCCCCTTAAAGAGCATGCGTGGTATGCAAGAAATTACATACAACTTTCCGCCGAGGACCACTGCAATTATGTGGCAATGAAAGCCCAAGTTATGTTGCCAGGTTGACTGAATTACACTGCAGTAAAGGCTAATTATGAGACGCTCTGTGACAGTATTAGTTCACTATTTTGTCAATTTAAGAAGATGCCTTCATTCTATTTGGGCCTCAATTTCATCGTATAAATGCCAGATTAACACCTGCAGCCATCAACTGAAAAGGGACCAGGTACCTCTGGCAAAGTCTTTGCCATGGTGCATCACCCAATGGGGTGTGTGTTTTAAAAAAAAAAAAAAAATTTTAAGTAACTTTTGATCTTTTTGAGCTAGAACCAGGTTTTCTTTGTTGAAACTGACTAATTATGCAGGAGATTGATTATGTGGCAGAAACATAGTTATAAGGAAAAAGGCATGACCATAAAATCCCATTATTCCAGTGGGCCTGCCTATGATTTACACATCGCGTAGCCACCCTGCAGTATTCAGAGAGGGATTTCAACATAGCGTCTCGAGACGCTAAACACAAAAACTGGGTCCGCACACTTTTATTGGTGAACTTTCTCGTTTACCATAAGTGATTGTAAGTTAATGTTTGGATGATGTGGTTTAGTGGAGAAATTGCCACCTTTCAAACCAATAGATTAGAGCTTTTGCTTGGTTTTTAGTCTTGATCAAAATGCGTGATCCCAGGTATATCTGTCTCTCTAGTTTACCTGTACTTTCTGCAGCACTTAAAAGATGGCTGTAGAAAGTACAGTGGAGCGCTATAGTTGTACAGAAGAGGTCCATTATCAGTTTGTGGTGTTATGCTCGACAGATTTTTCCCCACATTTAGTCTGAAGGTGGTGTGTATTCAAACATGACTTTAACTGTAGACTGACCTCTTTCTGAAAAGGCGATTAATCTTAGATTACTTTCAGCTGCACCATTGCTCTGCAGCGGACGAACTTTGAGGTGGAGTAAACTTTAAGGTCGATGAATACCCCAAACCTTTAATTTTCCCATCATTTCTGTAAGATTGTGGGTTTTAGGGTTTATCTAAACGACTGACTGGTTTTTGGACTGCTGTTTCCCACTGTGACATCTAGAAAGGTTTAGACTGATTTTGCCCCCTCCTGGTAGGAGAGTCATGCTCGATGGTACAGGATAGGATCTAGATATTTAAGACTGTTATTCATGGAATTTTTACTAACCACACCCCTGCTTCCCAGATATCCTAGAAGTGTTTCACATGGTATGAAGTATTAAATCCTGAGATGTAATACTTGTAAAAAGTTTGATCGCACGTGAGTGTGAGGAAAACTGCACTGGTGAGTGTTGCAATTTACTTGATATATTATTGACCATATATTTATGGGAGCCTTTAGCATTAATGGTGTATGCATAGTTATTAATCTCCTCCCCCCAATCCCCCTTGGTATACCCCTGTCCTTGCCTTCCCCTGTGTTCTATCCACTTTGGAATGTCCGGGCGTCTTCCTTAGAATGTTAGAGTAAGAATGTTGGCATTGCTGTGAAGTGACGTGGAGGTGTCAGTTGGTAAATTAAGCTCTTCCAACTGTATCCTTCATCTTGGAGTTTTTACAACAGTGAGGATGCCAGCAGGCAGCCTGAAAGTGCAATAAAGGGCATTATAGGATAAAGCAAGGGGACGGTTCCTCATGAACCCAGAGTAGGCAAAGGTGGTCCTCCTCTGTTTCTAGGCACACTTGGTTACCTGTGGAACTCACTCCCTGAGAGAAAATGTTTTAATCGTGGATTATCATTCGATGCAGCTCTCGCAGATTTTAGGCAGCCTCAAAAACGATATAGTCATATCTGCCTAATACTCCCTCGTTTTACAGATTTACCTTCATGTCTACAATCTGGAGCTACCAATGTGAGCGCGGCGCCATGATGGCTTCAAGATCCACATTTGAAGCGGTCCACAATGAAATGCTTTCCTGAACACTTTGTGTTTCCTCTAGGGAAAAAATGTCAACTGGAAAGATTTTTGCAGTAAGATTTTTGATGTAGACAGAGGTCGAAAGTTTGATGAATTTCTCGTTGTTCATGATATTCTGCAATAGTGCTCCAGAACAAACACTGCAGTTCTGAGGCAATATTGATATTTTCTGAATTCGGACCTCATTATTTTTGGAGACTACATGTTTGGGCCTTTTACAGTGGCGGCTGGCATCTATTCAGGGGGGGGAAAGGGAGGGGGATGAGGGTGGTCAAGTGGGAGGATGCGTGCAAATAAATTAAAACAAATACATGAAAAGGAAAACAGTTACTGGATCCAGACGACACAACGCCCTCCTCACTCCAACCTCTTCTGCTGAGACTGCAGTGTGAGCCCCAGCAAACTCCATCGACTAATCATGGTGCTGTTCACATGCTGTTAACCAGCATGAGAGCAGAGCCCTGGTTGGTGGGAGCGGCCTCTCCCAGCGCTCCCCAGCGCACTGGAGGCCTGCACTTGCTCTCAACCCAGCTGTCTTAAGACAGCTGGATTGAGAGGTTTAAAGTGCACGTCTGGCTAGCCATCACAAGACGGGCGGCCAAAGAGACATGCACACTTTAAACAGTGCACAGGCAGCCCTCTGCCCACCAATCTTCCCTGCTGCCACTCAGCAGGCCCTTCCCTGTCCTGACTCTCTGTTCAGGGCGGGATGATAAAAAATAAAGTGGTAATATATTACTATTTTATTTTTCCTCTTTGGGGCGCACTTAAATGGGGCAACGCTCTTCTGCTCCAATAGAGGAGCCGCCCCTGGGCTTTTCGTTGAGTCACTTATTCTGTTTTCAAAATCCCTGTGGCCTGTTTGCTAATAGATCACAATGGTATAAAAAATCTGTGCTGAAAATATTTTTGGCTTGTTTAAAGAGAGAAATATGACCTCCCTCATTTTCTGCGCCCCACTTTTCATTGTGCTTTTCACTATTCCGGTCACCCCTGACTATCATGGTGTCTGTGCCCCACCTCATCTCTGTACGTCCTTGTCTTTGGTCCGTGGCATATTCCTAATACTGCCACTCTGGGTTTGTACACCACACTCCCACCTGCACCAACCACCATTCAATCCCCATCACTTTGTCCCACCTCTTCCTTGACCATTCACACCCTTTACTGTTTTACTTGCCTTTTGTATTGTCCGAATCACTGTAAGAGTCACAAGTTGAGTAAAAGACTTTGGATATTGTATTGTGGGGTGTGGGCCAACCCCAATTACCCTCTTTAATTCCTATTTACAACGTAGGAACATGGTAAAAGGTGCTTTGGTGAAGCTTAGAAAAATGTGCTTTCTTTTATTCAGTTCATTCCCTGGATCATACGTGTCGTTTATGGACATTCAAGCTTAAAACCCAAGGTCTCAGGAAAATCTTCAGCTCTGATTGCCCAAGGACCCCCTGTACCACACTCGCACATCAACTAGTGCAGTACTAAGGTTGCTTTGTATCCTCCTGACCGAGTGCCTTGAAATGACCTTGTCAGTGGAGCGCTACTTTGAGATAAATTATGGTAGTATTAACGCCTACACTAATCTCCGGACTGTGACCATTAAAAGTCACCTTGAGGTGTGAAAGGCAGCGAGTCTTCTAAGACCCTCAATGCTGCCCGGTGCAGGGTTCCACCTCTAATTCACTTTGGGTTCGCTATCAAAATAATGAGGCAAGCGCTGGAAACTGGAAGACAAGAAAAAGGTTTATTTCTCATGAGGAGATCACGTCAACTGCAGACACCGGGATGTCTGAGGGAGGTGTTCTGCTGATAACTCCTTTGGCTCTTCCTTTTATACAGGTTTGACACAATGCATTGGTTTCATCAACATGGTTACACAAGCTTGGGGTCCCCGCCCCGGGCAGGTTGTCACACAAGCCCAACAGTAATTCTCTTCCCACCCAGGTCAAACAGACAATCTTATCTTGCAGCTGGACCTTGCTTCAGGGTCTAAAACATGTGAGACCGGCCAGATCTAAGAGTCCGTTCTGTTGATAAAAACAGGTCCCATTGTTGGTAACAACAAGTCTTGCTGTTTGCAGTGCAATAAATCATGTTGCAAGAGTCTTTTTGGTGTTTGGAACCTGTTTGTGTAACTAGGTGCAGTGAGGGGTAGAGTGTCCAAAGGTTTGCCTGAAAACAGAGATGAGAGGAAAAACGAGTTTGTGGCAGCAAGTGGCGCTGAGGTTTGTTGCGGCAAATAGTTTATAGCCCCCAGCACACGTACCAGGTCGGTCAGAGGGTCAGAGGGATGCTAGTAAGGGCAGGGTGAAACAAAGGTGACCAACAGAGTACAAAATGGCTGTGATAGATTAAAATGACTGCAACTTATGTGCACATAGAATTCCACCAGACAAGATGGCGCAGGTAATGTTCACGATTGTCGTTTTGCTTTTAACAGTGGCCCCTTTGAACATAACTAGCCAGCTTGTCAGTCTATTTCGATCTCCATAATGTCCTGTATCTCTTGATCATACATTACTCTCATTTTTGTTAGCTGAGTGTCCATAGTCTTAGGGTGCAAGGTAGTTATGCAAAGAGAACACAAAGGTGGTATACAGTGTATACCCAAACAACAACCACATATTGTCAATACTGGGACCAAGAGAATCATTGATATTTTCCAACCCCACTCCTTCAAGATGCCCCAAAGCCAACTTCCAATTGTCCAAGTCTCTGATCCTTGATGAATTTCTGAAGATAGTCTATGGAGATGTTCGATTGCTTCATAGAGAGAAGGTGAATTATCAGGAATGTATATACAGCAGCTGGCACCGATGATGCGGCATGCTCCTCCACGGTCCGCTAGTACCACGTCCAGGATCATGCGATTTTGCAGGGTAACCAGACGGATCGCTTGGAGCTCAGCAGTGTTGGTGAGGATGCCAGCAGTGACGTTCAGAGCGGTCTCTACCGCTTGGGACAGATGTCTGATGGCTCGGCTGTTTGTCATCGGACCCCATAGCGGGACGAGCCCTTTTGCTGCGTCGAGGAACTGTGATGAGGCCGAGTCTGCTTGATCAATGTCTTTAGAACACTTTTCTCGATGATGCTCTGCAGGGGCTGTGTAGGTTGGTGGCAAAACAAAGGCGATGTAGCACGTGCCCCCCCAGTTTCTTGGGAGCCAGGTGTAGGCTTTGGTTCCACAAACAAAGTACATATTGGGTGATGCAACAAGCGCTGGGGGGTTGGCAGTGTTCAAAGTCCTTACAATGCTACAGCTGCTGTGACCCACATTCTTAGTCCCACGGCCTTCAATGCATACAAGGCCAGAGACGTTCACCACAGATAGGGCCACAGTCAGTGTTGCAGCAGTTCTTTTCTTCAGGTAGGAAAATGTGGCTCTGTTAGGATTATTGAACACTTGCATTTCCACTCGTTCTTTGGAGGGGACATTAATCTGGAATGTCGCATTGAAGGTGTGAGGGCAGAAGGGGGCGGCTGTCCTTCCTGTTTTGTTTCGCCAGAACTCGTTGTAGAACTGGGCGATTGTTCCGTCGGAAGTGGCATTGTCTTTGTAACTTTCTTGTAGGAGCATCATCCAGGCAAGGCAAGATCCGTGAATAGAAAAGGGCGAAGGGATGAAAGGGATAGAATGTTCAGTGGCATGTGGTAACAGCCCATAGACCCAACAGTTGGTAGCATTGGTGGCAAGATTGTGCTGGTGCAACATCTGCACGAAAGAATTATTCCAGAATTCTTTGCGTCGTTCTCGGAGATGTGGCGGTAGTGATACCAGGTAGTGTTCTTTCTTGGTGGTTGGTTGCATGGTGGGTGACAATGTTCTGTATGCAGGTGCATTCTCTTCAATGATCCAGAGTGCGACCATTAGCAGGAGACAGGTGAGAAATGCGGCTACAAGTGCAATTGTCTTTGTGCTGTGCAGGTTTGCAGTCTTGGTGTCTTTGCGGTGGTTTTGCAGGTGTTCAGTTTCTTCCATCATCTTCGAGGAGCTCAACAACTGTTAGGACCACAGACTTTTGTCTGGCGCTTTCCTGGTAGCGTTGTTTGACTGTGCTACTGATCTGAGACCTTGACTTAGTTAGTGGCCTGGTCGTTGGAGCTCCCTCCTTTCGTCGATCTTAGGTTGTACCCTTTCCTGGATGGCACCGTGGGGTCGGGAAATTCTGATAGTTCGAGGGTGTCTTCTTGTGGGTAGCAACTCAGAGCTGGTCGGTCTCTCACGAGTACTTCCTCTTGCACCTCCACCCCTTCACAGGTTGCCAGGGTTGGAGGGACTCGTTTGCAATGATGAGCGTGCAGCCAGTTTCGTTTTCCTTCCACTCGGAGGGCAGTTCGGGTGGTGATCAGGACTTGCCAGGGGCCCGTCCACCTAGGCTCCAGATTCTTTGTTCTTTGGAAGTTGCGAATCAATACATGGTCGCCTGGCTTTATTTCATGTCCCGGGCCCCTGGATACGTCAGGCAAGGCTTGCTGCACCTGTTGGTGGATAATTGTTAGCTCGTTTGTCAATTTATGCAAGTAATCCGACATTAATATGTTCGGTACATCGTTATTGGAGGTGGGTCTTGGTGCCGCCCAAATGCTCATAGGCCTGCCGAAGACCACCTCATACGGGGTCAGTCGGTGTTTGGTTGGGGTGGAGCGCATCGATAACAATGCCAATGGGAGGGCGTCGGGCCATTTCAACCCGGTCGTGGCAACTATTTTGGCTAGTTTTAGTTTCAACGTTGCATTGTGTCTCTCTACCAGGCCCGCTGATTAGGGGTGGAAGACTGCATGGAACTTTTGTTTTACCCCCAACCCTCTCAGTATGTTCTGTATCACCTCGGCTACGAAGTGGGGGCCGTTGTCGCTCCATAAAATTCTGCAAAGCCCGTATCGGGGGAAGAATTCTTTCAGCAATACTTTTGCAGTGGCTAAGGCGGTATTGTCGCGGGTGGGATATGCCTCCACCCATTTGCTAAAAGCGCACACAACCACCAGGACATATTTTAGACCAAGGCATCTCTCTAGTTGAATGTAATCCATTTGAAGGATTTCAAAGGGGTGGTCAGGAACTCCAAACCCTCCCCGTGGTACTACTGTCCCCTTCCCTGGGTTGTGTTGTAGGCAGACTATACATTGTTGTACTAGGCGTTTTGCAGATTCTGCTATCTTGACGTTATGCCATACTCTGGTGATTAGTTCAATCATGGGGGTGGAGCCTATGTGTGCTGGTAAATGTGCCATGGTCAATATGGGGATGAGGTAGGCATTGGGTAACAGCCATTTATTTCCGTCTTTAGTTCTCCAGCAATCTTCCTCGTCTTTTAGTCCCACCTTTTCCCACTCGGTCAATTCGTCTTGTGTGCCTGTAGTCTGTATGTCCCTTACAGTGGTCCTAGCGTCAGTCCATCGTTCAGCATGTGACCTGGTCACATACATTCGTGTCGTAGTTCTGTCTCCTGCCGTGGCTCGGGCAGTAACGTCTGCTAGTGCATTTCCCTGTCCAATGAGATCAGTCACTTTCCTATGTGCTTGGCATTTTATCACTGCTAACTTCTTGGGGAGGAGGACTGCTTGCGTCAAGGCGGAGACTAAATCTCCATGCAGGATGGGTGTACCGTGTGAAGTCAGGAACCCTCTTTCTTTCCATAAGATCCCAAAATGGTGAACCACCCCGAAGGCATATTGGCTGTCAGTGTATATGTTAACTGTCGTGTCAGTCGCTAAGATACATGCTCGTGTGAGGGCAATGAGTTCTGCAGCCTGGGCTGAACGTTGGGGAATACGGGCTGTTTCCAGAACGGTTCGGGCTGTGGTGACAGCGTATGCAGCTGAGGTGGTGCCGTCGGGGAGTTTGATGCACGAACCATCCACCCATAGTTCTCCATCTGGTTCTAGAAAGGCGGTGTCTCTGAGATCTATTCTACTCTTTGTTTGTTCATCGGTTAGTGTCACACAGTCGTGTAGTGGAGTCACGCTAGGATCATTTTCGGGTAGGGGTAACCGTGTGGCTGGATTGAGGGTGGTGCATCGCTTTAGGGTAATGTGCGGTGCTAGCAGGGTCAACTCATATCCTGTCAGTCGGGCGCTAGTCAAGTGTTGGGTTTTGGTCTGGTTTAGTAGTGTGTCGACTGCATGGGGTCCTAAAACAGTGACTGGATTGGAGAGTACTATTTTTCGCTCTGGCGTATCGATACTGCTGCAGCTGCCACAGCGCGCAGGCACGCTGGCAGCGCTCTGGCTACTGGATCGAGGGTGGCAGAGAAATATGCACAAGGGCGTTGTTTGTGACCAATTGATTGTGTTAGGACAGACAATGCACATCCTTCCCTCTCGTGCGTGTAGAGGAAGAATGGTTTGGAGTAATCCGGGGTTCCTAGGACAGGCGCTGAACAAAGGGCATTGCGTAGTTCTTTAAAGGCTGACTGGCATTCGGGGGTCCAGGGGAGAGGTGAGGGGATGTCTTTAGCTAGGAGGGAGAGAAGGGGTTTGACAATGAGGCTAAAGTTCGGTAACCACTGTCGGCAAAATGAAGTGAGACCTATCAAAGAGCGGACTTGTTTCTGATCTTTGGGGACAGGGGTGTCTAGAATTGTCTGGATCCTGTCAGGCGTGAGTTTCCTCCCTTCTTTGGATAAAAGGTGACCCAAATAGGTCACTTGTGATTTACAGAACTGCAATTTCTTTCGGGAGACCTTGTGACCATTCTCAGCAAGAAAATGGAGTAGTTTGATGGTGGCTGTGACGGCTATTGGTATGGTATCCGCTGCTAGAAGGATGTCGTCTACATATTGTATTAGTGCCACTCCATCTGGCAATTGTATGGCGTCCAACTGTCTTTTAAG
Source organism: Calotriton arnoldi (assembly GCA_963921515.1). Lineage (NCBI taxonomy): Eukaryota > Metazoa > Chordata > Amphibia > Caudata > Salamandridae > Calotriton > Calotriton arnoldi. The sequence goes on from CAWUFW010004777.1 coordinate 1,421,044, forward strand.
CGCCTGGCTATAGATGCTTGGGCTCTCAGTGTACCCCTGAGGTGCTCTGCAAAATCTGTACGAACGGGAGTTTAGGGTGAATCCAAATAGATAGCGGCTGTCCTTGTGTATAGGTATGGAAAAGAATGTGTTTTTGAGGTCAATTACAGTGAAGGTGGTGGCAGTGGAGGGGATTAAAGTCAAAATTGTCGTGATGTCGGAAACTACTGGGTATTGTGGCACTACGATTTTGTTGATCTCCCGCAGGTCAATGATGAAGCGGTAGGCTTTTCCGTCTCCCTCTCCCTCTCTCTTTACAATCGGTAGTATGGGACTGTTACAAACGTTGCTCACTACTTCCTCTACCACCCCTGCCTCTACCAAAGAGTGTATGATCTCTGTCGGTGCCTTCTCACCCTCTGGCGATATTTTGTACTGCTGTACTTTTGGTAGGGTTGCATCCTGTCGTATTGTTACGTGTACTGGGTCAATCATCATTCGTCCTACGTCTGAATCAGCCCTAGCCCATAAGTGTGATGGCAAAGTGTCCAGTAGGGATGCGTCAGTCTCGGAGATGGGAAACATGTGCTGAGAAGGGTTCTCTCTATGGCGCTGGGGGTTGTCATACAGGACGACACGCACTCTGTCTGGTGAGCATCTGATAGTCGCATGGAAGTGTTTCAAAAGGTCGAGACCCATAATGGCGTCTGGGGTGTTGGAAGGGAGGAGGAATGTCGTTTCGACGCTATTGTTGTCAAGGTTAAAAGGGATCGGTCGGGACAAAGGGTTGGTGGAGGGCGTACCTTCAAATCCTATTGAGGTCACATGTGAGCCTGACAAGGGTGCCCTTGGAATCAGTCGTTTGGATAGTGCACTACGTGTTGCTCCCGTGTCTACCAGAAATGGCGACTTTGTGCCCAGGACCTCAGCGGTAACATAAGGGCCTTGCTGATCAACATAGAGCTCGACTGGATCCATCCCTTGCCCCTGGCTGTCCTATGCAAAGTCGTACGTATTGTCATAATCTGTCTGTTGGGACTGATTCTGTTTGGGATGGTCAAATGTGTTCACTCTTCCTGGCCTTTCCTCGCTTGCTTCACTCGCGTACCCTCTCCCACGTCCTCTTCCTCTCTGTCCACTTGCTATTTCCCTCGCCCCTCTGCTCCTACCAGCTCCTAACAAAGCCGGGCATTGGGTTTTCCAGTGTCCATATTCTTTGCAAAATGCACATTGATCCTGTCCTAGGTTTTGGCGTCCTACATATGATGTTGATGAATTGTTTCTAGGTGGCTGTACTCTAGGGGTATTCTGCTGGTATCCTCCCCTATATTGCTCCCTTCCTGTATTCGCCCCCTGGAGTTGTGCTACCATTACCCTTTCCTTCAAGTCCTTCTTTTTCCTTTCTGTAGCCCTGTCATTTTCGTTTCTCTGATGCTCATAGTACTGGGCCATTTGGAGAATGGCCGCCGGTTTAGATGCTGCCCAACTACTTTCGCTGGCTTGTAATTTCTGGGATACATCTGGCAGTAGTCCTTTGACATAGTTCTGCACAAATAAGTGGTGTCCGGTTGCGGTGGACATGTCTTGTCCACTGTAATCGGAGAACACCGTTTCAAATCTGGAGAAATACTCTGAGACATCCTCTTGTGGTTTCTGGCGGCACGCGGTTACTATGGACCAGTCTATCTTTTTCTCTGGGATCAGCGTTTTCACTTTCTGCACTATTTTGTCAGGGAGGTCCAATATTGCTTTAACCGGTTTTTGACCAGAGTTCCGCTGTTTATCTAGTGTGTTGAGTTGTTCCCAGGTATGACGGAGCAGTTCGGTATGGTCTATTTTCCTAATCTGTTTCCACACATCTGCTGGCAAACATAACCCGAAGAACAAGTCTATGTCGGCAAGTGTCATTATTGTTGATCCCAGAGCGGTACCTAGCTCGGTGTAAAAGGCGGTGGGGTTCTTTCGTAAATCCGGTAAAGATTTACGGAACGTCAAAATGTCCTGTCTGTCCCATGGTTGATACACCCAATTGTAGACCACCCTTCCTCTAGCGTCTTGATGGTTCATATCGTCATGAGTCCCTTGTCCTCTAGGAGGTACCCAATAAGGGGCAGCTTCTTTTATCGGCATCATGCTATCTGGTTTTTCCACCGGGGGTCCTGCTATCTTAGATGTCCTGTCCTTATCTATCCGTCCTTGTTCCACGAGGTGACGGAATACCTCCAGTGTGGATGAAAAGAGTTCTGTAACATCGTTGTCGCCTTCATCTCCGGTGTCTACCTTCCTATAGAGAGCCACTAGCCGCTCGGGCCCTACATCTTGGTACTTCTCTTCATATGCAGTAAGAGTGTGGTAACAGAGACGTACAATAAAGTATCGTTTGCGGTTTTCAACATAGGAGTTGCATATGTCAGTTACATGCTCTTCTGTCTCCTTCCTATCTTTGAGGGATTTAACTATTTTATCAATGCCTGCTCGCTCATTTTTACTTAATCGCGGGACCCTGGGCGCTCCTTTTTCTTTTGATCCTACCTCTACTACTGTATCCTTTGATGAGGCATTTGGTGTGGGTGACTCGGTGGGAGCAGAGGCGGTGGAGACTGAGGCGATCGTGCCATCTCCGGCTATACTTTGGTGGTCCTGGCGTTGTACTACGGGATGAGTAGGGGCGTAAGGGGGTGGCATGTATATGATTGGGGGACCTAACAATAAATCATCATCTACCCTTTGTTTTGCTGGTAACTTGGGGTAAAGAGTCGAGGGCGTTCTAACAGGGCATTGACCTGATATTTTTGATTCCTGTTCCTTTTTATCGATTTCCTTTTCTTTTAGTTTTTCTTCTAATCTTTTACAGGCTTGGTAAGCTGATTTTCGCGTTTCTTTATCTTGTCTAGCTTCGTCCCTTTTCTTTCTTTGAGCTGCCTCTTTTCGCTATAAACCAAAACTGTCAAACATGGCTGGTCTAGTTTTCTTTTTGTGGAGAGCTAATTCTAACGTTTCTATTTTAGCGGGATCGAAAGATCCCGTCAGTGGCCACTGATTTACCCGGTCCTTCCTAGTGTATTTATGCCATAGTTTGCTATAAGCTACGGTGGCTAATCCATACTTTACGTACATGTCCTTGTTAGGGGTGCCTTCCGGCGGTGCCGGCTGACTGACCTCTAACGAACGGTCTGGTCCAAAACAATTACAATCAAACAATCTAGAGAAAACAGGCATGACGTATTTATCGGTCAAAAATGAATATCTCAATCAATCAATTTAGACAAAAAGTCTACACTACCTGTCCTTCGCTGCCTGCAAAGAGAGAGAATATTCCTATTCTTCGTTGTTTGCAAGCAGGGAAATGTCGCAAATAACTCCATATCAAAAAGGAATACTAGTATTTCAATCAAACTATTCAATCAATCAATTTAAGTCGTTTTTTCACGACCTTACCCGGACCGTATGGACAGTTCTTCATCTTCCCCTTCCAGCGCCTGGTTGTCCTCTCACTCAAACAATCAATGCGGCGTTCCTCTAAGGTCCCAGTCAGGACCGCAGGTCACTCGAGAGAGGTCTGTTCGGAACCGGTGAAGTTCAGTCGATCGGCAGCCAGACAAGGGTCTTCTCAGGCAGGTATACCCCAATCGTTTAGTCGTTCACTCCGTCGTTAGGACCTCTCTACCGGACCCACGCGTCGCTGATGGGCCCCCACGTTTGGGCGCTAATTTGTGAAAGGCAGCGAGTCTTCTAAGACCCTCAATGCTGCCCGGTGCAGGGTTCCACCTCTAATTCACTTTGGGTTCGCTATCAAAATAATGAGGCAAGCGCTGGAAACTGGAAGACAAGAAAAAGGTTTATTTCTCATGAGGAGATCACGTCAACTGCAGACACCGGGATGTCTGAGGGAGGTGTTCTGCTGATAACTCCTTTGGCTCTTCCTTTTATACAGGTTTGACACAATGCATTGGTTTCATCAACATGGTTACACAAGCTTGGGGTCCCCGCCCCGGGCAGGTTGTCACACAAGCCCAACACTAATTCTCTTCCCACCCAGGTCAAACAGACAATCTTATCTTGCAGCTGGACCTTGCTTCAGGGTCTAAAACATGTGAGACCGGCCAGATCTAAGAGTCCGTTCTGTTGATAAAAACGGGTCCCATTGTTGGTAACAACAAGTCTTGCTGTTTGCAGTGCAATAAATCATGTTGCAAGAGTCTTTTTGGTGTTTGGAACCTGTTTGTGTAACTAGGTGCAGTGAGGGGGTAGAGTGTCCAAAGGTTTGCCTGAAAACAGAGATGAGAGGAAAAACGAGTTTGTGGCAGCAAGTGGCGCTGAGGTTTGTTGCGGCAAATAGAGTTTATAGCCCCCAGCACACGTACCAGGTCGGTCAGAGGGTCAGAGGGATGCTAGTAAGGGCAGGGTGAAACAAAGGTGACCAACAGAGTACAAAATGGCTGTGATAGATTAAAATGACTGCAACTTATGTGCACATAGAATTCCACCAGACAAGATGGCGCAGGTAATGTTCACGATTGTCGTTTTGCTTTTAACAGAGGTATCCTTAGTGAGCTTCAATGACTAACATACCAGCACTCATTGGTCTTGGCCAATGGCCCCTGACGGCATACTATACAGTTCAACTCCAGTGCGGGAAGCAGCCATCACATCGCATGCGTTCCAACGCATGCGATTAAAACGCAGTCGTTACAACGACCACGTTGTTACATCGCAGTACCATTACAACGCAAGTCGTTACGACTTGCTGTAGGGGACGCTCTAAACTAAGGAACAGTATAATTTACTATTCCAACACCTTCCCTACTGTTGCACACACTGGAGTTGGAATAGTAAATTATACTATTCCTAAGTCCAGTGCGCCCCCTACAGCAAGTCGTTGTAACGGTACTGCGATGTAACAACGCTGTCGTTGTAACAACCGCGTTGTAAACGCTTGCGATGTAAAGGCCTATATTCCTGCAGTGCTCCTGTGGCTGCCAGCTGGACACGCTACATGCACTGCAGAGCCTAAGATGACACACGGCTTATTTTTGAGTCTCGAATGCAGACATCTTTGGCTTCCACGGAACTAATTCAAATGACATTCTTCAAATCAGTGATTTTTAAGTGAAAAGTTCAGGACTGGAGACAGTGTTCGTGATGACCTGGAATGAGGTGGTCACGCCACGAGGTAGTGATGTCCAGTGAATAGGTATGATCAGTTATGAATGAAAGGGTGAACAGCCATTACTTCGCGGCTGTTAGTGCGCACACCGTTACTATGCAAGCTTTACAACGCATGCGTTGTAACAACGTGTAGCCATTACTACGCGTGTTGTTACAACGCATGCGTTGTACGTATCGCACTAACTGCCGTGAAGTAATTTCCTACCTTTGTTTCCACTGTTATCACGTGACGTCCCAGGCAGGGGGAGTTGTGACAAGGAGCGGCGGATTAAGGATTGTGAGAGCGGGACCAGCCATCATGGCGGGAGTGTTCAACACCTACGAGGAGGCCGTCAGGAGAGGTAAGCCGGGGGCGTGGTTTTAGGGAAGTGTAGTTTGGTTTGTGTAGTGTATTGTAGTGTATTTGTGTTTACGGTTGTGTAGGGGGTCGTGAGGGGTAGTGTTTTGTGTAGTGTAGGGTAGTGTAGGGACAGGACTGGGGGTAGGGGCAGTGTCGTGCTGGGGGTACAGTTTTAGGGTTTAGGGTAGTGTGGAGTTTGTGTAGGGTTATGTTTTAGGGTTTAGGGTAGTGTCGGGGTGTAGGGTAGTGTTTGGGAGAAGGGACAGGACTGGGGCTAGGGGTAGTGTTTTAGGGTTTATGGTAGTGTCGGGATGTTGTGTAGGGTAGTGTTTGGGAGTAGGGACAGCACTGGGGCTAGGGGTAGTGTCGTGCTGGGGGTAGTGTTTTAGGGTTTAGGGTAGTGTTGTGGTGTTAGTGTAGTGTAGGTTAATGTTTTAGTGTAGTGTCGGGGGGTTGTGATGGGTAGTGAATGAGTGTAGGGACCGGAGTGGGGGAATGCGTATGTTCGTGCAGGGGGTAGTGATTTAGGGTTAAGGGTAGTGTAGTGGTGTTTCAGTAGTGTAGGATAGTGTAGTGTTTGAGTGTTTTGGTAGTGTTTTCCATTTTTAGATGTGTAGGGTAGTGTATTTCTATTTATTATTTAAAGTGGTGTTGTGTTTTAAACATTTTAAAAAAGGGGTTAAATGTCTTTTTTTAATATGACACGTTATTCCGCATACCATTTTTATTACTAGGCAAGTTTTTACTTCGTATACATTAACACTTTCAATGTAATGGTATGCGAACTAAAAACTTACGTAGTAACGGTTATTGCTAAGTAATAACCGCGTAGTAATGGCATGCAAAGTAATGGCATGCGAAATAACGTGTCATATTCGAATGAAAGCTTTTCGCATGCTCATTCTTATCCTTTCCCTGTGATTTTTATGTGTAAGTGTTTTGTGCTGTATGTTGTAATTTGTCTTGGATGCTTAGCTATCAACTGGTTGTATTATGTTGATGTGAGCATTTTCGGCAGTCTTGCCTACTGTGACTGAGGTGGTGATACCTGCAAACAGAGAACTGCAAGAAAGGGTCTTTGTAGTTTTACAACATTTCAGTTTCTTCACCGGTGAGTGACTGGAGTCGGTGTGTGTCTATTGTATGAAAAGTAGAGCTTGCTGATGTGGTTGTTAGCTAGCTATTGCTTTTGGAAGCTTTTTTTGCTTTTGGGTGGTGGAGTGAAGGGTGGGCTCTTGCATGTATAACACTGCACAAATAAATTATCGCCATGGTTTTGTACATGTCTGACTTACTTGCTTAATGTGTAGCACATTTTTCTGGTCATATTCTACTATTCCCGAAAAGTTTGTGAGGCAATTTTAAGGTCTTGCCTAGAGTCCGCTGTAGTTGATTTAAGTGGCTAAAGAAAGCGAAAAACATGATTTAGAAATGCATACATCTATACATTCATAATGGGGTTTGGGGTCGGCTTTATTCAACCATTAGTCTGTTAAATTGTCATTCAAATTTTGCTTATGCCCACCATCGCATACAACATTGAGCAGTAGTTGTCACTTCGGTCACTGGCTCTTTTACAGTGTGAGCGGCTGCATTGTACCCCTTCATCTGTCTTAAAGGAAGTGCACTTCAGTGCCAGAGTTAGTGGGCCAATATTTACTTTGACAATGTGTTTTATTTTTTTCCCTTTCTCCATTCTTTCTCTTTTTTTTTTTTTAGTCCTCCCCCCACACAATTTGTTCTAGCTATCTATTCAGATTACAGTAATTCAAAGCCAATGGTGCATTTTTTTATGGAAATAATCATAATTTTCATATAATGTGCATTAAAACTAAAAAGGGATTCTCTGTTCTCAGTATACCTTTCTGTTAGGAAGGCCCCACACTGTTAGTTAAATGTATACATGCAATGGTTACCTTTTTTTATTTTTCAGTGAAAAAAATCTATTGTGAGAAGGTGGTCTCTGCCTTTAGCTGGTGGCATAGTCTTTTTTTTAATGCTTTGTGTTTGTCGGATATGCATGCAACCAAAATAGTTATATATATCCACTGCACCAACTTCCCAAGCCCACCGATTGATTTTTGACAGTGCTTGATTCTTTGAGTCTTCATTTCTGAATGGTTGCTTGTCTTGTTGGAGATTGGCAGGCAATGCAAATGCTGATTGCCACTTCTGCTGCTATTGTTCAGTCGGGAGGTTGTATGCATAGGCGTTATACAAGAATTACCCCTTCTAGACGTTTTTGCAGAGACTTAAAGGGTAAATCCTATTTTAGTTTTGCTCAGGTGGATTTAAGTTTATGCCATTTTCCTTACCTCTAATTAGGCTTTATGAACGCCATCTTTGTTATACTTTGACAGGGGTTGTTGTGATGGGCTCCAATTGCTGGACAGATTTGTGCTTGTGTGTTTCCGTACTGGTGCATTGTGCTTTCTTTCAGCATTTCCTTGCTGTCTGCTACTATTTTGGGCTCACATTTCTTAGCTCTCACTTTGCTTTAGCAATCTGTGTATGGTGTTTTGTCTTGTGGTTAAGCCTGCATCTGGCCACTATGGCTTACGCTGCATGATGAGAGATGCCGTCGCTTTGCTTGGTTGCTAAAGTATGGAGATGGGTGAGTGGTGTTTCTCTGATGTATACCGGTTTATAAATTTGTATGTAGAGCTAGAATCAAAATCCAAGTTTAAATTTGAAAGATTTTGTTTTGCGTCAATCAAAAAAAATACCACTAATTCTTTAACACATGTATCTTATCATTTTGCTGCGTATTTTTCTATGCCCCCCCCCCTTTATATAATTTGGGACCTTCTCTGTAGTATCTTTCTAAGGACCTTCATCCTTGAGCAATCGGGAGATAAGCTTTTAATAGCAGTTGCTTCCACCTCTACACCAAGAGAAACACATTAGTTTCTCCAAAACACAAAACCATATCTGTGCATAGAAATAAATGGGCCCGGTTAAAAAAAATAATGGATGCACCTAAAGGGAATATTTGTGCCACAGCAAATGCTGGACCTGCCTGATCTGGTATGCTTCACTCAATACTCGACATGTTGTCCTTCCGTATACTGCTAAAATGTCATTCACTGCTCCTGCGCAGCTCCAGTTCATCCAAACTTTTGCGCAGTTAGAAGCATTATGAACTATATGCTAGGAGGGCTGCTCCAGGGTGCCAAAGTTCTACTCAAAATGGTAGCCTGTCATAAGTATCCAGCAATGCCCAAAAGGGACCGCTCTGGAAAAACTAACAGGAGATGGCTTATTGTACCAGAAGGATGTTGACTGAACCTGGACTGCTTTTACGGTTAGCCGACTGGTGTTTGAGGCTTGGGCCTCAGACCCTGGATTCATCCGTTAGGTTACAGTTTCTGTTTTGGTCAAGACTGTAAAAGTCCACTTCCATTTCAGAATCTACATTGCTTTGGAATGTATATCGCCATTATCCTGTCGGAACCAACTCTTCCCAGATTATGTACAGTACCATTGTCCTCCCAGAAATCAAATTGTCTTAGTGTTTAAACCCTCACTGTAATGGAAGCATTAACCATGTACTGGTTTAAATGGCACCATTGCCAGTCATACCACGACCCACATTCCTCAAGCTGTTGAGCTACACTCTCACGCAAAACTTGCACTGTGAAGGTATAGTACAGCACCATTTTCATGCTAGAAACCAATTTGTTGCCGTACTAGGATCCATTTACTGAGTCGCACCAGTTTTTTTGTTCTGCCCTGGAAGATCACGTCTGTGCCCTAGCAAGGAACCAGACACTATTTGGGTTTCTTCGTAGCCGAAGAAAAAATCCAAACCTATTCTGGCTCCTTACACAGCTATAAAATTGCGTGCCACAGACATCTACAGTGTATCTAATTTGCTCAAAAGCCCATGATATCCAGAGCAACCAGTTGAACTGAGAGTTTGGACTGTCTACTGACCAGGCATCACTTGGTACTGGAAACTATAATCGGTATAAATTTGGGGGTGACTAAAAATGATGTATACTTGTATTGCACCCTCGAGATTGACTTACAATAGGAAGCCAAAAATATAGGTTAATTCAGTAGATAATAGAATGTGTCAAATGTTTCCACACTTTTCCAGATTAAAACAGTACCTTGAAACTGTCTTTGGGCATATCACTAAAAACAGGAAAGGTGAATGAATCCAACCATGGAAAGTGCAAGAAAGACGCATGGAATTATGTTGATTTTTTTTGTCCCCCATCCTTCCCAGATGTAGGTACTTATGATGTTTGTGGTTGTCTGAACGTAGGGAAAACTACAAACCCTAGGCACTTCTGAAAACGACGTACACAGTGGACTGCTGGGTGGCATGGCTTGTATGGACATCACCACTTTTTCTTGGTGTACTTTGATTGTGATGTTCGCTGTGGTCAAAATTTGCCAATTCTGTTCATGAGCAGTAAGCCCACCTACACGCGGGCTGCTCGCTTTCACCATGAGAAGTGATGGACCACTGGATTGCAACAATTTCTGGAGTTTTCTATTGCAGAAAATTGAAAAAATGTGGGGGTTTTCTACCCATTCTCTGACATATGTAGTGCATTCTAGGTGATTTAAAAACGTGCTGGGAGACATACAAGCCCCACCACCCTGGATCCCGCTGGGTCTTTACTTTGTAGAATTGTCTGAGGTTGTTAGCTTTCCTTGGGTGCTGGCCGACCTCAGGCACACATGCTGCAGACATACCCTATGGATGCTCCCCATCGAAAACATTCTCTTGTGTCTAGAGTGTGAAGGAGTTGCTCGAACCCATTGAATATAACAACATACATATGGGAAATCCCAGGCAACACAGATGGGCGTTGGTGTCCGTGCTTGGCTTGGATATCTTTGTGTGAGCAAGACAGAAGTGAATTTCCAAGTTCTGGAACAATAATTGTAACAAATCTAACAAACCTGTTCTGCGCATTCTTCCGACCATCCTATCAAGGTGATGGAGGTCTGGCAGCTAGCGTTTTATGTTGAGAGAAAAAAACTGTAGGATATGTAGGCATGGAAAATATAATGTTGTGATCTTTTTCCAAACAACCCAGGATACTTCAATCTAAATAGTAAGGGAACTTTGCAAACCCGCTAGCATGTCTCAAACTCTGCCACCCTCAGACGAATGCTGCGAAAAGATCAGCAAGTTCTTTTCTGACAAAATCAGTAAAATATACTCCTGCTTCAGAACCAATACCTCGCTAGCTACAACCAACTGGGAACATCAAACCCCTCACCCAGATGCATCAGCTTCCATGGGCAGTTTCCCTCCATTCACAGAGGAAGAGGTTGCAAAAGCTATGGAGGAAGTTAAGTCAGGGTCCCCCCTTGATCCATGCCCTCACTTCATCTTTGCGCGGATTATATCTACAATTTGTCCATACGTCACCCAGCTATTTAATAGGTCTCTCGACACTGCGGTATTCCCTGAAATATGAAAAAAGGCTATAGTGACCCCTCTGCTAAAGAAAGCCGGAACAGATGTCCACAATCCAGCAAACTATTGTCCGTTTTCTCAACTCCCATATCTCTCTAAGGTCATGGAGAAGCTGATCAATAGACAACTATCCATCTATCTTGAGTCTAACGAATTGCTAGACCCTTCCCAAACAGGCTTTAGAGCCACAAACAGTACAGAGGCTACTCTCCTAGCCATACTGGATAACATAAGATCTCTTATTGACCAGGGGAAGGACGCTGCCTTGATCCTGTTGGACCTGTCGGCGGCGTTCGACACGGTCTCACACAAACTCCTGCTGGAAATCCTTTATGAAAAGGGAATCTACGCCAAAGCTCTTCAATGGCTTAGCTCTTTTTTAAGTAATAGGTCACAAAGTGTACAAATGGGCGCGTTCTCGTCCAAACCAGGAACCATCAACTACGGTGTCCCACAGGGAGCATCTCTGAGCCCCACGCTTTTCAATGCCTATGTGTCTTCTTTGGCAAATATCAGCAAGAAATGGGGTTTCAGCATTTGCTCCTATGCGGATGACACTCAATTGCTGATAGCCATTGAAGAACGTCATGAAGACACAAGATTAAAATTGAACAACTGCCTTTCAGAAATGGCTAGTTGGATGTCGAACCACTGCCTTAAATTAAACGCAGAAAAATCAGAAATTCTGCTTTTTGGAAAAGCCAACCTAATCTGGGACGCCACTTGGTGGCCCCAAACCCTGGGAGATGCCCCAGCACCCAAGCAATGTTCAAAAAATTTGGGCGTCCTGATTGATAACACCTTATCAATGCAGGATCATGTACGGGTCCTATGCGGAAGAAGCTTTGCACTTTTTTGAAACTTCTAAAAAGGCTTTTTCCTTGGATTCCGCTTGACTGTAGAAGAACAATCACACAGGCCTTGCTTATTAGTAGATTAGATTATGGCAATGCACTGTTTGTAGGTATGGCAGATTATCTTTTTATGCGTTTGCAGGTGGTACAAAATGCTGCAGCCAGGCTGGTCTGCAATTAAAGTAGATTCAGCTCAGCAGCCGAGTGCATGAAACAGCTCCACTGGCTACCAATCCGCCAAAGAGCAAGATTTAAGATGGTTAGCCATGCTCACAAGGCCCTGCACAATCGGGGGCCTCTAATCCTACAGAATAAGATCGAATTCTATGCTCCAACAAGGTGCCTAAGGTCACGCTATCAAGCACAGGCCAGTACTAAACGTATACAGAAAGTAAAAGCAGGAGGTCGCACCTTCTCATACCTGGCGGCCAAGCTTTGGAATGAATTACCCCAAGAGCTTCGTCTCACAACTGATTATGTAGCATTTAGAAACAAACTTAAAACTCATCTGTTCCCCAAAGCTTAACACTGACAGACAAGCGACACCCATACAGTATCTTTACCATGAGTCCAACTATTTAGCGCCGTGATATCCTAATGGACGAATGTTGCGCTCTATAAATAAAAATAAAAGACAGGTATGCTAAAACAGTGCATCTTTCAATTGCCTTCAAAACCTTTTTTTGAGTGAGGTAATGCCATTGTCAGTTTGAACTACTGGCCAGCCAGTCGGGGGATGTTTAGCTGCACCATTATGTCCCTTAAGTCATACAGAATTAGAAAATATTTAGTTTATATGCTTTCTATATAGACCTGGGAGTGACATCTTTCATCAAATGAAAGGTGCACCGTAAACAGTGATTCCCTCACAATGTAGCAGTCTGAGCTAATATTGAATGATCAATTGCACAGACTGTATTCTCTTAGAAAACCCACATACCTTTGATATTGCCAGTTTCCTTGCTGTGCCCTGGCCTGGTAAAATTTCATTGGTTTGCGGCGGGATTTGTTTAACCATTTGAAAAATGCAACAAAAAATTGAGCAAATTGTGTTTAAAATTCTTTTAACCTTTTTCATTTTGTAATATTTCCAGAGGCTGCTGGGAGATAGTGATGTGTGGGTTGCACCAATACATAGCCCTAGATATCCCAAACAAATCAAATAGTGCACAGAGAACAACATTTTTATTGTTTTTAATTCTTCTATTTTTATAAACCCTCTGTGCGGGGAAGGTGTGCAAGCACCCCATTAGTGAGCGAGGATAATACCAGTTCCAAGATGCAAACAGCACTTCAGTAGATGTCCAAAATTCATGTTCAATGGGAACCATTTATAACTGGAATTTCCGCCCTGAGAAGGTAAGGAAAATGGTGGTTGGTGGGTGTCCATCTGACTGTGCTCAAAGCAAGCACCTACAGAAAAGGGGGTGGGCTTTAACGATTTTCTTTTTTTTAACTTGGTCATTATCAGAAGTAAGCCTGTTATGCTGCATACACTACTGAAACCTTAACTTAGCACTCTCTAACTCTTAGACCCGACTTGGATTGTTTATACAACTTTTGTGTGCTGAGCCATGAAAAGTTACCTTGTATGTACCCCTAATGGGCTTAATGTAATGTCCTTTAACAACTATTTTCACGTCAAAGGTTGTCCACGGAGCGTCACAGAACTGAAGTCAACTATACGGAAGCAGATGATTGCGCAATGAACTGGGTGTTTGATTTTGATTGGTGTTATGTTTCTGGTTTCGGTTTTCACAATAAGCAATATATAGCATGTTAAAAGCATACACCGGGGGAATGGATTTTTCACGAAATGTGCATTTTAGAGTTTTGGTTATTGTATTTCTGGTGCACTAGGACCAGGGGGTGAGGGATGAAATCACGTGAGAGCAGTTGCACACAGGTATGGAGGGAAACGTTTGGTGAAAAGGCGTTGTGCTGGCTGACTCTGGTTCAATTCAGCTCAGTTAAGGAGGTTACGCTGTTCGACATGAGGCAGAAACACTGCAGGTATGAACCGGGGTTAAAACAAGTTTAAATAGCAGAATCGGCAGTCAGTAAACGGGGGCAGGATGAGATATTACAGAGAGGTTGGCTTTTGCTGGATGGAGTATGAACGGTAGATTTCATAGGGGAGCAACGTAGTTTTATTTTCATGTTTATTTTCACTTTTGAGGTTTTTTAGGTTGCATACAAGTGTACATTGAGAGGGGGAACGCATTGATAATTATTCAGATAGGGGTGGGATTGCAGGGGAGTGTTCACGTAGGGGACTGGAATAGTATTCATTTAGGAGCACGAATCATTTTCAAGGGGAAGGGGCAAAAGAATGCTTTATTGCACATTACTGTTGTACGTGAATTGTATTTAGCTCACGCATATGTTTAAACATTGCAGATACCCTTGAAGAAGTCGTAGATGACCGAAATGCATAGGGTGAATTTAAATATGATGATTTGGATGAATCGAGTTTCTTAACATGCCTGTGAATAGGCCCGGATGGGCAATTCTTGAGCAAGCAACAAGCGGAAATTTTTGGAACTTGTACCTTTGACGTGACGGACAAGTACTGTTAAATGATTGGAAATAAAAAATGGATTGAACTTTGGAAACACTATTGAGTACGTGAATCAATTGAATCACATTGCGCATAAGGCTGTGCAACTCAGTGACTCGCAAACTGCGAGTCACAAATTCTTGGTATTTCATGAATGTGCACTGGGACGGAGCACATCTTGAGTGAATGCACGCCAAACAGTTTAAAAAGGAATAAAATGAAATTAATGTATGAAGTAAGGGTGTGCTTCAGGTCAACCACTGATGTACTTAATGCAATGTCTGCCATTGTCTTCATTCATTAAACTGTCCATGTATTGTGTTGATATGTCTCTTATATGCACATTATATAAACTGGCTTCTGCGCTCAAATGAAATAAATTTATTTGTTTTGAAAGTAGTATACATTTGTTAATTTCGAAAGTATGTCCACTGATGATGTTTACAGACAACATTGCTTTTTAAACATTGTTAATGAACTGAAGCCTCATTTGGCTGCAGTGGAGGATTGATTGTATTTTAGATTGTTTTAATCTTAAGTTTGATACTAAACACTCTAAAAAAACAAAATAATGATCCTTTTGGGTTTCTAAAGGTAGCCATTAAATTTCTTTTTCTCCAAACCGATGTCCAATAGTGAGAGTGTATGAGTTTTCCTAATTAGTGCATTATTAACTCCGGCAGTACCCTGTAGCAAAGCCTTAAACTTTCTTTTGGCAGCCGGTGGGAGTCTTTAGTGCATCCACTAAAGAAAGCCTTGGAGGCAAAAAGTCTCTTTCGTGATTTCGAAATTTTAGGTTCTGGATAGTTTCAAAAGTTGACTTGATAGAAAGGGCTAATTGGAATAAATCCCTATTTTATTTTTTATATTTTTAAAAGTGCCTCAGTCAAACTTTTGAACTTGGATTTGGGCTTAGTAAATACTAAATGTAAAGACTTCTCATTACTCATCAGGAAATCGTATACACCTTTCTATGCATCCTTGGGAATGATTACAGAATCAGTTTTTCAATGTGATACAAGAACCATTGGTTAGTAGTAAGTTGAAGATAAATATTGACATTTTTTAACGATGTTTCCTTGATATATGAAGTAGTGTTGACCATGTCTAGCAACACCTCACTTAGTCCGTTGTTAAAAATCAAAGCAAAAAAAATATAGTTTTGAGGGGGTGGAAAATTACATTATTGTTGTGGGACAGCTAATTTGGCTGCCTCCATTAGCCCAGTTAATGAATTTAAAAATGCAGACACATTCAGAAAAGTTAATTGTCCCAGTGGTTCAAACTTTATTATAAATTTACGTATGAAGGGCTTACCTTGAAAGATAAATGTGAGTAGTTGGAGAGTGGGGTGGGGGGGATACTATCAAATTTGTAGTATCTGACTTGTGTGGGGAAAGTATTCAAGACATTGCTCAAGCTGTATTACGCTGGGCTGTCCTGCCTAGACAGTTTGTACTAATGAAAATGTACCCTGAATATAGAAGCTGCAGATGAATTGATTTAGTTGCATGTTGTTAGACTACACATCTTTGGTGTGTTTTTTCCATCTTTTTGCTTCTTGCCTCCTGTTTTTGACTCTGCTGCATTTCGTTTTTCTGGTTTTAGGACTCTGGGCACTTTACCATTGCTGACCAGTGCTAAAGTGAAAGTTCTACCAGTGTAAAATATATCTGTAATTGGTTTATCCATGGTTGGCATATTTGATTAACTAGTAAGTCCCTAGTAAAGTGACCAAGTGTGCCCAGGGCCTGTAAATCAAATGCTACTAGTGGGCCTGCTGCACTGATAGTGCCACCCACATGAGTAGCCCTGCAAATATGACTCAGACCTGCAACTGCAGTGTGTGTATCGGCAGTTTTAAACTGCCATATCGACATGGCAAGTGCAAACCCTTTCCAGGCCCCAACCTTCCCTTTTACTACATGTAAGGCACCCCTAAGTTAGGCCCAAGGGAGCCCCTGGGCAGGGCGCAGTGCATTTGAAAGGTAGGACATGTACTGATGTGTTTTGCTTGTCCTAATAGTGAAATAATGCAAATTTCATTTTTCAGTATTGCAAGGACTCTCTCTCCCATTGGTTATCATTGGAGCTGCCCTGTAACATCTTGCAAGTGTAACTTCCAATAGGGAACAGATAGAGATTTGGAGTTTGGGGTCTCTGAACTCACAATTTGAAAATATTTTTAAATTGCTTTTAGAAAGTAGGCATTTTCTTGCTTTACCATTCTGTGCCTCTGCCTGCCTGTGGAATCCACATCTGGGTTTGGTTGTCAGTTGGGCTGTTTATGCATTCACTCTAGACACTTCCACAAAGGGAACTAAGGTGTAGCTAGAGTGGTGGGAGGAGTTGTCACTAACACCTGAATAGGGCTGTGCCTGTCATCTCACAAATCTGTCTCCACCCCCCTGTAGTGTGCCTGGAGCCAGGTCAGGGAAAGGCAGGGTCTTGTGCACTACAGAGACTTTCCTTTGAAGTTTGCCTACTTCAAAGGCAGAAACTGGTATAAGTACTGGAGCTGTGACACCATAACTTCAGAACACTTCTAGACAAAGGGAAATTCTGCCAAGAAGAAGAGCTGGATGAGGGACTGACACACTGCTGGTTTCTTTGTTGTGCTGGCCTGCTGCTTGCTACTTCTGTCTTGGGTAGTGAAAGAACTGGACTTTGCTTTCTGTATCCTGCTTCCAAGGCTCTCCACGGGCTTGTGTGTGCTTGTCTCCTATTAAGACGTTTCAGGGCCATCAAAGACTTCACCTACCTGAGCCGGGGCTCTTCTGCTGAGAGCCCTGACTTGCTAAGTTGTGCCAAATTCAGATCCTGGGTCTTTGGAAGTAGAATCTGGTAAATTTAAGAGAATCCACGCATCGATTCACAGCGCACGTTTTTCCGACGTAGCTCCGCCGTGTGGCTGAAAACCCGACGCAGCGCCTGCCGTGCAGCTGAAAAATCACTACAGCCCGAGTGCCGAGCACCATGTCACCAATGCCCGTGGCACCCACTCCGACACAGGCCCTGCTGTGTGGCTGAAGAATTGGTGCATCACCTGCTTCGCAGCTGTGGAATAGACTCAGCCCCCGATTCATCGCCGCCACATTAACAGCGCTTCTGGATTTTTGCTGCATCGTACTTCGACGCTGTCTCTTCATCGACGTTGCCTAGCAGTAAGAAACCAAGGCTGTGTCCTTAGAGCAACGCATCACCTCCCCGCACAGAAGGGAACCAACACATCACCTCCCCTGACCATAAGGAACAGACGCATCACCTCCCCGTGTGGCAGTAAGGAACCGCATCACCTTCCCTGGCAGTAAGGAACAAATGCATTGCTTTGCTTTTCTGGCGCCTCACCTCCCATGCGCTTGTTTTCGTCTTTGATTTTGATGCATCCCAGGTACTTTGTGCTAAAAGTGATGCATCCATAGATTCCTATGAACTGAACTGTTATAACCTTTTAAAAGTGATATCTTTACCTGTGTAAGTTGTTTTTTTTTCATTTTGGTCTTGTTTTATTCAGATAAATATTGGCTATTTTTCTAAACTGGTGTGGCTTTCTTTTGTAGAATTCACTGCATTACTTTGTGTGTTTATACAAATGCTTTACACATTGCCTCTGAGATAAGCCAGACTGCTCGTGCCAAGCTACCAAGGGGATGAGCAGGGGTAATCTTAGCTGTGTAATTCCCTTACCCTGACTAGAATAAGGGTCCCTACTTTAACAGGGTGAAAACCTCTGCCAACTAGACACCCCCATTTCTAACATGTGTGCAATTAAATCAATGTTAAAACTAGGCCTGGGCGGTAAATTCCGCTCCGCTCGCGGAATTTTGGCAATTCGCGTTCTGTGGAGAACGCGGAATGGCCGAAAATGCCGCGATCCGCGGCGTAGTGGAATTATTTCCTTTTTCGCGCTTTCAAAATGCGCGTTCGCGGGAGCGACTTACCGGGATCCCTGCATTCGCCGACGAGTTTTCCTATCCGGCCGCGCGATCCCGCGAGACTGTGCGATCGCGTCATTCGGACGCGCCATCGGACATCCGAGTTCGCGAACAGGATACACGCATCGCGAGCGGGCGGGACAAGTGAAACAAGATGGCCGCGCCAATTGGTGACTGCATAGGCAAGTTCGTGAGATATTTCCCCCCGAGCACGCAAACAGCATCCCCGAACAGGAAAAACGCATCGCGAACGGGCGGAACAAGAAATTCCGCGTGCTCGCGGAATTCTGCGGATTTCGCAGAGATTTTTTACCGTTTTGCGGAACTTTGCGTAACGCGACTACGCAAATTCCGCCCACCCCTAGTTAAAACATTTAAACATTACTTAAATCCTTTTGAGAAATGTCTTTGTCTATACCATCTTATGTTTTTGTTTGAGCTTGTAAACTGATTGATTATTAGTTTTGTTTAAATTTAGTTTTTGTTACTTTTATCTTAGCTTATAAAAAACGAATCCCTATTTTTCGAAAAACTTTTAGTGCGCTGTAAATGATTTTATCAAAGGGGAAATTGTTAATGGGAATGTGTGCCTTCTTCTGTAAGTATTGGTTAGATAAATGAATGAATAGTTGATTTGTAAAGCGTTAACCTGAGACAGATTGCACTCCTAGTTTGCCTGCTCAAACGGCCTCTTGTGGAGCATACAGCAAACTTGAAGTGGACTTGGAGTCTTCCCATTGCTTCCCATTTGTTGGCTTTATTGTCACTTGTATTTGCTTGCTTCCTTTTCAATGGCTCGCCTTCCTCTTCTTGTGTTTTTCCCCTAATAGCTTCTTTACCACCATTTTGTTTGGGTGACTTGTATCTTTCCACTGCTCATATTTAGGGAACTACATTTTCTTCATCTTTAAGCACTCCTGGAGAAAGAATGAGTTACTTTGCTCTCTTGTGTACTGCCAAGCCCCCCCAATCTCCACCCAAACACTTGTTGTTATTCCCTCCTCCACTTGCTCTCACTCTCATGTGCTGCTTTTCATTCAGTATATGCCCCTACCACACATGCCCTTAAGCTACCCTATTCATTCATTCCTCCTGCTCAGCTTTTTACATTATTTTATCCCCCTTCTCTTGCCTCAAGGTGTTGTTGCTCCCTTGCTCATTTTGTTTCACCCCCCCTGTTTGCTGCTCCACCTTTTGGAGTCCTACACAAACTCACTCTCACTCCTATAGGTCCTAGTAGCTGCTGTTTTCTGCCTGCCCACTGTGCTTTAAAAAAGCTGTTTCACGTAGGTAAACTTCGTTTTTTTTAAATTTGCTGCTCCAAATAGTGTCTGCCATATTGCATTGGTAAATAAAAAAAAAAATTTAAATGGTGCCATAGTCATTCAGTAGGAGCGCGCATGAGTGATAACGGATTTGCACACAAATGATATGCATGCATGCTCGCACCTACTTAATGACATGGCTGCCAATAGCATCGTGATGGGTGTGCTGTTGTGTGCAACGTATCATGACATATTTTCTTTTCCTTCTTCTCACTGACTGGGGCACAGAATCGCCAAAAAGTGTTGGCAAAGACAGTATGTCAAAAAGGTGAGACCTATTGGCTTTGTCAATGCTTGTTAGCTTTCATGTGTAAGAAAGGCACTTGTGGTATTCATGGTGAAAGTGTTCTGTTCTGTACTTGTTTTAATGGGATTTTAGTAAGCCTCATGTTTCCAGTGGCTTCCTTTTGCTGCAGGACCTTCTTCAATTGGATGGAGATATTGTCAATCGCATGTTGGATCATCCAATAGCATCTTTTTTTTAACTATTTGCTGCTTTGGTGTCTAATCGCCTCTTTTGGAATGCATGAGTGACTATTTCACACCTTGCTT
The DNA here is from genome assembly GCA_963921515.1 of Calotriton arnoldi. Classification (NCBI taxonomy): domain Eukaryota; kingdom Metazoa; phylum Chordata; class Amphibia; order Caudata; family Salamandridae; genus Calotriton; species Calotriton arnoldi. The sequence continues at coordinate 1,441,201 of CAWUFW010004777.1, forward strand.
GGTGAGCAGCCCTGTAGCACTAGAGTGAGAGGGCAGACACATGCATCTGAATAATGACTTCTACGCAAAAATGGGTTGCTTAATTTTCTATTGTATCCATTTCTGTAGGTTATTTTGTTTGCTCTCCTTGATCATCTCTTGGACAATGTTTGCCTCTCATATTGGTGCTTGGGCAGGGGCGGGGAATCCTCGCAATGCACTCTTGCTGACCTCTCAACAGCGTTCTCCCACACGTGGCATACTTTCCCTGCCACGGTCCTCCCCCCAGACCTGCAGTCATTTATAACTCTGAGTGGAAAGGCTGGCCTGGTTCTGAGCTCCATCTGGGAAAGATCTAGGAATCTAGTGGCCACGAAGATGCAAGAATGCAGCTCAGTTCTGAAGAAGGTGTTCATGCCAAGTCTTGGAGTCACTATTTTCACACTTTCCCACTTGTTTATGAAAATGGGTATGTCTGTAACAAATGATATATTAATTTTAGACTTACTACGCAATTTAATACACCTCAAATTCTGAAAATGAGGGGATTTTATTTAAAATGTGCGTTCATTAATGTTTACAACTATTACCCAGCATCATGGTGACAGGCTTGTGATTGTGCGAAAGAACAATCTTATTTGTGACAAGTACAGCATGTGGGTACAGCCAAACCTCGTCAAATCCACACACCAGAAGCAGGTCAGTGGAGGCGTAAGGGTAAACCAGAAGTGACGTGTTCTCTCGTAAATTACTGTTTGGTGAGAGAAAGTTGGTAACCATATTGTCTTGTCAAAGATATTGTGGTGGAATTAGCCCCCCTCTCACCCCCTGCTTTCTGTGTGTGCGTTAGAAAGTAGTGATGGTAAGGGCTGTGCTGGATGCTGTTCATAGCAAGAAGCTTTTTGAGACAGTCATTCCAATGTTGCTCTTATGTTTACCTTGGCAATTGTTTGCTCAAATTTCTCAAAACAGATTTCATTGCTGTACTATTAAATCCTGTTTCACATGCCCGACCATTTGACTAAGATCATATGTAGCAGCTGTACTTTTTTCCCGGATTTTTATATAGCGCAAACTTGACCCGAAAGTATCCGAGCGCTTTACATGAGCACTAGTTACGTTACACAAGGACAGTCATTTTTGTTAGGCACAGGGAGATTAAGTGATTTGCCCAGAATCCAAGGATGCTGAGCGTCATTGTCGAGACTCTAACCCGGTCCCCCAGATTTGAGATCGACCGCCCTAGCCCGTTAGGCCACATCCTCTCCCCAGTTGTCAGTTTAATGTCTGATACATCTGTATCTGGTGACCATATATAAAATGTAAACACTTTGCCGTAGCCTCCCTTCGTTTAGTGCAAAGAAACCCATGCAAGGTATTAGTTGCACTCTGCAAATATTTAAACATAAATTCGTTATTCAGACTACTTGGTTCGCTGTTGTCGTAATTCTAAGCCCTGCACTCCCGCAGGGCCGGCTTTAGCGCTGGTGGCGCCCAGTGCGACAATCACTTTTGGCGCCCCCACATCCTATGACCGCCTCCTCAGATGTTTTCACTACCACGTGCAAAAGTGCCCCTCATCTCTCCTATCATAAGATATTGCCAAGCACAGCGCTCCCCTGAGGTCACAGCGCCCCCCTTCACAGGTCAGCACCCTGTGCGGCCGCACCAGTTGCACTGCCCTAAAGCCGGCCCTGCACTCCCGTGAAACTGCTTTCTCACGTATGACTGGTGTCCATACCCAAGCATATCTTAGCCAACTCTCATCTGCTAAACTACTTAATCTCTTCTTGATCACTCTGTCTTGGTATCACTGAACCTGCACTCGGCTGACTTCCATCTCTGGCCCTACCTGCAAAGTCCGGCCCATGACAGAATCCGCTCTTCGTTTGGCACGTCTATATGCAGACAATCGTCAAATATTTTGTCCTCTACATATATCCTCCTCATCTTGCAGCCATCTGTCCTTTGATAGTCATTCACTTATCCATTTTGAGGTCTTCCAAGGTAATTGCTCATTTTTTCCTGGACAAACTGTATTGTTCTAATAGCCTGTTAGGTGCATTCTCCGTTTATTCTTTCACGCCACTTGGTATATATTCTGAACACCAGGACTCTCTTCAGTCTTGCCAAACGCTCTACCTTATTACAATTATTTTTTGCAGTTTTATATAGAAAGTACTAGATCTGGAGATACCGAGTGCTTTACACGGTGTGCAAGCAATTTACATGTGGATAGTTAACAGTTTGCATTTACAAGTTCACATAAGGACGTTACTAAATCACGTAAGAGAGTAAATTATGGTGCCAAAGAGGATACTAAGAACAGGGCCACCTCATTTTACTTTGTTGTAAAAGTGGCAGTTTCTTTGCTCCTGGTTCATGCTGAGAACATAGGTGTACCTTCAACATGGCCCTGATGAGACCGTGCTGAACAAGGCAACAATGAGCATTCTAGATTATGATTGCCCTGTCTAAGCCTGCTGCCTTTCAGCAAACAGTAGAGCTGTGTATACACTTCTAATACTGGCCTTCAAGGCTATTAGCCGCACTGCACCCCTACTTTTCCATATGCATACCCCATTACACCCCAACATGTAACCTTCGATTGGCTAGTCAAAGCCTACTGTTTCCATCAATACCTCTGTGTGCGACATCTAGATTCTTCTCATGCTAGCTACTGGGACAGCCGCCTGCAGCCCACTGAGCTGGATTCAGTCTGAGTGCTAGCTCATGTAAGGCATGTTTTCTCACATTAACAGTTGTTCTGAATACTCACTCCTGCACACTCCTGTTACTGCATCGGCTTCACTGTAAACATGTAGGTTTTGATAAATGTTTGTAATATTTTGTATTGTTCAATCTTACATGCTCTTTGTGCATACCCACCCAAAACTGTGAAAGGTAATGTACCATTTTACACTGTTATTCGCTACAAGATTACACTTCTTTTAAAATGCTTCTGTTTCTGAGAAATAAATACAAATCTATACATTTGTCTCCAAGTCCTTGGCGTGGGTGTTCTAGGGCAGTGACACACAAAGTGCGTCTTATTCAAGCAACAGGCCTCCAGGCAAGCCAATTCTGCCTTTGTGCATTGACTTAGTTTGTCAACGTGTACCAGTCATACGATCATCAGACTTTGACTGGCATGGCATTGCCTTTTTAAAAAGCATAAATGCCGTAGCTAATCTTATGCACGATGCAGATTACTGTTTATCAGTCAAAGGCTTTTCACTGAACAAACCAACCGCACCCACATGCTTTTTCTAACCCCTCATTCTTAAGTGCTTATTACAACACAAAATGCAGCCTTTTCAAGACCGAATCTATGGCTTAATGGTAAGTACCAACATGTGTCGTGAAAGGAGGGCACGGTTCGTGTACCCAAGGCGTAGGGCCCAGAGGATTTCGTATGTATATTATCTGCTGATGGGGGGCGAGGGACTCCCTCCGGTGTAATGCCAGCTGAATTGGTAGCCATTGCACTAGGGTCTCAGCTGAGCGCTCCGCTAGAACTTGTTGAGAGCCTTAGTGTTTCCTACCCAAGTTGCTCCCAGAATTGTATCTCGCATGAGTGATGTTAAATATCCTGCATCATAATAGTAAACCTCACAGTTACTTGGTTGGGAGAAATGTTGCAAATGTGTTAATGGTAGTGACACACCCGTGGAGTTAACTCCCAGGTGAACTCTGCGTTCAGCTCTGTATTCAGCTTTCTATGGCGGGTGCCCATCTTGAATACTAAAGCAGAGTTCATAGTGCTTCCACTCTGAGTGATCGCCTTCTTGACATTGAGGCTGCCGAACCATGCAATTCTTGAGTGGCTACTCCCATGAAACACTGACTTAATGAAAGCCAACCCCCATTTATTTGTATACTAACTGCCCTTTATATGATAAAAGGGGGCACCGTTCTGTTCTTCTCAAGTTCTCCTGTGGGCTGAGGACATCAAGCTTGCGGCCCCATCTTGCATTCTTGGGGCATTTTGTACTTGGTGAGATAGTCACCCTGTATCGCCACCAAGTCTTGGGGTGCATTCCTTGACCCCATGGCCAAACCGTCCCCCATTTTAAATTGATACAAACTTGGATACTTTCACCTTCTGTACATTCCAGAGTTCTGCTTACTTAGACATGACCATGGTTGTAAATTTGAGTGATTTTCCATATCCTCAGAATGACTGCTGACAATTTTAATACAGATTATTTTCTGCTCCCAGCAACAATAGCTAAACCAATATGCACATGGGACCGGTGGTGGGAGGTTAAAAGGAAGATCTTTTTGTCATAGGTCATGTGCAATTAAATACTGCTATGTTCAATTCTAGTTCAAGTGATTAAAAACAATTTGGCGGTCGGAGTAAGCAGTTGTCTCTCACTGTAAGTTTTCCAGTGAGTTGGTTAAAATTCACTAGTTTCCGATTTAATCTTATGCTATAACCGGTAACAAATGTATTTGGTCGAAATTGGAGGGAGGAGAAAAGCTATATTGCCATAAAGATGGATCCTTGGAGATCATCCGTGGCAGCCGGTACGGTACAGGGGTGGCGGGGCGGGGTGGGAAGGGGGTGTTGTGGGGGGTTTAAAAAACAAAATCACATACCTGATCGCCGCGTCTTTCCCACGTCGTTCCTCCACTCTGGCTGGAAGAAGGAAGATCCCAGGCTCCCCTGAGCCAATCGCTAGGATGCAATGCAGCGTTGTGCTTGGTCTGAGCGCCGCGGTTCGATGCTCAGATGGGGAATGGGAGCCTGGGCATGTTCTGCACTCAGGCTGTAATGCAGCCTGGGTGGAGAACATGAAAAGTGTGCATGACGGTTTGGTCAGGCCAAGATGGCCGGCCAAGCCATCATGCGCATTTTAGAGTGCAGCAACCACTCCTTCCTCGTCACAGGAGCCCAGCCCCACCGGAACCTGGCGGATACTAAAAATAAAATGATAATAGCTTATGTTATCTTTTTATTTTTTATTTTACACCGCTGCTCAAGCAGTGGGGCGATGCTCCTCCGCCTTAGCGAAGAAGCCGCCACTGGAGATCACAATGAAATTGGGAGTATGCTACATGTTTACTATGCAAGCAAAGCTTTGTGACATTTCTGAGCAATTGTACTTAAAGCCGTTTGCAGACTTTAGCACTTCAAATTTGCCCAGGAAATAATTTTTCCTTAAACATCAGTTATAGTGTATCAAAACTTTGTAAACAAACAGTTTCTTTCTCGCTGACACCGGAATGTCCGACTCTTATTGGCACCTGTGGTGGCTGTAATTTTTACACAAGGAAACCAAAAGTGCGGTCCTGAAACTCCTCACACTTTTTCTATTGAAATGTATTCATTGTGGAGTTTTTACTTTGACCTTCACAAAGGAAAGGTACATCAAATTACACTTGCAGACAGACCAGGCATTGGAAAAGCCAGTAGCTCTGGTCTTGCTATGCTAGTGCCATGGCTAGTACTTTTTAGGTCTCGCCTGGCGTTGCAGCGCGCATGTGCTGCTCGCTCTACGAGGGCTTTTGGAATCAATCCAGTTTCAGAAGGGGACTTTAAGCCATGCCCTTGTTTTTAATTGGCTTGCGTCATCGTTTATGTTAAACGGTGGCACGGGATTGGCAATCGGTGTTTTTGGTTACCGCCTTGTCCAATTTTAGGACGGCCCATTTCGACACGCCGACGCCATCTTTGTTCCTGTGACGTAGGAGGGTGTGCTTCTACTTGTTTAGTAAGGAACATTTCCGTGCAGCTGTTAGGAACATTAGCATTGCGTAGTGATCGGCACGAAAGGTACACAGGTGAAAACTCGACAGTCATGGATGGCATCGTTGTACATGGCATGTCTTCAGTGTGCTGTTGTCAACTGCATTGACGTTGGCGCAGATGAAGCGATTTAAAACTGATTTTGGCCGTGTTTTAGAAGCTGCAATACTTCTGAAATCACTGTTTGAGTGCTCGAATTTGGTTGTTTTTGCCGAAGGGATCAAATGCTAAAGCTCGCCTTTTGAAGGGTTCATCCTAATAGTGAACTAATTACGCGCTTTCAGATAGATGAATGCGTTACACCTGTGACACAGACCACCGTCTGGACTGTGGTGGAGCGAGCTTCTGCGCGCCATCTCCTGAACTGCTTGCATTGTCTGTGCGCCCCCACGCCCCTCCCCGGCCGGGCAGGTTCTACTTCTTGTCCTCAGAGGGGCCCCCGCCCCCTCCACCCCCAGAGACTGGGAGGCTGCCCGGTATCTGAGGTGTGCTCCGGAGACAAAGGCCTCCTGCTCAGCACCCCCGGCCTTTCCTTTCATCCTGCCGGTCCACACCTCAGTCTGGGGCATTGTCCAGGCGAGAGCAGGAACTGACGGGGGCCGAGACAAAGTGCCCGCCATAAAATGCTAAAGGCAGCTCTTCCTGCATCTCTTTCTTCCTATCTGTCGCCCTCCCGTTCTTTTTTCTATCTTTCCTTTTCCTTAGTTTGCTTTTCAATCTTTGTCTTGTCCTTTCTTTTACATGTACTTTATCTTAATGTTTCTGTGGTTCTTTCTTTCCAATATTCTTTATGTATTTATCTTTCTTTGTTGTTACTTTTCTCTCTTTTATGCCATATTTCCCTCCATTGTTCCTCTTCGTCCCTTCCTTGTTTCATTTCTTTCTTGCTGTCTCCACTCCCACCCTTCCCCTTTTCCTCTTTCTCACTCCTTCTCGCTTTGTTCGCCTCTTACGTCATTCTTCCTCCAATCCACAGGTTTACTACCTCTTCATTTCATCTTCTTTTTCCCTGTTCGCTCTCTGTTTCGTTGTGATCTTTAAAAAAACATACCACTCTCATACACACTTCCTTGCATCTCTTTTGTGTCTCAGACTCGAAGGTGAAAGCATCATTCATCTTGTTGCCATTGGCTTGTGTCAGTCTGTTTGAAATGCTGACTTCTGATTCGAAAATAGGATTGTTAGTCTCCTTAGTACCGCCGCCTCTTCATTTGTCACCTCCCATGGCAACTGGCCCCTTTACTTCGTTTGTTACAGGGTGCGTGTTATTTAGACTGTGAGCACGATTTTCTTCACTTTCTTTTACTGCAGGCAGGACGTGCTTTGGTGCCTTACGCCCCCCCCCCTCCCGTTGTCCGTGCCTTCTGCCAACCCCAGCCCGCTGTCGTCGGTGCCTTGCATTTGCAATGCGATAGGTCTCGCATTTAAGCCAGTTTGAGCTAATGGCATTGAAAATGACAATGCCTTTTATTTATGTTTTGGCTTTTAAAACATAAATAAAACGCATTGTCATATCCAATGCCAATAGCTTAAACTCGCGTAAAGGCGAGACCTATTGCATAGCAAATGCTTGTTATTTTTTATGTCCGGCACGTGCCAGAAAAATGGATAGGAAAAAGAAAATATGCAGCCACCCAAACATGGCTGCTGTATGGTTAGAATAAAACCTTTTCTCTTATACCATGCATTTTATTACTCCTAATATAGATAACTAATCAAAGCCTTAATAGGCACTTAAATTGCAAGTTGGTTCAAAGTTACAATGTCACTTAAACTCTTTGCTTAAAATCTTTGTAACCGCAAGTTTAAAAAGGAGACAGAAAAGAAATCCTCACTTAACTGGGCAGTAGCAGTGCACGCAAAAAAATGGCTTGTATTTAAAGTTATAGAACATAAAATGCGCTTTGAAACTATTGACGTGTCCCTGAAGAGATGTAACTATTTTCAGTGTAAGTTAACAATTTGATCAGGCTTTCTGCCATGACTCAAAGTGAAGGGAGTCAGTGGGCAAAGAGGGCACACCCATGGTGTTTAACCTGGTAATGTGAAGTAAATGACAATGTAACCGACCAATAGATGAAGCTAGCTGACCAAAAACAATCTGTGTATGTTATTGATAATTAAAAAAAAAAAAAACATCTTGTAGACAGCTCAAGCTTTCTCAATAGCCAGACCTAAAAAGCAGGTTAATTGCCTGTCAAAGGGTTTATTGTGTTGTGTTTGAGATACCAAGAAGCTTTTTTGGTGGAAAAGGGAGGAAGTGATATTTAAAGCATACCAGCTTTCACCCAAAATGCGAAGAACTTGGTGATCTCCCTGTCTGCATTTTTTTGCAATAAATATGCAAGTCATTGGTGAGGCGAGCACAGAGCCTATTTCAACCTGCCAACAGGATCCCAACCCCAAGAGCTCTGAGATGCTGACTCTTTACTCAGTGATGGCATTATGAAGAAGTCCAGGGCAGAGGAGCCGATGCAATGCGAGCTGGAGACTGGTGGCTCGTGTGATTGGGATCCATGTAGGTGAGTAGAATCGGCAGTCTGTCTGGACTCTATTGCAGCAGCTACAGTGGTTCTGTGTGTGGAGTCAAAAACTGAATCGCCTTTCTAACTCTCTGGGGCCTGTATAGTAGCTTCAAAGTAAACACTTTAACCTCCAGTTAGTGATCATGTGTTCCGAGGTTCTTCTGGCATGGTCACCTGTTTTCTATACTGAACTACCTTCTAAACAAATTATTCTAAATAGTGTTAGTCCAATCATTTAATTTGCTAAGAACTTGGACAACAACTCCCAGATAGCGTTTACGTGCTACATGGAAAAGGATTGAAAGAATTGTTTCCAGTGCCATGAAGTCATGCGATCGCTCTAAATATGTATCTTAAGAACTGTGGCACTATTCAGCAAGGTTTTACTGTAAGCAGGAGTGGCTTAGTCTTGTAGTACCCCTGAGTCAATCCGGGATTTCAGGAGTAACAGCAAATTCGTTTGAGTCAAACTTGTAAAGGTGGCGAGTCACGGTGCGCATAACATTACCTGTAACAGTAAATCTTTGTATGGTCTTCATAAAATGTTGCACCTAAACTAAGCGTTGGCTGGATGCACCATAGACAATATTTGTAAAATGTGACATAAAGTGATCTGACTTTCTGAAGTGTGTCCTGTGTTGTGCTACGTTAGTTTTTGCGTAATCCATTTCAGGAACTCAAAGTTAAATGGTGTGGTACTGTGTTGTGACCTCATGAAATGCTCCGTGTTAAAGGTGATAAAAATGTCCTTGGAAGGGGTAGTGAACAATTGCGTAGTTAGGTCTTGAGCCCAAATACAAGCAAGAAATACGGGCTCCACAGCAATAGGATGAAACCGTCCTAACCACATGGGCACAATGAAGTGTGAAATCTCTGTACCTGGTTCTCATTAACATTTCCGAAGTAACAATTGGGGACAGCAAAGAGTAGTCCACTGCTCATCCCACACCCCTACCATCTACCAAATTGCAGTGCTCCGGAAGAAACTATTAAGCACCCCCTTGTTGACAAATGTTGGAATTTCTAAAAGTAGCCCTACATCCTCCTCATTTCACTATCTAGGTGCTTTCCACAGCCCACTCTGCTGCCATGCCACAACCATAAGCAACCATAATGGATCTTTGCTTTTGTAATGAACTCTGAACCAAAATTTAAGAGTGAATGTTGAAAGTTCTCCACTACAGCATTTTTGGAACCCTCTTTTTGAGGTCTGCATTATTTACCCCATATACTCTGTCATCAACCTACCCTTTAAAAACGAATTCCCCTGTAATCTAACAGTAACTGATTTTATGTTGATCATCTATTAATCCCACCACATATGTGATTAATTAACATAACCCCTCTCCCACACGCCCAACACACTGAAGCGTGCTACCCATGTAGGCAAGTGCTTCAGGGGCCCACGTAGGGGTAGTAAGTGCTATGTAAATGTTGCAGTACAGTACAGTGATCAACAAACTGCGCAATGCTGGTGAAATACATAAAGCCTTTGTTGTTCAGACTGGATTCTAAGCAGTGCACCACGTTTCCTTCACTCAGCGATCCTCTTTATTACTATACCAATGCGAGTTTTAATTGGCATGCCTTGGGGCTAAGAAGAAACTGCCAAGTTTAAGCTTAGTAAATTCACATGATCATTTAATGAATATCACATGTGACTGTTTCACTTTCTTTGTATCTTTTTATTATGGGCGTACGTGATCAATGCATGGGTCTTTTAATTTTCTCTGTGAGTGATGATCTGGAGCAGATTCCACATGTGAAGAGTGGGTTTGGAGATGTATGTGGCTGTCTTGAAAATGCCTCTTGAAGCACAGCTATAGCGTTGGTGGATTGGAATGTCTAAACTCGGCCTCCTAACTTAATTATGTAGTTGCAGACGTTGGTCAAGTTGTCCTGAAAACATCCTTCCCTTTTTTTTTTTTTATCAAAGCAACATTTCTGAAGTAGGAGACTGCTGGCGAAACAGCATGCAGCAATCTTTGTAAGAAAAGACCTTGTGAATTATGCCGATGTTTACTTTATACAGGTTTGGTTTTTAGCGATTGTCATGTTTACTCCTCCCAAAAATACCTCGGGTTGTGTTATGTAAAGGGTGTGCAACGCCTGTTTGCAACACACCTTTAACTAGGTGCGCCAGATGTGAACGGGGACAATGCACCCTATTACAGATAAAGTGTTACCTCCGGGGCAGATGCCTACTCGTAACTGCCCTGGGGGGGGGCAGAATGTCTGCTTGGAGCTGCCACTCCATCTTTCCCATAAAGGTAGCACCTGACCCGCACTTTTAAAGGGAAAAGGTATCCCACCTGCAGGTGGCTGCAGTGACTGGCTGCTCACTCCTGCAGGGCGGTGTCTAGGGTGTGGCACATTTGAGCCTCTATACTCTCTGCCTTCACTGTGAACACCTTTTTGTGGCGCACTCCAGGTGTGACTGCTGGTGGCCTCTTTGCCTGTATGTTGGCGTCCATCATATAGTGTAGCTGCTGAGCCAAAGTATTTCCCTCATTTGCATGGGACCGTGCCCCTATGCCAGCCGAGTAACCGCTCCTTAAGATAGCGCAGGCGCTATGTCTTACACACACCTTGCACCGTAGAAGGGGCTATATAAGCAACTGCCGACCCTTCTGTAAAATCAAAATGCCCCAGGGGTGTGTAAAGCAGAGATACACACCCCTCTCCCAGCCCTTCCACCAATATGTAGAGTACTACAGCCACTGATGTGCTCTTGCAGTCAGTCAATATGTTCAAAGCATTGGTTAATGTATCTTAATGCAGTGTATTGGAGCATTTGCATTGCATTTCATATAGTTGAGGAGGCAGTGAACCACTCCACTTTTTGATGGTTCCTGGTCGCTGTTTCAGAAGTAAGGTGTTTGAGGCTTTCCAACTTCTACTAATTCTAAATGTAAAACCTGAGTCCCAAGAGGTGTAGTATGTAGCATTAGGATGCACAAAATGTGGTTTCTCTTTTTTATAAGAAAACGTTTTGCCATTTTTATTTGGCAAATGAATTGTGAAATATATAGTATATATTAATGAATTGTGAAATGTTCACTGTGCGGTGATTTGTGTCTGTGAATACTTGTGTTTCTCAGGAAGGCACTGTTTTCTCTGTGTTCGTGTGCGTATATCTGAAAGAGACACGTTAGTGATAGATTCCTTACCTTAGAATATCCCCAGGCGTCAGGCTGGATCCGGAAAGTTTTGCGTAGCAGTACCCTTGCGCGTCGGTAGGCGGCGTCGTGCGGCTCCGCGTCCGTCGTCGGCGTCGTGATCGCCGGGATGACGTCGCGGGCAGTACTTAGGCGCCGCCCCTGCGCGCTGACGTCAGTTCTTCTTTTTCCGCGCCAGCAAGCGCAGATCCGGGAAGAGCAGTGCCCTGGTCAATTTTTGACCATTATTTTTGGTGATTTTTTCACTGTTTTTTCCATCTTTACGGTGTCGTAGGGATGCCCGGCTTCAAGCGATGCGGCGCCTGTGCGCGGATGATGTCCGTCACCGACCCGCATTGGGAGTGTCTCTTCTGCCTCGGCCGAGGCCACGACACCGAGTCTTGTCCCGAATGCCAGGCCCTCAACCCGAAAGCTTTGCGAGAGCGGTCTCGAAAGCTCCTCGAGGCCCGGCATTCGGCTCCACGGAGGCCCCGGTCGCGTGAGAGGTCCAGGGGTCGCTCGCGGAGTGCACACCGGTCGTCGGCGTCGAAGTCTTCTTCGTCCGGTAAGTCTAAGCACAAGAAGTCCAAGAAGCATCGTCGCTCTCGGACTTCGCCTCGCCGGTCTCGCGACTCGGCTGAGGCCCCTCCCGGCACCGTCCCGCCCCCGCGGCCCCGGACTTGCCTGTGGAGTCGCCCCCGTCATACCCGCCCTTCCCGGGTTCGGGGGCGGATCCGGCCAAGGTACAGGAGTTCCTGTCGGCCATGGCCCGCCTCTTCGGGCCTTCAGGCCCCTCCGGTGCGCCTTCGGGCCCCGCGGGCCCTGATGGGGTTGCTCCGGCGTCGCCGGCGGCTCCGGCGTCGCCCGGGCCTCCAGCCTCGATCCCGGCTCCGGCTTCGGCCCCGGCCTCGATCCCGGCTCCACAACCCCCATCGACGCCGGTCGACCTCACGACACCTCCGCCGGCGCCGATGTCTCCGGTGCCGTTCTCGACGCCGCCCTGGGCTCCGGGCGGCGTCGTCCCCAGTTCCTTCCGGCTCCGGACATGGACCCGGAGCGACGTCGCTCGACGCCGGCTCCGGCGCCGATGGGACCTTGGGTCCCAAATGTCCCTCCTCCTCCTTATTTTGAACCAGAGGAGGACCAGGAGGACTGGGAGGGGTCTGATGACCCTCTGACTCGCAACTGTCAGTATGATGAGGACTGGACAGAGAGTCTAGGGAGGCCAGTGGTCTGGATACTTCTCCTGACACTGGCATGCTGTCTCCTCCCGTGGCTACGGAGGAGGGGGCCAATTTTGGTACGGTGTTGCGTAGGGCTGCTGGGGCCTTACGTCTCCAGCTCCCTACTTTGACGGTCAAGCCTAACATCTTGACAGAGGTGCTTCAGCCGGCAGCCTCCTCTGCGGAGACTGTGCTGCCGTTTAACGACGCCCTCACAGACGTTCTTTTGGGCGCCTGGTCCAAGCCCAACACAGGGGCTCCTGTGGATCGGAACGTGTCACGACGCCATCGCCCCGCTCCGGGCGACCCCTGTTTCTTTCTGTCCACCCCACTCCTGAGAGCTTGGTTGTCCAAGCCTCCGCTTCCCAAACCGCCTTCCCTACCGCTCCTCCGGATAGGGAATCCAAACGCCTGGATCAGTTTGGGAAGAAAGGTTTTTCTTCCTCCAGTGCTGGCTTGCGGTCCGTTAACACCGCTTGTCTTTTGGGCCGATATACCCACTCTCTGTGGGATTCGGTGGCGGATGTTTTGCCCCAGTGCCCTGAGGAGGTCCAGGCACTGCTTTCCCGCGCCATTGCGGAAGGAAGGGATGCGGCCAAATACACTATCCGTTGTGGCCTTGACACCGCCGACTCGCTGGGCAGGTCGATTGCAACGACGGTGGCGCTCCGCCGCCACGCCTGGCTGAGAACCACTGGTTTTTCAGGGGATGTCCAGAATACTCTCATGGACATGCCCTTTGATGGAGTCGGTCTTTTTGGGTCCAAAGCAGACCATGCGTTGGAGCGCTTTAAGGACTCACGGGCTACTGCCAAGTCCCTGGGCCTTTCTGCTACACGCCCTCCGCTGCCTTCTGCTTTTCGCCCCTATCGTGGCCACGGTAGGGGCGCCCTTCACGTCAGCAGCCCAGCCACCGGCCCGCGCAGCAGGCGTCTTCGCGTGGCCGAGGACGTGGATTCCGCCGTGGCGGATCGGGCAACCAGCGTGCGGGTCAGGCCACCACCTCCAACCCGTCCGCGGCCTCCAAGCCCTCCTAGTCCCTCCTTTCAGGTGCACGGCACGCCAGTAGGGGCAGGGTCCGCCATCACCTTCCCCACTGGCGCACCATCACCTCGGACAGGTGGGTCTTGGACATTGTCCGAAGGGGCTACTCCCTCCCCTTCGAGACCACCCCCAGCCATGCCACCTCAATTCCACCGCATGTCAGGGGATCACTTGGTGCTTCTACGGAAGGAAGTCACGGCCCTCTTGACCAAGAGGGCCATCGAGCATGTTCCGACCCCAGAAGTAGGGCGTGGTTGCTACTCCCACTACTTTCTGGTGCCCAAAAGGACAAGGAGGACATGCGTCCTATCTTGGACCTCCGGAACGTCAATCGCTTCCTCCGGAAGGAGAAGTTCAAGATGCTCACCCTAGCTCAGGTCTTGACTGCCCTCGACCCTGGAGACTGGTTAGTAGCGTTGGACTTGCAGGACGCGTATTTCCACATCCCCGTCCTGCCGGCCCACCGGCGTTACCTTCGGTTCACGGTAGGCCACGAGCATTTTCAGTTCACCGTGCTCCCCTTTGGCCTTACCAGTGCCCCTCGGGTGTTCACGAAAGTGATGGCGGTGGTCGCGGCTCATCTGCGCCGGGCAGGGGTTTCAGTCTTCCCCTACCTCGACGACTGGCTGCTGACGGCGGGCTCGTCCCAGGCAGTCGTCTCCCACCTCCAGACTACGGCCGAACTCCTGCACTCGCTGGGGTTCTCCATCAATGTGCCGAAGTCGCATCTGATTCCTTCTCCACAGCTCCTTTTCATCGGAGCAGTTCTGGACACGACGCAGTTTCGGGCCTATCCTCCCGAACGGCGAGTCCGGGATATTCAGGCTATGATTCCGATCTTTCGGCCTTTATCCTGGGTTTCGGTAAGGATGACCCTGAGGCTGCTGGGCCTCATGGCCTCCTGCATCCTGCTGGTCAATCATGCCAGATGGCATATGCGGGCTCTGCAGTGGGACCTGAAGTTCCAGTGGGCGCAGCACCAGGGCAACCTGTCCGATCACGTCCAGATCTCGGAGGGGACTGCAAAACAGTTGCAGTGGTGGCTCTCGAACCGGCAATGGGTCATGGGCAGATCCCTCTCCCTTCCCCAGCCAGAGCATACAGTTGTGACGGACGCGTCCCTTCTGGGATGGGGCGGTCACATGGGAGAGGCGGAGATCAGAGGCCTCTGGTCTCCGGCGGAGTCCCGGCTCCATATCAACCTTCTGGAGCTCCGGGCGATCCGGCTTGCACTCAAGGCATTCCTTCCCTCTGTCAAAGGGAAGGTAGTGCAGGTGTTCACAGACAACACCACCGCCATGTGGTACTGCAACAAACAGGGCGGGGTGGGGTCTTGGACCCTTTGTCAGGAGGCTCTGCGCCTCTGGACATGGCTGGAACATCAGGGCATGTTCCTGATGGTTCAACACCTGGCAGGTTCTCTGAACGCCAGGGCGGACGAACTCAGCCGCAGGTGCATGATGGATCACGAATGGCGTCTTCACTCGGAAGTGGCGCAAGGACTCTTTCTACAGTGGGGAGAGCCTTGGTTAGATCTATTCGCCACCGAAGAGAACGCGCAATGTCATCAGTTCTGCGCGTTGGAATTTCCAAGGCGGCACTCGCTCGGCGACGCTTTCGTCGCGAGTGGAGTTGCGGTCTGTTGTACGCCTTTCCGCCTATACCACTTCTACCCAGAGTGTTGAAGAAGATTCGGCACGACCGGGCCCAAGTCATTCTTGTGGCTCCGGACTGGGCTCGAAGAGTTTGGTATCCCGAGCTACTCAATATGAGCATAGATCCCCCGATCCGTCTGCCTCTTCGGGAGGATCTTCTGTCGCAGCAGCAGGGGACGGTCCTCCACCCGAACCTGTCCAGTCTACACCTGCTTGCGTGGAGATTGAGCGGCGGCAGTTGATTCCTTTCGACTTGCCTCCTGAAGTTTGTGATGTGATTCTGGCAGCCAGGCGTCCCTCCACTAAGGTGGTATACGCCTGCAGGTGGAACAAATTTGTGGCATGGTGCACAGCAAAGGCTGTGGATCCCCTTTCTGCCCCTCTTTCTGAGGTCCTTCTGTTCCTTCTCTCTCTGGCCCAACAGGGTTCTGCCCTGGGTACCATCAAGGGTTATCTTTGTGCTATCTCGGCCTTCCTCAGGCTCCCTGATCAGCCCTCCCTTTTCAAGTCCCCTGTTGTTAACAGGTTCTTAAAAGGCATTACTCACCTCTTCCCTCCTGTTCCGTTTGTAATGCCTCAGTGGGACTTGAACTTGGTTCTTACCTTTTTAATGTGCGCTCCCTTTGAGCCTCTGCATAACTGTCCTCTTCGTCTTCTGACTCTAAAGGCAGCCTTTCTGGTGGCCATCACCTCCGCTCGGCGGGTGAGTGAGCTCCAGGCTCTTTCTTGCAAACCTCCCTTTCTGTCTGTTCATCCAGACAAGGTTGTTCTTCGGACGCGTCCGTCCTTCTTGCCAAAGGTGGTTACTGCTTTCCACATTGGGCAGACCATCACTTTGCCCACCTTCTTTCCGCCTCCGCATCCTTCCAGAGAGGAAGAGAGGCTCCACCGTCTGGACCCAAAACGTGCGCTCTCCTTCTATATCGACCGCACAAAACACTTCCGGGTGGATGACCAGCTCTTTGTTGGCTACGTGGGCGCCAAAAAGGTCGGGCGGTGCACAACAGGACCATCTCCCGCTGGGTTACCTTGTGCATCAAGACCTGCTATTCTTTGGCCAAGAAGGAGCCTCCTGTTGGGCTGCGTGCCCATTCCACCAGGGCAACGGCTGCTACCACGGCCTTGGGCCGCGGTGTTCCGCTGCCGGTTATCTGTCAGGCAGCTACGTGGGCCTCGCTGCACACGTTTACTAAGCATTACTGCCTTGACAGTCAGGTCCGGAGGGACGGCTTCTTTGGCCGTTCTGTCCTCCAGGACTTCCTTGTCTGATCTTTGTTCGCAGACCCACCACCGGGGTTGGTATTGCTGGGGTATCTATTCTAAGGTAAGGAATCTATCACTAACGTGTCTCTTTCAGATGCACAAGTTACTAACTTGTGTAACGATATATCTGTAAGAGACAGTAGTTAGTGATAGATTCCTACCGCCCCACCCATCCTCCCCGTTTCTGCGAACTGATTTCTAGGGTTAAGGACATCCCTTTCAGGGCCCTAGTATTTTTCGGACACCTGTGTCAGCTTCTTGCATGGCTCTGCGTTCCTGGCGCGGAAAGTCGTGTACAGAACTGACGTCAGCGCGCAGGGGCGGCGCCTAAGTACTGCCCGCGACGTCATCCCGGCGATCACGACGCCGACGACGGACGCGGAGCCGCACGACGCCGCCTACCGACGCGCAAGGGTACTGCTACGCAAAACTTTTCCGGATCCAGCCTGACGCCTGGGGATATTCTAAGGTAAGGAATCTATCACTAACTACTGTCTCTTACAGATATATCGTTACACAAGTTAGTAACTTGTGCTTCAATGTGTACCTAAGTGAGTCTGTGTATATGCTCTCCTGTTTCAGGGAAGGGTAGGCGGGTGTCCGTTTGCTGCTTTTCTCTATTTCAGAAATGACACTTCTCATTGTGCACAAAGAGTATGATGTGCAGATGGCCAACACACTCACTGAAATTAGTCCGTGAGACGACCAACAAATTTATACAAACCGCTTGAAAAGGCTAAGGAAGGATGTTAGGTGTCAACGTTTTTTGTTTTTTTTCGGTTACCACACAAACCTGTTGGTACCAGCAGTGATGGCTGTGCAACGGCTGGCTGTCCTAAGGAGTGGAATAAAAAAGTTGGCCTCTGTTCTCGTTTGATACAGTAAAGTGGAACCATAAAGGTAAATCAAAGTTTTCTCCAAATTAATGTAGGTTCTCATTAACAAGTAAACTACATTAACCCTAAAGTACAAATTCCAGATGAGCATTTAAAGGCACATTGCACCAATAACCTCGCACTTCCCATGGGGTGGAGAGGAGATCAATGGCACTGGTTAAAAAAATAAAATAAAATCCCAGCAAGCCACAAGGAAAGTTAGAGTTTAAATTCACTCAACATCTGAATAACTTTATATCCGAGTTTCGGTAGGGAGAAACGAAACGACAGCAAAAGACACCGTCTCTTATTATCATTTGAACTGGATTCTTCCAAGATGGATTACTTCTGATAAGCTTGTACATTCAGACGTCAGGAAGACATAACTCATGCCCTTGTTTACCATCTCTGAATTGCATGCTGTTCTGGCCACAGGTACTACATCTTACAACAAACCCACACACGACCAAGAGTTGCCCGGACAGTCTCACCTGATTAACTATTTTCAAGTTTTTTGTTAGCATTCTGGGACTTGTTGTCCTGGTTTTATCACAGAATAAACTAGACTACGAGTTCCAGAATCCAAACTAAACACCTTGACTTGAGTGGCTAGTCATGCATAGACCTGAGAAATTTGGCAGCCATGGTAATGGTTCATAGTTCTGAAGGGGTTCGTTGTCGGTGCTTTCCTGTCCACGTCACTTTTTTTTTGTTCATTAAATGTACAAGCTGCAGAAAGGTCTGGTTTCCCAAGCCGTCAGTGCGGGAAAGGTAAATGGCTTATGGTACAACCTGTATCTCCTTCAGGTGCCTAAAACAATGAGATTTTTTTTGTGAATTAGATTCATAGGATATGTTTATTTATTCTGCTTTGCAGTTTCTCAGCTAAAATCCTCCACCAAGCTCAGATGCATCTCAGGGGTTGGTTAACCATCAAGGATCTTATAATAATTTGTCTGTGTGTGTATGTGTATATGTGTGTGTGTATGTATATATGTGTGTGTGTATATATTATCTACTGGCGGTCGCCAGTAGATAGTTATAGTTAAAACCTATTATCCATAGGAAATCCGCGACATTCTATTTGAAATAACGTTGGCGCCGGTTGACGAATCTTCGCGAAAGTTTCCAACTTGTTGGGGCGCTCCGGTCCGCTCCTATCCTGAAAGTCTCGGGGTGATACGTCAAGCGGGGGCTGAGAAAAAAGGGGGGTCCCAAAACGTGTTTTCCCCATTCATTTTTCCATAGGAACCTTTAGTCGCAGCTACAGCCCGAACTGCTGAACGGAATTACACCAAATTTGGCAAAGAGGTAGCCCTTGGTTCAGTGTCGTGCCTTTTGCTTAAATGGTGTAAATCCGTTCAGTAGTTCCTGAGAAAATCAAAAGTAAAGTCACATATATATCTGGGCGGAGCCTAACCACACATGTCATCGTGAGATCTGATTGGCTGTCAGCACTTCATCCTGGAATTGCTGGCAGCCATCTTGGGACCAATATAAATGATAGTACCTCATTGAAATGCATTGCAGTGAATAGAAGATTTTGAGGGTTACCAAAAGGAGAACTATAAAGGGTGATAACAGACTTTAGTTACATTAGAATTCATTTGTTGATGGTACCATACTAATTTCAGGAATTGTGGTGTGTTCTAAGGTGATTTTACCCTGTGAAAAACCTTCTGCTGGGATATCATGAATCATGTTTGAGAGAACACTATTTTCTCATGCTTGTCCCATGGAGGTTTGGAAGGTGCTCCAGAAGCTAAAATGAGAGCATATTTTCTGTAAATTAACATTATCTTTCTCACTCATGTGAGAATGAAGTCTGACATTCTCAGTAAAACATGTACATCCAACAAGGGCAGAGACTGTCAGTTGATTCCTTTGTGTTCTACTGCAGCTTCCCAGAGTGTTCTAAAGAACAACTAGAGTGCTAACAGCCTTACTTATGACAAAAGTATGGCACACCTGAAGCCATCTTGATTGGAATAAACTGGTAACACTTAAACAATTTAATTTAAAAAGGAACAAAATGATGGGGTTCATTTTGTCATAGAAATTATGGTTAGTGCTGTAGAAAGAAAAATTAGGACATGTTTCAAGTGTGATCTCAAATATCTTCCTGTTATATTTCAACAGGAGCAGCCTGCCAGTTGATGCCTTTGTGTTCTACTGCAGCTTCCCAGAGTGTTCTAAAGAACAACTAGAGTGCTAACAGCCTTACTTATGACAAAAGTATGGCACACCTGAAGCCATCTTGATTGGAATAAACTGGTAACACTTAAAACATTTAATTTAAAAAGGAACAAAATGATGGGGTTCATTTTGTCATAGAAATTATGGTTAGTGCTGTAGAAAGAAAAATTAGGACATATTTCAAGTGTGATCTCAAATATCTTCCTGTTATATTTCAACAGGAGCAGCCTGCCAGTTGATGCCTTTGTGTTCTACTGCAGCTTCCCAGAGTGTTCTAAAGAACAACTAGAGCGCTAACAGCCTTACTTATGACAAAAGTATGGCACACCTGAAGCCATCTTGATTGGAATTAACCGGTAACACTTAAAACATTTAATTTAAAAAGGAACAAAATGAGGGGTTCTTTTTGAAATAGAAATTATGGTTAGTGCTGCAGAAAGAAAAATTAGGGCATGTTTTAAGTGAGATCTCAAATCCTCTTCTATTTCGTTAGAAAATTCTGACATGCAGACTGAAACAATCACTTTCAATACCAGCAGCAGACTACCAGTTGACTCCCTGGTGAGCAGTAGCTTTACTCCAGTGGTCTAATGAGCAACTAGAGTGCTAACATTCTGAATTTATGGCAGATGTGAGACACATCTGAATGCCTTCTTGATGGAATCAAAGTAAAAACTGAAAGCATTTCCTACTGAGGAGACTGCAGTAAATGAAGAAATTAGGATAACAAAGAAGTCTTCCAAGATGGCCACCAGTGAAAAAGAGCCCAAATGTAGCACAAATATTACCCAGATGTAGCCCACATATAGCCCAATGACAAAAGTGTGCAAAACACTTTTTATTTTTAGTTTTTTTGCAGTTTTATGTAGTGCAGACTGGTCAGGTATTGGAGCATTGCATCTTAAAACATGACCCCCTACACTACAAAAACACCACTGCACTACCTTAAACCCTAAAACACTACCCCCAGCACGACCCCTACACTACACAAGCACCACTGCACTATCCTAAATCCTAAAACACTACCCCCAGCACGACCCCCTACACTACACAAACACCACTGCACTAACCTAAATCCTAAAACACTACCACCAGCACGACCCCCTACACTACCCAAACACCACTGCACTACCCTAAAACATACCCCCTACACTACACAAACACCACTGCACTACCCTAAACCCTAAAACACTACCCCCAGCACGACCCCCTACACTACACAAGCACCACTGCACTACCCTAAACCCTAAAACACTACCCCCAGCACGACCCCCTACACTACACAAACACCACTGCACTACCCTAAACCCTAAAACACTACCCCCAGCACGACCCCCTACACTACCCAAAAACCACTGCACTAACCTAAATCCTAAAACACTACCACCAGCACGACCCCCTACACTACCCAAACACCACTGCACTACCCTAAAACATGACCCCCTACACTACACAAACACCACTGCACTATCCTAAACCCTAAAACACTACCCCCAGCACGACCCCCTGCACTGCCCAAACACCACTGCACTGCCCTAAACCCTGCAACACCACCCCTAGCATGACCCCCTACACTGCCCGAACACCACTGCACTGCCCTAAACCCTGAAACACCAGCCCCTGCATGACCCCCTACACTGCCCGAACACCACTGCACTGCCCTAAACCCTGCAACACCACCCCTAGCATGACCCCCTACACTGCCCGAACACCACTGCACTGCCCTAAACCCTGAAACACCACCCCTTCACGACCCCCTACACTGCCCGAACACCACTGCACTGCCCTAAACCCTGAAACACCACCCCCAGCATGACCCCCTACACTGCCCGAACACCACTGCACTGCCCTAAACCCTGAAACACTACCCCCAGCAAGACCCCTACACTGCCCGAACACCACTGCACTGCCCTAAACCCTGAAACATCACCCCCAGCAAGACCCCTTACACTGCCCGAACACCACTGACCTAAACCCTGAAACACCACCCCCAGCACGACCCCCTACACTCCCCGAACACCACTGCACTGCCCTAAACCCTGAAACACTACCCCCAGCATGACCCCCTACACTGCCCGAACACCACTGCACTGCCCTAAACCTTGAAACACCAGCCCCTGCACGACCCCCTACACTGCCCGAACACCACTGCACTACCCTAAACCCTGAAACATCACCCCCAGCACGACCCCCTACACTGCCCGAGCACCACTGCACTGCCCTCAACCCTGAAACACCAGCCCCAGCACGACCCCCTACACTGCCCGAACACCACTGCACTGACCTAAACCCTGAAACACCAGCCCCAGCACGACCGCCTACACTGCCCGAACACCACTGCACTGCCCTAAACCCTGAAACACCGGCCCCAGCACGACCCCTACACTGCCCGAACACCACTGCACTGCCCTAAACCGTGAAACACCAGCCTCAGCACGACCCCCTACACTGCCCGAACACCACTGCACTGCCCTGAACCCTGAAACACCAGCCCCAGCACAACACCCTACACTGCCCGAACACCACTGCACTGCCCTAAACCCTGAAACACCACCCCGTGCATGACCCCCTACACTGCCCGAATACCACTGCACTGCCCTAAACCCTGAAACACCACCCCCAGCGCGACCCCCTACACTGCCCGAACACCACTGCACTGCCCTAAACCCTGAAACACCACCCCCTGCACAACCCCCTACACTGCTCGAACACTACTGCACTGCCCTAAACCCAGAAACACCATCCCCAGCACGACCCCCTATACTGCACGAACACCACTGCACTGCCCTAAACCCTGAAACACTACCCCCAGCAAGACCCCTACACTGCCCGAACACCACTGCACTGCCCTAAACCCTGAAACATCACCCCCAGCAAGACCCCCTACACTGCCCGAACACCACTGCCCTAAACCCTGAAACACCAGCCCCAGCACGACCCCCTACACTGCCCGAACACCACTGCACTGCCCTAAACCCTGAAATACCACCCCCTGCACGACCCCCTACACTGCCCGAACACCACTGTACTGCCCTAAACCCTGAAACCCCACCCCCAGCATGACCCCTACACTGCCAGAACAACACTGCACTGCCCTAAACTCTGAAACACCACCCACTGCACGACCCCTAGACTACCCGAACACTACTGCACTGCCCTAAACTCTGAAACACCACCCCAGCACGACCCCCTACACTGCACGAACACCACTGCACCGCCCTAAATCCTGTAACACTACCCCCAGCAAGACCCCCTACACTGCCCGAACACCACTGCATTGCCCTAAACCCTGAAACATCACCCCCAGCAAGACCCCTACACTGCCCGAACAACACTGCCCTAAGCCCTGAAACACCACCCCCAGCAAGACCCCCTACACTGCCCGAACACCACTGCACTGCCCTAAACCCTGAAACACCACCCCCAGCACGACCCCCTACACTGCCCGAACACCACTGCTCTGCCCAAAACCCTGAAACACCAGCCCCAGCACGACCCCCTACACTGCCCGAACACCACTGCACTGCCCTAAACCCTGAAACACCAGCCCCAGAACGACTCCCTACACTGCCCGAACACCACCGCACTGCCCTATACCCTGAAACACCACCCCCAGCACGACCCCCTACACTGCCCGAACACCACTGCACTGCCCTAAACCCTGAAACACCAGCCCCAGCACAACCCCGTACACTGCCCGCACACCACTGCACTGCCCTAAACCCTGAAACACTAGCCCCAGCACAACCCCGTACACTGCCCGAATACCACTGCACTGCCCTAAACCCTGAAACACCAGTCCCAGCACGACCACCTACACTGCCCGAAAACTACTGCACTGCCCTAAACCCTGAAACACCAGCCCCAGCACAACCCCGTACACTGCCCGCACACCACTGCACTGCCCTAAACCCTGAAACACTAGCCCCACACAACCCCGTACACTGCCCGAATACCACTGCACTGCCCTAAACCCTGAAACACCAGTCCCAGCACGACCGCCTACACTGCCCGAAAACTACTGCACTGCCCTAAACCATGAAACACCACCCCCAGCAAGACTACCTACACTGGCCGAACACCACTGCACTGCCCTGCCCTAAACCCTGAAACACCACCCCCTGCACGACCCCCTACACTGCCCAAACACTACTGCACTGCCCTAAACCCTGAAACACCACCCTCAGCACGACACCCTACACTGCCCGAACACCACTGCACTGCCCTAAACCCTGAAACACCACCCCAGCACGACCCCCTACACTGCCCGAACACCACTGCACTAAACCCTGAAACACCACCCCTGCACGACCCCCTACACTGCCGGAACACCACTGCACTGCCCTAAACCCTGAAACACCACCCCCAGCACGACCCCCTACACTGCCCTAACACCACTGCACTGCCCTAAACCCTGAAACATCACCCCCAGCAGAACCCCCTACACTGCCTGAGCACCATTGCTCTGCCCTAAACCCTGAAACACTAGCCCCAGCACGACCCCCTACACTGCCCGAACACCACTGCACTGCCCTAAACCCTGAAACACCACCCCCAGCACGACCCCCTACACTGCCCGAACACCACTGCACTGCCCTAAACCCTGAAACACCAGCCCCAGCAAGACCCCCTACACTGCCCAAACACCACTGCATTGCCCTAGACTCTGAAACACCAGCCCCAGCAAGACCCCCTACACTGCCCGAACACCACTGCACTGCCCTAAACCCTGAAACACCACCCCCTGCACCGCCCCCTACACTGCCCGAACACCACTGCACTGCCCTAAACCCTGAAACACTACCCCCTGCACGACCCCCTACACTGCCCGAACACCACTGCACTGCCCTAAACCCTGAAACACCACCCCCTGCACCACCCCCTACACTGCCCGAACACCACTGTACTGCCCTAAACCCTGAAACACCACCCCTGCACCGCCCCCTACACTGCCCGAACACCACTGCACTGCCCTAAACCCTGAAACACCACCCCCTGCACCGCCCCCTACACTGCCCGAACACCACTGCACTGCCATAAACCCTGAAACACCACCCCCAGCATGACCCCTTTACTGCTCGAACACCACTGCACTGCCCTAAACCCTGAAACACCACCCCTGCACAACCCCTACACTGCCCGAACACCACTGCACTGCCCTAAACCCTGAAACACCACCCCCTGCACGACCCCCTACACTGCCCGAACACCACTGCACTGCCCTAAACCCTGAAACACCACCCCCAGCATGACCCCCTACACTGCCCAAACACCACTGCACTGCCCTAAACCCTAAAACACCACCCCCAGCACGACCCCCTACACTGCCCGAACACCACTGCACTGCCCTAAACCCTAGAACACTACCCCCAGCATGACCCCCTACACTACCCGAACACCACTGCACTACCCTAAACCCTAAAATACTCCCCCCAGCACGACCCCCTACACTACCCGAACACGACTGCACTGTCCTAA